>JALPQD010000155.1:2920000-4162500 GCA_023101885.1 Typhlomys cinereus | reverse complement strand
GGGGAGTGAATGGTTGCAGAGCCTCGCCCTGAAGTTTCTTTGGTTGAAGCCACTAGTAGAACCCAGGTGGTTCTGTTTGGATTTCATCTTCCTGACTTCAGGTTGTTTGATAAGCTGACTGTTGTTTCTCCTAGAAAATAGTTCTTTGTCTTGATTTCTGACTGTGTTGTTGTTAAATATATAATCTTAGGCTGTTAATTAATTAAATCTGTGCCTCTCTTTAGTTGAAGAATGGTGACACTATTGCACCTATTGTCTACAGGTTGTTATCATTAAAAAACATAAAGTTAGTAGCACAGTGCCCTTCACAGAGACTCCACAGAAGGCATGAACTAGAAACATCACCGCTAGTGTAGTTATAGTCGTTGTTGTCATTCTGGGAAGACACTTCTCTTTAGCTCTCCCTTCTCTGATCAGCTCCTGCAAGGTCTTCTTTCTAGAGAAGCCCACTTTGGAACACTGAAGCTTTCTCAGGGGCTCTCCTGTTGCCTTTCCTCGTTCAATGCATCTGCTTAGACAATCTTACTTACTGCAGGCTTTTGTTCCATTTGTATTTTGTTAACTCCCCCGACATCCCAATTCTCTGTTCTACTACGGCCATGGACTTAACTCGCTTCTGTGTCCTCGCTACTTGGACCATGTCTTGGGCACCTTAAGTGTGTCAGAACCAGAACTTCTCTTTCCAAAATTCAGCTTCCTTGTTCCCTCCTAAAGGACACTGCCCTTCTCATTGTTACTCCACAGAACTGTAGTCTCTTCCTAACAACACAACAACGAACTCTTCACATAGAGTTCTGCAGTAGAAATAAATCACTATCATTGGGACTGGGTAACTACTGTCTATTTTTGTTTTTGTCATATTAACTTTATTTTGTGCATCTGATTGTGTTTCTCTTCAGCTAGTTGTTTTTCTTTTGGGAGAAGTTCCAAGTTCTTATGCAATGGCTTTCAAGAATTGCTCTTGTCAGCAGTAGCATCTGTCCCTCTAGCCCACACTGCTCCTCATTCACAGCCTCCGTGACTTCGTTCCCTCCAGTGTTAGGGCCTCTGCTCATCCTTCTTTTTGTCCCGAATCATCTTCTTTTTTTCATTTTTAAACAGTCTGATATTTTGTTCTTCATTTAAATGTTGCTTACTCCAAATCAGACTACTTCCCTCTGTCATTTATGAGCTGTTTCCCTTTTTGCCTCTACTTAATCCTTATGCATTTGGTAATGTCTTTTATTTTCACTGACAGGTGAACTGTCAGGGATCATGACATCTTGTTTGACTTGGTCCTCAGCATCTGTCTGTTAAGTAGGATGAGGAATGAGTGCAACATGAGTTTGCCCATTCTGGAAAATGAGAGCAGTTCTCAGTTTTTCTGTGCACTTGTCTCTCAGGGTTACAAAGGAAGAAAAGAGATCTTAGGCTTCCTGCAGATCTACTTTCAGAGCCTCAGACCCTGAATAGGAAGGCGGGAAGCAGCATCAAGCTGAAGGTGGCTCTAGAAAGGCGGTATTGTTTTGCTTTGAAGTTTCTTGTTTCTTACTGGAACACAGTCCAGAGTTTCCAGGGCAGGACCTCCAGTCTCCAGGTTTGAGAGCTAGCGTGACAGTGCTTCCCATGCCCTTTGCTAGGAGGTGTGCGGTGTCAGCATTTGCCAGAGCAGAGCATGTAGCCGTAGGAAAGCCCTCCAGAGAGCAAGCCCAGCTCTTCAACCTCTCCTTCCTCTCTTTAGAACCTCTGTGGGAAGCTGCTGGACTCACTGACTGACCAAAGGGAGTCCCATGTGGCCGGAGTCAAGGGTAACGTGTACCCCTTCGGCACTGCCTTTGCATTATATAGCCAAAGCTTTTCAGCATAGGTCTATTTGTAGTTCATTCTGAGGACTGGTGCAGATTTTCTGTTTTACATTCTGCTTGGCATCTGATTGGGAATGACAAAATATGATTGCAGGAGAATATGAATGAGCTCCCTTTCAAAAGTTACTTCTTTGTATTGCTATCTTTGTCTTTGTATGTGTGCACATGCACAAATGGACTCTCTTTGTCTTTTTGAACCCCCCTGCCATTTCTTTATTTTATAATGCTGTATTAACATCACTTAAAGTTAAAAATCACTTATATTTTATGCCATGGATGTAGTTGGCAAATTCTGGCCCTATTATTTTATGTTCTTTTTGTGATATTTATTATTTCATGATGTTATTGTGGTTTGCTTTATTTATTTTTATTTTTTATTTCCACTCATATAAACTTAATAGGTACCCGGGTCCCCTCCCTGTTTGCTCTTATATTTTTCTTATGCTTCTTATTTTTTATTTCTATGCTTTTATTTTATAGGATTTATTTTAGTTTATATGACTTTAAAAACACAAGCCCTACCTAATATAAACATTACATTAAAATGCACTAAAAGTTGATTCTTTCATATAGCAGGAATTCAATATTGCTTTTACTTATTTTGCCTTTATTAATAAAAATGGGACCTGTTCATGATTATTTTTGAATTGCAGTTATTTTTATATTACATGTTATCCTTTTAAGAATTTTGTCTTTTTCATTTAATCATGTATCATCCATTGAATTTAGTGATTGCTATCATACCTTTTATATCATAACTTTATCAACATTGAGGCTATTTTGATTTATGTATACTTTATGGGCTCAAAATCACCCTTGAGTTGACTTTATTTACCTTTTTTTTCCAATCAGGGGGAGTTCTATTTTATGTTTATTTTCTGAGCCCTCTGCCTGCCTGAAGGATTGAAGGAAGATTATTGTGCAGTATATTAACCCTTCTAGCTAAGCATTTGATTAAAAAAAAGAGGATTCCAAAAAAGATGCTAGCATTCTGCACAGGGGAAGAACCTAGAGCAATTAGAGCTATAGCATTTGCTCATCTTTAGATGATGGACCAGTATCAGTGACAAGGTTATTTATTAATTTTTAAATGATTATTACTTTTTTCTTTTTCCATTTTTATGAGTATATATGTTAGGCTGTCTGCATATGTTTGTTTGCATGTTTGTTTGCATGTGAATGGGCACATCTTTGTGTGTGTGTTGTGTGTGTGTGTGTGTGTGTGTGTGTGTGTGTGTGTGCATACACACACATGTTTATAGGCCCATGTGTGGGTGGAGGCCTGAGAGTGATATTAGGAATCATCCTTCATTGCTCCTCTACCTTCCTGTTTTGAGGCTGGCTTTCTAAACCCGTACCTTACCTATAAGGTCAGGTTGGTTAGCTGATTTGCTCTAGGAATTCCCAGGTTATGTCTTCCCAGGTTGGAATTTCAGGCAGACTCTCTTGCCCAACTGGCATTTTTACTGGGGTCTAGGAATCCCAATGCCAGTTCTTTTGCCTGAATGGCAACAGCTGAACCACGTTCCTAGCTCCAGTCACAAGGTTATTGCTGGAAATTCAAGATCTTAAGTAGTTTAGTTTAGACTCAGTGTTGTGTGTAAGGTCTCTTGTAAGTCCTTGAGTAGTTTTATCTTCAAGTGGTAGAGTTTTAGTTTCATAACTCTTGCAATATTAAATTCCTGACACAAACAACTTAGAGGAATAAAAGTTCATTTAGCTCTCAACTCCAGGTGAGGCAGGGAGAGGCATACCAGGAGCCTAGCAACTGGCCACATCATATCCAAACTCAAGAGTAGAAGGGCGAGCCAATGCATGCCAGCATCTAGTTCACATATTCATGCACACCACCTGCCTGGGGAATGGTGCCTGTCCCCAGTGGGCAGGTCTTCTCAGCTCCACTAAAGCAATTACGACAGTCTTCTACAGCCTTGCAGAGGCCTGCCTTGACTAGACACAGTTCTTCTGGTTTAAAGGTGTGTCCAGAGGCTTATGTCCTAGGGGTCAGATTGGCAATTGAGACAAATCATCACAAAGAATGAGGAATATTAGCAGTTTTAATTGAGTTTTAACAAAAACTTGTAACTTCTATTGGACTGCTAGTGTTGAGAAAAAGTTACTTTTTTCAAGTTTTTACTTTATTAATATATATGTTTCATTCATGCATAGCATTAGATTGCTATAATTTAATGATTGTAAAGCCCAAAGTTTTCCCTTTTGTGGAAGATGATTTTTCAGATAATCACTAAAACACAATTCCTAAAGTAGGAAAATAATCTTTTTATTTTATTTGTGTGTGTGTGTGTGTGTGTGTGTGTGTGTGTGTGTGTGTGTGTATCAGAGAGCACTGTGGAGGGCTAAAGATGATTTCGGGAGTCATCCTGGATTGCTTCTACCTCCTTCTTGCTTCTCTTTGGGATTTTTCAGGGCCGGAAATGCAGACTGCCACCGTTTCCACCTGGTGTTTTTTCATGGAACCTGGGATCTGAACTTAGGACCTTGTGTTTGCAAAATAAGAGTCTTAACCTCTGAGCCATCTCTCCAACCCAGGAAAATAATCTTAATGGAGCTATCTGTTAATCCCATCACTTTACCTGGTTCAAACTAAATAAGTTAAATTTAATGAAATAAACGTTATGATTTACATTGTACAGGTAAGACATCTCTAACAAGATCTCTGGAAACTCAAAATTTTATAGGGTGACTAATTTGCTCCAGATTTATCAAAGTTGATTTTTAGAGTTAGTAACTCTGATTCTTTTCTGGATCTTTCCTGTGTGCTACACTTCCTAGACAATAGTACAGGACTCCAATTCCATGGGACCTGGGATTCTAGACAGGAATCAGGAAGACAATGGAAGGCTGTTCAAACTCATTTGTTAAACCATTTATTGATCCTTTGTTTTATGTGGATGAAAGGCCACTAAATACTCTCAAGGAGTTTATAAGACTGGTGAATTATAAACCTAAAGTTTTAACTGCAATGATAGATACATTAGAGGTACTGAATAGGAACCAGTGCAGAAAAAGAATTCATTCCTTTTAAAATGGGAGGGATGGGAAAAAGGAAATGGGGGCAGCTGTGAAGGAAATAACACCTAAATACATCCTAAATAAAATGATTCATCAACATATCCTGCTAGAGGAAATGATGTCACCATTAAGTTCAAAAGTTAAAAACGAGAATACATGTTCTGCCATCAGAACATAATATTTAAAACATAATTGGATGCCTTCCAAAGGCTGGGTATTGTGTGAAGTTTTAGAGGTAAAGGTAAAGAGTTCAAGGAGTGTATAGTGTAGAAGGCTGAAGTTTTACAAATAGGAAAAGAAATAAATCCACTAGGTCTTGAGGGCAGAATAGATGGGTTGAACTTCCCCATGGAAGGTGTTAATGAGTCTTGGAGAATGTGAAGTAGATTCATGGCACTGTCAAAGTCGGCACGCAGGGCCTCTACAGATGTGAAAGGAATCAAATTAGAGGTTGTGATATCAGTAGCAGCTCAGTATTCGATCTGGATGGAGGCAGAAAGGACAGTATATGTCTGAGTGATACCTTGTTGATAAAATTGACAACAGTGAGTGTTGAGTAAAGTTAAAGAGACCAAGTTTAAGGTTTTAGTGATGGGTTAATAAAAACATCTTTTAGCAGATCAGAGCATAGAAGAATAATAGATGAGTGAAAAAAATGGACTGATTTTTTTGTTGTTGTTGGGGTTGCTTTGTTTTATTTATTTTAAGACAGAAACTAACTTTGTATCCCAGGTTGGCCCTAAACTCCCAGTCATTCTCCTGTCTCAGCTTCTTACATGGTGATTACAGGCATGAGTCTCCTTGCTGAGCTTGAAATGAGTTTTAGAATATATGTTAAGTACATAAATTTCTTTAAAAATTATTTAACCACCTGAAATTACTAAATAAAAACACTCTAGGATAAAGAAGAAAGAACATTTTGCAAAATGTTTTATTTCTTTTACTTGGTGACCTCTATTACATCTCCCTCCCCGCCCAGCATATTATCAAAGGTTATTTATTGGTAGAGGACATGGAGGTTGACTTTTCAGTGGGATAGACACAGTCTGTTCTTGTAAAACTTGTATGTTGCCTGCTATATTAGATCAGATGTTCTTGTTTGCTCCAACAGAAAGTAAACTTGAGGAGAGAGAGACTAAAATTCTGATAGAAGAGCAAATATTTATAGTTTATAATTCAAAAACTTTATATTTCTGAGATGCCAGCAAAGTACTGATTCTAAATATTTGAACTATGACTGAAGCACAAATATTTTAATGTAAATAATCTTTCACTGTTGGACATAGCACATATGCCCACAGTTCTAGCAATCAGAAGGATAAGGCAGGAAAATCTCAAGCTTGAGGCCAGCTTGAGCTGCATAGGGAGATCCTGTTTTTTAAACAAAAAGTCTTGTAGTGATAGATAAAGATACTACAATTTATAGTCCTAGGCATAGGAGTATAGGAATAAGTCAGGCAGCATTAGCAAGTTTTTCTTTAAATGCAATTGTCCATTGAGACAGTACATGTTTTGCATTTATATTTTTTTCCTAAAAAAATCTGCACATGGTTCTTAGTAAAAGGGGATTCTACTTTAATCCTTCCTATACCTGTCTAATTCCTGTCAAATAAAGTGTGTGCATGTATTATATATGAGTACATGTATGCCACATGTGTGTGGAGGTCAGAGGTCAGTCTTTGGATGCCTGTCATTCCTTGTCTTTCCACCTTGTTTGAGACTGGGTCTCTTCCCCGTTGCTGTATAAACCAGACTGGCTAGCCCTGAAGCTTCTGGTGATTCTGGGGTTTCTGGGTCTCAAGTCTCCAGTTTCTTATAGGCACACTGAGATTACAAATGCTTATGACACCGTGTCTGACTTTTTATTTCGAGTCTGGGTATCTGAACTCAGGTTGTCATGCTTGCATGGCAAGTTCTTTACCTGTTGAGCCATCTCCCCAGCCTTGAAGTAAAATTGTGAATTTTAATGTGTTGCTTAATTCTGCTATTTTATTTGATATAGTTATAGCAGTATGTGTTGAATTATCCATTTCAGATAATAAGTAGTTGCAACCTCTTCACTGTTTTGTCAGTCAGTGTTTACTAGTTGATATTTTAGTTTCCCTGTGGTCATTTTGTAACATTAATGTATTTACTCATTAACTATTGTTTGCCTTCATGTTAAGCTGTTGTGAAAAGAGATTACAGAGTAGTTTTTATAAGGTAGAAGTTTATTTCTCTCATGTTATAGGTAAATGTTGATGGTCACCTTTGCTTTACGGCATCTTAGGTCTGACCTTCTTGAAACAGATTCCATTTCAGGGCCTGCATGAGTTTATGGAGTATTTGCCATGTCCCATGAAGGAAGAAGAAATCCAAGGCATGTGACCCACAGGATCACATAGCCTATTGACTCACATTTTATTTTACAAAATTTCGTTTCATTTCATTTCTAGCTGCAAGGGAGGCCTAGAAATGTGGCTGCATATTTAGTATATTTCTAGGGTTGATGTTTTGTTTTTGCTTTATAGAAAATCCCAGTGCACTAATCCTTTCCTATGTTTTTTCTGACCTTCTTTACATTGTGTTGCTAAATACTTTTTATCTTGATATATGAAGTTGTCAATGTTTATAATATGTTCAAAGTAGCTAAAACTGTCTTCAAAATCTTATATTGTTAAGATATGTTTTTTAGTTTTAGATTAAAAAAAGCTAGCTGTTACTACAGTTGGTTCTCCTTAGGTCTAGAGTTATGATCTCTGGGACACTAGAAGGGACATTTATTTTTCTAGTATCATGACAAATGGATTTTTCCTTGTATTTATTTACTGATTAGAATCAGAGCAGTGTGCCTGTATGGTCTGGAATAAGTTCTGATTTGTTAGATCACTAGCTTCAGTGAATGTAGTCAATGGCCAGGGATCTTCTAATCATTTCAGGAAGTAAGATCTTCGCATTCATTCATGTTACTGTTATCACAAGACATTAAGTGTTGCAGCTGAGTGAATCTTTAGATTTTTTAAAAGTTTGGGAGTTTGTTAGCTCTGGGTGGTCAAGATTAAACATCTTTCTTCTAGTCCAGTTTATCATCTTACATGATTCCTACCTCAGTAGTAATAAAGGACTAACAAATGGGAGAGAAACTATATTTTTTCAGGGTGATTTCACTGTCTTTGGTATTGGATTTCTCATCTTTCCAAACTATGTTTTTTTTTTTTCTTTTCTTTAATTCTTTGACAGTCTGATACATGATACAATGAATTTAGGTTATTTTCACTCCATATTACTTTATTTATTTACTTTTACAAACATATTGGGTATTCATCTAAGCTTCCCTCCCTCCCCTTTCCCTCCATCCCTTCCCTTCATCAGTGTCTCCCATTCCCTCCCACCCTCTGCCTGTGTACCTCTATGAACCCCAGGGTTCACTCTGACCTGTCTACTCCTGTGGGTGCTCAGGCCTCCGTGGTATATCAAGGTACTTCTCTTCAGGCCAACCCATTGATAGGTGCATTTCTCTTCACTTACCAAGCTTTAGATCCAAAGGTTTCCACTATAAATGCCCATTCTATCACTCCATATTACTTGATCCCATCTTTTGTTCTTCTACTGATATTTCTTGTTCTCAAGCAGTCTCTCTTTTACTTTCATGTCTTTTAGTCTGTGTCTGACTCATAGAGTTTAATAAAGGTTGACTACCTTAGCATGTGCCTGAGCACTTGCTGGAGTATGAGTGATATAGCAGCGAGTGCACCTCTGAGGAAAATGGTTCCCTTCCCACAGCCAGTGATAACCATTTGTCCCTCAGGAACACTCTCCCCCCTCCCATGGTGACATGATGACAGGCCCAATCTTATTGGTCTTCTTCAGATTAATATAGTTGCAATGAGTTCATCGGTGCAACGACCCTATCATGTCCATCAGACACTGTTTGGCAGCAATTTTCCCCACTTTTCGGTTCCTACATTCTTTCTATTCCCTCTTCCATGATATTTCCTAATCCTTGGGGGGAGTTTAGTGATTTAGATGTCCTATTTAAGGTCTAGCATTGCACAGTCACTTATTCTCTTCACTTTGACCAGTTATTTGACTTGCTTTATTAAATGTTTTCCTTTAAAAAAGATATGTTGCTGTTTAAAACAGATCTGTGTGTATAAAGATAAATTTAAGTATTTAGGCACTTGTATTTAAGTATTTAGTAATGTAAGTATTTAGATATATGTAGTTTGATCCATGTCCATATATCAAAATGATACTAGTTTGTTCTCCCCTAGGGCCAATGATCTCCTTATTTGTAGGCCATTACATGGTTTAGAATATCATGTATGAGTTCCCACCTGAAGAATGGGGTTTAAGTCTAACCAGAAAATAGTTGGTTGCCACCATAACAGTCATGCAACTATTTTTGCATCAATGGACAAATCTTGCCAGAGTGGTTGTTATTATAGTTCACATAATTCACATCTAGGTAAAATTTTTGATGATGATTAATGATGATTAATAATATAATAGTGAGACGTGCATGTGCAGATATTGAAATAGTACAAAATCAATTAAAGTCATATACAAAATGTGCATGAAAGTACCTTGTAAATAACAGCATCAGTACAAATGCAGATTTTTAGCAGCTATTAGAAAATAGAGCCTTAGAACTTTGGTGAAGATTTGAGCAGATATTTGTCAAGAAGTAGAGGCTAAAGCTGTAAGCATAGATAAGGTTTATAAGGAAGAGGTAAGTAAAAACCCCAGAGGATGCCAAATGGGTAGACTCTTTGGAAATCAGAAGGAAGTATCACAGAAGATACAGACAACGTTTCTGAAAAGGAGGAAGGAGAGGATACTAATGAGTCCCATGGGCTAATCAAGAGGAGTTTCCATGGGGGGGAGGTGTCTTTGAGGTCTATAGTATTCATGCAAAGGTGTCCATTTACCTAGTGCTCCTCTAATAAAACTTGTGTGAGAAGCGATTATAAACGTAATCTTTATTGACTTTAACGTTCAAGAGTTGGAGTAAAGCTTGCTCAGTAAAACATAAAAGTTGGAATTTGATAAGGCTGAGAAGAGCCAGACATGGTCCTGTACCCTTTCAATCTCAATTACTTGGAGGCCAAGGCAGGAGGAAGGTGGAGGGTTCAAGGCCTGCCTGTGCTGCAGAGTGAGCAAGACCAGCAAGAGCCTGTTTCAAAATAAAAAGTCAATAAAGGACTGGGCTAATGATTGTCTAGCACGTTCACGGTCCTAGGTTTTATCCCTAGCACCAAAACAAATCAACAAAAGCCAGAAGATTTTTTAATGATAGCTAACATGATTTGTGTATATGAGTCTTGCTATCTTTTTGGCAATTTTAATATATTAAGAAAAAATTTAAAGGGTTAGGAAGATGGCTTAGTGGATAAAAGTCCTTGCCATAAGAGCAGAAGGACTTGAATTCAAATTTCCAAAACCCACACAAAAGTCACACAAGTGACATGAGCTTCTGAAATCCCATTGTTTCTATAGGCGAAGACAGGAGAATCTCCAGAAACTTGTGGGCTACCCAGCCTGGCGTACACATTGGAAAAACAGCAAAGACCCCCCCCCCACACACACACAAGGTAGAAGGCAAGGACGAATACCTGAGCTTGTCTTCTGAACTCCACAAGTTCTATGGAACACATTTGGCTGTGTTCATACACATGAATGTGTACTCATACATACACACAATTTTAATTGAAACACAACTATAATGTTGAAGCAATAAACAAAAAAGATGTCATTTTCAAATAATGTATGATATATTTTGTATTAATGACAGAAATTTTAAAACATTAATGTGAGAATGACTGAATCCCTGTGTTCATCAAGAGTCTGAAAAAAAGAAGGCACTAGGTAGAATGGCACCAGAAACTGAACTTCCGTTTAAAATCCCATGATAGTTATACTACTGACATTTTTAATTGATCTAGCTAGCCCTAGTATTATTAAGTATACCTTGTATGTCTTTTTCTTGTTATGTGAATTTGATAATAAAGATTATATAGCTGCTGCATCATGTGGATTTTTTTTTCCAGATTAGTTGTTTGGCATGTGATAAGCATTATCAATTTCACTGTTTGCAAAAAGAGATATTTATTTGTTTTACTTTTCCCCATACACATGATGGATGAAAACAAGCAGTCCTATGGAGATGGTATTCAATGTTTGCACTAGATCTAACTCTAATCTTCCCTTTCATTAACCAAAACCTGTCAGAAAATTAACAAATGAAAGTGACAGTATTAAAAGAGATAATGCTAAATCCACCAAGTGTTTTTTTTTAAAATCCTTATTATCAAACCCAGGTCTCTGAAGAGGATTTTTAATCAATGAGACAGTAGATTCTCTTATGTGCAACCAGCTTCTTGTATTTCCTCTTCCAAGAAAGGAGAGGTAAACAGGGAGGGTTGAAGAAAACTTTATTAACGCCAAAGGAATCCTTCGAAAGGGGAGCAAGTCAGCACCCAGGGAACAGGTAGCCACACAGGAGGGACAGTTCGAATGGAACAGAGAGAATCGAACTCTTTGTGCTAGTGGATGCTAGCTGCTAGCTTGCGCCAATGCCTCAGCTCTGGGAAGTGCCACACTCAGGAAGTTTTACAGTTCTGGGTTCTTCAGCCAGGTCTCAGGATGCCGAGTGAGAACATCAGAAGCAGCTGCCTGTCCAGCAAGCAGGAACAACTTCTTGTCTGCAGCTGTGGTGTGGAGTCTGAGGCAGAAATGAATTCCTTCCTGCACAGGTCAGGTCTTGGATGCTGAGAAGGGAGGAGAGGGTCTCCTGTCTGCAGCTACATGTCTCAGAGGCTGGAGCAGTAGCAATCTGCCTGTCTGCTGTGAGTCTGACTTTTCCTCTCATCAAGCAGTGCAGCAAGTGTCTTCTCTGGAAGCCAGTCTCCCAGTCAGAACCAGGATTTGGACTGACTCCAGATTAGAAAGACTTCCTTATGTAGGCAGAACTGGGCCTTCACTGTGTGTGCGTTCGCGCGCACGCACATGTACATGCAAATGAGGTATTGAATAAGGACCAATCAGGAGAATCTGAGTCCTCACTCAGGTTCTCTCCCCTTCTTGACCTCCACCCCTCACCCCCATTCCCCAGTGTCGCAAGGGAAGCTCTAAAGAGAAAGAAGAAAGGCAGGGAAAACCCCACGTCCCTTAACAGTTCTTCCCAGTCTTACTGCAGCCTCACAACACTTTACTTTGGTAGGTGATGGTTTCTAACGTACCAGGTGTTCTCCAAGCTTTTGTAGTTACGCACTTTAGTAATGAACTATGGAATCCTTTCGTTGGAAGCATTCTGATTCCCTGGTATTGCTGCTAGCAGTCTTTCACTGGTAGACAGTGCATGAATGGTACCATGTATGCCATACAGGCCCAACAAATATTGAATAAATTTATTTCATGGGACAGAACAAAATCAGAATTTGTTTGATTGTTCTTTAGAAACAGTTTAGTAGATTTCTAAAAGTGATCTAGAAATGCTGGGATTGCATATTTTGATTGTTTCTTTAAGAACTCTGTCATAACCAATCTTCCTCATTTTGATAGAACAATGCAGCCGTTACTCAGGGTCTGTATTCTTCAACTGGCTGTAAGACTTTAGGCAAACTTCCCTAAGCCTCAGCCTCTCTCTGATTGTATGCCTGCATAAGATTGTACGAACAGAAAGTTGATAAACGTGAAGAGCTAGAATAGTGTTCAGCCAACTGCTCTCTGTGATTTTCAATCCTATTGTTTTCTTGAGGCTGGTTCACTGTAGAAGAAAGAGCAGTAAGGTTCTGGCCTAATCAAAATTCTTTGGAGAATGGCCTGCTATTTGTTAATAGAGTTTGTCTAGGTGGATTTTAAGGATATTTTAACTTGTATAATTTTAATTGTGGCAAATGCTTGACATGTTTAAATATTATCGGCAGCAAACATTTCCTGAGCACATATTGTGCCAGGAGTTGTTTCAGGTATTTTCTAACCAGCTAATTTATTTAATGGTTTCTTTAGAGTTCAGGAAATGGAAGTGGTGAGAGGGTCAAAAGACTTATTTCCGGTTACACAAGAAGTTATGGGTATTACCAGGATTCAAACCCAGGCCATTAGGCTCCATGGTTCATGTACACATGTACTGTGACATACCATATTTTACACAAATGTATTATGCATTTTATATCTGTTTTCAGGTATTCTGTTTTATATACTACAAACATAAATTAGGTGGAAAATAGCAAAAAAACCCACAAAACCCACCCAACTTTGTTTAAACATTTCAGTGTAGAGCTGAGTATGGCAGCACACATTGTTAGAGGCCAGCTGGTCTACATACAAGACCGTCTCAAAAAACTAGTGTTACACCAAACCAAACCATCGAAAAAACAATCTCTCTCTCTCTCTCTCTCTCTCTCTCTCTCTCTCTCCAACACTTACTACAAAAAATTGTTAGGGAAGAATTGCTCTTAATTTCATATGCTAGAGCTACATTATCTAGGTTCCTTTGTATTGTGAAAGCAGAGGATTACATAGGCTTGGTAGCTAGGGCGTCCAGGCACATGCACACATTCTTCAGAGCTGTCTTTCACACAGTATCTCAGCTATATATATTTCAAGGTAGAGCAAACTTGCCTGCTGTTTCTACCATTCTTGTGAGCATTGAAAGAATTGAAATCAATTCCTAACCTGTCACATGCATTCTTTATAAGATTTGAGACTGGAACATGCTGTAAGAGGTCATGCTCTTTGAATTCTTTAGCATAGGGAATAAGCACAGGATTGTATGAGATCAGATGGCCATAGAAGCAGTTACTCTTCTTGCTCCGCTTTTTGATGATAATGCAGCACTTTCTGGGTCAATTTAAAAAAATAAAAAATGGGCAAAACACTTTTACCACTAGGTGGAGCTGTGGCTATTTGGGTAGAAAAAGGCAATGCTGTGGGATCAGTAAATCACTCAGTGAAGTCCTGCTGGAGAGCCCTGGTATTTGCGGCCCTCGGCTTTTAATTGTAGAATGCATCTTTGTTCTTTGCCTGACCTGCGGAGTGACATCACTGCCTTTCTTCCTGTGCGCTGGCTTTGACACAAGCCAGATGGCCACGGGGATCGGGAGGAGCCCTGGCTGCCTGGTACAGCAGCCATGAAACAGAAGAGGAAGACTTTTTATGGTCAGCTGCGGGAGCATGATGAGGTTGCAGCTTGGCTGAGTAATTACATTTACCACGCACACTTTATTCCTCCCAGAGAAGGGTCTCAAGGAAAAAAATACATTTTTATTTATAGCGTTGTGAGGTATAGACCTTTGATCTTTTATTAGTCAGTAGTCTGCTCCAAAGGCATGCTCTCTTTCCCTGGCTCTGCAGTCACTCCAGAAATGACATGTTTATTTATGTTTAATGGTTCTTTCAGGCTGTGCATTGTGATACTTACCTTACCTCTTCCTCCCCTTTGTCTCCAGATAGTAACACAAAAATGTTTTAGTTTTGTAGTAAGTTTAGTTTGGAGAAGTCAGAGTTCTCAGAGTTCAGCCATGTTAATACAAGCAGATTTCCGTCCGACGCACTCCAGAGTGATTTGGTGACATATATTACTGTTTATTATGTGTTTTGTCTTCAAAGAGGTCAAAAGAGTCCAGGAAAAGACTTTTATTTTGGGGTGGGGTGTGTAGGTGGTGGTCAGGAAATGAATGAGACATTAATTTTATATCCATTTTTGGACATTTGGCAGTTAAAGCTACTTAACATGGTAATTTTAAATAAAACATAAGAGACTGATATAATCTAGTACTTTCCATTTTCATTTGAAGTTAATCTTTACCCATTGCAATCATGTACAAAACATTTATGAAAATCCTAAGAAGTGAACTTTTGTCTAAAGTTTAACATTCATACAGCTTTGAGATTCTTCCACATAATTCATTTCCAAAGACTTCAGAAAAATATTTTTACCCTTTTCAATGCTGGGTCATGAGTACTGTTCAAAGAATATTGTTTAGGAAATATAAATCATAGCATTGAATGAAAACTCATGTTCCTCATCCTTTATTCAAATTTAATGTTTTCTGAAGTTTATTTTTCTAGTTGTCCTTAGGTTTTTGATTCTTAAAAAAAGATGGAACTCTAAGAAAAAGAAAACTTTCAATCATTCAGTATTACGCAGGAAGGAGATTGCAGACAATTGCTGGAGGAAGGCGGCATGTTCGAGGAAGGAATGGGGCTCTGCACTCAGAAATGATGGCGTTTCTCAGACACTTTTGCTGGTTATTCTTTTTGTGCTCTTGGAGTTCTGAACCTAGGTCTTTCACAGATGCATTGGAGAATTAAACTGCCTCTAGGTCACCGTTGAGAATTAAACGAGAGCAATGAAAGTACGCTCACTGTCTGACAAACAGGCATTTGAAATTTATTGCCACTGTGCATGTGTGTGTGTTCAGCTTCAGATGAACCATAACCATCAGTTGTTCAGTGAATGTGCTTCACATTTGTGATGTTTTAATTCATTTTTTTTGTTTTCTTTTTTTCTCCTACTCAGCTCTTGCCCCTGTTCCTTGCCTCTCGTTTTGTTGCTGAAGATTTCACAGTGATGTCTGCATTCAACCTGCTGCATTTGGTGACAAAGAGCCAGCCAGTGGCCCTGCGAGCCTGTGGGCTTCCCTCAGGTGGCTGCTTGTTGTCCTGTCCATGGGAGAGTGCTGGGGTGAGGGGTGTCTGCTGCAGGAAATGGCGCACCACCGGCTTGCGAAGTCCCTTTTCTTTTTTTTGAACCCTAATTTTGAAGGTGGAAATTGGTTATGCATCATCATTCCACTTTGAATAACATTTCCACAATCGCCACGATGTTGTCCAGTTTCCTTGTCACTAGTATTTCATGATTATCTCCTTGTTCTCTAATGCATGCTATACATCTGCAAATCATAATGTTCATGAGAGACTGGCAGTCTTCATAAGAAACTACTCCAAATCACACAAGATAGAACAGTCTATCTTCTAGTTAAAGAATAATGAAAATGCTTTTCATTCCATATGTGACTGTTCCTTAAGAGAAAAAATTAAAACAAGCAACTGTAGGATAATTATGCTACTTATATTGTAGTTAAAAAGAAAAGATGCTCTACTTAGCAAGTATCAAGTAAACAGAACTAATATAGCATGTGTCAAACTGGCTCATAAATTACAACCAATGTGCTACTTAAAATATGATGTTAAGCATTTTAACAAGCAAAGCATGGAAATCCAAAATTTCATTATGTGACTTTAACCATAAATTTAGCATTTAAATTATTACAAAAACTACAATGTCCAAATGTTTTATTTCAGTGAATATGAGTATCAATATTATTTACATTTCTATCATTATATACCTCTTTATTATTACATTGGATAGAGAATTTAATTGTAATTCATTAAACATTTGCTGATATTAATTGAGCTCTAGGCATTGCATTAAGCACTGAAGATATGGTGTAAAACAATTTAAGGCTAGGGACAGAACTATTTGAGGACCTTTGAACCATATGATTGTGTAACTAGATTGGACATATTCAGAGGAGAATGGCCCTAGTTTTTTTCTTTAGGGAAAGAAATTTTAGAAGGAAGGAAGAGCAGTCTCTGAAGTTTAAGGAGATGGTGCTTGAGTTTCAGATGATAAGCAGGAATTAGCTCCATGACCAAGGAAAGAGGCTATTTGTAATAATATATGAAGTAAGATAGGCAACACGTGAAGGTTAAAAGAGCAACTCATAGTCAGAAATTACAGCTGTTTATCATAGGGAGTTTGGGAAGGCAAGGGCAAACAGAAAAGGTGGGAAAGGAAAGCAGATAACTGCTTTGTATGACGTCGTAGGGGGTTTAAATCTTCATTTCCATTTTATAAAGACAGTAGGCATAGCACGTAGAAAGTTCTTTGCTGATAAAGATGGCAAGTTGGTTATAAGTGAGGAGGAAAACATTCATAAAAAGCAGATTTCATATCTATTTTTAACATTCAAGGGCTAATACGGTTGACATGGAGGCCCAATCATTCTGCCCTGCATACTCTGCATTGTCACCACATAGTACAGTAGGCAAATTGGAGGTTTTTGGTGTCATGGCTGAGTAGATGAGAGCATACACACAGACCATTTCAGTAGGTTTGAAAAGAAATGGGATAGACTTCAGGGAGTTCTACAAGTTATAGAACTGACAGGATTTATCTGTTGAGTTGTATCTGGACACGAGGGAAAATCTAGTCTGTGGCAGGCTTTGTGCCACATGTAACCTTTCCACTGTTATGTATTATATACAAATGGACTGTAAATGTTAGTTCATGATTTCCATTGTAAAACTTGCGATGGATGAAAGCACCCAGCATAGTTTTTATAACTTGGGTTTGCTATACACAATGGAAGCTAAGTGTTCACAGAAACAACTTATGACTAATAATATCTTCCTTGAGAAATTACAGGTCCTAATGACATTGTTTAGTTGCAAGATAAATATCTTTAATTTTTGAAAACAAAATAATTTAGAGATACATTCCACCAAAACTGATGAATATTTTTGAGGAAGAAACTCTTCATAAAAAAGAGATCATATGTACAAATTCTAGAATTCAGATTGACTGGAGTCGCACTCTGGCTTGCCTGTTGCTGGTGGTGTCTCAGTTTCCTTACAGGTAAAATGAACCAAAAGGGTTACTATAAGAATTAAGTAGTCTGGAATAAAGAAAACATAGGGTACTGACTGGCAGCATAGGATACTGGCTAGCGTAAGTAATCACTTTATAGATTGAGTATAAAAATCTACATATTTATATAGATTTATATTTTTCATTACAGTGGACTTAAACATGTTTGAATGTGTCCCGTCTTTCATTTAACTATTTTTACTTTAATAGGAACCACAAATATACTTTGTTTGATATATAACCATCTCAGTCTGTTGTTTAACCTCTTTATTTTACTTATAAATTCCCCTGTACCAGAATTCATGTTCTGTAAATACACACCACGTTTCTTTTATTCTTACTACCCACTACTGATGAAAGTCCACAGAAGCTCTTTATCTTTCTTCCCTCAGGCTTATAGATGCTTTTCAATCTGACAAATTAATTGGTTGGAATGATAGTCCTTAGTTCCTTAACCATTCAAGGGCTAGTTAATGATTAAAGTATTAAGAAAGTCAATCTTCTAGTGTACATATTTATAACTTGAGTATAAGTGAAAAATCTTTACTATTCTTTAATAGGATTTCTTTCACTTTTAGGTAGGTACATAGAAATGTTGAAGAAGTTTAGTTTAACAATAGTGAGTAAAACTATTTGAACTTTGAAATATAAAAATGTAATTGGAATGAGACGTCTAGCCTTCTATGACTCTTGGGAAAGGAAGGAGAGAAGAGGCCAGAATTGCAGATGTAGGAAATTAAGGTGAAAGTTTGATCTCTTGCTTTAATTTACTGTTTGTTCTTTGGTCAAAATTCATTATAACAGACATCTCTGTAAATCAAAAAGATTTCTGTTCCCTACCCAGTACCTTACTAATGTTGAATATTGAGTAATAATTCAATATTGAATAACAAATTAATATTGAGTAATAATTCAACATGAAATAATTTCAGGATTGAAAATAAATGGGGGCAAGTTCTCATAGCTGATTATACCTGGGCCAAACTGCAGAAGGCTGTGTCTCTGTATAGTGAATTATCGTGTAGCAGCTTTGACGTCCCTGTTTTCTTATTTTTTAATAAAGCATAATTTTTAATTTAGAGCTTATTAAGTGCATCTGAATTATGGTACACTCAGGTTTGTCAGTAAAGGTCATTTTTCTCACTCAGAATTTATTCTTAAATTCCTATAACAGTTTCTTTTAAGTGTCAAAAAAAGCATTGAGATAGGAGTCAGGAAACCAGCTTGTGTGACCTTGAACGAACCAGTAAACCTCTCCAGATCTCATTCTCTTCATCTTTAAAATGAAGAATTAAGGCCAGACAGCCTATTCAGCTCTGGAATTCTGTGAATTTTTAAACTGTCATTTGTTTCAACTTTTGGCTTGAGGTTAATTAAATCTTAAAACTCGAGCTAATTAATTGCTGGAAACCTACAGAAAAGTCAGTTAGTGATTGGAAAAAATAAAATATTTACGATTTGAACACTAGAATTTTGATTACTAAATCAGGACAAAAGAATTACCTGAGGAGGGATTAAGAAGCACAGTTTTATGCATAGTTTTAATGCTAAATAAAAGCTAAGTGTTAAATTAACTTAAAACTAGTTATTATGCTTTTTAGCCAACCAAGTGTGTTTGTCTAAATAGTACTAATTATAGTGATAATTATACTTTAACATCATGCACATAAAAATATGGTTGTGACTTTTATTTGACTTCATGGATATGTTTAACAACTTCCATGAATTGAAGAGTCACATGGCTGCAAGTTTGTTTATTAAGATATCACATCATAATATTAAAATGAATAAATTAGAATTCTTAAGGATATGGTATCAAGACACAGAATATCATCAATATAAATAGAACTTTCGGAATTTAGGAGCTTATGACTTCAGAGCTTAACACAGTGCTTGGTACTTAATAAATATTTGTTAAATGAATAAATAAACACTTGAAAAGTTTATATGTAGGTGAAGTCAAAACTGTAACAAAGTGGGCTGGAGAGGTGGCTCAGGGGTTAAGCCTCCGCCTTGCAGGCGGAAGGTCCTGAGTTCGGATCCCAGATCCCACGTATAGACGCCAGGCGGAAGCGGGGGGCGGCCTGCGCTTCTGGTCCTGGTAAGGCGGAGCCTGTGAATCCCGGGGCAGAAGGAGGTGGAGGCGTCCATGGTGGTTCACGAATTCGTCCGTGGTTCTACACATACACAGACACATACACACACACACACACGCGCGCGCACACATACACACGCATATGCACACAGTTGAATTAATAATAATAAAAAAAATTAAAAAAAACTGTAACAAAGTAAAAATCCATTTGAGATTACTTTATATGGAAAAATTAAAGGTAAAGTTTGTAACTTATGTGCCTAAAACCAATTTCTTCTCATTTTTTGCATTAATCCAATATAGTGGATACCTTAGATATAAATTATACCAGTTAAACAAATAACAAAATGGCAGCTATATTTCTCAGAATTGCTTTTACTTTTTCTCTTAAATAATTTGAGTCTGATAGTGTATTTATTAACTGTTTGAGAAAGTAAATAAGTAAATCTTATACTTACTGTGAGAATTAAGAATTTTGTTATAGCTAACCACTTCCATGGAGCAAATTAGTTTTTCATTTCAATTTCTCCATTTTAAGCAAAATTACTTTGGATATGCATCAAAGCAACATCTACAAGTAAATGTACTCATTATTTAAGTTAAAACTGTTAATAGTTGATTAGTAGCAAATGATATGCTATTTAATTTAAAAATCAGTCTTGTCATATATTGTTTACTTCTTGAATAGATCATCTTTTTTGCTAGTTTTAATTTTTTCACAACGTTAAGAAATTTAATTGGACATGTATGGGTAAGCCTTCTTCTTAAGTATCTATTTTTTCTGCATTGACAGCTGCTTTTATCCATACCTCAGTTCCAGAAATATTAAATTGTTTAGGTTACTGTTCTTTTTTTCTTAGTTCTTTTAATATTTATTTTATTTTATTTTTCTAGCTTTATAAGCATATTGAGTACTCATCCCTCTATCCTTCTCCCTTTTAATCCCCCCTTTTCCCTTCATCAATCCATCCCACTCCCTCCCACCTTTCTGCTTGTCTGCTTGTATGGATGGACCCAAGGTTCCCTCTGGCTTGTCTACTCTTGTGAAGGTTCAGGCCTCTTGTGGCATACAAAGCTGCCTCTCTTTGGGCCACCCCACTGATAGGAGCATTTCCATTCACTCATCCAGCTTTAGTCCCCAAGGTTTCAACTGTCTGTTCTTCTCTCTCTTGAGTTCCTTCATAGTCTGTGGGGGCATGTTGGTGTGTCAGTCATTATACAGGTTTGCTAAGGACAAGTCACTGCAGTGAGTTCCTAGATTTTTTTTTCTAGTTTTAAATATATATATATATATATATATATATATATTTAGGTTTCACTTGTTTTTTTTAAACATTTTTTATTATTATTTCCGCTCATACAAACAATAGGTACACCGGTTCCCTCCCTCCCTCCTCCTCCCCCCTTAAAAATATTTTTAAGTCATAAGAATATGGATCTCTCTATACATCTTTGAGAAGTACTATGACCTTCCAGAACCCCCCCCACAAAACTCCACGGTAAATTTTAAAGAGTTTCAAGTTTTCTTTCTCTAGCTCTTCTGAAACTCTTCATAGGGGCTCTTCACATGGGGCTCAGAGCCTCTTTGGCAGATTCAGACTCAACCAATATGAGATGGTCAGGTCAGATGGGCAGTGTCCCTTATTCCTCTGTGGTCACCAGTAGAGCTCCCTCTTGTGTGTTCTGACTATTATCTCATTTCTCCACTTTCACCCTTTTTGCATGTTCATCTTACCTTTCTTTGATTATGTTAAAAACTGTGAGGAATATATATTGTTTTTGTAATGCCAGAGATTCAATCCAGAGTTTCATGCCTCTACATACATACTTCTAGGCTAGGAGGACTTTATTTTTAAAAAGAGAAATTATTTAAAAAATAGACACATGCATTTCAATTTATGATTCACAAAAAAATCTGCAGTTAGTTAAATGTTTTCCTCTATTCCAGTAGATGGCACTAAGTGTACATTCTTGCCCCGCATGGGCATGCATTATTATTATTAAGCACATGTGAAGATTTATAAAACTATGCAGTTAAAGTATATGGATATAAACGACAATATTTTCTGCTTATATTATATTCAGACAGTATTTTTAGGATGAAAACTTTTTTCCTTTTCAATAGGCTCTTACCCCCCTTTGCTTGGACATCCCATTGAAATTGTCTTACAGACTTTCTATAAACTGAAACAAGTTTTCATAAATTCTTCACTTGTCTTGTACCCAAATAGCTGGTTTAGCAGTAATTTATAGCTTAATGTGCAGCTAAATTTCCTTCAGCAGACCACCAAAGAATTTCAGAAGATTTTACATTTTGTTTGTTATGTTTTGATTTTTTATAAAATCTTGAAAAATGTTATTAGTTAAACATGTTGTCTGTTAAGCTTGGATTGATTTTTTGCATGAATGAAAACATTTCAGGAAAGTTAGAAAAAAATTCTCTTTAAAATATTGATTAATGAGTATTCTGATGTAGTTGTACTGTTTCAAAACTAAAATGTTTTAGTAACTTTGTGATAAAATTTTAGTTAACCCTGAAAAGTTGCTGTGTAGAATCTAATTACCAGCTGTCTTTTAAAAGTTATTTGTATATAATGCATATTTTTGTCAAGGTTAATTTGTTACAGAGCAGTATATTTGTATTAAATATAAGATGTTGGGCCTGTGGCTTATTAAATGTGGCTTTTGTTATTTTTGTTAACTATCAAGTCAATTAATGGTTATAAAGAACACAGCAATATCTTATACAATGAAATTAAAATGGTCATGAACAAAACATGAAACAATCTTAGTTTTTTGAAAAATTGAGAACTTTGCAATAACTATAAAACATCAATTCTGATAAAAGTTCTACATGATTAGATTGTCAAGACAATGTGAATTTTGGAGGAAACACATAGAGAATTAGATGTTTATAATGACAGAGAGGTTTACTAATATGTGTTGCATCTTGTTATCAACAAATAATTTTAATGAAGGAATGAGCTATAAGTAACAGTTAAGTTCATATGCTACTGAATGTTGATCATGCTTGTTGAATTTTTAAAATTAATCTTTGCTAATTTATAGTTTCAAGCTACATGTTTTATTAAGAAATTGAATTTCCCTTGACTGTTTTTGCTAGATACATTTTACTGTAAAGTTCTTTGGAATACATTTATTGAGATGCAATGGCAAATTATATTTAGTTATTATGTGCCTTTGAATTGGAAGTAAGCTGTTTATTTGAAAATTTAGAATCTCAGTTTTTCTTAGTCTCTTCCCCTTTTTTATTTAGCATGTCCATCAAGTATTAGAAAATATATTATGAAACTGTGCTATAAACTGCTGCATATCAGTCATTTAGTTCAAGACTACATTTGCTTGTTTAAACTTCCTCAGCAGCTTTTATGATTTCCCTCACACTACTGTACTTATGTTTTTATATTCAGTCATATGATTATAGAGATTGGACAATACTTAAAATAGGTAGATTATTTGAATTTTAAGCACGTCAAGAAAATCAAGTTTTGTATAATTGTAGTTTTAAGGCTTTATTTCATTGAAGAATACATACTGGTTCAAAATGACTTGTATTTCATTTGACTAGTATTTTAATATTGTGTGGTTTTTAGATAACAGCAAATGTCTGAGATTGTTATTATATTGATGTTAGTGAACAAACAAATTAGAAATATACTCTATAGGTTCACTAATTTGTTTTACTACCAGTTTTCTTTGTGGTTCCAGGATTTTTTTTTCTTTTGTACCTTATTGTATTGTCCTTATCTGCAACCTGGTAACATTTTTTGTATTTTTAAAAATTTTTTTATTATTAATAGACATAAATTTCCCAAAATTTTTCTGTAGAATCTCAGCTCTTTGCTATCAAGGAGAGAAACTGTGAGTAAAGAGACAGGGAAGAGGACATCAGGTTGGTGTGGATGATGGCTGGACAGGCAGATTTGTTCTGCCTCAGAAAAGTTCTTTGTTCTTGCAGAGGAAGCACTGGGAGGGCAGGGATTTGGTTTCTGTGAGTCATGACTCCACTTTAGTAACAACAGTTGTGTTGTTAGATCATAGGCGTTCAATAAATATTTGCTATTGATTTTAATGGCTGTGAGTAGGTAACATTATCTTGTGAATCAAAGTGATGCCACATTGATAGTTCTTGGGAGTGGGAGAAGAGATACTATAGGAGGAAGTGATGGTGGGAGATGGGAGGATGGGTGTGAATGGGAACATGGTTTAGTGATAGATGGGCATATGAATGAGCAGCAAAGAGAAAGCAATGAATGGATGCCATTCTGCATGTCAGCTGGATGTGTCACTATGTCAAGTAATTTCTTTGGGTATTAATTTCTTCATGCTGGTTGGTTTTGGTCTAGAAGTTTGTCATTTCTGGTTCTATTAGTTACAAGTCATCAAATTGAAAAACTACATACAATCACATTCATAATTTCTAATATGTATTTTATACATCCTACTGTTTTCACTATGAGGATGAAGCCAAGAAATCATTGTGATAAGAATGCATCACATGGACCATAACATAATAATGTATGAAAATACCATACACATAGAAGTACACATTAATGTTAGACATTTTTGGAGAAAATCTGCATCAGTAAACTTGTGCAAGCTATGTTTTGCTAATTTGATGTGACTCTGGAAACTTACTTCCATCATTTTCCAGAAGAACAACTTGTCATCATTTTTTTCATAGTCAATGTTTTGTGAAATACTTTCTGAATAATGCTGGATCAGGTAATTTCATAGTCTTAAATCCAGAGAATTAATTAAATAGGACTAATGAATATTAGTCATAATAATAAAAAGATCTGAATCTGGACCTCTAGAGAGGTAATAAAAGACCAAATAGTTTCAAAGGGTTTTTTTTTATTCTTCCATTAATCATCCTTTTTATTACACTGATTTATTAAACAAACATTACTAACATAGTTTTGAAATTAATCTCTAAGAAACATAGCCAAAGGCATTTGAACACATCTTTTAGGAAGATTTAAATAGTAGTAATTGCAATGGAGAACTGACTAACTAGACATAGCATGTGCATTTTAGATCTTTCTCTTGCCCAAGCATACTATTATATTAATATACAGTATATATTATACATATATACTGGGAATGCGAAGATGACCAGTGTATTTTTACAAACTTTCATCTTCAAGAAGATACTGAAAAAATCAGGGAAAACTCTTTGCCATTGCTTCTCTGGGCAAAGAAGAAAAATATAAATTTTCTTTTTTTTGAAAAATATTGCAGATTTTACAAGAGCGAATATAAATTATTTAGCTGTTCATCTAGAAGAAATTGCAGACTTATGTTTTTGAATGTTGAGAAAACTTAGACTTAAATTTGATGTGGGTTATAATGTAATTTGGGGAATTTAGAAAAGTTATGTTTTCAGACAATATGTTTTCTTCCTAAGTATACACGGTATATTCAGTGTTGTGTCTAAATAAAATTCTGTATGATGTCAGGGAGGTTCCTTTCTATGGGTGGTTGCTTATATCATCTACTTAGCAGCTGTGACTTTCAAGAAAGGAGGAAGTTTTTTCTACTTTATTTTGTGTGTATATGTGTGTGTGTGTGAGTGTGTGTGTGTGTGAGTGTGTGTGTGTGTATACACAAATCTTTTTGATTGCATGTGAAATGTGGAATGGAAATGAGCCTGTCTGGTTTTAATTTTTTTCTTTATGGGCTATGATGTTCAAGAGAAGACCCCCCCCAAAATTAAAAACAGGAACCTCTAACTTTGTCAGACGTTTGACATGCAATCAGAGTTGAGGTTAAGTGACTTTCTCTTCCACTCCTGTCACTTGACAATGAAAGTGCCTTAAAAACTCTTTTTTTTTTTAAATGTTAGATGCTTTGCAAACAAGAAAATGTTTTTTGGATCAGGACATACTTTAAATATTTCTCTAAATTCTAAACTTTATGGTCCACATTAACGTAAAGATCATTGCTCCCAGTGTTTGCATTAAATTTTGAAGAGATGATAAAGTTCTCTTTGGCACATAAACAATGCTGATGAAATGACAATTAAATATGAATTTAACAACTAAAAATTGTAGTATGCAAGGAAAATACAGAAATATAAGAAGTGACTCCTGCCTTGTTACTCATGGTGATGGAGATTGTAAGCCCCTTCACTGTCTCTTTCCAGGGAGAGTACATTTTCACAGGCAACATCTAGGTAGAATTTAAAGTCCTATAAATTCATTGCCTTTGATACTGTGTTTTGAGGATAGCTTTACTCCTGCTGACTTATTGTAAAATAAGAAAGAAATGCATTTATACATTTTCCCCTTAGCTTTACAACTATTTTTCAGATTTTAAATTCTTACTCTTTCAAGTCTAAATCCATACTTTATCCTGTTGGGTGTGGAAACTGCATAAAACTAGCTAACACAGCTGTAAAAAATACTGTATATTTTTATAATATATAGTATTATATACAATATATAATACTGTATAATACTTTAACTAGAATGGGAGACTTATCATCTCTGTGCCCATTTAATCTCACTGCCTATTGGCTGTCTTAGATGATGTTCTCTTCACTATTGGAATCTTCTTTGGCATTCTGACCTTGTACTTTCTGTTTTTATGAATAATTGTATTATCTACATTCCAATTACAAATAGAAATAGTTGATATAAATGAGCAAAGTATAAGAGAGTAAATACCTGTTAACTCTATTTTTGTATCCCAAAAGAGTTTACATTGTAGTGCTGGCCTCATTTGTTGTCCTCATTCAGGAAACTTAAATTTATTTGTTTTGAATTTCCAGTGATCATCACAATTTTTATTTCACTGTATATATTTAATAAATGGTTGTAGAAAATGTGAATCAGTATTAGGCTCAGCAGTTTCTATTTTGAAGTAATTTACAGTTTTTGGGAAAATAAGTAGAAAACAACTATAGATATATGAGAGTAGTTGCTTACTACTATATTTGTCCAAGTAGATACTATCTTGTTAATAGGTTAGTATTAAAGGTGAAGTTAGTAGAATATGTAGTTTGAGAGGAAAATTTGCTTGAAATGTTCTCTGAGTTTATCTCTTTATTCTGTTAGTATAGACAGAGACCAGTTTTATAAAATTTATGCACAGGCAGTTATATATGAAATTATTTAACTCAAGAAATATAAGGTTGGAGATGTAACTCAGCAGAGTGCTTGACTAGAGTGCACAAAGTCCTGGGTTGGATCCCCAGCGCTTCAGGTAATAGAGGTAAGGAGATCTTAAGATCAGAGTCATCCTAAGCTACATAATAAATTTGAGGTCAGCTTAGGGAACATGAAACCTTGTATAACAAAGGAAATAAAAAATAAAATTTAAAATGGAAAGGCCAGGAAATGCATCCCAAGTATTAGAACACTTGCCTAATATCTGCCCTTAAGACTCTGGGCTCAATCCTCCGTATAGTTGGGTGGGGGGACTTTGAAATGGAAAGTTGCCTTAATGTGCTATAAGTTATTAACTCAAAACTCTGTGCATGCACTTATGTGAAGTGATAGAAATGCTTGAGAAGGCATGAAATATCACGACGAAGACATGCTTACCCCCCCCCCAGTGGGAAGGAAAGAAATCTTAAAAAGAAATTATTTTCTTTGTTTTAATATCTTTGAAGTGTAGAGGACTGACAAAATTAAACTATCAAAACTTTAAACCTGAAGAATGTTTTCTTAAAAAAAATGGACACTCAGATGAGGTATGTATTTTATGATGACTTTTGAATATTCTCTGTCATTACCTACCACAGAAGAGAGTGATTGGAATCTTTCAGAATCCTCAAAGCATTGCTTAAAATGGTTCTTCAGAATTTATCACCGAAAGCACCCTATTACACAACACTCCAGGTTGGGGTTGATGGTCTGAAATTTGAATGGAATGACATTCAGTAGACAAAGCAAATAGCTCAGCCAAATACTCTCTTAGAGTTGTTTTGAGTGTAATCCTGGGCTAAGAATATTCACCAAGATTTCTCCAGGAAGTAGAAAAGGTAATGCTTAGACAGTGTTTGTATTAAAATCCGTAGTTGTAAATTTCTTGGTTCGGAAGCATATTCCTTGCATCTTACATTGTTTCTTACTGCACTCATATTCAGATTTTTGTACTGTTATTCGGGTGACCTGTTTCTCTGCCACCTGTGTTATGAGCTTCTTTATGCTTTCCTTCTCTTGCACTAGCCATACATCCTGTTCAGAAAGTTCTGAGAGCAATACAGTGAATTTCCTCTCCTCCAGAGCTTTGCTCAACCAACAACTTTGTAGGGAGACATACTTTGACCACTGTAATTAGTGTGTGGCCTTTCCTGCTAGCCTTCACATCCTCCCCACCCACTGTTCTCTAGCTTCGCTTTTTTCCTTCCTGCACTTTTACTATGTCCTAAGAGACCAGTGACCTATTTGTTTTCCTTGTGTTTTGTCTGCCTTTCCTTACCTCTGCTGTAACAGGAGCTCTGAGAAAGTAGGAAATATTTTGCTTTCTATTCTAAGTACTGCATACTCAGCATAATGTAAACCTGTATTAGGTACTCCAAATAATTATTGAATGAATAAGCACAATTTGATTAGCATAGCACCTATCACCTTTTTTTTATTAAGCCATACTACCAGAGTTTTGTGGAAACCAGAGACCAGAAGCAGTGCCCTACTATTTCAAATTATATGTTAATCTCTGTTTTCATTCACACAGATATATATACATGTTATTCACACATATATACATAAACACATTCATACATATTGTATAAGCATACATGCATACACACTAAAGTTAGAATTGAGTTTGCATCCACAAGTAGGTAAGTTCCCACCTCTCTGTGAGTTGTACTTTTTTTTCCCCAAAGTTTTACTGAATTACTGGAGCTGTAAACAAAAACCAAATAGTGCTCATTTTACACTAAAATGGAGTAAACTTAATTTTATAAATTCCCACATAGAAATTTTGAAACCACTAAATCTGAAATAAAAATTTATTCAGTTTTCCAACATGTCAAACTAATTACTTGATAACTAAAATGAAAATTTTTAACTAAAAATTCCATTTTGCTTCAATTTTTCATCATCTTATAATACAATGGAAAGATTTTTGACCATAAATATTTACTGTTTGAAATTAGTAAACTTAAATCAAAACAAGATATTATCTCTTACTCATTTCATTATCTTAGAAAATATTCAATAGTTTTTTTTTTTCTGGTACTAGAACCAAAATCAGAACTATGAGAACTTTAGGTTTTACTTTAATTTTGATTTTTTTGGTGTGTACTGAAATCTAAAATTTATGACTTAAAAAGTGCTTTAAGCATTTAGGTAGCAGATCTGATTTACTTAACAGGAAGTTAAAGAGCCTTTTAACATCTTATAGACTTGGTGAGAGCCCTGAATGGACTTGTCATGAACCCTTTGGCTAAAGGACAGAACACACGAAGATGCTGGCCAGTGGATATTTCCTTTTCTGTATATACTGTGCGATCCATTACTTTACTTTCTTGCTACTTTAACTCATTAGTGATAGTTTTTAGGCTGAAATTTATCATATAACTATATGAAGAAAGTTGTTGCATAATTTTCCCAACAGTACATGTCATATGTACTGGTTTATGATTTTAAAAAGTGGATGTGAGTTTATTTGTCTGCTTATAATTCATGTATAGTCTCTGAGAGCCTCAGTTTCTGGGTCTGTAAAATGAGCTAAAATGAGAAGTGTGCATAGCATGTCACAGGGACTCTTGGTTGTTCCAGTTTCTTCCTTCACTTTTTTTTTCTGTCATTTTCTGAGGATAGTTTGCTAAAAGATACCCCACTGTTTTGAGGGAATTATTGTAGAAAAATAATTGTCAAAAAGACACTGAAGACAGGATTGTCTGAGTAGCTGCTCTCTATATCCGGTTTTAACTTCAGAATTCTCTGGGCTTTGTTAGGTGCTAGTGCTGTCATCCTCACAGCACTAGATCTGGGGGAACAGTTGATTCGTCTGCAGTCACACATTTGGGAAACAGGCAGGATCAGAAACCCAATGTTTCTGAAGGATGAGGAGCTCAGACAAGTTCTTGCTTGCGTCTCAGCACAGGAACATGCAGTCTTCCTGTCTCAGCCTCCCCAGTGCTGGGATTTCAGATGCGTACCACCTTGCTCAGCTGACAGTGAATTTTTGCTGGGTTTATTTCTGCTTAGAGCAAGAGCTTCCCATTGAATTTCAAAAACAATTCTGCCGTTAGGCAATAAAGTGAAGAATACTTCAATATAAAAAAGACATTAAGCATATTTCAATATATAAACACTATTGGATTGTGTTCAAGATAGAGCCAATGGCTTATGATTAGACACTGAGAGAGTAATGATTCCTTCAAACATACTGTGCTCGCATACATATGTGCATTCACTTGTGCCTTCAAAGTATGTTATTAGACATTAAAACAAAAGGAAACATCTTTCCTGAACATACTTCTAAGCCAATTTAGAGGTCATTGAACAGATGTCATATAGTACTAATGTTAAATTACCCTGTGTAATAAGAAAATTACAGACCCTGAGTGAAGGATGGTAAAGGGAAACCATCCGATGAATTACTCTAGAATTTCAAAATGAAATGCAATCTTAGAAATAAACAGAGATACCATGTGACTTCAACAAAGCAAACTTGATAGGGAGCCAGGAAGTAAGGGACAAAAATAAAGTTGCTCCATGCTTTTGTTTGCCAGTTTTGGCTATGCTGGACAGCTAATGTAATAACTTTCAATTGTCCAAGAAATGCATATTAAACTGTATGACAAGACATTTATTAAAATTGGACAAAGTTTTCTTTAAGTCGTTTAGTATAAAAACAATATTGATGGCTTCTGGTGTATCTATACTTACTTTCGCTATTAGGTATACTTTAAAAGCCTATTATTTGGGAAGCACAGTGTGACCAAAGGAAAAAATGAATAAGATTTGATAACTTTCAATAATCACTAGCATTTCTTAGAGTACCAGCCTCACTCACAATTAGAAAACTATATTTATATTTAAGGTTGAAAAGCCAGGATGTAGGAAAATTTTGCTAATTTGCAAGATGACCTTTAAGTGCACCAAAACCAAATAATTTGTAGGCTATGACATAGGGCACATTCCTGCAAAATTTGTGTGAATACTGGTTAGTGGTTCTCACAAGACAAACAAAGAAAGCTGGAATGAAATCTTTATTCCCCCCCAAAAAAGAAATCTTTATTTCCCTCCCAATAAGATGAGACTACAAAGGAGTACAGCAGCAAAATTTGCCATTAGAATGAGGTCTCAGCACAGTTAATGAGATGGCTCACAGTGGAAGACAGTCTGTTTTTAAGAATGTTTAGATCAAAAGTAATTTCTCATCTATGAAATAAAGTCTATTCAATACTCTTCATTCACCAGGAAAGCTTTTATGTTTGTATTATTTACTTCAATCAGATGTTTTCAATTTTACCTTACATGGTTCATCAATACTGACCAACAGTTTTATTCTTTTTCTTCAAAAAAAGCGAGATTTTTTTAGAGAGGCAGAATGAGAAAGAAACATCTTTCTTAAGCGATTTGCAAGCATCTGTGCTTTAAGCTACTTTTTATGAACACCCCTTAGTAAATGACTCAAGGTAAAAAAGCAGAAAAGCATCCAGTGTTAGGAAATTGCAATCCAATACCATGTAATTTAAACCTGCAGTTGCTTCTCTTGTGCTAAATGACATACAGATGGGTAGCCGAGCTCTCTCAACTTTGGGAATACAATTGGTCTTTTTGTATGAATGAACATATATGAACCAAAAATATTTTGGACAGCATTGCTCAATTCTAATTGTACAGATTTTAATTATTGGTTCCATTGGGACGAATAATTGTAACAATGATCATTTGTTGCAATAATTTTGTAATTAGTGAACCTTTTGATAAAAATCCACAAAGGTACCTCTCTGACAAATAAATAAGACAACTTTAAGAAGTCTGTAGTGAGTTGAACAGAAATACCTATCTCAGTCCACTGAGATGAGTCCTCCTTCATTCAAGCTGAGCAAATGGTCAGGAAGACAGTTTTATCTACCTCTTAAACAGTAGTTAAAGTATAAGCAGAGCTATTCAGATATAGGGTGTTGTCATGAGGTGCAGTGAACTGTGGGGCTTATGGCGCCATTCTTGGGGGTCTTTCTGGACCAGGGAAAGGCCAGAGTACTTTGTGGAAAGTCAGTAGAGGTGCAGTTTGGTTCCCACAGGCCATGTCAAGATAGTCTTTCTGGTTGGTTCTGGTTTGCTCTTTTCCTGCCCCCCCTCCCCACTGTTTGTGATAGGCAAACAGTCAGTCTGCCTTGGTGGCCCTGACTCTGGAAGTCGATATCCATCTTCAGTCCCACAATCAGGGTGATTGGTTAGTTAATTCTTGCTGAGTTTGACTGCAGTGATCTCATATTCCATGATGTTAGGTATCTTGAAAGTCAGAGAAGCAGAGAGCATTTCCACTCCCAAATCCTATTTTGTTATGTTTGGAAAGAAATTAAGTCGAATATTCAGGATATTAAGAAGGCTTTCTTTTAGAAATTTCAAAACACAGTGAAAAATCTTCATATCTAGGATCATCTGGAAGCTTCTTTTAAAGTGTGATGGATGGCAAAGAAAAACAAATTGTACTGCTGTGAGTAATGGCTGCCCTGTCCTGGAGCTGTATTTCTTCTCAATCATTTGTTCAGGTAAAATAAAATACTGCATACATAGGTGTTGCCTGAGCATTCACTACCGCCTGTATAATTGAATGAAAGCTTCCCTTTATTATTATTGTACCATTCAGCTACACTTACCCAGAGATGATTTCCTCAATGCATGTCACAGAAAGAAAGTGTAGGCCTCTAAACAAGTCACATATATGTTTCCATTTTTCATTATTTTTTCTGCCTTCCTATTTGTTTTCTCTCTTTGGCATTTGTCAAATATGAAATAATGTAAGTAAATACCTTCTTCTGAAGTCTAACTGGAAGTTTCTTACTGAATGTTTAAAAAGGTAAGATGTAGTCTTAAGAAAAAGGTATATGTCTAAGGGCTCTGTAGAACCTAGTGAGATGTCTGATGGACCACAGAAACATCATTTCCTTTTTATAGAGAAAAATGTATCTTCAGTGTTCTTATATCATCCAGAATGGGAACTGTGATAGCTTCAAGCAATTCTATTAAATTGCAAAATTATTGGATGGAGAGTTGTAGTTTAGCTTAATATGCCTGACATCTTATATACACAGTTTGCAAAAACGTGAGCACTTGCAAAAACATGTATGTTACTGAATTCAGCTTTTAAGGAGGAGTTCCAGGATGCTAGGGTACAAAAGGTATATACCATTGTTTTGCAAATAAATATCCAGTAAGTTTTCAGTATTGCTTGTTAGAAACTTTGGTTGTAATCCATTGCCACTGCTCCAGTGGACTCACTTCGGTTTATAGAAACATTCTTTTTTAAACATAAAGAAATCATCAGATGCAGCTCAGGTAAGATTCTTCTAGTGTGGTAGAGATTGGTCTAGCCATTGGCAAGGGACTGTGAAAGCTGGACTGTGGCGGTCAGCCAGACCGGTTATTTGGAATCCAAACTAACAAGCCTTTTTCTCCTGTGTCCTCTCTTCCTTCAGGGTCATGTAGGGATAAAAAGAACTGTAAGGTGGTCTTTTCCCAGCAGGAACTGAGGAAGCGGTTGACACCCCTGCAGTACCATGTCACTCAGGAGAAAGGGACCGAAAGGTAACGTGTGCTGCAATAAAAAAGCAGTAGGCTACTTTCCTCCCTCCTCCTTTGCCTGCTTGTCAATGACAATTAAGAATTCTACACTTACTTGCTGAAGTCTGAAGTCTATAAATTAGTATCTTTGAAAAAGACTGCAAACTGCATTGTTCGGGTTAAGACTGGTTAGCTGTTCTTTGCCCCACTTAATGAACGCTCTATCCTATGTAAAATCACAGGGATTTTGTTAAGGGCCTGTTTTTAGTTTACAACAAAATGTGTGGAAGTAATAGCGATTTAGGTACATTTTTTGGGAAGACATCACAGTAAGCAAAACCACGAGGGACATGGAGCGGTGCCAGGATGCTGAACGTTTTGAAGGTGGCCATTGTAAGTATAGACATTTTGGCTGCAAAAAGAAGGTAGCATAATTTAGTTCCTTTCTACCCCACTCCAGTTTCTTTTTGAAGCACATGTGGAGAAAGTATTTATTGGCTCATTTGTGGTTGGAATGTCAAAAATTTTCAATAACTGCCCTCACATGGCTTTGGTCCTTGGAAGTTCGCCCTATATCCAGGAAAAAAAAAAAAAAAAAAAAAGAATTTGCTCACTTCCAAAACTGTTTTTAGTGTATAAAGTCTCTCTCAGCTGATTCCAGCTCAAAAGTAACTTGCCAAGAACCAATGATTTTGTTGTCTAATTTATACCACAGAGCTTGGCATAAAGCCGTAAAGTTACCTCTGATCCAGTTTTATTAATGATGTAACTATGTTTTCATTCATGAACTGAAAGGGCTCCTTACCACACATGGGATCCTTGTTAACAAGCAACACACTCTTCCTGTTACAGATCTACTGTTTACTGACTTGACCAAATGTTGAATCACTACTAAGTCCACCCTCACTGTCCGTGGAGCCAGGGGAAGGGCCAGCACCTCCACGCGGAGGACCTCACCGTCCTGTTGTGTACATGACTAGCAAAATGATTTAATGTACACAAACAACCAGAGATTAGGTCATTCTTAAAATTTCTGTTTATAAAAAAAATTGGACCTCGTAAAGAGGGTGAAAGGATAATAAAAACAAGCTGCAGAGCACATAGACTTTTTGTTGGGCTACCACAGCTGACTTGTATTAGCTGAATGACCTCCTAGCCTTTAAGATTGTTAACTTAGAAAAATATTCCCTTAAAGCTGTAATATTCCTTTTCAGACCAAAAAGTAAGACTCCTTCCATTTAAAGTCTTGGACCCTTCTGCAGTTGCTAGTACATACTTGGGTAGTGTAGAGTAGCAGAAATCTTATGTAATAACTTTATTTTTGTGAATCAAGCTATGGCCTTTTTTTAAAATAGTAAAAGAATTCTAAGTATTACATAACTAGATGGCTTGATTTTTTTAAAAATTTAACCCGTGCTAATCCAGAGTAGTTATGTACACATTTTGTTATGTAGATTCAAAATATATTAGTGTTGTTCAGATTTCCATATGTTTGGTCTGTTCTTGTTTTAGGACAAAGACCCTTGAAAGATTTATTAGAAAAATGTATTTTAAGCAACTGTGTTCTATAAGCAGTAATGTTAGCTCTGTTTAATTTTTTGATGATCTGTTTATTGTTTATCAGTGCCTTTGAAGGAGAGTACACACATCACAAAGATCCTGGAATATATAAATGTGTCGTCTGCGGAACTCCACTCTTCAAGTAAGCATGCTGAAAACCAACTGGCATGGAAGTGCCATATATGGCAACAGATGCTTAATCGCATGTTCATATTAGACTGTTCCTTTGTTGAACTTTATTTGATCTTTTTCTGTTTTTATTTACTCTTCCCCAAACAAAAGTAATTATTGACTTAAGTGATAAATTATTATTGTGACAGGCTAGCTGATTTTGCACTGCTTAGATTTCTGAAATACCCAAAATTAACTCTCACATCTTCATGGACATTGTGCTTAGCAGAGACATGGAAAAGATTTTGGTGAACATAGATATGTTCCTGTATTTATTAAAATTTTTGCCTTCAACTGATTATCCTAAATTTGTTTACTAACCATGCTGCAATCTCTTCATGTGTATCTTTCAGATATAACGATATCCATCAAAGGCTATTTGTATATTCCCATAATGAAGAGAAATACATGTATTTAAAGTAAACATGAGATATGCAATAGATTTTTATATAGGGATAAGAATAATATGTAATTATGTGGCTATCAATTTTCACATTGATCTGTAGTCTTTGTTTTAAAGAGCCCAGCACTTTGCCCTATAGAAGGAAGTCAGTTTTTGACCAAAATAATTAATTGAGGCAGTATTCTGAAAGGGTAGATTTTATTTTATAAAAAACAATCCTTATAAAAAATCTAAACACCCTGTAAGTCCCATGAAATTGCTGATTTGAGGAAATAAGTACAGAAACCTTAAGAGTAAATATTTTTACTTAAAGCAGAGTTACAAAGTTTTATAGGAGAAATGAACAAAGAATCTGATATCACAACATATAAGATATACTTTGTATCTCCAACTGTTTCTACTCTGAGCCACTAGCATTTACAGATTTTTCTAGGAATAACAGGAAATGGCAATTTACTTAAATTTTTTTTTAAGTTTAAAACTTTTTAAAATTACGCAGACCCTTTTGCACATTGGTGTTGGTCAAGAATCTGTGGTGAATTTTTGTGTAGTTTTTCTTCATGCTGAAGAACTTATCCTTCAAATTGTTACTTTTTCTTCTTGGAAAGCACATGTCCTTACATTTCAACACATTTAGCTTATGTCGTCACAGTTGACATAACACTTAGATAGTTGCTGAGCCATGTTAAACTTGTTAATATCCTAAATGGTAAAAATTGGCCATATTCTTTGTGCTTTTTGTTTTAAGACTCTCCATCTCTTTCCTGATCATGTGATTCACTTAAGTACTGGATCTCAGGAGAACTTAGTGTTTAAAATAAGAAACAAAACCACTATAACTGAAGGATTTAAGCCATGTAAGATGTGGAATCGCAGATCCTCAAAGCAAGACCGTTATCCTAACACATTTACTGTTGCAAGTTGGCGTCATGTGTCTCTGCTTCCCTTAGCCTTTTTATATGGAAAACTCCCATTTCTAAATTTTTGAGGAATATGGTTTATTTTTTAATCCTATCTTTTCTCCTTTTAATTGTTCTTTTTCTATTTGTGATCTCTTGTCTTTTTTTCTTCTCGTGGAAGACATTTCTTCTTTTTAAACTGGAGATGTAGAAGTTCATTTGTCTTGAGGAATGAATGTCTTCATATCCAAAACACTTACTCAGGTTGCCACAAAGACTTTCCCAGGGGCTCTGGGAAGATTTTTAATTCATTGATAGTTTCATACAAGAATACAATGAATTTATGTCATGTCACCTCTTTCTACCCATCCCAACCCCCACTCCTGTCCCACTTCATACTTTCTCCTTTCCATACGGTATCCCTCTTGCTTTCTCATCTTTCTGCACTTGTGGCCCACTGGGTTTCATGGGTTGCCAGTATTAGCATATGCCTGAACACTCGTTGGACATATAGATGATGTATCAGTGGGTAGATAGGAAGGAAAGAGCTCCCCTGGCCCACAGGGCAGTTTTAAGGGAATCAAACTGTATTCACATTTTGCTGAAACTGCTGAGTCTGGGGTCAGTGTCTGCTGCATCTCCTTTCCCACGTCCATGGGATTGCTTCCCTTATACTTCACCAGAAATGCCCCACCTTTCATCTCTCCCAAACGTTGCCAAAATGATTGTACCTGATATAGAGACAAGGAATCGAGCATGATGGCTCAGGGATTCACTGCTTCTGAGGATGAGTGCCATAAAGGCAAGGTAAAACAAACAAAAAAAAGCAGGAGAAAAAAATACTGAAATAGTATTTGATCTTGGCAAAATTCCAGTATGTCTTAAGTCCTCTCTGAATGCTTGTCCATATCTTTGTGTTTTTGTCATCTGCGTTCCCATTTTATTTATCTATCCTATAATTATTAGAGAAGGACATGGACATGGAACATGGGTAGAGGTCAGAGGACAACTTTAAGAAGGCAGTTCTCTCCTTCCACCTTGTGCACTTGCTTGCAGGGGTCAAAATTGGGTCACTAGGTTTGTGAGCAAATGCTTTACCTGCTACAGCTGTCTTGCCAGCCCCTGTATATATCCATTTTCTGCCTTATGGCTTAAATGGGTTGCCATGAGAACATGTATGAACATGTTTATTCAAATGAGAGAAAATCAAAGTTTTTGTTTTAGTGGAAAGTAAGTCTGATTTGGTTGATTGTTTCATTGGTGAGGACTGGGATAGCAAATTACTTCACTTGATGAAGGACTTGTATTCATTGAGAATGGAGATATGTAGCTCTAAGGTTTTGATAGAAATGCATTTGAAGCTTGTAAACAAGTTATAAAACAACTGCAAATCCATTCTTTTGCATCATTTGAAAGCGGAAGAAAGTTCAACACCTAATTCGGATTTAGAACCCACCCAGTTATTCAAGCCAGAGAGCTTAATATAAAAAAAATTATGAACCATGGCAGAGGATTGGGATATGAGAAATTTGCTTATATGACATTATAGGAAATTCTAAAGAATACATAGAGGACAAATGGCAATATGACCACTAGGGCTAAGATGGCTTCTTCCCTACCGCATTCCCACCTTCTTTTCTTCAACGCTGAAAAGAAGAGGGCAGGTTGTAGCTGCTACATGACAAAGTACTCAAGACAATGCCACAACCTGACACAAGTACAGCTTTTGGAACCTTCTAAAAATATGCCTGCTAGAACTTATTCGCGATCTACCTTTTAGTTGCTGTTGACAGGACGGTGTCTCCATGGAAGTTATCCATTCCAAAACCATCCAAGATGAATGTAAGAGAAGGCATTGGTCTCTTGGTGCCCCTGGTCACTACACATTGAAGCCCCCTGGTGTTGTAGTAGCCTGGCAACCAAGAAAATGTCCTTGCCTGAGCAGCAGGGCTTTCAGAAGTTGAATACGCTGGTGAGGTTGGTCCCAGAGAAGCTGCTTCCTCTGCAGAGTCAGCTGCTAGAAAGCTGCGTATGCTACAGAAGTTTAGTGAAAGAAACTGCATGTAAGCAGGAGGCTGGCACTGAAGCAGCCACCCAGGCTAAGAGCTGGAAGGTGGAGACACTATGTGCTGTATGATTCAGAGGTCAGAGCCGAATGGGCTGGAAGAGCCTATGGAACAAGCATGCTCAAATGAGAGAGATTCTCTGCAGACTCTCCTGTGCTCTCTACTGGCAAAACCTGAACATCATGGGGGGGAGGGAGGGAGAGAGAGAGAGAGAGAGAGATCCATTTTATCAGAGCAGGCAACTGATGCATTTAAAGGTAGAAGACAACAAATGGATAATTGGCACAAAGTATACTTTTTTAAGATTCTTTTTTAGGAGTTTGTAATTAAAAGTTTGAAAACTGCTTATTACTCTAGCAAATTAGTGTTACGACTATTAAAGATTCTCTAGAAACATCTGGTTTCATGCTTTGTTTATAAAGTATAGAAGACAGTGGTAGTGGTGGTATGTATGTGTGTTACATAGAATAAGTGAGAGATAAAAATTCAGCAAAATAGATTTCTAGAAGCACTGCAAGAATTAACAGGAGGAAGGAATAAGTGAAATGCTAAATTTGAAATGATATTAGCAGTATGAAATATCACCCAGCTTTCATTTCTGATATCTAGTTCACACCTACAGCCCACAAATACACATGAATGTGTAATCTTTTACAAGGCTGATGTGTATGGTATACTCACAGATGTCTATTCAGTTATTGTCCTTTCATTCTCAAACTATGCTCTGCATACTTTCCTTCTTTGAACACCAGGCTACTTTCTCACTGCTTCTCAAGTACAAGAGCCTCATTCACGGGCATCTTATAAACCTAATGCGTAATTTATTCCACAGTTCATGTTTTCTTCACATTCACAAATTTTACCAAGCCAGTTTATTTCTTATGTAGTACTACTGACTTTCAGTTAGTAAATTAACTGACAGAAGCAAGAATGTTCTTACCTCTGGTTATTTGAGCTTGTAAAATTTCATAAAGTGAATTTATTACACATCAGATAAGCCAGAGAAGGAATTGGTAAAATAGTTAAATTCAGAAATACTTTTGGCCACTTACTTTGTGCTTTGGCTGACACTTTACTAGGTGCTGTGGAACAAATAAAATAACTTTAAGAAATTGTTTTTCCTCAAGGTAGCTGTGGTTTCATTGCATAATATGAAAATGAAACAAACAATCATTTTTGCAAAGCAACTATCTATTTGAATGTTCCTGTTTGAAATGCTTTTATACATAGTAGGAAGGTATATGGCTACATCAAGTTGGCAAGGACTCAGGGAGGATATGGGACAGCATTTTACTACATAGAGAGCAAGGCTTGGTTTTGCCCTGGTGAGGATTCTGACAGGGAAAAATCATGTGAGAAGAGGAATTAGAGAGAATCAAAGTGGATTTTTCCAGTAAATAACAAACTGGTTGATCAGGAGAAATAGGTTATATTGGGAGTAGGGGGAAGCATGGATGGAAAATTATGGAGACCAGTTAGTGAGGTCCTTGAATACCAGAAAAGACTTGAAAAATCCTCCTTGAAATCCTGTAAACCACATAATCTTTTCCTCCACAAAGTCCTTTCTGTTGAATCCTTCCAGAGTGAACTTCACACTGCCCTCTTTTGCTCCTCAGCGATTACAGTAATTTCTGCTTTGTTCTGAATTATCTCTGCATCTGTCCTTTGGTGTGTAACCCTCACAATGTCAAGGCCATGTCCTAGTACTATTTTTATCTTTATCTCCAGGCCTTCAATGATGAGTAAATAATTATTTGTGAACCCATCTATGTTTGAACATTGTTAGATTGGTTACAGAAGAATTTCTTTGTGTGTGTGTTTGTGTGTGTGTGTGTCTCCATCATATAGATTTTTAAATTTATTTTATTTTTCTAGTTTTACAAGCATATTGAGTACTTATCCCAGCTTCCCTCCATCCCCCTTCCCTCCTATCCCTTTCTCATACCTTCATCAATCCATCCCACTACCTCCCATCCTCCTGCCTGTCTGCTTCTATAGACCCCAGGATTCCCTCTGGCTTGTCCCACTAATAGGGACATTTCCCTTTATTTATCCAGCTCTAGTCCTTCCCCTTTTTAGGTTCTCATTCTAGTTAGCAGTAACAGGAATGTGTTCCATTCTGACAAGCAGATCTTGAGGTCAGTCAGGAAGCTGTTGGTTGTCTACTTGATACTCAAGCCATTTATACTGGTGGTCACCTGTTGCGATGGTCGTTTTTATTGCAACTTGCAGATCTCTTGAGCTGATGAGGCTTGCGATTATTTCTCTCCCCCAGCAGCTTCTACAGTATTCCTCAGTACTGTGTAAGCTCTCCAGCAAGGAGTAAGTTCTCAGGCCAGTTCTAGTTGATGTATTTTGCCCATGTTTTGTGATCCGTATGTGTTGCATCTTCAGTAATAGGGTCTTACTGACAGTTTTTGGAGGGCAATCAAAAGCAATGACAAACGCCTCTAATGTTTGGGGGTCTTTGAGACCTCTCCGACCAACATTTTATCCTGAGGTTGTTACATCCCTGTTACTTCTAGTATATTTTTGTAGCTGGATTCTAAGTGGATCAGCTCAAGGTTTTTCCCACCCCCAACCCCTTTTTTCTTCACACTATGGTCCTCTGCATGGGGACTGCCCATTCTTGTTCTTTTCTTTAAAAGACATGAGTTTTTTTTTTTTGACATATTACTAGTATAGGAGGTTCCTTTGGCATTACTTCCTAAAATCTTACGTGTTTTTTTTTTTTAATAAGTTCCTCTGTCCCTCCTATCTCCCATCCCCTCATTTCCTGCTATGTATTTTTCCCAATTATTCCCTCCCTCACCCTACTTGTCATGGTATCTTAAATCTCCCCTTTAAAAAGTCTCACCCTATCCATCCCTTCCCACCTTTTTCACTCATTGATCCCTTTCAAATTTCCTGGTTCTTAACAGTGATTCCAACCCAAACACATTGACAAGGATATCAATGCTAGCTAGCATCCACATATAAGAGAGAACATATGGTGCTTCACTTTCTGTGTCCGAGATACCTTGCTCAATATTAAATTTTCCAGTTCCATCCATTTACTAGCAAATTCTAAAATCTTATCCTTTCTGATAGCTGACTAATATTCCATCATGTTTATGTACCACATTTTCATTATCTATTCCTCTATTGATGGGCATGTTGGCTGATTCCATTTTCTCACTATTGTGCGAAGAATTTCAAATAAGTAGCACTATAACAGTGGGAAGTCAGTCATAGTCAGATGGATTTCTGGGAGTGAAAAAGAGCAAAAAAAGTTGTAATAGTCTCATGGGAGAAGTGTTGTTCCCGTTGATTGATAAATGTCAGAATTATGTACAATCATGCCTAAGACTTTGAAGAACCACACAGAAGATTCACTATTCTGTATCTGTTTGTCTAGTAGACCTTCCATTAAATAGATACTTTTATAATGTGTGTGCACCAATGGTGCCAATACTGCTAAACTAATGACCATATATGACTGTCATAGTTCTAAGTGTTTTGTGTAAAATCATTTAGTTTTTACAATGACACAGTTTATAGCTGAGGGAACATGTTGTAGGTAAATAACCTATGAAGATAATGAAGATAGCATTTAAATGCCTTTTAAGTACTAATGTTCAAATTTTTGAAAAGCAGAAAAGTTTGGAATTATAATATAGTATTTTATATTTTATTTCAGACCACTAAGCCTCACTATTTTGATCAACATCTTTGGAACAAATGGGATAAATGTTTCTCTCAATTCTTTGAAAAATCTGTTAGTCACAAAACATAAATACTTTAGTAGTATATCAGTTTTATCTTCCCATTGCTGGGTGAACACAAAACCCAAACAATTTAGGGAAACAAAGGGTTCTGTTCTTGATGATTCTGAGCACCTCATAGTCTAGCTTGGTAGGAGAGCTCATGTCAGCATCAGGAGTAGAGGAAACTGGACATACCATATTTATAGGAATTGCTGAGATGGAGACAGACATTCAATCTTGTCAGAATTGCCAGCATGCCAAAGTACTAAACGAGCGTTCTCCATCTTATCCTCTTGCTCAGGGAACTGTCCAGTCCACCATGCACTCTTTCTTCTCACATCAGCTAGATAATCTCCCATGGACTTGTCCAGATCTTGCTTTAGCTGCTAATTCTTCATAGATATGCCCAAAGGCATATTTGTCTGACAAAGCTGATAGATTGTATTAAGTGGCACAAGGAAAAAACTAAAGATCGTTTCTGTCTAAGAAAGGCTGGGCTAGAAGTGCTTTAGTGCAGTGTTAAAGGAACACACCCTGGAAGGAGATACAGTCAGTGTACAAGTCATCTAGTAGCTTAACCCCTGGCAGGCTGAGCCGACTTGAGCTTATGGGCAGAACTCTAGCAATTGAGACATTTTATCTCCTCACACTGACTTTTCATATTTTTTTTCAAGTAGCTGTATTCTGAAAACTTGGCCACTTCTTAAAAATTTTTTCTTCCTATATTTTAGGAAAGAATGATATCAGCCGACATGAACACTTCTAAATCTTTCCTTCCATCTGGAAAGTTCTCTGTATCTCGGTATCTTCATCAGAACAGGAACTGGCCAGGGACAATTGGTGGAATTTGTTGACTATTAGCTCAGATATGTAACCTCAGATTCATTATGTGTAAATAGGGAAATTAAAACCAAACAGGTGTAAAACTAAATCTACAAAAATGCCTAGTATATGGCAGTTATTCAACCAATGTTAAATGTAAGTGGTCTGACAAAGTTTGGAGTTATATTCCAGCAGCCTAGAAATGTCTGTGAAATGTGAGAAAGTACAGGGTTTGCTGCAAGGTCTGTGAATGGGAGATGTTAGTGTGATGAGTCACTGCCCCAGCTGGCTTTCCACAGCACACAGGGAACTGGGCTGCCACACTGTTCACACGTGCTGCATTTCACATTGGCCTCTTGTGTGATTTTATTCTAGGCTACCAGAAAATTTAAGCCATTTTTCAGCTCTTAAGAACATAAGTTCTTTCATTAAGAGAATTCCAGTCCTTTGCCACACACAATTTACTCAAGTTTGTTACTCCACATAGCACTGATACTCCATTCAACACTAAAAGAGACTTTCAACATGAACTTTTGTGCCTGTGTGGCAGGGAGGAATGTAAGAGAAGGGTGAGAAAATAGTTTCCCACCATTTCCCTGTACTGCGTTCCTGTTTCCTCCATTCTTTCAGTGTTATTCATGTGTTAGTTACAAACCGTTTCAGTCACAGTAGAATTCCAGGGACAAGAAACATGAAGTTGTCATTAAGATTTTTTTTAAACTGGAATTCTAGCTGGAAATTGTCCATAATTCCAGCAAAGTGCTAACATTTAATAAAGTGCAGTTAACTTTGGTTTTTTTAAGATTTAAACTGCCCATCACCATATTCTATATCCTTTAAGCCTTCCAGAGTAATAAAACTGCTCTGGAATGAAGTAGATTCTGAGTGATGGCTTACCTAAACCTTCATTATGTGAATAAGTCATATGGTATTTTGAAGAGAATATAGAATTGATTTCTTGCATTCTGTTGGCCCTTCTTTTTTAATTTCTTTTTTCTCTTCTTCCAAGCTTTCATAAAAGAATACAATGGATGAGTGTTTTCATTCCTTAATATCTTTCCCCCCTTCTGTTCCACCTCGACCTCGCAGATTTTCTTTTCCAGCTGGTCTCCTTCCCATTTCCATATCCCCCTGCATGTGTGGTCCATTTGGTCTCTTGCAGGATTCCTGTATTGGCAAGTGTCTGGGCATTAGCTGGGGCCTGAATGGCCCATCAGTGGATCATCTATCGAGTAAAGAAGCGCCCTTTTCCTGTCTGGCAGCTGTCCCATACCATCTCAGGTAGAGCCATATCTCCTGGGATTCTCCCTATTCCCTGGTAAAATATTGATAAGGCAGCTATAGTGAAGGACTAGTGGAATTAGACATCATTGCATTGTATTCTTGGAAATGGCAGCCCTGATATGGACAGAGGCTACTGTCTGGCAATACATCTCTCCATCCTTAGACTATTTCATTTACCTCATCCTCTCCTGAGCCATGGGATGGAAGTGATTTAGGTGTCCTATATAGGGCCAAGCTGTCCACAGACTCTTTTAGTTTTCACTTTGGCCAGTTGTGGTTCTCAGATAGGACTCATCTTCCATTGCGAGAGGATACTTCTTGGTTGAGTGCTGAGTGCTTCTCTGTCCTGAGGATATGATGATAAGTGATTAGATGGTAGCTTGCCACCCCCCCCCCTTTTTGTTTATCTCCACATGCTGTGACTCACAGGAGAGGTGTTTGTAATGGAAGTTACTTTACACCTTTCATCTGATCTGAAAGCTTATGATAATACCACAGAAGGGATGGAAAAAAAGGATTTTCTTGAGCTAACAGCAAGGACAGGGAACAAAAAACTCTGCTAATATATGACCTGTTAAACCAGTGACTAGGGAGAGCATTAAAAGCATAAGATAATAAGAGAAAAAAACAACTGCATTTTAGAAACTGTGCGATTATAAGAAGGTACAATTCAAGGTTCAGTAATATAAATCATAACCACATTTTCTTTTAAAAAGTGGTTTGTTAATACATACACATATATGCAGAAAAGGATTGAAGCAATACATGGCATAAAATATTTACATACTTGATGGTACATGCGTGAGCATGTGTGTGTGTGTGTGTGTGTGTGTGTGTGTGTGTGTGTGTGTGTGTGTATGTCTAGTCTTCAAAGAGAGGAAAGTAGAGGAAGAGGTATTTTGCCTGTGCTTCCAAAATCACACTACTAATCTAATTAGAAATGGTTTATATTTTCTCCAGCAAGTGATAATGTTTGGAATAAATGGGAAACAATAGGTAAATGTAAATTTATCTTGAGTAAACATGAATCATAATATATATTGATTATTCTCTTTATAGACTTTGGAATTATGTAAAGGCATTTAGTAAAAATAATGGACAAGTTTTGGAAGTGTTTTTGAGGCAAACCACAAAACCATTATTCTTAAAATGAAAAGTTCTTTTCTATTTTTTGAAAAAGGTGGACAACAATTGAAAAAAAGTAGGTCTGAGGAGATGACTCGGGTTAAAGGGTCTGCCTTGCAAGCAAAAGGGCATGAGTTTGGATCTCCAGATCTCACATAAGAATGCCTGGTGGAAATGTTGGAAGCTGTAATTCCAGCCCTGGAGGGTAGAGCCTACTAAGGAGGTGGAGCAATCCAGGATGATTCTCAGTGTCCCTCTTGGGCTTTCACAGGCATATACACTCAAATGACTTATTACATACACACACACACACACACACACACACACACACACACACACACACACACAGAGATTCACAACCTTAATCTAGGTACCTGTCTTCAGTGTTCTTACACATACCCCCAATTATACATGGTGAATTATACATAGGAACACAAAATGTGCTGAGCCTGGCATAGTTTCCTCGGCAGATATTCTCAAGCAATAGCTGTGGGGCATTGGCAAAACACAACCAGACAATGAACAAATAAACAAAAAATGACAGAGATCTGTGAGGGAAGAGAACACTCAGCCAGTAAAGTCTGCTAATGCTTCTGTCCCAGAACCTTGTCTGGGACATAAGTGAAGTACATATGTCTTATGTGTCTTTTAGTGAAGGTTGTCATGACCACCATTTCTGCACCAAAACTGATCTCTATAAAATAGTAAGAACTTCAGCCCTAGTGAGACTGCTCTCCAGGAAGACTTTCACAGGAAGAGTGAAAACTGGGGAACATGACCAACCCAACAGATGCATAAAACACAGACAGAAAATAATGAGAAAACAAGACATAACAGCACGTCTACAATGAAAGGTAGCAAGAGAGTTGAAATACTTTTTTATGGTGCAGAAAGATGTAGATTTAGCAGTTGAACTCAAATTTAGATGATTCCATTTTTGTTGTCATCATTCAAAACATCATAATCAGGAACCAGTTGAACATATGCCTTCTTTTCTCCATCAGGCCTGATCAGGGTATAGACTTTGGCTGCATCAATGTCATAGAGCTTTTTAACAGTCTGTTTGATCTGATGTTTGTTACCTTTGACATCCACAAGGAACACGTGTGTCTTTCATCTTCTTCATGGCAGACTCAGTGGTCAAAGGAAACTTAGTGATCTCATAGTGGTTGTCATAGCTAGATACAGGTATCAACTTGGTGGTTGATGGTTCGAGCTCTGGGCACATTTGTAGAGAATTAATAGTTGAGTGAATCCCAGAATGAGCTTGTAAGATATTGTCTAATTGATGGGAAAGGCAGGTGAATAAAATGATGTGGACTGGTTGAGAAATGTGGCATCCTTTTGACTGGCTTCTAAGTTGCAGGATCTAGGTTGCCAGAAGGTGGATGATGTACAGACCTTTATTTTCTGTTTGTGGATATCTTTCAACACGGCTTTCTTAGCTTTCAAAGCCTTAGTTTTGGCTTTAGCTTTGGGAGGGGCAGGAACTTCCTTCTTTGATTTTGGCACCATCTTGGTGAAAAGACAGGATTCCACTTTTAAAAAGTATTAGTGACTACATAGAAGACTTAGCTGAGCAGATGAATGAAGTAAAGAAACAACTTAAAACCTGATTAAGAAAGGTAGCAGTGGACTGAAGGCAAATTTAGACCACAGCCTTAAAATTCAGCAAGAGTATTGAGATTCTGAAAAATAATCAAGCAAAATGTTAGAAATCACACACACACACACACACACACACACACACACACACACACACACACACACACGTGCAGTGCATTCATGATTGCAGTGTTATGGTTGCTTGTGTGCCTGTCTGTGTGTATGCGTGCAGATAGATTTTGTGTAGGTAATCAAGAATGCTGTGTGTTCATGGTTGCAATGGTTTCTCTCTCGCGCTCTCTCTCTCTCAATAGATCTTGTGCAGGTGATCATACTGCTGTGTCCTGCAGCATATGTGATTGCAATAGGCAAGTCATAATCAAAAGACAGCATTTTATAGGGTAACACAATTTGTCTAATCTTTGTGTCTCCCTAAGCTTCTTTGGGCTACAGAATTTTCTCAGGATTTTCTTTTTTTAAAAAATGTCCTTAACAGTTTTGAGGAGTCCTGGGTTAGATATTCTTGTATGATCAGTTTTGGCTATGTATGTGATTGTTCATACACCCAGGGCCTCAGGCTTGCTAGATAAGTGCTTACAACTGAACTTCACTTCCAGCCCAGGCTTATGAATTTTGAGGAGGAAGATCTCAGAAGTAAAGTACACATTTCAGTGGTCAGCACTTAATACAGGACATCACTTTTGGTAGTAATGCTGATTATGTTTTTCCTCTCAGAGTCTCTCTTTATTTACTTTTGGTACCTCAGGAAAAATATAGAAAACAAACTATGTGATTTACCCTTCTGCAGTATAGCTTGTATTGGACGTCATTGATTTATTTTAATGGCATCATTTTATTAATGAGAAAAATGAAGTTCATAAGTGAATGATTTTGTAAATCCAGGCCTTTTTATTCTTACATTCTTGTGTTCTCAAGACTATTGTACTATCACTTTAATTGAAAATGCTGTATGTACATTTAAAGAACTGAAAGATTCCCTTTTCATATTGTGTAATGAGAATATTATGGTTTGAATATAAAATATTTCCCATAGGCTCATGTGTTTGAATACTTGGTCCCCAAGTATCAAAGGAGTGGAAGGCATGGAACCTTTATGATGTGAGGCCAAGCTGAAGCCTATAACCTGGCCCCACTTCTGGCCTCAGTTCTCTGTTTTCTGACATGCTAAGATATTACAAACCATGCCGCATTCTCCTCCCTGAGAGGAGTCTATCAGTCTATCAGTCATTATGATAGACTATATTCCTTTAAACCCTAAGTGGAAAGAAATTTCCCTCTTAAATTGCTTCTTTCAGGGATGCAAATAAGAAAATTTGACCAAAAAATGGTATGGAGAAGAAGTTCACTGCTATGATGACTTCACCATGTGGTTCATAGGTCTTGAGAATTAGTTTGGGGGAGAAATGTAGAAAATTTTGTAGGCACAGACTAGAGAGACCTTAGATTTTTGGAAACATAGTTTATTAAAACATTCTGGTACAAGCTTTACCAGAATGTCAATAGATTTGACAAAGTGGCTATTAAAATACAAATTTAAAAAAGTCATTAAGGATAAATTTGCCACTTTGTGCTGGGACAATGGGAAGGGTGCTTTGATTACAAACTGTCATCTATTTAAGGTTCCAGGTTATTATTGCATTTTTTATTGTTAAAGACTTTCATTTGAAAAGAGGATACTAATTCATCCTACATGCACAGAACTATCTGGGAAATTCTTTAGCCACATAGACATATAGAAATTGTCGCAGCCTTGGTTTAAGGTCTCCATTACATCTTGAACTGATAGCAAAACTTGGTATCATCCTCATGGTGCTAATTTTGGAGGCATGTAGAGTTGAAGGAGTGGATGGGCCATGGGGCCTTATGATAAAGTTACAGGAAAAAAAGCCTCTGAAGTCAATCAGTCTGTAGCTGACTGAGTTCAATTCCCTGTGTGAAGCTCCCGAACTGACTGAGTGAGACCATAAGGATGAGCCCAAGTTGCATTGGAGACCCCAGGATTTTGGAGAGGTCAAGAATGTGGAAGGTTTGCCAAGAAAAGCTTCAGGTGCTGAATAGAACTGGCTCAAAATAGAGGCCTTGTGCATTGCCAAGGCAGAGCTGACCAGTTGGGACTGTCCTCTGTTGGTACTCACAGGATATCCACAGCACCTCAGGTGTTGTTGGGTGTGGAGCTGCAGGATTTGGTATTCTCCCTGCTGTTTTTCAGTCCTATTTTGCTTCAGTCTTTTCTTATTATGCCCCCCATTCCATTCTTTTGGAATAGGAGTGCTTCTTTCTATGCCATTAGATATTGTAAATCTATAATTTGCTTTTCTGATTTTGAGAAGTTGGACTGATGCATTTTGCATTATGAGATGGTCATTAGTCTATAGGGGGCAAGTACAGAATGTTATTTTTTATTTAATACATTTTTATTATTATTTCAGCTCATACAAATGTAATAGGTACACCAGTTCCCTCCCTCCCTCCTCCTCCCCCCGAACCCCCTACTTCTCCTCCCCTCACCCCTCCTTCCCCATCCCCCAGTGCCTCCTGCCCCAATTCCCAGAGAGTCCTTTCTTGTGCATGCCTGAATCTCCTCTGGGCCCTCCTCTCCGATGATATACAAGAACCCAGTGGCATTTCCCTGAACCCTTTCCCGTGTTCCCCTTAAGCATAGGAACACTGCTGTGGCTGCCAATCCCTTGTCTCCAAGGATCTTGGTGCCTTTAGCAGATGCTAGACTTTGTGAGGTCAGTAGTGTGTTGGACATTGTGCAGGGCATGCAAAGTCCAATTATGATTGCTTCGGCCCTAACTTGTGTGGAGTATCTTGCAAATCATTGCTCCTCCCATCCTTTTGCTCTTACACTCTTACCGCCCCCTCTTCCACAAATGCCCCTGAGCTTCAGGATGGGGAGAGATTAGTCTGGCCTAGTTCTAGGTGGTTGACATAGAGTCTCTGAAGTTCTGGATTGTGGTTTGTTGATTTTCTTTTGCAGTTTTGCTGCTCCTGCAATGCCCTTCACTCCATCCTGCTGGGCACTGTATGTCACCCCTCTGGCCAGAGACAAAAAGCTATTAAACTGGAGTCTTATTATAAGAGCACATTCAAGGGTAGATGTAATAAAAGTAGGAAACCTCAGTGAGGGAGGGGTCAATCACCCATTTGCAAAATGGTTACTTTTTATCTGCCAGACTATATGCCCTCCCCTTCTGGTGAGATCATACCCCCTTAGTTGTAAATGATCAGGAACGAACGTCTGTGAACTTAACCAGGTGTCACATTGCTTACTTGCAGTCCTTGATGGAGGCCTATTTTCTCTACTGTAACATGGTCACTTCTCTCTTTGTGTGGCCCTCCAGCCCCATCCCTCCTGTTCATAATCCTTGCAATTACTGTAGGTAATACATAGATTTACCTATGAGTGTCTCAAGGTGGGCTGGGTGGGTTTGGTACTAGGAGCCACCTATTAGGGAGTACATACGGCGCTTAATTTTCTGGGTTTGGGATACTTCACTTAATATAATTGTTTCTAATGACATCCATTTCCCGGCAAATTCCAGTAATTCATCCTTTTTGAGAGCTGAGTAGTACTCCATTGTACCACAGTTTCCTTATCCACTCGTCAACTGTTGGACATTTAGGTTGATTCCATGACTTTGCTATTGTAAACAGTGCTGCTATGAACATGGTCGTGCTTGTGCTATCGAAGGAACCTCTGCTGTATGGGGGGTTATTCCCAAAAGTGGAATCGCAGGATCATATGGCATTTCAATCTTTAATTTCTTTAAGAATCTCCAGACAGCTGGCCAGAGTGGCTGTATGAGCCTGCATTCCCACCAGCAATGTAGGAGAGTTCCCCTCTCTCACATCCTCTCCAGCATTTGTTGTTGTTTGATTGTGGATTTTTGCCATCCTGACCGGGGTGAGATGATATCTCAGAGAAGTTTTGATTTGCATTTCCCTGATGGCTAAGGAAGTGGAGCATTTTTAAAGATATTTGTTAGACATTTTATTTCATCCCTGGTAAAGTTTCTTTTAAGTTCCAGGGCCCATTTTTTAATTGGGCCATTGGTTTCCTTGGTGTTTAGTTTTCTAAGTTCTTTATGCACTCTGGACAGCAGAGCTCTATCAGATGTGTGTTTAGTGAAGATTTTCTCCCATTCTGTGGGTTGCCTTTGAGCTCGTGTTACAATCTCTTTATCTGAACAGAAGCTCTTTAATTTCACAAGGTCCCAACTGTTGAGAGTTGGTAGCGGTGACTGTGCCATTGGATGTCTGTTTAGGAAATGTTGGCCTAGCCCAATCAGCTCGAGGGAGTTCCCTATCCTTTCAACTATGGTTTTTATAGTCTCTGGCCTGATATCAAGGTCCTTGATCCATTTGGAATTAAGTCTTGTACATGGTGACAAGTACGGGTCCAGCTTTAATCTTCTGCATGTGGAGATCCAGTTTTGCCAGCACCATTTGTTGAAGATGCTGTTCTTTTTCCATTGGATTCTTTAGGCCCCTTTGTCAAAGACCAAATGTCTGTAATTTTGTGGGCTTATATCTGGGTCTTCAACCCTTATTCATTGATCTGTGTGTCTATTTTGGAGCCAGTACCAGGCTGTCTTTATAACTATGGATTTGTAGTATAGACTTAGGTTTGGTATGGTGATACCTCCAGCAGTGTTTTTGTTACTCAGGATTGTCTTTGCTATCCTGGGTCTTTTGTGCCTCCATATAAACTTTGAGATTGTTTGGTCAACTTCTTTGAAGAATTGCTTTGGGATTTTAATTGGTATAGCATTGAATTTGTATATTGCCTTTGGTAGGATGGTCATTTTTACAATGTTGACAGAATGTTATGTTTTAAATGTGAAATGACTTTCATTGGCTCACATGTTTGAACTGTTGGTCCCCAACTGGTGGTGTGGTTTGGAGAGGCGGAAATCTCTGAGATGCAGGGCCTAGCTTGCAGACATAGATTATTTGGGGTAGGTTTATAACATGCCTACTTCTGGGCTAAACTGATTCCTTATCTGCTAAGATGTGAGCAAGTCATGTTGTAAACTTGCATTTATGTGAATAGAACTGCCTTAGTCACCATTATGTAGTGTATCTCCTCACACATTGCCAAGATAAACCATTCCACCCTTGTGTTGCTCTGCCATGTATCTTGTTATAGAGATGAGAAAAACCAACTAATTTAGAGGTCATTCTTATTTTTCATTAGCTGTGCCTCTTAAACATTTCCAATTTCTCCAGTTATTTTCATTGCTATTCTTTTTCTGTATCATTTCAAGTAGCATCCATATAAAATCTCAACCACATTAGTAATTCTTTTTATAATACAGTGTTAGTTTTTATTCATCTAGAACATTACTAAATGTAAATTGTAGCCATAGATTAACTTTATATAGTCGCAGTACTTAGACAAAACCATTTTATTAAGGCCAATAAGATAGCTCAATGGTTAAAGACTCTAGCTGTGCAAACTTGGCAACTTGAGTTAGGTCCCTATAACTCACATGGCAGAAGGGGAGAATAAGCTTCCAAAAGTTGTCCTTTGGCTTCCAGACAGATGCATGTGAATATACATGTACACACGCACACACACATACACACACATACACACAAACACATGTATGTTCATCCCCACACAGAAAAAAAGAGAGAATAAATTAAAATTAAAAATCAAAAACAAAAATAAAAAATGAACAACAAAACCCTTTCAATCACCTTCTAGTATGTACTAGGATCTGACCTAGACTCTGTAGTCTTGTCTTAATCTGTACAAAAGTTTCAAAAATTAAATAGATTAACCCATTCTACATGTGGTAAAGCAGTCTGGGAATGATAACTAACTTCTCCAAAGTCTTCTAGGTAGAAAATGGGAGAACTGGGATGTGGTTTGTCTTTCTCTGGTTATTGGCCTCTCCCGTGGCTGTTACCTTAATGTTTGTCAGCAGGGCATGTGTTTGTTCATCATGTGCATCTTGAGCCCTTCTGAGCACAGAGGATGTTTGTGAAAATGAATACGGCACATGTATACTAAATATATTTTATGTTGTCTTGCTCTTTAATTTCTTTTAATCTTTTTATGTCTTAATCTGTCTTCTCAGATATTAATATTTTGTAGTGAATTTAGGCTTATCTTTTGAACATGATTTATTTCTTTTTGATATTGGCAAAATTTTAAGACTTCGGCATGCTTTAATACTTCTTATCCAAGCAGCAGTAAATCTGATTTTCACATGAAAGTGAAAGTCACACAATGCATCACAGGTGTGAATGTACCCTATTTTCAGAGTGGCTTGTCTGGATTCTTACTGCTTTTTTACTCAAGATTATTTTTATTTCTAAATTTCTAGGGTTTTCTGATTTTGTTTTTTTAATACTGTTAAAGCCAATGGTCACCCTTTATTTGTATCTTTTTCTTAATTTTGGGTTGTTCTAGCTGGCACTTATTTAAACATTTTTGATCATTGTGATTTATTTTTGTCTTCTATATTTGTGGCATTGTTATTATCAAAATATGACACAGTGGTCTAAGCTTTATACATAGCAAATTCATAGTAAATGATCAACTACTGTTATAATTAAAAAATACCAATGAGAACAGCAGTACCCTAAGTAAAAGCGACCTAACAGCTCTAGACCTAACTCTCTTGACTCAGCAGCAGCTCAGCCAAAGTAGCTTCAATGATGTCAAAGTTTAAAACTTGCATCTTTGTGGTTTTCTTGGCCTCCTCCTCAGAGTTGCAAGAGGTTGTAGCAGTTCAAGTCAGTATTATTACATAGAAACTTTGGAGACAAAAATAAAGAACTTCTCTTTGAGTAATCTGTGTCCTGTAAATGGAGAATGACCATTCCAGGAAATCTGCAGACCACTCCTTGCCTATTTCACTAATCAGAACTGGATTAAATACTCTTCAGTCAGTTACTAATGATAAACAAACAAACAAAAACTAAAAAAACCCGTCATTGAAGAAGGCATATGTTGGCATCCTTGAAAAACTTGAATTTTGTTTATTGAGGAAATAAGAAAGGAGATTTTAGATATGTATTTAATATTATCTGCTACTATTGTTTAACTCCTTTAATGTGATTAAATAACAATGTACATAATACACACATGTGGAAATGTCACAATGTCACAATATTTATAGTTAATATGCATAATTAAAAACCTACCAAGATATACTATAAAAAGCTGCATGAAGGAGTGTATAACTCAAATAAGTTCACGAAAGGAATGGCAGCACTGTGGAACCCAAGAGACTGGTCTCTTCTTCAGAGAACTAATAAGTAAGTTAATATGTGGAAAGCATTTTAAATGTTGTATCAAGGAATAAACAGAGGGAGAATGAGAGCATTTCGAAAGGGGGAATCATATGGTGTTTATGTCACTCAAAAACACGTAGATGCTCTACTGTTTTTACCAACTGGTCTGAGAAAAGTCTTTGAATTTCTTCTAGTGGTAAGAAGAAATTCTGAGACTTATAGAAAGAACCCTGAAATATTGTAATTTCTGAAAATGTTTAAGGTGTTAAGGGCACAACTGGAGGAATTATTTACTAAACAGTTCTTTCTGCGGGGCATCCATGAACAATGTGCTCAGAAGTAAAAGTCAATCCATCATTCGTGATACTTCTCTCTAATAATTATCTTCAGCCAGAGTAATTGGCTGATATTAGTTAGAATAGGAAAAGCAACATGCCCATTTTTCTACATTTTTGTCAGAAATTTCTGGAATATTATTTGTATGAACCTATAATATATGTTTAAACTATTTTAAAATCATATTTTAAAATTTGGTTATAATTAGAAAAAATGTTATCTGAGACCCCGTTAATTCTCTAAGAGAGACAATAAAATAAAATAAAGTATAATAAAATAAATCTTGATTTTAACACAGATACAGAAATAGAAAGAAGCAGTTCCATCAATTTCCCTAGGAGTTAAACAACTCTGACCAGTGACTGAAACTTCTCCTCCTGAAAATCTGCAGTTTTTCAATCCAAAGAACACATACTGTGTATTTCAGTTGATTTTATTCATCTTATACCCTTGCTATTTTCATATTCAAGCACCTAGAATAATGTACTATTGAAAATAAGCCCATAAGTAATATATTTAGAATAAATGAATGAGTCTTTTTTACATCACCTAATCTGTGTTCTTTTTGCATTAGCACTTATTTACTTGTTCTCTGTATTTTTCTTACTTTTTCAAAAATGATTTCAGTATAGAGGTTATCAAAGAACATGCTATAATAGAATGCAATACAGACTTTGTGTTTGTACATAAAATGTTGTAGATATCTGAATCAAATTAAGTAATAGGATCAATTTTTCCTAACCCCAAACCTGACTATTTCAGCAACTGTTATCTTGCTATAATGATTAGTGAAGTATATTTTTTGAATGTTTAATAACAAGCATTCCGAAATGCTGTCTATTTTAAAACCTGATTCCTAAGGTACTAGTTTGTGAAACCATTTTTGTGTGTATTTTATTGATATATTTTCATATTGAACAGATATTCCTGTAGAAAATAAGATGCTCTTAAGAATAACAGTTTGCTGATTTAGTTCTTCATATCTCAAAATAGATAACTTATGGAGAGTATTGTTATTATACGTGTCTTTGACCTTTTGTTAATTTATTATTTGTTCATTTGTTAATCTACAAATTTTTAATAACTGAAGTGCTAGGTGCTGTGACAGTGTTGGGAAGACAAAAATACAGGAAGCTCTGTGCATCTGACCGAAGGCAGTGTCAGTGCTACACTGTGGAATAGCTGAGGAGCAGCAGAACTTGGAAGGGGAAAGGAGCTGGCAGGATGCTGATGGACAGACCTGGAAAAAGTGGCCAGTATGCTAATGAACCAGAGAGCCTCACAAAGGAAGGCTGTAATCATTTCACTTTAGGAAGCTACCAATAAACCTCAGCAATGACTTTGTATTCCGGCTCAAGGAGTGAGTACACCGAGACAGGAAGGCATATGACATAAGATAATCTGTCCTTTTGGTAAACTCAATTATAAAGCCAAAAGGGAAGATTAACAAGCAAGGCACAGATTTGAAAGAGGGTTTAAAAATTTCTAGAGGATGCTGTGGAGAGCCAGATACCGAAGATAGAGCAAAGAAAAGGAGCAAGGGGATACAGAGGAGACATTTTAGCACACAGATGGAGGGGCTGCCTCTAACTCTGTGTAGGTAAGGAGGAGAAAGAATGCTTATAGATGGGGTTGCACCTGAACACATGCATGTATCTGTGCTGTAGCAACAAAGATACTGGTCCATGAGGGAAATGGCAAGGGAAACAACAGGGTAATGAGTAGTAGTAGTAAGTGGATCTGAGTTGTCATCAGGAATGTTGGGATTGTGATAGAGTCTTAATGAAAAAGACTTTACAGAATCTGACAGAGTAAAGAATGCAAATGGGTGTGTGGTTGGTTTGGACTTGGGATAGAATTTAGTGGTAGTGTTTGCCTAGCACGTGTGAGGGACTAGGTTAAATTCCTATAACCTCAGACAGACAAAATAAATGCTCACAAGTATAGTTGCAATTATATACAGACATAGGTATAGGTAAAAACATATATACTTATCTCTATTACAAGTAAACCAAACAGTTCTTGACCTTCGTTAAGCATAAGGTGAAACTCGAGAGTACTTGAGAAAATGAATTTTTGTGACGAAAGAAACCCCTTGCTTATTCTTTTTTCCCCTCTTTGATGACTTTTCTTGAAGCTAATTTAGGGGAAGAAAGCCACTGCTTCCAATAGTGCTTTGGTTCTCTGGCATAATTTCAAAGAAATCTCCTTCCCAGTTAGTTAACTACATTTCCCCAGGAGGAAAAAAAAGTCTTCTCTGTCAATGTAACATCCTTTAACAGGACTCCTGCTGGTTGATTCTTGTATCTTGCTGTGGCAGCTGTGAACATATATACTATTGATTGTTAATGTGTGATATAAATCCGACTGAGCATGCCCACTAATTGGTTTGAGAGCTAGAGATAGACAATGCTGTCTTATAGTAGCCTGTGTAGATAGGCCTAGTCAGAGGGTTAATTCTGCTTGACAGCACATCAGCTGCATCTTGAGAGTAATTACCCAACAGAAGTTTTCCCACAGCTGAACTGAGAGCTTCAAAGGCTTCTGAATTTACAGCCAGTATTAACCTATATCTGCAGCATAATGTTCCCACAAGGGCTTGGGTTTTACCTCCTTCTTATTAAATGTGTGGGGTTACTAAGTTCATTTGCTGTGAACTTAGTGAAAAATTACTTGGTGTCAAGTAATTGAAAATCTTTAATAATAAAGTGTAGAAAACACAATTGTAGATTTGAGTTTTTATTGCTTTATGATACTACTGAAATAATATAAATTATACTATGAAGATAATTTGTTCAGATTATCCTTTCCTTTCTAAAACAAGCTATAAAAGTTCTTATATTTTTTATTAGTTTGAAATCTGAGTTGATATGTGCCTTTTTAGGGACCCATAGTAATGCACTCATTTAAAATGGTTTATGTGAATATATATTTACATTTCACACTAACATTTTATTTCTTGATCTATGTACAGAAATCTATAATCACAACATATCCCAGTCTCTTAAAATAGCTTAATCTCTTACAGTTTTTATTTTGTAAGAAATGTTTTCTGTTTTGCAGGTCAGAAACCAAATTTGACTCCGGTTCAGGTATGTTTACATTAATAATGTTGTTTTAGGTTTATTTTCTTTGCATTATTCTCTGAGGAGTTGTTCATTAGATCAAGAACCATTTTTATTTTAACCAGACTGGAAATCTCTTTTCAAAACATGAACCCCATCTCTAAGCAGGTCTATTGACTGCTAAAATCATAATTTGAGATATTCTCTTTGGAATTCTTCATAGTTTTGCAATAAATGTTAAATACTCTTCTCCCTCTAGAATTGCACTTTAAAAGTATAAAAGGGGTTATTTTATTCATTGTTTGAAGCTGGATATTATTTTCTTAACAGAAAAATAATCTTAACTAATTTCAAATTTCTTTGCAAATGATTTACCATCAAATGGGGTAATAGTTACACTTAAACAAGCAAAGTGTATATCTGGATGATAGAAATGGAAAGTCATCTGTGATTTGATCTTTTTAATATTTAATAGGGGGGTTGATGGAACATGAAGATTACCCTAAGCTATTGCTTATATATATTAAGACAGGATACCTATCTTCAAAAACAGGGATACATCAGCCTCATTAGATGTTTTCTTCTCATTAAATCTGGGTGTAGTTATGTAATCCTCAGGTTCAACTATATCTTTTTGTCCTTTGCTGGCATTCACACACTTCAGTATTTCTGATAATGTTTACAACTAAAGCACAACAATTGCCTTATATTGGGTGCCAAGTAGTTACACACAGATTAACATTATCAACATTAGTTCTCAATTTCAGGAGAAAATAATTTGCATAAAAACAAATATTATTTGAATTTTAAATTATCATTCTTACTTAAGTGCAAGTTGCACTCTATCTTCAAGTGAAATGATTTGCTTGATGTGTTCACAAATATACCAAAGGCGTTTGTTCTCTTTCATGGTGGTATTTCAGCACTATCATGCTTTTATTCCTCATGAACTTGATCTTCCTTTATAGTACAGTGTGTTAATTTCTTCAACATGATGAGACTCTTAACTATGAAGTCTGTATATTTGAGCTAACAAATTCACCTACTTTAAGGACCATGATTCCAGACATCTTCCTGTTCCTGTTTCTGGGGCTTCTGCATCACATGTTATGATGAAATAAACATTTCTGGATAAATGTGAACAATGTGGAAACTAAAGGCATGATGGAACTCATTATTTGACTCTTGATAACTCCTTGAGGGCAATTTAAAATAGAATGAAAAATATTTTAATTTGTTTAAGCATTGACGTCTCTAAGTATAATAATGAACAAATAAGACTGATGGAAAATAGATTCTTTCTATTCTACATGCCTTTAAAATATCTCTGCCAGTCAGGCACTAAATATTTGTTAAGCATTGACATATTTACTGTATGATTTAGATCCCTAAATACCAAACCAGAAGCTAGTTTTAGGATATCGAATCTGGAATATAGCTTTTTAAAATGAAAAACTCTACTAGCTCCATTTTGGAAGTAAAACCTGGAAATAGTGCACAAACTGAAATATTAGGCTGCTGTTGTCAAAATCAGATAATTTATGTTAACTTTTAAAATTCAAATTAAAGAGCGCTGCTAAATTCACGCATGGAGGCTCGTATTTATCATGGAAATAGGTATAACATCGGTACAGGCACATGTCATTCACTTGGTGACCAACGATTTTGTCTATGACTATTGTTTTCTGCAGGTTCTTATATTTTTTTAAATGTCTGTTATAGACGACATCTGCATGTTTTTTAAAAATTACAAAGTTGTATACTCTGACAGCATAAGAAAGTTTATTTATACTTTTAATTATGCATTTAAGTATTGTATAAATTCAGACATTTTCAAATTATAATAAGTAGGTAATTTTTTTTCTTATAAACTCTTTTAGCTTAGCATCAAATGAGGAATTTGCAGCAAAGAAAGTATAAATTTTATTTTTTGGGATTTTTATATCATGCAGATTTTGGTTATGAGTAAGATAGCATATTAGAATAATGAAATACATGGCTTTAATAGGCTCGAATTCTTTATTGTTCATTAAATATAGGAAGTAAACTAGCTTTCTTTAATGTATACCACTTGACAAACTAATATTTTTTAAATGAAGAATGATGCCAATCCTACTAAGAAAAACACTCTTAGGGCCACTGAGATAGTTCAGTGGGTAAGGCCTTTGCTTGCAAACCTGAGGGACTTGAGTTTGATTCCTGGAAGTCCATATGGTGCATGAGTGCACCTCTCTCTCCCTCTGTCTCTGTCTCTGTCTCTATCTCTGTCTCTGTCTCTCTCTCTTTTCCAAATTAAAAGAAGGAAAACTCCCTTAAAATAAATATTATGGTCAATGAGTAGCCACATCTGTGTATGTATATACATGTCTATGAACATGTGTATATATATGTAAATTTTTTTTCAAGTAAAGTACCCCAGTCATGCAGTACTTAGGATACAGCATCTGAAGTTTGTACAGATGAATATCAGGCTGTAAAGTGTGAGGTAAGGGAAGAAAGAATGTTTTCAATGCCATCACATGGTTAAAAAAATCCATTACTGACTGCATACCAGATGATCAACTAAGAAAGTATTGTAAAATTTTGCTTATCAGACTTTTTCTTTAAATTTTTTTATTATTATTTATGATTTATTCAATTGTGCGTGTATGCGTGTGCGTGTGTGTGTGTGTGTGTGTGTGTGTAGAGCCATGGACAAATTCGGGAACCACCGTGGATCGTCTCCACCTCCTCCTTGTTTACTCTGCCCCGGGATTCACAGGCTCCGCCCTACCAGGACCAGAAACGCAGGCCGCCCCCACTTCCGCCTGGCGTCTTATACGTGGGGTCTAGGATCCGAACTCAGGACCTTCCTCCTGCAAGGCAGAGGCTTAACCCCTGAGCCACCTCTCCAGCCCCATCAGACTTTTTCTTTAATAAAAGAAAGTTTATAAACAATTTTTGGGTGCTTGTTTTAAAGTAAAATTTATGTTTGTGTGTGCATGTGTGGAGGACAACCTCTGATGATGTTTCTTAGACACCATCTACTTTTTCTTTTTTCTTGAGGCAGAGTCTTGCACAGGCATGTAGTTTGTCAAGTAAACTAGACTCACTGGCCTGCAACCCCCAGGGATTCTCTTGTCTCTGCCTCCCTAGAACCAGGATCCTAAGCATGCATCACCAACATACCTGCTATTTTAAAAAACCATGGGATCTGAGGCTAGCATTTGGGCCTCCTTGGAACAAGGCGAGCACTGTACCAACTAAGTCATCCCACTGTATCTCAGCCCCTAAAGTTAAATTTTTTATTATGAAAATTTTAACCATACTTAAAAGTTAACAGTAGATAGTATTATGAGTATTACCATATAACCATCATCTAAATTTTACTGTTATCAGTAATTTGTCACATTTGTTTTGCCTTATTTATTCAAAATATTTTAAAGTAGACTACATTTCATGTTAACAGTGGTTCTGAATTGATATAGTCAGTGATAAAGTTGCTTGCTTAGGAGTGTTTGGAGTTGATGATCTTACTAGCAGAGCAAAACAGACTTCCATTTATATTCAGCAGTATTGAGAAGTCATGTTCTTTGCTCCACCTTCTAAGAAGAGAAGTTGACTGATGCTGGAGGAAGCAGAGCATTGAGTTTAATGTTGTGATTAAACATGAAAGCCATATATCAAATCTCAGGAGAAAGAGAACTGTGGAGCATATTGCATGATAGTCTGTGTAAACAGAGCCCTGGAGGTCAGAGTGTGGATGCAAACCAATTAAATAAAGAACTTAGTGGCTTTGCTTTTTATCATCTGGATGGGGAGGATCACAAGTTACCATGCACAGAGCTGAAGTGTGAACTTTGCTGGAGAATGCTAGGCATTTTTTGAAAATCCATTAACTCTTTCCATCCATGACCAAAAATGCTTTTCTCAACCAAGGCCACCAGGAAATTGGAAATAAAGATTGAAACCATGTGCCTTTTTGGCCATTCTGAACGTACCCTCAGCAGAGGTGTTTTTAATAAATATAAGGGGGAAACAAAATAAGCAAACAAATGAACAAAAAAAAAATCCCCACAATGCTGAAAAGACCCAGTATTGACTCTTCAGTCAGATGTTCAAGAACATACATGACTTTTAATAACAACTCATTTGGAGGGACCAATTGGGAAGAATTAGGTATTTAGTGGGGGAAGGATGGATGGGATGGAATAATGTGAGGGTATGATATAAATTCATTGTAATTATATATGAAACTGTCAATGAATAAAAGCATTAATCACTAAAAAACCTACTTATAAAAGCAGAATCCTTAAGAATTATAGGGAAAAGATGTTTTTCTCTCCTAAATTCTGGCAATGATAAAGTTTGAATTTAATGATCACTAGGATATTAGAACATTGTCATTTTATATTTGACTCAGAAAAATCTGATGTTTATAAGTTAAGAATTGTCCATAAGCTAATTTTGTACTCTTAACCATCCCAAGCAATTGGGTAAGGAAATACCAAGTTCAAAAGTATAGTTTCATGGCCCATAAGCATTCAAAACAAGCAAACAAATATGAGCTACTTTGGCTGAGAAAGTGAATAAGTTGTGTTTATTGCTTGCTGCTTCTGTGCTGCTTGGAACAGCCCTCCTAAGGAAAGGGTCTCACAGAGCACATAGCGGCTCAAAGGTATAAGATTTCATGAAAGAGAATCATGGAGGATTAGGAAACCTAATGAGCATGATTTAGTGTGGAGAGCAGGGGCGGAGGGTCTTGTTAAATAAAGCCCAAGAGTGGAGAAGGTTAGGAGATCCTAAAGGCTCGATAATAAAAGGCACAACAGAATATAATTATCCTGAAGGGTGGAAAAAAATTCAAGGAATAAAAAGCAGCTAGTGTCGCTTTTAAACTCTGTAGTTAAAAAGGAATCTATACTTCTATACTTCAGGGTAAGGAAATCAAAGAATATAGTCAGTTAAAGAATAAAGACAGTGAAACATTAAGCGGGTTATTATGGTAGACCAGTAAGTTGAAGGGAAGTGAAGAATTTGGCTATAGTAGAACTAAAGTTTTAAAAGCTTATTAATAGAAAAGATGATTTTCCTAACACAGTAAGCCATTTTCAAGAAATATTAGCAAGAAAAATATTTTCAAAACTTTCGTGTGACAATATATTGACAATATATTCTTAGTCATGCAATTTAATTTTATGATATAAAGTTCCTTATTTCCAGAGGTCTCATAGAAATGTGGAAAATGAAAATAAAATATAAATTTCTATATGAGAATATTAAAATTTGCATATGGATACCATTAAATAGTACAAGTAAGAAAAATACTGTTAAATACTTCATTCATTCAGTGTGTATTTATTAGGCAAACATTGAGACTAGCTATGAAACGGGTATATTTCAATTCCTTCTCTCACACAATCATGCATTGCTTGATCTATGCAAAGTCACATGATTTTCTCTGCATATTGAGGAGGGCAAACAAGACTAAACTTAGATCTTGGTGGTAAGTTTAATAGCCCTTGGATGAACAGATATATTTTGGACTTAGACAAACTCATCTTTCTTTATTCAGTTCACATCACTTCACATTCTACTCTTAGTTTTTATGAGAATAGTCTGACAGTGCTAATGTATGCACTTTTTCTGTAGCTTTCAATAAGAAATATGATGAAATAAATAATTCGATTGTCACTAAGGAGATTAACTTAGAAGAAGGCAATAGCAAATGCTTGTAAGCATGTCTCTTCTTGCATTTTTAAATTTGTTTATCCTAGTCAACGTTGGCATGTAATAACAGGTTTCCACTGAAACAAGCTTACTGGATAGTGGAAGCAAATAAAGACACCTTCATTATTTATAAAGTAACTTAAAGGCAAGGAAAACAGCAGAGGATAGTGGCTGAGTGCTGAGATTTGGATGTAGATATTCTTGCTATGACTTAGTAATCAACCAACCATTCCTGCACGTATACATACAACACTTAGTCTACATAAGACAAGAGTCTACAGAAGAGGACAAATAATTGTGACATGGTTTGTACTTTTGTGGACCTTGTAATCCAGTTCAAAAGGTATCTATAAGTTCAGGGCAGTATGACTGATTTAGTAATGGAATCCTGAGAGAATTTTTAAAAGTTTAGAGAATTACCTTAGGGTGTGGTAGGTCTTCAAGGGCAGATTGGAATAGATATAAATAAAGAGGGAGGATGTTTTAGACAAAGGAGCACTACAGAGACACACCAGGGCAAATACTATTGAGGAAGAGTAAGTAAATCAACCCTCCAGAACTAGTTTTTTTTTTTTTTTTTTTAATTTGAAAGTTCCTGGTATATTTGGATACAATTATAGATCACAGAGTAAAGAATTTGGGCTTTACTCTGTAGATAATAGTAGCAGTAGCAGCAGCAGCAGTAGCAATTGTTATTGTTCATTCCATACATTCTAAGTATTTAATATTTATTAACTCTTTTAACCTGAACAGATCAAACACCATTAGCATGGACAATCTGGTTCTTTAGCCCCAGATCATACAATGTCAGACTTAGAGTTACATCTTAAGTAGTTTGATTCTATATATAGCTCATAATATATGATACTACATAAATTTAAAAAGCTAAAATATGAGCAAATGTGATAAAGCAGTATCGTTAAACTTATTTATTCATGTATCATGCTCCTGTATAATGTATTTGCTCTTACAACTGCACCTGATGTTAGACATTTTCTACCTTAGGAAGCAGAGTGTCTTAGATTTGGTAGTCTGTTGAGAAATGAGTTTCGAAAGTGATGATGAATTTCATTTTCTACATGTAGATTATTATCCCACAAGAACTAAATTGCTTTCTAAGACAGTAGTTTGTGTAGGGTGTATTACAGAGAAGTGATTGAAGAAGAATTAACTGGTTCTAGAGAATTAGTAATCATGTGTGCTTTGAACTCATTTTTAACATAGCTAAAACATATAGTCATAAGTGAAAATACTTCCCTTAATGATGGAAGCCATCGATGCAAATGAGTCAATGACTATGATTATAGATACACCATATCCTACTAGAGTTTTTCCATGCTGATTTCCAAATTCATTGTATGAATGTCTACAACTGAGTTACATACCCACCCAGATAATTGAGTTTGTTTTATGCCTCAATAATTTTTCAGTTTTCTTTGGTATTATGGAATCATTCCACAAAAAGAAACTTTTATAAGAGGATTTTTAGATTTTTTTCACTAATTTCCCAGGGAGGGATTCTATATGAATGAATTTGTAGGTAAATATTCATTTGAGCATCCTTGGTCTTAATGATTTTTCAATTTACATGCATTGGAGACTCAAGTACTATTTTGTAAGTACGTAAGTGGTCGAATGGCATATATTGTGTTCAGATGCTATGGTTAGCAGCTCTTTTTATTGATGTAAAAATCATACTTAATTGATATATACTAAGAATATCTAATTCACATATTTTCACACAATAGAGTGGGCAGTGTTTTGAATAAATCATGACAATGGAATAATGCTGAATTTCATAAAGAAATGATGTTAGGTATTTTCTCACAAACAGTGTGTCCATAAATTATTTTTAAAGAAATCAGTTATATTATGGATGGAAGGAGGATGACTGTTGGAAGGTAAAAGGCATAAAAAAACAGAAATTCACTAGCAGAGGAAGTCCTTTGTGGCAGTGTGTAACAACACAAACCAGCATTGCAAAGATTCAAGTTTTATACCACGTCACTAATTTTTCTATCAAGGAGAATAAGCTTCAAGCTCCCTACAGAATAAAAAATATGAACAGAAAGTTTCCCCTAAAAGTTTAAAAATTCTATTAAATTTAGTCATGATGAAATAAAATTATTTTTTCAAAATTTTTCTTTGTAATGCCACTATGCATTTTATGTAAGTTAAGAATTTTTTAAATTACATATGTTGTCATGATAGATGTGGAGGCAATTTCTTACATATATAAATATACATTATGATTTTTAAGAAAATAAATTTTTTGAAGTGGCTATGATTTAAAAAGAAAAGTTTACTGTCAAAATTAATGTTATTTCAGTTAGGAATTTAAACTATATGCTCAATTTCACCACTTGTTTGCATGCATGTACACAGACCAGTGTGATGTGTATATGTGTGTATGCAGGCATGTGTACAAGAGGATACTTGGGTGTTCCTGCCTTGTAGAGGCCCAAGAGTGACACTGGGAATCATCCTGGGTTGCTCTTACATCTTATTGCTTTGCTCTGTAGTTTACCAGGCTACACCTTCCAGGGATGGAATTACAGTCTACCTCAAAATCTGCCGTGCAATTTTTTATGTAGGATCTAGAATCTGAACTCAGGTGTTTTTTGCTTCCAGGCAAAGGTTTCAACTTCTCAGCCATCTCCCCAACCCTTCACCATGTTTTCGATCACATACTTTGATTATGCTGTATGCATTGCCTTACCAAGATAGTTGTGAGTTGTTTTAGTAAAGTTTGGTATCTAACATAAATAGCTACTGAAATAAAAATATACTATTGGTAGACTAGCTACTGGAATAAAAATTTACTACTGGTAGACTATTACATGATTGTGGTAAGCATGAAAGAAGGTTGCCTGTCTGTGTGGTTTACTTTTCAAAGAGAAAGGTCGACAGATCCTTAGTTATTTTGTGCTTTTGCACCTCTTACCTAAGGAATCCCAGTATCAGGTTAATTTTACAATTGTTCTAACAGTTGTTTCAATAGGTAGTTACTATAGCAATATTTTAGTATTTATAAAACTTCTTGGTGGAATAAGTAATAATAAAATAGTGATGTATGATTATAAAGTAGAAAATGATAAATGAAGATGCATTATTAGTAAGGCTACTCTAAATGTGAAGGAAAATCTTTAGCTTAGTAACAATGTGTTTTATTATTTAGCACACATGACTTTTTATATTTTGGGAGAAATGTTTAAGGATGGATTAATTGCATTTAGTAAACTTAATCTCTATCTAAAATCAGCTTTTAAGGAAATAATATTTTGTGATTATTTGTGAGTGAAATTGTGTCTTTCATATAGAAAATAACTGGTAGCTACTTGCTTTTCTATTTAATTCCTTTTTAAACTAGATTTAATGATGTTCTTCTTTGATTTTTCTTAAGTATGCTTTCCCAATTTGTATGAATTTTGGTATGTGCCATATCACAATACAAGTTACAAGTCTATAAAAATAAAGAACATTGAAGGCTTCTACTTAGCTCTTATCTGAATTTGTCATGAGTCAATAGGATGGCTTCTTATAGGATGATCCAAAACAGGAAAGCTATGGTTTAGAACGTTTTAATCTGCTTCAAGTAACTTAATTAGACAGTCTAGAAAAATGACATGATTAATGACTAAAGAAGATTAAAATATTTTCACATTCTGTTTTTAATGACCATTATCTTGTTTCTGCCCTAAAATTTATAACTAGTAAAATATTGGAGGAGAAATATCAATTATAATCCATTTGAAGTTGTTTAATCTTATCAAATTGTGCCTGCCTTGTAGCTAAAACACCATATATTAAAAATTATTTTTAATTAAAATATAGCTTTGGTGCTATTTTTAAATATTTCATTAAAGTGTTAAGATTTTTGGACTTCTTCACATAAAAGATCTGAGATTTTTTTCAATTAATTAGTATATATATAATTTTCTTTAAAAAATTATCTTTATAGCTAGGCAGATCATCATCACTTGGAAACAGGACAATTTAGAAAATTTAATTATAAATAACTTTCTGGTACATGAATAGGTGACACAAGAGAAATTATCAATGTTGGAATTTTGCCCATTGGTTGTAGTTGCTCTGTCTTTTTTTATCCAGAGATACTGATGTGTATTTATTCTCTATCATATTTACCTAGAAGAATCCTTTTTTTAATCCCTCATTTTTCTCCTTCACTGAGGTTATATGTAAATACTACATAAACTGGAAAATGAAAGGAAATCTTCGACAAACACATCAGCCTGTCTTTGAAAGATGGCGACATGGGGCATATTTGGTGGGAGGAGGAGAGTAGATAAGACTGAAGCCAAAACGAGTTGCAAATTACATGAAGGGGTGTTAAGTCCCTCTAAGTTGTACATTTTTTTCCGATCCTGTCTGTTTAATCCCCCCTTCACAGTTTCATTTATTTCTTACTGTTCATTGCTACTGGTATGCTGCTGCTGCTGCTTCTTTTTTTTTTTTTTTTTTTTTTGTAAAATAGCATTGAAATCTGAAGGTAATCTTTAATCAGATATATCAGCTTTCTTGAAAGATACATATATGAATTTGCTAGTCTATTCTGGTACATGGAAAGGAAAGGAACTCATGCTCTCTTTTCAATTATTCCTAATTTTAAAATCCCATAAAATTATATGGACTAGCTTTCCTTAGCTGCCTGTGCCGTGAGTCTGCAGGGACAGATGCTGGTTTCATTCACCTGTTATGTTTATTCTCAGCAATAAGTATAAGTTGTTTACAGGTGGAGATAAAATGATTTGTTAAAGGAGTAGAAAGATGGCTCAAAGGTTAAGACTCTGCCTCACAAATAGAAGGACCTGAGTTCAGATCCCAGGTTTCATGTAAAAAAAAAAAAAACAGGCAGAAACTGCATAGGTCTGCATAGGTCCTAGTGGGCACAACCTGGAAAATCCCAGAATGAAGCAAAAGGTAAAAGTAATCCAGGATGATTCCAGAAGTTTCCCTTGGTTCTTCAGTGATACACAATGTCCTTTGATACACACACACACACACACACACAAATACATAAAATTTAAAAATATTTAATAAAATATTAAATAATATTTAATAAATGAATAACAAATGAAACAGTCTTTAATTGTTTATATCTGGTTACTTGCATTTATTGTAAAAATGAATATATTTGGTTTTGTACCTGTCGTCTTTTGTTTTTAAATTTGTTACGTTTCTCATGGTTCCCCCCCCTTTTCTCAAAGTGGATTGATTGAACTTTTGTCCTTAAATTATCTTGTAATTGTAAGCTAAATATGCTATTTCTATTTCATCTACTCTTCAGTTATAGCAAACACATTTAAACTTGTATTTTTCTCTTAATGTTGGCAATTAATAGCTGTAACCTCCTTCTTATTCTCCAAATTTAAGATTTTAATGCTATTGATTTATTTTCAATGTCCCCATATTTTCTCATTTTAAAAATTAACTATCTATTTGAGAAAGAGGTGGTGGAAAGGAGGGAGCACTTCCATGCCAAGGCTTGTGGGTGGAGGACAGCTTTCAAGAAATCAGGTCTCTCCTTCTACCATGTGGGGCCTCTGGGAATCAAGCTCAGGTCACCAGGTTTGGGAGCAGGCACCTTCCCCACTGAGCTGTTTCACTGGCCTATTCCTCTACTTTCTTAAAAGGTATTTCTTAAGAATCTTATTTAGTCATATTGTTAAGTTTAGACCTTACTACTTATTGTGTCTTGTGCTTCTCTTTCTTACTTTTCTTTTGTTGGAGCACTTCTTTGCCTATTCTTTCAGATATCCTTCAGACTATCTGAGTAATTTTATAAATAGTAGAGCTTATTTATTTATATATCCAATGATATCAAAAGGATTCAAGCCAAAAGACATTCCATTGTACTTTTATTCCTAAAAAGTAGAAGTTGATGAAGAGAACTAGTAAAATTATAAAAGTTTCATGTAGATTTTCATTAAGAGTGAACTTTTTAGTTTCTTTGGCATAATGAACTATTCACAGGAATGATTAAGATTTAGTTTATAACTCATCCGCTAGAATTTTTCCTGGAAAAAAAAGTAAATTGTTAGGTCTCAGTAGTTTAAAACATATATTTCAACTAATGACTTAAAGCCCAAATAATGTGGAAGAGCATATAAAATAAAATAACTGTTTTAACATGTTAGGGTATATATTTTCTTGTTACAGTTTAGATTTAACCTTTATAGTTCTTGAGTTTCATTTATGAGTATTTTAAAATCAAAACAATGAAACTTAAATTTTAAAGAAATACTGTTATCTTTGGTCAAATTGGGATGTAAGTTACATATTTTTTGAAACATCATTATTTTTAGGTACTTAAATTCACAACATGTTGCAGCACTCTAAGAAATTATAGAACTTGTTTCTTTCATGGCCTCCACTTTCCTTTCCCCTGTGAGGAATCTTGAGGTTTTCCCAGATATAACCACTTTCAGCCTTTTATCATTAATGTGGTTATCAATTACCGTCCTCATATGCAATTTAAGTGATAAAATGAGCAGTTTAAGCAATAACTGGGTTCTTTCAACTCCTGCATCTTGGCCCATTTCCTTCATTCTGAATCTGTGATGAACCGCATCTTTTTATTTCCTCTGTGTATCCTAGACTCAACAGTGACCATTGTATTACTTTTACCTGAATCCCTGAATTCGTTAAATTCTCCAGAATTATCCCTAACTACATGACCTTGTTGAGGGAAAGAGCAAAGTGATGGGGTAGTTGCTACGAGACATTTCTGGGATTCCAGTCCCAAGTACCACTTGGCACTGTCCTGTAGTCTGTCTGGTTGTCATCACTTCTTTTCAGATCCTTTGTTATCTACCATGCTTTCCTTTCCAAGCAACAAGCTTGCACCTATTTCACAGAGAAATTGGAGGCAATGAAACTTGAAATTTTCTGTTGAAATCAGCATTTATACCCACACTTAACCTGTGGCTGCATGTCTAGAAGAAAAGATGTGCTGTTTATTTTTTTCTTTATCCAAAGTACTCCTGACGCCTCTTTATGATCTTACTTTATTGGTTAATTTCCAAATTTTGAAGTGAATTTCTGAATTTTGAAAGAGAAAAAACTCTTTCAATTCTATTTGCTTCTGATGTATTTCTTCTTTCCATTTAACAGAAGGATTTTTTATACAGTATACTAACTGTTGGAACACTCCCTCATTCATAGGAACAGCATAAATTAAAAAAAGACAAAAGAGAATGGAAGAATGATCAGACGTCAATACGTGTTTCCAAAGTTTAATGAAGCTGCTAATGATAGAATTAAGTTACATCAATTATAAAAATTCCTGCCAAAACATTACGGCTTCCAGAATATAGTAGTTAATCTCAAATATTAGTAGTGGGAACATTAATTGATTCATTTTTTTCTGAAATTTGTAATTGCTTAATACCCAGTATCATTTGAAAAATATAGAAATAATATTCAAAGAGAAATGTGAGAGAATATTCACAAAACATCATCATAACAAGAAAAAAGAAAGGAGGAAGGAAAGAAGGAAGGGAAGGGAGGAAGGAGGATCCTAAATATCCAATAATAGAGGCAAGTTACTATATTTTCTCTAGATAGAAGAAGAATTTTTAAACAAACACCAACATATCAATGAGATTTATTTCAGGGTGATAATCTTTATTGTTTCTCTTGCAATTTCTTACAATTTTATAGTTTTAACAATAGCATTATTTGCACTAATGAAAAGAGAATAATAAAAAATACATGCGATGATTTCTAGTTCTCCCTGTCTCCACCAGTAGGTTCTGATTGTTCTTTAGTGTTCTTTTGTGCAACATTGTTGCTCACGATGAAAAGGAAGGAAAAATGATTTGGCTAGTTTCTTCCATCAAGTGTTTGGGCAATGATTGGAATGAATTGCCATATCTGGAATGTTACGGGAGAGAGATAAACTCACACTGAATGAAGTGTGGAAGGCTCGTGCTATGCAAACCTGAATTAGATCCTGGAACCCACATAAAGGTGGAAGGAGACATGCTTCATAAAGAACATGCTCCATAAAGTCGTCATCTGCCTTGCACAGCACACTGTGATACGCCGTGTCCACACTCATATGTGGACACACACACACACAATTTTGAAGAAATTTAAAAGTACAAAAATCAAAAAATATTAAAAATCTCTTAAACACTCTGTTACTTAGTTTTATTACTGACTTGTGTGGGATGTATATCATATTCCTGCTTCGTAACCTTTGTTCATTAAGAAGAAAAAAGAATGAGCATTTTTCATACCACCGAATATGTATCACCTATAATATATTTTATGGTTTCAAATATGTTCTAATACAAGATGTTTATAATTTAGCCTATATGCTGATTAAGTAGGATTATGAAGACTTGCAGAAAATTATCAAGTTTATAAAAGTATGTGTAATATAGTATTTTATAAAGCATTTGCATATGTGAATATGCATGAAATAGATATTTCTATACTGTTATATACAATTCTATATTTTTTATTTGTTGTTTTTGGTTGAATTTTTACAATTGAAAATGTATGCATTACATTACAAAAATAAAATGAGCATTTTCATTTCAGAATAGTCAAGCACAGTGCTGAGGAGACAGCTCTGTAGGTAAAGTGTTTGCATTTGCAAGCATGAGGTCCTAAACTCAATCCTCAGAATACAAATGAATGTGCCAGCCATGGTGGCACAGGTGGGGTTGGTAGAGATGGGGATAGAGGAATTCTTGCTGACCAGCCAGTCTAGCCTAACTTTTGAGCTCCATGCCAATGGGAGACTATTTCAAAGGAAGTGGACAGCATTCCTTGCAAATGAATTCAGAAATTGTCTCTCCTCTTCAGTTTATTGGACAAGTTTAAGATGGACTGATATTAATTCTCCTTTAAATGTTTGGTAAATTCAGCAGTTTCTGGGCTTTTCTTTGATGGGAGGTTGATTCAGTCTTCTTATTAATGATCTGTTCAGGCTTTCTGTTTCTTTATTGATTTAATATTGGTAGGTTGTATGTCTAGGGATTTATGTTTCCTTTAGAAACTATCTAAATTTTACCATATAATTACCATATAGACTGTCTTGATGATTTACTGTATTTTTTATGACATCAATTGTAATTATGTCTCTTCTTTGACTTCCGATTGTATTTATTTGAATCTTTTTTATTTTCTGTAGCTAAAGCTTTGTCACTGTTACCTTTTAAATTTTATTTATTTATTTATTTATTTATTTATTTGTGTGTGTGTGTGTGTGTGTGTGTGTGTGTGTGTGTGTGTGTCCCTGTGGAGGATCATGGGCTGGATTGGACCCCCAGGCTCTGCTTACCAGGGGGAAAGTGCAAGCTGCAGGTGTTTCCACTTGGCATTTTTATGTGGGACCTGGGATCCAAACTCAGGTCCTTCTGCTTATAAGGCAGAGTCTTAACCCCTACCATCTCTCCAACCCACTGTTATCTTTTAAAAACATTAGTTTTATTTTCCATTGCTTTTTACTTTCAATTTTTGTTATCATCTTTATTGGTTCTTTCATCCTAACTTTAGGCTAGTTTGTTCTTTACTTAGATCCTTGAGGCATGGTATAATATTAGAATTTGGAGGACTTTTTCTTTTCTGTTTACCCTCCCTCCCTCCCCTCCCCTCCCTCCCCTCTATCCCCTCCCCTCCCTCCCTCCCCCTCCCCTCTCTTCCTCCCTCCCTTCCTCCCTTTCTCCCTTCCTCCCTTCCTCCCTCCCTTCCTTCCTTTCTTCCTATTTGTGCCACTCTAGGGTTTCCTAGAAGTCTCTGCCTTCCAGGGCTGAATGTCCACATTACCACCATTTCTGTTTTGCTTTTTTACATGGGATCTGGGATCCAAATTCAGGAGTCAGAACTTTGCTTGTGATACAAAGGCTTAACACCTGAGCCATCTTGCCAATTCTGAGGTAGGGTTTCTTGTAACCTAGGATGAGCTTACATTTCCTCTGTAGTGAAGGATAATCTTAAGTTCCTGATTCTGCTGCCCAGTCTCCAACGTGCTGGCATTCAAGTGTATGTTAACATCCCCAGCCTTCTTATTTTATTTTTCACTTGCTTTTTATTTTATTTTTTTCCCATATTTTTTTTCCTAATCATACAAGCTCAATAGGTACTCCATCCTCTCCCTTCCCCTCCCCTCTCCCTGCTTCACTCATTCCCCTCTCCCCCCTTCGCCCCTTCCTCTCACCCTCCTCCCTTCTTCTGCCTTTCCCGTTGTTTCTCCCCTTCCTCGCTCCCATCCCCTGGAGCATCCATTTATGTGGGCACACAATCCTCTCTCTGAGTCCTCCACCCTACTAAGAGTTCAGGATTAATTGGCATAGCCCCGTGCCACTTCTTGGCTCCCCGTTAGCATGGGAACTCTATTGTGACTATTTAATCCCTTGCCTCTAAGGATCCTAATGCCTGAAGCCTTCTCTCCTGTGATCCATACTAGACTTTGGGGGATTGTAGACATGTCAGTCATTGTGCAGGTCAGGCAAAGTCCAATCCTGGCTGCTGCAGCCCTAACTTGTGTGAAATATCTTGGATATCATTGGTCCACCCTTTCCCTAGCCTTCTTTTTGGATGTATCATTCAATAATGATACATTCAATAATGATACATTATTGTATAAACCTCCCTCTTACATCTGTTTTTGCTGTATCCTATAAGTTTGGGTGTGCTCTGTTTTCATTTTCATTTGTCTTAAGTTTTTTTTTTAATTTTACTTTTAATTTATTTTTTGACTTCTTGGTTGATTAGGAGTATATCGGTAAACTTCCATGTAATTATGAATTTTCTGAAATTTTTTCCATTTTTGACTTCAGGTTTTATAACATTGTGACTGGGAAGTGCTCTCTGTGGTTCTTTAGTTGAAAGAGCTGCTTGTTAAATCAATGGTAAGAAATAATGGTGCTATTTCAGTAATTATCCCCTTACTTTTTCTTCTTTATTTGTGTCAGTGGAGGATTTCAGATAGGTCATTCGGACTTCTGGAATGTTAGTTTCCAGATGATTACTAATTTTTGTTTTGTTTTATTTTGGTTGGGTCTTGTGGGAGAGAAGATAGGTATCTCTACTCTGCTATCTTATTGCTGGCTCTGTGATTCATTCATTCCTTTAAGTACTGATTTGGAACCCCTGCTGTCATGGGTGAATACTGACCATATGGTGCAATATAAAGTCAAAACCATCTCTAGTTGGATGTGTCTTTAAAAATAAGATTAAAACAGGGAAATATGATGCTTTGGAATTAGTAGATTTGATCATGTAATCCTTTGTGCAGAACTTTTTCAAAAGTTACCTGTTCACTACAAGATGGAATTATGTTTCCTTCACGACCTGTCACATGTTCTCAGTTCTTTCTGTGTCTAATTCTTATTTGTCTTCCCATCTTTCTTCTTAACAACTTCTATTTTTGAAAATTGGAGCTAATTCCACTGAATGTGTTATGTGGTGATGACTGCTTCTTCGCTTTGCATACAGTTCCTTGAAATATGTTTTTTGTTTTCTGCACAAGATAAGCCTGAGGTTATTTCTGTAGGTTCACAGGCCCCTCATAAAGCAATTTGCTACTATAATTATTTACTAGATTCCACTTTTCTTTCAAGATTTTTGAGACTGAGATTCTATACTTTTAGGTCGTTTTAGTCTCAACTGCTAGTGGAATTTTAAGGTTATCCATGAAGTGAGTTTTTACCACTTGAAGAACAGCAGACACTGGTAGGAGGAGAGCCAGGGCTCCTACTGTAAAGACGTTAACATTCCACCTGTGTGCTGGTTGCATCTGGCATGAACAAGTAAGCAAGCATGGTGACATCTAATAGGAACCATAATGGAAGTGGTAAGGATTACATGGTGGAGATGGAGAGCGGAGCATGAGGGGAAGGCTCTAAATCAAACAGCCATTTCAGGGAGACTCGCTGAGGTTGCTAAAGTAGGAGAATCCACATACAAAGAACTTGCAGTCTAAGCAGAAGAGGAAGCAAATCCTTGAATGGGTAGAAAAACTGAAAGAGGCCAGTGTGGCTGAAGAACAGTGGAGAGTGGGTAGAGATGTTTGGAGAGGGAGGCAGGGGTTGATTACTTAGGCTTTTTCCACCTTCAAATATTTCTTCAATGGAATGCGTCAACTTGAGTCTGATTACACTTGTCCTTATGATCTAACAGTTGCCCCAACCATGTTTTGATAGGGCATGGAATCACTTCAGTAAGAGCGCTATATAGTAATCTCCTCGGTTTTATTAGTAGAATTCTATCCGATCTGGAAACATTTAAGGAAGCAATTTGTTTTAAAACTTTGGTCTGTTCAGTATAAGCCTTCAACTAGAGCTGTATCATAGTAAAGTCAGGATGTATGAATGGCGGGCACAGCAGAACTCGAGTAAACGTAGTTCATGTTCCATCCTGGTTTTTAACTCTGAAAGATCAGGAAACTGAACAATGAAAACAAAGTTCCATGTCCAGTGGCCAGTTCCTCCCTGTACTAGCACAGACTACAGAATCTCATGCAGAAACCACTTGTGAGAGATTTAAGATAGCAGCATGTTAATTTCCATTCTCTTTCTTCTCTGTCCTCACTGTGGGCATGAAAGGATATAGCTGCTGGTCTGAAGAATCCATAAGGCTTTGGGTTGACAGAAAAGGGGACTAGACATTCCACTTCCAGCTGCTGCTGGTCACAACACTTTTGACAGTTAAAATACATCACACATTCTCTTGTCCTCTTAATATAAACATTTGCTGGTTTAAGTGGACTATAGACTCAAACCCAAATAGAAGGATGCAGACTGATATTTTAGAGGTGAAGCTAAGCACTAGACTAAATTAAATAAAAGTAAGTTGCCATCCAACTTATAGTTACATATCGTACATTACACTGTGTTTGTCCCTGGGAAAGATTAAACAGAGGACTTTCATTGCTTGCTCTATTTTTACAACCTGTTAGTAGAAGGAAATTTAATACAGAACAGACAAAATTTTGAATTAGAATTAAGTTAGAAAAAAACTGGGAAAAGTTCAAGTCAAGGCAGCCTGCTTGGTGTTGACTATCGGCGCAAAGAAAGGGGACATCGCTGTCTCCAGCGTTTGTTGTGGATTTCCCCAGGAAAAAGCTTGACCTCCTGCTTTCTGCTTCAGTCAGAATCGGCTTCAAGTGTTTACCTTCAGCACTTAGAGTTCTTTCTTTCAAATTCTAAGTATGAAGAATAAGAACCTTCCCAATGACAAAACTGAGACCTGGGACTATTCCTGGCACTTGTATGGGAACCATGAGTTCAATTTTTAAAGACTGTGAAACTTCGATTAAGATTCTAGAATTTTAAAATGTGGCATGCCTTGTAGCAAAGTGTGTTTTTGAAATTGGTTTTTCCCCTGAAAGGAAAAATTACAAATGAAAGAAAATTCAAGTTTTTTAAGTTTCCTGTTTTTCCTGAAATTTTCCTGTATCACACATAAATTCATCAAACTCTTTTCTGATGACAATACTTCATTAGATTACTTCTGTGAATATTCAGGAGATTTTCATCTTATGAGTCATAGAATTCTTTTATTCCCCAAACGATTTCCTGTGTCTGACTGGAATTTCATGTCTTTGTGGTTTCAGCTAGACTCCTTGAAGCAGTTACTTCCGAAATGACTCTAGTCTTGGGGCAGCGTAGAATACCCGAGGAGCTGGGTCACAGAATGACTCCTGTTTTTTAAGAAAATTGAAAAATTAATCCCTTTCACTGCCTTAGTCCTCATAATTTTATTCAGAAATTTTCTTAAACATTTAACCTTTTACACTCGTGAAAGAATGTTTTTGCTTGTGCTGATACAGCTCCCAACATTCATCTTTCCACGCTGACTTGGGCCTGTTTGTGTTTCCGAGAATACACCAGAGCGATTTGATTTGAGTTGCTGCCTGTCACATCATGTTTGCATCACTCACTTCTTACAAAGGAAAAGAAGATAAAGTTACAAATATACTGAACTACTTAGCAATTGATGAGAAATACCTGTGGCTATCATTTTTCCTTCTTATTCATTTATTTATTTCAGTTTTCTTAAAGGTGAAAGTCAGGTGATGGTACAAAGGCAAAATCTTTTGTGTTCTGATTTGAAAGGCCCAGGAACATGAAGATGGTTTGCGCATGTGAAGAACATCATCTGCGTGTACATGTTTTTGTGGGCTCTGGAAGATAATGCCTACCGGTGTCCTGGTAATGACTGGCAGCTGAGGAGCACTGGGGAGAATGCCATCTAGATCCAGATATGCTGGCAGAATTCATGTAGCATGAGGCAAACGGTTAGCAGACATCTACTGTAATGAAATGAATAAACTACCCAGAAGTTGATGACAAAGAAATTCTCAATCAGACTTCAGTATAGTCAGTGTGACTTTTTTTAACAGAATGACTATAGTCAGTCAGATTTATTTAACAGAAAATAAATCTACAATTTTGGCCACTCAGCTTACATTGTTTTATGGCCACTTTCTCATTTTTTCAGCCCAGGATCTTAGACGCACTGAAATCAATGAAAGAAGAGAGTTAAGATACAAATCACAAAAGAATGTGTGTACCAAGTTAGTGCTTTTGGTGACCACTTAGTGTATTGTTTATTTTTAGAGCAATACAAAATCAATGCATGTATAAGCAGAGCGTACACATCTTTGGAATGTTACATGCTATTGCTGTGTAATATATCCATATGCTATTTACAACAGGCTGCAATGTCAGATCTTTGAAGAAAGAACCAGATTCTGATACAGGACACTGTGGCAAGGACAGGTGAAGGAATTCAAAGAAGAGAAGGGGGAAAATGTGCCACTATAAAACAAGAGAATGGAAATGGTGGTTTAGACACACATATACTAACACACACTGACATTAAGAACCTTCATTTCCTTATTTGTCTGTGTCCCCCCTAGTTCTTGTGACTCTAAGTGAGTAAAGTGACTGTTCTTAGCTGATGAACATAGGAACAAGAACATCTGGCACTGCGCCTTCTCCTTTAATCTTCCTCAATCCCTCATCATCTCCTTACATAAACCTTTTTAAATTAAAAAAATTATTTGACAAAAAATTATTTGACAGAAGGGGTACATGCATGTTGTGGTATACGTATAAAAGTCAGGGGACAATTTTTCAGAAGACGGTTCTCTTTCTTTATCCTATGGACTCAAGGGATCAAACCAAGTTCTCTAGGTTTGCAAGTAGCAGCCTTAGCCTGTAAACCATCTCACTGGCCCTGTGTGACCCCTATTTGTAAACAGTTATTTTTCTAACAGTCATATTAATTAGTCCTTATCTCAGAGGCAATATCTGTGTGTCAGGGATGCAGTGTTTTAAGCACCTTTATGCTGTGAATGTATGTATGTATGTGTCTCAAAAGCTAGAATTCATATAATGACATGTTGTGTTTGTCTTTTTAAAAATATTTTGTTGTTGGGGCTGGAGAGGTGGCTCAGGGGTTAAGCCTCTGCCTTGCAGGCAGAAGGTCCTGAGTTCGGATCCTAGACACCACATATAGATGAGAGGCGGAAGCGGGGACACCCTGCGTTTCTGGTCCTGATAGGGTGGAACCTGTGATTCCTGGGGCAGAGTATACAAGGAGGTGGAGGTGGTCCATGGTGGTTCCGGAATTCGCCCATGGTTCTACACACACACACACACACACACATACACGCACAATTGAATAAATAATAAAAAATTGAAAATATTTTGTTGGTTTTTAAAAATATTTTGTTAAGAAATAAAGAGAGAGAAAGAGAGAGAGAGAGAAAATGCTATGTCACACAGGTGGAGGTAAGAGGACAACTTTGGGAAGTCATTTCTCTCCTTCCACCATGTGGCTTTTGGGGACTGAACTCAGATCATCAGGTTTGTGAGCAGGTGCCTTAACCTACTGAGCTACCTTACCTAGCCTCAGGTGCTTGTCTTTCTGGGTCTAAGTAATCTCACTTGATATAGTAGTTTCTAGATTCACTCCTTTTCTCAAAAGTTTTGTAATTTTCTTTTTTTTTTACATCTGAGTATGATCCCATTACATATATTGTGCTGTTTTTATCCTTTCATCAATGCTATTGTAATAGTGCGGCAATAAACATGAACATGCAAGTGTCTCTTTGGTAGGATATAGTGTTCAGGGAATATGTCCAAAAATGGTATAGCTGAGCATATGGTAGTTATATTTTATTTTATAAACCTCCATATTGATTTCCATAACAGGTGTACTGGTTTATATTCTCACCAGCAGGAAATAAGGGCTCAATAAGGGTTTCTTACAAGTGATTTCATTGCACAAGAAAAAAATGAAACAGCTTCATAAAGAAGGAATAATTGGGCTGGAGAGATGGCTCAGGTTAAAACTTTGCCTTGCAAGCAGAAGGTCCTGAGTTCTGATTCCAGGTCTCACGTAAAGAAATGCCAGATGGAAATGCCTGCACTTCTGGCTCTGGTGGGTAGAGCCTGGAAATCCCAGAGCAAGCAAGGAGGTAGAAGCAATCCCAGATGATTCATGAAGTCACCCTTGAACCTCCACAGGGACACACAGTACCCTTTGACACACACACAGATACACACACACACACACACACACACACACACACACACACACAGAGTAAATAAATAAATAAAATATAAAAAGGAGTAATCAAGATGATACGGAATATAGAATAATAATAAAAGGTGAAAATTAAATAGACAACAACAAGAAATAATAAAAAATTAAAAGCAAAGTCAGATCTTCGAAACATCACAAAATTAGGTAAATTTACAGCAAACAATTCAGGGGAAAAAAAGGTCTTAGAGCAAAAGTATTTTTTTTCCACTCATACAAACTTAACAGGTACACCGGTCCCCCCCTCCCTCCAACCCTCTATCCCCCTGTGCCTCCCTCCCCCTGCCCTCCCCATCCCCCAGTACCTCCCCCTTCCATCCCCGGAGCCTCCTTTAATGTGCATGCCAAACACTCCTGTAGGTCCTCCTCTCCGATGAGGTGCAAGGACCCAGTGGCATTTCCCAGAACCCTTTCCTGTGTTCCCGTTAAGCACAGGAACACTACTGTGGCTGTCAATCCCTTGCCTCCCAGGATTCTAGTACCTTTAGCAAATGCTAGACTTTGTGAGGTCAATAGTGTGTTGGACATTGTGCAGGGCATGTAAAGTCCAAATATGATTGCTTTGGCCCTAACTTGTTTGGAGTATCTTGCATATCATTGCTCCTCCCATCCTTGTGCTCTTACACTCTTACTGCCCCCTCTTCCGCAAATTTCCCTGAGCTTCAGGATGGGAGAGATTAGGCTGGCCTAGTTCCAGGTGATTGATATAGAGTCTTTGATGTTCTGGATTATGGTTTGTTGATTTTTTTTTCAGTTTTGCTGTTCCTGCAATGCCCTTGGCTCCACCCTGATGGGTGGATGTCACCCCCTGGCCAGAGATAAAAACCTGTTAAATTGGAGTCTTGTTATAAGAGTATATTCAAAGGTAGATGTAATAAAAGTAGGAAACCGTGGTGAGGGAGGAGTCAATCACCCATCTGCGAAATAGTTACTTTCTATCTGCCAGACTATACGCCCTCCCCTTCTGGTGAGATCATACCCCATCAGTTGTAAATGATCAGGCAGGAAAGTCTGTGAACTTAACCAGATGTCTCATTACTTACTTGCAGTCCTTGATGGTGGCCTATTTTCTCTGCTGTAACATGGTCCCCTCTCTCGTTGTTACTGGTGTGGCCCTCCTTCCCCATCCCTCCTGTTCATAATCTTAGCAATTACTGTAGTTATTACAGAGATTTATCTTTGAGTGTCTGTAAGTGGTCTGTAAGCCACCTATTAGGGAGTACATAGGGTGCTTAATTTTCTGGGTCTGGGATACTTCACTCAATATAATTGTTTCTAATTCCACCCATTTCCCGGCAAATTCCATTAATTCATCATTTTTGATGGCTGAGTAGTACTCCATTGTATAGATGTACCACATTTTCCTTATCCACTCGTCAACTGTTGGACATTTGGGTTAATTCCATGACTTTGCTATTGTAAACAGTGCTGCTATGAACATGGTCGTGCTTGTGCTATTGAGGTGAGTTTTTGCTGTATGGGGGGTTATTCCCAAAAGTGGAATAGCAGGGTCATATGGCATTTCAATCTTTAATTTCTTTAAGAATCTCCAGACGGCTCGCCAGAGTGGTTGTATGAGCCTGCATTCCCAACCAGCAATGTAGGAGAGTTCCCCTCTCTCCACATCCTCTCCAGCATTTGTTGTTGTTTGTATTGTGGATTTTTGCCATCCTGACCGGGGTAAGATGATATCTCAGGGAAGTTTTGATTTGCATTTCCCTGATGGCTAAGGATGTGGAGCATTTTTTAAGATATTTGTTAGACATTTTAATTTCATCCCTGGTAAAAATTCTTTTAAGTTCCAGGGCCCATTTTTTATACATTTTTTATTATTATTTCCGCTCATACAAACTTAATAGGTATACCAGTTCCCTCCCTCCCTCCTCCTCCCCCCGAACCCCCTACTCCACCTCCCCTCACCCCTCCCTCTCCATCCCCCAGTGCCTCCCCCGCTCCAGTTCCCAGAGAGTCCTTTATTGTGCATGCCTGACTGTCCTCTAGGCAGGGCCCATTTTTTAATTGGGCCATTTGTTTCCTTAGTGTTTAGTTTTCTAAGTTCTTTGCACACTCTGGATAATAGAGGTCTATCAGATATGTGATTAGTGAAGATTTTCTCCCATTCTGTGGGTTGCCTTTGAACTCGTGTTACAATCTCTTTATCTGAACAGAAGCTCTTTAATTTCACCAGATCTCAACTGTTGAGAGTTGGTAGCAGTGACTGGGCTATTGGATGTGTGTTTAGGAACTGTTGGCCTAGCCCAATCAGCTCGAGGGAGTTCCCTACCCTTTCACCTATGGTTTTTATAGTCTTAGAGTAAAAGTATTTATGAAAAATAGTAGGTAGATGACCAATATTTGCCGTTCCTGATACAGAAACATTTTATGGACATACTGATGCTAGCTTCACCTCTGTATTGCTAAGTAAACACAGGACCTAACCAACTTAGGGGAAGAAAGGTTTATTCCAGTTTATGATTCTCAGTTACAGTTCATCATCTTGGTAGGAAAGTTCATGTCAATATCTGTAGCCAGAGGAACCGGTTACACCACAGTCACATGAAGAGCAGGGAAAAGTGTGCTTTCTTACCAGTCTACCAGAATACTGAACCAGTTCTATCTTCATCTTATCCACCTGCCTAAGGAATAGTCCAGCCCACTGTGGGGTGGGTCTTCCCATATTAATTATATGATTTCCCCTCTCCCCCATTTGCTCAGGGCTTACCTTAATTAAATAGTTCCTCATAGGTGTGCCTAAAGGTTCAATTCTTAATGTATTTTGTATGTAACTTTTACAATACCCAAATAAAATTTTATTTGCATCAAAACAGATCAGTGGAACAGACTAGAAAACTTGTAAGTTTATGTAGCATAAATGAAAATTTATTAGCCTGTTTTTTTCAACTCTGTTAACATGGTTTCCCAAATTCCCATATGCCAAAACCTTCATATCTAACTTGTGGTGCGTTGGGGGCAGAGCCTAATGGACATAAGGGCCAGTGAGAAGTTTGGAAGGGAATAATGGGTTATTGTTGGTCTCTTCCTGTCTGTCTTTGTTTCTAACTGTTAATGAGTTAGGCAGTTTCTTCTGCCATACATTCCCTCACTGTAGACTGTGCCACTATAGGCCCAGAGCATGGGGCCAACCCTTGAAACTATGCGCTAAAATATATCTTTATTTTTCATAAGCTGTATATTTCAGTGTCAGAAAGCTGACAGCTCAGAAGACTTAATATTTGTAGGTCTAATTACTCTCCATTTGGAGGACTTGGAGGACACAGTATTGGAAAGTTTTACATAAACATAAGGAATATTAATATGGATTAAGATGTGAATATCAAAACAAAAGATCCTGCGTAAAAACCAGGAGACTGTGCATAAGCTAGGAGCACCCTTCTCTCAGCCAAAACTGAAAAAAAAGTCAAATACATAAACAATGAATATTGAAAAATGTTCGTAATATCGAAACCACAAATTAAAAGAACTCTTACCATTTAAGATGAAAAGAAAAATAATTATTAAAAAGGTGCAAATAATGAGATATTGAAAGTCCCAGAAGAGTAGATGCTAATACAACAAGCATTGAGACCTGTCTATCTTATAGATTATGAGCTAAATGCAAATTATGTTTAAATGAGCTAATAAGCTTCTAGAAAAAAGCTAATTGTAAAACTAGCTGTAACCTATTGATGAGGGCATGGAGAAAAGCATTTTACTGTGTTAAGCAAACTAGACATGTCTTTAAAATATAAAAATATATTTGCACTTTGGTCTAGCAATCCTATTCTTAAAAACATATCCCATAGGAAGAAAAGTCCATCAGACATTAGATAAAATATGTAAAAATATTGTTTCAGTGTGACTTTTTCAGTTATGCTTTTCTTTTCTTTTTTATTAGTGTATATTAATTATACAAAACAATGGATTTCATAATAATATTTACTTTTTTATTAGAGAAACAGTGCACGCACACAGCTGCCCTGATGCATATGTGGAGACTAGAGAGGACACCTTTCAGAAGTTCTCTCTCACCTTCTACCATGTGGCATTTGGAGTTCAAACTCAGGGTGTCAGGTTTGCCTGCAGATTCTTTTACATTCAGAGCCATCTTGCCAGCCTTGCTTATAGCATGTGAGAGCATGTGATCATAGCCATTTCTTATACTCTCCTGTCCTATTTCATTCCCTCCCTTTCCCACGTAGTTCCCCATACTTCGTAGAGGAAAAGCAGTTGTTAACCAAACTATTCTTGCCACTTGGGATATGGCTACACAGAGGAACGTTAGGAAAATATGTGTTTATGCGAATGTAGATGCTCATGATTTTATATGGCTAAAGAACACAGGCAGAAATGCAATAGAACGCTTATTAGGTTGTTAACGTAAGCTTCCTATGGGATGGGGAAAGAGGCCAAGAAAAAAATAAAGAAAAATGTTGTACATAAAGTATGGATGACATATCCACAATTGTGCATTTATATGTGGTTAATAAATGTGTATATAACATTTTTAAAAAGCAACTGGAGCTTAGTAACAAGGCATTTACAAAGTAATAACACTGTGATAGCTCAGAGGCCAGGAACCAAGGGCAATACCAGAAGCTAAGCAAAACAACTTGAGATTAATCAGTAAGTAAAAATTATTTGTGTGCAAGGAGCATTGCAAATAAAAATAACAACTGTTAAAGATCAAAGAGCTATTATATTGGCTTTTGGTTTACCCTTTATGTTAGTAGCTGATTTTTTAAAAATGTTATGTATAGCACCAGACTTTGGTAAAAATTGCCCTAAGGAAGTTTTCCAGTATGGTAAATGTAATTAAAATGCATTTTTACATGTGTTTAAGACCATGGTTTTAGCAATATTTAATAATGCATGGTTGGGACTTTTGTAATTTCTTTATACTTAAAAGCAGCCAGATATCAAAAATGTATCAATAGTGCTTGGTCATTCTATTTGTGAATGTCTGACCAAGACTTCCAGAAATTTTTGCTAATAAGCTAGAAAGATCAGAGATTTTCAGAGTTCTAATAAAATTCTATGAAGAAGTAGTAATTCATATCATAATATAATCTCATCTAGTGATAGAGGAAAATAAATATTTGAGAGATGATCTTTATTAACAATATCTAAAATATGTACACTCAATGTTTGTAATATTTCAACGTTTTTGACATTCTTTCATATAAATTTCAGAGTCTTGACTCAGTTTCATTGTTATAGTCATCTGTCATCTATTCCTGTCCTTTTCATTGCTGTAGCAGAAAAAAACCTTTTAAAATAATATAGAACACATTACCCATCATCATTTTTGAAATTTTCACAGTTGTTCTCAAATAGATTTTTCTGTTTTCTTTCTTTTTTTGAGACAGGATCTTGCACAGGCTGACTTTAAATTCAAGGTCCCCCTGCCTTAGCATGCCAAGCACTAGGATTATAGGTGTGAACTGCCACGTCCAGTTACTAACTTTTTCAAAAGAGCATTTAGCACCAGTTCCTCAGTTAATAAGAATTTTTCTTCAGATTTTTATTGCATGTATTTAAAATATATGATATAATTTTATTTGAAATATTTTGTTTTTTAGTTAGCATACATTAATAGTAAGTGATAATAGGTTTTATTATATTTGCACACACATATGCAGTGTACTTCCATCATCTTGAATCTTCATTTCCTGTTTTTTTGCTAATATTTTCCCAGGTCCAGTTTGGCTCACTTATTCAGTAAATGTTTATTTAGCCAGGTGTAGAAGTAGATACATCTTCAATCTCAGCCCTTCGGAAGCAGAGGCAGAAGAGTCTTCATAAGATGGAGGCTAGCATGTGCACAGCGAGTTTCAGAGCAGCTAGGGCTACAGGACAAGACCTTGACTAAAAAATAAATAGATATTATCTTTATTTGGTGCCTACTCAGCTCTCATGTTGCATGTCTTACACCTGGTTTGGTGAGTAGAATTTAAGTAGTATTGTGTAACTGACAATGACATGCCAGACAACCTGTTTGCTGTAGACTGTATTACAGGTATGGTTAGGCATGTGAGGAAATTTGCTCTTTTTGGCCATGGAGGTCCAATGCCACATTAAACTATGTGCCTGGTGTACATGCCTCTAAAATTTTGTTTTTAATGGACTTTTAGAGTAATTGTTCTGTTTCAGAGTATTTTCTCAAGATGAGATTTTTGGAAATTTGAACTGTAGTAAATGAAGTAAGTTTTGATATATTATGAAAAAATGATGGTGACCAGTGAAAGACCCTAAGATTTTTGAAATCAACACAATAGTTGATTTCAGATTGTACTACTTAAGTCAGTACAGTACTTGTACAGTACTTAAGTCTAGTTCTAAACACAGACCCAGTGCTAATCTGGGTTAGAAACAAGTCAAAGAAAATGTCAAGAGGAAATTAAGTAAGTAAAAGAATTTTGATAGCTGACCGCCTCTTAGAGAAGGTAGTTGGGAAAGCCTGAAGTTGCCAAGTGATGCTCTTTTACAAACAGACCTGGTTCAGGGCTGTACCTGATAGCAGCATTGTTCGTGTTTTAGTAGGGATTGCTAATTGCTGAATAGAACTTGTGTACCTTGGAATTTCCCCATCTTTCCTTGGTATTCTTAAGGTCAGTTAAGCACAGTAAATAACCTTCACTCAGCAAGCAATCCATATCACATCTTCCTGTCTGATGTAGCTAATAAATTCCAAGCAAGCTGCAAACTCCTTGTGGAGCTTCCTAATGGATGCCTCACCGGACTGAAGAGCTTTGGAAGCAAAATAAAATAATCATCTAAAGTTGAATGTTTCTGGATCAAGGTTACTAGGTTAACACTAAATTTAAACCCAGTTTGAGAGACATTTTTTAATGGCACTTAGAAATTACAGCCAGAGGTCAGGCTGTTGCATGTGATGTTGCTCAGAGCCTTTGATGCTGAAGGTCTTCAACTGACATGTGTAAGATATACTTTTTAAAACATTAACTGTGATTTAAAGTAGCAAGAGACACTGTTCAGGCCAGGAAAAATAAAGTCTCCCTTTCCACGTTTTTGGTTGAAATGGTTTGAGTTCAGTAATTTTATTGAACCTGAAAAAATATTATTCCTAGCTGCCTCCACAAAGGGAAATAGGGAAGCTGGCCCCTGTCAATTCCTGCTCAGGGGTTTGAGATATTTTGAGATCGTAAGAAAACTGTGGATGAAATCCACACCAATTAGTGATCTGGTGTGTTTGGAACCATTTAAAAATGCTGTGCAGGGCTCAAAAGAATTAGTGAAGCCTGCCGCAGTACTGCTGCATTAGTAATCTCCAAAGAGAACAGATACCAGGTGTGCATGCTGCCAGAGGACCCCGCTGTGTGCTGGCATGCTCGCCTGAAATGCCTGGGGTGATAGTGGTGATAAGGCTACATTATTTTTACACCTAACATTATCAATGAATACTTTTATAAAATGTGCTATTTTTGGTAGGAAAAATAAATCCATGTTGACATCTGTAAAAAAAATAAAGAAAATCGAACTATTTGGTCTATTTTTTAATTTTTTCCAGTGTTTAGTGATTCAGTGATAGACACAATAGAACATTCTTTTCCTTTTTCTTGTCTTCCATTCCTTTCCTTCCCTTCCTCTTTTCTTCCCTTCTCTCTGTCTCTCTGTCTCTATCTCTCTCTGTCTCTGTCTCTCTCTCTCACACACATACATATTTTGTTTCTTATAATTCTGGAGGTTGAAATCTGTCTACATGAAAGAGCCAATTTAATTTCTGGTAAGGGCTTCCTTTCTGACTTGAGATAACTAATACACACACTCATTTTTTATTATGGTAAATATTACAAAATTTACCTTAATAGTATATTACTGTTGGTGAGTGCTTCAGTATATGAAATATGTTTGTGCAACCATCACCTCCAACCAGTTCTGTAACTTTTCATCTTACAAAAAAAACCTCTATACATGAAATTACTTCTATTTCCCCTAAATCCTGAAAAGTGCCATTTTGCTTTCTGGCTTTGTTATTTTGACTACTCTAAGTAGGAAGTTATTATCTTTCAATTAAGCCTGTTTGTTTTCAAATGATGGCATATGTTTCATTTTATTATTTAATTCAAGAAATGTCTGTCTTAGGTGTTAAGGCTGTATTAGTAAGCTAAGCAGTCATAGTTTCTTGGTACTTAGTTAAATAAGCACTGTTAATTTAAAATGACTCATGAATGAATAGCCACAAACATGATTTGAAGTAAAGGTACTTGGTGATATGAAATGTTCCACATGTGAATGTAACCTAGAATTAAATCTCTGGATCTGTTTCTTCATATATTTATTGCTATGTATTTTGTGTTGAAAAGCAAAATGCATAATGGTGCTTTAAGGCATTGTGCCCATTATTACTCTTGGTCATCCTTAGCCTGTCACAAGATATTAAGAGTAACAACAAATAACTTAAAAGATAAAAATTTACATTTTTAAGTCTTTTAATATATCACTTCTGCTCAGTATCAGGAAAGTTTGAGTAATGCTGATAAATTTCATCATTTCTATTATTTTTATGCCACTCATCTTATTCATTTTCCTATAATTTGCTTCTAACTTAGAAGTCCTAGGAAAATAATAGTGTGGTTTTTATAACACGTTAGGAGGCTGGAGAGAAGGGTCAGTGGATAAGCGCTTGCTGTGGGCAACCACGAGCACCAGTTCATGTCCAGAATCCATAGACCCCTCCGTAGCATTACCCTCCCTTCCCTGCCACCTTTGTAAAGAGGAATCTTTGTTACTGTCTTCACATCACCATGCTTTCCAACCTGAACACGAATCTTAGAACTCATGGAGAGCTGGGTGGGTTTGTCACTGCACCTTTCCCCCCGCCTGAGACATTCTTCTCCAGTGGGCTCTGTGCTGCCTGCGTTGGCCTCCTATTTTTGAATGTCCTTTTACCATCCTTCTGCCTGTTTTACCTCTGCCCTGTACTCACCTCCTTGGCACCCTTATCCTTGTCCATACTGTTTTTTATGTCTGTATCTTTGGCTTAGTTCTTTTTATTTATTTATTTATTTATTTTTCTGCTCATACAAACGTTAATAGGAACCCCTGTCCCCTCTCTCCCTCCACCCCTCCCTGGACCTCCCTGTTCCCTCCCCCCTCTGTCCTTTCCTTTCCCCCCTCCCTCCCTTTTTCCCAGTGCCCCCTTCCTCCATCTCTGAAGCATCCTTTAATGTGTATATCAAACTTTCCTCTGGGTCCTCCTCTCTGATGAGGTGTAAGGACTCAGTGGCAATTCCTAGAACTCTTTCTCGTGTTCCGTTTAAGTATAGGAACACTATTGTGGCTGTTAATCCCATGCTTCTAAGGATCCTAGTGCCTTTAGTCCATGCTAGAATTTGAGGGGTTAATGATATGTTGGTCATTGTGCAGATCATGCAGAGTCCTATTATAATTGCTCCGGCCCTAACTTGTGTGGAGTATCTTGTATATCATGACTCCTCCCATCCTCGTGCTCTTACAATCTTACCGCCTCCTCTTCCGCAAATTTCCCTGAGCTTCAGGATGGGGAAAGATTAGGCAGGCCTGATTCCAGGTGGTTGATATAGAGTCTCTGATGTTCTGAATTATGGTTTGTTGATTTTTTTTCAGTTTTGCTGTTCCTGCAATGCCCATAGCTCCATCCTGATGGGTATTGGATGTCATCCCCTGGCCAGAGATAAAAACCTGTTAAATTAGAGTCTTGTTATAAGAGTATATTCAAAGGTAGATGGAATAAAAGTAGGAGACCGAGGTGAGAGAGGGGACAATCACCCATTTGCAAAATGGTTACCTTCTATCTGGCAGCCTATATGGTGAGATCATACCCCATCAGTTGCAAATGATCAGGAAGGAAAGTCTGTGAACTTAACCAGATGTCTCATTACTTACTTAGTTCTTACTTTAAACCCACATAGTCCTTTGTCCTCTATATAGTTCCATAAGAAATTGATTTTATGATTTTTCCCTGCATGATCCTGTTAGTAATATGGACTACAAGCTCAGTGATGATTTGATTCCATTCTTTGCCATTCCACAGGTATCAGTCACAAAATCTGTGAATTCTGCTCTCTCAATTTCTTTCTAATATCTCCTCTATCCTCCAACTTCTTGTAAATGTCATTTAGAGTACCACCAGCTGTGTTCCAGCATATAGTATTCCATCTCCTGGACCTGATTTCTTGCTCTCTCTTATCTCTCACCTTGCAAACCGATTTTTAGTGGCATCTTTCTAAAACTCAAATATGAAAATGCTAATAGTTTGTTTAAAAACTTTCCAGCAGACCCCAAATTCTTGTATCATCGAAAATGTCCCCTGACAACAGTGAGACCTCTGGTTAGAATTACTGGATTGCTTGACATCAAAATGAGCAAGCTGCCTGGTGACCTAAGTAAAATTAGTGCTTGATTGATGCATCACATTGAAATTTTATTAGCATTTCTTCATACATTTTAGAATCTGTAACATTTTTCTTTTAGGTACCAATTGATAAAACTGAGCAAATGAGGGGAGCATATTTGCCAAAACAATGGTTTTCTTTTTGTCATGATTATTGTTGATCTGTGTCCTGACTGTGTTGGCTTGCATCTTGACAGCTAGTTTGTGATAATGAATTCATACTATCAACATATATTTGCAAAGACAGGAAGAGGCATAGCAAATTCTCAAATAACGTTAAACAACAAAATATCAACTTGAAAACTAATCTAAGAAAGTTCTTTGCTCTGAACCAGCCATTGAGGAGCATATCTGGCCTGCTGACTCATAGGTGGCCACTGCAATCGTCATGAAAGCACTCGCCTTGTGTACTTCCCCACGGGCAGTTCTTGGCCATAACATAAGTCGGTTCAAGTTGCTCAGCCTTCTACCGATTTTAGCATTTTGCTTTACAATGCTGGGGATGGACACATGTTTGACATGTGCTCTTCCCCTTAACTGCATCCCCAGCATTGACTTAAGGACTTAAAGTAAGAAATATAATTGCTGTGGATTGAAAATCATGAAGCCTAAAATCTGCTGTATTCTTATCACAAAATATTAGATTGTAAAGAAAATCTTCATTTTATTTTCCAGAAATTTCAGCTTCTTATTAAATGACGATAGATTGAACATGTGTATTTATTTCTCCTCTCTCCTCAGAGGCCCTTTAAAATGAGGTTAGAGAAAGAGAGAATGAGAAGACAAGTGCTGGAACTGGATAGGATGAATGCACAAGGAAGGTTAAATACTTTCTGAAAGAATGGAGAAAAAATGAGTAATACAAAATGTATTAATGGACATGACTGATTTTTTTTAAAAAGCTGTCATTTAATATATGTCTGAGAGTTGTTAGAAAGAGATGCCCAGTAGGATTACAGAGAAACTCAGAGCCAACAAGAGCAAAGTGGGGCTGGGAAGGGGAAGCTGCTGAAAGTCTAAGGAACAGGTAAACCAGTTTTATGATTCCCTCACTTTCATATTTGCCATGACAGCTCATGAGTTGTCTACGAGGAAAGGATCCTGGGAGATTGTTCTCTTGAGATATTGCTAAGCAGACTTGTCTGTGAATCGGGGTTCATACTAAAGATTAAACTATTTCCCTTCTAAAGTGCTTGAGGAATCCAAGAATAAACTGTTGTCCATCAGGCAGCTTTTCTCTTCAGAGATGAGGTCTATCCTGGGAACAGGTTCACAGTACATTTGTTAGTAAAAGTGTCAGTACCACATAGCAGGGCAACTGACCCAGCGTCATTCCTTGGCAGGAATGGTGATTAAGGCTCACCAGAGATCTTAGAAGAGAGAAAGAACAGGTATTCCCCAAAAGCAGAGGTTTTTTTTTTAAAGAATTGTAGAAAAATTAAATATAAACAACTCATCAATTCATATCCTCAGAAGTATTTTAAAGGTTGTTGATTTATAAAATAAGGTATTTTTAAATAAGATATTGTTTAAAAAAAGAACAACTTAAGGCCAAGAGAAACATGAAAAAGAAGTCATTAGAAGAAAGCTACAGTGTAATAGCACTTATGTAAATTTTAAACATTTAAAATGGTACATAGTGTTTATAGACCTAGATAGATGTTCAGAATGAATCAAAACATGCATGGGAATGGTCCATAATGATCATCTGTGGTCCAACAGAGAAAAACTAAAGCAAAAATAGTTTCTAGCTATTAAATTTGAATAGTTGATATATTAAATCATGGGTACTTATTATCCTGTGTACTTTTTTAATTTTTAACTTTTTTATCTTGTGTGCTTTTTATACTTAGAAATTTAATTTAACATCCAAAAATTAAAATTATGAATTATGAAAACTTTTGCCTGATTGTATCATGATCCACCACCCCCAAAGTAGCATACCTTTTTAACAGTGAAGAGACTAAAAAGAATAAGAAACATTTTGACCTTAAGCAGCCTGAATTATGACAGTCCAACGCTGGAGAAGAAAATGTAATCCTGAATCTCGCTCTGCAGTGAGCAGATTTGCCTCACACATTCACCTTTCGTTATCTATAGAAAAGCACAGAGGCCTTAGCCATACCTGTCCAATAAAAGGAGGGGCCAAGCGGGTGGAGATGAGGGCACAGAAGTGTTTTCATGTTAGGTCACAAGGCATTTTATTCCTTTTCTCCACCATCGGAGGATGTTTCATGGCACCCTTGTGTCAGCAGCCACTACTTTGACTGCAAATGCAGTAGTTGAACAAAATTAATTCCCTGATGTTATAATATAGATGCTCTAGCTCAACAATGCAAAGAAAAATCAGAAAGGGTAGTAAGTGCCATCTTTCATGAAACATAACCAAGCAAAAGGGTCCAACACAGCATCACCTAGTGGTAGAAATGTTCTGTAGTCGCGGGAAACATGGAGAAGGTGCTCTGTGTATCTGTCCTCCAGCACAACAGCCATCAGCCACATTGCGTTGGTGAGGGCTTGAAAGGTGGCTCCTATGACTGGGTAAAGTGCAATTTTCAGTAACTTAAATTTAAACCGTGATGTGTCTAATAATTACCATATTGGACAGAACAGACTTAAAATGAATTAATCAAGTGATAGCAGAATATGCACATTTTTCTAGAATTAAGCAGGAAAACTATTAATCAGGGTTGCCTGCGAGGAGGTAGGGATTGAAAGGAAAGATTTCACTAGGAACCATCTTGCAGTGTTTGATTTTCTGCTACATGCATGTATTTGGTTGATTACTAAAACTTTTAGAAGACTAGATTGCAACCAAATGGGTCTTTGAAGGAAAGCAGACAATATCCTTTTTATGGTGAGATAAAAGTTATGCTGGAAATGTCAATTCAAGTGAATAGTTTGGCAATGAAGAGGGATCTAAGCCTCAACAATTATTGTCAACAGGGCACTTTCATAGATAGCACTATTATTTGTCTTGTTGTAGCTAAGAATGTAAATTGTGGTCAGAGAGGTGAACAGTAAACCCAGACATTACAAAATTTGAAATATTTAGAATTATAAAGCTGTGAGAACTGGTGCACACTGAAGAATTATGGCACTTCATCTATGTTTTACCAGCATAACACTCAAATATAAATCATCATTATTAAGCCATCACCCAAACTCAAATGGGATTCACGCTCCATTTGAAGGTACCGAAATATTGTAATTAAATTTCAATTCCATAAATTTAGGTCTGATGTCTTCTACTGACTGATCGTGTATGGAATTTATTGAGATTTCTAGTTTTTATTTAGGGGTAAGGGAAGGATGTGTAGAGAAAGCAGATACTTAATTAAGAAATCTTCCTTAATTAAGATCAGGAGAAAGAGAATTATACTTTCTAGGCACGGAATTAACTTTTGTTTATAATCTGATAATTTTAATAATTGGTTTTAAGAAGTTTTGAAAGTTTTGAAAGGAGGGAGGTGGAGGTAGGACTAGGGAATCAAGATTTTTTTTTTAAGGAAGCAGTTGAAACATTTAACCTTTGGTCAATGCCACTTGAGGAGGCATGCTGCTCATGTGTGGGTAGAATAGACTCTGCCTCACTGTGAATAAGGGTTGAAGAATTCTTTTCAGTGGCATCTGAAAACAAAATCCATTTTATTGGAGATGGTACCCAGCATCAAGGGACAACTTACTCATACCCTGGACCACTTGCTGTCCTGTCAGGGAAGCAGATAAACTTTTCTTCATTTGCTCTGCATGGTCAGAAGCATTCACTTAACAGCAGATCAACGAGACCCGATGGCTGAATAAAACCAAAACACAGCTACCATATTGCATCATGTCCAATCCGGTTGTGTAGCTTTATCTCTGTGCTCTCTGGAGATGGGAATTCCTTCAGGAGAGAATGGATGTATTGAAAATAAGATATTCTTGATACTAGTAGGCTATGATCTAAAAAGTGCATTTTATATTCTGCAAAATAAAAATGATTCCTCAGTCATGCCTCCTCAGATAGAAACAAAGGCATGTGTTGGGAGTGAGCAGGGCCCACTCTGTTTATGCAGGTTTTAACATGAATTTTCCTTTAAACTGTGCGTGGAATGCATCCAAAACAAACAACATTTTCTTGGATGAGAAGACCAAAAGGAAAAGCCCAGAGAAAGGAGGATGGATGATCTTTCTTTAATGTCAGAACTGACATCAGCACCCCACTTCTGCTCCAGATCATTTGCTCAAGAAAGGGCAGATTGCTTCAGTCTTGCTATCACCCTTTGAAGCACTTTCCTCATTATTAGCAGTGGGGGCAGGGTTTCCTTTGAGGATTTTTACTGCAGTGAAGAGTTCCTCCTTTAAATACTTTCACATGATGAGGGAATTCCGCTTTCAAAGTGCTGTCAGCACCGTGGCTTCTCTGCCTCGCAATGCTTTATTCTTGGGTGAAGGTCCTGCTCTGCTTTGATTGTCATCAAGGACTTGGGTTTCTGGTGGATTCTCTTTCTATAGTGATTCACTTTTTTCAGAGAGGCACAGCAAAGCAACTCATCAGTCTCCCTTGTTAAACCTCGATGGCATAGTTAGCTACCATCCTGCCTTAGTCTTCAACCTGGTCTCTGGGCAGTCTCCACTGATCCAAGCTTGATGAATGGAGAAAATTCTGTTTCAAAAGCTATCTTCCTCTACAGCACAAAAGAACATAAGAACATTGTAAGTTGGGGAAGTTTTGAAATGTCTTTATTGACATTTGCTTCACTTTTATGGTATCTCTTGCAGTGTTAAAATAGTAACAAGTTAATCAATAAACGAACCATATATTGGTTTCCAGCAACACTGTTTATTTACTTGAGAGAAAGGAGAGAGAGAGAGAGAGAGAGAGAGAGAGAGAGAGAGAGATGTACCATGTGGGTCTCTGGGAATCAAACTCTGGTCACCAAGTTTGCAAGCAGGTACCTTACACACAGCTATCTCACCAGCCCAAGACTGAAATCTTTTGAGAATCTCACTTCATTTTACCCCACTCACAATACTTTATTCTTTAATATGGTTTTCTGGAAATTTTTGTGAATATTTAATTCAGGTAAACAAAAATGTGTAGCTTTATGGTCTGCCAGGTCATCTGAATTGAGATACTTCAGATATAATTGAGAGCTATCCCAGTCCTATTGCCCAAGTGTGACTTTCTCTGTCTTTTTGGTGGTTTAGATAAATGAATAAAAACATATGTATGACTCCAGGTAGAGTCCCTCAAATAAACGATGACTCCTGGACTTGCTCTTTAAATGATTTGGTCATCAGAAGAGAAAAGTTAATATTGTTAGCATTTATTCATTATGTACTTCAAGAAGGCTCTAAATCAGTGTAACATTTGGTCAATCCAGAAATTACATCAGCCTTCTGCCTGCTAGATTATTCCAGTGACAAAATCTCTCAACTTTTATTGAATGAATAGTAGAATGTAAGAAGAAAGTTCTAGACTGACATCAAAATGGTCTGGAAGACAAGAAGGCACATGAACATCAAGAACAGCGTGATCACAGAACAAGAAAGGAGAATTTAAGATGAAGAGGAGCTCGGAGGGAAAGGCATCTGTCTCTCCCATAAATACTGAGCCTAAAAACCCAGAGCTGCTTTATAAACAAAGCATGTACATAAATCTTATGCCCCACTTACCATAGTTTCTTAAAGTAAATGTTTTTTGAATAGTTAGAATATATGAATGTTTTGAGTTCTAGAAATAGGAAAATGTGTATGTGGGGGAAAATGTAACTATCAGGGAATTTAAAACAGCATCAAACTCTTAAGTCTTTTTAGCTGTTTACTAATGAATCAAGTGTGGCCTACTCTGCATTGGTTGCCTTAAACTACTTTCAAATATATTGTCCTATAGAAGATTTAAAGAGCTAACACACAAGAAATGACTTTAATTTTTAGTGTAGTTAAACATCACCGTGAAATTTGTCTTCATTAGTAGTTGGCACTTCTGTCATTAAGCAAAGAAGATGTAAAAATGTCATGTAATCAAAGTGACCAAGTATTGTGGCCTAGAATATATTAGCGGTCTTTAGAGTGCAGAACACATGGAGAAATGAGTTGATGCTAGTGAGTCTCAACACAGTGGATTTGTGAGATTAGGAAGAGTCTGGAAGAAGATATTCCTGATGGTTAGTAGTAATATTAAACTCACATCAAGGAACTGGAAAGTGTTTAAGCTCATGGAGTTAAATCTACTAGTTAACTATGAAAAGTGCACCTTGGTAGAGAAGGGAATGATGTGCCTCAGCAATTTTCTTCTAGAAACTTGGCATAAGCTAATGTTTTGAAACTGGAAATCACATTATTGGTGTTTGCATTCTGCTTTCTTTCAGTGTGTGTGTCATTAGCACTGCATTAAGGGCTCCTTCCTTTCTGCAGGAATAAATTTGACTTATGAAAAAGAAAACAATAGCTGTTTCAAATACTCAGCAGCATCACATCTCTTCATCTCTTGGTCATTCAAACTTCAGAATCTGCACACATCTTTGAAGGAACTGAGAAAATATACCCATAAATACTGAGCCTAAAAACCCAGAGCTGCTTTATAAACAAAGCATGTACATAAATCTTATGCCCCACTTACCATAGTTTCTTAAAAAGTAAATGTTTTTTGAATAGTTAGAATATATGAAAACCAGAAAAAAAGAAGCTAATGAGAGATAATTTTACTTAGGAGTCCCAGGGAATGTTGCTTTGTGAATTTCTCCTAGGAAGTGAGCAAGTCTGTTAGCACGAGATGCAGCCTATGCACAAGATACACTTTATTCTAGGAATAGAATTAGGTCAATATACAGACAATAAGACCTCCAGCCTCTTCATGTTACTCATATAAACTAAATATTGAGTCAGCAGACTTTCTGCAGAATCAGGGGACAATTGGAAGTTAAACATACAAACCAATTAATTGTTTTGACAAATATGCTGGAAGACTGATAGTGTTTCAGTCATCCCAGGTGACTGTGAAGACAGAAGAGAGATGGGGAGGTGTCTGTTTCTACTAGTTGATCTGAGGGTCTCAGGGACCAACTATAAGTGTGAGCAAAGGGCTGTATGAATGTGTGTTTGTACTCCTACACATTGTGCTCTTTCAGCTTTGGACCCATTTTCTCTCCAAGTAGAAAAGTGAAGTCTGAGTCACATGTGAAGAATTTGCTACATGTTGTTTTAAAGGTACATTTTAACCCAAGCTTGTCTCTGCACTGTGCCCCAGGTTGGCCTTCCTTCTACGACGTGATCAGTTCCGAGGCAGTTGCACTCACAGATGATTTTTCCTATGGGATGCACAGAGTGGAAACAAGCTGCACTCAGGTGAGTAACTCCAGAGTACCCCATAGGCTGCTTGATCTGTTGTTCCTCAAACACTTTCAAGATTCAGGTTTACTGAAGGTAGCTGCTAAGGCTGAGCGACTAATCACAGGCAGACAGACAGGCACAGTGAAGTCCTCTTGAAGTCTGACTAATACCACTGTCTTTAGATGTGTGGCAAATTGAAAGAAATGTCATTCCTTGGCTTAACTGTTATCAAATAAAGTCATTGGTAGAGAGTTATCTTCACTGATAAGAGTAGGGAGTGGGTCATTTGGCAACTTTTGAGGACTTCATTGTAAAACCTTCATACTACAGTGCAGTCTCCTCCTTGCAGCTTTGAACATGCACACTTCACTCACAGGGCCTCCAACAGCTGTGATCCAAACACGGCAATGAAAGGCCCAGATACGGCTTTTCTTGTGGAGACTAGAGAGAGACTGTTAGAAGCCAAGTTCAGTGACAGGCTAGTTGGAGGCAGATATGAGATAAGGCCATTCTTTCTCTGCTACTACTGCAGCTCATTTCCCAAGATGTTCTGGTTTGTCCCATTTTTCTCTGTCTCTAAAGGAGATGTTTGAAAAAGGAGACAAATAGTTGACATGTTAAGAGACTTAATGTGAATGTTTTTGTGCTTAAACCCACCATATTTGCTGAATGAATATACTACCAAATGATTTAAGCGAAGAAGGAGCTTACTTTTTGTTTACAGTTTCTGGTTATGGTCTATTATGATGGCAAGAGAGTTCATACTAGCATGAGGAGCCAAGTGAATTGGCCACATCATATTCACAGAAGAGGTGAGAGAGGGATATACTACTTCCCAGTCTACCAAAATACTGAGCTAGCTCTCTCTCCAGGGAATGGTTCTGTCCATCATGGGCAGGGTCTTCTCCATCAGTTAGATAATATCCCCCAGCACTGCTCAGAGATTGCCTTAACTAAATAATTTTTCATAAGTGTAGTTTCAAGTTGACACCTGTATTTGACCAATACATGCCCCCATTTTCAACTTGAAACAGAGCCACATTACTTTTAAACAATGACCTTTTAACTTCCCCATAGATACTACATTCATCTTATGATATAGCATATATTCTGTCCAATTTTAAAATTTTTCATCGTCTAAGATTAAAAGTTCTCCGAGTCCACTTTTAAAATATCAATAGTCATGGTTCATCTTCAACACTTTTTTTTCATGTCAAACTAATAGTTTACTTATTATGGGAAAAGAAATTACATATTGGTCACATCCAAAAATTTACATCTTAAGTGCAAAGTTCTTCTTACATTCAGGTAGCACAAAGCAAAAAAGCATCTTCCGCGACCCTTCTCAGGCTTCTGCTTACTCTAAGGACTCGCAGAGATTAAGGACAATGTTATAGACACCTCACTGGAAGCAACATTCAATTCCTACTTACAGATGGGAACCACTCTAAATAGAAGCATGAGTCTCTAAAGACTGTTATCTTGGATTTTTTTGAGAGGGAAAGAGCGATGCCGTAGATGGAAACCAGGGCCTTGCACACACTAGGCAGGCACACTCTACCACTGAACTACATCCCCATCCTTTCCTAAAGACCCCATATATGACATGTGACCACACCGCCCTGGCCATTGCTAACTGGTAAAAAGCTTCTTTCTCAGATTTTTCACATTGGAAATAAACAGAGGCTGATCTTCTGACAGTGAGGCTTAACAGGGTATGCAAAATGAAGGCTGCTAACATCCAGGTTTCCTATTTTGAAGGAAAAGTAAGGCTGGAAAATAGCAAGGGAATTGCAGCAGGAACTGATTCTAGACATGTTTGACTTCCTAAAGCCCAGCTGCCCTTGACTGTCCCAAAGTTTCACTGAGTAAGTAGGTTGATATCTTGCCCATAATTTTTTAAAGTGTTTTGAGGCAGAATCTCACTACATTGACCAGACTGACTTTGAATTCAATCAAGAACCTTCTATCTCTCTCCCCAAGTTCTAGGATTGTAGGTGGACATCATTGCACTGGCATCTGCCCAAGTTTTCTATTTCACTTAATTTCTTTGGAATTAAGTTCCCAGTGTTTTCAAATAGAATCCTGACCACTCTATGAAGAAAGGCTTCCTACAAGAGATAGATAGGAGTGATGGTCACTTCCAGCATCCAGGAGACTAAGACAGAAAGCTACAAATTTGAGGCCAGCCTGGACTATATAGCAAGTCCCTATGTCCAGTGAAGAAGAGGGAGAAAGGAGGCAGGCAAGCAGCAAGGAGGTAATGTTAAAGTTGTGCCTTGAAGGATAAACAGAAATAATCTTCAACATTTTTAAAGGTCCAAAATCTCTTTTTCTATAAGTTCCTATGAAAATAAACACAAGTTAAATACTTCCACTGCATAATGTCACAGAATAAGCACTTCTATTTTAAAGTGGGAGATCAGGACACAAGAAGAAGATTTCAAGTCAAAATTAAGACCATGATCAAGTCCAAGTTAGAACAAAGTCCAGCCAGGTACTATAGCTCAATGTGTATCTTCTGTTACTTGTCAGGTAGTCAGGTCAGTTCCAAACTTCTGGGCAATTCCATCATTCCTGCTTTACTTTCTGAAACATAAACAGTTTTTTTAATCCATATCTTCAGCCATCCTCAGTACATGTAATGGTTCTAACATCTCCAGCATCCTGGGTTCTCTACTACAATTATATCTCCACTTTCCTCTGTAGGAACTTTAAACCTGCCATGTGGCACCAGGCCTCAGTTGTACTCAATGAACCTTTCAGTCCTGCATCAAAAAGAAGGTTGACAATGCTGCCAAGTTCTGTTGTGAGGTTGAGACTTACCATCTCAAAACAGTCTTGTCAACTTCTATGCACTTACTCTGAAAAAACCTCTTTATAAACAAGTTTATGAGAGAGAGACAGAGAGAGAGAGAGAGAGAGAGAGAACGAGAACAAACTTGTATGCCATGGAGCATGGCTGGAAGTCTGAGGACAACTTTCAGAAATGTTCTCTTTCCATTACATGGCCTTCTGGGGAACAAAGTCAGGTCACCAAATTTGCAAGCAGGCGTTTTTACCTGCTGATCTATCTCTTTGGCCCTAAAAAGACCTTTTCTATGCAGCCTATGTGGAAAAGCATGAAACTGTTTAAGCTTAGGCTTTCTTCCTACTAAATAAGTCTTAATTTTCACAAAATAGAACCTGTAAAGGGAGGTCTGCCCTTATAACATCTCTCTTGGTCCCAGTGCAACACACTAGATTTTCCTCCAGTAGTATTGAATTTACCCAATAACTACAGCTAGTCTAATATTTGTATTCTCTTCTCCTGAAACTTCAAGCCTGCCTAGACAGTGCACCTCCATCAACCAATTCTGTTATCCTTACATTCAGCTTCACCAAAGTCTTTGTTACCCTATGTGAAACATCACAAGCCATGCCGAATAGTTTATTTTTTCTCTCTTAACATTACTAGTCTCCAAAAAACCCATTGAGCTCTGTCTCCTAAGTTTCAAAGTTCTCCGTATTTGTCATAACATACAAGCAAACACCCCCTCCAACAAAAACTGCTAATAAGGCACAAAAGCCACCAGTTTTCCAGTGTTCAGCCATGCGACCCTGATTCTTTGGTACCAAGTGTTTTAGTTTCATCTTCCCATTGCTGAAAGAATTCAGGACTCAAACAACTGAGGGGGGAAAAGTGTTTATTCTTGGTTTAAAATTCCTGGCATCAGAGACTTCAAGTTCATACCCTATAGGGGCTGAGGGAACTATCCACATATCCTATCCACAGGAGGTGTTGAGAGAAGGGTGTACTTTCCAATTTGCTAATCTACCAACATAGTGGACTAGCTCCCCATATCTTATCCACCTGCTCAGGGAATGATTCCACCCACTATGGGTTGGGTCTTCATTCCCACATCAGTTAAATGATTTTTCTCAGGATTGCTCAGGGCTTACCTTAACTAAATAATTCATCACAGGTATGCCTAAAGGCTCAAATGTCAAGGCGATACCTCTATCTAACTGGCAGAATCACAAACATAACTGACACTTCCACGTACACGTGAAGGGTATACTCTCCCTTGTTGATATCTCCATTCTAATCTACTTTGATCGTTCTGAGTATTGTTGCGCTGATATTTACTGGTACCCAATACATATTTTTCACGGATCAAGGTAAAGGACACAGTTGAGCATCTCCAGAAGCAGAGCAATGGCCTCATCGGTCTCCTTAGAGTTCTTCTGTCTGCCCTTTATCCATTCGTCTCTACTCCCTTCATCAGGTACAGGAATCTCAGGGAGTAGGTGGCATATTTACTGCCAAGTAAGAAAGGAGATTAATTAGAACCGAACCATCTGATGAATTTATCTTTTCAATTAAAAAAATAAGACTGGCATGTTTACTATCTTGCAAATATATCCTTTGAAAAAAATCATACTTCATCAAACTCACGTTTGCTATTCACTCCTTACCAAGAAGCAAGTGTAAGCGTGGCAGTAGATGCCAATGCTGGCTTCACTCTCAGGGACTTTGTTTTCACTGGATCAGGCATGGCCTACATGGCAACATTTCTCGAAATTCCCATGTTTAATGCACACAATAACCGTACATAGTAGACACTGTATTACAGTTGAGGAAACCGAGGCATAAAGAAATCAACTGAACTTGGGTGAACTAATATAGAACTAAATGATAGTGATGAGACTTGAGTTTTTTTTTATTTTGTTTTTTTAACGTGGGACCTGGGATCCGAACTCAGAACCTTCTGCTTGTGAGACAGAGTCACAACCCCTGAGCCATCTCTCCAGCCCGATGAGACTTGAGTTTAAGCAGTCTGACTTCAGAACTTTCTGTTGGATTTTAAGGGGGAAACCCCTGGAAAGAATCAAATGTTCCATGATTCCCAAGAATTTGCCTTAATACAATTCAGTTTTCAATTAAATTGAAGTATAGCTGATATCATGACTGTGACAGAAATAAACTGATGTTATCTGCCCAAGAATCTCAAAAATTTTGACAGAAGATAACTGTAGGCTAATTTGTAGCTTAGGTACATGTAGATTTAAGGCTCACAGTTCTTTATCTTTTAACTTAAAGTCTGTTATGCAGCTGCTTTCCTTTCACTTATAACCCATTTCTACCAGTCTTATTTAAAATAAAGGCATAGAAAAAGCAAGACAGAAGTTCCTAGATTTTTAAAGGTTTTGACTTTTCCATGAGTAATTCTCATGTTTCATAGTTAGAATAAATGTCCCCATTTCCTGGGTCAGGCAGACAGCAAGAATAGCAGCTCAGGAAAGTGCTCTGTGGAAGTGTCCTAAGATGAACAGAGTTGCCAGACTTAGCAACATTCACAAGAAGCAAAGTCAGGTGCAGCCCTTGGCCCTGTGGTACAGCCAAGGTTCCTAACTATTGTCCTTAGGTCCTTCCTGCTAGCTGTTGAGGACTTTAGTAGGTGTGGATCCTCATGAGACCTGTTCTTCTCACACTTCTTTTCCACATCCTCCACTTCCCATGGTGAAATTGTTAGAGTTTTTCTTTAACAAAAGTTTCACATTTAAAAGGACAGACAACCCTTGCTTCCACTTCAGTTTCAGTGGCTACCGGTAATTAGCTGGCAGTTCTCCCTGGCCCCCAGTACCAGCCTGGTCAATAGCACTTTGTCAGGAGTTTTAATTCAGTCCAAAGAGGTGAGATTTGCATGGTTGAAGCTGTAGTTCCACAAAGTCCCTCCTGGAAATACTTGGGGGAATTTTTCTTCTACAGATCAAAATTCTACATCTGGAGCAAATGGGAGACTAATAAATCACTTAACTTTCTGTAATAATCTTGAAGGAAACCATCAGCTCCCTGAGTTTACCCAAGTTGGGGTCTGTTTGTTACTGTTTCTTTTAATACTGGAGTCCATGACAGAATCCTTTAGGTTGGTTTTAGATCATTATTAATTTATCCTAAGTTAGTCAAATCAACAGAAAGGTGAATATCCACCAATAGATGGAACTTTTCAAAAGTTAAGCAGTTTTTGGTAGAACTCCAAGCCTTATTAATCTTCTGCAGATGACAACTCCTACATTGCTGATGATTAAAGATACCCATGTGTTACAGTCGGGTTTCAGACTCACAGCCCATCTCCCTTTTTCTTGATCTTTCCATAAAATCATAATGTTAAACTGGTGACTTCACAATCATTTCCTTGGCAAAAGATTAATATCACCAGCCCAGAGGAAAAGAGCCTCTACTTACACACAAATGTCTTCAATAATCGTGGGAGAAAACAGAATACTACTGGCAAAGTAAATTGCTTTTCTCCCGGTGTTTTCTCTTTCCTGTCTTGCCCCATGTGCCCAAGTGTAAAAGCTGTGCTTTGAAAGTGCTTCATGCTGTAGATCAAACACTTAAGAGAAAATGACAATAATAAAGCCCAAACATCCTGGAGCTGGAGGAGAAAACCCTCCACAGCAGTGGGAAGCACATCACTACAGAGCTATGCAACTGTGCTGAAACTCTGTTTGTGTTTCTTATCTGCATGGGTGAGAGTTGCAGTCAGAGTTGAAGGAATTATGTTAATTTTTTTAGGAGGTCCTCCCCTTTATCCCTGCACACCCCTGATGGGAGGCTTATACTGGAAAGAATTCCGGTGGGAATTTAAAATCTTTTCTTATGAATAATTACCTAATTTTTTCAGAATGAGGAGTAGAATATTCAAGTGTGATATGTATTTACCTATATAATAAAGAACTTCATAACCACCAAAAATAGCTTGGAAAACACATATTAGCGATTCTGTTCTTGACAAAATCATTAACAGCAGATTTCAGAAATTTCTTCACTGGGCAACCAGTTTGCTTCACTTACAACCAGGTGTGCAGAGGGCTCCCGACATTGCCAGTCGGCTGGGGCCAGGGGAGGCAGAGCTCGCAGGCAAAGGAAACAATGCTGCACTGACAACTTCCATTCATCATCCCAGCCAGGGCCAGAGCCAGGGAATGGGCTCCATGTGCGCTCCCTCCAGCAGCATCCTTTCGGCTTTGCACGCTCCTAAGCCCCGCAGAACCCTTGGGTATCCCTGGGGGAAACTGCACTGCAAGGTTAGTCTTCCCTCTGTCCTGTAGTGACAGAGACAGACCTACCCCACCCTCTGAAACACAAGCTTGGTGTAGCTCTTCCGGAACATTCTGTAGCGAAAGTCACAAAGTCATCTCTGTTAGTTGTAGGGGATTCACATCTTTTCGGGGGATTAACCTCCCACCCCAATCCATGTGTGTTTTTCAGATGATTTTTGTTGCCTTTCCTAACTATGATTTCCTCTGTCTCCCTTTATCCTTTGTTTCTATCGAGGAGGGGGTACATTTAGAATCAGTGCTTTCCTTTCTGTTTAACCGAGACAACTAGTTCCCAACCAGCAAATGAAAGTACATGTTGCAAGTCAGCTCGATGCAACAGATTAAATTACTAAAATTTGGATTTCTAAAAAAAAAATGATGTGGGAAGTGAAGACTGCATAACACTTGTGAGTGACTTTGAGCCTATCCTTATTACATTCCCTGATGGAAGGAGAAATACATGGAGAACTGCTTTCTCAACATACTCAAGAGATAAGTAATAAAATAGTATCATTTGTTTTGCTGAGAGAGCTGTGCTATCTCAATAAACACCCATGCACACACACAACCTACATATGACTTTTATGTGAGAACTTTGCTTCTTAGATGCCAAGCGATCAAAGTACCAGATCCGTTTGTGAGATCGATAACTGTGCACTCACACGCCGGTCACTGAGAGCACTAGTTCCTGTCAGTCTGCAGTCCGGATGCTTTAGCAGGCAGAAAGAGTTGTTTTCCTGTGTCCACTGGGCAGGCATATGGATTTTTTACTGGTGCATCTTAGCAGCTGATGCCTGAAAATTTGGCCTCGGTTGTTTATAGAAAGGAAAAGCAATCTGAGCTGTCAACTTTGATATTACCTGAACCTGCGTAGAATGTGGTAAAATAATTCAAGATTTGGTTTTTAGGCCTGTTTCATATTTTCCAGGCAGTAGATCAAATCAGCTCAGGGTTCATTTTCAGTTCTTTAATAAGCTGACACAAGTATGTTGGCAGTAAAATAAGAATGCACTTTTAACATGGAAGCGCCACATAGTCAAAGTTGTCATTTGTATTGTTTCTTCATAACTAGAGAGCCCTTGAGCATTGACTTTAGCTCTTTCAGTATTAAAACTGAGTCTTGTTCTCGGTTTCTCACTTGATGCAGGAAACATCATCTGCCATTTATCTCTCATTGTCTTGGGAACCTGGGTCCAATCCCATGTCAATCCATCCTTCCCTTGCAGTTCATATGTGTTTTGTATACTATCCAGCTCACTGGGAAGAATGAATAAGTCGTCAGTAAGACTTTTCTGTCATGTTCTTACCTAAGTCTTAGGCTTCCTTCTACTTGAAATGCTGTCTCCCACATACCCACCTCCTTTACACCTTTATTCTAGTTACCTCAGGGAGGCCTCCCCATGCCTCCTCCACCCTTCATCATCTTCTTTTCCCCTCCTGAGCTCTAATTTCTACTGGCCACACTTTGCAGTTAGTTCACTTCATTTCTTGTTTATTTGTCGCCAGTGTCTCCTGCTGGCAGTTAAGCTCTGCAAGGCTGAGGATTCTTGCCTGCATTTTTAGGGTCTAGGACAGTGCCTGACATGCAGCAAACATTCCACGTGCCTAGCAGAGAGTGAGTGGAAACCATTCGCTTCAGCCTTTGGCTTCTCTGTCATGTGATAATTCTGTGTTGTCACAGCTTGTTTGAAAGCGGTGCGCTAACATCTCCATCTGCTTCCCTGTCCTTGCTGGGAAAAGATGGGGGCGGTATGTGAGGAGAGCACTCATCCTGGTCTCCTGGAGCCAGCCCAGCCTCAGAGCGGAGGCGCAGGCATGCCGCCTCCGGTAGAAGCTGTGCCTGGGCTAGGTTTCTGTGGTCCTCCATCATGACCAACTGGCCTTCCTTCTGTCTCTGAACTCTCGGTCTTCCTGCAGACACTAGCTTCGATTTTAGCTGAACACCACCTTCCTTCCACCCACATTGGCATTCATTTGGGTAAAGAGACCAGCGTGACACTCTAGGCGTTGAGAGCTAGAAAAAACAAAAGCAACTGTGTGGGCTAGAGACCTTTCCTTTTGCGGTCTTATCACTGCCTTGTTGGGTTCCAAGGACATCCCATGAAAACAGACATCACAATCTCTGTCATGGCCAGCTGAACAGTAGTATCTTTTCCAGTAGACTTCTGCATATCTGAAACCTGCCCATCCAAAGCCAGAAGTGTGGGGGTGTGGGGAGTAGATTTTTATTCTGCCTTGTTTCTTATGAGGAGAGATCAAGGGTCAATTCAATTCATAAAATTACTGCAGTCATTTTTTTTTTCAGCTGGTTGAGAGACTTCACAGATCAAAAAGTACAGTGGCTCCTAAATGATTTCTGATACGCACAATTCCAGTGTTTTTTATTCCTAGCATGTGGTGCAAAGCTTGCCAAAAACCGTCTTTGCAGCTATTGACAGGTGGCTTAGAAATGCCTGGGGATGCCTTCCATCATTCCGGAACTGCTTCCCGTGAGCTTGCTTTGCGCACACTTCCACCTGACGTGTTGTTCCTCCCTTGCAGTGTGGTGCTCATCTCGGGCACATTTTCGATGACGGACCTCGCCCCACTGGCAAGAGATACTGCATCAATTCAGCATCCTTGTCTTTCACACCTGCAGACAACACTGGGGCAGAAGGAGGCAGCGGAACCAGCAGCCCGGCCCCGGCAGACAGAGCCGAGCTGTAGAGCCGCGCAGCGGATGGAAACAACGTGTACTTAATGAATGCACAGCTGATTGAAAAATCAAAACTGTTTATCTTAATAGATCTATTTTTTCAGGAACTAAAAGGGCAGTTTTGTGCTATTGATATTTTTCTTCTTTTGCCTAAACAGAGGCCCTGCCCACCCATGTATTTTGCTATTGACTAGATCTGGAACTGTTTCTAGCTTTTGCGAATGGAGATGGTTTTATGAAACTTCTTCACAGGCGCTTACATAGTCTTTGACATTATTTTCTTCCAGTGCATATCTTCTTTTGAGTTTTGCTGTTGTTTTTTTCCCCTTTGTATAAGAAGTAGAGGCCGCGTGGTCTTCAGTGGTGATAACAAGTCTGATGTACAGGATACAACCAGACTAGGAAGACCACGGGTATAAAGACACAGGCCTTGAGATAAAGATGGAGTGGTATCTTAGGAGATTTCTCAGCTCCACAAAGTTTGAGCTAAGGTTGTTTTTCTCATGGAAGGGTGTGAAGGTCTAAAGTTTTTCCTTATGTTAAATTGTTCCCAGATCTGAGGGGCTCACCAAGTGTGGCAGAGGAGTAAGCATTGCCTGATGGTTAGATCCTTTTTTATTTTATTTTCCACTGAAAACAATGGAATGTAAGACAAATGTAAAGCATTGAGCGCCATTTTGTCCAAAGCTTACAAAGGAGAACACCTGCCCACTGCCTTCTCCTAAGACGTTCTCTCCACACCTAATACCAGCTGCATCTGGAAGGGGCATTTTGGTAGATTCCTTTGTGTAAAATAAAGTATTTGGGACAACACATTTCATCAAGGTAGCAGAAGTGAGAGAGAACAGAGAGGGCCAAGTACAAAGTCTTTGAGCACTGAAAAGATCAGTGCTGGATAGAAAGCTGACAGGATACCATAACTAACAATTGACACCAAAGTGAGAACTTTGCACACAGAACTTCTGGTGTCTTAGGGAAATATGTTTGGCATTAAAACACAAATAGCCAGGCCTCAGTTCCACACTTAATGCTAGTGTGCTATATGACAAGGAACAAGCCATTTAGCCTTTGTGCCTCTATCTTTGCATACACAGTAGGACTCATGCATTCATAAAATATGTTGACACTCTCAGGACAAAATTACTATATTTCTATACAAAGATCAGTGTTGTGAAATAATATTGATCTGGTTCTGATTGCCTCAAAGACAAGCGTAGGCATTTGAAGTGGAAAGAAATTGGTATGGAAACAGCTGGGCCAACAGCCAGAAATTGCTCTTCATAGCAGTATAGCTGGTTTTGCTTACAAGGCTCTGCTCAACTGTTCTATAACAATTCCTGGTAGAGCAGCATCGCTGTGCATAGTAAAGTTTGCACAGATATGAATAATGGATATAAGGCAATGCTGCTCACCACGTGAGAAGGGAGGGTGTGTCACTGACCAGCATTGTGTTTGCAACTTTGGATGCCAACCCTGAAACACAGTTCTAAAGAGTATTTCTTTTTCTAAATTGTTGATAACTTGTGAAGTCAGATATTTTTCCTTATTAGCACCAAGACAAAAATAAGAACAAATACTTATAGAACAGACAGTTATAGAGAAAAAATTGGAATAGAGAATGAAAAACTATGACAAGTAGTTGTGAGATGGCCATGTCTGGAAGCTTCCAGACCTCCTCAGGCACCTTCCAGAGGATTTGGCATCCTGGTGACTTCATTGTCTCACAGCCCCAGAGAAGTCCTGCAGTGTGACGGGATCACACAGTTATTTGAGCATCAAGATGCTCCCCAGCTCCAGATGTTTTACTGGAGCCCAGAGCCACTCTGGAATTCGTAGGCTTTACTCATCTCTAGAAATAAGGTATAAAATTTAAGACAAGGAAGGCCACTGGTCTCCAGACCAGCCAGAAGTCTCTCCCAACACTATAAAGGACCCCATGTAGAGCGGCTAAGGAAAAAGTGGGTCTCAGTTTGGCCTTGCCACAGCTTGCCATCCACCCTTCTCAGCCACTCCCATCTGTGTGGTGGCCTCCCAGGATCCTTTGGATTTTAGCCACAATGTTGAGTAGACAAGAAGATAAATGAGAGACTTTTTCTCCCAGAGACTCTGGATTGATATTCTTTCTTAATTTTTTTTATACCGGGATTTGACATTCTCTTCCCCCACCCCCTCCAAGAAAAGCAAAAAGTCAAAACAAAAAATCAAAAAACCCCTTTTTTCTACTCTTTGGAAAGCCAGTCCCCACCTTCTAAGCATCAATTTTAAGAAAAATGCAACCTCCATTGAAGGAAAAAAAAACCTGGAATGTATGCATGTGATTTAATTCCAGATTGCTTTTGGGTTTAAGTGATATCAAATTTCAGTATATTTCTGTCTTATGTTAAAGAAATATATTACTAAAATGTCAGTGAGCAATAATGTCAGCTGTCCAGTGCTAGATTTATTTTCTCAGGATATGGAGTGCAGTGAACCGAGGCAATATGGTGAGGTGTATGTGATCTGTGGGAGTTACACCATTTAGCATAGGAAATGCGCTGGACTTTCTCCATTTGCGTCCCAGCTCTTATGTACCATTGGACTATGTGGGATTTTACTAGTAAGCAGCAAATATGTACACCCAAGCAACTATGTAGAGCAGATCTGAAGAAAGCAGCAGCACCCAGTGTGTTACTGTGTGTTCATTCACTTATACGCATTTCAATTCCTAATGCAAACGACTCAGCAATTGGAAAAATCTTTCATGTTGACCGTTTCAAATGTCCTGCTTTAAGTATCAAAGGATGAAAAGCATTATCACTTGATTTGAATGTTACATATGATTCTTGACTTAGAAAGCGGTTTAATAACTTTTCTCCCAGCAGTTCAAACACTTCTGAAAAGTAACATGAAACTTTCATTGAGAACCCTTTTCCTATATTTGTTGTATACAGAAATTGGGTAATAAACTTTCTTTCTAAGAATGTTTTCCTTGCCTCTGATTCCTGAAGACTCCTCTTATTTCTAGCACAGCTGTGCAGCTGTCCAGAGCAAGTCCAGTAGATTGGCGTGCTCATCTCTTACCCAGCCAGCAGCTCTGTCCTCGGTACAGAGAATTCTGCTCTGCTGTAGCCTTTGGAGCTTGGGGCATCCCATACCCCTGACCACGGGAAATGCTTCTTGGGATCCCTAAGATTGGAATAAAGGAAAACATTTGCAGAATCCCTCAACTTTTCACCTCACCAGAGCAAATTTGGTAGCATGTACGTGCTTTTGTGTTTAGGATGTACATTTTGGCGAGTTCTGTCTCGTGACTCCGTAAGTGAATGCACAGGAGTGATCCATGTCAGTGCCTAAATGTCTGTTAGAGTATCTGACATGAAACTTACACAGTGTCAGTGGTCAGCCGCCAGGCAGATGTGCTCAGAGCTCCCATTGCCCATAGATTAATTTTTAGTGTCAAAAGTCATCTCTATAAAGCAAGTATGGGTGTTCATACTTGAAAACCTAACTCACACTTGGAAGGCTGAGGCAGAAGAATCATTGCAAATTTGAGGCCAGCCTGGGGTACATACTATGGCTGGCTTGGTATACATGGTTTAGTTCAGGATGGCAAGGCTACAGAGTGGAACCCTGTCTCAAAATAATAAAATAATAATAAAATAGTGAAATGAAAAAACATAGTATTGGTGCATTATTTATGGTTGAAATGTTTGCTTTTTTGTTTTGTTAGTTGACCTTGTTTGGAGGAGAAGTGGAACAATGACTTATTTTTTCAACCTGTTCTTGAAGTCATATCCCTATGACTCCAAGATGCTGACCTGCTGGTCATTGCAATGCATGGTCATTCCGTGCAATGAGCCTCCTCCAGCGTTCTCCACTGTATAGTCCCCAGAGCAGCAGCAACATCACTTGGAACTCTCCGGAAGTGCAGGCATGCAGGGCTCATCTCCGCTTTGATCAACAGTTCTGGGTTAGGGCCTTAGTGAAATGTGCTTTAGCAAGACCTCCATGAGATTCTAGTACTTGTCCATAGTAGAACCATTGCCTTGAGACTTTCACTGAGAAAATATAAACAAAAGATTGACACCTGACTTTCAGAACTGCTCTGCTTTATTAGGCCTGGCTTCCTGTGATAGGACAAGTGTTAACATGTTCCCAAAGTTTCATGCCTTTTAGCTGCTATCCTCTGCCACCCTCTCATGTCTTTCTGGGGGGACTCACTTATCCTCTCCACCTAGCTTTATAGTTCCTTTACTCCTGCTTGAATTCCTGAGCTGACCTGAGCCTGTAGTGGAGCAGGGCAGGATCTTTCTAGAATGTCAGAATTCAGCCCAATGACCACAGGGATCAAAGGATAGATATCAATGCATACATTCACATTTCTTTGAAAAAAAATCTTTTTTCTTGTTTGACAGTTTTGTATACCTATGCAATAAATTTTTATGTTCACTCTACATTTACCTCCTCCATTGAAAATCTTCCTTTTCCAACAAGTCCCCTCACATTTTCATGTCTCCGTGTGTGTGTGTGTGTGTGTGTGTGTGTGTGTGTGTGTGTGCGTGTGTGTGTGCATTTCGTGGCCCATGGAGCTCAGTAGGGGTTGCCTGCAATATTATGTGTCTGGGCACTCGCTGAAGCACAGGTGTTGCATCAGTGGCTATACCACTGAAGCAAGTCCCCTTCCCCCAGCAGCATTAACCATCAACAGCCCCTCAAAGGGAGTTGGGTCTCGTGGAGCTCTTCCCCCATCCATGATGAAATGTTGACAGGCCCAATTTTATTCAGATCTTGTTCAACTGCAGCGAGGTCATGGGGGGTAACTGCCTGTCATGTCTAGAATACACTTTTTAGTAGTCGTCCTCCTCACCTTCTGGCTTTTACATTCTTCCATAATGTTCCCTGACTCTTGGGGGTGGGGAAAGGAACAAGACAGACTGATTGTGATTTACCTGTCTTGTTTAGGGGAGAGCATGCCACAGTCACTTATTATCTGGCAATTTGCGATTCTCTTTATTGAAGGCCAGCTCTCCATTGTGGAAAGAAGCTTCTATGACTAAAGCTGAGAGGTGCACTGATCTGTAGGTATAAAGGTAAAAATTTAAAAGGTAGTTTAATACCATATCCATTGTACAAAACAGTAATAGTAGGTTCTCTTCTAGGGCCTATAACTTCTTTAACCATATTTGCAGTGTTAGACATGAGTTCCCTGTGGAAGGAATTTAAGTTGCTCCCCAAGTATTCACACCACTATTGCACCAATGGACACATCTTGCCAGGATGGTGGTTATTGTAGCTTATAGAGTTCATAGCTGGGTGAGCCTATGCTTGCATAGTACCTTCTAGAAGTATTGTTTTCTCCATTTTCCTGTACCCATGGCTTTCCTTGTCATTGATACAGTGTTTTTAATCCTCAACATCCTTGAAATAGGGCCATGTAGTAATTACCTTTTTAAATTTTTTAATTATTACCATTATCCATATCTTAGCAGTAAAATGACTTCTAGACAATGCCAGCATCCCCCAAAAAGGTCGAATTTGCAAGCTATCCATGGGGCAGTCTCAGAAGTACCGACTTGCAGCTGCTGTTCATTGTGTTCATCGCAGCTCATGGAGGTGTGTCCGTTTTGGTATGGGACCTGTAACAGTTCCATAGACCCCAGAAGAATATTCTGGTAGTCTCCCATTCACTTTCAGAGCCCAGGTTTAAGACAGCCAACTTTGAGAGATACCTGTCTCTCTGAGGCTTCCTAGCACAATACCACAAGGCTGTCTATGAGCACAAAGAATTCTAGAACAATTGTGGAGTAAGACCGCATTGATATGAAAATTTGGAGTTGAACCAGATGCTGTCCCACAAGGATTTTAGTTGGATTATAAGCGTTCTAGCTTGTTTTCTGAAGGTGTTCTGTATACCTATCCTGTTACCTCCCCAAACACATACTTGACAGGCATCTTGACAAGATTTCTGGAAGAAATAGGTGGATAAGTCAAATAGTAATTAATTATCAACTGCTTAGTTCAGTTTTGCCATTGTGGGTGAGGGGTGAGTTTAAATAACTAGAAAGTAAAGGAAGGAAGGTTCTGTCTTACACATCTCAAGAGAGTGGTAAGAGTTAGGATGTGACTGCCTAGGGCTTTCTTCCTAAAGACTTCAGTGGTAACATAGGAGTTTATTTTTCCCTTAATGATGTTTTGCATTAAATAATCTTCATAAATCAGCCACTTAATCTACTATATCTAAGGGAGATATACTGTCTTTTGACATTTTTAAAGATCATTCCATTAGGGCTGAAGATATGTCTCACAGAATTTCCCAGATAAGCAAAAGGACCAGAGTTCAGTTTCCCATATCCCACGTTAAATGCCAGGTGTATGACCCGACTTTAATACTAGCCTCCAAATGAAGAGCCTGAGAATCCCCAGAGCAAACTGGCTAGCCAGAGCCACCTTATGGACAAGATTAGGGTTTAATTAGAGAACCAACCTTAAAACAGGTGAAACAACAATCAATGATGATTTCACATATCAGCCGCTGGCTCCACATTCAAGCATATGCATACATAGCTACACATGCACATGCATCCACTCACATTCAAAACATGTATACACACATAACACATACATTCATCCCATTTACCCATTCACATGTGAAACATGCATACGCACATGAATGTACCCCATACACTCACAAAAAATAGGAAGAATGAATCCATTAAACCTGAAAACAAGTTACTTCACTAATTATGCCTGGTCTTGGTCATGTGGAAATCAAATTCACACGACTTCAAAGGTGTGTTTCCTACTCTACACTGAACTGTGTTTAGCATAGCACATTGACCATCATTAGCACTTAATCTTAGTGGACTTTATCCGAAGGCAAATTATTTGTATCGTTTCTCATTTATTTCAAGTAAGTTGTACTTTTCATTTGCAAAATTTCTTCAGTGGCATGACTAATTTATTTCAGAGGACTAATTCATTATTCTTTGATGTTTTCATACACTTTGGTGACCAGAAGTTTCAGAGTTGCATTTTGCCCTAATGGCAAGAAGTAAGTCATATTCTGGATGTAAATGAAAAAGGAAGAATAGATGCCCAAACATCCAGTCAATCCTTCCTCATTTTGAAAAGTGCAGAGCCCAGGTGGTAGACTTGAGGTGCCTGCCCTTAGTAACGTCCCTGGGGCCTGACCCAGACCCATCCCAGGTACTGATGGAACCAAGAGACTGTTTCTGTTTGATTTTAATGCATGACAAATTGATAATTGCAAAGGCAGACAAACTTAGGGTTTTGTCCCTCCCCCCTCCCGCACTTTTAACACTCCAGCTTGTAAGACTAGCCAGGCATCTGGTGTTTGTTAGATAGCTGTGCTGCCTCGTCCTCATGATTACTGGGGAACATCTCCCAGCATTCACGCTATTGGAGAGGATACCATGGGGGCACAAAAGGGCCTCATCCGGTTTACATCTTCATTACCGTGCTCCCTACATACCTGCCTACATCTGGAAAAAATCTCCAGGTAAACCTCTCGGGCACTTTCTCTGAAGAGTAACCATAATTATTAGGTCTGTACCCAAATTCAACTTAGAATAGGTATGTTGCTGAAATTCAGCCAAAATCCTGTGCCTGACTAAAGGAGTTTTTCTTTTTTAACATTCAGTTCCAGGAGAGGGTCCGTTCCTCACCACAACCACAGGTCCTGTGTTTCTTTGCCTAAGACTTCTATTTACTCCAAGAGGGAAAAGACAAATGGCTTCAGGGAGGAAGCTTAAAGATCTGTTGGACTGTCTATCAGTTTGTTTTCTCAGTACCAAGTCTCAGAATTTTGATATGGATTAGAGAGCATGTTTAAAATTTTAGAAAATCCAAGTCTTTTTTCCAAGAGGTATTATTGCAAATTTTTTACTGTTAATAACATCAAAACAAAACAAAATGCTTGTGAATAAAACAGCAGCTTGCCTGTTTTCTTATTATTCCTCTTATATGGATACTGTTTATCCATTCAATTAACATACACGCGCACACACACGGATGTGTACATACACACAGCACACACACATTGCTCACATATTGCATGCACACACATACATTGAATTCATGAACAGACACTATACATATACTGCACACACACTGCACACATGTGCACACACACACACATACACTGAACACTTACTAGGTAAGACATCAGATATTGTGATAGGCATAGGAAATCCCAAACTACGTAAGACTCCATGCAAGCAGTTAGTTGGCTAAACAGACAAGCAGGTGTCAGAGTTAGGAAGAAGTGTTAATAAACAAAAGAACTCAGAAGAATGAATGATGACTCTAGGAACTGGGTGGAGGGAAGGGGCAGAGAGAGGGGCAGACACAAAAGGTTTTCTCTAGACATGGAGCAAAGTGGGATTCTCAAGAATATGTAGTCTTCCATGTACAAGAGCAAAATAAGGTGGTCTTGGAAAACAGTTGTAGATTATTTGTTTCCTTTAACTTGTTCAAACAGACTTCTGATTATTTTGATACAATTTCCAAGATTATGAGATACTTTTTCATATGACTCTTCTGATTATGACATCCATCTTCAGGGATGAAAACACACTCTCTCTTTCTCTCTCTCTTTCTCTCTCTCACACTCCTCTTTCACACACACAGGGTTTATTATTTATTTTGTTTCTTCCCTTCCTCCTTTTATTTCTTTCCTTCCTTTCTTTTTATTTTTCTTCTCCCCCTTCTCTCTCTTGGCTATGATCTCATATAGCCTAGACTGTCCTGAATATAGGTGAGGATGATTTTGAACTCCTGATTCTTCTGCCTTCACCTCCTTACTGCTGGGAGACAAACATGAACCACCATGCCTAGTATATTGTGGTACTAAAGATGGAACCCAGGGTCTCCTGCATGCTAAGCTAATCCTTTGGTAGCTGAGCTGCAACTCTACTCAGTATAATTCATCCATTCATTCTTTTTTTTTTTTAATTGAGTGAGAATGAAGAGGAGAACTTGGGCTTAGGCAATCACTCTTGTCATTTTTATGTCCTTACAATCAAATAGAAGGCAGCTCTCTGGAGTCCTTCATGTCAGTGTCCCCCTCAGCTTTGCACTTCCCCTTGGAGCAGCAATCTTAAGTTTATCTGGGTGGCTGCCACACCTACTTCCTGTCTCCTACTCGCTCCCTTCCTCAAGACCTCACAGGGCAAAAGTTGCTGCAAACGCTACACTTGAGGCTGGAAAGGCGCTTCACAACCTGATGATCTGCCCTTATCTCTAACCTGAGGTGGTGTAATATCTCATGATGGCTTCAATTTGCACTTTCCAAGAGATTACTGTTATTCCATTTTTTTAAATGTCGCCTGGCCATTTGCATGTCTTCTTTTGAGAAATATCTGTTCAGATCTCTTGACCATTTTTTAAATCAGATTACTGTTTGAGTTATTTGAGTTCCTTATATATTTAGGATATTATGACTTGCAAATATTTTCTCCAAATCCACAAGTTGTGTCTTTATTCTTGATTTTATAGAAGCTCTTTATTTTGATAAATCTCATTTGTCTCTTTTGACTTTGGTCACCTGAACCTTTGGAGTCATACCCAAAACTTCCATTGCCCAATGTCACACAGTTTTTAAATTTTTTTTCTAGTAGTTTCATAGTTTTATGATTGAGTCTTTAATCCTTCTTGAGTTTATTTTTGTAAATGTTGTGAGATGATGATCCAAGTTACTTCCCTACATATGTGTGTAATTTTCCTAGCAACATATATATTTACTGGAGAGACTTTCCTTTCTCCAGAATATATATTTTGCATTTTTAAAATCAACTTATTCTCTCTTAATGGGTTTATTTTTAAGTTAGCGTATATGTAAGTGCATTTTTGTGTGTACATGCATATACAAGTGTGGGTACGTGTATTTGTAGGCGCAAAGGTTAAAATTTGGTGTTTTCTTTGATCACTGTCCACCTGATTTTTTGAGGTGTCTGATTGAGCCTGAGACTCACTGATTTGGCAAGATCCACTGACCAGGGAGCTCTGTCTCATTCCCTCTTTCCCATCTCTATGCTATCTTTATTTTTAACAGTACACATGATGTTGTGAAGCATTGATATTGTCTAAATGTTTAGCAGAATTCAATAGTGAAGTAATGAGACTCTGGGCCTTTCCTTTATTTAAAAAATGCATCATTGCTGATTCATTCTCCTTACTTGTTATTGGTCTATTCTCATTTTTTATTTTTTCATTATTTAGGCTTGTTAGTTGTATGTGTCCAGAATTGGTCCATTTCTTCTAGGTCATTCTAGAAGAATGTTTAGGAGTTTAAAATTATCTCTCATAATCCTTTATGTTTCTCTTTCACCATTTCTGGTGTTAATTATCTGGGAATTGTTTCGTCTAACTAAATAAACAACTCAATTTTATTGATCATTTACACTATTTTCCTGACTTTATTTCACTTATTCCTGCTTTGATCTTTATTATTTTCTTCCCTCTGCTGATACTGAGTTTAGTTAGTTTCTTTTATGTTTACTTAATATATGAGATGTTTCCTTTTTGTTTATTGCTGCAAACTTTCCTCTTACAATTGTTTTAGCTGCTTCTCATAAGTTTTTTGTTTCCATTTTTATTTGTCTCAAGAATTTTTATATCTCTTTTTATTTTTCAAGAACATGTTTAATTTCCATGTACTTACAAGTTTTGAAATTCCAATTGTTGAGTTCTACTTTCATACCATTTTGGTTGGAAGCAGTACTTGATATGGTTTCAATCTTAAATTTTTTTAAGACTTGTGTCTTGTGGCCTGCCATATGATAGATCCTGGAAAATGCCACATGTGTGATTGAGAAGAATATGTATTCTACTGTTGAAGAATCCATTTGGTTGGCTGCCTCGGTGCTGTTTACATCCAAGGTCTTCTCATTAGTCCTCTGTCTGTCCAAATAATCAGAGTCCCTTATGATTATTATATTACAACTTCTTTCCCTTAATATTCTTTCCCTTAATATTTGGTTTGAGATATTGGTTGCATACATAGTCATATTACTGGCTTGTGCCACTATATTCGAATTTGTGTGTACCCTTAAACATAAAGTGTTTCTTTTGTGGGTAGCATACAGTTGGTTCTTTTTTTTTTATTCATTTCTTTTTTTTTTTTGCGTGTGTGCGTGTGTGTGCGTGTGTGCGCATGTGTGTGTGTAGAACCATGGGCGAATTCGGGAACCATCATGGATGCCTCACCTCCTCCTTGTTTTTACTCTGCCCCGGGATTCACAGGCTCCTCCCTATCAGGACCAGAAACGCAGGCCGCCCCTTCTTCTACCTGGCATCTATACGTGGGGTCTAGGATCCGAACTCAGGACCTTCTGCCTGCAAGGCAGAGGCTTAACCCCTGAGCTACCTCTCCAGCTCCTACAGTTGGTTCTTATTTCATTGTTGTGGCTGGTAATAGTGTGACTTTGCAGTTGGGATGCACCTCTCATCAGGTGCCAGCACTGGTAGGTGCACAGAGGTACTACCAAGATTTAAGTGCTGAGCTTTATCTGTCTGATTCCAGGTGATCTAGCCCTGCCATTCCATGTGTTGCCTTGAGGCAAGATGGGAAGAGCCTTCCTGAGAAGAGGAAGTGACTGCTTCGGAAGCTGGGTACTCCCCTCTAGTTCCTTCACCCTCTGTAGAAACCACAGTCCTTAGAGTACATGTTACACCTTGCTGATTTGTGGAGAGGGAGAAACTGAGTCACAGTGAGTCAAAATGAGTTCTTATCTTTTCCATGTGGATATTATTCTATCTTCTGGACTACACACTTGAATCAGGCTGATTTTAAATTTTAGAGGGATTTTTTATAGTAGAAATCAAATTATCTCTATTTGTAGAAAACACCTTTAAGTATTGATCCAATACTTAAACATGAATGCATTGAATTTATTTCATTTTCACCCCTTATTACCCAACCCACCTTCCTTCCTTTTCCAGCTACAAGCTTCCTTCTTTCCACCCACTCATCCTCTTAGTCTCAGGCCTTTTCTTATGTGTGGCCCGCTGAGTTTTGTACGGGCTGCCTATCCTGTCTTTGCCTTCTGAGTGCTGGGATTACAGGCTCATGCCATCGCATCGAGCTTTCAGGCAAACTTTCATCTGTAATCCTTCTGAGGCGCTTTGCCTTAGGCCTCCGCTCTGTTCATGCTCCTTAATTTTCTTCTATCTATGTTTGAACCTTCTGGATCATAACTTGTAGTTGCATATGTCTTGTAGAACACCTGTGGCTTTATGCTCCTTGCTCTTTCTATTTCAGGATAAATTTTGAGAGTAGAAAGAAGTGAAAAGTAAATTATCTTGAGGTCTTCAAACCAATGCTTTAGCTGGAAAAAAAAACCCTCAAAACTGTTTTTAGAGCTTGAAAGAATTATTTCAACATCAAAGAACAGTAGTCTGTATTCTCAATAGCTCTTCAATGTCAAGATCCAATCCACTGAGAGGAAGATGGCTACTCAAATAAAAGGAGATATTAATGTTTGGTTTAGCAGAGATTTTAAACTTGGACTAGATCACACTGGCCTTCTGCAATAGCCCATATGCACAGAGACTTCAGAAGAGAAACCAGAGCAAACATACTCCTTTCATGAAAATTATTCTAGAATTATTTTAGAAGCTTCTACTTTTGTTGGTTTTCTTTTCCCTAAAGAAACTTTTATATAAAGACTTTCAGTTTTACTCTGAATGAAGTTTGGTAAATCGAAGCCTCTCCAGAACTGTAAGCAAAGATTTTCCAGCCTTGTGACTAGGGAGATGACTTAGGATTAAAGGCCGTGCCTTGCGAGTAAAAAGACATGAGTTCAGATCCCCAGAGCCCATGTAAAAAATGCCTGGCAGAAATGGCAGCATCCTGAAATTCTAGCTGTAGAATCTAGAAAACCTCAGAGCAAAGCAATAAAGTAGAAGAGCAATCCAGGATGATTCCAATGGCACCTTTCACCTCCATATGTGCACACACTTAAGTGCCCTCTTGTACACTCACATGTAAAACACACATGCACACCTACGAAAATGAAATAGAGACTTTCAGCCTTTATTCTGAATAGATTTTGGGAAGTCTAATTCTCTCCAGACCTGTAAGTAAAGATTTTCATCTTAATTCCTAACTGAGTTTGAGAAGTGCAAGTCTCTCAAGAACTTTGTGCCATTTGATTTTTGTTTTATTCTGACTTTGCCTGCTCCTGTTAGTACTTTCCCCTGTGTGCAAAAGATGGGTTGTTTAGGGCTATCTCATTTGGGTATCCCAAAATGAATTAACTTTCTTAAATTATTTAAAGAATAATTTCCTTTAAACATTAATTCCAACATTAAAATTAAACTTTAAAAACTTTACCTACTTTCATATTCTTGAGTCACTGGCATAATAAAAGAGACATTAAATAATTATCATTTGATATTTGTGTAAGTATGGGAAGTTTATCTTTCCTCACTAATAGAAGTATTTTCATGGATGTGACTTTTTTTTAAGCTCTTTACATTTCTGGGGGGAAATTGTCAGTTTTGTTTGAGATAGGACAGGAAGAGTTTTTTTTTTTAAGTGAAACATTTCAAACTTGTGAAAAAAAAACGAATTCAAAACCAGAAACATTTCAGTCATAAAGATATACAATATGTTTCAGGAAGTCTGTCTAGCTGGAGCAAATGTTTTCATATCATCCATAATCTCTGTTATTGGAGGGATATTCCACAGTTTCTGGTTGGAAATATATTAAATATGTTCTGAAATCCAATCTTAATAGGATCCCAACATTTGAACTCATTCATAGAAAGGCATTCAGGGACTGTGCAGTTTTCATAAAATATGTCCAGTAAGGTCATCTTCAATGCTGAATATGACACAAATTTATAGGCATTCTCAATCTCCTGGAAAATTCTTCCAGCTGTATCTTTAACCATCAAGGAAGAATAATGACAATAACTTAAAATTTAAAGCAAACATTGCTGAAAAAAAACCACTATAACTCCCCCTGCCCACCACTATCCCACTAAAACTTCAGTGCTGCTTGTAGTTGTCTCGGGATTTGAAAATGAACCTTAAGGGGCTGGGAAGGTAGCTTGGGGGTTAAAGCCTTTGCCTCACAAGCAGGAGGACCTGAGCCCACGTAAAAATGCCAGGCAGAAATGCTGCGGTCTGAACTTCTGACCCTGGAGTGGGGAGCTTGAGGAACCCTAGGGCAAAATAATAAGGAGGTACAGCAACCCAAAGTGATTCCCAAAGTTACCCTTGGACCTCCACCGACACATGCACTCAAGTGCCCTCTTCTATGTGTGTGCATACACACAAATAAATAGATAAGAGTTATTTATTTATTTATTTATTTACTTATGTATGTATGTATGTATTTTAAAAGAACATGAACATTAATACTTGTCCTGAGACCGGCTACTGGGATCTGGCAGATAAACAAGTGTGACAGGAAGATGACTCCAGAGATGATGCATCCAGGCAAGGACTTTCCCAGGCTCCCTGCAATTACGTGTTGATGTGAGGATGCTGGGACTATGTGGGGCTCAGGGCTGGTCCATCAGAGCACATGCTGTTCATTATTAGCTCTTGGTGCCCACCTCAGAATAACAAAAGAAAAGAAATGAGCCCAACGGAGGCCAGATTTATGGGCATGCACTCTGTGCATGGAACTGCCTTGGCTTAGAGAGCTCCAGAAAAGTGGACAGAAGAGTTGGACCTTGGGTGGTGCTGAATGATTTCATGTTGGAGCTGTTTTCTACATGTTGTCCCAGACAAAGCCTCCTGTTTCAGAACAGAGATCATGTCCCCAAATAAGCTTTTCTTTTTTTTTAAAGTTGAATCTGTTGAAAAATAACACAGTGTTGAAAAGAGTGTGGATTTCTGCATTTTCACAGGGCATCTAAGTCTTTCTCTTCTGATATATTAATCCTTCGACTCATAGGTCTGGCCCAGGCAAAATAAACATCTACAGCAGTCCTGCTCTCCATCTGTCACACGCAAACACCCTGCTTTTCTTGTTGCCATATGAAAAGGATAGACTCACCCAGAGTGTTCTGCTCAGACATGGCTAGGCAAGTCAGCTTTTTTTCTATTGTGTCCCCAGGTTCCCAGGATGTAGACTTGGGCGGGGGGGGGGGAAATCAGTCTTTTCTCAGTCTTTTTCTCATAGCAGCAGCAAAATGAGATGTTGATTAGGAGGCAATGTCCAACAGAGGAAATGTCTGAAGAGGGGTAGGAGCAGGGACGCTTTGACATTTGACACTAATGCATTTCCCATTGAGAAAGTACATTGTGTTTGTTTTGAACTTGTCATCTCGATGACTTTGTTTATTCAAAATATATTCTGTGTCAGTTAGCTTTTTGTCTTTGTGACGAAGTACTTGGAAGAAACCAAGATTAAGAGACTATTAACTTTTGAAAGTGTCAATGCTTTATTTTAGCTCCTGGTTTCCAAAGTGTCAGTCTACAGGTAGTGGCCCCATTGCTTTCAGGCCCCTGGTGAGGCAGAGCTATGGAAGAGAGGTATGTAGGCAGAATGCTGCTCACCCTGTGAGAGCCAGCAAATAAAAGGGAGGAAGTCTCTAGAGACCAGATGTGCCTTTCAAAGGCAAGGTCACCAGTGATCTACTTCCTCCAGCTAGGCCCCACCTAATAGTCCATTTAGCTACAAAGCCACGATGGATTATCCACACTGTGGATGCCAGCACTCTCAAGATGCAGTAGTCACCTTCCAACTGCACCACAACTGTGGACCAGGACCTTAGCACATGAGCCTTGGAGGTGTTTTGCATTCAGATTAGGATGTCTTAAATCATTTATGCCAAATCATTTACCCTCTGGGTAAATGTCTAAATATGTGTGTGTGTATTTCTTTCCTAGTGTCACAGCAATGCAACTGGTAACTGTGTGGGTAGAAGGGGAGTGGTGGAAGGGGATGGAGGGAAAAGTTATTACTAGGTGAGCATAAAGTTCCAGTTGGGCCAGATGAGTGAGTTCTAGATGTCTGTAATACAATGTAGTTAGCAATACCTATCACTAACAATATTGTATTGTGTATTTAAAATATGTAAGGCTAGGCCTCATGTGAAGTCCTACCATACAAGCAAAAGACAAGAAACAAACAAATGAAAACCAGTGGAGGGGACTGAAGAAACTTTTGGAGAGAACAAATGTTATGGATGCTTCACAAGTTTCTGTCCAACTCATCAAATCGTATGCAAGCAAACATGAACAGCTCTTTCATATCACTTACACCTCACCAGAGTCCTTTCAAATACAGTGAAACAGCTAAGTGGATAGATACACTCGTGACATAAGCTAGATGAGCTGAGTTCAATCCCTAGAGCTGGCATAAATTGAAAGGAGAGAATGAACTCCATAGTTGTCTTCTGAACTTCACATGTACACACACACACACACACACCATACACATCATATACACATATACATATACAAACACCATACACATCACCCACATGAAGAAGAAGAGGAGGAAGAAGAAAAGATGATTTTCAAAAGATAATGATTTAGATTTATTTAAGAGTAATTTATACTTTCATATTTATTAATTAAATTTAATTTTTTGCTTCTTAATTTTATCCATTTATTTTGTGTGTGTGTGTGTGTGTGTGTGTGTGTGTGTGTGTGTGTGTGTGTAAAAGGGCACTTGAATGTATGTGGAGTCTCAAGGACTCATCCTGGATTTCTCTACCTCTTTTTGCCTTGACTGGAGTTTCCTAGGCTCCATCTAACAGAGCCATAGAAGTACAGGTCTCTGCCATTTCCTCCCAGCATTTTTACATGGGATCTGGGGGTCTGAAATTTTTTTCTTGTGAAACAGTGGGTCCAACCACTGAGCAATCTCCCCAGCCCCAGAAAATTTTAAATTCTAAAAATTTCTCATGTATTTTGACATATTTGGGGTCATGCAAAAATAGGTAGCATTTGACAATGAATTCTGAACATGTCTCTGTGTTATTACGTCTTTTCCCACCGAAGCATGTGAAGAATGCAAGGACCAGCTGATCATTTGGCCTTTGCAAGATTTGCTTATTTGGATACTGCTATTCAACCTCCCGGGTGCTCCCTGCCTCTCCCTCCTAGGGGTTGGAATTACAGGCTGCCATAGACACCTGACATTTTTACCTGGGATCTGGAGAACACACTCAGATCCTTTTGCTTGTAAAGCAAAGACTTTGATCCTTAAGCCATCTCGACAACCATGCTTTTGGATTTTTAAAAGAAATACTTTGAATATTTTAGGTGGGAAAGTGAGTGATTTGCAATTTTAACAAAAATAATTTGAATAGAGTTTTTTCACTTAGATGATTTGAACATTGACAAAATATATAAAATTTTAACAGTTTTTTTATACTTTAATCTTTCAGACATCACCAATTCAATATAGATTTTACTAAAATGAAAGTAAACATCATGTAATTAATATATAATAAATGTCATACATTTTCATTTTATTGCTCATCTAGACATCATTACTATGAATAAAATGTTAAGACTTAAAGCTTTATGCTGTTTTGTTATTCTTTGTTATTTTAGTTTTAGGTACATAAAACATCAGTAAAAATTTTTTTGTTGTCATGGAGGCATATTTGCTAACAGAATTTCATTTGTTAAATAGAAAAAAATACTTTAAAACCTGTGAGCCTGAGTAAATATATAGTGTGTATGCTTAAAATACATATGGTACAAGTGCCTTTACTGTTATTTATGACATAGACCTGAGAAAGTTGGAGACAGTTCTGCCCACAGCTTTCTTCCATTTTCTTTCATGGAGTAGATGCCAAGCTTTGGCTCTAACAAATGTCTTATCTTTTGATGCTGTGGCATTGATTGGTAGCTAGGAAGGTCTTAAATAAATTGCTTCCAGCCCCCTTGTATTGTAAGTCCATATTCACTTTCTTTCTCTAAGATATAGCCTCTCTTCTCTGTAAGAAACTGCTTCACTACAGTACTTATTGTCACATTCTTCTGAGTGAGCAATATGTGGGAAAAGGAGTTTTGTCTCAGAACTGTATGCAGGCAAAGAAAAAGTTGTCTAGCATTGACAATATCTGCACTCCCATTCTCTTTTCTAAATTATCAATAGTAACCAGGGTGTAGAATCAGTGGTTGAGTGGATAAAAAATGTCCAATCAGCTTCTATAGTATCAGAAAGTACTATGCAAGCTACTGGGGGAGAAAAACAATTGACAGTCTCATCAATCTGTGAAAACTACAAGCTTCAATGACAATCACCTAAGTATAATAGTGGCATGAATGTCAAGGGGGCAACCAACAGCTTCCTGATTGGACCCACTTCTCAGCAGGAATCACATTCCTGGAAGTGTAAACTAGAACAAGAACCTATGAAAGGGTAGGCCTTAGGGGGAGTACAAGATATTAAAGACACTACATCAAACAGCCTTTTAAACGGCTATTTTACCCATAGTTTGAAGGAAAACTCATCATTCCATTTAATAGCTTCCTTCTACAATGGAAAGTGTTCAATCACAGAATATCGCAACTAGGCAAAATGCAGAAAATAAGTGACTGTAGACTTCTTGGCCCTAAACAGGACATCTAAGCCACCACAAACAGGAAACATTGTGGAAGAGGGAACAGTAATATTTAGTCAAGCACATGTCATAAAAGGCAAACCAGGTGAAAAACAGTGAACTGTGTATGTGTAAAGACTTGGAGGAGGAGGAGGGAGTCTTGCTGTCTTGCTGGGGATAAAGAGAGTTGTAATGGGAAGAGGAGGGGAACAGGATTGGGGATTAAGACGTGAAAGTATAAGTTCACTATATTCATGCATGAAACCCTAAAAGAATAGTAAAATCATTTTATGAGAAAAAGTCAAATCTTTACACAATGTACTACCATTAACCTTAAAATAATGGCCCTTTCCCCACCCCACTCAGCTGGTCAGGACTCGCGCGCGTGGTCCAGCCAGGCCTTCCACCCGTGACCTACGTAAGCTCTGTCCCTGCCCACCCCCAGAACCCCAGGCCAAATAATTCAGTTTAGTGAAATTGAAAGATCTTAAGAGTTAAAACAACAATGCCAAAGTCAAAGTGCAAATCCATGAGAAGCAACACTCAAGTAAACAAATTTCCCACTGAAGAAATTAATCCCATAATGTTAGACGCCAACCAGAACAAACCCACAGAAAAAGGCCAAGAAAGCCTGACCCAGGATAACGAATTTCAAAATATGATCATTACCATGTTCAATACTATGAAAGAGTAAATCAGGGAGGAATTACATAATCGAATCAATCGCTTTGAAGAGGAACACAACAGACATTTGGAGGAGTTGAGAAAAACAGTGCAAGAAACAAAAACTGGCATAGAGCAGTTAAAACAGACTCAAGCAGAGTTTAAAACTGAGCTACATGTTACCTTCAACCCAGAACTCCACAGAGAGTCTTGTCAACAGAACTAACGAAGCAGAAAACAGAATTTCAGACCTTGAAGATAAAGTGGGAGTACTAACCAGCTCAATGGAAGAGGTTCTTAAAGCCAAAAAGATACTTGAGAGAAATATCCAAGAGATATGGGACACCCTGAAGAAGCCTAACATGCGTATTCATGGCATACCAGAGCAAGAATCTCAAAATACCACCCCTGAGGAAATTTTTCAAACGATCATCAAGGAAAACTTTCCTCATCTAAAAAAAGAGAGGCCCATACATATACAAGAGGCATTCCGCACCCCAAACAGATACGACCAAAACAGAAGCATGCCACGGCAAATAATAGTTAAAACACTCCACATTCAAGATAAAGAACTGGTGCTGAGAGCTTCAAGGGAGAAAAAACAAGTCACTTTTAAAGGTAAACCTATTAAAATAACAAATGACTTCTCAGTCGAAACAGGAAAAGCAAGAAGAGCTTGGAGAGACATACTTCAAGTATTGAATGAGCAAAAATGTCAACCCAGGCTGATTTACCCTGCAAAACTATCAGTCATGATCGAGGGAGAAAGAAAAATCTTCCAGCACAAAGACAACTTGAAGGGATACATGTCCACCAAACCAGGCCTTCAAAAAATGGTAGAAATGATACTCAAGCGTGAAGAAAAAAACAGGCATATCCAGGAGAAGAGAAGGCAAGTATAACACCATTAAAAGCGAAGCAATATACTTATAAAAACTACTAAACATAATAAATGTCTGGAATTAACAATAGTTTCTCCATTATAACATTAAAAGTTAATGGAATTAATTCACCGATCAAGAAACACAGATTACAAACTTGGATTAAAAATCACAATCCATCAGTCTGCTGCCTGCAGGAAACCCATCTCACCACAAAAGATAGGCACGCTCTAAAAATAAAAGGCTGGTCAACAATTCTACCAGCAAATGGAAGCAAAAAACAGGCAGGGGTAGCCATTATGCTATCAGACAAAGTGGACTTCAAACCAAAGAAAATTATAAGAGACACGGATGGATACTACATTTTAGTCACAGGTACAATTCACCAGGAAGACTTCACAATACTGAACATATATGCGCCCAATACGGGCCCCTCCACATTCATTAAGAAAACCCTACAGCGTCTAAAGCAAGAAATCCACCCCCAAACGATAATTCTTGGGGACTTCAACACCGCCCTCTCAACATGGGATAGATCAACAGGTCAAAAGCTTAACAGAGACACTTTGGAACTTAATCAAACCCTGAAAGAAATGGATCTTACAGATCTCTATCGAACTTTTCACCCACGCACCAAAGAATACACATTTTCTCAGCAGCACACAGAACTTTCTCCAAAATAGATCACATACTGGGCCACAAAACGAATCTACACATATACAAAAAAGTTGAAATTCTAACCTGTGCCCCATCAGACCACCACGGCCTAAAACTGGACGTCCACAACACAACAAACAAGAGAAAATACACTAACTCCTGGAAACTTAACAATATGATGCTGAATGAGAACTGGATTCAGGAAGAAATTAAAAAGGAAATTCAAGATTTCCTGAAAGTGAATGATAACGAAAATACAACTTACCAAAATCTCTGGGACACAATGAAAGCTGTTCTAAGAGGTAAGTTCATAGCTCCTAATGCCCACGTCAAAAAAATGGAAACATCAGAAATAAACAACTTAACAATGCAGCTTAAAGCTTTAGAGAAACTAGAGCAATCTGATCCCAAAAGTAGTAGAAAAGAGGAGATTAGCAAAATAAGAGGAGAAATATCTGAAATCGAGACTAAGAAAACGATAGAAAAAATCAGCCAGTCAAAAAGCTGGTTCTTTGAAAAAATCAATAAGATTGATACACCCCTAGCTAAATTAACCAAAAGCAGGAGAGAGAAAACCCAAATTAACAAAATCAGAAATGAACATGGAGTTATCACTACTGATACCCAAGAAATCCAGAGAATTATAACATCATATTTCAAAAACTTATACTCTGTGAAGTTTGACAACACAAAAGAGATGGATGAATTTCTAAGTAAACACAACTTACCTAAATTGAATCAGCAAATTGTGAATTATTTAAATAGTCCTATAACATATGAGGAAATTGAGGAAGTAATCTTGAATCTTCCCACCAAAAAATGTCCTGGATCAGATGGATTCAGCACAGAGTTCTACCAGACATTTAAGGAGTTAATAATACCAATACCCCTTAAACTGTCCCATCAAATAGCAAAGGAAGGAACACTACCAAATTCCTTCTATGAAGCTAATATCGTTTTAATCCCAAAACCTAATAAAGACTCACTTAAAAAAGAAAACCATAGGCCGATCTCTCTAATGAACACAGACGCAAAGATTCTCAACAAAGTTTTAGCAAATCGGATTCGAAAACATATTAAAAAGATTATTCACGGGGACCAAGTAGGCCTCATCCCCGGCACACAAGGTTGGTTGAATATACGCAAATCAATAAATGTAATTCATCATGTAAACCAGTCCAAAGTCCAAGACCACATGATACTCTGGATAGACGCGGAAAAAGCTTTTGACAAGATCCAACAGCCTTTTATGATCAAAACGCTAGAGACAGTAGGAATGGAAGGAAACTTTATCAATATAATAAAAGCTGTATACAACAAGCCCACAGCAAGGATTATGCTCAATGGGGAACAATTGGAAGCATTCCCACTTCGATCAAGAACTAGACAAGGCTGTCCACTCTCACCACTTCTATTCAATATTGTACTTGAAGTCTTAGCTGAAGCCATAAGACAAGAAAGGGACATAAGAGGGATTCGAATCGGCAAGGAAGAAGTCAAGCTATCCCTATTTGCAGATGACATGATCTTATACCTGAGTGATCCCAAAAACTCCACCAGGAAGCTCCTGGAACTAATTGAGAAGTTCAGCAGGGTGGCAGGATACAAAATAAATGTGCAAAAATCAGAGGCCTTCCTATATGCCCAGAATGAAAGAAGTGAAAAAGCCTTGAGAGAAACAGTCCCATTTACTACAGCCCCTAAAAAAATGAAATACCTTGGTATAAACCTAACCAAGGAGGTAAAAGACCTTTACAATGAAAACTTTAAAACCTAAAGAAAGAAATTGCAGAAGACACCAGAAGGTGGAAAGACCTCCCATGTTCCTGGATTGGCAGAATCAACGTCGTAAAAATGACCATCCTACCAAAGGCAATATACAAATTCAATGCTATACCAATTAAAATCCCAAAGCAATTCTTTAAAGAAGTTGACCAAACAATCTCAAAATTCATATGGAGGCACAAAAGACCCAGGATAGCAAAGACAATCCTGAGTAACAAAAACACTGCTGGAGGTACTACCATACCGAACCTTAGTCTATATTACAAATCCATAGTTATAAAAACAGCCTGGTACTGGCTCCAAAATAGACACACAGATCAATGGATAAGGATTGAAGACCCAGATATAAGCCCACAAAATTATAGCCATTTGGTCTTTGACAAAGGGGCCCAAAGAATCCAATGGAAAAAGAACAGCATCTTCAACAAATGGTGCTGGCAAAACTGGATCTCCACATGCAGAAGATTAAAGCTGGACCCATATTTGTCACCATGTACAAGACTTAATTCCAAATGGATCAAGGACCTTGATATCAGGCCAGAGACTTTAAAAACCATAGTTGAAAGGATAGGGAACTCCCTTGAGCTGATTGGGCTAGGCCAACATTTCCTAAACAGACATCCAATGGCACAGTCACTGCTACCAACTCTCAACAGTTGGGATCTTATGAAATTAAAGAGCTTCTGTTCAGATAAAGAGATTGTAACACGAGCTCAAAGGCAACCCACAGAATGGGAGAAAATCTTCACTAACCACATATCTGATAGAGCTCTATTGTCCAGAGTGCACAAAGAACTTAGAAAACTAAACATCAAGGAAACCAATGGCCCAATTAAAAAATGGGCCGTGGAACTTAAAAGAAATTTTACCAGGGATGAAATTAAAATGTCTAACAAATATCTTAAAAAATGCTCCACTTCTTTAGCCATCAGGGAAATGCAAATCAAAACTTCCCTGAGATATCATCTCACCCTGGTCAGGATGGCAAAAATCCACAATACAAACAACAACAAATGCTGGAGAGGATGTGGGGAGAGGGGAACTCTCCTACATTGCTGGTGGGAGTGCAGGCTCATACAGCCACTCTGGTGAGCCATCTGGAGATTCTTAAAGAAATTAAAGATTGAAATGCCATATGACCCTGCAATTCCACTTTTGGGTATAACCCCCCATACAGCAGAGGTTCACCTCGATAGCACAAGCACGACCATGTTCATAGCAGCACTGTTTACAATAGCAAAGTCATGGAATCAACCCAAATGTCCAACAGGTGACGAGTGGATAAGGAAACTGTGGTACATCTATACAATGGAGTACTACTCAGCCATCAAAAATGATGAATTACTGGAATTTGCCGGGAAATGGATGTCATTAGAAACAATTATATTAAGTGAAGTATCCAAAACCCAGAAAATTAAGCGCTGTATGTACTCCCTAATAGGTGGCTCCTAGTACCAAACCCACCCAGCCCATCTTGAGACACTCATAGGTAAATCTATGTATTACCTACAGTAATTGCAAGGATTATGAACAGGAGGGATGGGGTTGGAGGACTACACCAGAAACAAGGAGAGAAGTGACCATGTTACAGTAGAGAAAATAGGCCTCCATCAAGGACTGCAAGCATGTAATATGACACCTAGTTAAGTTCACAATTCGTTCCTGATCATTTACACCTAAGGGGGTATGAACTCACCAGAAGGGGAGGGCATATAGTCCGGCAGATTAAAAAGTAACCATTTTCAAATGGCTGATTGACCCCTCCCATTGCCAAATGCAAATATAAGTATTGCATCTACCCTTGAATGTGCTCTTATAATAAGACTCCAGTTTAACAGCTTTCTGTCTCTGGCCAGGGGGTGACATACAGTGCCCATCACGATGGAGTGAAGGGCATTGCAGGAGCAACAAAACTGCAAAAGAAAATCAACGAACCACTATCCAGAACTTCAGAGGCTCTATATCAACCACCTAGAACTAGGCCAGACTAATCTCTCCCCATCCTGAAGCTCAGGGACATTTGCGGAAGAGGGTGTGGTAAGAGTGTAAGAGCAAAAGGATGGGAGGAGCAATGATTTGCAAGATACTCCACACAAGTTAGGGCCGAAGCAATCATAATTGGACATTGCATGCCCGGCGCAATGTCCAACACACTATTGACCTCACAAAGTCTAGCATCTGCTAAAGGCACCAAGATCCTTGGAGGCAAGGGATTGGCAGCCACAGTAGTGTTCCTATGCTTAAGGGGAACACAGGAAAGGGTTCAGGGAAATGCCACTGGGTCCTTGTACGTCATCGGAGAGGAGGCCCAGAGGAGATTCAGGCATGCACAAGAAAGGACTCTGGGAACTGGGGCGGGAGGCACGGGGGGATGGGGCGGGAAGGGTGAGGGGAGGGAGAGCAGGGGCTTCGGGGGGAGGAGGAGGGAGGGAGGGAACTGGTGTACCTATTAAGTTTGTATGAGCTGAAATAATAATAAAAATGTATTAAAATAAAAAAAATACATGCTGGCATGCTCCAGACCTTGGTTCAATCCTCAACTTTGTTTACCACAAAGTAAATAGTAAAGAAAGTGGTTTGGAAAAAAAAACCTTAAAAAAATGAATTTTGTCATTTGTGATAACAGGGGTGAACCTGAGGATATTGTAGTAAACACGATTAATCAGGAACTGAAAAAAAATCATGATTATTTTGTAGCAACCTGAATAGTGATTGCCTAGGACTGGGACTAGAGTGGAGATGTGAGTCAGTGCGTGTGATGTTTTAATTAAGAAGAAGTCAGTTTACACACTAATTCCTAGAATCATATGTGATCATAGTTAATATAATGTGTATTTTTAAATTGCTAAAAGCATAGATTTTAAAGGTTTTTATCGCCAAAAAAAAAAGACTTAAAAGTGAGATGATGCATGTAGTAGTTAGCTTGCTGCAGGTGTTCAAAAACAGGAAATAGGAAAACATCACATTGCATTCCATCAATAAATGCAAATGTTGTCAAATAAATGCATTAATTAATTAGGTAAAAATAAGGTGCTTTGTGACTTTTGGTCCTTTTGAAACTCTCCATTTTCTTTCTCCTCACCTTCCTCTGCTGCCCTCTCCCTTTCCTTCTTCTTTTCTATTTCTTCCTCCTTTTCCTCCTTTTTAGGGAAAAGGAAATTCTGGTAGCTAAGTGGTAGCTGTGTTACTTCTCAACTCCCTCTTCTATCTTTTTTTTTCCCCAAAATAAAAAAAAAATGTTTGACTACTCCAAAAGAGTCAAATATTCAAATCTGCTTTTTGGCAAAATTCTTTAAGCAAATTAATCCCCTCAGTTTTTCATGAGTGCATGAATCTCATGATCCTCAAGGAATGCTATTGATTTAGCAATATGGAAGTTCTCACTTTGATCTAGCATCATATGAATATATGCAGAACCTTAATGTACTCATGTTGCTGATTTTCCTGGGTTTTCCCAATAAGCATCTTATTTATGTGTTTTCCCTGTTGCTGGTTTTTTGTCTAGTTGGCCAGTTTGGCAAGTGGAAAGAAAGTTTTTCATGCGGTGCTGTGATGAGCTGCCTTTGCTTATTGCTCTCAAATTGGCCTTGCATTCCATAAATCCCTGAGCATTGGCTGAAATTGTTGCCAAGGCAGGCAATCTAGATGATAATCAAAATGAGCCTTTTTTTCCACTCAGTAAGTTGAATAGCTTACTTTTGAAAAATCACTCTGTTTCTCCTTAATTTGGGTCCACAAAAACAAGGCATTATGTAACCAAGTGTAGTTTTCACTGTGATTTCCTTAGACCTATGACCATCCTCCTTTAGGGCTTTAGGAATCTCAATGGCTTCAGAGCCACACTGGGTGGAAGTGGTGGGCCCCCCACCCCCCAAAAAATGTCATGACTGTAAGTCCATCTGAGTAAGTAGAGATGGTGGGCAGAGCCTGGGAAATCCCAGAGAGAAGCAAGAAGGAGGTAGAAGCAATCCAGGATGATTCCCCAAGTCACTCCAAAGGAGTGATAAGTGATTTGCAATGGATTCTACAATAATGATTTCAAGGTGTCCGTAAGCATGTGTTGACTTAAGCAAGTGCTGAATGCCGACTTGTCTGCTTCATGTCTGGATCTGGAATACTGTGATGTTTAACCTTGGATATCACCCCAACGGAATCTAGGATCAACTAAGAGACATGCCTCTGGGTTAGTTTGTTAGGGAATTTCAAGCAAGGATTAACTGAGCAGAGAAGACCCCCTTCCTCCAGTGGGTGACCACCTTCTGGTGGATGCAGTTGTAAAGAGGTCTGGGGAAAGAAGTGCTGCTTCTGCTGCCCACTTTTGCCTTGCGCTGGTGAGAGCATCTACCTAGCTGCCGCCGTGCTTCCTTGACATTGTGACTCAGCTTCCTTTTATCTTCCCATGTGGACTGAAGACCAATGACTCTTTAGGAATCTTCCAGGTCTTCATTGTCAAAGTCAGCTTCAGACACTGAGCACCAACCAGGTTCTTGGTTTCTCTAGTGTACAAATGACCAGCTCTTAGCACACAAGTCAATCCAATCACACTCCTTTGCAATATACATTCAGTCTATTGGTTTTCTTTCTCTAGGGAACCCTGACTCATACAAATGCCTCTCAAAATCTCATGACTCTATGACTAGTTCCCTGCCTGGTGGTACTGTTGAGTTGTTAGCTAAATGATGAAGGTGCTAACCTTCATATGGGGTCTCGTTGGGGGTGATGGGCCATTGAGAGGGTTTCTCTAATGGCACATCTTGTCTCTACCACAGCAGTTCTGCTCCGCCACTCCCTACCACTATGGGATTTTGTATGTTATTTTCCCTGCTCTTGTGACCAAATCCCTAAAGAGGAGCAACTGGAGGGAGGAAGACTTCGCTTTGGCCCATAGTCCATCATGGGAAGGAAGGCTTGGCAGTTGGAGAGACTCATGGGCAGGACTCCATGCTGCTTCCATGCTTTCATGTGGGGACCAAGAAGCAGAGAGAAGGGAGTGCTAGGGGCCAGCTACCATTCTCCTTTTGATCCAACCCAGGTTCTTAGACCAGGGGATAGTGTCTCCTACGTTCAGGACAGCTCTTCCCCAATCAGGTAATCTTCTCTGGAAATACTTTCACAGGTCTACGCAAAGGTGTAACTCACTGTCTTGTCTCCCTAGGGTTTATATTCATTCAGTGAGTTGGGCAACAAAGATTAACCAACACGTGTTCTGACTCATCACAGCCAGGAACAATGGAACCAAGTCAGTGCACATCAAAACCTCTGAAATTGGGAGCGATGAGAAGGCCATCCTTCTTTCCAGTGGTTCTCTGGGAGATTTTGACGCAGGGACAGAAAGCTAACTCACGCAGTGTTTGTATTTCTGTAGCACCCTGGACAGATATACTGTTAGCACCGTGTCTATTTGTCATACCAGTGACAATCCTGTCTCGCTCACTGTTGCGTGATGAAACCAGAGGTTTCAGTCGACGTTTAGGGAGTTAAATGTCTGAGGTTGACCCAGAGCACATGGTTATATGGGTTCTAACCATCCAACTGTTTGCCTGCACCTTATTTTTGTCTTTGGTAAATAATCCAATTGGGAAATACAACAAAGACTAATTCACAGGCTAATATATCAATACTTAAAGCCTGGGAGACTCTGAGGTCATGTGAACTCTGACCATACAGAACACATCTCACATGTCGGAAACAAGCCTGATATCACCCTTTTCTCGGAATGGTGAAGGTGAGAATGATGATAACTTCATGAGTTAAGGAGACTTTGTATGATGGTGGATGTTGTGGACACTGGGCATGTGCCTCACAGACATGACCTCATCCGTGCATCTCAGCACAGCCAGAAGCTGCCTATGTTCTTACCTCATGCACTCCCGACATCTCCCAGGTAGGGAGTAGTGTAAGAGAGAGACAAAGCCAACTGCCTTCACCACCAGTGGTCCTAGCCCCTCACTTCTTGGTGTGGATGTTTTAGGTCACATATTTTAGCAGTGGAACATCAAGAAATACTCTCAAGCAGAGTGTCTTGTCTTTGGAGTCCTTCAGCGTCCGCTCAGCCCTCCCATTTTCCGCATGTTTCTCTGTTCATTCACCAAGACCTGACTTCAGACGTCTGCACGTAGCCAGCCTGTTCCTCGCAGGAAGCAAAGAGTTAACCTGAAGCTTCCTGTGTGGGTCCAGCCAGCAGCCGTTCATCACAAGTGGAGCCCTTTCATCCTGACAGCTTTCCTTTCCTTAGGGGCTGTGGGGGGAACCAGGAGGGCCTGACTCCGGGAAGCAGGAAAGACGGGAGAGAGAAAAGGGTCTTGTTTGTTTCCTGGGTGGATCTCCTCCTCCTTGGCAAGTGTCCAGAAGACGGGTCTTTTCCTGCCCTAAAACACCAGGGAAATAAATCTCTCTCCTGCAGAACAGAACTGTAAGGGGCCTCTGGGCAGCCGCGTGATATCTGTCCGGTCAGGCAGCTTGGCTGCCAGGGTATCCAGAGTGTGGCCTGAGAGACCCGAGGCTTTTGGCTGGGCGTGGGGGGAGAGCGTGTGTGTGTGTGTGTGTGTGTGTGTGTGTGTGTGTGTGTGTGTGTGTATTATATGAATGTGGTATGTCTATGTGTGGGCATGTGTGTGTGTGTGGTATGTCTGTGGTGTGTGTGTTACGTCTGTATTATGTGTGGTATTTGTGTGGTGTGGTATGTGTGTCTGTGTATGTATTTATGTATTATGACTATGTGCATGCATGAATGTGTGTCTATGTGTACAGTGTTTGTGCTATGTTAGTTGAGTATGGTATGAGTGTGTGTGTGTGTATGTGTGTGTGGTATTTGTAGTGTGCATGTGATTTGTCTACATCACGTGTGTGGTATTTGTGGTGTATGTGTGTAACCCAGAGAAAACAGGAGTGATGTCAGAGAGACTCCTGTCCCCAGAGAGAACAGGTGTCTGAGGTGTGTCTTCTGCAGAGAGAAGCACCAGAGCCACTTTGTGAGCAGTGTTCACCCACACAGGTCTCTCCTGTGCAGAATTTGACAGGATTCGGAAGTATGATGAGGACAAAGCAGTGAGAAGCATCCAGACACTGAAAGCAGATGGAAGCAGGGCATGGAGGGGTGCAGGGCATGGAGAGGTGTAGGGCATGGAGGGATGCAGGCAGGGAGAGGTGCAGCCAGGGAGGGGTGCAGGCAGGGAGGGGTGCAGGGCATGGAAGGGTGTGGGTATGGAGGAGTGCGGGCATGAAGAGGGGCAGAGAGGGGTGCAGGCAGGGAGAGGTGCAGGGCACGGAGAGGTGCAGGGCACGGAGGAGTGCAGGTATGGAGGGGTGCGGGCACGGAGGGGTGCAGGGCATGGAGGGGTGTAAGGCAGGGAGGGGTGCGGGCATGGAGAGAGGCAGGGAGGGATGCATGGCATGGAGGGGTGCAGGGCATGACTTTTTTTTTTGTCACAGTGACAGGTCTAGAAACGGCAGCAGTGACGTGGCTAGGACCTGGAGCAGGCAGGCATTTTCACTGAACCAGAAGTCTGTAACAACCAAATCCTGAAGCTATTGTGGGTCTGCATCAGGATGTGATGGGAGCACAGACGCTGTTCTCTGGGCAACCACTCGGACATTTGTCCTCCTCCCACTTCCCACATCTGTATGGGAACTCCACTTCTTAATGGGTCCTGTTAGAATATAATGAGCACCCCTTAAATCTTAGCCATGTGACTTGGTTTGGCCAGTAACTTGTTGGGAAATGGAATCCCAGCAAATCCTTGTAATGTGCTTGCTTAGCTGATTGGCTGTGTGCTTCCACAGTGGGTATAAATAACTCTTCATCACACAGCAGGCCCCTTTCAGCTGATCACCAGATGAACTCCCAACTTGCACTGAGGAGCTGAACTGTGATTCTCAAGTGAAGCGCAGTCACCCAGAACCCAACTTAAGTTTCCCCTGAAAGGGCTGTGATTAGGCCCAGTTGCCATTGGATGGCTAGAGATGAGTTCCGGGAAAAAAAGTCTCATAGTTGAATACCTGTCTCACTGCACGTTGCTGGTTGGATCCATTACTGTGACTCTGGCTAATTGATACAGGCTCTTTCAAAGTAAAGGTGACACATAGAAATAAATGGGTCCACATTTCATTACTAGAATGGAGGAAGCAGGTTTGCATCTTAAAGCAAAGGCATTAATTTAGGTCACGTATTTGGAGGCATAAACTCCAAGAAACATGACATAGAGTCAGCTGAGGAACCCTACTTTTGGTCCCCAAATATGTTACCTTATGATGAATGTCAATGCTGTAAAGAAGGGATTATGTCATCAAACAGGAATCTAGCGATAGTGGGTCCCACAGACCCTTCTGAGGACATGCCCTCCATTGATCTAGAGACCTTCTGGACTCTATCTCTGTAACCCCAGACTCGTTCAGTCCCCTCAGAAGCTGGAATTTCATGAATGAATTATCATATTCCAACAGGCCTCTTCTCTTAACAATCCTACCTCCCATAGTGACCACATCATGAACAAAGAATGCATGAACCCTTGGAGCACACTTGAACCATAGCCTAATCACGGCAGCTTTGGTGGACAGTGTTAACACATGTGGTTCATTGTGACAGTCAGCCTACTTCTTACACTTTCTCAATCTGTGAATTCGTGAGAATGTTTTGGCTTAATCTCCAACCAAACTTTCCTTATTGGAAGCAGGCCCCAGTTAGATTGGCTACAGACTAGATGGGAAAAGGACCCACAACCTCTGTAGTACAAATACCCACAATAGAGTGTGTGTGGATGTAGACATGCCTGTGGTTATGAAGGAGTGGCAGATGGAAAATCAGAAGCTATCAGTAAAAAAGGAAAAGACTTCTATTTACTTTCTAAGTCCTAGGTTATGAGATGGGAATTTATGAATATGGGAGAGGAAGCATGTTTTGCAGAAGAGGCCTGGGAGTCTTACAGGTACCCCTGCAGCTGCAGCAGCCCCTCAGACTTGTCCTTAGAGTGGTGAGAGAGACCTTGACTGTAGCTCTGTAGTGGCTCCAGTGACATGTGACATCGTAGGCAAAGTAGCTTCCTTCCATACAAGGATGGTCCCAGGGGACACAGCTATGGGATGCCATTAGCTGGTGCCCCTGGGGGCTGGGATGGAGGCTTCTGGCCATGAAAGGGGGGGTTGGTTATCTGTTCGGGACCCATAGTATCCATTGAGATAGTTGCCACCAGAGGCAGGTATTGGGATGCTTCTATCTGAGCCCATTAATGATGAGGCACTGCCACTTGAAACTGCAGGTCCCCCAGGTCATCTCTCCAGCCTGAATTTCTCTAATTCTGCAGAAGTACCTCCAGTTGCTATAGCAAGCACTTGAATCCTTGTGTTCCTGGGTCTTCTGATATCTGACATCACGGAAATGATTTCCTTCCTATAAATAATTCATACTGAGAAATCAGACACTGGAAAGACCTGTGAGTTCTCCTTACTACAGTGAGAAGTGACAACCTACTTATGCAAGAGCTTTTTATGACAACACTCCTTTGAACTTTTTTGGGTAAGAATCACTTTTACCAAGCTTAGGGTGCTGTAATTACATGATTGGGGGGGGGATGCATCTATTATTCCTCCTTTGCTAAAATGCCTTTCAAGCAGAATGATCTGAGTTCGAATCCGAGATCTCATGTAAAAACACTGGGCAGAGGGCCAGCACTTTTGACTCTGTAAGGCAGAACCTGGAAAACCCCAGACTAAAGTAATGAGAAGGTAGAATAATTCAAGATGATTCCTAAAGTCACCCTTGAATCTCCCCAGGTACACAGTGCCCTCCAACATGTATAAATATATACGTGTATGCAGGTGTGCATACACACACACACACACACACACACACACACACACACACACACACACACACACAAATTAGATAGGTTCTTCAACTCCCAAAATGGCATGGATTGTGTGGATTGTGTTGCTGACCATGTTCAAGAAACAGGCTGGGTCTCCTTCAAGATGTCTTTCCCTGTCTTTGGAATCCCTGTTCCCTTTTCTCCGTCCTCCTCAATGGAGTGCATGGCTCTAGCTTACGTGGTAAGGAAGAATCCTTTGCCTTCAGCTCCTCTAGTTGAGAAATTTTGCTTCTTGACTTTTCAGCACCTTTGTGTGGAAATGTGTTACTTACAATGCTTAAGATATTTGGTGTGGAGGCAGGCAAAGTAATAATCTTGGTAACACGTCATAAATCCAGGGAGACAGGGATGCTGAAAGTAGCAGAATTAAGGACTTTGGAAAACATACGGGGTCAGTTGCAAAGGGTGCACTGTTATAAAACACTGGAGAGCTACCTCCTTAATCCGGGGGTGTACTCTGATGCAGAGAGCTTTCGAGTTACCCTACTGAAGCATGGATTTCACTTTAGTAGTTCATGTTTATTGTGTTGACATTTGTAGACATCAGCCAATATTGGTCCCCATTCTACAACCACAATTTTTCTTTCTAGCTCATCTGGAGTTGGAAGTTTGAGAAGACAAAGCCTATTACAAAGAGGGTAAGTAAATGGTTGTTCTCCATACCCTGGAATCATACTTCATGTAAAACAAACAGTTGGTAGAATTCCAGACACAATAGGGATGAAGCATTCAATAGTATTGGCTTCCATGTGGGGAAGATAGAAGTAGGCTGTTGTAGAATGGGGACCAATATTGGATGATGTCTACAAATGTCAACACAATAAGCATGAACTACTAAAGTGAAATCCATGCTTCAGTGTGTGTGTGTGTGTGTGTGTGTGTGTGTGTGTGTGTGTAGAACCACGGGCGAATTTGGAAACCACCATGGACCACCTCCACCTCCTCCTTGTTTACTCTGCCCCGAGATTCACAGGCTCCGCCCTACCAGGACCAGAAACGCAGGCCGCCCTTGCTTCTGCCCGGCATCTAAATGTGGGGTCTAGGATCCGAACTCAGGACCTTCCGCCTGCAAGGCAGAGGCTTAACCCCTGAGCCACCTCTCCAGCCCCTACTATGTCTTTTTGTATGCACATGACCCAGTGAATTGAACTAGATGATATTTTTCTGTTAAAATTAATTTTATCTAAAAAAAGTCATTTACATTTTTCATAGACCAAAGTTATAAAAAATGATATCCCATCATGATAAGGCTCACTTTCCCCAAGAAGTATATCTATTTAGTGACATTTTTCTGTACCATTGATCTTTTCAGAAAAGGTATGAAACGTGAAAACTGTGATAAAATGAACTTTATTCAAGATTATCAGTAGTCATGACATCTGTGTTTCGTGAGATTTTGCATCTTATATGGTGTGAAATTGTAGCAAACTGATAATAGAAAATTTTTCTCTCTCTCTCTTTGTTTCTCTCTCTCTCTTTCTCAAAACTCCATGAAGAGTAGCTGCTGTTTAACACAATAAGTACTATGTTACTGGTAAAATAAGACAAACCTGAAATATGACAGCATTGACTGTCACTATAATCATACAACATTGTGGTAAAGGTTTTAGCAGTCACAGTAAGAAAACAAAAACAAGTACAGAACGATTGGCAACAGAGAGAATCAAGAAATGCCAAGCATATTAGAACTAGGAAAATGGTTCAGCAAAGAGAAGGTAGACTACAAAGGAAATGCAGAGCTTCTTTGGTTCTCTGCAGCAACCTGCCAGCAAGGCCATTATGCAATAAGACACCATCAACAGTGCAGGTACCAGTCTTTTATGTGGATTGAACCACATTTCATTGTAGCAATTAGAATCAGAAGCAGATCTCTATTCTTGTTTCTGTTGCAATGGGGTTACAGGGATGAAAAAGAGTTGTTCTCTTGCTAGCAAGACAAGACATTTTACTTAAAGGCATTGAAAAAATTCTATGAACTTGTTTCATTACCAAGGCTGATGATGTAGTGGAGAAACTCATAATTATAAGGGGAAGGACATACTCTTTATAATTGTAAGGAGAATGAATTAATTTTCCAGCTTTATTTGCTTCAGAGACTGTTCATTAGATTCATAATGACACAGGATTCTGTACATATTCTATGTCCTTAATTAGAAAGACACTAAATAAATTTTAAAGTGGAACATATCTAAAAGCAGAAACGGAAAAAAGTGGGGCACTAAAAAAACTAAGAGCATTGATAGCATGGTTTATTCTATTCCTTCATCTTCTCATAGGTGTTTTTGAAAATTTTGGAAAAACAGAATAGTTATTGCAAACTCAGAAAAATGCAAGGATGATATCTGCAACCAGCTTAAGTAGAAAAGTCTTTCCTAATCCCTTTCTCTCATTGTCAGGTTGGAAAATTTGGGAATAATTGCATAATGCTGAAATATGAAAAGACACACACACAAAAAGTCTAACAAGGCAATTGGAGTTTGCATATGTGTCTATAAAAAAAGGGATAAGAAGACTGGCCTGCAGATGGTCACTGGACTTTGCTCAAATGTTTTGCCTGCCAGGACCCCACACAACTCAGTTATCAAATTCCTTAAGCTCGAAAGATCAGTCATGATGACGTCAGGTACCATAGTCCTGAAAGCAGAGAAAAGATCATGGGGGCAAAGGCTGGGATGTGTATATATCTCCAGAAGCAGCAAGGCCAGGCAATTTGGTGAAGTTTGATACTATTTTGAATGATCAGGAGAGAAAAAGACTAGCAGATTCCACTGCCTAGAAAAATCTCCTGTAGATTAGGGAGTGCGGAAAGGTCCAAAAAACCACAGCCAAGACCTGAGAACCAATGCCAACAGCAAGTAAGAAAACAAAGTAGTGCCGAGAGAAAAAAAAAACAACAAAATTGAGTCATTGGAAGAAAATAGACTGGTGTATCTAAGGTCGGAAGTGATCCGACAGCAACATATATGATGTCATGAAGATAGAGACAGCAAATTAGATATGTAATCAACATGCCTCTTCCGAGAGCAGCCTGTCTAATGTCCGCCTTCAAGTTCCATCACCCAGGGGCAGTCTAGGGTCATGTTATTTTAAGGTCACAAATGTATGATTCTTCCTGTTGGCTGGCCCTGCCAATCTTCCTGTGCCTCTTGGCAGCCAGATCCAAATGCTTGGGTTCATTTAGGCCCTAATTATTGCGCTTTCTTTCTAGTGAAAAATCTTCCCTTGTCTCGCTGTTAGAACACAGGCTCTTCTGATTGGACAGGGATATTTGCAAGTATCCAGGGACTTTTTTTTTTTTTTTTAAATCAGATTTCTCCTGACCACCAGAATGGATTTGGGAAAGAAAAAAAAAAAAAAAAAAACCAGAATCATTTGCTTCAGTAATCTTCCTAGAGAAGTTGCATTCCCGGCTGGGTTTGCCATTCATTTCTGCGCCGAGAACTTTATGGAGTGGAAACGGCTGAAGTCATCTGGCAGGGCTTGTGAATGTAGTTCCCAAATTCCCGAGGTGTGAGGGCTGGGTTCTTCCCAGCACGTTCTTTTCGATAAACATTCCCACACTTGGCCTTTCACTGCAGCAGCCCGTCCCTGCCCTTCCAGCGCCTGAAGCTTTTCACCTTGATGTTGCGGTGGCCTTCCAGTTCCACAGTTGACCTTGGCTGAGTGCCCCACATGATCATTCTTCTTGTAAAAGGAGAAAATCTCCAGCCCAGATTTCTGTGGTTGGCCCGTCTGCAGGATTTCTTAGGATCTGGGTCTGCTGGGTTGGACTTGTTGCTGAGACCCTGTTGAGAAAAGTGGGAGGTGGTCCACCCTATAGACCCTGCCTTATGCCTGTAGGCATGGGGGGGCTCTCTGATAGTCCCATTACACCCTTTTCCCCCAACCTGGGAAACCAATAAACTTGCAGGGCATTTGTTCTTTACTGAAATCCTGTCCCTGGAGCTCCATCTAGGATAGCTATGAAGATCCTCAAACAACACCATGTGGCTCCTGGTTTTGCTATTTAAAATTTTTGATTATTAATTGATTCAACCCAACCAGGTAGTATTGATAAGGAGGCATAGCATGAGAAAAGCATTAGCTAAAGAGTTAAATCTGGGATTTGGTTTCTTTGTGGAGTTTTGCCTGGTGTCAAAATCCTCCCAGAACTCAGGGAGTAATAGTTCTGCCCTGCCAGCAAAGAAGTGAGGATGAGAACTTAGAAAATCCAGTTATTGTCTTTATCACTAGATCCATGATAAAGACAGCTCTGTAAAATTTCTAGTTGTGTGACCTGAAATATTCAAGTCTTCATTTACTTCCTGGTAAAAGAGTGACATCAGTTACCACCATACAAAGGAGTTGAGAGAATTAAATGAGATGATGCTTGGTAGTGCTTATCTTTACCCACCACTGTCCTTGGTTCCAACTGAGTTTTCTTGAAACTGGTTTTTTTTTTTTCATGACTTCTGTTTTTAATCTGCAATTGAACCTTCTCAGCTTTAGTTTTTCTTCCTTATTTAATTAATCCTTTATAGGCTACTGTCTGGTTCAGTGTGACATGGTAAAGCATAAGGGTCCAAGGTCAATTTCATAAGTCTGGAAACGCCTTTGGAAGTTTTCTTGAGTAAGTGAACTTTTCATTGTGATTCCTTGGCCACTCTTGTCATGATTGTTAGGGATGGCAAATACATGTTCATGCTACCAGTCCACACTCCTGAAACCACAGCAGACATTACTAAATGATCACTGTATGCTTTCTTATGAGCAGAGCAGAATGTTGGAGTCACTTGGAGCATATTCTCCTGCCAGGAGCCAGTCTCATGGGATTAGAGCTGTCTGTGGTGTGGAAGATCCGTTAGCCACCTTTCCACATCACTTCTCATGTTACTTCTATTAGATTTGTGACCAGTAAAACATTACATTTTTGTTCTGCTTCATTAGACTGAATATGTATGTCATTTCTTCAAGGATTCTTATACTGACTTCTGTACTTATCTAAAAAGACAAGCATGTGGCCAGAATCCCTTGCCTTGTAGTTCTTTTTTTATTTTTTTTTTATTATTTATTCAATTGTGCTTGTATGCGTGTGTGTATGTATGTATGTGTGTGTGTGTGTGTGTGTGTGTGTAGAACCACGGACGAATGCAGGAACCACCATGGACCACCTCCACCTCCTCCTTGTTTACTCTGCCCCGGGATTCACAGGCTCCGCCCTACCAGGACCAGAAACGCAGGCCGCCCCCGCTTCCACCCAGCGTCTTTACGTGGGGTCTAGGATCCGAACTCAGGACCTTCCGCCTGCAAGTCAGAGGCTTAACCCCTGAGCCACCTCTCCAGCCCCCCTTGCCTTGCAGTTCTAAGACAAATCTGTCAATACAGGTTATAGCATTTGGGACATTGCAACTGGAAGACTGGCAGTGATCTTGCATATATAATGAGATACAGGTGTCATTATGAACACTAACAACGGTTTTTCCTCTCAAACAGGCTTATATATTTCCAAGGAGACTTGTCAGTCTCTAGGTAGCTGTGAGCAATAGGAATACATGTGCTGAATAGTTAGTCTGTTTCAGGAGTGCAGGTGAACAAGAGTTCCAACCTTTTTCTTGGAAAGTAGCCCTATAGACCTCTACCTCTCATGAAAGAGATGTTAAATTCAAAGCAGTCCAAAACATGTGCTTGGACCACAACATTACTTCGAGGTTATTGTAAGCAAGCATCCCAGTTCTGTCACCTTAAATTAAAACCCTGTGGATGTGTAGGTACTCTTTCTGTCTGATTAAGCTGCAATAGCCAACAGATTTCTGGGTGTTATGTTTTCAAGAGGGCACCTTGCATTGTCCATGTTTAGGTTGGGGGGGGGCTCCAATGTCTCCTGGGCGGTGTGCTTCTCCATTCAGCCCAAGCAGTGGGAGTATCCAGCGCTGGCTCAGGTCAGACCTCTTTTTTCTCCTTTCTCAGTGTTTCTTGCCAGCTCCTAGTGCAGATGCTATTTTGGTGCAAAGCCAGTTGTGGGTGGGAAGGGAAGAAAGGAATTGCCGACAAGCCCCCGTGCCCAACCCTTGCCTGTCTGCCCCTTCTCAGGGTCTCAGAAATGGATGATGTGTCGCCTTGTACCCTGCACAACCTGAGACTCAGATAGGTCTTCGTGATGTGTCCTGTCCTGGCTCAGAGCTCAGAGTTCAGGGAGACGAAGGGGCTGACTTTCTGTCTCCCTACTCTGTTTTCCTGGATCAGACAAACATCCACAAGACCAAGAAGCCGGCGAAGCTCAAGAAGCCTTCCTCCTTGCCTGGCTTCCTTCTCTTTCCCACATAGGCCCCTTACGAATGAGAAATGCTACCTAGGAACGATGAGGACTGTGGAGAACAGAGGCTGGAAGCTGCCTGCAAAGTTGGATCAGGGACCTCATGGTGGCTCCCAGGAATGGAGGACTGGGCAGAGTCTCGGGGTTGGGGGGTTATGAGAGACTCCGCTATGAGGTCAGAATGAGGGATTTGGCTGGAATGAGAGATTAACCTTCCCAAGCCTGCTGCCTCCTCTTCTCCCTCTCTGCCACTCACAATGGATGTAGGCCCGGCAGGGCAGGGTTTCCAGGCTACATGCAGCTCACCATAGAGGAAGAAGGAGCAACAAAAACCTGGGGATGGAAATGTCAGCACCTGGGAAGAGAGGAAATTCCTTCTAGAACTCAGCACAGGCCACATTGGTACTTGTCGTTGTCATTTGTGCTTTGTACGGGACAGCAGGTAGACACTGCCTGTGTGCCCTGAAAGACAGTGTCCTTCGTGGGCTGAAAGAAGAGGAGGAAGGCTGTGATGAGAACAGAGACCTGTAAAAATACAGGTTCTGTGAAGGGCGGAGGTGCTCTGACTCCGCAGAGTTGACCACTGACGTGAGCAGGCTTGCCAAGGCCACCGGCTAGTAAGCTCCAGGGTAGACTTTACCCTAGATGGACACGTGCACCCTCTCTGTGGACCTCTGCTCCTCACCAAGCCCAAACTGCAATCCCTGCCCAGCTAGAGTGGATGTCACTCTCATCTGCGGGAAGCTTGTGGTGCAACGGTGTCACCACACCCTTCCTGTGGTCCTGCTGCCGGCCAACTACCATTGCCTTTGACATCAGAACTCCTTCATAGGGTAGGAGCGTCGCATCGCCTGCATGTCTTAACTGGCCGTTGTCTCGGTTGTGTTTCTGGAGACACCCAGTCCTCTGCCACCTGGCAGCTGGGCTCATTGACTTGGCTGAAGGCAGGATGGAGATAAAGGCGTGAACCTAGAGAACCGAACCGCTCTGTGGCTCTGCGGGGAGGGGCTCTGGTTTCCTGCGGATTCAGAGTCCTGCATTCCACCGCAGGGATATCTTCTGCAGGAAATGGGGGTTCCTCTGGGTACCTCAAAAAGTTCTGCCCTCTTGTTTCCTGCCAGTACTAAGGTCAGATAGACATCCCTCTGCTGCTTGGCCTGCGACTGTCACTCTGAAAATCAATCCAAAGAATCTTGCAGTTCTTTTCCAGTGTTTGGCAGCATGACCCTTCCCTTTACACTATTTTATGAGTTTGTGTATCACCTGTGGGTAAGTGTACGTGTATGTGGGAGTGTGTACAAGAGGGCACTTGAGTGTGTGTGCCTGCGGGGTTCAAAGATAATTCAGAAATTATCCTGGATTACTCTGTCTCACTTTTGTTTTGTTTTGGGGTTTCCCAGGCTCCACCTTCCAGGACTGGAACTATAGGCGGGACATATTTTCATAGGATCTGGAGATAGGCAAAGGCTCTAACCCCTGGGCAATGTCCCCCGGCCCATGACAACATTTGACACAACATCTCTCCCATCCGTGGCCGTCCCCCTCCTTCTGCTCTGTTTCTGATTGTTTTATGGAGGGAAACAGAAACAGTCCGACCATATCTCTGTCCCAACAGCTTTTTCAGTCACCCCAGCCGGGGAGGCTCACTGCTTTTTTGTCTGTATTCTGTGGCTTCTCCAGTTACTTTGAAATCTTAATTTTACATTGGTCTGCTGTTTAGTCTATCTGGAGGCATCTGGAATCTAACTGTACCTCACGTCTATGGCTGAAGATAATTTTTTGCTTATTGTTTAAGTCGGCAGGTACCTTGAGTGGTGTAGCTTTAATGTCCCAGCTTGGTTTTCGAGAATTAGGACATTTCTCTTATCAACCTCATCTGCTACTGGGTGGGAGAAACAGTATGATGGGGTCCCAGGCCAGAGGTGGCGGCCTTGTCATGGGTTATAAGTAGACTCATCCTCTGCTTTAGAACTGAAACTGGATTTTAGTAGATAGAGAGAGGGATGGAGATTCCTCAAGGTATCGTGGATTCTACCCAGATGCAAGGGCAGGACTCTGGGAATTCCCTGGGATCTGTGTTCTGCCGGATGAATTTCCAAGAGACGTTATCTCAGTGCATTCCATTTTAATAAAGAGTTTTAAGCCGGCAGCATATGGAGAGCATGTGCAGCCTCAGAGTCGCTACAGGTAAAAGAATTCTTTTGACCCAATTGTGTGGTCAATGTGGATTTATTGCCACTAAATCTTGTCTGCTCTTGGGTGAGAGAGCAGAACATTCTTGTGTCTGTGATGGTTCACATGAGATGAACTCGGGTGCTGTGGCTGGCATGACCCTCTCTGATAACTGACCAGGTGGGCAGGCCACAAGTGGCAGATCTGTGTCTATCTAACAAGGAGCTTACTCCACACGTGCTGAAGGTTGGCAGCACCCCAGCTTGTCCCTGTAGTCAGTTCCGAGATCCTTCTGGAGGCTTCGAAGCAGACTTTTTCCCCTGAAATCACAAGCTCTCTCTAAGCCAGTTGTCTTTTCTGCTTTCTCTTTCTATCTGGAAGCAATTTATGAACCTCTTACCCCATTTTGGTTCCTCAGAACTGGCGACAATTTCCAAAGGAAAAGCGGTAGCCATTCTGTCTGTTAACTGAAGTGCATCGTATCTTATTACATCTTTGGAGAAAAGTAATTTTATTTACCAAGAAACATCCCAAATGAGAAGGTCAGACATGTGATTATTTTATTTATTGATGTTATCATTAAAAAGAGGATACACATCCTGACTATCTTATTTAACCTGAATTTTTCAGTTTTATTCATCATAAAATCAAGAATTTGCACTCCATGATCACTTTACAACATCAGTTTTCCATCCTGTGGCCAAGGATACTTTTCTAAATGCTTTCTGCAAATCTATTCCTTGACTTGTTTAATGTTCCTTTCCATGTGGGTTGACATAATGTCCCCTCCAACTGTTAATACATTGGAAACCATGCAATGTCTAGAATTCTAATTTTTAAATGATCCGGAAACACAATATCATAGTAGCTAATATTTATTGAGCATGTACTAGATGCATTTGGCATCTTTTACATGTAAATCGCCTATGATTTAGTTTTTTATAATAACCTCCAGAGGTGGATTCTAGTATTTAGCCAACATTTTACAGAAAAACAGTCCCAAACATGAGGCTGATAAGTAGCTTATAGAGTGGTGGACCTGGGATTCCCGTGCAGACCTGCACTCTCTAGATAAATCTGTCTTTGTGGGAATGTTGTTGCTTTGTTTTTACATAAGTTCAATTTCCTTTAGGATCTCTTCTGAAAATGTTTTCAAGTGCACTAACTATTCCAAAAACAGGAGAGGCTGCAATGTACATTAATATCTTGGTTTTGAGCCTCCGGATTTACATCTTTTGTGGAGCCATGCAGCACCAAAGTAGCACTGAGAAGGGCCAAATTTGAGGGTGAGTTTCCCAGGAAGAATCAGCGATAGTGCCGTGCAGAACTGACTTGGGTCGCATTCTAATAGAGGTCCTGACCTTTCCCTGTACTCCTGGTCATAGCTTCCTTCTTCAGTCTTTAAAAAAAAGACATCAGACTGCTTGTCTTCATGAAGAAGAATTATTGCCTGGCTGGGCAGAGGAAAGCCAACTGGTGTGTGTCTTGTAGCACTGACGTGGGGAAGTGGCTGCGTCTGATGAACCTCCCACCCTGCAAACAGCTCATCTTGGTTTAACCCAAAACCCCAAATAACTCTCCCAAAGCTGCTTCTGTCAGTCCAGAGGATCCCCCCCCCAAAAAAAAAAAACTTACGAAATGCTCACAGTACCAGCCCTCTGCCTGGTACCAGATAAGCACTCAATAAATATTTGTTACTTCGTGGCAAAATTGATCGATTCGGCAGCGATTTTTCACTCTTCAAAAAGATTCACTGCAGGGTTCCTTGAAATAGCCGGCTCCCCCGGTGTAGTTAAAACGCTCTTTGATTTATAGGAATTGGGGGTCCTGGGCTCTGCGGGGCCACGCGGGTCTTGAAAAGTGAGATGGTGGCTGCCGAGCTCCCCACTGGTCGGCCGCCGCGGCAGCTCCCCTGCACCAGCCTGGAATGCACGCAGGCGCGGCCGCTGCCTCCTTGACCACAAAGAAGCTCATTTTGTGAATGAACCGCGCTGCCAGCAGCGCCGTGGTATTCCCGGTGACCTCCGCCCTGGGATTGGATTCCCGCCCAGCGGGAAGACCAGGCCTTAGGAAAAGGTTAGTTCACTGAAGGCCACAGCCTGCTGGGTTGAGGTCTGCGGAGTGAAGAACTCAGAGAACTTTTCCTTTTTCCTGAATCACCTCCAGCAGCCACCCTTCCTGACCCGGTGGCTTTTTCTCTCTTTTGTCCAGGGAGATTGATTTCTGTTCAGCTCTTCTGCTGCTCTTGGCTCCTGCTATTATTATTATTATTATTATTATTATTAGTATTAGTATTAGTATTAGTATTAGTATTAGTATTAGTATTAGTAACTGTGACTAATAATCATTTTAGTTTCTTTGCCCTGCTGCTTCCCAACAGCAATTCTGGGGTCCTCAAGAGCTTCCTTTCCACTGGTTCCCCCACCCCCCTTTTGCTCCTCCCCCTCACCATGGCATTTTTTTTTCAGTTTGATGTTTTTAGGTATCAAAGGAAGGTCTCCAGGAACCCTGCCACTAAAGACTTTAATGAGGACCATGCCCACGAAATCCTGGCTGCCAGAGACATGATGATGATTTATGCCTCTCACTCACTCCTTAACAGCAAGAGGACTATTTGTAAAAATAAAAAAGCTGCTCATATGGAATTAAACAAGAGCATTGCTGCTTCCTTCCAGACCCCGGGAACGTAACAAAGAGCATCCACACTCCATCTCCTGCACATGGCTCAGGGCTGATATCAGTCTTCTTGTCACAGAAAGCTAAATCCTGTTAGCACAGGCAGCAGCACACACTCTGCTTACAAGCACATCTCAAAGGGTCTATTACCAAGGAAAGTAGGAATGGCGCGTGGTCAACACAAAAGAAAGCATTCACAAGCCCTGCTCAGAGCGAGCCACCCAGTCGGCTGGGCTACTGTGGGAATAGGCTGAGACTGGCTGGAGAGGTTCCTACGGTCTCCTATTCATTCTTGGTGTGAGATGGATGCCAATTCATTTCTGGCTAGCTCTGCGGACAGAGCTCTGGAAGGAAGAAGATACGAACCGTAGGACCCCCTTCCCTCTCCTATGAAATGGGGTTTCTTTGCATAACCCCACAGTGTAGCTAACATTAATGAGATCATTCTTAGCAACCACTCCATGTGCTGCCGACATATGCTCACTGTTATCATTCTTCGGGTCTGGGGCTGCCATGAAGCGGTGCCGCTCAGGCCTCCTGTTGCAGGGAGAAGAGTTGGCAGCTGCTCCCAGCTGCTGCGCTCTAAGTTCATCTCCAAGTTGCAGCCAAACTTACACTAAGGCCACCATTTCCTGGGAACCATGGTGGGAAGCCATGGTGGAGCCGATGCAGTTTGGTGCAGGCTCATTCCCAGGGAGCCAGGACTCTCTTCCCACCACAACTCCACCTCTACCCCCATCTCCATCCTGCTTTGCCTGGCCTCATCCTGAGACTTAACTCCCTCACCTATCTTCTCTTCTCCTCCCTTTCGCCTTCCCTCATGGTCTGAAGATCCGCCTTGTCTTTTGTATTCCGACTTCTCTCACATTTTCTTCTCCCTACTCCCCACTTCCCTGAAAGTCCCTTGTGAGTCTAAATCTCTGTCCCAATGTCTGCTTCTTGGAGGACCTGAACTAACATGCTTGCTAATCAGGTCCTCCATCATTACTACAAGGTACATTAATAACACCAGTGACGTCTCTGCTGTGTGCACGGTGATTCCCTCCTTCTCTTGGTCATTCAGCCTTGGATAAACTGTCATGGGTGCTGATGCTAGGTCCACAGGTGGTTCCTTTTACTGACAAGCTGGTAAGTTAGTGTGTATTCAGACATAGCTATACACACAAATAGTCATAACATATGGTTCCTGTCCAAATAAAGGTGCATATAAGGAATGCAAGAATCCAGAAGTGGAAGCGGGTTACTTGCCACGGTGGGGGTAAATGGGGAAAACTTCATTAAAAAAGAACATTTGAACAAGGGTACAAGTTATGCACTCTCATCCTCTTATACCTTTTGGCTATGGTGGCCCTGAAGTATTTAGGAGGCCCTTCATATTTAGAAGGAAGAACAGACTTTCATACTAGACTTCACAACGCAGTCATTTTCTCTCTTAGTTTCTCCTGCAGTGGCCGTGAGGTAGACTTGAGATATGCCACTTCCTTGAAAGAAATACAGGTGTCATGGGTTCTTCCACAGCTGGAACAAACTCCTGAGACAGGCAAATGAGTCCAGGAAGCTGCAGAGCCAATGAATTGCACGCCGCCGAGGTTGTGATGTTGTTCCTGGCTCAGCTAGAGCCCAGCCTGCCTAGGCGAAAGGAATGTCTGTTGCAGGCCGAATCTCCACCTTCCCTATCTCATCAACAAGTCCAGTCGTGGGTGGGGATATGGCTCAGGGGTTAAAGCCTTTACCTCAAAAGCCAAAGGACATGAGTTCTGATCCCCAGATCCCACGTAAATGTGCAAGGCAGAAACGGCAGTGGTTTGCAATTCCAGCCTTGAAAGGCAGAGCCTGGGAAACCCCAGAACAAAACAATAAGGAGGTAAAGCAATCCAGAATGATTCCCAGTGTTACCCCTGGACCTCCACAGGTACACATTCAAGCACCCTCTTTTATACACACACCACCACTAACAACAACAACCGTAAAATCCACCATCTCTGTAGAAACAGAGTCTTAAAGGAGTTAAGTTCAAAATAACTCTTTAGGGGTGGGCCCCATCCACTCAAACTAGTGTCCTTGTAAGGTGATAGCATTCTGATACACACATGCAGCCAGAAAACGTGAAGAGGGACGGGAAAAGCAGAGAGGACGGCCTTCAGCAAGGCACCGAGACACGCCTTCCTGTCAGCCCTAGGGCCTCAGAAGGAAGCAACCTCAAAGCACCGCAAACTCTGACATCCAGACATCAGCCGTGGGAAAGAAAGTCCTGTTGTTTAAGCCACCCAGTTTGTTATACTTTCTCATGACAGCCCTGGGAAAGAAATTGAGGATTCTTCCTTAGAGGTGGGATGCAGTTCTTCTTAGCTCCTAACCGTAATACGGAGCAGCAAAGTCTGGAAAGATTGTGGTTTTCTTCTCCAGAGCATTAGAAGTTAACCTTTGGGAGCCAGACTTCTGAGAGAAGACTTGGTCACGCAGATGAACTGACCGAAAGACACTGTCCCAAAAGCCTCCCAGTGCAAGTGGGACGAAGACAAGTCCACCCTTTGCTGTCGAGGCCTAGCTGCTACTGGAGACCGAGACATAGCCTTCTGTGGGACTGAACGTAGAGACGGGGCATCTGCTGAGGATCAGGAAGACTGTAACACTGCAGACCTAAGAGGGGAAAAAACGAGGCAAGAAAAGGGACAGGCTGAAGAACGAGATCCTCAACAACAATGCACACAAAGCTTCCCCCTCGTCCCTCAGGAATTCAAAATGGGAATTCCTGAGAAAAGGGCGAGTGATGCCTCAAACTCACATCTTGACATCGCTGAAAAGGAAGGCCTCGTTGGCCCTGGGTCAGAACCAAGAAACATGAGCAATCCTAACTTTCCGGGTGTGATGTGATGGTCCAGTCACTTTTCTGGGGGCAAATCAAGTCTTACAGTGACAGATACTACATTATAGCAAATCATGACTGTGGGGGAGAACTAGCCAGTGCCCAAGATGGGGGCTGCAATATCTTAATGCCCAAACCATCTCCCTAAAGTAAAACATTCCACAAAAATTGCTTTATTCACTCTGGTGTTTTTTGACATCCTGAGGGGTCATTTCCTGCTAAAGCATTTTTTTTCCTCCCCCCTCCTCACATAACATTCCCTCCACTACGAATCTGAGATTACTAAAAAGATAAATCTTTCCATCTAAAGATACGTACAGGACCAAGTTGTCTAGTGTTGTGCATATTTCTTTAGGTCTTTGTCTTTTAGTTTAATTTGTGGAGACCACTCCCTTCTCCCCCACATGTCCCCACATGCCAAGTTCATACAGGAGAAGACTGACTAGGAACCACAGATGAGAAAGATGAATTTGCCTCTCAATTCAACAGCAAATATCTCTCTTCCAAGCAGAACTGAGGGAAGAAGGAACCACAAGATGAGCCTGGAGCATCCAGTAAGAGATGGGTACACAAAGTTTGCATAAATTGGTCAACAATTAAGCTTAAAATACCTTTGCTGTGTATATGTGTGGTTTACAATATGATACTGTAAAATATATGTATATATTAAAACAGTTACCAGAGTAAAGTAGGTTAAAATTTTGTCATTTGACGTGACTGACCTTTTTTTTGAACAATAGCTAAAGTCTAATTATTTAACAAAAATCACTAATGCAATACATCTTTTGTTAATTTTTAGACTAGTGTGTATTACAGTTCTGCTATGAATAGACAAATTAAAGATCCTTTTGTTCCCGAGCTTGGCTTAGAACCCAAATCTTATAAGCTACTTTGCTTTGTGTATGCCACAGACACCCTGTCTTGGAATGCGGTGATTGCATGCAAATTAGTCAATAAGTAATTTTTACAAATGCAATATGATCCCTGATTTCAAATTCCTAAAAAAAAGCAGAACGTGAAAACAAAAATTATGTATAGGTAGGAAAATAAAGAGTCAAATACTTCAATGGAAGAGTGAAAGAAACATGGCAGGCAGCGGGAATGGTTTCACTCCATCACAGAAAAGGAAAGATAAGGAAGCTTCAAAGGAAGGAGTGTGGAAGAACAAGTCTAATCATCAGTAGACACTGGCTGATATTGCCTCCAAGACACCATCAGCTTAGGCTCTGAACTGTTCTGTAAGTTGGTTTCTCTTTCTCAGATGGAATGCACAAATTAAAGGAGAAAAGAATGAATGGAGACTTGAGCGTTGACCCCTGAACTGGGAAGAATTCATTCCTCATTGTCTCAGACTTTCCTGAAAGAAGCAAATCAAGCAGACTGTCAATAACTATACTTCCTGGAGATTTTCCTTTTCCTTTTTAACTTTGCCCCAACAAAATCCTCTCAAAGGTACAGGAGACTGTCAGTGAGTTGTTATGACTGAGCTGGAAGGGCTGGAAACATTTTCGGAGGTATCCAAGTGCATAAGGTGCAACTATTATATAATGAGTCGGAATGTTAACAGGCCCGCGCACATACATCCTAATGAGCTTGTTCCCCAGGGAGCAGGTCAGCCGCCTGCTCCAGTGATTTGGCCATTACTGAAAACATTCTGAGAATGCGTGTCTCTCTGGAAACTGTCTTTAAACCTCCAGCACATTCTTTTGAATTGTCTTGATGATGGCAAATCTGAGGCTTTTGAAAAAGTCTGAAGTTTTTACTCATATGTAATAGGTAATTTTCTAACCATACCAGCCTGGGGGAATAGTTGGAGGATAAAACGCTGACATAAACCCATTACCCCACAGCCCAGGCCCACCCGCTGCTTTCCTAGGATCCTGACCCACCTCGCTCTGCCTCCAGGGTAGGTTTGGGGAGCAGGAGAGAAGGGAGAGTGAACGTGAATGTTTTTCAAATGTCATTTTATTCTTCTTCTGTTTTTCTTCATAACTTTCTTGTTGCTTGGCAGTCTAGAAAACACTGGAGAAATTTCATGTATGTAGCTTGTTTTCAAAGCTGGCTTCTACCAGTTCCTTCTCTTCCCTGCTCTTCCTACTCTTCATCCCTTTTGGATTTGCAGTCTGTGTAATTCACAATAACTAATCTGAGAGGAGCATAGGGACATCCACACAAAGTGGCAAAAAGAATGTCCCCGAACTGAGATTTGATCCCTATGCATTGCATATGCATTGAAAAATCTCACAGGTAAGTTCACGTTCAAGTTCACGTTCAAGAAGGAGCTGTGGAGATGGCCGAGCCCGTAAAGTAGCTTCCACCTTGCTCTGGACCGCCCTTCACTCTTCTCCCTTCACTCTTCTCCCTTCACTCTTCTCCCTCATTTCACTTTAGGGTTTCCCTCTCCTTTTTTTTAATATTAACCATTTCTAGCAAGTAAGAACTTGCACAGATATAACTTCACTGTGATATATATTTGTCTCCATTACAATTGAGCACATATACTTACTTGATTTTGTTTCACTTATTCAATGTCTTTTCAAGCTAGATAGTTTCTTCAAGCTATCTTTTGTTGGCTCACTAGTATATCTCTAGTGCTTGCATGATGCCTGGCATATGCAGGAATGAAATAGTTGTCCAGTGAGTAAATCAACTTCTTGTTCTTGAGGAATTCATAACCAACTTCAGACTAGCAATGGCCTGCTTAACATGTCATATATTGTCTTAAAGCATTTAATGACTTTAATTCTATAAAAAAATCTTTTAGATAGAAAAATCACTGTGGAGAAGAATTAATGTTCTTAAAATGTGTACATAGTTTGTCATTCATTATTTATTCATTTTAATGATACTTATTAATTTATGAAAGAAACACTGTTGAGCTCTTATGAAATATCTTGTACTCTGAGGAAGCATTGGGAACTTTCTCTTCTGTCACTCCTTCTCATCCCCCTATCCCCTCAAGGAGCACGTGGCTTGTAGTGGGCAAAGCTTAGAATTTAAAAGAACAGTTGTGAAATCTTCCATCAAGTGCTATAAAAATGTTTTAAGTTTGAAGTATGCCGTGTGATCCTTATTGCCAACTGGGAAGCCACCCCAAAACTTAGTGGTACAAAACAAGACAATTCCATGGGTCAGTAATTTTGACGGAGGCTAGTAGGTCAAAAAGTCCCTGTAAGACTGGGCCTTGACTAGGTGACTAGAATGGCTGGAGGTGTCTGGGATGGCTTTAGGGACCAGATGACATGGATCTTGATTGAGAATTTGCCCAGTTCCTCAGTGATTCTTTAGTTTATTGTTTTTAGAACTGAGATAAATTCTACAGTCATTGATCTACCATCTGAGAAAGAATAGTTGGAAAAGTCAATCATCTTTCTCCACAGAGATTCTTCATCTGGCTACTTTGGGCTTTCTCCAGTAAGGCAGGATCAAGGCCGGTCAACTTTTCAGATTCATTTGGACTTCTCTAGTATGAGTGTTCCAACAGATTGGACAAGAGCTAGAAGGCTTCTTGTTACCTGCTCTTGAAAGTCTCGAAATATTACCGTTACCACATCTGTATATCAGGAACGTCATAGCCAATTCCATGTTCAAAGAGGGAGGAATCAGGCTGCTTCTCTCAACTGAAGACACAGCCAAGACTTTGTGTCGTTTCCCAGTCTACCACTCAATATATAAGCAGTGTGCTGAGCACTGTGCCTGTAGTATCTTTTTCTTTTAAATCTTATAGCATCTGGTGAGGTAGATGTAGATAAAGAAATTGAGGCTTTAAGAGACAGTAACTTCCCCCATAGTCCATGGCAAATAATTCATGGAGCCATCATGAGTTTAATTTCAATTTCCTTGAATTAAGACAAAATCTTTTTTTGCCTATTTAGAACAGGCTTCAGTGGAGATGGGAGGCTGGTTCTTACAGTAAGATCAAGTAACAGTTCATAAGGAAGAAACTTGTCAAAGCACTGGCTACATAGTGAGCCCATCTTTGAGCTTTGGGCTCCAGGGAAGAATGTCAAATAATGAAACAATGCCTCAGACTGGGATATGGATGTCTATAGGGTAAACGAAAGGGTGCATTCCAAATTTCTTTTCTTTCTTTCTTTAACCTTAGAAAAATATTGACAAATCTCTGAAACGGTCCTAACCATCCCACATCCATGAAGTGGCTCAAACCAATGGAGCTCCTGCTTGGAGTGGAAGACTGGAAAAAGACTGGGAAAGTAGAAAAGGAATGTGGGATTTCTAGTTTTGAAGTTTTACCTTAGCTTATGGTCCTGAGAAGCTCGAAGGGAATTCCCACTTAGCACACCTCTGAGGCAGCCTGGTGCAGGGAGGTAAAGTGTATTTTGGGGCTTTTTCGTGTGGTCTCACTCCTCAGCACTCAAGTACACGCTGTCATTGTGGTAGAACCCTGATCTTGCAAGGTCTTGTTTTCTGACTGCTTTGCTGACGGTATCTTGTCTGGTGTGCAGCAAAGTCCCAAAGAGCCTGTGGCTTTGGTCAATTATGCCACCATGTTTGACAGGCAGTGATGTGATGCTTTCACAAGAGGAATCATAGCTTTAGGGAAGTCACTTTTGCTGTTGTTTTTCAGAATGGATTAAACAGTTTACTGACTGCCTTTTTAACACAGTACATGCGGAATGCTTTAAAACAAGCTCCACTTGGCTTGCTTCATGCATGTGTCTACTTAGCTATCTGTTAGGTCAGATCCTCTGCAAAGCCTTTGGACAGCAGTCATGTGCAAAACAGACTTAGTTCTTGCTCTCATGGAGATTACAGTGTGGAGGGATGGAGAAATTGAACATACTCTACCTAGTAAATAAAATATGCACCTTTTAAGTGAGAGAGAGAGAGAGAGAGAGACAGAGAGAGAGAGAGAGAGAGAGAGAGAGAGAGAAGCTATTAAAAGAATATATAACAGGGGGACTGGAGAGGTGGCTCAGGGGTTAAGCCTCTGCCTTGCAGGCAGAAGATCCTGAGTTCAGATCCTAGATCCTACGTATAGACGCCAATCGGAAACAGGGGCGGCCTGCGTTTCTGGTCCTGGTAGGGCGGAGCCTGTGAATCCCGGGGCAGAGTGAACAAGGAGGTGAAGGCAGTCCGTGGTGGTTCCCGAATTCGTCCGTGGTTCTACACACACACACAATTGAATAAAAAAAAAGAATATATAACAGGGATTTAACTTAGATTAAGGGGTTCACTTGTCAACAAAGAGACACTGATGGAGAGACTGGTGGCTAGGTAATAGATACCCAAGAAAAGAGCTTGGTGAATGGTGTTCTAGAAGGAGCACCAGGACTAGGCAGGAGCTTGAATGGTGCTGGTGACAGGGAAAACTGGGATGAGACAGTGCAGGGTCTGAAGCCCAAAGCAAGGAGTAATGTTTCTAGTTCTCCCTCCAGTCTGCTTGGTAAACCACTTACTACATTGTCAGCTTGATTCAAAGTCCAGAACTATTGGTTATTGAACTAATCAAAGTCAAGATCTGTCCCTGATGAGGATATTGGCATTCTCCTGTGGAGGGTAAGGTGGGTATAGAGAGACAGTCCCATATTGAAGCATTAACTTGAGAAAAAAATAGGATTCAAATGTGTGCACATTGTTCTACTTACTGTAAATAGCATCATTCATTTGTACTTGCCTTCAATCAGATATCAACAAATGTGCCTTGACAGATGTGAAAATACATCTTCTCTCTCTCTAAGAGCTTACCAGCTCAGCAGAAGAACCAGCTCTGTGAGTCACCCCACAAAACCATGGACTCACACAATGGAACAGTCAGCGTCTGAAATATCACCTGGTCAGGCTCACAGATGTATTCTCTAGGGGCACAGAGTCTTTCCACATTCTCTTCTAATCCTGCGGTTTCCATATTGATCATAATCAAATATGCATTTTACTGACTATGAAGGAAAACAGCCTCCCTTGTTTGCAAAAATGATCTACAAAAAAATAAAATAAAATAAACAGGGCATGGAGAGTGGCATTAGCCCCTGAAGTTACTGACTTTCATACTGAAGACTGGAATTCTGAAGACTCACAGGTATATTTTCAGGAATTTATGTCAGTTTCTTGCCCTTGATATGAGGCAGTGGGGCATAAAACTTGAGAAACTAAACCTATTCCAATCACTGTTATCAGGCAAGACAATCAAGGTTTAGGAGGAGTGAGAATAAGATTCCTACAATATTTAAGATTCTTTACATTACCTCGAAATTATAGCTTTCAAGGTTCTTTTACAGTTTTTAACAAATTATGTATTAGAACGAGTGAGCTAGAGAGAGGGAGGGAGGGAGAGAGAGAGAGGATGTGTCATGGTGCACATGTAGAGGTCAGAGGACAATTTTTTTTTTCTCCTTCCATCACGTGGGCTCTGGGGATCAAACTCAGGTCACTAGGTTTGTGAACTGGCGCCTTTACACGCTGAACCATCTTGTTGATCCTTCTTTTGCCCTCGTTATTTCATTATTTTCTTGTACACACCTATGAGCCATAGACAGGATTCTGAGCTTCATAATAGAAAGGAAGGACTGGAGAAGTTGCTGGAACGCTGTGTGGGGCAGTTTCTCCCACCTGTTTCCTGAAACGCATCGTGATCAGCACGGTGCAGGCGGCTTTCCAAGTGAAGAAAGAACTCTGGTTCCTTTAAGAAGACAGGATCGAGTTGTATCAGGATTCGCTGCCCACTTTTTCTCTCCCTCTGATTCACCTGTTCTCTTTTTCACCAGAAAAGGTGCTTTCAGCCCAGCTTAGTGCTTGCTGCTGTTGCCAGGAAGGAATCAGCTCAGCTGAAGATAAAAACCCCAGTGTCCCCAGGGTTCCTTCCCGCTACTGAGTTGTCTCCTTCTGCTAACACTGTTGCTCTCCTCCTAGACTCAGGAACTAGCGAGCTAGATGCTCTGAAGAGATAGAAGGGCCCGAGTCAGCTAGAATGGAAGACATGGGCAAGAAATACCTCTAGGATGGGGAGATGCATTCACTAGAAGCCCCAGCACAGTGCCTGGGTTTTTCTGAATGAATAAATGAATGATCTCAAAGTAACAATCAATTTGGTTAACATGATTGAACTTGGTTGTGATTCATTGGCCTTTGAGTGAAGGATGAAGGGATACATACTCTTTTATAAAGGAAAAATTCTTCCTGTCCTCTCCAAAGTGCAGCTAAGAGGGCTTGGTCCCTGCCGAGCACCCATGTGCTCTTAGTAAATATGGCCAAGACCTGAAAACAGTCTTAGCAAATGGTCCGGCTGGGAAGACAGTCACGAAGGATAACAGTGAGTGGGATGAGAATAAAACATGTGTCTATCTCTGCTCAAGGAAGTCTAGCAAAGTCTACCAGAGATGGTGGCTTAGTGTTGCTAGGGAGAGGGATTTGGAACAAATGTGGATGTAAAAAGCACCGTGTGCAGTCTTATAAGAAAAACTTTTCTAAAGGGGGAATAACAGGAAATGGATCAAGAAAGTTAAGCAGATATCCTACCGTAAAGGACCTTGGAATGGTAAGGAGTATGGGCCTAATCTTCTAGGTGCCTTTTGTCAATCGAGGAGAATATGACAAGCCCCAGATGCCTGGAAGCCATGAAGTATTCCAGCCATTCTCCTCTGTTTTGTTAAAATTTGGAATGTGGAAGATGTTTGTGCATTCCAAAGCCTTCGGTCATGGTAATACAAATTGTTTCTTGGAAATCGGATCATAGTATTCCAGATTCATAGTATCCTAAAGTTGGTCAGGTCAGGAGTGGGAAGTAACCAATGTCTTTGAGCTCGATAAATGTACATGTGTGCTTTGTGCATGGTAATAGTCATGGTTGTGCATGTGATCAGTGGGGGAACTTGAGAGTCTGGTCAGCAGTCTCAATGGTTAGCTGAATTTGGCCAAAGGAAGGTGACATGGAGATACCCTTCATCTACATCACAGTTCTGCATTGGATTCATCCAACCCAAGATTTCCAAATATAGCCTTAGGGCATCTTTGAGTTCAAGGGAAATAAACTCTTCAAACAATAGTGCTAATATTAATAGTGAAATAATAATAGCTTCACGGGCTATTTGTTTCTTTCAAAATTCATATGTTGGAACTCTCATCTCCAGTGTAATTGTATTACAGATGAAGATTTGTAAGGAAAAAAATTAAAATGAAATGAAGTCATAAAGGTGGAGCCTTGATCCAGTAGGATTAGTGTCCTTATTGCTCTATCTCCTTCTTTTTTTCTCTGTACATATGCACAAAGAAACAGCTGTAGTAAATACAGCTGAGAAAGTGACTGTCTTCTAGGCAGGAAGAGACGCTTCACTGAGAGCCAAATTCTAGTGCCTTGATCTGGGACTTGATTTAAGAACCAACAGAAAATAAATCTGTGCTTAATATAATTATTCTGATATTTTATGTATATGCATATAGGGTATGTTCATATGTGTGTGGAGGCCCAAAGGGAATACTGGGAATAATTTTGGATTGTTCTTCTACCTTATTTCTTGCTCTTGGGTTTTCCAGACTCTGCCTTCCAGGGGTAGTATTACAGGATGCTGCCTGGTGTGTCCAGAATTTTTATGTGGGATCTGGGAATCTGAAACTCAGGTCCTTTTTGCTTATGAGGCAAAGGCTTCAAACACTGAGTCATCTACCCAGTCCTAGTCTATGATATTTTGTATGACAATCTAAGATAATACAAATACTAATGATATTTGTAATAGTAGTAATGATAACCTTAGTGGGACATTGATTACGGGTGAATCACTGTGGAAAGTACTCTGTATTTCCATTTTACTAATTGGGGAAACTTATATCACAATAGCTTTCTAGAGGAAATGCAGCTGACACGTGTGGGAGCAGGATTTAATCTCAGACAAAGGGCCTTAAAGTCCCTTCCCTTAGCCTACTACTCTGTGTTCACAAAGGCATTCACTGGTTGATGTACAGAGTTGAACTTCTCTCAGAGCCAAAATCCAGGATCTAGGTTAATTGTCTGCCAGGCACTTTGTTCAGGCTGGCATCAAGTATACTGCTTCCCCTGCCTGTCTCCTAGCTGAGAAACTTGATCTTTCCTTCAAAGAGGACAGAATTTTGTGAGGCTCAGCCTATCATAGATGATGCTGAGTCCCAGGGCCATTCCTGTCTATGTTTTCCTGTCGAGGTAAGTATCATACAGATACTCCACAGGTCTGTATATGAGGAGATGCAGAGCAAGAGTCATGAGGAAACTTGAAGAACTACAGAAAGATCTTTTCTAATCATTCTAGATCCATTGGTTTACAACCTCTTCATTTCCTAATATGGTGCTTTGGCTATGTAATGTAAACCACTGTGTCCATGAGACAGATGGGTATGAGATGTTGCTTAACTCTCCAGAGACACATTTTTCTGTCTATTTTCATTGCTCTGATGTGATCTGACATTATGGCGTGTTGGTGATGGTGGAGGATCTTGCCCACTTGTGTATTTTCCCATTGGCTTTCTCATAGTATTTCAATCACATACTGTTTTCCCAGGGGAAGGAAGTCATGGTAACTATTCAGAACAGTCATGCTTCCACTGGGTGCTCAAGATTTCTCTCTCTAGAAATAGGAGCTCTGAGAGGTTCACGTTCCCATGATGACCCAATGAGGGAGCTGAGGACATCACCCCAAGCTGCTTCTCCCCAGCAACAGCGGCTCCTTCTTTCTGGCCCTGCCTTGAATCTGAGCTTGAAAGTGGAAAGATTTGGAAGCAGCCTGATGCCATGTAGTTCGGCCCCATGACAATCAACTAAGTAGCCTTGGGAGGGCAGGTTGACCTCATGACAGAAACTTACCACGTGCTCCAGAGATAGTCACCCATCTTGACCCCGCATCAGATCTCCGAGCGAATCTAGAAGTCAGAGGTGCTTAATGCAAGACACACTCTGCAGAACAGTAGCACAGATGGATTCTAAGGCTCCAGGCTCCCTGAAGGCTACTATCCGCTCGAGCTTCTTTTTGTTCCACGTGAGTTTCTGCATCTCCTCTGCCGTTTGGACAGCTTTGCTTTTATTATTTCCATTTCTTTTTCTTCTTCACACTTCACTCCTTTCTAGCAACTTCATCCCTGCTTGAAGCCAGCAGATTCTTGTGATGCACTTGTAGTCTTCACTGCTTGGTATAAAGTGGATGTTTGCTATGGGTCAGTTAGAAACTTAAATGAATGGCTCATATTGTGAGACTCCTGAAATAATTGTTGGCATAAATCAAGGCAGATCTGTTAAATACCCTTTACAGAAAACTATGATCTTTGGGCACAGCCTAATTTTGGCACCTTCTCACTCATGTGCCATTTTCAAAGGAAATAAAACAACATAGTAATAATGTGTTCATATTAATTATAACAGCTACCATGCGTTGAGTGTTTACTTAATGATTTTTATATATGATTTTTATATATTTCACTTACTACTATTAGGCTAATTCCATGAGAATCCAAAAGGCGGGCAGTATACTTAGCACTGTTTACAAACATGGAGAGGGGAAAGACATGTCTGAGTTCAGGGGCAGAGATGGGAAGGCTTGGAAGTAGAAGGTACATTGAGCAGCCAAAGACAAGACATCCCAGTCGTACAACATAAATGAGACAGAGGCCCCAGAGCCGAGAAGGATTGAAAGGCACAAGACTGTGAAGATGATGTCAACAGAGAAAGACTGAGGCAGCTGGGAGCACGTACAATCCTTACCCAACAGCTCCTCTACCCCCCGTCCATCACCACATGCAGTTAGTTACCTGTAAGACCGAGGACAACTATGAAGGGTACCAGGATGAGCTGGTTGACCACAGTGCTGCTCAAACATTCACAAATGGGATGAAAGGGACGTGGCTTGGTGGGAGGAGAAGGAGGGAGGAGAGGTGGAGAAAACCACCAAATAAGCACACTACTCTTGGGATGAGTGGTTTGGGCAATTCTTGCTGACTTCTTGGCTCGCTTCTGAACTTCTGGTTCAGGCAGCCACTGAGTAGCATTGTTGAGTGGTTCCTTTGTGGAGATGTGAACTCCCTTCCTATAGAACCTTCCAGCCCATTATGCCACCTTGGCCCTCAACTCAGAAAGAAGGTCAGAAAAGCTTTGTCTGCTGACCCCAGATCTCCTGACCAGCTCCAGTCCCTTTCATAATCTCAAGAGGATTTTAGGTAGACTTTAGGTACGAGGAAACAGGGAGGTAGGTCATTGTGCTGAGTTAGTATGGAAGGTAACCCAGAGCAGTCTGTAAGAATGTTCAGGCCACTTTTTTGGCTCCCCACACAAACAGCCACACAGCTAGCAGAAGGTCTATAGTCTCTCGTATTTTGACAGAAGTACTTTTCTTACGTGCCTCATCTTGTGGAAGTCTCCTTTCTGTGTGCGTACAAAAACTGTGAAGCATCGCATTTGCATTTTGAAAAGCAAAATAAGGGAATTTTTGGTGAAAGGAGTTCACGTCTATCAGTGAAGGAGAAAACGGCTGGCTGGATCTTCCTCTGTTCATGATACGTGTAGGATGATCTGATTCACTGTGGGTTCGAGGGATAGTCACCCAATTCTTGTGGGAGTGGCAGGAAGTCAACTTCTAGAGAAGCTGTCAGTGTAGCAGCTCCTAAACCATAGTATATGAGCGACTTCCTGGCCTCCTCTGGAGTTCCACATTCCTTTTACTTCCATACCCATTGAGTTTCAGAAGAAAAACCAAACACAATCAAGATGCTTGCTAGACACCCCAAAACATACTAGTTTTTTTTGGGGGGGGGGCGGGAGGAAGGAGCCTGAGAAAGAAATGCAAAGAAGAGTGGTCAGACCCAGTTGCAACTGCCCAGTATTCAAATTCTCACAGGAAGCAACAGATCACCAAGTGCCTCAGACTTGGTCCCTTTCCTCTCAGCCCCAGGGACTTTTTGGCAGGGCAACTGGAGGCTACCTGGCTAGATGGGAGGTAGAAGCATCATGCTCTCCCTCTCTGACCTCTCTGTGTGTCTTTAACTTTAGTCACAACCGCAAAGACTTTGGACATTTTCTTGGAAGCCAATTGAGACAAAGAGAGTCACAGTAGTAGACAAAAAGAATCTACCCACCACTTCTCTTAGGCTCCCAAGTCCCTGAGTGGCTTGTTTGTGCACTAAGAACAGAAAACAAATAAGGCTGTAGTCTTTCCTCGTAATTGCTATAATTATATTTGTGCCACCCACAAGCAAGGAGGTGTATCTCATTTCTAAAGAGCAATTGCTGTTGCCTTGCTTTCTCAGGGTTTTACAAGGGGTTTTGTTATTTTCCTATTACTACTGGCCTATTGAACTGCCAGGAGAAATTTATTTTCTCTTTAGAGATTCTCCTCTCTCTCTCTCTCTCTCTCTCTCTCTCTCTCTCTCGTAGTTAGCAGGAAAAGCAGACTTCCTCAGGATCAAAAGGGATTGCCATTTCTCTGATCAACTATATGCGGTTAGGCATTTTTAGAATATCCTGAATGTGGAAATACTCAAAAGAGCCCACAGTCTGGATAATAGTGGCCTGTACTGGCCACGTCCCTTAGGAAAGCTCGGGAAGCCTGGGTCAAAAAACTTACATAGTCTTGTCTGGGTAGCGTGCATTCAAGGCTGAACTGGGTCGGGTGTTTCCTTTGGGTCACCTGATACGGAGCAATCTGGGGTATCATTGCAGCCTTCTGCGCTGATCCCTGACAGCCCTGCCCCAATCCCTTCCCTGTTTAACTGTGGAGGAATGCTGCTCCACAGACTTGGGTCAGAAGGGCGCAATAAATCAATCCAGAAACACTCCTAATGAATGGCAAATTAAACAGCATTTGTTTTAAGTTCATACGCCCTCTTGGAAGAAGATGCCATTTTTGGTGCAAATGAAATTCCTGTGTTGCAGGTATGGCAGGCTGGGAGGGCCGGGTGAGCAGGCCAACACGCTCTGAGCCTTTTGAGGCAGAGCTGTTCAGATTTTGTTTGCTTCATTTTGTCTTTTTGCACCAGAAATACCACAACGTTAGTTTTCCCAAATAACTGATAGGCAGTGCTTCCTACATCTCTCATCTTGGGATGTAAATTTCTGATTACCGGGCACTGCGGGGTAACCCAGATCCTTGGTCCAGGTCCCCTTTGCTTAGTTTATTCAGCTGTTTGGGGAGGGGGTGTGGAGGGGGAGGATAGGTGTTTTTGAGAACCTGCCATTCTCACGACTGCAAAGATCGAGCTGAAACAAATCTTCTAGTCACACAGAATTCTAGTACAGTTCCTGAGACACGGCCTATGGCACTGGGGAGATTAAATCACCAAGCCCAGCTGTGCCCCCCCCCCCGGCCCCCTTCCACGGGCGGGAATACACTTGTTAGAGAGAATAGAATAGCTGTTAGTCTTCCACGGCCCCTAAGCATTTTGGTAATAAATAATAAAAGGTATTTATTACATGTTACAGTGACATTGTGGAATTCAAATGCTGTTAACCATAACACTCTCTTCCTCGAATGTTAAGAAGAAAGAAAAGAGTATTAGAATCGGGGAGGGAGGACGGCGGGAACAGGGACTTTAAAACTCAAGGAATGCAGTAAAGAGAGCCTTGTGTGTTTTTTTATAGTTACAGAATGGGGGGAAAGTGAGGAAGGGGGGAACATGGGCAGGAAGTCGGGGGATTAGGAAGTCAGGGTCTGGCGTTACCACTGTCTGGCTGTGTTACCTTGGACAGGAGTACTGTCCTGGCTTGATCTCCATCTCTCATTTCTCTCTTAGCCGGGTGGACGGCCTTCCTGCCTCAACTGCTCAGCCGGAGCACACACTTGTACCAGGAGTTGTTTCCATGGAGTCAGGCTCCGCAGCTCAGTACGGGCACCGCAAGGGGGGAGGGGGAAACAGGCTCCCGATATTCCCGTCCTGGGTGCTGGAGACTTGGCGGCAACGTCCTCCCTTGCAGGGATCCGACCCCTCCCCCAGCGCTGCCTGGCAGCATCTGGCAGTAGAGGTTTGTGATTACAACCACAGGTTCTGGGGTCCAGTTTCCAGTTAGGGGTCTATCCCCGGGTCATCTGTAAGCAATTGTGGGTACTTGGGTAAGTGATTTAACTTCTCTAAGCCACCGGTTCCTCGTTGGAAAACGGGGACAGTTGGAATATTCTGAATATCAAATAGGAACTGTAATGACAGGCTTTCCCATCGTGCTTGATGTATAAGCTCTTGGTTAATGCTAGACAAAGAAATCAGCAGCAGTAACAAAAAATGGTTCTTAGGCCTTGATCTCTTTATATCAGTAACTAAGGGGGGGGGGAGCAGAGGCTGGGAGCAGAGTACCTTCCTCTGGGTGTGGTATTCTTTCAGACATCCACTGCTGGATATGGAAACACTGCAGCAAATCTCAGACTCCATTCCTGGGCTCAATAAGACCGGGAAAGCTTCGAAACACAGGCGTGAGAGCCAAATGGAAAAGGAAGTCTGCTTTGTGCTCATTCATTCATTCATTCATTCAGCGCTGAGAACTCACTGCAGTCATGGAGTTTTGGCTATTTGTCTTGCCGGAGACCTCTGCTAGGTGCCTGGCAGGCATATGGAGATGAATGACTCCATCTTCATTGTCGAGAAACTGACAAGTGCACAGACCAGGCAGAAGCCAGGACGTCCAGGGAAGGCAGGCACAGGGCGCCTGGCTGCAGGCATCCCAGCTGCTCGCCCTGCCCTGTGAGGTAACAGTCATGCAAACAGTGTGGGGGGGAGAAAGGGAGATTTATTTGATTTACAGTTTCAGAGTGGAGATACAGTTCATTGTGTCAGGCAGCGGGTGCTGGAGGCGGCTTAAATCATATCTATCATGGAGGATTGAAGAAGCTGGATCCTGATGGTGGATGGGGGAAGATGAATTTGCCAGCACCAGACAAGAGGGTCTCAGAGCTCCTCTGCCTTGTGATTCTTTTACCTGGTCTGCTATTGAGAGATTCCATCCAGATTTAGGGTTGGTCTTTATGTTGCAAATATCTTAATTCAGATCACCTCTTCAAGTGGTCTGACAGCTAATGTGTTAGTTAATCCTAGGTGTAGTCAAACTGACAACCAAATTTAACTATTACACATGGTGGGTGACTGTCCTTACTTTTAACACAAAAAGCCCCCCAAGTCCCATATACCAGGAAGCCATTGCAACCCCCTGATTGGCCAGACTAGTGGGAGGAGCCAGAGAAACAACACCTATCCTCATCTTGCCAAAGCGGGATGTGTGTGGGGGGATATAGGGTGCTTCTTTCTTTGGCCCAACGGATGGCCTAGAGGTCAAGTGGCTGTCCAGTTAACAATGGTGAGGAGTAGTGGACTAGAGAAGTTCTAAACAGAAACAACATATATATGTGTGAAGACATAGAAGCAGTCGAGGAAGTGGAGAAGCCTATAGAGAGTGGAAGGTCTTCCACTGCAGGGTGGAGAACCATTGCCCATTCCATAGCCATCATTGATCTGCATGGCTGCCTGCTGAGCCACAAAGTACATACAAGACAAGGTCTCTTTCCTGATGCGACATCACGCTGTTTCCCCATACTCTGGAGACTAGGGAATCCACTGGGTTATTTTTTCTTCCCCAATCTCCTCGACAGATATATTCTTTATCTTAGATTGTTTCAGTCTTATGCACAGCCTATTCTAAAAATATGAATGATATTAAGTCAGGTTTTTGGCACTTCTTTTCCACTGTGAATCATTTCCCAAAGTGAGTATTTCTGAATTTCTAACCCTCTAGGTGTGTGTTTCATCTTCTAATATTAGACTGGTGGAGACACATACTGGGAAAAAAAAATAACTGAATGTCTGCTCTAAAGCCTCTCCCAGAAAAAAAAAAAAAAAAGAACATTGTGCGGGGGTGGGGGTGAGTCTTGAAATCACTTACTAAAGCTTTATGAGTAACTCCTTTACTACCATAGATAACATTGCTAATGCATGTTGCTCAATGAGAGGAAAATGTCCCAGGCTACACTTTACAACAAGCAGAAAACTTTCAAGCTGTCTTGCCAATGCTTTATACTAAGTGCCAAATCCTTATTACTTTCTTAGGCATTTATTGTAATAACATGAATCATGATGTATCACTCTGGTATTCGTGTGGCTGCTCAGTGTTAAGTCCCGGGACCTCCGTGGAGTTGACTTTATTTGGTTTTCCACTTCCGTTTCAGAGTGAGAGAGCCACATGAACTCAGACATGAAGGCTCACAGGAGCTGGAGTGGGCGGCCTGCTGCGGCTGCTTTGGTACGCTTGTGTTCCACAGTTGGGAATGTGCAGAGCCCAACCCTTCAGGAGACCCTCGGCTGGAACTACTCCACGTACCTCTGGTTTCCACTACAGCAGTGGGCCTGGGGGTGCTGCTCAGAGACACTGGGGGCAAGTGCCGACCTCTGGGGCACTTGGAGAAATGTGGCTTGTAGTTCAGGAAGATCGACATACATACTGTCTAACTTTTCATATGTACTCCTTAGAGTGGGCCAGATGGTAAACCTTGATGCGTTTCTGAGGCACAGTTACTATTCAGATAATATTCTGGAGTTCAGGGTCAAGCTTTTGTCACAAGGAGGAGTAGTGATCTCTATAAACAAAGCTACAGAGCACCTGTTTCAAAGCTTAGACGAAAGGTCCTGTTGTCCATATTGAGGAATGTTTGATTGGCATGGTCAGTCCTTTGTGTCTTCAATATTCTGACAAATCCCTGGGATAGGAGAGGGGTGATAAGCTGATGGTAGAATACCTAGCACAGGCGAGGAAGGATATTGCCATTGGCAATATTGTCCTTACCTGTCTCTGCCAGCTGGGAGTCAATCTAGCAGAGCGTCAACCACTTGCAATGGCTGTGGCAAACACACTAAAATTGATGGTTCACTCAGAGCTTGTCTAATATATACTGCAACAACGTCCACCAGTCCCTTTACTAATCAGTGGATATATGGATAGCACATGACATGTTCCTGTATTCTTGAAGCAATAGTTTTGTCTGAGAGACAGACACTAATCAAATAGTTACACTAAAATATATAAAATAGTGACCTTGGCAAGGTGGTACTCAGAGTGAATATAGTGTGAGTGAGCTTGAAAGATGAAAAGGAACTTTGGCAAGGTGACACAGGGCAGAGGAGAACGTCAGGCAGAGGGAATAGTAAGTGTGTGTGGACTGGTGTAGTTTTCCCAGTTGTACAGTAAGAAGTCAGATACAGGTTCTAGAGTAGGTCTACCTGATAGAACTTTCTGCAATGGCAAAATGTCCCATAGCTATGCCAGTCAGTTCAGTGACTGCTGGTCATAGCAGATATTGAGCTCTTAACTGTGGCAACTCTAAGTGAGGAACAGAAATTTTATGCAGTTAATTTAAATGTAAGTAGATAGATCTAATGAGATATTGGAAAGTCACAGATTTGTTCTGAGCCAAGTCCTAATTTACCCATGTTACAGGGTCAGAGGGCTATTAAGGAAGGGGCAAAAATGATATTTTGCATTGTATATGCCAGGGGTGACTTTGGGAATCATCTTGGATTGTTCTAGCTCCTTAATGCTTTGCTCTGGGGTTTTCCAGGATCCACCCTCCAGGGCTGGAAGTGCATTTCCATTTCTGCCTGGTGTTTTTACCTGGGATCTGGGATCCAAACTCAGGTTCTTTTGCTTACAAGGCAAAGGCTTAACCTCTGAGCCGTCTCTCCAGCTTCCATTCATGCATTCTTATCAAAACACAAAAGTAAAATGAGCAATAATTATGTGACAGATATCAGGCAAAACGTGAAGATGCTCTGCTTAGACCGTGGGTGCAGCATCCATAGTCTCAGCGAATGGCAACAATACCATTTGACTAAGTTTTAGGATCTGGTTACTTCAGGTTTGCTTCGGGGAGGAACTGCTTGATCATTCTCCAGTTCAGCGTTTCAGTATGTTCAGTCTTAGAGACGAAGTCCACAGTTTCTAAATCCCAACGGTTTCATATTCTAAGGTCTTCAAATAAAAGAAGAGAGCTCTCACAGCGCATACTATACACTTGTGACAAATACCCCAAAAGGCAGCATATCAGTATCTCTGCATACTTAGGCTCCTTGAATGCAGACATCTACCGCTGAATTTGCAGAAGGTGAGCAGTACTGATTAATATTCTTATACAGAGCTCATGAGACTTCTACTCAAGGATCTAGTGGGTGGCAATGAATTTTTGGCAAGCCAGGCTGTATTTTTACTGGACTTTCAGACATCGACTTTTGCTTCTCACCCAAGCTAACGAGGGAGCTCATTATGTAATAACTTTTACATACTTTCAGAAAGCACTTTCTGACAAGCAGTACTGCTCGAACACTTCAGCATTTAAGCCCTCCTGCTGTTACACACAGAATGCCAACACACAGTTATTACATCATTTTTTAAAAAAAATACTTCCTGATACTCAATTAAACTCATTATGCTAAATATTCAATTCCTGCCAATACTCAGTTTAAATCGTCACTTCAAAATAATTTGTTTCCGATTATCAGGATCTGCTAAAATACCTCCTCAAACCAATCACCTGGAAAAACATTACATGCCAGGGAGAAAAAAAAAAGACTTCTTTCGTTCTAATCCCAGGACATTTGCCCAGGGAGCTTCCCCTTATGGCACATTGGTTGTCCAACATGTGCTGGCTCATAGCCTGTCTCTCAATCCTGGGGTTCCAAAAGCAAGAACCTAGGGGATGTGTCCCACCGAACATATCAGTAAACTGTGACTGCTCAACAAAACTGGCATGGGCAGGGGCTATGCTAAAAAATACAGAAATGGAGAAACTTTCAGATACTTTAAAGGAACATGATGTCTCCAGAAGGTCTGGAAATTGGTATTTAAAAAAAAAAAAGTTTAAGGGATTCAGTTAACAGACTATAAATGCTATCTTCTCCATTGAAATCCTTTATCCTTTAAATCAATGGCTTAATTTTCAAAGCCTGTAGCTATCCATTCTATCTGCTTCTCCCGTGTTCAACAAGTATCTGCAAACTCTTCCTTCTCTTGCATTACTGCTGACATGCATCGTCTCTCTCCTGACGGGAGGCTCCCAATGAATGCCACTTGTTTGTGTTTGCCAACCTTTTTGTACCCCACTGGGTTAAATTTTGTGTGGTTAAAAAAGCACACTTTTTGGTATTTCTATGAAGATCTTAGTATAAATAATTTTAGCTTGTTTAAAGCTTGAGGGTTATCTTTGTTTTAATCTCACTTAAGAGTAAAAACCTAAACAATAGAAAACTAAAATATGTTGTGTCCCATTAGCATACAAAAAATGTTTTTCCCTTGTCTTCTGGAATCCATCGTTGTCTTTGAGGAGTCAGTTGCACTGATAATTTCATTGAATGGCAAGTTTGTGTTTGATCTCCATGAATTTGCATCTTTATTTTCATGTAACAAAATTTCAGCAGTGTGTGCTTAGGTACAGATTTGTATTTAATTATTAAATTCGATTTCACATTCTTTTTAAAGATTCACTCTTTTTTATTTTTATTTTTTAAGATTTTTTTATTCAATTGTGCATGTGTGCGCATGTGTGTATGTATGTGTGAGTGTGTGTGTGTGTAGAACCATGGATGAATTCGGGAACCACTATGGACCACTTTCACCTCCTCCTTGTTTACTCTGCCCCGGGATTCACAGACTCCGCCTTACCAGGACAGAAACGCAGGCCGCCACCACTTCTGCCCTGCATCTATACATGGGGTCTAGGATCTGAACTCAGGACCTTCCGCCTGCAAGGCAGAAGTTTAACTCCTGAGCAACTTTCTCCAGCCCATTGTCTCTTTTTTAGGAAGCCTCTTCCTTTCTAGGCCATTCCTTTTTTTTTTTCCTCTTGAATATTTCAAAAAATGCTCATAACTAGCCTCTTTTACAGTTTCTCTGTGATCTCTGTCCAGTGTTTGCTCCTGGCTTTCATGAGAGTTGGTTTCCTTATGTGCCTCCAAGCTTGTTTTGGGGGGAGTTGCTTTCTGTGAGCCCCTCTCTGGGTGATTCAAAGTTTGCTTGTGGTTGAGTTTTTAAAGTTCATTTCTCATTTTTAAATCACACAGGTAATATGAATTTGTAATTATCTCTTAGATTGAGTGATATTGAGGCTTTTATTTCTCGCTTGTGATTTCTTTTGTATTTTCTTTTTGATATCTCTGGACTAGTGGGCAGAGTTTTCCTGGTGTCCCATCAAGATGGAATTTTCTAGCATCTGGCTAGGTAGGATCTCAGGTCTAGCTTTCCAGCACACATAGGATATATGATTTCAACATGCATCCTAAACATCTAGCATTGCCTCGGTCCCATGGACTCTCCTGCACTGGCTCCTTCTAAGGAACTTGATCGTAAACATTGAGCTCTGCCTTAGAGTCGTCATAATTACAAGCTCAGACAGAAATTCTGACACTTGAAAGTTAAAAAAAAGAAACCACCAACTCTGTCACTAGTTATGGGGAAGTTATAACTGTACCTCCATTTCCTCAACCATAAAATAGAGGATAATAATTATTCCTAATGGAGCTTTGAGGGTTAATTCAATTAATTTGTGGTAAGCACTGAGACTGTCACTGGTGCATGGGAACAAGTACTCAATGTGTTTGCCATCTTTACTTCTTGCTTTCAAGCTTGCCTGAGTATCAATCACACTTTTGTTAATATAGACACGTAGTTTAATGCAGCATTTAAAAACGTATTTTGTTGTTTCATATGTATGTATGTGTTTTGTATGTTTTCTTTTATGATTAGAAATATGTGTATTTCTAATCTGGTTAATTTTTGCTTGCTGGGAAGAACTGGCCTTTCTTGAGTGGAGGTCGATCAGTGGTGGGCACGACAGGAAGGTCAGCATGGCACAGCATGCATTGGATTGCTGCATACAGCACCTGGAGCCTGATGGCTCAGTGGAGAATTTCCTCCCCACTGTTAGTTCTGTGGGGCTGTACTATCTTCCCTGGGGTTCCCCATGGCTGCCACTGCTGATCTGCAGTAAGTCATTTTTTTTTTTTTTTGAGATCATGAAACTCCAGAGATATGTAGATGTATTTAAGATGGCAGGAGAATTATTTTAAACTTCATTCATTCACACATACAAAAGTTTTTTTTTTTTATTTTGAGTTTTACCATTTTATTTGCCCACACCAGCAAGTCTGTGTAACTGAATGTGGTATTTTCACAAGGAATAATGTTCTGAGGGAAAGGGGATTTGTTCCCGAAAGCAGATTGCGGATGCTGGTCTTGACTTGGATTTATTAAAAGAGTGTTTATAAAACCTCTCTATTTGTATTTACCAAGAATATTAGTAGGGAGAATGGGATTAAAAAAACGATCTGGATCTGAAAATTCTCCAAGGATAAATCAATCATTAAGGGATTTCACGTGTATGAATAGCCAAGGCTCCATGCCAAGTGTCAGTCACTTGGCTCCTAGCCACAGGTCAGCAAGGATTTAAATGGACAATCAGCCTTCTCTCCCCAGAAACAAATGAAAAACTAGACCATAACCAGCAAGCTGTTCTGAAGTTTCTCAGGTAGGAGGGGCCGAAAGAATTATTTCACCAACCTTATGTTACGATTTAGCTTTCCACACCAGTTTGAAGTGCTGTGACACAGGTCTGCCTGCTCCCCCAGGCTAGCAAGTTTGCTTTTGGTCAACATCTGTCTTTTCTTCCTCTTGCATATCTTGATGGTTGCTCTGTACATTGTGTGGGTAAACAGTCACTCAGAAGTCTTAGCGAGGGCATGAAGCACCAAACAGTATCTTGAATGTGGGTAGGGTGATGTTTGCTCTATAAAATGGTGTACCCGACTATGTATGACGTGGTTGAGGGTTAGGGCTGTGCACGGCAAGGGTCCCGACGGTAAGCTCTCTGCTCTGTGAATTCCTCTGCTTGGTCTGCTCAGTTTATGGGATACAACTGGGTGGAGTCATTAACACAGGGCAAGGCTCTGATGTGAATCACACAAAATGTTTCATTTGACCTGGTTTTATAGACAGAGTCATTTGGCCAGAAGGAATCAATACATGGTGGAGAGCAGGGTAAGAATTTGAGATTTTTTTTAACCTTAGTTGTTTGAGGCATACACCGTTAATTCATGAATTATTTGCTTCAATACATTCTTATCAGTTTGTGTGGGCACTGGGGTAGGCTCTGCAGACATGATGAAGAGTCATCCAGACCTAGGGCCGGTGCGCTCATCATCAAATAACCTTACCACACTGAAGCTCATTTTTCCACTTGGTAAAATGGGATTGTAGTGAGAACCGAAGAGAAAAATGTAGGGGAAAGTGCTTGGGATGCATTGAAAGTCACACACACACACACACACACACACACACACACACACACACACACTTACACATACACTAACACATTCACAAACACAAACATGCACACTCATGTGCACACACACAAGCACACACTCATGAACACACTTAACACAAAAATTACACATGTTAACACACACACAAGCATACACACTATCACACTATACACAAGCACACACTCATGAACACACTTAACACAAAAATTACACATGTTAACACACACACAAGCATACACACTATCACACTATACACAAGCACACACAAAACTCACAGAAACATATTAACACACAAATATATACAAGCTAGCACACAGAAATATATTAATGCACACACACATGTTAATGCACATGCACCAACACACAAGACACACATACAAATGTCTGCTGATTATTTCAAAGCACAGCGAAAGACAACTGAGGTTTGATCAAAGAGAATATGTGCCCAATCTGCTCATGTCCTTCACTAGGGAAGGCCATGTGGAGACATTCCTGGGGCAACATGGGAACCCCAAGAATGGCTGAAGTTTCCCTCAGGTTTTCTGGAGAGTGGCAAGCTATAGATGACCCACTAACCTGAACAACTGAATTCTCCTCTCTGTGAATGTTCTTGAGTTTCTGAAGCAGACTTAGGATCAGGAGAGAGACAGGGTCCAGAGTGGGCACAGGGTAACATAGCACACACACACACACACACACACACACACACACACACACACACACACACACACACAGTGTCCACCTGCAATAACAGCCAGAGCAGGCCGGTCCCATGAGCATCCCCATTCAGTAACAAGAATGGACTTTAGAGAGGGAGATGTCACAGCTACCAATAGGAGTCAGACATAGGTAGATGCACAGGATGGCCACTGCTTCTCTTCTTCTTTTCTCTATGCCCAGCTTCCAGAATGACCCAAAGTAGACACTCTGGATGGGGCTGCTGAGCAAAGACCCAGTAAAACAAAGAAAAACTGAAACCCCTCCAGGTGCCCTGTGACAAGACACCAAGCTCCTGGAGGTTCTTGCCAGCCATTTGTACTTCCACTTTTGCAAAGCAATCATGTATGTATATAAAAGACTTGCTACAGTGCCAAAGATAAATGGCGTGTTACTCTCTGTGTACCCGAAGGTATGACATCCACAAAAAAGGAGAGATTGAGAGACAGAAAAGAGAGGCAGAGTGGCCAATTATCATCATCCGATCATTTCTGCCATCTCCTCTACTGCCATCTTGACTAGACCACTGTCGCCTCTTGCCTGGGAATCCACAACAGCCTCCTTGCTGACTCCAAATGTTTCTTCCTCACTTCCCCTGGCCCAATCTTCATATTAGCTCTGGGCTTTTTTTTCAGCTAAGTTTGGCTTATGCTTTTCTTTGGCTTGAAACTATCCAATATGGACAAAATGTTTGCCTTGATTTACATGACTCAACACAAGCTGGTCCTGAGACCTTGTCAAAGGTATCATCCACTCTTCCTCCACACTCTTTCTGTGCATGTGCATGTGTGTATGTCTGTGCATGTAACATGTATATATGATGTATGTACTTATTAGTGTGGGTATGTGTATGTGCCTATGGAGACCACAGGTCAACATGGGATGTCTTTCTTCCATCACCATTTATGTTTTCTTTTGAAATAGGGTCTCTCCTTGAACCTGAAGTTCATCTATTCCCCTAAGGTGGCTGTCAATGAACTCTCATTTCCTTCTGCTTAGCTCTTTTCACAGAAAGTAGGTATAATTATATGGGGGTGCAGGTGCATGCCTCCTCATGTTCCTTGCTTGTCTAGACTCTTCTCCTGACTCATTGTGCTTAAAGAGCTCACAACGCCCTTTCCTCTTGTGACAGTCTCTCTTGTATTCCCCCTTCCTCTCTCTCTATTAGCATTTAGGCCACCGTTGTCTTTGCATATTTGGACCCTCTCTTTTCATCATAAGCTCTCTAGGGACAGGAACCAGCCTCATCCCTCTTTGCCTCTTTAGCACCAATGTAACATCTGGATTCACACTGCACTGCATTTACCAGGTACCTTTAGATTTTATCCATGTCACAGAGACAGGACAGGAGGGGCAAACTGGTCACTTCTGCAGATTCCAAGGGTATGTAGTGTCTGTCCTGGGTTCCTAGGACTCAACAAACAGGAGAAAGGGTGCTCTCTCCTTCCCCCACCTACGCAGAGGTGAAAGCTGCTCACACCCTTGCCTAGACAGCCTTTCCCTTCCTTTGAGAGAACATTCTCCAGGCAGATTTTCAGGCTGAAGTCATCCAGAACAAAAGCTGCTTACCAGCTGTGGTCAGGCAGCCCAGCGCCCCTCCCCTGCAGGCCCGGTACTGTTACTGCCTGATGGAAGAAGGGTGTGAAAGCTTCAGGGAAACATCTGGTCAGAGCCTTTGTCAGCTGGTGAGGTGGAGACCGCAGGTTTGATTGCGTGGGGCTGTGGAGGGAAAGTGAGTGGAGAGGAAGAGGAGGGGCATGAAGGAAGAGGAGGAGGAGGAGGAGGAGGAGGGATATCGGGCATCCCAGGCTCTGTCTTCTGTCCTTATTTTCCCCAGAGGTCATCATCAAACTTCTGTTTGGTCCGTGACTGTGCACTCAAGTCCTTGAAACCCAAGCACCATTCCCTGAGAAGTAAGTGCTCAAGCCTCCAAGGGGAAACTTCTAGATAACCCAGCAAAGCCTGAGAATACTTTCACATGCTGAGGTCTGTGGTCCTGTTCAGAACTCCCAACTGTCTCCCTAGTCTTCACACATCAGCTTCACCACTGCCCACAACCACAGCACTGGGACAACTTGGTTATGATTCAGATCTTTCTTGGGGCCTCCTGACCAAGATTTCTGAGGTCCTGTGGAAATAGATAGTACAATATTCCTTCCTCCTCTCCTCCTTCCTTCCTCCCTCCCTCCCTCCCTCCCTCCCTCCTTCCCTCCTTCCTTCCTTCCTTCCTTCCTTCCTGCCTTCCTCCTTCCTCCCTCCCTCCCGCCTTCCCCCTTCCTTCCTTCTTCCTTCCTTCCTTCCTCCTTCCTCCCTTCCTCCCTCCCTCCCTCCCTCCTCCCTCCTTCCTTCCTTTCCTTCCTCCTTCCTTCCTTCCTTCCTTCCTCCTTCCTTCCTTCCTTCCTCCTCCCCTCCCCCTCCCTCCCTTCCTCCGTCTTCTCCTTCCTCTTCCTTCCTTCCTTCCTTCCTCCTTCCTTCCTTCACTTCCTTCCTTCCTTCCTTCCTCCTCCTTCCTCCTCCCTCCCTTCCTCTTTTCCTTCTGCCTTCCTGTCTTCCTGCCCTCCTGCCTTTCTGCCTTCCTTCATGCTTTCCTTCATGCCTTCCTTTCTTCTTTTCTCCTTTCTCCTTTTCTCTTTATCTCCTTCTTCTTTCTCAGCAACATCTGAAGATCAAACTAAAACTTAAAGGAACAAGAAAGTGGGAATTTAGAATTCCGTGGGAGGCCTCAGAGCAGTGTCAGGTCCTCAAATCGTGGCCACCCAGACGCCCAGATACTATCTCCCATACGTTCTTAATTCTTGTGCCCAGATGAACACAAGATTTTTTTTTTTTTTTGAGGTCCAGGCTGGCTAGTGGATTGTCTGTAAACTAGCTGCTGCCTAACCGAGCAGACACTATCTTAATGGTACTGATAGATCAGGCATGTCACACATCATTAAAATAGCTGATTGATTAGAGAAAAATAATTAGCTCGCCTTGCCTTGCTGGGAAGCCTTTGACATACCGAGGAGGAGATACAGAAAGGACAGGGGTCATTCATCTTTTGATCATTTGTTTTCCCTCCAAGGTGATGAAAAAGGCCCTGATAACCCTAAGGGAAGGGAAGGAATATAAACAAGCCCGAGTTCTCTGCCATTTACTCAGAGGAAAGCTATCTGCAGACTTTCTGGAGTGTGGTATGTTTATGCCAGTTACATAGATACACTCCTTTAAATCAAACACTCTGTTAGTGCCTTGGAGTTGTAAATCAGTGGTTCTTTTCAAGTGACTTGATAGAATGTGATATTCTGCTCTCCCCTGACGGGATATAAACATGGAAACCTAAATATTATAATCAAGGCCAGCCATTGGCAGGGCTGTGGCGCGGGCACGGAGATTCCAGCGGCTCTTCTCTGCCGATCCTGCCTTCTGTGGCATCCCATATGTGTTCAAGACTCTCTCTCCTTTTCCTCTTGGGAGAGAAGTCTTTTGTACACCTAGAAGTGAAATGGAAATTTATGCTCAGAAGCATTTGCATTTTAGCCAAAACCACAAAGAACTGTGAACCAAAGGACTTCTCTGAAGACGTATTTTGCTGGTATAATGAGTGTTCTGGAATTGGGCATTCTGCTCCTTACCAGCAAGTGATCTTTGGACATATTACTTGACAAGTAAGATTGCTGTGAAACTTGTATAAGATGTTATGTTAATTACATAAGAAAAAAGCTTAGCCATTAAATATCAGTTTTCCTTTTTTATTTTCATGTGCGTGTGCGCACACACACGTGCTTGTGAGTATGGTGTGCACGAGTGCATGTTCACATGTGTGGATGAAAGGATATGTGAAGATTACCTGTGTGAATGTGCTTGTGGAGTGCTGAAGTAGATATTAGGACTCTCCCTTAATCTCTTTCCACCTTATTCTTTGAGGCAGAGTCTCTCAAACCCAGAGCTCACCTGAATGGTTAAACTGCCAGCTACCTTGTTCTGAGAATCCAGTCTCTACTTTATGAGGCTAGGGTTACATATTGAAAGTCACTCCCACCTGACATTTATATGAGTTCCGAGGATCCAAATTCCAGTCTTCTTGTTTATGTGCCAAGTGCTTTAAATGCCAAACCATGCCCCTGCCCTAAACATTAGTTTTCCTACATAAAAAAAAAAATCAGAATTTCTCCTACATATAATTTGGCTACTGTAAATTCCAAGTCAATTTGTACTACTTTAAAATATGTGTGGGGTGGTGTGTGTGCATGATTCAGAGAGTGGACACACACACACACACACACACACACACACACACACACACACACACGTCTTGGTATGTATGATGTCAGAGAACAACTTACAGGCATCAGTTCTTTCCCCCCACCACATGGGTTCCAGAAATCTTACTCAGGTGGCCAGCAAGAGCCTTTATCTGCTAAGCTGTCTCATTTGTCCAATGTTTTCCCTCTCCCCTCCCTTCTGCTCTTTCCTCTCCCTCTCTTCCCCCCTCCATTCCTCCCCTCTCCCTCCATCCCCTGCTTCTTTCTTTCCTCTTTCTGGAAGCATTGGTATTGAACCTAGAGCCTCTTACACGCTATGCAAGCTCTTTACCACCGAGCTGCAGCCCTAGCCCATAACTTGTACTACTTTTAAAAAGATGACTGTGTTAGTTGCTGATCTCATCACTGTAACAGAATACATGGGGAAGCACTTGTGTGTTGGGGGGCAGGATGTGCTCGGGCTGCTAGCTAGAGAGGGAGTATTCTGTCACCACAGGGAAAGCACAGAGGTGGGATGGCAGGTGGCTTGGCCGACTCCATAGCCTTGAGAACACGAGGTGACCAGGGAATACTACCTGAGGGGAGAGAGGTATGACCCAGCAGGCAGAAAGCAGAGAGAGCTTGGGACGAACATCCAGGATAAACCACTCAGTAGCTCACCTAAGCCAGCCATACCTCCTGCTCCAAAGATGCCATCAGGGGGCATTGTTTGTCCCTGTGAAGGACCAAGGTGACTTTGGGAATCATCCTGAATTTCCTCTACCCCACCAGGACCAGAAGTGCAGGGCACCACCATTTCCACCTGGCATTTTCACGTGGGACCTGGGATTCAAACTCAGGTCCTTCTGCTTGCAAGACAGGGTCTTAACCCCTGAGCTCTCTGTCCACCCTTACTTCTCTTTCTACTTGTAGTAAGGTCCTTCCATGTTTAGTGACAAAAGGCCACATTTCAGATGCATTGTGGGAAAAGGACCCTTCGATCCTCTTGACTGGCCCCTAGGCAGTACAGAGCTGGAGTACCGGTATCTGGTATGACTGAAGGCAATATGACTGAAGGCACGCATGAGGCGGAGGACTTCCACTTACTCAGAAATAGGGACTCTGACGGCTGCAATTATTCTCAGGATGAGCTCTTTTGCTTTCGTATGACTTAATGCCTTTGTACTTCAGTTTCTTCACCTGTAAAACAGACATAAAAATAGCACCTCCTTCTTGGGATGGTTGGAGGTAAGTAGATGAGTGCAGGTAAAGTGCTTTCAACATTGCCTGCCAAAGAGCAAGAGGTCAGTAAACCATAGCTATCATCATTGCCATCATCATCATCATCCTTATCTTTCCAAAATGTCTACAGTGAATCCAGCCCTCTAATCCACAATATTGTTAATTTTTTTTTTAATGAAACACCACATGTAGGGCTGAGACGACTTAGTAACTAAGATGCTTGTGCTGTAAGAGCCAGGACTGGAGTTTGGATCCCCATGACTCATGAAAAAAAAAAAAAAGCTGGGTAGGCATGGTGGTCACCTATAATCCCAGCACTTGGGAGGCAAAGACACTGAATCCTCAGGGCAGGCTGACTAGTTAGACTAGCCAATTGGCAAGCTCTGGGTTTAATTGAGAGAGTCTGCCTCAATAATAAAAGTAGAGGGAAATCAAAGCAAATACCTAACGTCAACTTCAGGCCTCCACATGCATGTGCCCATATACGCGTGTCTACACACATATAAACACGTACATACAAGCACACATTCAACATTCACATGCAAACATTAAAAAAAAGAAATAAAACAAAATGAATCCTGAGATCATAATATTTAGGACAGTAAGGTAATATAGGTTTTAGAGATTAGCTAGAGACCAGACAGGAAGTTCTAATGGAGATGGGAATGGCAAAGGAAACCAGCGAGAAAGAGGGTGAATTGTGGATATGTCAGAATGGAGGACCAGGAGAGCTGGGTTCATGCATTTTAACAACACTCTGTGGAGTTGATGAGCAACAAAAGTTGAGACCAGCACTTCAGAATGTTGAAGATGGAGTTCCTGGACCTTCTGCTGCTTTCCACCCCTTCACTTGTCTGGAAATGGCAATGGTGGAGCAGAAGGGGAGGGTGGAATAGGGAGATGAGAAGGAGGAAGCTCAGAAGGGTCGGTCAGTCAGTGAATAGATCTATTCCTGGCCTCCCTGGATCTAGAATCGAGCTTCCAGGATTTCCATACAACTCTTTCATCTTCTCTACCTGGGTTTGAAAACTCAGAGGTAAAAACAGCCCCAAGAATCTGGAATCTGAACCCATGGTGGCTCATGCCTGTGATCCAGGCACTTGGGAGGCTGAGAAAAGAGTCCAGCCTTATATACAGAGTATGCGTGAGTTTCCATGAGTCCAGCCTTGTATACAGAGTATGCATGAGTTTCCATGAGTCCAACCCTGCATACCGAGCAAGACACTGTCTCAGAACAGTAACGACAATGAAGAACTTGGAACTTGTCTGTATCTTGGCCACCAGGGTGACTCCATGTGGGAGGGAGACCTGCTTCTGGTGGTTGGGATACAATTTCCAAGTCCTTCTTAGTTCAAATTTTACTCCTTTTAGTCAGGAATGAAATAAAAGCCCACGAGGACTGCTCAGCAGTGAGGAAACTTTATCTAAAGCACAGTTATAAGAACATATTAGAAAGAGATACACTGTCAACATTGGTAGCAGGTCATATGAATGAAGATACTCAAGAACCCTGATTATTGTCTAGGGACTCTTTTTTATGAGGCTGGAGAGAAGGAGATATTTGATTTTTAAGGACATTTATAAGAATCATTTAATAAAGGCAAGCTTTGAACAAGCCCATATGAGATTATCTAATTGTGGAAAAGATGGAGAGGGTTTCTTCAGTATTTTGGCAAAGTGGCACACTGGCAAACTAGGAATTATGCCCCTCTATCGGCTTTTCTTTAGATGCAATGTGGCCAGTTTCCTGGGCTCCTGATGCTGATATGAACTCTCCTGTTATCTTAGACTGTAGTCAGGAAATGTAAGCCAAGAGTAAATCCCTTCTTCTGCTAAGTGGTTTGGGTCCCATTCAGCAATGGGAAGATGAAACTAACACAATAGGCTTGAATCATGTAGGTCTTTGCTTAGTGTGTATATCTTTTCCCACAATGCATCTGATTTTGATCTCATGCATATCTAATTATTCATGGCATAAAACGGTAAATGGGGGATTCTCCTTAAAATTTCACCTGAGAGTATGATTTTGCATTATTGTGTGTGTACCCAAAACTAGATTAAATGGGTCTTTTTACTTTTGTTCCCAGACACAAGAGGAGAACAAGTGAATAGAATCTAAGCTTGATAGTCACTAAGGGGAGGAAAAACTCATTCCATTGTTCAAAGCAGATATATTGGCAGCTAGATGCAGGTGGGGGTCCTGTTGCTAATAGGCTGATAGATGTATTGATTGCAGTCGGGTGTGTATATGTAGAGTAAGAGTCTAAGTTTGTCAAGCTCATTGTTAGAAGAGGGCTGTGAATATCATCCAAGCCACCCCCAGGTTGCTGTGCTATTATTACCTTTGCTTTCTTAAAACAAAGAAGCCTGGCTAATCAGAGACTCTAACAGTGGCCTGTATAATATTGGAAAATACCCATCTGCTTTCCCATATCTTTTTTTACCTCCCTGTTCTTTCATAGTATTAACTGCATAAGGTGTTAGATGAAAAATCTACTATTTTAGTGTCATGGAAACTTGTTTATGTGAATTATCATAGTGACCGACTGAACAAAGACTGGAATTCTCTCTAGTTTCAGGCAGATGGCTCTAAAATTGTAAACCTTTGTATGTGGTTTGCTTTACGGTCTATGAACACACTGTTTATTACAAGTTTTTTTTAGCAATTTACAACATACTTGTTGATGTAATTTGCAAACAGGAGTGATAATAATTAAGCATATTTTGAGATGTAAGGATATATGCATTGTTTTTGCTGCCACTAATTTTACTAGATGATCAGGTTGAATACAAATGATCAAATACAAATGTGCATTCTGTGAGGAAGTCTCTTGCTTTTTTTTTAAATTATAAATGGTTAGAAACAAGCCTGGAAAATCAAACTGCTACCACTATGTTGTATCTTTCTAGGTATCTGATATACTCATGACTGGGTTAGGCCTCCTTTTTACAAACAATTTAACATTGATGGAGAACAACAACAACAAAAAAATAAAATAGAGGCTGGAGAGATGGCCTAGTCAGTAAAGTTCCTGCAGTGTAGGAATTAGGATCTGAGTTTGCACCCTCAGAACCTATGTAAAAGCCAGATGTGGCCTGCATCTGTAATCTTCCTGTGGAGATGGAGACAGCTGGGTCCTGAGAGATCATTGGCCAGCTATCTAGCCAAATCAATGCGATCCAGGTTCAGTGAGAGAGACTCTGTTTCAAAAAATAAGATAAAGAGTGATTGAGGAAGTCATCTGGCATCAGCCTCTGGCCGCCACATGCACACGCATGCACATACACCCTACACACATGTAAATTCTAAGAAAAGAGCAAAATAAGATTGATTTCCATTAAGATTATTTTGTAGCATTTCCTTTCAAAAAGATTGTAAATTATACTTACACGCTACCTGACAGTCAATGATAAAGCCATAGAAATAAACACGCCAGCAGTGGACAAAGATGGGGCTCAGGAGAGACTGAGTGGGAACAGTCTTAGAACAAATACCAAAGCGGATAGAGACTCAAGGCATTGCTCCCTTAAGAAAATGCTACTAGTATATTTGTCGAGAAGAGCTTTGTGTGAACATAGGATCGATTTGAGTTAGATTGATTTATGTTTCCAGAAGTAATATTTTCTTCCTGAAGCAAACCTTCAAAACACCCAAGAAAATAAATAGGAATATGATGAATAAGTAAAGAATGATAATTTTAAGATACCGGGGACAACAGGAGAAAGCCTTCATCTTCCTCACACCTGTGAGGGAAGTGGGCTAGTGAGACTTCTGATAGTGGGGAGGAAGGATCTTTGTTCCCCTGTGGTTTCTGGAGTTACCCTGGAGCTATACAGCTTATGACCAGCAGAGGGTGTCTGGCATCAGACTGGCAGAATGCACAGAACACCAGAGGAGGGGAGCCTGGACAGATCAGCTTCTATCACAGAACTCCCAACGCCAGTTAGGATAAAAGTGTGATTGTTTTGACTATAAGATATTATTGTTTTTTTATTATTATTATTTATTCAACTGTGCGCATGTGCGTGTGTATGTTGACTGTCTGGTTCTATTTATTTATTTATTTATTTTTTATTTGTGTGTGTGTGTGCGTGTGTGCATGTGTGTGTGTGTGTGTGTGTGTGTGTGTGTGTGTGTGTGTGTGTGTATCACAGGCAGTATGTGTCTGTGGAGACCCAAGGGTGAATTTGAGAATCATCCTAGATTGTTCTACCTTCTATTTGTGCTGTTTTGGGGTTTCCCAGGCTCTGCCTTCCAGGGCCACCATTTCCATCTGGCATTTTTACATGGATAATCCATGCTCCAAACTCAAGTCCTCCTGCTTTCGTCTTAAACCCTGGGTCATTCCTCCAGCCCATTTTTCTTTTTTCATTTCTATAATGCCGAGTTCACTTGTGATATAATATACATCGTTTCACGCATTTCTTAAATTGCAAATGGTTTAGGCTCGTTGTTTTCCTGGACTGGTCCAGAGAGCTCTTGAGATCTTCACCAGGTGCTGTGGGATAGAACCTCAGGGCAGACACAGGATCGGGTCTGGAGAAGAAAGTGAGAATTCCATTGTTTCCAACAGCTAAGAAGTTGCCTTGGAACTAGGGTGGAGTGTCTAGGCACCTGCTTGCTGTTAGATTATAGCTAACACGGCTGGACATATTCCTTACAGTTTGAAAATAGATTGTTTCCACACTTACCAAGCAGGATTTGACTCAGTCTCTTGCTTTCAGAGTAGCTTCTTGACCCTGTCTTTCCTGAGGCTTGGCGCCCCTGGGCCTAGAACATTCTAGAAGTGAAGGACAGAGGAAGGAAAGAAAGGTGTGGGCAGGTAAGGAAATCCCCCTCTCCTTAACTGTTCTACGTTTGGTGAGTCTTCAACCCAGACACACTCTCAATTTTGAGAGCTTTAAAGGGAAAATTCTTCATTAAACATAATCAGTATCCTTTGCAGCAGCTCCCCGGCATCCTCCATTCCATCTTCACTGCATGACAACACTGCTTCACCTTCCCAGCTCAGAACTTCCCAGCATTCCTTGTCGCTCGGGAGCAAACCAATGAAGCTTGGACTTAGAAGTCAGCAAGCACCAGAGTAGACTAGGTTCTGAACACAGCTTTGCAGGTAGATGAAAAGAGCCATGGAGAGAAGGGGAGGCTGTGTCCTAGCCACTAAAGTAAATGATTCTGGGATGTTCTCTTTTAATCCTAGTTTTGATTTCTCTTTCCTCTAGACTTCCAAATAACTTCTCATAAACCTCATTTTTTTTTCTTAACCAGGATGATGGATTCTATAGGTTGTAATAACAACAACAACAGAAAGAAGGAGTGGGACTAAAAAAAGGAACTGATGAATTTGGTTTGCAATCGTAGGAGGAAACAGATCTAGTAGAATCTGAGATGCAGTATTGAGCTGAGGAATGTTTTTTGTTATGTACCAAGTACTAGAAACCATACTAGATGCCCACATTGCTCCTAAGGGAATCTCTCTCACTGGCCATAACTACGATGGGAAGTCTCATGACAAAAAGTTTGGAAAAACTGACCAGGCTGCGTGCTTCTAGACTACTTCCCAAAAAGTTGTTAGAGATGAAAGTCATAGCTTTGAGCTGGGGAGATGGTTCAGTGGTAAAGGCGATTCTCACACAAGCCTGGCAATCTGTGTGTTAAAATTCCCAGAGATCCCCTTGTTTTCTCCACAAAGGTAGATGCAGTGGCAAAAGCATCTGTAGGGACTGGCTGTTTCAGGTGCTAAAGTGGTTGCCTAGCAACCAAAAGGACCTGAGGTTCGATCTCCAGATCCCACGTAAAGAAATATTGAGTGGATGTGTCAGTGGACTGTAATTTCAGCTCTGGAAGATGGAGCCTGAGAAACCTCAGAGCAAATCAATAAGGAGGTAGAGAAATCCAGGATGATTCCTGATGTCACCCATGGTCCTCCACTGGCATACATGCTCAAGTGCCCTCTGGTACACATGTATTCACAAACAAACAGAGAGCAACCTAGAAAGACAACAGAGCCTTTCTCTCATTGAATTGTCTGTGCCAAACACCTTGGCTAGATCTATTGGATAGGTTCATGTTCGGAAGGTATCTGCCCACAAGAAGCTATGATCTCAAATTGTCTCAGATTGGACACTGGAAAACAGATCACGAATGTCAGAAATAAAGAGAGGGAGGGACCTGAGAAGAGTCATGTTCAGAGTGCACACAGGATTTTTGGATCCTTTCCATGCACATAAAATGGACAGGAAACCAACTAAAGTTGCTATTATCTTTTTTTTTTAAGAAGATGCACCATCCAAGACACCTTAAGCCTACCTGTCATTTATCCTTTAAGTAAATTCTAGATATGGACATCTGCACTAATGTGGAGAAGACTGCAGAAGCCATGCCTCCACCTGCAAGACTTTATTATGCACCAAGGATGCAGCCATGGAAGGACAGCGTCTAAAATCATCAACCAAGGAACATTTGCCTGGGAGTCACTACTATCCCTATTGGGAGAGATTTGCTGTTTGTTAGAGCATAACGAGTTTGTTAAGAGAGTATTTGTCTTGTCTGTGGGTTTTTAATAAGTAAGGGATTTTTGTTTGATCGATTAGATGATTTTTGTCTTTTTATTCAGTTAGTAAATGTCTTCCATTGGCCTATGTGGTCTTGGTCCTCATTCACTGGCACTATTAAAAGATGGTGAAATCTTTAAGACATGGAGCCTGATAGTAGAAAGTTGAGTCACTGGGAACAAGCCCATAAAGAGAATATCAGGCTCCCAGTTTCTTTCCTTGCTTCCTAGCATCTATGACGTGAACAGCTTTGCTTTGCCACATGCCTCCGCTGCAGCATGCTGCCTCGCTCCAGATGCAAAAACAACAGGACCAAGTGACAGTGGACTGAATCTTCTGAAATTATGACCCCAAATAAACCTTTCTCTCTTGTGAGTGCTCACAAGAGTTTTGTCACAGGGACAGATATAAACGAGAACGAGACCAAGTCCAGAATGGGAAGGAATGTGTTATGTCTCAAAATGGGACTCAAATATTTTGGCAAGGATGAAAACTGGGAAGGGGCTTCAGGCACCAAGAGTCATCATGCTAATGGCCTTAATCAAAAGGTTCCATCCTCCCTCCAACCCTGAATATAAACTGTGGTTAAAGTGAGGGCCGGCAGAGGAAAGTGGCTTGGAGTCCTTTTCAGGAGTAGGTAAGAAGCCAGGAAGAGGAGGAAAAAGAGGGTGAGCTTTGATGTTTTTAGTTCTGATTCAGAGCCTGGGACAGCTGTTGATTGTTTCCTACTCGCTACAAGTGCATTCGCATTCCTTTGCTGCCTTCATTTCCACTCTACTCCACGGAATAAACATGCAAATAAATAAATAGCTATGTCAACAATCAAGTAAATAGAAACAAGTAAACCAAGACCTTGGGGGTAAAGCAGGGAGATCAGGAAAGCCAAGAGGTTTTTGTATCACTATGATCAAAGTCACTTTAAAACCTCAGAATTCTCAAAGTTGAAAGATTTTTGGCTGCTTCTGCCAATTCAGGATCTAGTACTTCCACCACTGATATGCCTCCTCCTCCTGCCTCCTCCCCCACCAAGTTTTTTGGTTCCTTTCTTCTTTTCCTTCCTCCTTAAATTGGGGGAGTAAGAGTCTCAGCCAAATCTGACTAGCTGTGCTCATATTTAATGCAGAATGACTTAGCCTCCACTCTTCCCTTCCTTCTTCCAGATTTTGCTTTGTGCTTTTATGGTTAATAGCCTAGTAGGATATTCTAGGGAAGACCACCACACAGGAGAATTGAGATCTGGCTGTTGGTTATCCTGTATCCCTTCCACACAGAGACAATGAAGACAGTCGCTTCCTTTTGCTTGCTCAGTCTTTAATGTACTGGTAGACTAGAAGAGCTGTTGCTTGGGTGAAAGATATTCAGTCCCTAATTTCAAAACACATAACAAAGTACAAAGGAGAAAGTGAAAATCTGCAACATCTCAAACTCTGAGTCTCTAAGGACAGACCCGCTTTCTCCCACGCCTTGCCTCCTCCAAGCTTCTCTCTCTAATCAAAGGACTATTAGTCTGACTTTTTAAAGCTGCCTTGCTTAATTTGAGAGCGCTATAGATCCTGCATGAGATCCGAAGAGGCATTTGTCAGTAGTAAGCCCCACCCCCATGCCACAGTCTTTGGCAGGTGTTCTTCATAGTTTGTGGTTTGGGATTATGGCGGTTTCCTTGCTTCTTTCTCCATGGGGAGGGTTGCTTTTTTTTCTTTCCTTCTATTTTTGTTCCTGGGAGGGGAATGGTATAAGTGTTTTTACTCTGCTGCCTTTCACAAGAAGACTTACTTTTCAAAATAATTATGTGCCTGCTTTTAATTTTCTACTCCCAGAAAAAGCTCAGGGAAGAATGTACACCATTTTAGTTAATTCTAAAGTTCCTGATCAAGAAGTGCTTCCCTACACAGCAGTGGCATCTCTTCTGAAGAGGGTCTTCCCACGGCATGGGCACACAGGGAGAGATGGCCTAGCTCCCTGGGGGTGATCACCACAGATGGCCCATGCTGAGAGAACAGACCACGGCTGCAGGCACTTCCACGGCACATGGCTGATGTCCAGAGATGGGAAGAATTCCACCTCAGCTAAAGAGCAGCCCACACCCTTGAGCAAAGGACCTGCAAGCCGGACATCCCTCCTCATGCCTCCACAAAGACCCATGGGCTTCTTCATCATCTAGACACTGTTTGGGGAAGAGGAAGGGAGTGCAGGTGGAGATCCGAGAATTGCAGTGAATTGCAGCTTGGAAACCCTCCCCTCTTCACCCAAGAAACTGCTACTTCCCAAGTTTCAGTTGTTTTTGCGGTCTGTAGAAACGAGGATTTCGGGTGAGATTAAATCAGTTACAGAGAACAAATAAGCCACTGTTTTTGTCCAGCCGATGTGTAAGGTGGAAATCTCCATCCTGTAACAGCTAGGAGATTTCAGCTTCATTTTTCAGCTAGAGGGAAAGCTGCTTGGGCTGTGAAGTGACCCACGCTTGTTCCTGTCTTGGCCTCTTTCTTGCTGGGTGACATCGGTCAAGACACTTGGTATTCTAGTTTTAAATTTAATCAACTCTTAGACAAAGAGGTTGGACCAGAGAGGTGATTTTTTCAAATTGCTAAAATTATTTTTCTTTTGTTTCTTTTGACTGCAGTGCTCTTTTGTGAAAATCTTACTTAGAGGACCCTTATATGAAAAGAGATACAGTTGGGATTTTTGTCTGGTGAAGTGGAGGTCCCTGGAGGCCAGAGCCTAGGAAATCTAAAGCAAAACAATAGGGAGGAAGAGCAATCCAGGATGATTCTTGATGTTACCTTGGACCTTTACGGGTGCACACACTCAAGTGTGCTCTTGCACACATGTGGACCCACCCACGTGCAGAAAACACACACACCATGCACACATGCCTGAAAAGAAAAATAAAAACAAGATACTCCCTTTGTCCTGCTTACATTCCTAGGCAGGGACTGAGATCATTGTCTGTCAGAGAAAGATCCAGTAGCAAGCTGACTTGCTCCAATGTGATACTACCACAAAGAAACATATTTTTTTGAAAGTCATTTACTGTCATAAATAAGAATCTCAAATTTGAAATCAGTTAACTAAAGCAATGGAAACTTCTAATCCCACAGAACCATTTAGTGATTCTTTGGGCGTTTTCATACATGGAATGCCTAAGAAAAATGTTGGAGACAAACAATCTGAATTTTCAATGCAGATCAAAAGTCCCCACCACAGTGGAGAAAGCTGTGGGTATTTCAGGGAGGTTTACCCAAAACGCAAGCATTTCCCCCCACCACTTCATGGTCTTATATTTTAAGAAGCTCAGCCATTCCAGTCCAAGCAGAAAAAGACTCTCGAAGGAATATTTACAATGTGGATCTTATATTAAACATTTGGTTTTATATACTTCAATATTTATAAAAGCACATGTGAATAAATTCTGGTCTACAAACTGAAGTGTGCAAGATGGAGCCATTTCCTTATTTCTTTAAATCAACTTAATTTTCTGACTGCCAGCCTTCATCTTTCCTCAATGATGGTTAAAAGAAAAAATAAGTCAACCTCCTCTTTGTTGGTCCCCTCTTCCCAGAACATGAAGGTTTGCTTGGAATGAGGATAATTGAGGGAGGGCTATAATCTCCAGTCTTTCAGGGTACCACTGGCACCCCACTGTGAAGTCTGTAACTGTGCCTTGTATGTTGGTGGCACCATCTAAAGTCAGAGGACTTGGCAGAGTCTGCTGGGTACAGAAAGAGGTGACCCCTTCTAGATGGGTCAGCTGCCTACTCCGAAGAACCCAGAGATCATGTTAATGCTTTGCTGTGAGTGTCTTGACATTTGAACAGAGGTTTGAATTTTGCCTTTGTAAACTACCTTACCTGTAGTCCTCAGTTCCTCTGTTTGCTTCTTCTGGAGTCAACAATCTTCCTTTCCCAACCCATTAGGCAGATGAGCTTCTAGCTCTTCCTGTTATCCTCCAGGGACTTAGAGTCGGGGGGGGGGGTCACTTATCTCCTGAATAGTCTTATGTTTCTTTGAAAGATATGAAGAACCACAGACAGCCTGGAAGTGGGTGGGAAGAACTTTTGTCTTCCATCTTGCAGAATTTCCTCAAATCATTGAAGCATGAAAAGAACTGGCTTCTCCTTGAAAGGAAAACTAAGGGGGAAAATAGGGAAAGTCACATTGATATCCTTATAAATTTTTCCACCGTGTAAATAGTTGTATCTTAATTGATTTCATTGGTGTTTTAGTCAGTTTTTGATGATTTTGCCCCCTGAAATGGGACTTTGGAATCAGAACTCCAGCATGTGTTGTTGCACCCCAGTAAAAAACAAGGGGATAGAGATCCCATTCTGTGTGTTGGTAGTGCAAGGTGTGTGTGTATGTGTGTGTGTGTGTGTGTGTGTGTGTGAGAGAGAGAGAGAGGGGGGGGAGAGAGAGAGGAAGAGAGAAAGGCACATGTGTATGTAAAAGAGTAAGTGTGTGTGTGTGTGTGTAAGTGTGTGGTGAGAACATGCATGTGCATGTGTATGTCTGTGTGATAGTGTGAGTGTAAGTGAGAGAGAGAGAGAGATGAGAGAAAGTGTGTGTGCACACATGCTCAGACTAGAGTATCTGAAAGTGAAAAGAGATACTGTCACACCAGAGTTTGAACTGGGACTACTCCAGGCACAGAGGTGGAGTCAGTCCAGCTACAAATGACAGCGTCTGCATTTGAACCCAGGTCTGTGTTATTCCCGCTGTTTTGCTATTAAGGAATCCGTGGTCGGCTCCATCTACTGACCGGGAGTGCTTTACGCTTGCCCATTCTTTGGTGGTTCTGTTGACTTGGCCTGGGAAAGGTAAGGTTCACAAGGAGAGAGTTGCTTCATGCAAAGTCCCCGAGCTGCATTCCTTGGTTGCATTGGCCAGTGCTCCAGGCATGAATGAGGGAAATTTCATCTTTAGTATTTACTGAAAACAGACGCTGAAGTTTGAGACGCACATGTAAAGTGCTCATTCCAAAAGCCTTTTTATATACATGTTAAATCAGTCTGTGGGAAAGAGACCACAGAGACTGTTTAAACATTTGTACTGATGACATGAGTGCTCTGAAATATGCAGTTCCTCGTGGCTGGATGTGAAACTCATCATGCATGAAGTCCTCTTTGGAAACAGGATTGAAAGGAAATAGTTCATAATTCAATGATATCAATGTGTGCACCATTATGCCAAGGGCTTCCCCCTTTCCTTATCTCATTCATTGTCTGAAGAAACTATTTTCTCCTCAAGGCATCCCAAGTCAGCTCTGTTGCTCTGCAGAGAGACAGAACATGGGCACAGAATGGAAGGGCATTGCTTCAGCACTGAACTGGAGGGGGGTTCCTTTTTTCTTATCCTTTTAGAATATATGAATACAGGGATATTATGATATTTTCTCACCTTAATCCCCAATCCCAGATTCCCTACTCTTTGTATTACAATCCTTCTTCCCTGTCAATTTCTCTCCTATTTTTTCTTTTTTGTGTATGTGGAGTTCACTTGTGTGTGTGTGTGTGTGTGTGTGTGTGTGTGTGTGTGTGTGTGTGGTGTTAGCAGAGAGCACTCTGTGTGCCTGGGAGGGACCAACGGTGGCTTAGGGAATCATCCTGAATTACTCTACCTCCTTTTGGTTTTACTTTTACTTTGGGGTTTCTCAGGCTCCACTTCCAGGACTGGAAGTGCAGGTGACTGCCATTTCTACCTGATATTTTTATGTGGGATATGGAATCCCAACTTGGATCCTTTTGCTTGCAAGGCAGAGTTTAACCTCTGAACCCTCTCTCCAATCCACATCTTATTTTCGTGTTTTTTTTCCCCTAGCATGCATGGCCACTGAGTATCATCTGGGTGGCTACAGATATCTTTCTGATTCTAGATTCAGGAGTACAGATGGCTTCTCTTGGCCCACCCCTGGTGAAAACATCAAGGAAGACTGGTCCTTCTATACCTTTAAACTTGGCCAGAATAATGCAGCTAGTCATGGGAAGAGGGTATTTCTTCCCTCAACACACAGCACATTCCCATATACTCCATCCTTGACAGAATTACCCCAAATGCTTAGCAGGGGCTTTTGTCTGCTACAATGCAGCCAGGTAGTTGGATTCAGAGAAGCTGCCCTTATATAGCACATCTGGGGGAGATGTGCAGTGGTTTGCTAGGGGTGGTCTGAGCACCACTCCGAGGCTTCAGCTCCTCAAGATACCCTCAGCTCTTCTCAAAGCTGCACTCAGCAGTGGATCACCCTGTGAGGTTTTCTCAAGACCATAATCATACTTCTAGAACATCCATTGCTTTAAAATTTCCAAATTATCCAGTCCCATTCATTCTTCCATTTTTTTTGAGTTTTGAAGAGTTGAGACTATCCACATTCACTGTGAAGTAACCTCACTTAAATGAGAGCTTGAGAGGAAATGAGACATGAGGCAATCCTGAAAATATGAATGAAATAATACAAATATTCCCCAGTCTCTCTAGTCTTCATTAAGATATACAAGAGGAAGAAGCTCGTTTGGCCTTCTATATTTAATTTGGACTCTAACCTCTTTGAAAACTTCAGCAGCATGATTAATTTTAGCTTATCATAAGGAATGTCTGTCCACCTATAAATAAGCCTGTTCATTTTCAGGAAAACATAAAGATGCCTTCTGTTTTATAGCCATTAAAAAAACTCTTTCATATAATTGTAACAAGAACTGTTTTCAGGACAATAGCTCAGTATCAGGTACATTTCTTTCATAGTATGTTAGTTTCATGGTTAGGAAACTTAAGCGAAAAAAAGTTTCCTTGGATAAATATAAATGTAATGTTAAACATAATGACATGAGTAATTCAAAGAGAACCTGATACTGGATCTGGCAGGTTTCAAGGAGAGAACAAAGAGAGACGAGTGAGGAGAGTGGACACAGAGGGGAGATGAAAGAAAAGAGGAACAAGAAGAGAGGAAATAAAAGGAGGTGGAGGAGGAGAACAAGAAATTGGGAGTTTTCTAAGTGGGCCACACATGCATGAAAGTGGAGGGAGACTGATCAGCAAGGAGAAGGTTTATGGGCAAAGGAGGAGGAATGGGATTCATAAGAAAGGGTGAAAGAAACATAAATTCCTTGTATTCATGTGTGAACTCTAAAAGAAAAATGATAAATTAAACAAAAATGATAAATTGGGAGTTTTTAAATTTCAGGTAGAAATGTAGAAATTTAATTTTTAGAATGCTGCCTATGTTATCCCATATAATGTTGAAAATCTGGGAAATAATGTAAAGAGGATGGACAAGTGTCACAGGACCTTTCCCCGTCCTTTTGTTAGGATATCATTTGGTTCTCTACTTTCTTTCTCCTAAAGTCCCTAGGTTCCTGTGATGTCCATGTAAGAGTGTGTTCTGCCCATGTGAAAGCACCAGACCCAGTACTTCGTTGTTAGATGCCGGGAGACTGATGATGTTGAAAGGTATTTTCAGGGGACTAGAGTGTGGTTCAGTGATGGCGTTTCTCCCTGGCATTCTGAGACGCCGGTTCAAACCCCGGCACCACACTGAGAAAAAAAAAGTTATTTTCAAATAATGATTCTTCTAATAATATGTGCTTCAAATAGGTGATAAAAGCAATTTGTTAGATGAGAGATGACATATTCTCCTCTTGAAAATCATATTGCTGGGAGCTGGCAAGATGTGAAAAAGGCACTGGACTGTAAACCTGGTGACTTGGGTTTGATGGAAATCCACATGATGGAAGGAGAGAACTGGCTTTTGAAAATGGTCCTCTGACCTCCACCTGTGTGCTATTGCATGCATGTGTACTTCCCTTCTCAAATAAATGACTATAAAAATTATAAAAAGAAAATCGTATTGTGGAGAAAATTTGTTTGATATTTCCAGGGTTCCACTTCATTTCTCATTTGAACTCAAACCTTTAGGTGAGAACGCACACATGGGATTTACACATAGGAAACATGTTATCAACTTTCCTTCCTAGGTCATCCCCCTATCGAAAAGAAAGGACATTCCTGGAGAAGACAAAGGACTTGCTTTGCTCCTGAGAAATGCCTCCCCATTGATAAATAGTGAGCAAATGCAGAACACTTAAGTAGGGTTCCTGCCAGAGTGCGAACTGTTTCCGCGCCAGCCAGCTGGTCCTTGTCGGTTCGCAGAGAGAACTCAGCATGAATCTGAGTTCTCGGGGATAGAAAGCTTCTGTGTGCCAGGTATGTGAGATTGCCTCAGGTCAGTTTTATAAAACCTTCTGTTTAGAATTACAAAACCTTCTGTTTAGAAGCGGTTAGCAAAGCCACGGGTGCACCAAGATGGCAAGCAGAAGGCTGCTGTTGATATTTCTGCAGCATGGTTGTTCTCTGTGAGATGTTCTTATATATTTCTCCAATTTGTAAAAAAAAAAATGTCAAGAGAGCAAGTAAGGTTCATAAGAGACATTGGAAAGGTGAACAATTATGCTGTAATATCTTCCATTAATATTAATGTTTATTCAGCAATGAAATATTCATTTAGAGGAAACATGGCTGTAGAAAAGTAGTGCTGATAAGTTTAATCAAGGTCATTAGCATACTTGCAACCACTCACTCGCATGGCTAGCAATCCGTAGTTCTTTTGTGAAGGTGAACTGGGATGACCGTGAATTGGATGATTTGATCCAAGGGAACAGTGCCCCGGAGTCGTGTGATGACATTAAGGTTCTTGCAATTCTGACTTTAAAACAAGTCAAATGGGGACCACATTTGACCAATTTTTTTTAAAGAAATTCGGTAACTAAGCTCCACTGGACAGGAGTCAAGACAAACTTATTGAATGTCAAATTCCACTTTAGTGGGTCATGTTATCAGATGGTTCAAATGACTTTGGGACAAGGAAAAGAGGCCCCTTTCCCTCAATAATTTTTTTTGTCAGAATTATCCAGATAATTGTCTCACTTTTCAATTCTTCTTGAATAGAGCAGATAATCAGCTTTACAGATTTTGTTTTTGTTTTTTTATTGAGTGATACCTGTAATTCTTGGAAGCTTCATAAAAATCTGTACCTTTTGTAAATTTCAAGATTCTTTTATGGATATACTCATCCATTCACTATGATCCATTCAGCAAACATTTGCCAAGTAAACTAAAGAAGCTATCCTCATATTTCATACCACTTAAATGGAACAATCTAGTCAAAAAATTGCAAAAATTATAACATTACTTCTTTTTTGTATCTTAATGAATACTAGAAGGTCTGGGGAAATATTTATATTTTTCCATTCCTATTTTCAGGATTCCTCATATCTTATTCTCTCCCTCCCACTCTCATTTACATGAAAGTACTTCAAGATGAATGTGGATATTCTCAACCCTTCATATCTTACAAAAAAAAGCAAATTGGAAGAATTAATGGTGTTGAATTTTCTGGAAAATTTTAAATAATAGATGCCCTAGAAGTGTGTTTGAAGCCAATGGAGTACTTTTTGATGAAAAAAAAAGACTCCAAAGATTAACATTTAATCTTGGCAACATTAATTCCTTAGGAGATTGGAGAGGTGAATATCATAGCAGGCGCAGGTGTCCACTTAATAGTTGAGGGTTTGAGCTCTGGGCACATTTGTAGAGAATTAGTAGTTGAGTTAAACCCAGAGCAAACCTGCAGGAAATTGTCTAGTCGATGGAAGGCCCAGCCATGATGAGTGGGAGTAGGCCCTGGACAGGTGAATAAAATACAGAGAGCTGGTTGAGGAAATTGGCATCCTTGTATACACTTGGTCAGTCATGCTATTCTGGCAGGTAAGGATTGTGCCTCTCTCAGCTGTTACGTGGGTAAGGCATGGCCAGTTCCCTCAGCCCTTTGATGATGGTTCATGCTCTCCTGCCAAGCTAGACTAAGAACTGTAACTGCACAATCGTAAGGGAATAAACCCCTTGTTCTCTTAAGCCAGTCAATGGTGATTTCATCAGCAGCCACGCAGGCTGACTGCAACTACGAAAATCTGTATTTTGTGTATTTTTCTTTATTGATAAGCACAGTCACAGCCTCCCATCTCTTTCCTACTCCATTCATGAAGCCTATCTGCACAGTCCTAAGATGCCCTTCAGTGAGGCTCCCTGGGAAAGTGGTGCATTCATTCATCTGTTGTGTCTTCTCTGTCAAAATCATTTTCCAAGTCTTAGCAACTCACTTGAAAAAGAAAGTGGATTCTATCTGTCTTCCTGCTGTGAGTCTGATCCCACTGTTTTGTTTCTCACAGATATTACAACAAACAACATGTAGCTATCCCTTTGCTAAAAAAGAAAAAGATAATTTATTGCCAAGGGCCAGGGAGAGAGAAGTTATGTTTGGAGCATGTTACGGCACATGATAGATTTGCTGAGTTCTCTAAGTCTGCAATGGCTTGGCAGTTGGGGGATTGAAGGCTGATGCTGAGGCTAAAGCTTGGAAGTTCTGAACCACAGTTGTATTACTATCCTGACGGATGCCCACATGACTCTGTCATTAGAAGGGTCAAACTGATCATTCCCAAACAGGTTGTGTGAAGACTTGAACATCAGGTGACTAGATGGGTCCACAATGATCAGGAATCATGTTTAAGTCCTAGAGTTGTGTGAATGTCAGTGAACCTTTTGTTCATACTGTAGAACTCTCCACTTTGTGTACATGGCTGTATCATGTAAAGCTTATGCCAAAAAAGACTTAAGCCATGCCTGAGGTCTCCATATCCCTCAGGAGTATCTCTCTGACCCTTATGACATGATGATTCTTAACCTCAGCATTTCTTTCCCTAATTATTCTGCCCTCTAAGTATAGATAAGTAAGTAAGTTTAATTTGACTGTCTTAAAGCTTTTTTCTATATGGAATCACTCATATTCTTTGCTGTTTGTGCAATCTTGTTAATAAAATTTGCCACGTATGGCTGGCCACAGTTGTCCTTCATTTATTTTTGTGTCTGCATCCAAATAAGGTTGAATGACAAGTCCTGAGCTCCCTCACCTTGATACTTCACGGGTACCTCAGCAGCCCTGGGTGTCAGGGATTCTGTTTCAGAGAATAAGATTGACTGTGACTACGTTGGGCATGCAGAGATGTCTTTATCACAAAATCATCGGAAGGGACAGAAGACACAGAGCTCAGGATGAGCTTTTGGCAACCGTCTGTCTTTCCCCAGCCACACACAGTAATGGGACCCATGGAAGTTCCTGCCACTCAGTGTCAGGACCTTCAGATTCTAGCATCCTGTTGCTGTGTCCTTGATCATGAAGCCGCTGCATTCAGAAACTTCTCTGATGAAGAAAATGCCGTGATCAGGAATCCGTGATTGCTTCAGGCTTCCAGAACAATTCTCTATCTGATTCCAAGTGAATGAGAAAATTAGATGTTTCTGCTTTTCTTGTGGGTGCTCCTGAAAGTACCTATGCGAGCCACTAGCTCATGCTCTGCGGTCATTGCCTAGAAGGGGCAAGCACACCTTGTGGCAGAAAGGGCAAAGTAAGGACCTTTGATCTGAACAGCAGGAAATACCCAGAACTTTAACCCAAATGGGTGGGGAAATGCATTCTTCAGGGTTTCAGTCTCTAGTACATGGCTAACATGTTACAGGTTTTCAAATTGGGAATCAAGAAGGCAAGGAAATAAAACAGAATAGAAGATACAGGAGGGCATCAAGTATTTTATCTAACACACAGAGACATCTGCACTGGACTGTAATGCAGGATTTGTTCTTGCTAGGAGTTGACATTTGCACTGGACTGTAATGTAGGATTTGTTCTTGCTAGGAGTTGACATCTGCACTGGACTGTAATGCAGGATTTGTTCTTGCTAGGAGTTGAGCATGGAGAAAAATGAGAGTAGGCTGAGGAGATGACTCAGAGGTTAAGACTCTGAATCACAAGTGGAAGGACTTGAGTTTGGATTCCCCGCACCCATATAAAAATGCTAGGCAGAAATGGTGGCGGCCTGCATTTTTTGGCTCTGGAAAGTGGAGCCTAAGGAACCCCAGAACAAAGCAAAAATGAGATAAAAGCAATCCAAGAAATTCCTAAAGTTACTCTTGGGTCCTTACAGGCACATACAATGCCCTCTGACACACACACATGAAAATTTAAGAAAAGAAAAATGAAAGTAATTCCACGGGCAGGAATGTAGAATGGATGCCAAGTGACAATCAACTACAACTTCCACCATTCTATTACTGAACATAGAGTAACAAAATCTTTAGCAAATTATGCTGCCGGATGCCTTCTAATACCACACTTTGCGCATATCAGTGGTTTTGTTTGCCCTTTTGACATGACCAGTTCGAAAGCATAAGTCACACTAGTAGCTTGTCTTCAAGCCCTTTCCACAAATAATTTACATCAGTTAGGTTCAGATAAAGTAGTGCTTGGCAATCAGTGCTTTGTGAATATCTGGTAGAATGCCCTGACTCTGGCCACAGATGTCCATGTCCGCCTACAACTTTTTAGAAGTCATCTTCCAAAAACATTCTTGGCAATCCTATTAAAACACAAACATGATCATTTTACTTTCCCTTGAGAACATTCTATGGTACCTTTGGATTATAAAAGTGATTCCTAAACCTGAGGTGCTCACTAAACTATAAGTTAATGAACCAGTAAGATGACTCAATGGGTGATGGTACTTGCCACACAAGCCTATCAAAGTGAGATCAATTTCCAGAACCCACTTGGTGGAAGGAGAGAACCACCTCCAAAAGTTGTCCTTGCACCTTTGCATTCATACTATAGCATGTGCATGCTGGCTTTCTCTCTCTTCAAATTTGTATACATGTTTAAATGATTGATTATATGCATAATTAATTAAAATATATTCCCAAGATCCTCTTTGGGAAATCTGATTCAATTTTTGAGACAGGTCTTAGGAATCAGTAATTTTATAGGGACTCTTGTGAACAAAGACCAGGTTCCTTAGTGTGACTGAAACAATTTGGCCCACGTCAGTACCTGTGCACCATCAGTTTTTCATCTTTTTTCTCCCACTCCAATACCAATCTCTCCGCTAATCCTCCCCTCTCATTTCATCTTCCTGTACCTGCCTAGCTCTACAAACACAGTAAAGAATTCAGCTCCTCTGTCATTCTGGGGAATTGTCTCTCACATACTCATAATGCTAATGCCTTCAATTGTCCATCTATTGTACAACACATTACAATGTACTGTTATTGCCACATTGGAATATGATTATCTGTTATATCGGTGCTTCTACTAAAGCCAGGAACTTACTGAGTAGATCTTACCTTTTTTGACATCTCTAATATCTTTTCCCGTGGTAAATGTCACAGTTAAGATATATAAAGGTCAACTCAACAATTAAAAGTTTGGTGCTCTGGGCACATTTGTAAAGAATTAGTAGTTGAGTGAAGTCCTAAACAAGATTATGGATGATCGTCTAATTGAAGGGGAAGACACAGGATTTGGTGGGTGGTACTAGTTCTCTGGGCAGGTGGATAAAATGGAGGGAGGGAGTTAAGGAAGTTGGCATTCTTCGGTACTTGGACAGACATACTATCTGGCAAGTGAGACTTGCATGTCTCTCAGCTGTCTTATGAATATGATGTGTCCAGTTCCCACAGCCCATGCTGTTGGGGTGGACTTTCTTGCTAGATGGAGTAAGAACTTATTATTGTAAGCCAAGTATAAAACCTCTTGTTCTCCCTTAAACCATTTGGTTGTGGATTTATCAGCAACATGCAGAGAAACTATAGCTATATATATATATATATATATATATATATATATATCAATAACATGTACTGACTGACTGATATATATGTGGCTATTTGGGGGAATGGATCATTAGTTAGATACAACTGCTTCTCTAGGCATAGTTTTTGTTAGGATATTTGACCTTGTGGGAAATTAGGACTATAATAGCTGAAATATCTGATCTACTAGATTGACTAATGCCATGGGAATACCAAATGGGTTATGGGTCAAGACCAGGTTATTGGGATTTAACGTGAACCATTAATGGATGTCAAGGTTAGATTAGATTTGATTAGGAACAAAATATTAGCACAGTATAAAATACACCCCTCCCAATAAATCACTTTACAAGAGGAAGAATAGGGGCTTTATGATGGGAAGCTGGTAGAAGCCAGTTAGAGCCAGTGAGCCATGACCACACTGGTGCTGGAGGAGAACGGCCTGGCCTCATCAGCTCCATGATGTAACATCCCAAGCAAAGAGCACTAGGGAATTCTTGCAAAGAAAGTGTGTCCTGGTTCTAGAGGTAAGGAATCCTTAGAGACAGAGGAATATTTACACGGTGAAAGGATGGGAACTGAAAAAGGTCCAGATAGCAAAGGAGACAAAAAACCCAAGGTGATTAATTCAATGCACACTTCTGAGCTGATTATTGCAGCAGGGGTTAAGAGACATTGTTAAAGAATTTAGAGAATTGAGACCATTTACTGACTAGACAGTACTGTTACATCTATACGATTTCTTCTCTTGCATGTTTGTGCTATGGTTATAAGGAGAGTGTCTTTATTTTAGGAAAATAACATTGAGGGATGAAGAATTTGGGAGCTATGAATCATTAGGTATGCAATTACTGCTTTGATAAGTTTAAAGAGAATAATGGGAAAGCAATAAGAGCGTGAGAGAAGACGATGAGGTAAACTGTTAATAATGAGAAATTTGGTTGAGGAGATAATGTTTGTACATAGCTTACAAATTTTCTGTGCATGTGATTTATAAATAATTAATTTCTATTTGTGCCTGAGAGAACATTTATTTTCATGGCTATGGCTCAAAAAAAAAACTAAAGTGTTTAAGGGCAGAATGCATAAATAAAGTACAATCTGGGGTCTACAGAGGGTTTCCTTGAGTGTTCAGCAGTGTCTTGCCCAGTACGTGCATTAAGAAGCTCTCCAGAGCTGGAGAAAACAAAGAAGAATAAGTGCTTGGCACTCATAAAGGGCCAGGTTTAGCCTCAGTTCACAATAGCCAGACTGAAAAAAGTCTCATAATTCATGTAGGCATTAGGTGAAGTAGTGAGAAGTGTTTTGCTGCAGAAGTAAGGAATGAATTACCAAGGCCAAATGCTTGCTGTAGCCTAACAAACATTTAAAAGTTTCCAAGCAACTTAACTGCATCCAAGAACAAAGCTCAAGATTATTTATAGGTATACAAAAATATCCAGGACCCAACAAGGTAAAATTCACAATGCCTGGCGTCTAATAAAAAAGTACCAGATGTTCTAAGAAGTAGAAAAATATGACTCATTATGAGGAAAATAATCAATCAATTGACATTTACCCAGAACTATCACAGACATTAGCGTGACCGGATAAGGATACTGGAGTTAGTAGAACAGTATTCTAAAAGTTGAAAAACAGATACGTAGAATATAGAGAAAACAAAAGCACAGATACATAGTTAGAACTAAAAAATACAATGTTTGAGATGAAAAATGTATTTGACTGAATTAATAACAGCATATTACAGAAGATATAAAGATAAAGAACTTGCTAACAACAAAGCTACCTCACATAGGGAAGATTATTTAAAAATTATAGAAGTTTCAGTTGTCAGAGATGATGTTCAGCAGGCTAATATATGAATAATTAAGAAAATGAGTGGGGAGGGGGAAGTGGATACATGGGAAGAATAATGGCTGAAAATTTACAAATTTGATGAATACTCCAAATCCACAGATCCATGAACTTCAGAAGCAAGAAAGGTAAAGAATGGAATTCTGTGACACTGCTTTCAAGGCAGTGGCAGAAGAAGGGTAAACTCCCTGAGCTATCTGCCTCTTTATATTCTGAAATAATTTCAATTGTCTACTTGATTGGATTTGGAGACCAAAATCCACTCAGGAGACCCACCTCCAGGCATGTCTGTAGGATTATTTTCAAAGAGGTTCAACTGAGGAGGAGCAACCCTCCCTAGTACCATCCTACAGCCCAGAATCCCAGACTAGACAAAAGGGCACAAGGGAGGAAGTAAACTGAGCACCAGGGCACATCTCTCTCTGCTTCCTGACTGCAGATGCAATGCGGCTGGCTGCCTTGGACTCCAGCCATCTAACCTTCCCTGCAATAGAGGACTGTGTCGCCTTAAGCCAGGAGTAAAAATAAAACCCTGGTTCCTTAAGATGCCTTTTTAAAATTATTTTTTTGTCAAAGCAGCATGAAAAGTAGTTATACATAGTATGTGTTTTCTAGTCTTGGAATTGCACATCTCTCTATCTGCATATGGTAAAGAATATTTAATCAGAAGCTGACTCGTTAATTCCTGGCATGTATATAACTTTAATGTGTTCTCCAAAACTATTAAATCATAAATTTCAAATGCTTCCAATTAATGGGTCATAGCTGTGTGAGTGTGAGCATGTGAGTGTATGTATGTGTTCATGTGGGTATATGCATAAGTACATGTAGGTGCTTGTGGGTATACATGTGTGAAAGCCAGAAGTTGATACTGATGTCCTCTCATGTCATCTCTACCCCATTCTTTGGCATAGGATCTCTCACTGAACCTAGAACTATAGGCCAGGCTGGACGGGACAGCCAATGAGTTTAAGGAATCTTGCTTATGTGCAAACCCCCCCCCCCCAGTGCTGGGGATACAGATGCGCATCAGTGCACCAGTTGCTTTTATGCGGGTGTTGAGGATCCAAATTCAGGTCCTCATGCTTACACAGCAGGCGCTTCACTGACAGCCACCTCCCCAGCCTCTCTTCAGATATTCTAGTCTTACATAAACCAGAATATTTCTCATTGTGGTGAATGTTGAGTTCCACAGATGGTCGAAAACAAAAGTACATTTGTCCATATGTCACTCAAAACTGACCATGTTTGATTGTATGTAGAAAAGCATTCATTGAAACATAGCGTTAATTTTCAAGTTGGATCTGCACTGTCTGTTAGTTATGTTTAGTTACGAGAATGTCCTTTTGTGTCCTGAAAGGTTGTTCAATATACAAACACTATAGATAGACAGATTCAAAACAGTCAGGCCCTCCTCATATGCCCTGAAGCCCAAATTTACTACATTCTGTAAGATCAGGAAGATTCTGCTGGGGTTTCCTTCCTTCCCACCAACTCCACCCTCATAGTCCTTATATTTCCTGCATACGTTAATTGTAGTAGTGGTTCTGTATTTGCCTATTGTATTTGAAGCACTATCAAATAGATACTATCCTCTGAAGTGCTTACTGAATCAATTTGTAGGAACTGCAAAAAGCCCATCTGTTGTCTCTGCTAGCTGAGGGGCTGAAGTCAGGATTAACTAAACGCACTTCAGCAGAGCATAGGAAAACATCCATCACCCAGAAACGCATTGGCTGGGCTCTCCCAACGGACAGATCGTCTGTAGTTGCACACATTCAGGAAGCAGAGTGGATCACTCTGAGGATGCAATAGAATCTCATGATTCAAGCGACTTAGCAAAGGGGCAAGATTTTTCTAGGACACTAAAGTTATTTTCTAATCTGATGCATTTTCATATAACTCTCAGCCCTTCACATTCCTGGTGCAGTTATTGCTGAGGTACTAGATGCACTCAGTTTGTGTTCTTTGAGTAGAATCAGCAAATCAACAGTTAATTTCTCATCCTGTGTGCCCGAAACTGGTTTTGCCAGTCTGGATAGGAGTGTCAGGAAAGCAGCAGGATTTCCACAAAGCAGCCCAGTTTGCCACACTTACCACTAGACTTTGATACTCAAACTCTATTGCCCAGAAAATGCCTTCATCTTTAATCCATGGCATTTTCTCATCATTGAACCTAAAGTCTATTTTTTATTTCCACTCTCTTCCCCAGGTATTCCCTGCTTTTGCTTTCTTATCATGTATGTTTTAGTTTCCTCTCTATTTCCTGCCTTCCTTAAGATCTTTTCCTCCCCTCTCATGATCCCTTTTCTTACAACTGAAATTTAATGGACTGATTATTTCTGGAATTTTTCACTTAGGATCTTCGACGACACTTGATAACTAGAAAGTGAAGCTGCAGGCAAGGGAGGAGGGGAGAAAACAATACATATCAGAAGAACGGATGCTGAAGGAGCTAGACGGACCAGAGGAGACTCTAGAGGGGTGGATGGGAGTTGCTTTGATATTGAAGCTCAAGGACAGTCATCATGGAGGCCAAGTTTATGGTTGGCGCATCTGAATGCTTGGTACTTTTCCTGAAAAAAAAAAACATTTACGCCTGTCCTTTCCTTATCCTCTTCTTTTTATTCATTCATTCCCTTCCCTTTTCTTTCTTCTTTCTCCTCACTATTTCCCTTCCTACCATTCTCTATTCTTTTTCTTTCTTTCTTTCTTTCTTTCTTTCTTTCTTTCTTTCTTTCTTTCTTTCTTTCTTTCTTTCTTTCTTTCTTTCTTATCTCTCTCTCTCCTTTCCCTTCCTCCCTCTCTCCCTCCTTTCCTTCCCTTCCTTCCTCCCTTCCTCCTTTCTTTCCTCTCTCTCTCTCTCTCTCTCTCTCTCTCTCTCTCTCTCTCTCTCTCTTGTAGAATGTTGACCCTGAACCTACAATTTTCTTGCTCTCATACTTCTGAGTGCTGGGATCACATACATGAGCCACCAACCCAACCTTTTTTTTTTTTAAATGGGAGAAGGGAAGGTTTAAGTTCTTGCTTTGTAGCTGAAGAAATCCTTGATATTTTCCTTTGAGTAGAAGTCACTCATTACAGAATATTTTGCATAGTTTAGAAAATACATAAATTTAAGTTACATAACTACATTCATATGTATGTATCTCCATCTAAAAGAAACAAGAAAACAGACCATACATAAAACATTGAGACATGACATGGTGGAAGAGGTAAAGCAAAGCACTAGGGTCTTGAAGCTCATAATATAAGTCACAATTCAGTAATAAATTTCCTGTATGATCCGAGGCCTTAGTATCTTCATCTACAGAAGAGAGATAGCACGAACTGCCCTGACTTTCCTCCTTCCTACCCTAGTCATGATGAAGCTGAAGTTTGAAAACATTCTCATGTTTCATTAGAGAACTTTAAAAAAGTGTTAATAGAGTGCAGATTCTAAAGCAATTCACTTCAGTTTCTTCTGCATTATTAGATTTTTGCAGAAAAAAAGTATTATGAGACAGAATCATCAATCCCCAGATTTCCTTTGCAGGTGAGTACGTGTCCTCGAGGAAATATGGCACACACTTCTCTTTCAGTGACTTCACATCTTTCTTAAGGTTCAGTGTTTTCTGTGTTTCTGCATCTGAACGCGTGCCGCCCCCCTGTCTGGTGCTGACTGAGCAGCCTGTGTTGATCTTGGTTTGTTTCACGTCAGTGATTGGCACAGATGAAGTTGGTTGAGACAGGAAGAGAATACTGCTCTGTCTGACAAAAATAAACGGTGTTCTTTCAATAAAGAGAGAAGGTGAACAGAAAGCAATTCACCATGGGGAAGGAGGGTGGTCTAACAAGTACAGAAAGAATTTAAAATTGGCATTGGAGGCCAGGGATCTCCTTAATCTGACATGGTGAGTTCTGTGATTCGATATTGTGTTAGTCACCTTTCCAGCAGCTTCACAGATGCCTGAGATAATCAAGTTTTAAAGAAAGAGGGTTTATTTTGGCTCATAGTTCTAGGTGATCATTGGAAGAGCTTCACTGATTTTAAAGCCTCAAGGATGGGGGCTTAGCAGAACACAACTGCTCATCTCAGGGCCACGCAAAGACAGGGAGAGAGCGGAAAGGATCAGTTCTTATATCCCTTGGTTATGACCCCCAAGGTCATGCTTCTAATCACCTGGATTTCTCCTGAGGTCCTGCCTCGCAAAGGTTCTACCTCATCTCTGCAGTATGTTATAGGGGAACCAGGATATCAGCACATATGCATTAGAGGGGACACTTAAAATCCAGACTATAGTAGACATGCATACACACGGATGCACACATGTGTTACTGAGCTTTCTATATGTGTCTTTGTGTGTGCCTGTAACTGCAGTCATCCATTGCTTAATGGTGGGCTGTGTTCTAACAATGACAACGTTGTATGTTTCTGTCAATGGTCTTCCATCATACATAGCAGGATAGATGGTGTTGACTACTGTATAGACAATGTGCAACTACCATCCTATGTGGGGTCTATCAGTGACCAGAATATTATTATGTGACTTATGACTGCACATGTGTGTTTGTGTTTATAGTCTCTCCAGAGACTCTGAAATATACTGTGATTTTATATACACATTTTATGCACACATATATATACACATATATTTTATACTAAATGATTGTTCTTTTAAAAAATTGAAGCTTTTGGGGCTGGAGAGGTGGCTCAGGGGTTAAGCTTCTGCCTTGCAGGTGGAAGGTCCTAGACCCCATGTATAGACGCCAGGTGGAAGCGGGGCAGCCTGCGTTTCTGGTCCTGGTAGGGTGGAGCCTGTGAATCCCAGGGCAGAGTAAACAAGGAGGAGGTGGAGGCATCCATGGTGGTTCCCGAATTCGTCCATGGTTCTACAAACACACACACCATACACACATGCATACATGCACAATTGAATAAAAAATTGAAGCTTTTATCTATTGTGAATTATTTCTTTTTTGCATGTGTGTGCGTGTGTGTGTGTGTGTTTTATGTGCTTGTGCAAGAAGGCATTTAAGCATGTGTGCTTGTGAATACTCAAGGGTAACATCAGCAGTCATTCTGGATTGCTCTGTCTCCTTATTGTTTTGCTCTAGGGATTCCCAGGCTCTGTCTTCCAGGGCTGGAAGTGTCAGCCACTGCCATGTACCCATGGTATTTTTACATGAGATCTGGGGATCAGGTCTTTTTGCTTGGGAGGCAAAAATTTTAACCCCTAAACTATCTCCCCAACTTTTATTTTAAATTATTTCTATTCTTCTTAGCTGTTAGGAGACAAAAAAAATTACTGTGGGATAAAACCTACTTGAAGGGCTGTGAACAGACTTGTTTGTTGCCTTAGACAATAAGATCTGGAACTCGACATGCCTGGAATTAAGCTTCTGTGCTGCTCTGGTGAGGACATCACAGCTGGTGTGACCTCTGATGGGCTCCAAGCAGGAGGTAAGTAGTTTCAGCAGGTGTCAGCTTTGAGCACTGGGTGTTATCTCTGGTGCTTCTCACTGCTCTTCTCACTGGCCAGGACCTTGGTCCCTGCAGCTATTCCAACTGCCCATTCAAAGTCCTTGCATTTTGATTGCCAGATTAAAATCAGCAGTGAGTGCATATTATGGGAGGATCCTGTCTCACCTGCTTGGGCCCTATCCCTAAAGTAGCAGTTTGTAAAGCAGTGACTTTACAATAAATATCTCGGTGTCTGTACTAGTTGACAACTTTGCCTATCGCCAACAATCCTAAAGTGGATGAATCTCCAACATGAGCAGGAAGTTTTGGTGCTTGTTGGACAGTGAGGCAAAATGACAAATGTCAACTGGGACAGTAGCTAAGACATGTTGACTCTATAGATCAAAGGTTAAGCCTAGTTCCATTCTCTGAGAAAGCATTTGAGAAATAGTATTTGTACAATCAATGACTTCCTGGTCTTAGGAACAGTCTTCATAGAATCACCTGATAGATCTGAGCAAACAAACAGAAACAGGGCTCAGGCCCAAGTAGGAGCAACAATTTCCATGGAGAATTTGTGTGTGTGTGTGTGTGTGTGTGTGTGTGTGTGTGTGTGTGTGTGTGTGTCAGAGGGCACTGTGTGTCCCCTGGAGGACCAAGGGTGACTTCAGAATCATCCTGGATTGCTTCTACCTCCTTTTTGCTCCACTCTGGGATTTTTCTGCACCAAGACCAGACATGCAGGATGCTGCTATTTCTGTCTGGCATTTTTAAAGTGGAACCTGGGTTATGCACCTAGGACCTTCTGCTTATGAGGCAGAGTCTTAACCCCTGAGCCATCTCTTCATTCCTCCATGGAAGATTAAACCCAGAATCTGGTGAAGGAATGAAAGCTTAACCATTGATAGCAAGCACATCAAAATACCCTTTGCTTCTTTGACACAACAGCCTCTTCTGTCTCTAGCAGGAGGCGAGTAGTTTCAAAAGACTGCTTAGATTCTTAGAGTTCACAAAGCATGTAGATCGGATGAGCCTTTGCTGAGTTGTATGAGTCTCCCTATCTTTGAATGAAGTCTGCTTTGCCTTAAGTCAGAAATTGAAAGACCTATTCTTTCTTGCATTGCCACCGTTTGTAGTAGAGCTGTATTATTCCTGAAGAAAGGAGAAGGTATTGGTGTCTGCTCTACTCCATCCCGAGTCACCTCCTCACGGTCAGTGGAACTGCTGAATCGGTCCAGGGATCCTAGTTCAACAAGACTCTGTCTACAAAGCCCCAGCTCTAGCTGGCCCACTGTGTGTACATGCCAAGATCTTCCCAGAAAATGTCTTTGGAAGACTTAGGTTTTGGACTGTGGAAAGCTGGGTGAGAGCCAGCTCACCTTCTCCAAGAGACACAGACACTTTAGAGTTCAGAATCAAATGCTTTTCTTTCCTTTCCTGGTCTCTCTTCACCTTTGCAGGAAAAAAAAATCAATTGTAGCATCTACAATTGCAGAGTAGTCACCTGTCACCTCTTGCCTCCGATGAACAACCATCATCCCCGTGTCTCTGACAGAAGGTCATGCTGGCAGAGGCGGCGATCCAGCGAGGCTTTGGAAGGCAGCCGGGCAGCAGTGGGAGGCCTATAAATCCACTCCTGGGGTGGGCATTTTCTCCCAGTGTATTAAGTAACACACCTACTCGAGTTACTCTGTGAACTCGGTAGACAGCTGCCCTTTCAACAAGAAGCGTGTGCATCCGTGCATTCCGTCTCCCACCTCACCCCTCCCAACTTCAATCCTCAGCTCTTCATAGGAGCCAGGCGTGGAGGGCAGTGGAAATGGAGGGCAACCTGAATGGAGACCCCCCCACAATGGCATCTCCAGGATCACCATATAATGGAGGAACCCAAATGCATGGGAGTCCACTCCGTAGTCCCAACCAGACAAAGATAGTCCTTACTGTAAACACAGAAAAATATAAGAACTTCCTCAAGATAGAAATGCCTCTGTTCACCCTTGCAGAAACAACCAGGGTGGGATGGGAAATGTTGGTTCAGACAGATTCAGGAGTTCAGAATAACATGAGTACCAAGAACTTGGAGTTGATACAACCAGGGACCCATCTTTCTTAGCCTTTCAAAACTTCATTTTCTTTTCTCTTTCAGGATAAAAATAATACAGGGTCATTTCATAAAATTTGTTGTAAGAAATATACAAGTTGTGAAACATAAAACAAGTGATACTCTAAAGTGTGCTATTCCTTACTAGTTACCTTGCCATCTCCTGGATAATGGTTTTTCTGTGTGTTTAATACATCCCTCACCCCTCCACAGGGCGAAAGAACACCTTTTCCTTCAAAGAAGGGTCGGTTGCTGTTCATAGTTAATACTTGTTTATCTTTAATGAGAGCATCACTGACAGCTGCACTCTGTGGCTCTTCCTTGTGCCTTGTGAGACAATGGCCCTCCTCATGGAAGCTCATCCTGAACTGGGTGCTGGCACAATTCTGCACAAGAATAGCTTGCTACCTCAAAAGAAGGTAAAACGTAGAAACTGTGTGGTCACATCACACACAAAGAGACTAATACATTAGTAATTAGTAATGAGTAATAAATACAACATTGACCAAGGCAGAATATCACAGACACACTAGGACCTAAGGAGTGGCCAACAGGGAAGAACCTCATCTCTGCTCTGGGGGGCATTCCCCGGCAGTGCTCAGAGTCCAAGTGAGCTCTCTACAGTGAGGTTGGAGGGTATGAGATACAGATGGTCAGGCACTTGAGGACTTTGAGGAATGAGCCGACTTAATGAGGATGAAACTCATCCTGGGCTTATTACACTGCCTTCTGTCTCAGACTATCTGGTATCATGAAGTAAGCTTTGCACCCAAAGAGAAAAAAAAAATCAGTTTAAAAGACAGGGACAGGAAGGTTGCATCTTGGTAAACTTTAGCAAGTTTAATGATAAACCAGGAATGAGATAATGAAACCAGCACAGTAATTCCCCCAAATTTCAGCCTTATCCTTGCAGACAGTCTGTTTGGCTCTGTTCTCCTAAGAGGGCAGGGGGACGGACACATAGTTATAACTTTCTCTTGTTTTACCTAAGAGAAAACTATGCGAATGGAGTCAAGGACCCAGCAAGTAGAAATGAAATGGAGACAGGGAAAGAAAGAGAGGTATGTGACTAAGAAAAGGGAACCAATCATGGTGATTGTGTGGAAGGAAAATTATCTGATTCAGCAACATCAGGTTTCTCGTCAGAGTTTTTTTTAAATTGTTGGAATTTCCTTATAGCTTTTCAATATATTCTGACTCCAAACTTGAAATATGTGACAGCATGAGTTGCAAATAAACAATAGGAAAAACACTACCCTACAAATCCGAGATCAAGAAAGGGCTTTAGTTCTGACATTCCTGCTTTATCAGATAAAACTATTTTACTCTTGAGAATACTATCTAGTGAGGCTAGAGGGTGTAGCTCAGCTGATAGACTGCTTGCATGCTTGCAAGAAGCCCCTGGGTTTATCCTAACACTGTTAAACCAGACATAATTGCATGGGTCTGGGATCTTAGCACTACGAAGGCAGATCAAAAGTGTGGGGACATCCTCAGTCATATAGTGTGTTGAAGTCCAGCCTGGTCTATGTGAGTCACACACACACACACACACACACACACACACACACACACACGCTCGTGCACGCAGGCACGCACATGTACAATCAAATGATACATTTTAATGTTGAGAATGGAAGTTGTATTCAGACTCACATTCAGATGGACAGAGGATTTGAGATGTCTATAATTGTTGATTAATTTGGAATTCTAAGCAACCTCAGGCCCAGGGAATGTCCCCACGGCAAAAATCACACAGGTCTCTTCACACAGAGTCGAGTCAACTTGCAGCAAGAATTCACTACCTAGGTATAGTCAGCTTTCTGTCACCATGACAAATAGTCGAAATGTCAGCTGGTAAAGGGAAAAGATTTACTTCTTTCACAGCTTGGCAGGTTGCACTCGTGACCCTTGGGCCCTGCTGCTTGGGACAAGGGCCAGACGTGTAGGGAGAGTGACTTCAACAAGGCAGCACCCTATGGGAGAAGGGCATGGCAGATAAAACTCCTACCTCACGGCAGCCAAGAAGCAAAAGAGAGATAGGAGAAGGAAGGAGCTAGGGTCTCACCATCTGCTCTGTGGAGTGTGTGTGGGTGGAGGGGCAATACCTCCAGTGACCTACACTCTTCTGAAAATTTCTGCATCTCCCAATGCTCCATCCACCCTGGGGATGGAGCCTGTAACATGAATGCTTAGGTGAGGGTATCCAAAATTTAATCTGTAATACTCTATAGAATCCTTATCAGACCAAGACTGAGCCTCTGCTTGGTCTTCCAGATCAAGAACTCAGTTACTGCCAACACAGAGCATCCCTTTGTTGCAAGGCCCTTGAGGAAGGATGTTCTCTATTGAGACAGATCAACCCCTCCCTTCCACCTCATGTTTACCCATTGGCCCTAGTTCTGTTCTTCATTACTTTGCATCCTCCTTACTCTACAATTAACAGCCTCTTTCTACGTAATTGCCCTTAAAATATTTGAAAACAGTTCCCATTTCCCCCACCACTTTTCTCTTTTTCGGGAAAAGAACTAGCCTCCCTTTCTTACCCATTCCTTGGTTGATAGACTTTTTATACGATTTCCCATCTGCATAACTCCATAGAAGTTTCTTCTTTCTCCTCCCTCACCCCCTTGCCCTCTTTTAAAAGGCAGACTTTGCTAGAAGAGCCAACGCACATTCTCTTCCAAGATCTGATCAGGCTTAACCATCCCATAGGCATTATGGCATGTGATAGAGAGCCATAAAATGTTTTATGGCTTCACATCTGAATGGAGGATGACTGCATTTGTTAAGCAAGCTCTTTCCAAACAAGTCACAGTAAAAGGTTTATAGCGTCCCTCTTCATCACATAACTTTTTAATGCTTCTCCTTTTGTTTGGTTTTGGTTCTGGTTTTCAGTGCCCCCTCCCTTGGAAGTATCAGAGCGAGTCGAGAAATTCCCATGGAGGGTTTTACACAGGAAAACAAGCCTTTTCTTGGAGCCCCTTTCCCGGGTTTAGACTGGGAGTCATTCTGTGTGTGGAAAGAATGACGCCGTCTGCGTGGTAGGGCCCAGTGTGGCACACGTGTGCAATGTAAAGTCAGTTTATATGTGGTTTGAAATTGTATCCCAGGGTTTGGAACGACTAAGAGGTTTATGTGATGGATACCATGACCACACATGAGGTGTTGTGGAGTTGCATTTGTATCTTAAACTACATATAGCTATCAGAATACACACACTTGTGGATGTATGTAAAGGAAGGTTTGAAACCATCAAAACCTTCAGGCAAAACTATTTCCTAGCTAGTAGTCAGTATGTCTAACGTCACCTCTTGACTTTAGAAGTTGAACTTTGGCCCTGCTACCATGAAATAAATACCAACTAGGATTATTAGCATAGGAACTTCACATCACTCACCTCAAGTAATTAAGACGGTCTCACGGAAACATTTGTTCAAATGTATAAAGGAAAATACTAACATGTCTTTAAGTTTCATGGCTGACTTCGAGTTAGATGGGAAGCATTTATCTTTGGGCTTAACAAAAGAGAGCTCTGTGAAAAGCACGGGTGAGTTAAAAGATTTAAAGAAGCTCACACACACCGCCTCCTGCGGCATTATCAATATCCTTGAGTATCAGGGAAACAAGAAGTCGGAGCTGAGCAGCTTTGGTTTGCAGGGAAACATTTAAACCACTCTAAGGTATCAAATGGGGAACAGTTGGAAAAGCAAGCCTGATTAAAGACAGCTAACATCATTTCAGGAAGGGGAGTCGTGCCTAACTAATTTGTTGGAATTCTTTGAGGAAATCGTTGGCCCACTGAGCCGGCTGGGGGAAGGGAAAGGGATTATGAGCCGGGTCTTTCAGAAAGTGTGCTACAGAACTCTCCACTGTTGGTTCAAATGCTTAAGGTCTGAAGTCATGGAAGTGTGCGACAATCAGTGTATTGGGCTCAAAATTGGCAAAGGGGGAGGAAAGTGAGGGTGAGTATGGATAGAAATGTGTTCAGCCTTGAGAACAGGATAGCAGAAGAACTCCGGAAGAGGCTGCATTTGGCCCTGGAAACGGGGCTTTCGGAGGACGATGAAGGCATCTCTCTGATGATTAAACATGGAGGGACTAGGATTGAGTTCAGCCACAGGTGGATGGCAGACCCTAGAAGTACTCTCTGCTCCTGTCCAGGAGTCTCACACACAGCACCCCACACCCCCTTTAAGAGGCTCTCAAACAAGTCCACGAAGACCTGCATTTGATTTAAACCCTACCATCACAATGACCCAGCGCTATGTGGATATACTCTGACATGAAACTACCTTTTCCTTTTCCTGGAGCCACCTAAAGAGATAAGAAAGAATTCCAAAAGCAAACAGAAACCTGAAGGTAGCTCACGCCTCCAGGCCTCTAGTTGCCAGCACTCAGGAGGCGAAGACTGCTGAGAGTTCAAGGGTGCCTTGGGCTACAGAGTGAGAGACCCCCTTCTCAACAAATAAACAGAGCAACACTTCATCCCTCCCTGTCAGTGACTTAACACACTGTTAAGTAGAGAGCTACAGATCTGCCCAGGGATAGATGAATATTTTCACTCTCCCCTCCAGGTTTTCCTTGATTTAACCATTGTTCTACTTAATGATTTTCCCTTCAGGGTCTAGGGAAGGAAAGTGAAAGAGAATTATTTGTTTGCAGGTCTTGTATGCTTCTACAAGACAAGGTGAAATGACCACTCATTTTCCTTTGTGTGTTTTGCACTACAGGTTTACAGGTTAAAAAAAAAAAAATCTTTGCCCATGCATACCCCAAATAATCTTCTTCACAGCTTCTGAATTTAATATGTCCTTTCTCCCCCCCCCCAAAAAAAATCATACTTCTGCTAAGAATAAGATTAACAAGCTTGGGGAAATGCCATGAATGTGCATTTGATGAGGAACCTCAAAGGGAATGTTCTCAAAGAACCTGATACTAATGAGAGAAGAGGGTCAGACTATAAGAATAGTAGGGCTTGTGGTGACTACACAGCCTGCACCCCAGGGAAAATGTGTCCACACCCAGGGACACCTGAGCACTGGTATGCCCAAGTTAGTCTCTCTATAGACTTGGTTTGGTCCTCGTTCTATGTTGGGGGCTTCTGGTTTAAAACACATTTTGTAAGCTTCTAAGGATGAGGACTATTTCCACCATGAAACCTGGTATGTTTTCCTTTGCAGCTATTTCAAATTGATTAACTAAGCAAGAAAACTCACCAAACAGTATGCGTGTGTGCTGGAGATCAAACCTGAGCTCTTCTGCATACTAGGCCAGGGTGTTGATACTCCCTCAGTTTCCAAACGAAATTCTGATACATTTTGTCGTGTGTGAAACTAAATTTCCCAATACCCCTCTGAGCCTGGTGCTATAGATCTGAAAATGAACACAGATTTGTCCTTCTCCTCATCTAGCAGGTGACAAGATGATATTAAAGAAGTGAGCATGTATGTTGGGGGTGGGGAGGATCATCTGAGAAAGGCACCTAGTAGAATTTGGCAGAGTTCAAAGATGACATTCACAAAGACACTGCAGCTCAACATATCTGCAGAACTCAAGCAGGAGAGGGAGCTGGCCAGACCGTGGTATATGTGGGGAACTTGCACATGCTTCTCCTAAGCTACATCCCAGCCTTCTCTTTCCTCTTGGTTTTGAAGACAAGGTCTTGCTAAGTTAGCCAGACTAGTGAATTTGCAAACTTCTTTCAGAGCATAGCTAGGTTAGAGGTGTGTATCATGAGGCCCAGCTATGTGACTTTAAGTTAAAAACATAATTACTAGATACATCTAAGATTCCAAAGCTCCTAGGTATTGGGGGACAAGTGCAAATGTGGACCCCAGAGCTCTAGGCTGTTGGGCTGTCATGACGGCGTTCCACTGGGGAGTGGTTTCTAGCCCAAAATGCATTGTCTGCTGTTCTGGAACTTGGAAATCAGGTCCCTACTGTGAGTGGTGAAGGAAAGTTGTCTTCCGGGACCTTTTTCTTGACTTTTGATGCACATCAGTGTTCCCATGATTTTCTGAGCCCTATGTATGTTCTTGTCTCCAAATGTTCCCTCTCATGAGACACCAATCGTGTTTGGGCATGGGCCATATGAATGATTTCATTTTAACTTGATTATTACAACAATGGCTGTATTTCCAAAATACAGTGGTATTCTGAATTGCTGGGGTTAAGACGTTGACTTGGGAGTTTAGGGTGAAAAAAACACCTCCTAATACCCAGGTTAAGTTGCTCAAAGAATTGAGGGCACTCAGAACATTTGTTGACTTCTTAGAGGATCATAGGTACTTAGAGGGATGAGAAAAAAGCAGGAGAAGAAAGGAGGGAGGAGACTGTGAAGTCCAGACTTGGCCCTCTTTCTAGTCCTGCCTCAATTTGGCCCCATTCCATGATTCTTGACAGACTGGCTGCACCAAAACACAGGGAGTAATCATTGTGTTTGGAGATAAGGAAAAGTTTGAAGTCACTTCCTTTCTGTTGCTTTGCACTGTCTAACAACCATTCCACTAATAAAGAAGATCTCCACATAAACGCCTCCCTCTTGTCAGGGGAGAGCCTAATCCAGACTTGATTTTGACCTTGGTTGTTTGGCAAGAATCCCCTCATCAGGGTTTGCTTTCCACATCCTCTCCTCCCACAGCCTCCTTCCTCAGGGCTGAGACTGGCTGGTGCTGGCAGGATCCTGTAGGGTCAAAAAGACCATTAGAAATAGCCCCACATCCAGTTCAGTGCAGACAAAAGCACATCAAATGGAACAAATATTAAGTAGATGGATTCCATAGGAGAGAACACTGAATAGGAGCTAAACGGCATCTTTCAAGGCTTGGCTCCTTTAAACAAAGCAGAATCAAAGTTTCTGCTTCTGCAGTAGCATCACATTGTTTTGAGAGATTATCTAGAAACTGTCAGTTGATTTGAACCCTCTGATTATTGTTATTTAACTTCCAGATGTGCTCTGATATTCTTTGGGAAATAAGCCCTCATAATTAACATCCTCAGCAATCTTCCATCCATTTCTCCTTCTCCTCAGGATTTACTTGAGCTCTTTACCCCCATTTTTAAAAGCGATAACACCTCGCGGTTTCAGCTAAGGGAGAAGGAAACAGGATTTTACAAAATGAAGAAATGGTGACTTTCTGGAAAGCAGATGGGGTGAGATGGCTTTTCCTTCTCTTCCTTGGTTAACTTCCCACCATGAAGGTGAGAAGAGGCACTTTGGAAATACAAATTGAGATTGAAAGGTTATTATTCATTCTTTAAAAATAATGGGGAAAAGAAAAATGATAACCAGAGACTAATTTGCTCAGTGGAAAAGGTCTCACTGAATTTCAGATATCCCCTTTTGTTGCTAAAACCTCCACAACATTTCTGTCTTCTTCATCACAGAACCTGAAGTTCATGTCTCCATTCATACAGTTCAGGACTTTTCATCCAGGACAAAGGCTATTGAGGGGACCAGCTGCTAGGGAAGTGCTTTCTAGCACTCCAAGGGGCCACAAGGTAGAGTCCGAGACTTCTGCTTCCCTCTTCCAAAAGAGAGTATGGGGCAAGTTGGAAAATCTTCAAGAGCTATTCTTATTTCCCTCCCTGCAAACTCTAGATGAACTGGCACATGTTGTTTCAATGTGAGGTAAAGGACAGGCCCAGCAGTCTAGAAATAGGTAAAATTGTGAGAATGTAGTTTGCAAATTGTATTTCCAGCTTCCCATCTGGCTCTTGACACACATTTCTATATAAGCAATACCCTGTGTGTTCCACCTCTGCGTCCTGCCAACAGAAGCCATTTTCATCCCAACGATTTCATGAGCTATTGAAAGGAAGACCGTACTACCTGAGAACGAGAATGTGGCAACTGACGGCAGTACGGCATCAAGTCCTTTGGGATGGCTAATTTTGATTGTCGATTTGATTGAGAAACCCCTAGGGCATTAATGAGGAATACTTTTGGGCACATCTGTGAGAGTGTTTCCAATAGGTCTACCTGAAGTGGAATATCTGTCCTGAATGTGAACAGTACCGTCTCATGGGGTTGGAGTTCTGGACAGAAAAGGGGAAAGCGAACCAGTCATCAGCATTCCACTTTCTCTTTGCGTCTTGATCAGGTGAGATGTAAACAAGCAGCCTCATGCTTCTGCTGCCACAGCTGGGAACCATTCCCACCACAGTGCACTTTAAAACGACAGGCAGACAACTTCTTCCTTCCCAAAGCTGCTTCTTGTCATGGACTTGGTCCCAGTGACGAGAAAAGTAACGTATGCCTCCTATTAAATATGCTAAGCACTGTGTTAGACTGTGCATGCCACTCCAAGAGATTCTCTTCACAACCTTGAAATGTTGCTTTAGAAAGATAGAGAGAACTGAGTAACCTCCCATTAGCGCTCTGGTATTCAACTCCAATGTATCTGACACCTAGACCAAATCTCTCACACTATACTACAGCTTATGCAAGCTAATAATTTGTCCGATGTTTGGTCCTGGCTATCAGAAATAAAGAAAGGCTGTGGATCAGTGGGCTTGGCTAGTGGTGAAAGTGTTTGTCATGCAAATCCAATGGATAGTTCAATCCTTGGAACCACTTAAAAGTGGAAGTAGAACTGATGTCACAAAGTTGTTCTCTGACCTCCAACACACATGCGCACACACGCATGCACACGCACCCACACACACACAAAGGGTTAGTGAATGCTGAATCACTGCTTCTAGGGGAAATAAAAGATTTGGCTCCTGGCATTTCTTGACATATTTTTCCCCACCAGTAAGCACAGAACCCAGTTTCCTATGTGTGTGGTGAGAAGTCTACTTCGAGATGCCTTGTTTCATGCATGCTACTGTCTCATTAGCACTGAACTCATCAGCCTAAGTGAAGCTCTGCCTAAGTGAAGCTTCTCTACACATCCCTTTCCTTTTACACCCCACTCCTGTACTCAGGAACAATACATGACGTACACTTGGGGACATTTTTGAAGAGTAAAGTCATTAACGAAATGCACAAAAGTGCTAAATAAAATACCTCTGCAAAGACTGCAAAGAACACATGCTTTCCACAGTGAGACTAGAAACCAGAAGGCAGAACATTTTTGGTTCTATCACAGCAGGGAAGGCATGAGTTGGGCGGCTCATGTTTTCTTGCCATACACACCCACCAATGACCACAAAAGCACCAAGACCATTTTTGGTTTAACCTTATGAATAAATTTTACCAAACAGGTGAACGTGTAATTGCAGGATCTACAAAAAAATAAGGATTGACTGTTTCCTGACATAGTTATTAAGCTAGCATAGTCAAAGAACATCCCACATTTCAGAGGGAAATGAAACATCACTCTTCCAGTCCAAAAGTCTGAATGTGAAAACCAGATAGTTTTTAAATATGTTCCTTTTTCTTTTACACATTCAAATCTCTGGCTTCAAGATGTAACATGTGGTTTATTTCCTATAGAAAGCTTTAAGCATATTTACCTTTGAAGGGTTTTTCATAAATGTGTGTGTGTGTGTTTTGCATATGGGTGGGTGCACATGTACAAGAAGGCACTTGAGTGTGTGTGCCTGAGGAGGCCCAAGAATGACATCAGGAATCATCCTGGACTGCTTTTCCACCTTATTGCTTTGCTCTGGGATTTCCCAGGTTCCTCCTTCCAAGGCCAGAAATGCAGCCTCCACAATATCTGCCCAGCATTTTTACATGGATTCGAGGAATCCAAACTCAGGTCCTTTTGCTTCCAAAACAAAGACTTTAACTCCTGAGCCACCTCCCCAGTCCTGCCTTTCAAGTTTTAAAATTCATTTTTAAATTCAGGAGACACTTGTACTTCTTAGGGAAGAGTTCATTAAACAATTCTGTAAGTAAAAATTCATAACTGTTATTAATTCTTCATTTTTAAAATTAAATTTGTTTTAGGGAGGTATACAAACAATGAATGTCAACGTATGTCCTTAAACATAGGTGTAATTAGACTTTGGTTTCAATCGTTCCTCTCCCCCACAGTTCCTATTTTCCCCCTTTGACTAGATTCCCTTAGTCCTGTTTGTTAGTCTTTTCTTCTATTTTTAAATTGCTTTATCATTCTGCTGAATGCTCCAGATAGCTGCTCTACCAAGAGCAGAATCACCAGATATTTTACCACTGCTCAGAATCTTCACCAGTTTCTTTCTGGGTGGAATGACAGGAAAAAATGGATTGAAGAGAATTTCATTCGCCACTCGCCTAACACAAGAATTACATTCAGAAAGCTCCATGAACATAGAAATTAATGTGGAAAATTTCCTCTTCTAAATGTTTTCTTGGTAATTAATGATAGATAATTAATTACTTGGTTTCTTAGAGTTGAGCATCTGTGGAAAAAAGGATGATTTTTGGAAGAGCCTGACTCTTTTATTTCTGTCTCAAGGCCAAAAGACAACTTTAGACTGATATTCAAGGTTTCTTGTGATAGAGACCCCATTTTCCTTCCACTCTGAACCCCTGCCACTGTCTTACACAGAATCGTTGTGCTAGTCAAGTGGAAGTTGATTCTGGAAGAAGAAAAAGGCATTAGCCACACACTTTGGGAGTTTATATCTGGTTAAGAAGATGGAACTAGCACTCCTAAAAGATGCAGCCTGGACCATGGAGAATATATCAGTTTGAGAGATCGTCAGCAAGCGGGGGAGGGTGGAGGAGCAAAAGCAGGGTAGTGGGTGGAAGGACATAGCAAATGCATTGGAGAAGGAAAGCAGTGTGAACTTAATGTGGTTCCAGAAGAATTGGAGGGGGGAGGGAGCATGATTTCCATACATCTGAGGAGATGGAGGCAAAGAATAGAATACACCCAGGTGAATGAAATCCAAGCAGCGAATGCTTGCAAATGGGAATACATGTGGGATTGGTACAGCCATGGAAAAATTGGCAGCAAAAACCAAAGGAGGTTCTGTTGAAGACTAGGGGAACTGGATTTGGAGACACTGCAAAGAAGTGTATAGAGGTGGACAACTTACAATCAAGGAAGACTGAAATTTGATAAAGTAGGGAATAGACATTAAATGCTTCTGAGAAAGCATCTTGTTATAGTTACTCTACATATTGGTAATAAATTCGCAATCAAGTAAATAGGGAGACATGAGGTTTTATTCTCTCTTGTGATTGTCTGGTTATAGCTCTTAATACAACTTGACAGGAGAGTCCACACTAACAGCAGGGGTTGAGGGAACTGACCACAGCATATCCATATATCCATAAGTCTGCTAAGAGAGAGAATTCTCATGCGCCAAACCACTATGTATGACCAAGGATGCCAAAAGATGACAACTTCCTTAACCGGTTCCCTCCATCTACTTCACCTGCCTAGGGTCTACTCCCAGCCACCATGATCTGGGCTCTCCACTCAATCAGACAAACTCCTGAAGGCTTGTCCAGGGCTCATCTCAACTACCAATCCTTCATGAGAATGCCAGAGCTCTGTTTTCATGCCTAGTTGATACCTGTATCTAACTATGACATATGTCTATAAACCAACTCTGTATTAGATTGTGGGTACCTGAAATATTGAAATATACCTTTACTGATATTAAAGATAAAGAGAGAGAGAGAAAGAGAGAAAGAGAGAAAGAGAGAGCGAGAGGAGAGAGAAAGAGAAAAGAGAGCGAGAGAATATGCCTCTGGAGGTCAGAAGCTAATCACTTTTGGAAGTCAGTTCTCTCTATCATGTGGGCTCTGGGAACTGAACTCAGATCACCAGATTTGCTTGCATATATTTTCATCTACTAATCTTGCCAACTCTATGATGCTATAATATTGTATATCAATGTTTCCATTAGGCCTTCATCAAGTTGTCAAGAAATCTTTATGGGATCTCTGCTATTCACAAGACATTATGGAAAGTGACAGGGCTATAGGAATGGACAAGGCCAAAACCAAATCGGCTATATACTCTGAACATGATGTAATCATATCATTTTTAGGATGTCCTTCTATTTAGATTTTACACCTTGGACAGAGACCTTTTTAGTATGAGTAACACTTTTTTTTTTCTGTTTGTACATGTCTTCTTAGTCAACAGAACAATCTAAGGAATTGGTAGTGACTTGGCACTCTAACCTAGAAGACTCTTTTACCTTCCAAATTCATCTGCTTTCATGCAACTGTACTCAGTACTTCTCCTAATTCCGAAAGAGCACAGTCTTGTCATGTCTGCTTCTTTAATATCTGTTATCCGCCTATTCAGAAGCTCCTCTTCATCTTTGTATTACCAAAGTAATGAACATTGCTTAAACAGAGGGAATTCATGGAGGGACAGATGTGATTTTCCTTCCCAGAATGTTTCTGGTTTTCCCTTTTGGACAAGGTTTTGTGGGAGATAGAGTAGCTGTAATGTAAAGAATGAAGAGAAATTCTACCATTGTCTTTATGTCATACAACCCTTTGAAATGCAACCGTGTTTAGCTTTTCTTGTCAAGCTGACTGGAATGTGGTAACAGAACTGACATTGCAGACCTCTTGGGTTCCGATGACATAAACACGACAGATTCTTTGCAATTTTTTTTTCATTTCCTTAATGGCTGCAATGTGAGCCTACTCCAAAAATTACAACAGTTGAGTCCATCTCAATGCTATAAATATTTCTTTAGACTATTTAGACTGTTCAATAAATTGCTAGGCAGTTATTAGTAAGAACAAGACATCTTCTTGTAACTTTGTAGCACTGAGGTTTGGATTTAAAAAAAAAACACTTTGGAAGTCACTATGCAGCTTGCTACTTCCAGTTCATTGTCTAGAATCTCCCTGGTAGGTTTGCCAAACAAATCTTGGAAAGTGTCTGGAGAAAGCCATTCTTCCTAGAAAACTTGGAGTCTTTTGAATTCACTCTGGATGCCAGCAACAGTGGAAGCATTTGTCTGGTCTGCATGTTTGCTGGCAGCTTTGCTTGATCGTTCTGTTGCTCCTTTCCAATAGAATGTTTGGTTATTTATTCAATTTTCAAAGCCTAGTAGATATGCTAGGTTCTAAAGCCTCATTGTATGCTGAGTGAGACTGTGCCAACCACACTCTAGGTGGCGCTCTAGGTGGGAGGCAGGGGAAGGAGCTTGACTTCCAGAGCTTGGAATGGGGACCACAGGACACCCAGATCCTAGACTAAGGAGAGAGCTTCCTGTGTGGGGGTGTGTACTTGGCTTTCATTTGGAAACAAATATCCACTGCATTGCAATGCACTTTCCTTTAGATTTCTACCTGTAAAAATGGCAAAAAGCTACCCAACTTGAATGCCATCCTCCTCGCCCCAAGTCTAGGTTGCCACTCCTTTGCATTTCTTCATGGCAATTATACGATGATTGCAACTGTGTAAGTATTTATTTAACTATCTGTTTAATATCTTTCCTTCTTGGACTGAAGTCCTCTGAACCTGAAATCTGGCTGCATTTAGTAATGTGCACTCTGTTGGTCTCTTCGCTTGCTACTTAATTCGTTTGTCTATTGTCTTTCCTTTGGTCGCCTGCTCATTTCTGTCCTCTCTTGCTTTCCAAAACCTGCTGTCTCCTCTTACCTCCCCTCATTCCTTTTTTCTCATTGCCCCTGTCCTCCTGCTCCAATCGCTACCCACCCTCACCAACCGTAAGGAAAAAGGAGCACATTAATGTGAGCAAATAAGCAAATAAATGTCTAAAAATGATTTTTCCAGAGAAAGAGTACTGAAAGGTGGGGGTGGGGTGGGGAGGGGTTACTCATGCAGAAGAGAAGTGGTGGCATTTTGTTTGCTCATCCCTTCAGGAACCCTGACTTGCCCGAGCAGGTGCTGGGCCTTTGGGATCGTGGCCATTGAGGCTGGAGGCCAGCACGGTGCTTCCCATCAGAAGGGTTTGGAACAAGGATAATTGGCTGGAATCAGGAGTGGCGTCTTGGCTCACCCTGCAGCACTTTTGCTTTCTTAAACTGTTGGACTCTGTCTGGAGCTGGAGATTCCAGCAACACGGGGGCTTTCCCTGAGTGAGATGCTGACCCGGGCCGCGTAGAGCATTCCCAAGCCACAGCTGTGGTGTCTGGCTCTTAAAGCCTGGGATGGAGAGGGGGAGGAAAGAAGAGGGAAGGGAGATAGAGGAATGGAGGAAGGGTCTGAAAAGGAAAGGAGGGAGGGATGTAAGCAGACAAGAGGGAGAAAGTGAGACAGAGAGGAAAGGAAGGAAGGGAGAAAGGGAGGAAGGAAGGAAGGGAGGAAGGGAGGAAGGAAGGGAGAATGGGTGGAAGGGAGAGGAAGGAGGGAGGGAGATGAAGGAGGAAGGGAGAAGAAGGAGGGAAGGAAGGAAGGGAGGAAGGAAGGGAAGAAGGAAGGAAGGAAGGAAGGAAGGAAGGAAGGGAGGAAGGAAAGAAGGGAAGAATGGAGAAAAGGAGGAAGAGAGGAAGGGAGGAAGGAAGGAAGGGAGGAAGGAAAGAAGGAGGGGAGGAGGAAGGAAGGAGGAAGGAGGGAGGGAGGGAGGAAGGAAAGAAGGGAGGGAGGAAGGGAGGAAGGAAGGGAGGGAGAAAGGGAGGAAGGAAGGGAGGGAGAAAGGGAGGAAGGAAGGAAGAAAGGAGGGAGAGAGGGAAGAAGGGAGGAAGGAAGGAAGAAAGGGAGGAAGGGAAAAGGGAAGGAAGGGAGAAAAGGAGGAAGGGAGAGGAAGGAGGGAGGGAGAGGAAGGAGGGAGGAAGGTAAAGGGGAACAGGAGAGAAACACCAAGCCAAATTTTAGAACCTATCAATTGTTATTCAGAGACCGAACTTACCCTTTGTTTAAAGTATTTTTGAGTTGATATGAACCAAAAGGAAACATGCTATCACCATGTCTCCCTGCTCTCCCCTGAAGTGATGCGAATGGAAAGCCTGGATTTTGGAAGAATGCATCCCCCAAATCCTTGCATTGTTTCCAACTACAGGGACAAAACAGAAGGCTGGAAAGGAACCTGGGACCACAGATGCCAAGTCCCATTTGTTCAGCTGAAGCTAACGAGGCTCTTCATGGTGAGTAACTTCCTCAGATCCACTGAGCTCAGGGGTCAGAACCAAACTCATGTTTTCTGGCCGGTTCTGGGCCTTTCCTTCTACATAGGATGTAGTTCCTCTGTTTCAGTTTAAATGAACTTTAGACAGAAGATCCACCATAAATATAGCTCTTAACTTCCACTTTTTTTGTTTAAATCCTCACCGGAGACTCAGTTTATAATGAAGAAGGGAAAATGGTGTGCATTCTTTTAAAAAACAGTAAAGAGAAAAAGAAACTTGAAAACACATATATGACCCATGTCCCTGTGAGTTGGAAGTTATCCTTATGTTGTACGAAGACCTTATTAGACAGGTTCCAGTTAATTCCTCATGCAGTATGCATATTAGGAAAGATTCCCAAATATTTCCCAAATGTTTTCACATGCAAGTGCACATATCTGTCTTATGTAAGATGTAAATGATTTACCCTTGTGAAATTATTTGGGCAAAGTTGCCAACAATATGAATTCTGTTTGTCTACAGTCTTAAAATAATTGATCTGATATATGTTAAACTAATTAAAATATCCAGGTCCCACCTATCTTTCCTGAAAGTTCCCAAACCTCTTTTAATTGTGCTTCTGACAGTAGGCAAACAATTCTTATGGAAGAGACTAGAATTTGCTACCAAAGAATGTCTCTTAAATGCATTAATAAAAATTTCATTAAAATATTCAATATTTTTAGCTCAGTCTTCAACTTACTGAAAGGCTATATCAAAAAAAACAGTGGTGAACAGCTGGAATTTGGAGTGTATTTTCCCACAGAAGCAATGTCACCCATGGTAGAAAGTTCCCAGCCTGTTCTTTAACTGTATTTAACTCTTGGTGTAGCAGGCTTTTGTGTATCTCGGAAATATTTTTTTTGCGTGTGTACATGCATGCATATGTGTGTGTGTCCACATGCATGTAGGGATCAAGGAGAACATTGTGTGATCTTCTCTTTCTATCACTTCTTACTTATGACCTTGAGACAGGGTCTCTCACTGAACCTGGAACTTCTATTTTTCTCACTAGGCTGGCTGGCCACAAGCTACGATCCTCCTGGCTGAACTCAGCCTCCGTATTTTTCCTTTCCCCCGGTGCAAGATACTCAACAATGCCCCACTTTTTTTTTGTTTGTGTGTTGGTGCTGATATGTACATGTGTGGTCTCTCTCTCTCTCTCTCTCCCTGGGTTTAAGTCAGGTGACATTGCAATCAATCTAGATTGCTCTTCCTCTTTATTGCTTTGCTCTGGAGTTTCCCAGGCTCTGCCTTCCAGGGTCTAAAGTACAGGTTGCTTCCTTATGTGCCTGACTTTTTTTTATATGGGATATGGGGATCCAAACTCAGATCGTTTTGCTTCTGAAGCAAAGGCTTTAACCCTTGAGCCATCTCCCTAGCCCCAGTAAGTAAAGACTTCTATATCATGCATTTATAAGGCTTTGATATATTGTGAACACTCGGGACCATAGATATTAAATGTGTACTAGGTTTAATTTCATCTACTCAAGATGGCTAAAAGGGGAACAGAAGGAGAACAATCCCGGGCTCGTTGAAACTTCTACCACAATCTAGCTGCCAGTGGCACTTGTATACAATGAAATATTATTAGGCTATTAAGAAAGATGAAATCATGAAGTTCACAAATAAATGGATAGAACTGAAAAAAACATACTGGGTGAAGCAGCTCAGTTTCAGAAAGACAATACTTCATGTCCTCTCTCATATGCAGATATTGGCATGAAACCTTCAGATTTGTTCACCTTGCAATCTCCAATCCAGAAGCTTCTCTAGCAGTAAGTGATAGTCAGCAGAGAATACATGAAGACTCAACCCCAAGCTGGAGACCCAGCTCAAAGATCAGGGAATTTAAAATTTAAAAACCAAGGACACTAAAATAGTACAGAAGAGATGAGTGGTAAAGAAAAGTTCCCAAGTCTTCCTGACTTCTCTGGCAACTTCTAGAGATAATCACGAGAAATTGCATCTGAAATCACTTTTTTTAAAGAATTTACATATATATACACACCATTAATTATATATATACATATATAAATAATTCATGTCTTCATAGGTTTCTTTTTATACAAGTTTAAAGTTAATGAAGTAATACTTTGTAACTTGGCAACATGCATGGGTGTCTTCTCAATAAATATATACAAAGCTACTTTGTTATGTTTTTAGGCTATATGATAAGACATGTATCAAAATTATTTAACCTATGTTGTATGAATGGAAGTTTAAAATACTTAGATGTCCATTGCAATAATAATAAAAGTTTTTTTCTTTTAAAAAAGGCCCAGGCTCAGGCTTGAATTTGTGTATCTCTATGAAAGCCTACAACATTCAGGAGCTATGGCAAACAAAAATCAAACAATCACTCTTTATCTTGTGGAGATGGCAGCCCACATCTATCACTTACTTTTTCCTTAGTTCATCTTCACAGCAGCTTATTATACCATTTTACAATTAAGGAAACTAAGGCCCAAGAGAATAATCTGCTAGAGCCATGCATCTAGTAACTAGTGAGGTCAGTATTGGAACAGGGGTTATGATGAATGTAGGACATAGCTCATAAGCACCATCCTACCCACTGTCCTAATATTTCTCTCGTCTTAACATTCTCATCTCTTGCAGTACATGGTTTCTCATGAATGGAGATCGAACATGGAAAGGAGAAATCCAAGTCCCTGCCTCTCAGGCACTTTCAAATTCTGCAGCTACTGTGAAGAAAGTTGCATTTCCACAGAGAACTTGTCAGACTGGAAGAAAATTATGATGAAAGGTCGTCACAAAGGCCTCTGAGACTTGGATCTTATCTCATTCCATATGTCAAAGGCTACCTTCCTAAATCAAAGAATGCTACAAAGCACATCTTCGTCAAGCACTGTTTTGACATCTCTCCTCTATGGATGGCTGGACAGGCACTCCATTGTCTCTTTACATAATTTTTAAATGCTCCTGAACTTTGCCTTTAAGATTGTCATTTGAAATGACTTTGGCTCCCTGGACATATTAGCTCATATTTTTTTTTTTTGCTTCAACCTGGCAAAAGTTATTGTCCCTCATAAAATTTTACCCTCTCTCTTCTCTAAGCCATCACATAAACCATTCCTCGTGATTACACATACTCCTTCTCAAGCCATATCCATTACTCTGTCAACTTTCTATGGAGGTTAATCTGCTAGTGAGAATTTAAGTGTTCTCTTGGGGCAGAGCATTTTCACAGAGAACAAAGAATGGATACGAAAGTCAGCTAGTCCAAGTTCAAATCCCAATTCTTCCATTAACTAGCTGAATCACACTGGATGATGCATTTAGCTTTCCTAAAACATTGGTTTTTTTTTTTTTTTTTTTTTGCTTTCCCCGTGGATACAATATTAATAGTAGCAGCGGCATAGCACTTGTGCCGAGAACCCATTGAGATGTTGCATGTAAGAAACAACTTAAACACATCACAAAGTCCAATAAATGCTCGTCGCTATTATTATACTTCTTTAAGAGTTTCAAATTGTTGGATAAGCAGTCTGGGGAAATGGCTCAGTGGTTAAAGCACTTGTTGTGCAAGGAAAAGGAGTTTTGGTAGTTTAGATCCCCAGAGCCCACATAAAATGCCAAATGAGTATGGTGTCTCTGCTGTAATTCCAGCTTCAGAAAGTGGAAATTGGGAATCCTCAGAGCAAGTTAGCTATTCAGACAAACTCTGGGTTTGAACAGAGAAACTGTCTCAAAGAGAGGAAAGGGGAAGGGCAATTTAAGATGATTTCTGAAATTAATCTTGGGCCTACATATTTCACATGTGTGCACACATATGAGACCCCAAACAAGGATACTTACATATATATGTACACACTTCTCACATAACATACACATGAAGTGGGAAAAGTAGTAGATGTATGTATACAATGGTTACACAGAGATGTTCAAAACATCATTCTGCATAAGAAACAATTTACGCTCAATCATGGTTGACTAACCAATTATAAGTCATGCTATCAATATTGAGAAATAGATGATGATGAGTTTTAGAAAATGAGTCATGATATGCTTAGAAAAATGGGAAAGCATACATAAAATAGAGTACAATCATCTAAACAGAGAAAAGGTATACACGATATGGCTGGGCACTGGGGTCGTGAGTGATTCGTGGTGTGTGTGTGTGTGTGTGTGTGTGTGTGTGTGTGTATCAGAGGGCATGCTGTGAAGGTCAAAAAGTGACATTAGGAATCATCCTGGATTGCTCTACTTCTGTTTTACTTTGCTCTGGGGTTTCCCAGGCTCTGCCTTCTTGGATTAGAAGTGCAGGCTGCCACCATTTCTTTTTGTTGTTTTCACAAGAGATCTGGGACCTGAACTTGGGTCCTTCTACTTGTGAGGCAGAGCCTTAACTCCTGAGCCATCTTGCCAGTCCCATGAGTAAACTTTTTGTTTTGTGTTCTTCTGCCTACTCTTTTGTTTTATAATTAGAAAATGAATGCTTGCTGAAAATGCTGCATATAATCTCTCCTTGCTTAGACGATCGCCTTCTGGCTCCAATTAATTGAGACGTTCAGCTCATCCACCCCTTTGCTGCCTTCCCCACTGTCTGGTGATTTATGTTCCCCAAGCACAGCTGCAGTTGGTTTTGAGCAGTTGGCAGAGTCTATGGCTGGTGTTTAAATATATTTATGTGGGTTCTCTCTCTCACCAGACTGCATTTCCACAAGAGTACCTTTCCTGTTTTCTTTGAAATTATGCACCATGAATTAGGCACTCTTTGTTTCTGTCCCAAATGTTGGCTTGCAAAGGATATTGTCAGAGAATGAGACGAGCCTGTTTAAACTGTTTCATGAAAGGATTAATATTTATTAGAAGCTGCATCTCAAATGTTAGGAATGGCAGGACTTATAGACTAATTGGGAATTTTGCTCATGTCTGAGGCAGTACTATGCCTTTATGTGACTACTTCATTTCCTCCTGGGACTCAGAAATACCATGTTCCCAAGGCCCCTTTCTTTGAGAAGGAGTCACCTGACTGTTCCAACCAATAAAATGTGAGGAGAAGTGGCATGCCATTAAATCATTATGTGAACTCCTTCATGAATTCTTGCTTCCTCTAGTTTCTTCTGTCTTTATAGCCCTAGGATGACTTGAAGCTGTAGTACAGTTGGGCCAAAATATGGGAAAGACCTAGATCCCCGGGTTTCTGCTTATATGAAACAATGCAAGAGAATTTCCTGAAAGCGACATAACAAAAGAATAGTGCATGTGAGAAAAATGAGCTTTCCTGCTTGCACACATTGAGATTTGAAAGCTGATTGCTGCTACAGTAATTCAACTAAGAGCCAAAAGTTGTATAAATCATAAACAATTCTAAGTAGCATTCTAAATGTAATCTACAGCATACACAGTATACATATTATATATAACAGTATGTATACATTCTGTATATAATATAGTCAAAGCATAGAATGGTATCCTGGAATTTAAAAACAATTGAACAATTTATCACCAAATCCTTACTTGCTTTCTTCACTTCATTCTGTTAGCAACTTTGATGAGTAGTCATAGATTTATTCTTGTGTCATAATGTGAAGAATTCAGCTGTGGAGTAGTGACATCCTTTGATATAAGCCAGAGCCAAGTTGTTTCAGCTCCAAATGCTGCACTTTGTGTTGACTCCTTCCCATTAGGCACAAGGACTATAAGGTGACTAATGATTCAGTTAATTACAGAAAAGAAGATGACTTACTAAAATGATCTAAGTGGTATTTCCTCAGGATGGGATTCTCTAGTTAACGGGCGTCCCATGACATGTCCAAGGCTGTATGAATTTGGGAAACAAATGGAATGAGAAATTTCCTATGGATTGTTGCTCTGGGAGTCTTGAACTAGGAAGTTCATTGACCATCTACACAGCACCTGAGTGTGGAACTCCTTTATGCCAGAGGCACACTGAGAAGCACAGCCTAGAACAGCTGCATCAGATAACAGTTGTGTTTCTCTCCTGCATCCTGAATGCTGGGTCCTCTGTAGTTTTTCAGCTAGTATTGGAATTACAACCGTTTCAAGATTATTTAACTAAAGTCAAAGGAGAGAACTTTTAGAGAATAAGAAAGAAATTCATTTTTTAAGCTTATTCCAAGTAAAAGCAGGGTGCTGCAGTTCATTGCAACTGAAATACAGAACATTAAAAATAAGGAAGAGAAAAGAAGAAAGAAATGTAAGCCAGCTAGCTTCTTCGTTCGGTTCAAACAACCCACGCAGTCAGCCTGTGGCATTTGCTGCCACAGGAAACAGTTGAGGGGCGGTAAAGATGGATTTGAGGAAGGATTAGACAATTTTATGAGCATGACTAGCATTTGAAGCTATGTGAACGAGAACAAAAAAGACATAAGGAAATAAAGTCTCAGGTTCCAGGATGTAAACTGATCACATGTGGAAGGAGGAGCCTGAAGGAATTCCCACCTCTCTCCCCAGCCTGGGACATTACACAATGGCCAGGTGCAGAGCTGGACTTCGCCTCTTTATTTTCCTTTTCTTTTTCTCTGATACATCTGATTCTGGCTACACAAGAGGTGGAGATATTCGCCTGGACAAACAGTGATCTGATCCCACAGGGGCAACTCCTATTGAAAACCAAGATAATGCAAATATTTTCAGTGCTTTGAGTTCAACCCAAACTAAGAATTTTGTTTTGTAGATGATTTCTCTGTTCTTTTATTAAGCGAAGGTCTTTTCATGAGAGCTAAGGATATTTGCATTCTTAGCATGAGAAGAATTTAAAACTCCCAACCTATATACATTGTTTAAGCAAATGAAAGGAATTGGAGAGTTTTCACAAGGTAAGGTAAGGAGACTCGAGCTAGGGCGGATCCAATTTGAAAGGACCAGCAGTTTCAAAAGACTTCTTACATTTCAAGGAGAAAAATAAGATGTATTTTCAATTTATGATATTCAGAACTTGAATTGAAAGTCTGGGAAGAGGGAATGACAGAATTTATGGGTCTGAATGGGCTCTCGCCCTCCATCTCTCCATGGGAAAATTTGTGAAAATATTCAACTCTAATGGCTCAATGAAAAACATTTGGGCTCAAGGGGCCAAAGAGAGCTAAGTTTTATTGAGGGAGGGTCCCATGTGGGACCAGAAGAATTAAGAAACAGAATCATGAGAGACAGGCACCAAGAAGAACAGCTAAACAAGCATCGCGGTACGAAGATTTTTCCGCTCATTGCCAGTGTGGAGATTTTCTGCAGCAAGGATAGAATGGAGAATCGATCAGATCAGAGATGAAACTTTTTTTCTTTCATTGTAAGAGCCTTGCCCCAAGACTGAATTAATTGGTTGTGTGATGGTCCTACATCCTACTTACCATTTGCTTCACAGAGATTTTTCCTCTTGGTACCTGATAATCCTTTTCAACTCTTGACAACAGCGGATGTTATTGTTCATCCAGGCTCATTCTACCCATTCTTCCCATGCATAGCCATTTCCTTTGATACAAGCTTAAAATTCCAAACATGCATTCAATTTTCTAATCTTATCTTATTCCTAGAGTTGGCTATGTGACACGGTTTGGGCCATCTCCTGGCCTGAAGGATTCTAGAGCATGCTTTCACTATAGAATAAAAGAATTCAAATATGAGAGAGACTTCTTCCCCCCTTTAGTCTCTCTTTCCTCCTGTCTTTGATAAAGTTGCAAAAGAATATGATGCTTGAAATGGTAATGGTGGCTACTCATTTTGTGACTACAAGTTGATAAGCCTAGGAATTAAAGTCACCATGGTAGAGTTGACGAGAGGGACAGACAGACAACTCTTGAGTTTTCAAGGCTGTCATTGAGCCTCTTGATTTCTTGTGAAGCCACTCATGAGTATTCCATATAGCCCAACACCTTGTGGTTGTGTTCCACATGAACAGAGAACCCCGAGGAAGCGCGTGACCCCGGATTTCAATCATCTTGAATCACTAACAGTTAGAAATTGTAAACCAACGAGTCCATGGATGAAGTAGAAAACCAGGTCTTGCTTGACTAGGACCAGATAATTCATGGTAACCCTGTCCTCAAGTACTCCCATCAGTTCTGAGGGAGCAGCTGCCAAGGAATTTAAAATTCATAGTGAGAATGAATGGGAAGATTCTACTCCATATTTCAGTACTTCTCTTTTTTTCTTATCTTTTCTTGTTCTGTGTTCATTGTGTATGTGCATGTGTACATGTATATGTGTGGATGCGTTTGCCTGCACATACATACCTAGAGAATAGAGGTTGGCTGTGAGTATCTTTCTTTATCACATTTTACCTTAATTTTTGAGATGGAGTGTCTTTCTGGGAATGGGGTGTCTTGCTGAATCTGTAGCTTGCACTTCAGCTATGCTGCCTGGCCAGCAAGCCCCTGGAACTCACTTGTCCCCACACCTTACACCATGCCTGGAGTAACAGGCATGCACTGCCATGCCCAACTTTCCACATGGGTGCTAGAGTTCCAAACTCACATCTTCACACTTGTACAATAAAAACTTTACTATTGGGCCATCTCCCCAGCCACCTCACCTTTCCTTTGTTTCTTACATTGATCACAGAGAACCACTTTTACTTTTCTATTATGTCAATCCTTTTTTCTATTTTCATGCATATGTGCTTTTGGGTTGTGTTCATGTAGGTACGCATGTTTGCATATGTGAAGAAGTACACATGTGTGAAGGTCAATGCATGTACATGAATGTATATGTGGAGGTCCAAGGTAGACCCTGGGATTCATCTTTTATTACTCTTCCATCTTATTCTTTCAAGGCTGGGTTTATAATCAAACGCAGTTATAGCTAACTTGGTCTGGGAATTGCTAGTCTCTTCCTTCCTAGGATAGAATTACAGGCAGGCTGCTATGGCTATCTGGGATATTACATGATATCTGGGAATCCGAACTCCTGTTCTTTTACTTGTGCAGCAAGCACTTTAACCACTGAGCCTTTCTTCAGTCCATATTTGTCATTTTTGGTGTTATTTAAGTCTTTGGTATGGCAAAGCAATAAAAAACAAGCTGGCCATTTGATTCATAGTAGTACCAAAATACATATACATGGAATATTATGTATGTTCATTGAGAAAACAGAAATTCATTTCATCTTCAAAGATTTTCTCCCCAACATTGCCCAAATGTTACATCCTCTAGTAGCTAAGTGCCTTTCCAGAATTTCTGGATAGCAAAATTATATAATCCAAAAGAATTTCATGGAGAAATTCTTCTCCATGAAAACAAGCATAATTTTAAAATTTGTTTACTTCGCAAGCTTTAATTCTGGGCCTGGGGAGATATCTTGGTCAGTGAAACACTTTCCACATAAACGTGAGGATCTGAGTTCAATGCCTGGCACTCACATAAGAAGCCAGGTGTGGTGGCATACACGTGTAATCTTAGCACTTCTGAGAGAGAGACAATTATATCCTTGGGGTTTATACCAGTTAGCTCAGCCTACTTGGTGAACTCCAGGTTTTCCTGAGAGACTTTGTCTCAAAAACAAAGTAGATATCTCCTGCGAAATGGTATACCATGTTGACTTTTGGCATCCACATGTGAATGACACTTATACCTATATGTACACACACACACACACACACACACACATGCTAACTAACTAACTAAAAAGTTCCTATCCTGATTTTCATTTTTGAGGAGTTTAATTTCCTTACTAAGAAGAGCAAGTTGTCATAGTTTGTGACATAGTTTGCAACTTAGTTCGTGCAGAAATATCAGCCTTTTTTCTTATACATAATGTCAAGCTATCACTTCTAACAAAACACAGAGTGGGATGTAAGTGGTGAGAGAGTTGGGCTTGTGCATGTAGAGAGCTGCTAAAAGGAAACACTATACTTTCTGCTCAGTCTTACTATGAATCTAGAACCCGTGCTCAAAAAACAAATGTACTAGTCAGAAATTATGAGACAATGTGGGGTACATGCATGTGTGCTATAGCTTATGAGTAGCTAGAGAAAAACTTTAGGAAGTTAGTTTTCTTCTACTCCGTGGGCTTCTAGGAACTGAATGCAGGTCACCAGTTTTGCGAGCAGATGCCTTACCTATTGTTCTATCTCCTGGCCTCACAAACATTTTTGTAATAAATGGGAAACTGTACTGCTTGGTTTGAATGATAGTTCAGATGTAGGGCACTTGCCTTAGCACATGAGGGATTACTGGGGTTCACTCCCTAAAGCTTCCAGAAAAACAAATTATAAAAGAGAAAATAGTTATTAACATACAAATAGGTATATTGATTTAAATAAGTATTGAATTGTATTTTGAGTTTAAATTTAATTATATCTGATGGGAAAACAGGGACACAAAATAATGGCTTGGACAAAAGCATATCTCATGTAAAATGAGCCTAGAAAGAGGCTGTCCTGGTTGACAAATGACAATTTCACAGAGACTGTAAAGCTGAAACTTGTAACTTGCTGACATCCTATTTCTGCACGTGCTACAATCCCCATCACCTGATATGTTTGCTAGAACTCCAGCCATCAAATCAGTGAGTGAGGAAGGGGAGAGCGAGGCATGCCTCCTCCCTTTCAGGATGTTTTTCGAGAAGTTCCCTATTATGGTCTTATCTCTCTAGGTGTATCTTGGCTGTACCTTGGCTGTATCTCATGGCTTGTACCTACTTGTTAAAAACTCTGGCTGTTTTGTTTTTTTTTTTCTATTGAATTTCTCCTATTTTTAATAGAGAGGGAGACCTAGCTAAAACTCAGAACTGTGTTTTAATTAAGAAGGTAAAATGGGGCTGGAGAGGTGGCTCAGGGGTTAAGCCTCTGCCTTGCAGGCAGAAGGTCCTGAGTTCGGATCCCAGATCCCACGTATAGACGCCAGGCGGAAGCGGGGGCGGCCTTCGTTTCTGGTCCTGGTAGGGCGGAGCCTGTGAATCCCGGGGAAGAGCGAACAAGGAGGAGGTGGAGACATCCATGGTGGTTGTCGAATTCGTCCGTGGTTCTACACACACAGAGACGCGCGCACACATACATATATGCACACACACACACAATTGAATGAATTTTTTTTAAATTTTAATTGTTTATTATTTATTCAAATGTACATGTATGTGTGTGCGCATGTGTGTATGTATGTGTGTGTGTAGAACCACAGACGAATTCAGGAACCACCATGGACGCCTCCACTTCCTCCTTGTTTACTCTGCCCGGGGATTCACAGGCTCCGCCCTACCAGGACCAGAAACGCAGGCCATCCGGGTTCCGCCTGGCGTCTATACGTAGGGTCTAGGATCCGAACTCAGGACCTTCTGTCTGCAAGGCAGAGGCTTAACCCCTGAGCCACCTCTCCAGCCCACAATTGAATGAATTTTAAAAAAAATTAAAAAAAATAAAAGAAGGTAAAATGATGTTGGGATGTGTTCATCAACAGTCTGAGACGAGTCTAACACTGAACAAGAGTTGCTGTGATGAGGACTCACTGGAACAGCTGGAGGATGCAAAGGTGTATGGGAGAAGACAAGGGAGAACATGGCTGTCATATACGCTGACCGCTGGGAAATGGCCCAAAGGATTTGGAGAAGCACACGGCTGGGGTGAGCAAAGTCCCTCCTGGAGCCGGAGAGTGAAAGGAGAGAATAGTAAGAAATGGAGCTGAGGGTGGACCGTGCATAGCAGTTAGCATCAGGGAGGTCAGTTGCTGGATGACAGTGAGGGCTGTGGCTGTTGTCACTGGCCAATTTTTATATTCTGCACAGGTGCAAAGCATGCTGAGGCAGAAGGAAATTGATGTCTGTAGTTGAAGATCTACCCCTGGACATGAGCATCTCTCTTCACAATCTGTTTGTAATCCCCCTGGGGTGGGAGGTGGGAAAGAATTCCATTCAACAACACACACTTTAAGTATCTCAGGCAATGAGATATTTTTTTCTCTTGTATTTATGATAAAACACCCAAATATATATCCAAGTGGGATTACCAGTCTGGGTTGAATCCAAGAGACTGGTTATTAGAACAATTTCTCATCATAAATCCCCAAACAAGTTGAGTTTTTCACTTCCTCTCCTAATCTACCATGGAGTGAAGCCGAGTTGCTTGAAGTCATCTACTTCTTGGCAGTGGCTCTGATTCTGAGATGATGGAGCGATTCTTTTCCATATACATCATTATTATTTCTAGTATAAATATTTATCAAGCACTCACTGTGCAATAGAGAAGAGCTCCTGCTTGGTGGTCTTCCCAGCTGAACAAAACAAACACAGGAGAGGTCCAGGGAAGAGGTGGGAAGGGAAACTCAGCTGGTGGGAAACAATGGGGTTAGATTCCCCACCCACTCTTCTGGTCACGTGACATGTGATTTATACTCAATCACCATGTTTCAGATATGGGAAGTGTGTTGTATTTACTTCACGCATTCTTTATAAGTTTATGATGTGCTGCGCATTGTTCAAAGTTCTTCCCAAATGCTAACTATCAGCTGTTAGCCATCTTTTAAAATGGCTGCTATTGTTCTTCTCCCTTGCAGATGAGGAAACAGAAGCAAATGGGATGGTTCTCGAGCAATGCTGCGTAACACAACTTCCTCTGATGTCAGGAGCAGCCCACAGCTGCCTGCCCCCAGGGTGGCCCCTGCATGTTAGTAGCATGTGACCAGTGGTTGCCATGACAGTACTTTATTCTATGTCACTGAACTGGGGCTTTCTTTACTTGAAGGAATGGTAGCCAAGGTCTCGGGGATGCTTTTGTACAACTAAGTCCCAGTCTGATGCGTTCATCATTTCTTTGCAGTGCAAAATGTGTGATGTTGGTTTCTGGGAGAAAATGAACAAATTACTTTGCTGATACCTTTTCTGTTTAAATCTACCTGGCTGTTACAGAGAACCACATCAAGAGCTACCTCCAAAGACAGTTTTACCACAATTCAGCCCAGATGAGGAGGTGAAAGGAGAGCCCAGGATCAGTTAGATCACACATGGTAACATGCAAAGCCATGCTTGAGATGAAAAGGCAATGTGATATCCAGCTGGAAAGGTGAAAGGTTGATTGACCCTCTGTGTACCGTACTACCTAACCCCAACTTATTGAGATTGGCATTTCCTTTTTCACTTTGCCCCTCCCAGGCTTCTCTAGTTCGCCCACATTTTATGTCCTGCACTCTTGGACAATTGCCCTGTTTCTCCATTGAAGAATAACCACTTGATATCACAACTCTCTTCCTTCTGATATGTAATACCATCACAACCATGTAAACACAAATCCTAGTTTTCCTCTTTTATTCTCAGCCATCAGAGGTCTGATTTTTCTTTGCATTAATTCTCCATGAAACTACGTACAGCTCCTTGCTCACATTCGGTGAATTATTTCAACAGTTGGCTTTGTTTATCCATGGAAGTCTCTAGCACAAGCTTCTTTTACAATATTGATTACATTGCATCAAAAATCAATGATGACCTTTCTCCCCAATAAGAGAGCGAGTCCTTTTAGATCATCATCTGCCTCATCATGGATTCTTTGTATTTTATAAACAACATTTTGTTGAATGAATGGCTCTGGTAAGAAATGTGTAGCATATTTCTCTGTTCTTTAAAATAAAATATAGTCCTTCTCCTATGAAACAGTCCTGTTAGCAGATCAGGCATAGGATTATATTTCAGAAACACCTTATGATAATAACCCTGTTGCAAGGAAGGATCATCTGTCCCAAAGCATGCAGGTGATCTACAGAGACTCAGAATTTATAGAACTTCACAGAATCCAGAATGAAAGAGAGTAATGTAAATACCAATTAGGTAAAATACTATAATTTTCTACTAACCCATAAAGCTGAAATCTCAAAGAACGCTTTTGAGAATTTTAAGAGGTATACATGAAAGAAAGTGTAACATCATGTGTAGTAGAAGGAGGGACAGGGAGGGGCTGAGATCAAGATCATCTGAGTAGACCATGGCTTGGTTTAATTGATTGAGAGAGGGGGGGAAGGGAGGGAGAGAGAGAGGAGAAAGGGAGAGGAAAGAGAATGGAAGAAATTGACAAATGTAAAATACTGTGACAGGGATTACTGCAGCTTTGCTTTGAGATTGCAAGTTTGTTATACGAGGAAGCAGTCATATAAAGGAAAAGATGGCTTTTCATGTTTTTTATGACTTGTTGTAAATGATTAATTAAATGCTCTGAGTGTTTCATTAAAAGCATGCATTCCTTCCAAATTGACGAGTGTATAGATTTGTTATAAATGAATTCACTGGGTGAATGAAAGAGGCATTTACTTCCAAATGAATATTACTGGCAAATTTCATTCTTGACATTGATTAAATGTTCCAACTTTATTTTAATGGCAATACGGAAAGATTACAGGGCTGATTTTCTGCCTTGCTATTTATTCCTTTATCATTTAATGTGTTCATAACTGATCCAACAAGATGATGCGTTTTACTACATGAAAAAGCATCTTATTAAGGTGGGAAAAAACAGACCAATGGTGAATGAATCAAAAGATAATTAACTTCAGCTCCACTCATTTTGAAACTTCATCTTTCACAGGACAATTTTAAGCCCCTACTATGTGCAAAGCATTTCTGTTGGATGCTGTAGATGCTAGACAGGAAGAAAACAAGCCAAATTTCTATACTCCAGAAGCTCAAAATGTCATAGGAAAGACATATGCACAAAGTAACTTTAATGGAAGACAGACTCTGGTAAGTAAGTGCTAAAATAATAAAGGTACAAAGAGCTTGGGGAGCAAAGGCAAGGAGGGATTAGCTCTGATGGGAAAGGGATCAGGAAAGACTTCTTGGAGGAGGAAGGATTTGAGCTTGGCCTTGAGAGATGGCTGGGAATTCTACAGGAGGCTCTGGGGAGAAGAGGAAAGAAAGGGCTTGTGTGGTCTCTGGCTTGCTGGTTTGTGCTGTCCAGAAGTTTTGGCCTTTCTCTGGGCAATTTTGAACTGTCACGTGCAAGAGACATGTCACATAGAAAATACACAGATCCACCTGAAATTGGTCTGCAAACACAGCTATGTGACTTCAGAGAGGGAAACCGTATCAGGCCTGGAGTGCAGGCAACAAAAGTGACAGGTATAATTAGACATTGAACAGATCAGCATTTTTGATTAATAAGCTTGTTCTTCTATCCGTTGACTGGCGGGCCCAAAAGCAACCTTGGGAAGTTGTTTAAGTCACTCTTCACTATAGTGTTTTTTCTATATTTTTCCCCTCGCCTTGGCCCTAAAATAGGAACTCTTCAAATGTTAAAACCGCAACCTTTGGGTTTTGTGAGAAGATCTATACAAATAATAAAATACGGTGGTGCCCGAATTTCATTTGGAATGAAATCGATTCCTGGAGTTATTCACACAAGATTCCTACTGCTGTGCCTTAAGAAAACTCATTTCTATTTGGTTATCAGTTAGAAGTCTACAGATGCCAGAGTGTTAAGCTGAGGGAACTATTGGAAATATCTAGCACAACCCACTGGTTTTTAACTTCGCATTGGAAGCAAGAGACTCTCACGGAGACAGGATTTATCTAAAGTCCTACCTGTTGATGATTGGTTACCAGAAACAAAACTAGGATACAAACCTCCAGATTTCCTGGCTTTTAGGCTGCTTTAAAGGAATGTGGTGTGTGTGTGTGTGTGTGTGTGTGTGTGTTTGTGAATATTTCTGGAAATCTGGCTTAGAGCATTCAGTCTGATCACATAGAATAATGTATGCTAAATCACAAAAATAAAATGCATTACATCTAAACCTTCCTCCTTGGAAAAACACTAGAATCCTGGGAATTTCTTAAAATACAAAAGCACTCAGTCCAGGTCTTGCAGTGTAAACACTGCAGCTAATTTGTTGAAGCCGGATGCCATTGGTGATTCTCCCTGCCTTGAGAGATGACAGGGCTCCTGGGCGGAATAAAGCAGATTGCTGGGTGAAGGCAGACTGCTGAGTGTGATCTAGGAAAGAGGAGACATGTTTCTGAGACAGATCATCTTTCTTAAAGAGGAGTTAAAAAAAAAGAAAAGAAATTAAAAAAAAAAAAAAAAAAAAGAACTTGAAGGAATTCCTCCCTAGAGTTGGCCGTGAAAAGAGGATAATCATTTCTACAGTTCAGCTGCTGCCTGCAGACTATTGGACTTGGTCATGAAGGTTCATCCATCAGGTTTGCAGAAGCAATTCTGAGAATAGTGGTTGTGCCTAACACAGAGAACAAGTCAGGCACTTGCACGTGTTTGCACTATCAAATTGGACAAGATAAGCTTTCAACAGGTTTGCCGTCCGGTCATGAGTTAGCTCCACAAAGCATATGCTTATACGTAAAAATGGTGCTCTGGTCCTACAACTGCTTTTTTGTTTTAATTACAGAAAAGTGTCCACAAGCTGAGCCATAGAATGTGCTCACTCACCTACAAGAGAGGTTTATACTTTTGACGTGGTCAAGTCTGAGGTTTTCCTCCTTTCCCCGTTTCCACAGGTTTTTAAAATTCTATTAGTAAAAGCAGGACAATTCATTTTCATGGGGTATTACTAAACTTCAGTGTGAAAGTCTTCTTTTCATACATGAACAGAGTACTTGCTCTCTGTTGCTACCTAATAACTTCCATTCTGGTTCTGCGGAAGAACAGAGAATCTAATGCAGGGGCAGAAAGGTCCTTTGGAAACTGTCTCTCCATCAACTTCCTCAAGATCCAGCTTCAAGAACATTTGATGGAAGGGACATAGCTGGGGTGAGGGGGGACAGTGGAGAGGAGAAAGGGTGTCCTTCCTGCTCTGCACTCTTTTTTTTATTTTTTTTATTATTATTTATTCAATTGTGCGTATATGTGTGTGCGTGCATGTGTGTGTGTGTGTGTGTGTGTCTGTGTGTGTAGAACCACGGACTAATTCGGGAACCACCATGGACTGCCTCCACCTCCTCCTTGTTTACTCTGCCCCGGGATTCACAGGCTCCGCCCTACCAGGACCGGAAACGCAGGCCGCCCCCGCTTCTGCCTGGTGTCTGTACGTGGGGTCTAGGATCAGAACTCGGACCTTCCGCCTGCAAGGCAGAGGCTTAACCCCTGAGCCACCTCTCCAGCCCTGCACTCTTTTTAATAGCAAGATCATTTTTGTCTTTATTAGAAAAGTACCTCAAATCACATATCTCTTAGGAAATAAGACTTTGTTTTGGCTTTTCAGAATGTTTATCGTCAAAAAAATTTGCAGGAGGGAAAAAAACATGAATGCCCTCTAGCTGATTCTAGCTAAAGTGGAACTTCTTGTTTTGAATTCTACCTAGAAGAGTGACTATTAAGTTGATTCATTTGTTGATTATATTAGTCAGATTTTAAACATTCCAATCTTAGATAGCAAATTATCATCCCTCCTACGTCAGTGTCTCACAGAAGCAGATATTTTTGACTTTGCTTATGGAAACTATGCATCTGCAGTTGTTATGTTTTAGCAAGGAGAGAAAATAGACAATAAAAATGAAATGATAAATAAAACATATATTAATTCTTTACTGTAGGCTTTAGGTATAGACCAGACTAAAAAGTATAGTGAGGGCGACGGATCAATGAAGACATCCTATGGAATAGTAAAGGGGAGATTTTATCAGAAAGATGTTTGACTTAAAGGAAGTGCAGGACTTTCCTACATATTGCTCCAGAGTTCCATGGATACTGAGAGAAGCTTGGGAGTCAATTGGGAAAGATGTCCCTGAGGATTCACTAAGCTCAGGATTATGGGCCAGACCCTATCTCCAATGGCAAGGGAACAGAAGAGAAAGAGTCCCATTACCTCTTTGTGTCCTTCAGTGGTGTGGGACACACTCAGTGACCAGAAGGCCTCTCACTAGGTCTAATCTCAAAGGTTCACCACCTCCCAACACTGCCAAGCTGGGGACTAAGCCTTTGGACCCTGGGTTTTTAAGGAGTATTATGGATCTCAGTATAGCAACTGTGACTGAGTCTGATTCCAGACTTTGATTTTCTGGACATCTCAAGCCCATTTTATCAGTCATTGCTTCTGCTGCTAGGTTTTTTTTTTTTTTTTTTTAATTGCTGGCAGCAGAAGTATATATTTAGGGAGAGATGAGAGAAGAGAAAAAGAAAAAAAAATTAGATTAAGGACCAGCTCACCGAGTAAAAGTGATAGCTCAAGAACCAAATACCTGTAGGTATTTGAGCAGCTTTGAACATCTGTGGTTAGGAACAAATGGAAGTTTTACTTAGGCTGCTGGGGTTAGAACAAAAGGCTGTTAACAATTTTCATTTCTGATACTTTATTCTAGATTTCTTTCTGGGGTGAGAATGACTGACACAACTTTGAGTCCTGAGCCCACCCCTGGACGCCGGCATAGAGTGAGCCTGACCCTACTGTAATCCCAGTGGGCTGTTGTCAGAGTAAGAAGTGACAGAGCCAGGACAGGCAAATACAACAGCTGTCCATCCTGTTCCATGAAAATATCACAGGGCGAGGTGTTTCATTTTAGAGGGTTATAATCTAGTTTGCAAGGAAATAAAACTAGAGGTCACTTATCACAATGAAGGAAATGCATTATTACCGGGAAATAAGACATCCTTCCTGTCAGCCAATGAGAAAGCGGAGATTTATTCCTAGACATGCATTTTCTCTTCTGAGGCCAATTCAAGATCAGAGTCTGTCATCTTCAACGAATCTTGCCAGCTGGGACAGGGTCTCCTCTGCCTTCTCCAGGGTTCAATGTATCTCCGGCTGCAAAGCTGCCTCTATTCTCTCCAGAGTGATAGGTTTCACTGTCAATGGGTCAGCAAGTTTTAACTGGCACACAAAATAGCCCTAATCATAACCCTCAAGCAACTTACAACCGTTTCTTTCAGTGTCCACGCATGTAAGTCTGTGTGTCTCTGTGTGTGTGCTTGTCTGGTTTTAAGGGGGAGAGTGTGGTAGGGGCACAAAGGAAGGAGAACATTTAGGGACAAGGGCTTTGGCCCTAGAAAAGCAAAGGAGTAGGGCTGAGGGGATAACTCAGTCAGGAAACTGCTTGCTGTGCAATCCCTGAACTCACATTAAACACGCGAGCAAGCAGACAAAAAAGTCAGAGTGGTAACATGAGCTCATAATCCTAGTGCTGGAGAGGAGAGGCAGGTGACCCTCCGGGGCTCTCTGGCCTAGTCCAAGCGATGAACTCCAGGGCAGTAAGAGACTTTGTCTAGATGGCCTATGACTGAAGAATGACATCTGGGTTGACCTCTGCACACACATGAACACACACCTGAGTGTAACACATGTACACACACACGCACAAACAAATACACAGAGAGAAATGTTTATCTTACAGCCGAAACATGCTTTTCCCTACAAAACTCATAGATTTAGGGCAATGTGTTAAATTGAAACCCAAAAATTTCAAACCGCAATGTTGAATCACATACATGAAGATTCACTTTTTTTTTTAAAGAGGTTAAAGCAGGGATTTCATTGAAAATGAGAGAAAAGAGATGAAACTCTTGAACACTCAATCCAAGGGAGGCAAGGAGGAAGCCACCCAGCTTTACGGTGGGAAAGCAGGAGAGCAGAGGAGACAGCTTAAGGTTGAGAGAACAGAAAGATCTGTCATAAGCACATGGCTCGGAGAGGTCAGAGCCACCACAGCACGGCCACCTGGCAAGACAACAGGAAGAAGAAAGAGATAACGGGCGCAGCCATAATCTCCTGTAGTCAAGCTTTGCTAGTGACTGTCCCAGAGCTACAAGGAAAGTAAAGACAGGAGGGTTGGTGAGCATGGTTCCCACTGGGCTGGACGTTTCTTACTGCATTAGCTGTCCAATAGAAATTAAGTTATTCCCATTTCTATCTGATGCTTATGACCGAATGGGTGTAAAGAAGAGAGTAGCTGTCGAATATCTTCATTCCAAGTGTCTGGATGGTTCAAACACCCATGATAGATGTGATTCTGTTGAACTATCATCTGGAGTCTTGCTGAACTCATTCTAGAAAAGATAAAATGAAGTAAGCAAGGTCCAAATACAAGGGCTGAAAGTATTATAACAAGGGTCCAACAAATAACATAAACCCATATACCCAGGATGGTAGGAAAGGCTATATTGAATTTACCTGGTTTAGTTTATTTAATGACATTCTTAACCTTCTGGATTCACTTTTACACTCACATTGGTTTCATTTATTTACCATTTATTGTTCAACAAGCATTTACTGTGCTAAGCTTCAGCAGATGAGAGAGGCATTTCCTCATGCAGTTGCCAATGGTGACCCTGAGGCAAATGGAAATAACCAACCTGGAAGAAACCTCCCTGTCATGGGGTGAGTAGGAATCTGACCCAGGCCACCAGCCAAAGATAAGGAACATGTGGGCTTCAAAAGTAAACGGGCTTTCCGAGAGAGCACACAACGTTCGCTAGGTGACACATAAGCACCAATCTGGAAAACACAAGGTCCTGGCTAAGAAGGGGAGGAGCCATAGAGTGTGAGGCAGGATGCTAATTAGGGTGGGAGAGGAGGTTTTGTGAGCAAAACCCCATGTTTATGGCAAAAGTGTAGCTGCAATATAAGGTTTGGGAGTGAACATTGATTTAGAACGAGAGATTGCAATGGAGCGGAAAATTTAAAAGTTGATAAGCACTACAAACAGTGCTAGGTACAGAAAAACATGGCCGATGTGCTAATTCAGTGCCCGCCATTGCACCTCTGCTGTGGTCCGGCATGGTTCTGTATGAAGTTTCTTATTTCCTGTGCTGTATAGTTGGTCATTCATTTCTTTAAATGAAACGTTTTTGAAATAGAATTCTCAGTAGAGTGGACAGAGAAACATTTCATTCTTTATTTTGGCATAAGGAAAGAATGTAAGACGATTTTGGTAGTTTTAACTAGTCAGTCTTTGGATAGCAATTTTATGAAGGTCCTCTCCAGAACATTTGCTTCTGGATTTTGTGGATTTCAAGCCTTGTTTCTCCCCCACAACTCACATGCTTGTGGTAACTGACGCAGAACAGGTCCTTATGACAGGACTTTTGGACATGCTCCTTCGTGGCAATAGGGATGGTGGTGGGGTGCTGCCACAATAAGAACCATTCTAACACACAGGGGTAGCCTCAAAATAGCTTCATTCATTGTGCCAGCGCCTGAAAACCACAACAACACATCCCACTAGGCCCTAATTAAGCTCAGTTTTCCCTTAACTGGTTTCCAAAAGTGCCTGTGGCATGTTCGCACCACTGAATGAAGGGAAAGTTGAAGTCATAGCAGAAAGAGACAGTGGCCTTAACGCGCAGCCATTAGCTGTTGTTCTGCACAAAAATCACTATCGTCCAGCCTTCCAGCTGGCCTTCTTGCCACTTGCTCTACATCTCCAGCCTCACCAGAATGGAAAATGGACACCAACTAGACCCCAAATGCTCCTGCACTTGCGGGGACTCTTGTAGCTGCAAAGAATGCAAGTGCACCTCCTGCAAGAAAAGCTGCTGCTCTTGCTGCCCTGCAGGCTGCTCCAAATGAGCCCAGGGCTGTGTCTGCAAAGGAGCATCTGTTAAGTGCGACTGTTGTGCCTGATTTGCACGCAGCCCTGCAGACACGTGCAAACAGAGTGCCTTGTCCCAGTGTATTTTTCATACAGCCTGGACCTACTTGCTACTTTTTTTTTTAAATGAAGTATATGAATGAAAATAAAAATCAACAACTTGAAAGAAAAAAAATAGTCACTGTCCATATGGCCCTGTGGACATATGCTCCAGCCACAACAGAACCTTCAAAGACAACAACAGTGCATGGAAAGCTCCTTGGAAATAGATGCTGAAGTAGGCATGGATGTTCTGGAATCCTCAAATGATGATTGACTAGTGTGAGGGGTACTCTTAACTAGTACCCAAAATCAAACAATGCAAGGGAGAAAAGGAAATTTATTCAACTTACAGTTCCAGAGGGGAAATAGATACAGTCGTTTGGTGGCGGTGACATGGTTGGTGGCTGAAGCTGTAGGCAGGCTAACTCGTGGCAGATATCCACATGGCTGATTCCTGGAGTCTCTCTGCTTTGGTCTTCTGTCCTGGGGCTCCTTTTATGTGGTCCACGACTGGGAATCTATGGAGGTTCCGATGAGAGCTAGGGCTGTTCTTTGTATTATCCAGAGAATCTCTTCAGGTAGTCTCAGCTGATCTTGCCTACAGTCCATCCCTGTGACTACAAGAACAGGGACTGGAAGATGGCTCACTGTAAAAGCTTGTTACACAAGCATGAACACCTGAATTTGATCCCAGCAGCTACATTAAAAAAGAAAAAAGATAGAATATGTTATTAGGCACCTATTATCCCAATGGAAGGGAGATGGAGGCAAGAGGCTTCCTGAGGTTTGCTGACCAGTCAGTCTAGCCAAACTGGTAGCTCTAGGTTCAGTGGAAAAAAATTTGAGTAACACACTGGGTATACCCCTGGATTCCACACACATGCACACACAGACTTGCATATCCAGATACACATGTGCATACAACATGTACTAACACACACACACACACACACACACACACACACACACACACAACCTTAGACTGGATTGCAGATACTAAGAATTTATTGTTCACAGTTCTAGAGGCTAGAAAGTTTCAGAAGAAGACATCTAAGATTTGATATTTGGAAGCTATAAATATAACTCAGTTGTAGAGCTCTTGTCTAGCATGCACAAAGTCCTAAGTTGAATCTGAGAAAGAGAGAGAGAGAGAAATAGAAAAGGAGAGAGAAAGAGAGAGAAAGAGAAATAGAGAGAAAGAAAGAGAAAGAGAGAGCTGAGGGCTTGTTGTTTGGAAAGATCCTCATATATGATGGAGAAGCAAGCAGTATTCATCAAATCCTCTTTATTGGGGCATTTATACAATTCTTTGGGTAGAGTCCTGGTGGTCTGCCTTCTTGAGAGCCCTGCCTGCTTCTAACACCACCACGTTGACAATTAAGGTTTACATGTGAATTTTGAGAAGATGCATTTAGGCCATAACAATAAGAAAAAAAAATATCAACCAAAGGGAGATGTAATTGGAAGTATTAAAATTTGGGAAATAGGTCTACTAACTAAGGAGAAAGATAATAAATGAGATTTTGGATACGTTCCTAAGTTTTCAATCAGTGTCAAGATTATCTAGAAGGTCTGTATTGCATTGGCCATTCATGCTGTGTAACAAATAGTCCCTAAACTTAGACGCTTAAAACAGGTATTTTTACACAAAGCTTGCATCACAAACACACTGGTCAAGTGCTCACTGTGTGTAGATGCTGTATTTAGAGCATATGGAATAATTTTAATCTTTACAATAGTCCTGTAAGCAGCTATAATTGTATCACCTCCAACTTGCCATGTTGGTGTAATTTCTCACAGAAAATATGGTTCTCAAATCCATATCCTTATGGAATTCACTGATTTTTGTCTCTTTTGTTTTTACCTTTCTTCCCCTGTTAATAGAAGTTAAGATTTGATCCTCATGACAACATTCATTGGTAAGAATCTTAAGCATATGTCATAATGAGGTACTGTATTAAACATTTCTCATTAATCGATGGAAAAGCATAGAGATTGATCAAATGCTAAGAAAGAAGCATGCTCCCAGGAAGATCTATTTGGACATGGGATGGTTGGTGAAGTTGATCTCTGATTTTTAACTGACACCTAAAGAAAGATGAATAGGTTTAAAATGAAGCCAGAGGCTCCCATCAAACAAGGCAGAAGTAAAACATTCTTAATCATTACTCTTCACACAGATCATTCTACAACTAAGTACTAGAAAAACCAATAATATAAGGAATAAGGGAGATGGCTCAGGGGTTAAACCTCTGCTTCACAAACAGAAGGGCCTGATTTCTGATCCCAGATCCCATGTGAAAACACTGGGTAGAAATGGCAGCAGCTTACATTTCCCGTCCTAGAAGACAGATCCTGGAAAACCCCAGAGCAAAACAATAAGAAGGAAGAGCAATCCAGGACGATTCCTGAAGTCACCCTTGGGCCTCCACAGGCACAATACAATACCCTCTTCTGCGCGCGCGGGTGCACACACACACACACACACACACACACACACACACACACACACACGAGAGGAAAAAGAGAGAGAGAGTAAGAGAGAGAATACACATGCAAAATAATATAGTAAATAAAGGCAAAGAGGAGAGAGAGAGAGAGATGAATTGTAGTCCCAAAGAGAAAAATGAATAGATTCTCAGATGAAAATTAAATGGAGAGGTTACAAAACTTAAGACTATTGAATGCTAAGTTCAGTGGCCAAGTCACAACATCAAACTCCTCCAGAAAATTATCAGCAAGTAAAGGCCTTTAGTTTCTGGGAATCAGGAGTAGGGGTGTGGAAGGAAGTCAAAAGAAGGGGGCGATGTTATGCCCACAGTTAAATTCAACTCTCAGATCCTCCTTTTTTCCCTAAGCTGCCCAGACAGTCATGCCTGACTGCTCCCCATTCTCGGTTTGCCCAAATGAAGTGGAAGCGTAAGGAACCAGGGCTTTGTACACATGCCTCTTTATAGTTCCTGCCTTCTGACAATGGAAAAAAAGCTCTGGGCTTTCTCTGAGCTGAGGTCAGGGAAAGAGTGGGGGAGCCAGGGTTACAGCGAGAACAGGACCAGACTTGGGAGGTCATGGGGCACCATCAGGAGAGTTTGGGGTTTTCTTTGAAATGCGGCCATGAAAGTGTTTTAAGTCATGGGAAACATGAACTTATTTAGGTTTAAAGACTTAGTCTGCTTGTATGAAGAATAGATTGTCACTTATTTAGCGGGGTCTTCATATGAAAAATTACGTATTCCAGTGCCTTAGAGCTGAAAGGACCTTCAGGATCATTTAGCACAACCCTTCCTTTTAAAAGATAAGCAAGTTAAGACAGAAAATTTATGATTTGTACAAGGTCATGCAGCTAATAACTGTGTGGGGCTTTTAAACTGGGAGTTGGAAGGTGATAGATTATACTTTTAGGAAATCTTTCGACTCTTTATTTCCTTTGGCCAGAAGTGATGTCTCCCTTTCCTGAACTTTCATGTCACCTTATTTTTCTCTGTTATGGTGCTTATTCATTTATTACCTTGATCATCGTTCTTTGTGCTCCTGTCTTGTCTTATCTCCTTTAGGATGCTGTAAAAGCAGTCTCTGGAGTGCAGGAAACACAGTCCCTTCTCTCATGTGTCTGCAAGAGAGTAGGTGTTTCAGTGTCTGTTAAATACATGGATGGATGAATTTTGCATATGCTACAAATAAAGCTTATCGTACCTAAATACACACATATAGCTTGTTTTCAATGCACATGGACATAGAGCATGCATGTGTTTTATATGCGGGTTGTATACATGTGTATATAGGCGTATATATAAGATTGCACTTGAGTATTTGCCTGTGGAGGCTCAAGGGTAATATCAGGAATCATCTTTGATTGCTCTTTTGCTTTATTGTTTTGCTCTGGGGGTTCCCAGGCTCTGCCTTCCGGGGCTGGAATTACAGGCTGCCGCCATATCTACCTGGTACTCTTACATGAGATCCGAGAATCCAAACTTGGGTCCTTTGCTTATGAGGCAAAGACTTTAACTACTGAGCCCATATGTAGCTTTTGCCTGCCATGGTTTACTGTATGGCCACCTCCAAGCTATGTTTTCAATCATTTACTTTTGCATGAGCATATTGCAAGTAGTAAGTTGTTATCAGATGAACTGAAAAGACCTGGGAAGAGATAGAGAGATGGCTTAGGGGTGAAGTAAACCTCGCAAAAAGAAAGACCTGAGTTTGGATGCCAGATCCCATGTAAAAATAATAGATGGGAACGAAGGCAGCCTGCACTTTTGGCTAGAAGATGAAGCCTGGGAAATCCCAGAGCAAAGAAAAAATAAGGTAGAAACAATCCAGGATGATTTCTGAAGTCACCCTTAGATCTCCATAGGCACATGTGCTCACACACACACACACACACAAACACACACGTATGCACGCACGCACGCACAGTCACATAGACACAGACACAGGCACATGCATATGCACGAACAACCAAATAAATAGAAAAGACCTAGAAAATGTTGTATGATACAGGAAAGACTTCCTCCCAAGATAATGTCCCCATACTCCCCCCTGCTGGCAGGGTTTATATACTCTTTCTCAATCCATGGTCCTGTCCTCTCCTCCTCCTCCTCCTCCTCTCTTTCTCTCTCTCTCTCTCTCTGTCTCTCTCTGTCTGTCTGTCTCTCTCTCTCTCTGTCTCTCTCTCTATTCCCTCATATCTCTATATCTGTCTCTGTCTCTCCTAACAGATGCCTTAGCCTATCCACAAGAAGCAAATCAACAGTAGTATCACACAAAAAAAGGAAACAAGTTCACTTAAAGATCAAACTACACTGGTGGACCTGTATCTCTCTGCCCTGCCAACAGAGAAGGACCAAACATGTGAATGTGACAGCCATGATAATACAAACCTATAATACCAGCACTGGGGAGGCTGAGACGGGAGGATTGCTGCAAGTTTGAGGCCATCTTGAGCTACAAAGTAAATAGGGGGCCAAGGCTCCATAGTAAGACCCTCTACCCACTTTTAAAAAAAGAACACACAATAAAACTTAACACTGTTAATAGTGTAGAAAGCTCCAAAGGCCATTAAGAGATGTTAATGATGTCTCTGACTTCAAAATGCATAGACAATGGCAGGCAAATTCCTTCCTCTGGGAATTGCATTCACCTCCTGTCTGTTCTTAGATCGCTTTTCTTCTTCTCAGAACTGGTGAACTCCCCGTATAGTTCCTTTCCTATGCAGTTTAGATTTGTTACTGCATGGACCAGGTAACTCTGCTTTGAGACATTCATTGTCCGTTCCCTTTTAGCAACTAAGTCTCATGCCTGCTTTTACCTCTACTTGGAGTCATCGTGTCTGGTCTCACACAAATAGATGTCACTCCTGCCTTTTCTTTGCTAGTCCAGAATGTATACATTTTTACATAACCCTGTAAAGAGTGTGGCCCTGCTCTTCTTTGACTGTTTTCCTATAAATACTCCTGCATGCTACAATAAAATTGGCTTAGATGATGGAGGACATCCTAGGTTCCCTCTGACCCGATGCCTGATCAATTCCTACAGCTCCCACTTCTGTTTCCTGCATGTAAGTCTGGGTTTATGTCGGTTCATGAGCCCAGACAGGTTTGGGGATAATTATTACATTTCTGGATTCACTGTATGCACATTTGGTATACTACACACACATACTCATCGGAGCTGAGGATATCCTGTGTTCTGGTTCTCCCGTGAGAAAACAAGCTGCTGGCCAGGGGCGGGTGGTGATGGAAGAGCTCCATCCACTAAGGCACTCGCCACTCAGAAGATAAACATGACTCACTGTGTATGGGATCTCCCTTGACTGCTCACAGACCTTGGTTTGAGGTCTGGAAAAGATTCTAGAGTAATGCCTAGAAGGGTACAGATTGTTTTTGTTGCGAAGTGACACACGTCCGTGTTGTGAAACAGTGGAAACTGGCAGGAAAAAGAATCGGGTGTTCAATCTCCCGGAGCCACACTGCTTCCCCCGTTCAGCGTCTTGCTCCTGTTTTTTGCTCGGTGTTGCATTGCAGCGATACCATTGTGCCTGTCCCAGCTGCTGCGCCCTCACTGCTCTCTGTTGCTGGGAATAAGCTCTCCATAAAGTTCCCGGTGTGACCATTTTATTATTTGTTCATGATTCTGTTATCTAAGTGTATCTCTGCAAGGCTATCTTGAGCATGGTCAAGTCTTTATCCAAAGTTTCCTCTAAGCAGAACTTCAGCTCAGGCAGATTTAACTTTACTTAGGTATGGGACAACTGGCTGGAAGGAAACACAAACACAAAGTTTCTTCAGCAAGATAGACACAAATACTGGTTCTCAAGATAAAAGCTCTAGGCTGTAGGCTTTTTTTAAGTAAGCAAGCAAGCAAGTGTGTGTGTGTGTGTGTGTGTGTGTGTGTGTGTGTGTGTGCTCACACCCCCAAGCAGGTACTTTAAGTGTGTGTGCCTGAGGAGGCCCAAGGGTAATGACATCAGGAAGCTTCCTAAGTTGCTCTTTTTATTAGTTAGCTCTGGGAATTTCTAGGCTTTGCCTTCCAAGGCTGAAAGTGCAAGCCACTGCCACATCTGTAGATTCTGTGGGATCTGGGGATATGAACTCAGGTCCTTTTGCTTGAGAGGCTAAGGCTTTAGCCGCTGAACCATCTTCCCAGGCATGTACACAGAGCTGCCAGGCTTTCTTAAGGCTTGAACCTAGAGTTACCACAACATCATTTGCCTGTCTTCTGTTAGTAATAGCCAAACCTAGAACTGTCTAGATGTAAGAATAAGGGAAATAGATTTCTTATCGACAGTAGAAAGTGGCAAAGGATTTCTAGATTTCTTCAATCCTACTCATTTAGCTATGGATACCTCACTGCATGGACGTCTATTAAAGCCACTCTTCAGTCTGTGCTTGCTGCCTCTACATCTCCATGACGGGTCAACTTCTTCAATTCCCTTTTTCTTCCACCTCAGAGCTGCTGATTCTTTGTGAGCTCCTCTGTTCCATGGTTCAACCACCATGTGACTTCTAGTGATATAAAAGTTAGTGGTGTGCAGAAAAGTAAAAAGTAAGCTGGAGAGTGACCTTTCAAAAACCCTTGGCTGGTATATGGACAATTTCAATTTGGGGAAGAATGTTAGTCAAGGTCTCCAGAGAAACAGGACTAATAAGAGAAATTTACTATAAGGAATTATTTTATAGGATTACAAGCTACTGATGTTGAGTCTAAAATATGTAGGGTAGGTAGACAGGCTAGGGACCTGGGGGCGCCAATACCATGGTTTCAGTCCAAAGGTTGCCAGGAGGAAACCCAGGAGAGTTGTTCTAAAGTGCAGGAGCAATCTGCTTAAGAATTCCCTCTTGCTCAGTGAGACAGACTGGGGTTATTCTTTCAGACTTGGTTCAAACCCTGGATAAGGCTTATTTACATTGCTTTTATCCACAAGCATTCACTGATTTAAATGTTCATCTCTTCTCTGTCCCAGTTAATCATGAAAGGATCCATCATTGGTAAGTTCTCATCATTCCTGGTGGGCAGAGTGCCTCAGTGTGTCAAAACAGTTTGCATACAGCTCATAGTTCATACTGAACACCTGCTCTCACTGTTCCCAGAAGGGAATAAGAAAGGGAATCCTAAGTCTGAAATTTTATTGCATGTGAGGCAGGGAATGTCTACGCAACAAGCTCCCAATAATCTTCCCATTTTCCACACAGGCATCAAGTCTCTGAGGAGCTTTTCTGGTAGACCAAGTTTCCTACCTGCTGATGTAACTCACTACTAGAGGAATTTGGCCTATCATATGTGACTCCGCTGGGAGAGGACTCTTGGAAACACGTGCCTCATTTCCTCTAGACTTTGTCTCAAGCACCTTTTCCCTCTGGAAATTTTGCTTATATCCTTGAGCTGCAATTAATCTTAAGCATAGCTAAGACTATGGACAGAGTTCTTTGAGTCTTCCTAGCAAGTCATTGAAGCTGAGGGTGGTCCAGAGAGCTCTAATACAGGTAGAAAATGGAAAAATTAGGTCATTCGCTCAAGTCTATTACCATTTGTTAATACAATTGAAATAATATCATTTTCCACTTATTTGAAATCTTAAGTGCACTATTCTCCATGTCATGGTTTGTGCTATATAACACATTCAAGAACATAATGGAGGGGCTGGAGAGGTGGCTCAGGGATTAAGCCTCTGCCTTGCAGGCGGAAGGTCCTGAGTTCGGATCCTAGACCCCATATATAGACGCCGGGCGGAAGCAGGGGCGGCCTGCGCTTCTGGTCCTGGTAGGGCGGAGCCTGTGAATCCCTGGGCAGAGTAAAACGAGGAGGTGGAGGCGGTCCATGGGGGTTCCCGAATTCACCTGTGATTCTACACACACACACACACACACACACACACGCACGCACGCACGCACGCACGCACGCACACGCACACAATTGAATAAATAATAATAAAAAATTTTAAAAAAGGAGTGACTAAGGTTTGAGGGGGTAGGCTATTTGAATAAACAGGAGAAAGGGAAGGTAAAGGTAGTGGAGCCAGTGCTGGAGAGTTTGGACTTTAGCGAGTTCTTGTTCCCCATGAACTTCAATTTTAAAATTGCAGGCTAGATTAACAATCATTAAAAACAAATTATAAAAATATAAATAATTATTATAATAAAACTGCTTACTCTATCCTAGGAACTCCATGTGTCAATTCACACACCATAATAGTCCTTCAAGGAAAGCATTATTTTAATCTCAAAATTGGAATAGAGATTCAGGATACAGAGCTTGGAACAGAAAGGCAATGAAAAGATTAGATAAATATACACTGGCAAGTACTGTGGTATTAAGGGACAGCTGATAAATACTAAGTTTAATTTGAAAAATGGAATTAAAATGAAAGAAAAGGAAGAACTTGGGGAAAGGGGCCAATTTATGAGCAACATATAGGAATGTGCCACGGCAATGTTGATAAGCAACCAGATGCCTAGTTGAATTACATGTGCGGGACATTTTCTAGGAAATTCAGCCCATTGTACATGGGGAAGAATGTTGAATATTAGGAGTAATCGTAAACTTCAGGTGGAGTTTATTATTATTTAATACTTTAATTCACAGATAACACATACAGTCTTAGAAAATTTAAGTGGTGTTACTTAGAAATTATATGAAATAACCTCAGATATTCCTATTAGATGATAATCAGGATAAAAGTCTGAGGGAAAAATAAGAGAGAGGGCTTTTAAATAGAACATAATTTTAAGAAATAAAGCACTTCTTTTTTTACTTGCTTTTTAATAGCTAGAGAAGTACTGCATTATTTAATGTAGAAAAGACAAATGGTTTGAAAGATAAATCTTGTTCATGAAGTAGTAATAATATAAATTCACACACACCGACATGAGTAGACATAAACTCTTTTGTCTTTTATGAAGGGTCAAGACACTCATGCCCAAATTAGGAGTGCCATTTGGAGTCATTGGTTGTCTTGGCTTTGGAAGTGACTCTTATCTGCCAAGTTGGACAAGTTCCTTTAGTGTTTCAAGCCTTCATTTCCTAACATGTAAAAATAGAGAGAAATAAGACTAATTTTTACATACTTCCTGAGTGATTTAAATCAGATTACATTTGACCCTCATGCATAATTTCACCATCAATAAACATAAATTCCCAATTCCTTTGAGTTTTCCAAAGCAGTCCTTAAACTGTTTGTCTGAAGAAAAAAGTCACAGACACAGTTTGAGAAATTTTAGAACTTTATTCTTTTGGTTTCTGTCTTAATATAAGACAATGTGTAAGAAATCTTGTGAAATCTTTGTTTGCTGACTAAGTGCAGAATGGAAGAATTCATACCAAGCATTCACCATTAAGTCTTAGTAAAGTACACATTGGATTGATGTTTCTTACATCCATTTTCACTAGATGTTCTGTTCAAATTTGCACATAAAGAGTCATTTGGTAACTTAAAATATAAACTTGGAAACTCATGGTTTTGACTTAGTACCTCATTAGAAACTGCTAGTCTTGTTTAGGAAGAACATCATGAAAATACCATTGATTTAATGGTCTCTCTGAGCACGCAGAGCCCTGTATTCCAGGAACCACACTGTAGTACCTAGAACTTACCAGATTTCTACACATTATGTAGTATGTTCCTTTGTCCAATCATAAGCTCCAATAGAAGGAAACATACATTTTTATCTCACTACTGTTTTCCTGGACTCTAGTGTAATACCTACCACCTCATAGATAACATAAGATTTATTTGTGGAAGAAAAAAGAAAGGAGTGTGAGGGAGGGACTTGATAGAGTCCTTGGCTTTTCAGTCAGCATTTTTAAAAAGCTTGTTTAATGGATGGGTAAGTCATACTTCCTATTTTTCTCTTAGTCACATACTTCGTAGGACAGAATGACTATATTCCATGGCACGAAGAAAAGTTTCAAGTCAGATGCATGAATCTTAATTTTAAAAAATGATTTTAATATCATATTAGTTAAATTTTTATTAAGTATTTTATAGATGTCAAATACTATGTTCATCACTTTATGTGTATTATTTCATTTAACTATCATCATCATAATATGAGTGTCATGGTTTGAAATGTGTCCCCCACAGTCTCATGTATTTGGGAAAGTCATGGCACCTTTGAGAGTCTGAGCCTTGCTGGAGGACAGTGGTCACAGAAGGTGGGCCTTGAGGTGGATTGGTCCTACCATACCTCCTGGAGAAATCTGCTTTTGTAGCGCAGTCTTGTAGTTCTCAGCCTCCATGATGTCTGCAGTGATTTACACTGCCTCCAGCTTTTGCCTCCAGCTATGCTGTGTCTGCCATGAAAGACTCTATCTCTCCTCTAGAACTGTAAGCTGAATAAATCTCCCTTTCTCCCTTAAGTTGCCTGACTTTGGATGTTCTTTTATAGCAACAGATAAGAATAACTATTACGATGGGAGAATATCCATTTGATAGATGAAGAAATTGGGACTCGATGTGACATTAGACAGCTCTATGGAGTTGGAGTCAAGCAATGCTAATATGATATCAGTTCTCTGAGCATATCTTCGTGAGTATTGGGGAAAAGTTCCTCATTATCCCTGTCGCTCCAGCTTTAGGGGTGGCAGGAACTCCTGAGATCAAGCTAATGGATACCACATCTGCTTGAGATAGGCTTCCGGGACAGCCTTCTGAGGTTTGCGCAGGACAGGTGTGTACATAGTTCAGAACCAAAAGCCATTGCAGTTAAAAATGAATGGCCATGAGCAATGAAGAAATTTTGTTCTCACCCAAGACCCAAATGAGCAAAACAAAGAATTTGGATCCAAGGATCAGGAAGGTGGAGGCTCAGGTGCTGTAAAGGAGGCTTGCCATTGGATTGTCTGGAAGCTGAGTAAAGGCATCCTACATCAGATGACAGATTTGCACACAAGGTATAACTGCTTTCGTTTCATCTCCAATCTTGTCCCTGTAGCCACAAATCCTCCACTCTGTCTATCCACTGTAGTCATTTGTATATGCACAAGTATGTACACGTTTGTGAACACACATGTTTGTGAACACGCACACACACACTGCTGCTAAAGTGTTCTCGGTGTCCCATGTTACTGGCTCTTGATCTTCACGCAAGCATCTTTGGAAAACAAGGCTGAAATGTCTGGACCAGCACTGAACCAACAATGCTTTGTTTCTGTTTTCATCTTCAGAGCGAGAACACGTATTCTATTTCTTTCTTATCCCCGCCCAGCACCGATTACTAGATACCATATGTTCTGCATGTACTTGGCACTCAATAAATGCTTGCTGAATAACCGACTTTTCCCATCTCCCCCACCCTTTCCTTCCCACCCCTACAGCATTACTTTAAAGATCTGTGGCAGAATTGTGGGGCAAGGTTTAAGATCCGTTTTGACAAATAACCCTTATGGGTGTTTAAAGCCAAAAGATCGAATATTTAAAGCAGAAATATGAGCTGTGACTTCATGGGTGTTCTGTGAAGAGATGCATAAAGCTGTACAAATAGATAGCCTTTCAGACAGGACATAACAGACCCAGCTTTGTACATTTGCAAATATACAGAGGAGAAGAGCCCAGAGTTCTCTTTGAACCCCACATTTCCTTCTGAATTTAAATGGAAGAGTGGAGGTAGTTAAATCTGCTATAGATTTAAAAGGAGACCTTACAAATACCTTTGGCTTTAAAAGCTTATGTCACTGATCCATAATATAAGAGGTGACATTAAACTTACTTCCACAGCTCCCTCCAGACAGGAAAATATAGGCAAAACCAACAACAGATTCCATGGTAGTGGTGGGAACAAGCTGAATCTTGTAAAATGGGTTCCATAGACTCTGAGACATGAGATCTTGGTGCTGGGAAGTCTTAGAGGCCCAGCAAAGGAGGAATAGGAACCACACATTGACTCGAATGGGTGACTTCATGATGATAAATTAGAACAGTCTTTAAAGGAAGGGTCCCAAGAGCTATCAGTATCTGAGCAGGCTTGTCATCCACAAGGCACACTTTTTTCCTGAAGATATTTTGCATCCCCCCATTTGCTTGAGCTAATATAGAAACAAGAAACCTGTATCTGTCCAGCTCCAGCTCTGACGACCCTTATTCTCGTGAATCAGCTAGCAGAGAGAACAGCATCACACCTTTTGCTTTTGGGTTATAAGGATGATTTCAGCTAGGGAATGTGCTCTGACGTGTATTGTTTACATTTTACCTTAAGTGCAATTATTTCACATGAAGTTTACCCAATAGCTAACAGTTTGTAGAATGTTTGAACTCAAATATACTGACTTTCTACCAATAAATATCAAACTGGCCTTAAGAACCCTTTTCTATGTTTATGTATTTTTATTATTAAGGTTAACATGTCTTCTTTTCCATTTGTTCTTTGTTTTCCTTTTTCTGTAAACATAAAACAGATCAGCAACTCTGAATTTTGTAGACATTACACTTGGGTAAGGTAATTGACAAGAAAATAAAAATTCAGATAGGAACATAACATTTATATTTTCAATGGGCTGTTTCATTCTTTCTTATCTTATTTGATTCTTTTTGTATGGGTGGTGTGTGTGAGTGTGTGTGTGTGTGTGTGTGTGTGTGTGTGTGTGTGTGAGTGTGTGTGTGAGTGTGTGCCTGTGGAGGCCCAAGAGTGACACTGGGAGTCATCCTGGATTATTCTACCTCCTTAGTGCTTTGCTGTGGGGTTTTCCAGATTCCAGTCTTCCAGAGTCAGAAGTATAAATTGCTGCCATATCCATTTGGCATTTTCACATGGAATCTGGGATCTGACCTCAGGCAAAAGATTTAACCCCTGGGCCATCTCTCTGGCCCCTCATTTGATTCTTAAGAATAGCTACAGGATTTTTATTGCTTTATTATTATTATTATTATTATTATTATTATTATTATTAATTATTATTTCTATATTACAGAAGAGTAAGTGATTGCAGTGGATAGACAGAGTGGAGGATTTGTGGCTACAGAGACAGGCATGGGGACATGGGGATGAAACAAAAGCAGTTATGCCTTGTGTGCAGGGTTCTTGATGTGTTCTCTGTCATCTGATGTAAGGTGTCTTTACTCAGCTTCCAGGGATTCATACAATAACTCTTTCTAGGGACACAATTTTTTATGAGGCAATAGAAATATAAGGATGAAACAAACATGATCATTATCTTGAGGAGTTTATTCTTTCAAAACAAATATATGTGCCTTGAATGACCTTCTAGGCACATAATACAATCAGGCAAAAGGAAGGTAGTGCCAAAACCTGGCTAAGTGAAGGGTTTTCTCAAGGAGGGAGATCTTAGAACTGGGTCCTAAATAGATTCTGCCATTAAGACAAACTGCCAAGGAACATCAGGAGACAAGACACAGAAACATGTGATTGTATGGTCAGGTCAAAGAGTAACTGACAGGTCAAGAATGATTGTAAACTGGAGAAAGAAGGAAAATGGATTGAGACTCTTCTTTGGGAAGATGCTCCTGACAGATGCCTGGAAGCTCCTGATGGTTGAAAACATGGAGTCTTGAGGGAATCTGTCATTCATAGTTCTTTCAATATGCATTTCAATTTCAATTTCCAAGATCTCTTTTTAAGGTCCAACCTGGCTGCACTACACTCAGTCACCATATTCATGTTCAGAGCAATAAGAAGAAAGAAAAATAAGAAACAAAGGCATAAACTGGCTGCTAGGGAAGATTAATAGAAGCTTCTATAAGGCACATCTGCTCACGACTCATTGAACAGAAACAATCACATGAATACCCCTACTGCTGAGAACTTTTAAACAATTCTGTTACAGTGACTGACATGCCGGGTTGAAACTTTGTTGTGATATGAACATATAATAAATGTAGAGAGGTTAATGTGGAAGACAACTTGAAGTATCTTCCACTAATTCTTCTCAAAAAAATTGATTATGAAGGATCATGAATGACTATCTTTAAAGTTCAAGCTTTATCATCTGATAGCGAGTAGTCATTAAAGGGTTTCATCAAGAACCTCAGATGGCTGCATTTGTATATAAAATTTATGTAGACAATAGATGAAAGAGAGTAAAGTCCCAGTGGAGAGACTAGATGAAAAACTATTGTTGTGTCCAGATGAAAGATACTGGAGGCCTTATTCAAATAGTAACAGAGATATGGAAGAAAACGGGGAGGTGAAATAGGAGGCAGAATTTAAAAACTCAGCTTCTAAGAAGTTTGAATATAATAACATTCTTTTTATTATCTATTTGACAAAAGTGTACATGTTTATGATGTATGATATTTGAAATATGAATATACTGTGAAAGGCTAAGTTGAACAAATTAATATTTTCATTATCTCATATACTTATTTTATAGCAATGCTAAAATATGTTTTTAGTAATTTTAAGTATTGAAGATAATATCCATGTTTATCAGAGTTATTAAACTTATTATTCCTATCTGATTTTTGTGTCCTTTGATTAGCCTCTCCCCAACACTCCCACTCTTTGACCCCAATAATCACTATTTTAATCTTTACTTCTGTGAGATAGATTCAGTTTAATTTTACATTAAAGTTACAATGTGTGGATTTGCTTCTATACCTAGCTTTATTTTTTTTTTTTGAATCTTGGCAAAGTGTTCTCCAAATTTATTCATGTCATCACAAATTGCAGGATTTTTTTTTCTTTTTTAGGCTGAATTATGTTTCTCTGTGTACATATAACACATTTTCTTCATCCGTTTGTCTAATGATGAATGCTTGAGTTGTTTCCACAATTGTCAGTAATTATGAACTACCACTACTAAGGGCTCGGTGGGGGAAATTATTTTTGTGAGCCAAATTAGACTGCAAACTTTCACAAGCCCTCTCGTATCTCTACCATGGGATAAAAGTCAAACATTATGGTGTAGGCTCAAACCTGAGGAGTCCAAAACAAAGAAGACCTTTATGGGGCGGGATAATATTTAGAGATGTTTATCGTTTTCCCTGCCTGCTTGAATCCAATTTGGCTATTAAAGATGAATTCTATCACTGTGCCTATATCAAAATGACTATTACACAAAAGACAAAAGACAAATTTGGTGAGGAAGTTTAGAAAAGGGAGCTGGAGCAGACTGTTGATCAGAATGGAAGTTAGTGCTGCTGTTGTGGAAGAACATATGGAAGTTATTGCTTAGAAAACCAAAAATAGAATGACCATATGATCCAGGGTGCCTACTACTGGGTAGATAACTAAAGAAAGACATTAAACATTAGTGTGTTTTAAAATCCATTGAAGCATTATCCCATAAGACACAGAGGCCTCAGGTCTGATTTTTCATCCTGTAGTAGAGATATGGGGGGCTTGCGTCAGTTGGGCTCTTTTACCATATGGGATCTCCTGAACAAGGCTTTCTGGATAGTACTGCTGAAAGTCCATGCACATGTGAGAAAAGTGTTTGAAGACAGAAGGTTTTCACCAGCATAGGAGGACGTTTCCAACTGGGGGTGGGAGAAGGATGAGCTTCAGCTTTTTTCTGGAACCATCAGGTGGTATAGCATTGAAAGGAGGGTGAATTCCCATTCAATGTCCAGAAGTGCTGAGTCTAAGATTTGGCACTACCAAAGACTAAGTGACTCCTCTCATTATGGCACAGGAACACTGAGTTGACAGGGAAAAGTGAAATGGAATAATTGACAACCTAAAATGTCTGTCAGAAAACTTAACACTACCTGAGCCCACAGCCTAGCCTCCCACAGCCAGTAAATTACCTTCCAGAAAGGTGACTGGAAGTTTTAATATTTACCAGACATAAAGTAAAGAGAACACTGCAATACTACAACCAAGTTTAAAACATATGAGAAATGAAGAAAAGGACTGGAATTTTTATTTGCAATTCAGCCTTGCAGTGGCAACTTGTTGGCAAATAAGGTTTGTTGAAGTCACAGGAATGGGGAAACAAAAGAAAATCTGGACCATATTTTTGTGAATATCCATCTCTTTTGCATAATTTTGATTCTGCATAGAGACAAAGTCAGACTGTGTGACAAATTAAGACTTAACAGATATCCATATCCGTCATTCACTTGTGAATATCCCAAATGATTCTGGTCTCTCCCCTGGCCCCACCCCAGGGTCACTCAGCATCACTCAATGGAATATTCAAGACAAATGTGTCTTATGGCTGGAAACATCCAGATAATATCTAATAGAAAGGCTCAAAACTTGAGCTCTGCATATAATGCTCATCCAAACATCTTCATGTCCATGAATCTCCAGGATATTGACTTTGTATGGACTATGCAGAATCTGGGCTGAAGAGATGGTTCAAGGATTAAACCTCTGTCTTGAAAGTGAAGACCCAAGTTCAGATCCCAGATCCTACTTAAAAACTCAGATTGGAAATAGCAGCAGGCCTACACTTCTGACCCCGGAGGAGATAGAGCAAGAGAAGTCATTCTGGGCCTTCACGGGCATACACGGTGCTTGTTCTTTCTCTCTCTCTCTCTCTCTCTCTCTCTCTCTCTTTCTCACACACACACACACACACACACACACACACACAGAGAACATCCAGAATCTGAGAAATTAAGGTAATTTTTTTTATTTCAAGTAATATCCCCTGGGTGATCTGAACTTATAAAACAAGTTCGTTGTATTTTCTTTCTTGAGACAATATGTCCAAACTTGAATATGGCTGCAAGTCTAATGTTTTATTTTTTAAAAAAAAACACTATAAAGAAGAAACATATTTAATAAGGTTGGGAATAAGTGACTGTGTTTTAGAAATTCGGCAAAAATCTTGGTTCTTTGTTTTTTCTTCATCTATCTTGCCTACTGCAAACTCTTCTTGCTCTATTTTTATTCTGTTTCACTTTCTCCTTGCCTGAAAGTAGCTTTTTTTCTATCTTTAAAAATATTATGAGCCAAAAAAATGGTAAGAGGAATTCAACTAAAAACATAATAATCAAAGCCATTCACAGTTCTCGTGCCCTGACTAAGCTGTATTTAAGGAACAGAGTTGGTTTTTTTTTTTCCCCTAGTAGTCCAATGCGTAAATTAAGTCACACCAAGGCAAGTCAAATTATTCCCCGGCCATTTGTAGTATGCGATGTTTTATGTGACTTTTTACCCTCTTGTTCAAGAAAACAATGCGTACTTGTCCTGCAGCCAGACGGGGTGGTGACTCGCATGGATCTGGGGATGCCAAGTACTGCTCCTCCTCCTGGAAACACACTCACCATGTGTAATGAGAACCCTTCGATTTCCTGAAATGACTCAACATCAAGCTAAGGGCAACACGGACCTGAATATTCATAGATGTCAACAATCACAAGACCGGATGCACTCGAATACCCTTGGCCTCTCTGGAATTCCCACTCAGAACAAGCTAAGAGATGCTTTCTTGTTAGTTAAAGTGGGGCATTGTCAGTCAAGGAAACTGACTAAAGAATTTGGCTCGTTCTTTAGGAATATAAAGCAATTATGTTTTCTGGAAGTGGCTGGCCGTGTTTTGGATACAGACCTCCTATCAGATTCTTCTCCAAAAGTACGTAAAGATTGAATATACATTCTCCCCATGGGCTCATGGGTTTGAATGCTTGGCACTTGGTTCATGTGCTCTTCTGAGATGCTGTGGAACCTCTGGGACTTGGCCAAGTGAGCAGAAGTTGGTGGCTACTGATGAGCCTTGAAGATGATATATGCTCCACCTTTAACCCAAGTTCTCTGCTTCCTGATCAGCAAAGATATGGGCTCCTGTCTCATGCTCCTGCTGCTGTGAGTGGATTTGCCCAAGTCTCTAGGCCTCCTGTGCCACCATGGGCTTCAAGCCACAGGCCATAATACACTTTATTTTCCCTCTTTAAGTTGCTTCTGTCAAGTATTTAGTCACAGACGTAACTAGTACATGTTGCATGTAACAGTACAGTTTTCTTTATTGGTTGGATTTTCAGTGCTGGGGGCTTAAACCAAGAACCTGGAGCATGCTTGGCATGTGTCCTATCACCGTGAGCTACACACCCACTACCATTAGGCAAGTTTAATGAAAGAGGGACACTGAGCCATATTACATGGGCAAATAAAAGAATCGTGCAAAAATCCTCAGTATTCTGGACATGGTGGCATAGTCCCAGTCTTTAGGAGGCAGAACCAGGAAAAAAAAAAAAAAAAAAAAAAAAACATGTAGGGAAAAAAATAAACAACTGGAAAATTACTGTGATGATTTTCCAAATTGTCAAATGGAAGTGTCAAAGCCCTTCTTATTGGCTGGAGAGATGGCTCAGAGGTTAAGACTCTGCCTCACAAGCAGAAAGTCCTGAGTTTGGATCCCAGGTCCCACATAAAAGAAAAACACCAGGCAGAAATGGCAGCAACACACACTTCCAGCCCCGGTGAGTGGAGCGCTGAGAAATCCCAGAGGGAAACAAAAAAAAAGGTAGAAGCAATCCAGGATGATTCTCAAAGTCACCCTTGGTCTTCTACAGGGACACATGGTGCTCTCTGACACACGCACGCGTGCACATACATACGTACAAAATAAATAAAGCTTTTTTAAAGCCCTTCTTACAAGTACCTTCCAATGAATTGACTGATGTTGTTTATCTTGAAAGGGGTAATTAGCAATTTTTAAAATTCTTGATATTTTTTCAAAGTAATGAAAGATTGCTTAATTTTGAATTGCTATCTTCCCTGTAAAAGCTCCTTGAATGAACTCCCCTTTAATAGTTGTGGCCAAAGGAACAAAACAATCTGATTATTCTGAAAATGTTCTTCCTATGTCCCTATGATAGAAGATAGAATTGCATCCTCTTTCACATCATGTCTATTTGAAAAGGTGTGACTCTTCTTTCAAAAGGTTGTTTGACAAATAACACATGTCCAGTCCAAGGAAGATGCGTCCTCTGTGAGACCTGTGAGAACACGGGCCAGGTGAAGAATGACTGTGTTTGCTACTGTGTGTAGATGTCTTCATCGAGAGAGAAGAGAGAGAGAGGAGAGAGAGAGAGAACATAAACATCAGTGGAAGGGAGTTTAAAGCACTGTTTGAGCACCACAACTAGCTCTGTGTGAAGCCAAATTAATCCCAGGACTTTCTAGTTACGTAACCCAATAAATTCCCTTTTGGCTCGCTGTTGGTTTGAGTTGAGTTTCTGTCTCTTAAGACCAAAGGACCTGTACTAATGCAATCTCTAAATAATTTACACCTTTGTGTGAATCCCAGATGTTCTAATAAACACCTTCCGGGAGGCATAAGGAAACTGTGGCTTGGACTGGTAGTCAAGAAGTCAGAAATTAGGTTTGGATTCTATCTGTAGACAAATTCTTAAAGTCTTATGAGCTTTTTCTTTTTAAAATATCACAGAAGAAAACTGGCGCAGGTCTATATAAGAAGCAAGTACTTTAGAACTGGTAGAAGCCTCAGAGGCTAGCCTGGGCAAACCTGTGTTTTAGAAACAGGAAAAAGCTGAGGAAGGGCTCAGGTGGTCAGTGTCCCAAGGCTGCTGGCTTAGCAGACCCCCAACTGCCCAGCTGTACTCATGCCAGTGCCTCTTCCACAGTGTCATCTGACTGGACTGTCCAAGGATGCACTTATGTATGTGCTTGCAAGCAATTCAATGTTTTTTCTTGAGAGAAAGACTGTTTCTACTGCTGGTGGGTTCAGAGATCAATAGCACATTTTATAAGATTTATTTATTTAGTGTGTGTGTGCGTGTGTGTGTGTGTGTGTGTTCATGTGATGTTGTGTACGTGTCTGTGCGTAGGAATGCATGCATACCACCGCACATGGAAGTCAGAAGATGGCCACAGACAAGATGACTCAATGGGTAAAGAAACCTGCATGCAAACCTTGAGTCTGATCCTTGGATCCCTTCCAATGAAGGAGAAAATAGCTGCCTTCTGGAAGTTGTCTTGTAAGATCCATACTCACACAGGAACACCTGCCTGCATATTCTCTCTCTCTCTCTCTCTCTCTCTCTCTCTCTTAATTTTTTTCAATGAAGAAGGCAATCTCACATGTTGGTTCTGTGTGTGTGTGTGTGTAGAACCACGGACGAATTCGAGAACCACCATGGACGTCTCCACTTCCTCCTTGTTTACTCTGCCCCGGGATTCACAGGCTCCGCCCTTCCAGGACCAGAAATGCAAGCCGCCCTGGCTTCGGCCTGGCGTCTATACATGGGGTCTAGGATCCGAACTCAGGACCTTCCGCCTGCAAGGCAGAGGCTTAACCCCTGAGCCACCTCTCCAGCCCATCTTGCCTTCCATCTTATTGGAGACATTGTCTCTATTGTTCACAATCTTCTGAGTACTCTAGGCAAGGCTAGCTGACCCATGAACTTCAAACTTCCAGGGGTAGTTCTTTTCTCTGACACCTATCTCACTCCAGGAGTACTAGAATTACAGACTCTGTATGCCATGTATGGCTCTTATATGGGTTCTGGGACTCTGAACTCAGGTTGCCAAGTATGCGTTACAAGAACTTTTCTTACTTTACCTGCTGAGTCATTTCATTAGTTCTAATTTTTTTTTTTCCATTGAGACAGAATCTCAAGTAGCCCAGGCTGGACTCCAACTTGCTATATAGATAAAGATGACCTTGAGCTTCTAATGCTCCTGCCACTGCCTCTTGAGTGCTGGGATTACAGGTATGCACTATCGTGCCCTGTTTATGTGGTACTGGAGATAAAACCCTGGGTTCAGTGGACACTAGGTAAATACCAACCTAGCTACTTCCAGAGCCCCAGCAGCAAACTAAAAACCCAGTTTTTGCTGGTTGTGGTGGCTCCCCTATAATCTAAACACTCAGGGAGACAGAGACAGAAGAATAACCCATGAATTTGTGGCCAGCCTGGTTCACAGAGTCAAGCCATATCTAAAAACATGAAAACAATAACAAAGGTTTGTTTTATAGTTCCACTTTGCTCTCAGCATATCAATGCCATATCAACTCAGGTCCATTTCTTTAGCATTACAAGACAGTAACAGCAACATGTAGAAGTCCAAAATCCTTTCTTATCATCATATGCAATATAGTATTTTGGATACTAGGGTCCCAGAAAAGAAGAAGGACATTAAATATAACCAATGAGTGCTACAAAAAGCATGGATTTTACTAATGATGCATACATTTTGATTAATTGAGGCAAACATACCCTATTAACATGAGATGTTAGCAATGGGTGATCTGGGTATGGGAACTTTTTTGATTTTTGTAAGTATTATAAGTATTTAGTATTATTCTAAAATTACTAGTACATTTAAAAAACAAACAAATAGTTCTTGCTTGAGATTGAAATGAACAGTTTGTCATTTTTCATGTTGAAAACTTTCACTCAGTTCTGAAAGGCAGAGCCTGAGAAATCCCAGAGCAAAACACTAAGGAGGTAGAGCAATCTGGGATGACTCCTGGTGTCACCTTTCAGCCTTCACAGACACACACTCAAGTGTCCTGTTGTGCACAAAACACACACACACACACACACACACACACACACACACAGAGTTTTCTCTGGGATGCTGTATTTATTGAAGAAATTACCAAGCACACTAGCAAAGGTTGGCATCTGTAGAATCACTAGGATCAAAAAATGGATTGGTGAATTACATTGTATGAATATTTACCAAGAGAAAGAAGCATTGAAGCTCAGTAAATATTCAAATAAAAAGGGGTGTGTGTGCACTGTATGAGAGTGTGTGTGTGCATGTGTGTGTATATATATGTGTGTGTGTGTGTGTGTGTGTGTGTGCATATCCAAGTGTGAGTCCCTTCTGATCCGTATTCTAGGAGAACTCAGGGCGTCTTACAGTCCTGTAAGATTTACCTTGCAGATAGGCCTCTTTAATCCAGGGTAGATGGAGATATTTTCACCTGAGTTCCTTGAGGGATCTTTTATGCATATTCTGTCACATTGCTATAATGTTTTGGTTACATGGCTAACTTGCATGCAGGATCCTGGATTTTTTTTTAAAGTATGGTTCATGTCTATGCCACTTATTATTAGATCTTTGGCACATAATAGACATGCAATAAATTGTTGCTGAATTACTGTGCGAATCTGTAAATGAGATTCTCACACTACCTGTCACTCATTCTTCTTGTTTTAAATTTATGAACAAAATCACCCAAAATACTCTACGACTTTAAATCTGGATTTAAGGAAAAAAATTTCTTGCTATAAATTCAAAACGGTAGTAGGCAAATATTTTGTTCTCTGTCTCTCTCTGTCTCTGTCTGTGTACATATACACATGCATGTGTGTGTGTGTGTAATAACACTGTCTTTTCCAATCTTGTCTACATCAAGGAAAGGAATCCTCTTGGAACTAAGATGCCAGCCTGGGATCTCTTCTTCATAGGTTTCTGGGGACATCCCTGGGGAGCATTTTCTGGGAGGTCCAGAAGTTAGTTCAGCCAAAGGCCTTTTCTTTCCCCAATTTGACTCTGAATTCAGCTGAACACAGTTAAAGGATTAATTGCCATCATTTTATTCCCTAAATTAAGAGTCATTTTGGTAAGTACCAACCATAGTGTACTGGCCAACCACAAAGAAATAAATTACTTTGTAAGTTTCAGAAGATTTTCACCAAATTACTGTTCTGTGCAAATCACATTGGGGGGAGAGTTTTTTAAGAGGCCTTTTCTTTTGCAACTATAATAAGGTATGTGTACCCCTGCTGAGATATGAATCATATCCCCATGATAGGAAACTGTGGCTGGTTTTTGTGGGTTTGAGGTTTTGTATTAAATTCTCAGTGCTCCGTGTTTCCTATGACTGATGAATGGATCATCACTTGACTCATTGGCTCTTTGGGGATGGGTCACCCAAGAACAGCTTTTAAAATTCAGTAATAAGGCACACAGCTGCTCAGCTTTCTAATATAAGTGAAGAAAACACCGGAAATGTAATCAGAACTGTGACTAGACTTTTTCTGAGGTCACCTCTTCCCAACCTTCTACAGAATTATAATTAAACTGGCCTAGACTGGCTTATAACTCTTATTTGAAAGACCTCTTATTTTAAATGTTCCCTAAGTAGATATGGAGTAAACACTTGTTTGTTGGTTTGATTTTCCCAGATTAAAGACTTGCTGCTGACCTTTATTTCGACATTGTTGAAAGTGACTCCATTCATTTACTCAACAAACATGCATGGGACACATGCTTCGTGCTTCACCTACAGAGATAGGATGACTCGAGAGTTCCCTACAGCCGAAGTTCACAGCCTGGGATTTGTAGAGATGGTGTAAGGGCTCAGATGGAAAGAACATCCAAGAACTAGACCTTAAAGATCCTTAGGGCTAAGAAACTCGGTCTTTATTTTTCTTTCAGTTTTTAACTTTTAAATTAGAAAGGTTAGCACAGTTACTTCCTTTTTCAGTTAGCTTAGGAAGCAGTAGGTTGCTCGCAGCATTTTCACACACAGTTACTTTTGGCTGATTCTTTCCACTTCTCTCTGTCCTCTCCTGGGTTGTACTCTCTTCCCCTTCTGCTTTCATCTTGTATTCTATGACCATCTTCATGCCCCTCCCTTAAAGCCTCTTTCGCTTTCCTTTCTCATGGATCCCTTTCAGATTTCCCGGACTTAACCCACATTTGCTACCACCTAGATATAGCTATGTGCTATTAGAATCTAGGGAGGAGCAATGTAAGCCAACTTGCATGAGCCTTAAGACATCCCACGCTGCTTCATTTGCCACTGTTGACAGGTCTCCTGAGAACTTCTGGGATCTGGCTTAGAGACCTAGTAATCAAGATCTTAATGGTGTTGCCAGAATCTGCCTCCACCCCACAGGGTCAGTCTTTGCCTCTCTTCTTTTTCTCTGAAGCTCATGTCCCTTGCAACCCCAACTAGTCTTATATCTCCAGCACAAGCTCAGATATTTAATGATCTATGCAACATCTCTATTTGTATGTTGAACAAAGATACAGACGTTCATGTGCTTCAATCTAACTAGGAGAGCTTCCCTGGAACTCCTTTTACATGGTATTATTCTGGTTTTCTTAGAGTGATTCCATGTTCAGTTGCTCAAGTATGAAAATTTGATGTACTTGCTGAGCCTCCATATATACACAATTCACAATGAGTATGTACTAGTATATCCTTTGGTTTTGATTTTATTAATTTTTTATAATTTATTTATATATGAGAGAGGGGGTTCACTTGTGCATGCCATGCCAAATCGGTGCAGGTCAGAGGACAAATTTTGGAAACTGGTTCGCTCCTTCTATCATGTAGGCTTCTGGCCACCAGGCTTGCAAGCAGGAGCCTTACACACTAAGCTATCTTGCCCGCTCAGCTTTGATTTTACAAATGTATGAAGAGCCCAGACACTGCTTACTATCTCCATTGTGACTACCCTAATCTGAGTCAGGCCATTCCAACATTCCTGTTAGCATCCTCCCAAGCAAACTCCCTGCTTCTTCTTGGTTCTGCAATCTGTTCTCTGCATAGCAGGAAGAGGAATATAACACCTCCCACTTTTCACATGCAAATTTTCAATTATATACAAAGTCTGAAAGAAAATACAGTGTAAATTAGCTTTTTCTTTTTCTTCTGGCCCGGGATCTAGTTACATATAAGCTGATTTCTTTTAGTTAATATATACTATTGATGTCAACATATCTAGAGTATTTCTTCCTGCTTTTTAAAATGATATTTAGTTTTTCATCTAGACTATACATTCTGAATCTGTCAGCTTCTTTGTGATAATGCTGTATACTTCAGATTGTACCACATTAAGAGGCACATGATGTCAACATTGATGTCAGTGTTGAGATCCTATCACCTGACTAATGAGTTAATGCACCAAAGTTCTCCAGTGTAGTAGTGAAATTTCCTCTCTTTAACTAGGAAGAAATCTGTCGGATGATACTTGACATCTCCCAATTATCTCTATCAGTTTTTGCCTAATGGTTTTAGCATCTATTAACAATCCTTCCTGGACTCCTTAATATATATACCATTATATAATGATGGTAATAATATTCAACATTCCTATTCGTAAGTTATTGTGATAAATGGCTTCCTTATTTTTTTTCTTGCTCTTTCTCATGCTTTTTTTCATCCTCTTTTTCTCCCCTTCCTCCTGGCTCAACAGGATATTCAGATTTTTTTTAATTCATTGTACTGTAACCAATTATCATGAAATGATTTGTTTAAATCATATTCCAGATTATGGTCTATTCCGCTCTTGAAACATCTTGTAAAACTTCATATTTCACTCAGAGTAAAAGCCAGAGCTGTGGGTGTGTTTGCTTATTGCAGTGATGGAAATCAAATCCAGGGCTTCCTGAATGTAGGGAACTGTTGTATTAGTGAGCTACCCTATATGGTCTTGTCCGTCGCCCCTTTCTGGTTTTTGTCTCCTGCTCCCAGTTCCACCAAATAATCTCCTGACTATGCCTCAAACACTTTCAAGACTTCTCTCTATCAAACTTCCCCTTGGATAATTACTTGCTTCATTCTTTGCCATTTTAAAATCTTTCTCAGAGTTGCTTGACCATCAGTTTAAAGTCCATATTCTCAATCTTCCTTACTCTTTTCCCTCCATCAATCTTATATATATATACATATATATATACATATATGTATAAAAATCTTAGTGCCTTCTTTTACCATTTGTTGCCTTTATTATCATCCCCAGCAAGAATGCAAGCACCATAAAGGTGTGGTGTCTTGTCTGGTTTATGCACCACTACCTACCAGTGGTTGAAATAGAATCTCTTCAGAAAACATTCTCTAGAACAAATGGATACATCAACTGCATACGGGACCTGAAGAGGAGAAGGGGGGTCTCTTTTTATGGCTTGGTTATCTGAGTGACAATGGTCTAGTTTCCTAAGAGAAGAAACACAGAATGGGAGTAGGTATTGGAAACAAAGCAGACATGTTGCATTCGAGGTGCCTGTGAGATAGCCACATGGGAAGCCCGGTAGGAAGTCAGCCAGACTTGGATTTATTGGGCAAATGGGCTATGAAGTAGTTTCCAAACACCTAAGGCTAAGTTGTGTCTTAATCCATTTTAAATGAACATTGCTGAATTGAACTAATATGAATGGGAAGGCTAAGTAAGAGCCTTTTGCCTCCCAATCCAGCATGCCAACCAAGCGTGGGAAGAGAGCTATTAACACTTCTCCCAGTCTGCTAGCTTTTGAACTGCGTGACTCAAAGACAGCACTAAACACCTGGCAGTAGTTCTAACGGTTTGTCAGCAAAGCTGGACCTATGAGTCTTCTAGGGTGATAACTGTCACTAGTAATCTAAAGACTTGGTTAAAGACACCTGCATCCTGTACAGAGCAATTAGTACTTTAAAAGTGTGGTTTTGCTGTTGATCTACTAAGTGTGGTAACCTCTGTGATTCTTTTGGCTGAGGGCAAAGAAAAACAACATCAAATACTCTTAGTTACTTTGCTCCTAGTCTTTTCTCTTCCTTCTTGCATCTTCCCCTAAACCTTGGGAAAATATTTGATAGGTGATGAGCTATATGAACAGAAAAGGAGTTTGTGTGGATGTCACTCAAATTTATCACAGTCCCTAGCCTGAAATAGGACCTCATTAAATTTTATGCAGGTTTATATTAGCATCTACTTTCTGGACTTCTGAACCAACATCTATAACCTTAGTGTATCTGAAACTCAATTCCCTTTCAATAACATACAGAACCACTGCATCCACATAAACAAAAGTAAAGGAATCTTTGAGGGAGGAAACGAATGTCCATCTCAGCTGAAGATGAAGGAAATTTAGACTCGCTGTATATCATAAGACTGGACACACATATTGATGAAGAAATGCATATTTTTAGTCACATGAAGAACTTTTGTATTATCTTCTATATTTCCTTTACAGCCTGTGAATATGTCATTCTACTACATGGTCCTAGAAGTCTTTTGTTTTCCTGGTAAATGATGCTTTGAAGTAGATGATGTCGTTTGTGTCTTAAAGAGAAAGACCAAAGGAAAATCATGAATAGTGTTTTCCAACAATTTCAGAGCTTTTTGTCAGTTATGACAACGAGAATGTCGATAGTGTGCAGCAACATGGCACTTTGGGAAAGTGGTGTTAATAGGGTAAGGACACCATAAATCAGAGAAGTTTCTCTTCACACCTTATATAAGAATGGCAGTCTTCACTGGTCAACATTAAGGTCAAAAGTAGAGGTGAATTTAACTTGTCTGTTGTTTTACGGCTTTTTTGTTTATTTTCTTCTTTTGTTTCTGTAGTCTATACCAGGAACATGATGTCTAAAAAGTTATCTGGCATTAAAAACATTTTGTAAAGTGACATTAACAAGATGACCAAATCAGTTTAGCATCAGCCGAAAGTATAGAGGCACTAAAATCCACTGTAGTGAAACTGGAGATTAAAAGTCTATGCTTTATAAAACATTCTTACAGAATAGATTTTTTTTATATGTAGCAACTACTAATGAAAGACATGGAAGGATCTGGATGCCATCTTTACAACTCAAGGCATTCACCTTATTAAGTTGTTAAATTCAGCAATAATAAATGTATATAATTAATTGCCAAGATGTAGAACAGCAGAGAATTAAGAAATGTAATAAAATATTTCTAAATAATTTAATAAAACCAAGTACCTCAAAACTAATAAATGTCAAAGATCAAACAACTTAAAATGGAGACAGTATATCCAGATATGATTTTTACTTAGATAAGTAAGATTAGAAGAACTGAAAATAGCTAAATAACTCTTCTGAAGTTGGGTGGTTATTCGTCCATATATAGCACTTTAATTACTTTCCCTTCATTAGCCCGCCCATCCGTTTTGGAATTCCACAGATGCCCTGAGCTTAGACCTTCAGTCACTAGCATGGAGGTGGCAAGCTCTGACAGCGTCCCATCTGCTTCCAATAAGAAACTTGATATGCTTCAGGATTTATGATGGTGGGAGGAGGCCGCCTAAAGTGGGGTTTCAGAAATGGCTGGAAAATCCTTGTAGGTGAAACCCATATTTCTTTAAGTGGAGTCCTACATTTATATCTAAAGTCTCAGCAATAAGTGCAGAACCTTACTTTGCCCAAAGATAACCAACTTACAGGTTTCTGATTGATCCAGTTTGTATGCTTATATCTAGTCCTTTTTTAAAATAAATGTTTGAGAGAGAGAGAGAGAGAGAGAGAGAGAGTGTGTGTGCGCGCGCCAGAGAATACTTGAGTGTGTATACCTATGGAGGCTCACGAGTGGCATCAGGAATCATCCTGGATTGTTCTACCTCCTTATTGCTTTGCTCTGGGATTTTCCAAACTCTGCCTTCCAGGACCAGAATTGAAGGTCACAATTATTTCATGTGGATCTGGGATTTGAACTCAGGACCTTTTCCCCATGAGGAGAAGAGTTTAACCCCTGAACCATCTTCCCAGCCCTATACTAATCTTTTAAAGTACTTTTTCCCCATGATAATCATTTATGATTATTTCAGAGTTCCAGGGAAAGGTATATGAATAGAATCAGGAATGAGGTCAGGAACCCCTAAATAAATAAACCCCTAGCCAGGCTTAATTTGGTTCTGTTCTCTTGTCTGTTCCAAGAGTTTTCCACAGTTCTACCTGGTCTCAGCAAAAATTTAGCTCATGAGTCATGATATTGGAAGATGTAGCAGTCTCTATCCTAAACCAAGGACAGTTAATCATAAATTTCTAAATTATGCTAGAAAAGTAGCTTCCTAAGTAATTTGGTTAATTTTGTAGTATTAGCAGCAAAATGCATTTCTGGCCAAGTGTGAGAATGTCTTGATATGACATTCTCAAGATCATGTTAGATTTGCATTGACCTTAAGTTTTGGAAAACAGGTAGACATTTCAGTGATGGGTTGACTCAAATTCAGGCAGCACGAGCTTAAATTGAAAAAAAAAAAAGGCTCAATGATCTGCCTCTCTTTCCTCAGCACAACTCTTCTTCCTTGTGTTTTCTCCAACACATTTCCCAACATGAATCCATTAACCCCAAAGACAAACTCTGAGATCTTTATTTCAAGTAACCTATTCTCCAGGCTGGAGAGATAACTCAGGGAGCCTTTGTCTCACAAGCCAAAGTACCCAAGTTCAGATCCTTAGATCCCACAGAAAAATGTCTGGAGGATAAGGCAGTAGTAACCTGAAATTCTGGCCCTGGAAGGCAAGAGCCTGGGAAACTTCAGAATAAAACAATAAGAAGGTAGAGTAATCCAGGCTAATTCCTGATGTCAAAGGCATACATACTCAAGTGCCCTCTTACACACACACACACACACACACACACACACACACACACACACCACCAGAAAATGAAAATAAACCCATTCCCTTGACCCCAACTTCTACTGTAACTACTAACCTTTTCTGTAGGGCTTACACTATTATATATTATAGTATCTTCATCACATCCACAAACTCTGCTTCCTGTCACTGTCAATTATCCTGCAACTGATGCATCACTAGTGAACCCTCTGTCCTCACTTCCTTCTCGAGTCTGCTTAGACTTCATCATGATTAAAACAGAACCAAGGTGGTGGGTGGGTAGAGAGGGGGGAGTGTGAGGAGGAAAAAGGAAGGCAGGACCAATCTTAATGAAGTTCCACGCTCTTCTTGTTTCTTCACAGTCATGTTGCTAGATAATCCCACCCAGAGGACCCATTTTGAAATCATGACCCTGAAGTCCCCAAGGTTTGCAATAATCATCCTCACGAATTTCTAACTTATTCCCTCCATAATTGGCTTTCACATTCTTTAAGATTTAATATTTTTTTCTTACTCCTTCAGTCTTCCCCTTGTTCTTCCCACCCTGCCTCAGCCATTGATCCAGTCTTACACATAGTGAGAAAAGGGGGCTCCCTGGTGTTTCAGTCTGCGTATTTTTCCCCTGCCTCTGCTGCTACATGCATGCTTCCCTCTCCTATGGTGAAGAAACCATCTCTTTACCTGGATAGGACGTGGAGCCTCTCATTTGTGCTCATGTGCTACCTTATCTCATTACCTTGGGGTCATTTCTTTGCCAGCAATTTCAACTTCTGGGCATCGCCAAGACAATTTGCCCAGGCAGTTGTGTTAACATCACCCTCTGACAATCTTCCGTCCAACCCTTCAACCATTGCCTCACTTCTCTGTTTCCTTTCAGAGGAAAATTTCTCCAAAGACTTCTCTAAATATGCTATAGGCACTTTCTTTGCTCTCCTTCACTGGCTCTCCCAGGACTACCGTTCTGGCTTTTGTCTCTGCCACTTTGCTACAACTGCTCTGGTCATGGTCAGCAATAGCTTCTGTGTTCCTCTGACATTCAGAAACCCTAGATAAAGTCAACCAACCGCTCCTTCTTTCATGAGGCACCTCAACTCTCGGCATCAATCCTAACACAGCTTTTTTTTCATTTGTGTTGGGGGGGCATTTGTGTGTATGAATATTCACCCTCCCACACATGCATATACATTATCTATCTCTATCTATCTATCTATCTATCTATCTATCTATCTATCTATCTATCTATCTATCTAGCCACACATGCGTGTGTTGCATGTGCATGTGGAGGCCTGAGGTTGGCATTGGGAATCATTCTCCATTACTCTTCTACCTTATCCTTTGAGGTAGTGTCTCTAATCAAATCCATTTGCTCTGGTGATTTCCAGGCTCTGTCTGCCAAGGCTTGAATTACAAGAGGGGGACAACATTGACCCAGCATTTTGCTTGGGATCTGGTCATCTGAATTCCAGTCCTCTTGCTTTCATATCAAATGCTTTGGTCACGGAGCCATCTTCCTACCTTTGGGAGTTCTCCTTCATTGGTCTCACAGTGTCCTTATCTGGAGTCCTATTTGTCTCTTGGCTTTCTCCCCCACCAATAGACTCATACCTAGTGTTGCAGCTTTGAATCTACTAGATAGTCATGTTCGTGGGAGAAAAGATATGGGGTCTTCACTGAGGTCTCATTTCTCATACCTTAGCAAATCAAATATCAGTCCCACGAATACCGTATTCTTTCGTAGCTGACTGATTTCTCAGTAAAAATGAATGTGTTGCTCCTGTAAGAAGAATGGGATGCTGAGCAGACAAAAGGCAGTTGGTGTCCACTGCTCATCATCCCACACAGCTACTGGCAGTTGTGTCGATGCCAAAGCATCAACCTCATGACCAGCTCCATCTCAGAGTCATTGTCTTTCTTTCTAAAGGACTTTGGGGACACACACCCCATGTGTGTCCAAACGCTCAGGAATCAGAAGGTAAAGGGCTCCTTTATCAATACTGCCAGCCAGTACTGTGAAAAATCAATATTTATGGTACTGTACCAGAAATCAATAGGTAACTAGAAAAGAACAGTGTGCATCTGAGTAATTAGTACTAGGGATTTGGTAATCTGAACTCCAGTCCTCCTTTTTGCATGACAAATGCTTTAATCACTGAGTCATCAGTCATCGCTCACTGCTGGGAGCGGGCAGCTCTCCCTTGCTGGTTACTAGAGTAAAAGAGAACATGTTGCATGAGATTAGAAATCTCACTGAATTTGCAAGGGCCCCAAGAACCCTTGAAGATTCTGAGAATTAGAAGAACAGAACCCAAAATATATTTTAGGAACTGCTACTTTCTTTCCTGAACATGAGCCAAAGGTCACCTTGAGAATCACCAGGAAGAATTTTTGGCTTTTCCTCTCAATACGTATTTGAGAAGATATGTCCCTGATACTTGAATTATCATGGGGGGAGGGGGAGAAAGGCAAAACTAAGAAAAACCCCAGTGACATCATAAAAGCCCTAATAAAGTCACACTGAAGCCAGTCCTACTCCCAAAGTTTTAGTCATTTGAACCAATAGATTTCTCTTATTACTGAGGCAAAATTGAAGACCTGGCAGCTAACTCGAAGTGGAGGACCATGAATATGGACAGAAACTGGGACAAAAGAAAGCTGGTGGTGAATGTTGAGTAAGTGATATTGTGGAGAACAGCAGACTGTGTTTACTAGTGGCTCATTCTTTGAGGAATCCTGAACTTTCTTATAAAAGTGGGAATTAGCATGTGGTATCTACAGAGGTTCTGTTATGTTAAAATACCATTATGCTAAAACACTTTATTCATGACCTTACAATATTACCTTTCAATATCTAACCTCAAAATAACTTCTTCCAGTGTAACATCAAGAATGTTTAAAAGAAATAAGCAAGTTCATCAATTAGTAGTTCCTCCAAAAAGATAAGTAAGCATTAGCCCTGGAGAGTCTATGTTCCCATCAGCAACTTAACACTGTGCTTAATTAATTAAAATATCTCACTGATTCTTTTCCTTTAATCAGTAAAGTAGTGATTCACATGTTGGGTGACTCCCTTTGTATTATGTTAATAAAAATAATATTTGCCAATATTTTTATTAATTTTATCAATGAGCTAAAATAACAGGCAAAAGTCTATTTTCTAGTAGAACTTGTTTTTAAAAATATGAATAAGCAAATGCAGTACCCTTGAAGACATTCACAGCTTTCCTAAATCTTAAATTTTTAAACATTATGCAATGCTTTTTGGAAACCATATCCACTGAAGCCATAGGTTACTGGTACTTGTCTTTGGCAAGATTCTTTATGTCAATTACACAGTATGAAAGTGAACAAGAAAGAAAAGTGAAGGGGAAAATTTGACAGAAATTGAAGCAAATCATCTCTGTTTCACTTTTAGAGTTCACTTCCATGAAGGGACACATAAGAGACAGTCATTGAAGTCAACGAATGTAAGAGGTGAGTGTTTGGAAGAAGTCCAGCTTCTCTTTAATTTAAGGGAGGCAGTTCAATTGCACTTGAAGCAAGATTAATAGATATTGCTGGTAAAAACATCAAAGGATCAGATAAGTGATTAAAGTTTAAGAAAAAAAGTTCACACATTCCCTGTAAATACACAATACGCTTGCTCTGCATTACAAGCATCTAAAGCATTCTGATGAAGAAGTGATATTGTTTGGGTATTTTTTAATATCAGTTCCAAAATGTACTTAGGAAAATTCTTAGAAGTACTTAGATATGAAAACTCTTTTAAATAGAGTCTAATTTTCAGGAACACCAGCACTTGATGACTATTTGACCTGAATTATGCAACACATCTTGAGTTTTCTAACTCTTGGAGTGCATATAATTTTTAATTGACTTTTCTTTGGCAATATGAGTATGTTTGTATTATATTCATGGCACTCCCTCTGGTGTATAACTTAACACATGAACATTCTTGTTTTACTCTTGACCAAGATTTCCTTGCAGTCTGATGGATAAGGTGTCTAATTATGGAGTACTGCAGAAGAGTTTGGATCAAATCATATGTTTTTATTGAAAATGAGGTCATGTTAGGTTGTGTGATATAACGAAATGATCAGTTAACTATTTTCCAAGCCAAACATAGAGTAATTAGGTTTAGTAACATGGTTTCCTCCCAAGATCCATTAACTCAGACATAGTGGTTTGGGAACAATATGGGTAGAAATTCTGTATGTTATTCTTGGACATTTAAATGAATGGCATTTTCTCACTAAACTGTATTTTAGATAGAATTTAATTCTGCTTTCGATTTTGCTTTCTATGGCATTTCCTAGAAATACATTTGTCAAACAATCTTTGAAAATTATGTGGTCCCAATAGTTATCACTTGAGTAATGGAAATCACATTATTATAGATAAACAATAGATTTGGGCATTCTAAATAATAATATAAATGAATCTTTAAAATGATTAATAATCTGAATGCTTTCATAGATTTCCAGATTATTGTATTAAATCCCTCCCCTCCTGGAAATCATTGAAATTCTCTAGTTCTAAAACTCTTCTAGTCCCAAGTGCTATGCTTTTTATGTACCTGGAGATTTAATTTTGCATTTGATGCTAGAAGTACAAAACTCTTGAGTCTGGAAGCATGGCTCAGACTGCAAAGTATTTATCATATAAGCATAAATTTTATTAAAATAGTACACTTGAATATTCAAAAGCTATTTGCATAAGTAGCACAAATTTTAGCTTTTGAAGGTGCAAGCTTAGAAACAAATTCTTAGAATATAAGCTGAAGATCCTCCCACTGATGACTTGTTCTCTTACTCAGGATGAAAACAGTAGCTCCTTTCAAATCACTGAAATTTGTTGTGCATTTCACTTTGGTGGGTTAACTGTAAAAATAAAAACCCTTTCATAATTTTGCTTCAACCCACTAGATCATTTCCTCATTCAACATTTATGCCTCAAAGGGGTATTGTATGGTGCACCATTATGGTAGTTCCATTTTCATATTGGGTATACTTCGGACATGATTTCAAATATGTGATATTGTCTAAATTGTGCTGACTGTGAATTTAAAATGTCTTTTTGGGCATCCCGGAACAGCTGTACTAAATAACTTGACATCTGTGAAATCAAAAGTGTATTTTGAATTTGACTTTCAAACCACAGTATTCAAGTAAGCAAAAACTGTCCATGTGTTAAAAACACTTGAAACTCTTCCTCTTGTAACTGTTTATCTACATTTTTAAAACTCAGTTTACATTGTAGTAACAGCTGTGTTTAAAAGGGACATGGCAGAGCAGACTAATTTATAATGCAAAACTCCATTCTAAAAAAAAAAACCCTCGTGTTTGAAAAAACACTTCAAAAGAGGGCAAAAATGATTAAAATAGACACAACCATTTGTTTAAACTATGACTTTCTCAAGAAAAAGCAGCCTAATGTAAACTGGCCTATGCATGTTCCAAGCAGCTGTTTTGTGTAACGCCTCTAGGAAACCTTTTCTTTTGGGGGTGGGCAGAAAGCAAACGAGAAACTGACCATAACAAAGGTCATTGCCATTTAAGAAATGACATATGCCGACGGATGAAATGTTAAATATTTTCAAAGTGTGCCAAGTTAGTTCAATCAGGAGGTAAAGAAACACAGCCAGTGGCCAACCCTGTAGTGAGTGATCTCACAATTCAAAATGGGCAAGGCCACACTGGACCATATTGTTTCAATGGTTTTCTACAGGAAAAGTGCAAAATTTTTCAATAAGGAAACATATATCCATGTATACAAGTACACACACACACATACACACACACACACACACACACACACACACACACACACACAGTTTGCCTTCCTATGAACATGATACTCAGAATTCTTTTTCAAAACCCTTTCAATTGGTTTCTTTCAACATTTGATGTGTTTGATGCTGTTGACCTCTTTCCTTATAAACCCCTTTCTTTGTTTATTGTGTTAGTTTCATCTTCCCATTGCAGAAAAATACAGAATTTAAACAACTTAGGGGAATGAGAGATTTATTCTTGTCTTATAGTTTCTGATTACAGTCCATTTTGATATTTTGATGGAGTTCATACGAAAATCAAAAGTTGAGGAAACTGGCCATATCGCCTCCTCAGTAAGAGCTGAGAAAGGGATATATTCCCTAACTTGCCATGCTGCCAAAATATTGAACCTGCTCTCTCCACTCAACTCACCTGCCCAGGGAATGGTCCCTCTCTATGGACTATGTCTTTTCACATCAATTAGATGTCAGTAGATGTCAACATGCACAACTGACAAGCCCGGAGCCCTGCCTCCCCATTACTTATGGCAGCCCTAGGAAAGGGGCTTGTAATCCCAAACAGATTTGAGTTCTCAAAGTTCAGGCTTACAGAATAAGGGTCTGATGGAGAAATATAACTCAACTAAAAAATCCCGATCACAGTTCTGTTTCACACATGTGACTGTGGGATGATATTTGCAGTCATTCTTCACACAGTGCTTGGAAAGTAAGAGTAGTTCAGAAAAGAAAGTGATTTCCTTATATCTATGGAAGAAAGCAAGTCAATCACTTTCTTCTTCCTTCTGTCCTCCTCCCTCTTATGATTCAGAGATATTTTAAGCATTTCATCTATGGCAGAAATTGTGAGCACTGAAAAATATAACAGCAAGTAAATGAAGTTTCAGCTCTTTAGAGACAATGTAGCTGGACAAAGGGGTAGGAGAGAAGAAAGGAAAGATGGGAAAGAATAAATAAATTAGGATTAAAAATAAACTACAATATTAAATGATGGGGAGGAGGAGAATTCCCTCTTTGGCAAAGAGCTCAGGACTCTCTGAGTAGATAAAATTAATTAGTCATATATATATATATATATATGTATATATAAAGTTGGCAATGTGCTTTGGAGGGGTCTATGTAAAGAACATTCCTTGGTAGAAAGTTTTATATGGTATTTTTCCTCTATGAATAGATTATGTCATATTGGACTTTGTCTGAATTAACCATGGTAACTACAGAAGCATAAACAGTCCAACACTGAACGCTAACCTAAGGTAGCCTGGGTCCTGTTTCTGTTGTATAGTAACTTACTCCATATTAAACATTCCAGTACTGGAGGGACACTCCCTTAAGTCTCGAGAAGTTCCTGAAATTAACAAGATTCCCAGGACCTCTTCCCAAGGTAAAGAAATAGTAACTAACTCCTGCTTTCTAGGGCTGGAATTGCAAGGTGCCGTCATTTCCACCTACCATTCTTACATAGCTCTAAGAATCTGAAATTGGGCTCTTTAACTTGCACGGCGAAGGCTTTAACCCCTAAGCAACCTCTCCAGTCCAAGGAGCATACTTTCTAATGGTAATTAGATATGTGCATGCATAGATAATTGTGTTGAAGTACTAATGAGACGTTTGCTTTATTTTATTTAGTTTTATTTTTGAAGTTTTTCCAATATAGTTTATATCTATAAATTCAATGCAATTGTAATCAGCAACTGAAAGGATTGTTTTTAATCTGATGAAGTGATCCTAAATTCAACCTAGAAGAATAATGAGTCAAAGGAGTCAGAATGAATTTTCAAGTAAGAAACTTTACATAAACTAGTAAGGGGTTGCAAAGTTATTAGCATGAAGATGGGTAAACTGATGTAAAAATGCCTATACAGAAACTGGATGAATATAGAGATAGCATGGAGGATCGTGATAGATTGTTCAGGAAGTGGTAGCAGGACAACTCACCTCCAAATGGAAAAAAAATGACCCAAATTCCTACCTCACACCATATGTATAAAGGAAACAAGTGGAATAAAGAACTAAGAATTAAAAAAGCCATACTAAAACTTCAAAGAAATTATTCCTGTGTCTTCATTTGAAAAGAGTTTTTTAAGAAGTAAACTAAAACCATAAATAAGAGTAATTACATTAAAAGCTACAACTTCTGTGATAAAAAGATATCTTTAAAATAAAATGAGAATACAAGTTGGGATACATGCTTGTAGTGCATGTTAACTAATATACAGAGATTATTATGTGAAGAAATTCTCAAAGCAATAAGGGAATTTCAAGCAAGTTAACAAGAAAATGAGCACACGATATAGATGGATTATTCTAGAAAGGATAAGCTGGAAATGGTCAATAAATACTTGGAAGGATATTCAACTATATTAGTAGATAGGAAATATGATTTAAGCTGTAGAGATAGGATTTTATACTCATCACTTTGAAAACACTTTTAGAGTGTGGCAATTCCAAATGTGAGGATGTAAATTATGGAAATTCTTATCTTATTTGAAAATATTTATGCCTACTGACCCAGCATTTCTATCTCTAATTTTGACTTTAGAGAAACCCCAGCACATATACACAGACAATAGATTACCCACGACAGTACTCACCTCATCTGTGCAGAAAATTGGAAATGACCTAAATGATCACTATTAGTCCACAGAGTGGATAAAACACACTTGCTAGTGTTCATGCAAAGAATAGCCTTGATATTAATAATAAATTAATATAACTTTATGTAGCTCTGGAGATACAAAAGTCTATCATTCTTGCAAAAAAAGGAAAATTCACACACATACAAAAAGTGTAACAATTCATGTAGAGATGGTTCAGTAGGTAAAAATGCTTGCTGCTCAAGCCTGATGAACTCTGTTCAATTCCTGGAACCTAAATGGGTGAAAGGAGAGAAGCAATTCCTGAAAGTTGTCTTTAACAACTTTCATACATATACACTTTGATGTTCAGATACAATTGTCAACTTGACAATTGAGGGCTAAACTATGGATATATTCATAAAGAGTTAGTAGTTGAGATTGTCTAATTTGATGAGGGAAGATCCAGCCCATGATGGGTGAGACTATTTCCAGAGCAGATGAGTAAGATGGAGGGAACTGATTCAGTACTTGTCATTCTTTGGCATACTTTGACAGACACACTATCTGGCAAGTAAGGTTTGCCCTTTTGTCAGTGGTCCTGTGAATATGGATTGGCCAGTTCCCTCAGACCCTAGTGCTGGTATGAAGTCTCCTGCCAAGATAGGCTAAGAAATATAACTGGACAATTATGAGTCAAAATAAAACCCCTTGTTTCTTTGGTCATGACCAGGGGATCATGAATTTATAAGCAGCACACAGGCACACTTCAACAAAAATTGGTACTGAAAATGGAGTATTGCTGATAAATCTGATTATGTGGCTTTTGTGGATTTTGAACTGTTTTATTATTTTTTTTGAGAACTATGGATATGTGTAAAGATTTTGACATTGTGGATTACAAAAACTATTGGGCAGATTTTAGGAGTCTGTGTGGGAGGTAGTAACACTGAGAAAGTCATGAATATTTTGGGCCCAGACTTTGATGATTGGAGCATGGACTTTGCTAACTGAGCTTAAAGATAATGAACTGGCTTACTTGGTTGGGAAGAACTGTGTTGGCAGTTCTGAAGTCTTAGATGAGGAAAGGGCAGACAGCAGAGCAGTTGTGGCTGTTGAAAACATTAGCATCATTAAAGAAAAACCTAGTGCTTTGTATTGGGACAGTGGGAGAAATGAATGCTTCCCTCTGGAGATTTCATTTTGTGAAAACCCAGACTCCTTTCAGGAAAGAAAGTCTAAGCTGAAGTAGTTCTTTTCCTTCAGAAGTTTTTGCCTGCCTAGAAAAGAGCATTTCCAGGGTCAGCCCACAGAATTTGATACAGCGGTTGTTCAAGTGGACCAGGCTACATTTCGACCTTGTGGAAGAACTGGACAGCATTGTCCAGATGGTACTGGCTTGGATGCACAATTGGGGGGTTCATGGAGAGCAGCTGGGGGTTATCACCAAGTGGCATGTTTGGAGTTTCAGCAAAAGAAGGTAATGCTTGCAATTGCAGTAGCAAACTCTCAGAATGATGGAGATATCAGAACCATGGGGCACGTGTCAGTGAAAGCTGTGAGTGCAGATAGGAGATGATCCAAAACAAAACATTTGTTCTGTGACCTGAAAAGTGGACCTGATGGAATTGCTCAGAATCTTGGAGACAACCTGACTTTATAATGAGCAATATATGATAGATATGGAACTAGAGGATGTGGTATTTACTTTGCTAGACTTTGTTCTTTTAGTTTTGAATTACCATTTTCTTACTATGTCATGATGTTTTAATTTTAATGTTTATTTTGTGCTGAAGTATTTAACTCGTTTGATTTGATGGTACTTTATAGTTAAAAGATTTTAGACTTTCAAAGCATAAAAATTGAATTATTAACGACTTAACATTTTAAATCTGAACTATGAGAATTTTTAACATTGGACTTTGAGAACTAATAAAAATGAATGTATTTTATATCATAAGATAAATGTAACATTAGTGGAGATACAAGTTGAAAGGTTATAGTTTAAAAGTAATGTGAATCAAGTTTTTTTGATTCAAGTTTTGAATCAAGTTGGCAAGGAATGGATTGTGATCATTAGATACAGGTGTCAATTTCACAACTGTGGACTAGACTATGGGCACATTTATGAAAAGTTAGTTGTTGGGGCAAGTCCTAAATAAGCCTGCAGGATATTACCTAAATGATGAAGGAAGAACTAACCCCATAGTAGGTGGAACTATTGCCTGGACAGGTATATAAGATAGAGGGAACTGATTCAATAGTTGGTATTCTTGGCATACTTTGATAGGCATGTTGTCTAGAAAGTGAGGTTTGTTTCTTAGCAGTTCTATTGATATAGTGTGGCCAGTTCTTTAGGCTCCTGGTATTTTCATAAACTCTCCTGCCAAGCTGGACTAAGAAATGTAACCAGACGATCATAAGCCAAGATAAAATCTCTTGTTCTCTTAAAACTGGAACAGGTACACATGTAAAAATGCAAAGAGAGTATATACAAAACAAAACTATTATTTAGAAAAACATCTATACAGGTACATTGTATAAAATCTGAAAATAATCTGATAGGAAGAAAGGGATTGATTGAGGAGAAAACATGGTGACCTTCAACTCTGTTTATATATTATATGCCTTAAATTAAGTGGTAACTTCATGGGTATTATTCCTGTTATATTTTTATGTATAAATGAAATATTTTCCAGGAAATGTTGATACATGGACAAATGGACAATGTTAACGACCCTCAAAAACAGAATGAGCTAGAGCCAAATTTTTTCTTGGCATTTTTCTTTGGCAGTTTCCCAGAATATTGTGTTTGCTTTGATAGTTACCTAACTGACAAAGTAACAAACATTTAGAATCACATCAAGGATAGGCTTAGCTCAAACCTAGTGACTTTGTGACTTGAACTGCATTCTGGGAAGCCCATACAACTAGAGGAAGAACTCACTTCTGAAAGTTGTCCTCTGACTTCCATTTGTGTGCCATGGCATGCATGTTCTCTCTCTTTCTCTTTCTCTCAAATAAATAATCTACATGTGGATTCTACAATGGTAGAAATGGAGTTCACATTAAATTCTTTTGCTAATATTGGAACACCAAAAAACTCTTACATGTTACTTTAAACATTAGTTTAAAAATATCCTATAAAACACAGCAGTCCTTCATATTGGCCTCCTCCTATGACTGTAATGAAATTGACTCAATAATCACAAATAACAACTCACTGGGAAATAGCTAACTGGTGGCTTTGAGGGTATTGGCAAGGATTTCAAAAACCCAGAACAACACTGAGTCGGATGTTAGTCACACCATTTCCTGATGGTGTGATCCCAAGCAAATAACTTAACCTCTGTGAACTATTTCTTGGTCTATAAAATGAGAGTAATGATAGTATCAGCTTCACTGAATTATCACAAGGATTAAATGTGGATATATAGGGAAATGCTTTGTAAATCATCGAGTTCTTTTGCCAAAAACAGTAACTCATTCTGGACCAGCTGGATTTAAAAGATGCTTACCACATGAAACTTGCCTTGAGGGAATATTTGCTTTGGTGAAGGAAGCAAGATGGAAACAATAGCTAGGAAAGAAAACACGTAGACATACAAACATGCACATGAGAAAATGCAATGTGGATTATACTGTTGTTAGACAATCATGGAGAGCTTGTAACTTGGGTGATGAATGACTTTCCCAAGACCTACAGAGCACTGTGCTTAGATCAGTGCAGAGTATGTGCATAGGGTGTTGCTAAAGGAAAGAGAAACATGTCTATTCACAACATAGAAACAACAGACTTAATCCAGCCAACCTGATTAGAATCCTTAAAAAAAAATCCTCAGGCTGGACAGATGGCTCAGTGGTTAAGACTGTACCTCACAACTGAAGGGCTGAGTTTGAGTTTGGATCTTGAATCCCCAGTAAAAATGGCAGCAGCCTATACTTCTGACTTTGGAAGGTGGAGCCTGGGAAATCCCAGAGTAAAGCAGAAAGGAGGTAGAAGCAGTCCAGGATGACGCCTAAAGTCAGCCTTGGAACTCCACAGGCACACACAGACACCAGACACATTGCAAAAAAAAAAACAAAAAAACTTTTCCCAATCATGGCTCTTATTAAGTGTGGAAAGTTTGCTTGTTCCCATAAGTTAATATACCTGTAAGTAGAAGGGCTTGGGAAGCAGGGAGAACTGACAGATAATACTGACAAATATGTTTTGCTAATTATCATCTTAGTGCAGATGTGACCCTCAGCAGCTATTTCACTCAGTTCACAGATTGTTATAAATGATCACCATGAAGCAACAGTGGGATATTTCATCCTTGTTTCTCTCCATTTACTGCTTTTAGACCTCACAGAGATGGACGAACAAAAGGATTTACGGTACTCTTCTTGAGCAAACATAGCTCCTAGACCAAAGCCAGGTATCTTGAGTTAAACTGCTGTTCATTTTCACAAAAATTCTCTTTAAGTGTTTACTTTAATTCATGTACAAATTTAGGTTGAAATAAGAACTTCTAACTAGTTTTGTACATAGCCCAGGTCTCCACTGGATCTCGCTCAGGAGAAAAGTGCATCAGGAATCCATAATGCACTATACTGGGCTGCCAGAGAATTTCGAATCTCCCATAACATAAAATACATTAAGGCAGAGACTTTTGTCTATAGTAAAATATCCTGTCATTATGCCCCTGTCCTTAAGCAATGGTGTGATATTTGTTTCTAGATAATAGTAATTTTGCTGAACAAAACAGCACAAAAATTTAAGATAATTGATGTTTAAACAAAATCAATTCTAGTGATTGGGTTAGAAGCAAGGAGCCTTACACTATATTCCTTCCTTATGAGAGTGGAGGCTGCAGGGGCAGTGTGGATGAAGAAGGGATTGTTTTTTGTGGAGACCAGCCTGGTATTTCAGGGAAATAAGAAAGTAATAACAGATGTAAAGTCAAGGTGAGAAACAGCACACACTTCTCCCTCCTTCCTGCTTCCCAGTTCAAGTCACATTCCATCTGGAACACTTTAGCCCATTCCCCAACATTTTAGTTACTGAAAATAAACCTGCAAATTTTGATCTGCTTGCCCTCTGGTTGGGGCTACTAAGAATTAATCCTTAGTTCCCGTGATTTACTTATATAGTAAAATCTCATCGTATGTCAAATACTTCATAGTATATTATAGGAGAAAATATATCACCCTATTCAACTTTGTGCTCAGTAAATGGTGCTTTCTACTTCACCTTTTTTTTTCTGCCACCCACTCAGGTCAGTTTCATTTCTTTCATTTTATCTAGTTATCCAATATCGATCCCAGTCAGAACCTACTTTCCAAAAAAAAAAAAAAATCAAGAGTTACTCAAACTTAATGTACTGATTTCCCATGCAAAAGTAGAATCTGTGTATGACATTGATTTTGAAGTCCTGTTGGCTGTTAGGGGTAACTGAGATCTGAGGTCATGACCTCTTGGCTGATCATTTTGTCCCCTCAACACTTTCATCCTATCCCTGTCTATCCTATCCCTGCTAGTCATGCTATGGCACTAGAATACCTCCCTGGACTCCATTTGATATTTCCTGCTTGATGGCCTGGTTACTTCCTCAGGTCTCATGGAGAGCTGGAAATTATCCTCAACTCCAATATGGAGTTTGCTTTTGAAGTCATCTCAGGAATGTCAGTCATCTCACATATGTGTCTCGTGAAGGATACAAATCACAGAAACAGTGTTGTTCCTGCTTGCTCTAGAGGGGTCCCCAGACTCTTGGTGATTGCGTTACCAAGTATTTAAAGTCTCATTTCAAGTTGTGCTTTCTGACTCCTCTCTCTTTTTGCTCAGTTCCCTCTTCCCGATCCAGATACTGGTCTTGATGGATAACTGGGCTTCCTAAAAGGTGAGCCAAGACTGGAGACCATGCCTCTTTCCCCCTCATATCTTGTGTGTGAGCCTTTCTCATTTGCCCAACAGAAATGAACAGCAGCAGCGATTACATACTGGTCACGCTCCTGATTGATAGAGATGCAAAAAAGATGCCATATTTAAGACATCTCTCTTACTAGGTTATGCCATGTGTTAGATATGTATAACACCCGCAGACTTTAACAAGTTGTGCTTCTTTGTGCATCTGTGCTTGTATATGTGGGGGGAGAGTGCATATGAATATGTGTGTTCACAAGAGATGGGCACACATATAGGGGAGCTTGTGTACTATGTGCTTGTGCCTGTGGAAATTCAAAATCGACATCAAATGTCTTTCATTACTATTCACTTTATCACTCAGTTGAAGTCAGAGCTCACCAATTGGTTAAACTAGTTAGCCACTTGCCCTGGAGATTCCCTAATTTTGCCTCCCAAGTGCAGCCACGCCTGTTCAACTTTTAAGTGTGCTATGAAGATTTGAACTCTGGTCTTGAACAATTGAACACTTGTAGGGCAAGTGCCTTATCCAGTGAGCTAACTTCCCAAGTCCCCAAATTATACTTCTAGCCAAAGGTTGCCTTAAGAGGTAGTTTGGAAAACAGTTCTGTTGGCATACAATTAGAACTATGGTGACAGATTTCCTGTATAATGCAAAATTCAAGAGAGAAAGTATGTCTTCGAGGCTAGCTGAGAACAGCATACCAAGTACTACTAGCAAGATCATCCATCTAGAAGATTCTCAGTAGAGGTGGTACCTCCCCCTAGAGGCCTTTTCAGAAATTTGAGTGTGGCCAAGGATGAAACAAATTCTTCTGGAAAACAAAACAAAACAAAACAAACAAAAAGCCAACTTGTTTTAAAGAGAACATTGAATCCAAACTTGAAATTTTTAAATGCTAAATAATAAAACTAACAGTTGAATAATTGTATTAAGTTTACACCAATTAATTGATTTTTATTGCATGTGGAAAAATTTTAAGCCAAAATTATCTGGATAAAAATATGATTGATTTAAAAGTGAGGGAGAGTCTTATTGTGATATATACTATATTACACAATTTATGAGAAGTAAGACTCCTATATGTACGAGACATATTTCTATAAAAAACTGTCCATTTTACAAGTAATTCACCAAGTCACTTAAAAGAAAAGTGACTATATTAGCTTCCATGGCTGCTCTAACAATTGCCACAAATTCAGTGGTTTACACCAAGAGAAATGTATTTTCTTACAAACCTTGGGAAAGAACCAGTCTCCTGACCGTGCTCAACCTCTCAGCTTTCCTTCCTTATCGTGATTCGTAACCCTTTTCTCATCTTCAGAGCCAAGCAATGGGGCAGCTGGTTTGACCAACTTTTCTTCTGTTTCTAGCCAAGTCTCTCTCTTGTGAATTCTTGTAATTCTAGGCTCATTAGGACACTCCAGGAAGACCTTCCCTCAATGCTTTCCTAAGAAATTTAACTTCGTTTCCAAAGTATCACAAAATGTTTTTGGTCATAGAAAGCAACTTTCAGAGATTTCAGGGATGAATATTATGAGTCATTATGGACAGGAATGTCATTATTTAAATTAGCAATGATAAAAACATAACTGATATCAAAGACACATGGTTTGAAGGGTTAACTCCAAACTGGTTATAAAATGAAGACAATTATACCAGTAACTGAGTAACAATTTTCTAAAATATGAGTACATGAAAGATATGGACAAATTAAAGTCAGATATCCTTAACTCATCAAAGTATACTCTTACCTTCTTGAAAATAGGAAAATACATACCAGGTATCTCTTTCATCAATATTTTCAACAGGCTTGCAGTTGCTGGTTGTAATCACTGACATAAATGAATATGCTGCTGTTGCTTTTTATTTTAGGAATTTCAATAAAATCGCGCTATGTAAGTGGGCTCTTACAACTCATTACTTAGATTTTCTTCAGTAGTAGAAGGGAGGTGGATAGAAGGAGGTCTGGTATCTCTTCCTCTTTGCTTTGAATATCATATGGTGGTTTTATGTGTCCCTCCTTCTCATTTTAAAACACATTCATGACATCGGATTAGTAAACTGCAGTTGAAACTTTCATTTTAGCCTTGCTGTATAAATTAAATTGACACTGAACCCAGTTTACTGAAGAGCTGGAAGACTGTTGAAGGATTTCTTGCCTTTTTGGAAACACTGAATACAAACTGTGAAAAAGAAAAAATGATGCTATTACCCTACAGACTCAGAATGTGACTGATTTGCTAGGTCATTCCCACCAACAATTCTTGATCAAATCATGAATCCTGAGAAATTCGACTCTTCTATTGTTTGTTCAATAACTCTCCAGGAGGAAAATTAAATGGTTAGTTCTACATGATGAAAGCCATGATTGGGGGCCTCATTAATAATGCATGAAAGAGACCAATGGTGAAGCACAAGAATTTTAGAATTCTAGGTTGTGTTTGTTATCAAAGGACCAAAAGCGACTCCTCCACTTCTCTTCCATATGTGAATCATGCGCCTTTGTTCTGGCTTGGAATGCCCCATCTTGGGCTGGACACAGGTTCCTGGGTCTTATCCTTGCACTTCAGGTGGGAATATCATTGACAGGAAACAACGCCAATTCCCAGAATCACATCCTAAATACTTCTAAATTCTAGATTCTAGATTCTAAATTGCAAGGGACCTCTTGTAAGGGGAGAAACTCTCTCTTCTGGAAGTTTGTTTATTTTGCAGTTAGCAAAGGTAAGGGATTCCTTTGTGAACTATTCGCTTGGAATTTAAATGTATAGCATTGCTGACAGTGTTGAAAATTCATGCATGGCATACTTAGCATTTTCTTTCTCCGAGGGTGATGGTCTGGAAAGGGCCCTCCCTTTTTTCCTCTTGCAGTTATTCTGACCGTGAGCAGAAGATTCCTTCAAGGACTCAGCCCATCCCCTGCTGTCCTCGGGCTACCATCCAGACACTTGCTCACGGGCTCCCTCACCATGAGTTTGTCTCAGGGCTCCCTTCCAAAACAAAGATTAACATGTCTTTTCTCTTTAATAGTCTCACTGAACACTGTTGCTTGTTAATGTTCAGACACTAATAGCACTGGAAAGAGTCGCTGCTTGTGTCAACTCATCAAGTAGTCTAAACAAGCCTGTTGGAGGCCGGCCAGCTCTGGACAGTCATTGACCACAGACATGATCTGGAAGGCTATTACAACTTGTGGAAGTGAGAGGTAGCGCTGCTTCCTGTCTAGCCCACTTCCCAGGGATTGGCCCCCAAACCACTGGACTTCGAGGCCAGTGGGGGTTACGTTCCACTACAGACAAGATCTGCCTTCATTTTTTAGCACCAGAACTGAGATGCATGGAAAAACTTCAGAAGAGCTAAAAATACCAGCGTTATCTGAAGGGGCACTTGGCTGCAGTACATTTGTAATTTAGTTTTGCGGTTAAAAGGTGCTGATAGTTTTTGGACTACTTGTGTTTCTGATGAGTGGCTGGCTTTGGGAGAACACCCTTCCCTGTGTGATTGGTGACTGCAGTGCTTTCTGAGAAAGCTCTCTGCTCTTCTTTTTTTGCATTAGTCACATTTATCCTTAAGAAAGAGGATTAAAAAAAAGATCTTTCTGGTTATTCCACACCCCTCAATGAGATGATATGAGAAATCATTAAGTCTGCCCTTCTTGCAGTAGCAGAAACAAGTAGAAATAAAAGAATCTTTCAAGGGTGATAAGGAAACATTTGTGCAGCCTATTTCTTGCTTTTTAACTTTGGAATATTCCTTAGGAGGGAAAAAAAGTCACTGTACTGTTACATGGTATCCAAAGCCAATCTTTCTCTCCTCACTGCTTATTTGAGAATTTTCTTTTCTTTTCCTTTCTTTTCTTTTTTTGGTGTGGTTAGGTGTATGTGGGAGGTATATAGGTATATGTGAGGGGTGTAGAAAGGGGACTGTCATAGTTAGGCACAGGTGTCAACTTGATAGTTGAGGGTTTAAACCCTGGACATATTTGTGGAGAATTAGTGGTTAGTTTAAGCCCAGAGCGAACCTGCCTGAGATTGTCTAGCTGATGGGGAAGGCCTAGCCCATGGTGGGTGGGATTAAGCCCTGGAATAAAATACAGAGAGCTGGTTGAGAGAGTTGGCATGCTTGTGTATACTTAGCTAGACATGCTGGTCTGGCAAGTAAGGATTGTCCCTCTCTCAGCTATTAAGTAGAGATGTTGTGGCCAGTTCCCTCAGCCATGGTATTAGTGCATGCTCTCCCATCAAGCTGGACTACAAATTGTAATCATAAGAAAAGAAACTCCTTTCTCCCTTAAACTGTTTTATGGTGATTTATCAGCAACCATGCAGGCAAACTGTAACAGGGACCATGTTCAAAAATCATCCTAGATTACTCTCTCTCCTTAATACTTTGCTCTGGAGATTCCTGGGCTCTGCCTTCCAGAGCAGGAAGTGTATAGGCTGCCACCATTTCTACCCAGCATTTTTTTACATGGAATCTGAGATCCAAACCCAGGTCCTTTTGTTTGTGAGGTAAAGTCTTAACCTCTGAGCCATTTCCCTGTCCCTACTGAGAACTTTCTATTATTCACTGATTCTCTGGCAGAAACTGTGCTAGATGCCAGGAATCCAAAGATGAAAACACATGGTTCTTAACTACAGGAAACACATATTCTTAAGTAATTGCTAGGATGGGAAGTATAGAGATTACCAAAAAGAGCACCTGGGAGAGGCAGGGAAGACTTGATTAAGAAGGTCAGACTCAAATATAAACTCGAAGGGCTCTGGAGACTTATTGAATAACAAAAAAAAAATCTCAGGAGAATGAAAAGAGGGAATTGTGATGTTGTGGCTAGAGCTGAAGAGGTACTAGAGCAGAAATGGGCATGGCTATGCATAGGGATCCAGATCAACCTCCATCTCCATAAGGACTGGACCTGAAGAGAGACCATGCTGGAGAGATCAGCTAGATCCAGTTGTCCAGTGCTGTGCAGTCCACATGTAGAGTTTCTTCTTTGCCTAAAGGCAGGTTAGTAGAAAGTTTTAAAGAGAGAAGGAATGTGATTGAATATGCATATGACAAAAAAGGTCACTTTTGGAAAGTGAATACAAATATGATGTCCCATGATTACACCAGATTCAGGTGTAGAAAAATCTCTCTCTTCTCTATCCTGACCCATAGTGGATATAAAAAGATTTTTCACATTTCAAGCTTGGAGATGCCAAAGGGAACAGGGTGGAGGCATCTTCACGGTTCATCTCACCTGGGGACCCACTTGTTCTTTTCTCTATCTGTTCATCTCCAGTGTGCTACAGACACCCGACTCTTATTCAACCGTATGATCTTAAGGTTTTGCGAAACAGATTCAAACATGGAGAATAACTCTAACAATGAAAGCCATGTGATACTGATACAAGATCAATGCAAAACAGTAGATTCTGAATCTGACTCTGGCATGTACAATGTTTAACAGGCGAGACATAAGAAAAAGTGTATAAAACTCAGGTTCAATTTCACTAACAATCAAGAGGCTAGTTAAATCAAAAGTAAGATAAAGGTATTATACAAGCAAAATTAAATACAATAGGGACAAGCACTCAGATAAAGTATTTGTCTATCATTTGTAAAACATTGGGTTCAGGGGCTGGAGAGGTGGCTCAGTGCTTAAGCCTCTGCCTTGCAGGTAGAAAGTCCTGGGTTCAGATCCTAGACCCCACGTACAGATGCCAGGAGGAAGCGGGGGTGGCCTGCGCTTCCGATTCTGGTAGGGTGGAGCCTGTGAATCTCGGGCCGAATAAACAAGGAAGTGGAGGCGTCCATGGTGGTTCCAGAATTCGTCCGTGGTTCTACATACACACACATACATACACATGCACACACACACATACATACACATGCACACACATACATACACACACAATTGAATAAATAATAAAATAAAAAATTTAAAAAAACATTGGGTTCAATCTTCAGTCTTGAAAAAAATGTAACAATGCCTATGAAGTACATGTGAGCTGCTATTCTCTTAGTGCAAAGATGTAACTCCTTTGAAAAGAGTGTTTCATGTGATAATTTACTTTTTAAAAATCTTTATATTCTTGACCTTGTGATTTCACAAATAGACACATCTTAAGGGCAAAAAGAAAAAAAATAAAAGTAGACAATTAAAACATTGTTTACGTTATCATGCATTTAAGGAAAGGCAATTTATAAAAGTAATGATACCAACTAGTCACAAGTTCCAAAGAAATGAACACTTGCTGAGCCTCTAGGATGAGCCAGCTATTTATTTTATTTCTATAACCTTTCCATGCAGCAAACAAATTATAAAACTGAGACTCTGAAGGTTTGATGGTTTACTCAAGCCTACACAATATTTGTACTAACTCAAGCCTGACATCAAAGCTTATTTTCTTAACCCTATCTCACTTTCATTTATAACTGTGTCAATTGTTTGCTTAAATTATCTATGGGGTTTGTCCATTCCTTCCCACATCCCATTCCTCGAGAAAATAATAAAGCTTTTAGATTCTTGTGGAATGAGTGAAGGGAGGTAGTGCCCAAGATTTAAAGTCCTTGAATTCATTTGCAATTTAAATGACTAATTTTCCCACAATACTAATGAACCATAAGAACACAGTGTTTTTCTTGGGAATCTTCTGCTTCTTACTCTTGGAGGAAATCAAGGCAAAAGGAGAATTTAAGTCAATGAGTGCATCACAGACAGGATTGGTGGTGAATATCGACTAGTCCATTTGCGCTTGTGCTTGCTGCCATTTAATGGGCTACTGTCTCTGAAGAGCAGTCAGTTACATTGATGTAAAGCAGGTTATATGGAAGAACAGTGAACACAGAAACTTGAGAAAGAGAGAGAGAGAGAGAGAGAAGAAAGAGAGAGAGAGATGGGGGAAAGAACGGGAAGGACAGAGGGAAACAGTGATTCTGGACAATCCCTAGTTTTATTGGTCCTAAAGTGAAGTGTTGGTTGCTTTGGTTTTTCTAAAGGTTGGAAAGTGAAAGTCAGAACAGGAAGCCTCGCAGTTTCAAAGATCCATCAGCCCAGAATTATAAACAGCCAAGTTACGCTACAGGGACACCAACCGGTAGTGGGCAACAAAAATCCAAAAATAAATAACATTCATAAACCTCGAACTTCTTTTCTTCCTTTGAAGATGCTGACACACTGGTTTAAAACACTATCACCATGTACCGTAATATTTTGTTCTGCTCTCTGTAAACATAGCCCTTGGGTAGTTTCAACTGTGGAGATGTAGGAAATGGGAAGCAGAAGTCCTAGGAAGTTCCTCCACTCATACTCCCCCTCCTCACCCACACCCTCATGTCATCTTTGTTCCACAGAGACTTCAACTGTGCTTGTACTTAGCTAAAACCAACAAATTATTGATTATAAAACTCTTTAGTAGACAAAATTAATAAAGATAAGTCCACCAACAAAATGATGCAAAACTTTTTTTTCAAAAAAAAAAGAAAGAAAATGCTTATTTTGTGTTTTTTCAAAAGAACTGACTGAAACCTATTTATTTTGGCATGGCTTTTCCTGTGTTGTATATCTCTAGTACACAGAAAAAGGTAATATAAGCAAAACGGACAAATGACGGTGTCTTCAAAGTTGCTTCACTCAAAATTTAACTCTTCTTCATCACTTTCCATTTTCAAGTCTACATGAGTGTCGTGTGCATGGGCATATGAATGTTTGCATGTGTGTGGCCACATATGTGTGTACAGGCCTGCGTGCATTTTGTAAACAATAATTCTTCCACCTTATGCTTTTTGAGATAAGGTATCTAATCAAACCCAAGCTCTCTGATAGGTCTAGTCTGGCTAACCAGTTTGCTCTGGGGGATCCCCAATCTCTGAATTACAGGAAGGCCCCACATCCAGCCAGCATTTACATCTGGACATCTGAACTCCAGGCTTCTTGGTTCAAGGTAAATGCTTTAAACTCTAACCATCTTTCTAGCTCCTTAATAATTTTTTGAATCTGAATTTCTACCACATCCACCTAATACAACAAATAGTAATTTGTTGCTATCGAAAATGTTATTTTGATAACTCGGATGTAACTCAGTGATAGAGTACTTATCTAGCATAACCCCCAGCAGTCAAAAAAAGAAAAGGAAGCTTTTGCAGCGTAGCAGCACTCCACTATTATTTCCAGATTTTCTTTCCAGTCCCACTCACTTCCGCAATGTTACTCATTGCTTTATATAAACAGATCTCAGAAGATGGTCTTTGGACAACAGTCTGAATTTGAATTCCTGCCTCACATCATCTGTCGATCACACTGCTGAAGGGTTACAATGATCTAGTCATGTACCCAGAGCAGCAATCGAGTTCCATGTCATGAGGACAGAAACAAAAGGAAATTATATCAAGACTTTCATCATATCAACGTACCTGTAATTCCAAGGTTTTAACATGGAGAGGAATAAATTCAGGATAGAGAAGGTACATCCGAAAATGGAAGATGGAAACTTTATCCCACTGCCATTGTGAACGGGGAACAGTAGGCATGAAGGTAGCAGGTTGAGTTGGGGGTTGGAGAGCTGTGTTTCAATCATCCTTTCCTGGAGCCTGAGTATTTGTCTGCAGAGAGCCCCTCAAAGCTTCAGACAGTGTCTATAGGCTGACTTGACTTGCTGTCTTTAGGAGTAATTCTAAACGATTTAAGGATCTTCAGCAGTTTATCATGTCAGGAGAAATGGGTTTGGAATCTTCTAATCCTGAGGTGGGGGAGCAAATCTGAGCTACTTATATGAAAACAGACTTGTGAGAACTTCTCTTGCCTCTGAATAAATAAGTGGGGCCAGTTTCCATGTGGCTTCTTGGAGTTTATGTTGGGGCATCTCTTAGTTGGCGACCATCCACAATGGAGCGCTGGAAAGAAGCCCCAACATCAACAAATGGCAGTATGTTTTGTGAGTAAAGAAGGGAGGGAAAAGAAAGTAAGAGAAGGAGGGAAGGAGCACACATTTCTGCCTCAGCTGAACTCAAATGGCTTAAACAGCTTCAGATGCTCAAGGAGGTAACAAGGGCAAAAAAAAAAAACAAAAGAGAGAAGAAAAACTTCCTCAAGCTGAATGCGTTTGTGTAGTTCAGAAGGGGGAGAAAGATAGAAGAAGAAGCAAGAAAAAAATATAGATTCATTTTCAAATGTTTCATGGCTTTCACATGTACATCATATTTGGAATTTTTATTAAAAAAATAAGACCCTTAAGACAATCATAAATTGGTAGGAAAGTATTTCATGAAATTCTCAGTTATTCCTATTTTGTTGGGACATGTAACAAATCTCCTTCACATTTAGACATGTTTATTCCTGTCATCTTTAAAGGGCATGAACTAATTTCTGGACCCGCCCTCTTTCAAATTCTCACAGACCCTATGCACACAACACAGGAAAGGTGTGGAGCACAGGAGGGTACTATAAACATGTTATTGGTACTTCCAGGCTGGCTGGCCTCTGGGGGTAAAAAACCATGGGTCTGTGACATGACAGAACTGCACAACGGTCCTGAGTAGAGGGGTCAGTGCTTGCGCACCACTGAACTGCATCTTTCTCCAGTGTCTTTCCCATCCACAGCACAATCTCAGGCAACTCCTGTATTTTCCTTACCCAATGACCATAACTGCTTCGGGTGACTCTATTTCCCCTATTTCTGTCCCAATGTGAGCACAAGCAGCAATCAGGTAATCATCCTGTGCCTGTGATCCTAAAGGATTCTGCCACCAGCTTGTCCCCTTCTCTGTGTGACTCCCTCTCCAGGGGTGGAGGGTCATACCCTCTTGTCTCTCAGGGAGATCCTGTTTGCAACAACCAGTTAACCTGCCAACAACCCTCTTCTCTGGGAGACTTACCACCTTGGTAAAATTCCAGCATCTCAGAAAGATGCAAGCAACTAGGGAAAGAAAGGTCCGTGTGGTTGTGTGGAGAAACGAGTCCATCTCGTAGCGTTTGAATTACCTTTACAGGAATTTGATCTGGGGCCTTCTAATGTGGGATGATGAATCTTGCTCCTCTTGATTTTTTTTTCTCCAGGAAAAGCAATCTTGCCCTCCACCAATCACAAGTTTCTGAAGCCTGCCCACCCAGAACTTAACCTTTGTTCAAAGCGATTGCCGTCAAGTCCTGCTTCACGATGGCATGAAATGTGATGTCTGATAGGCGTATCAAGCATTTTCAGGTCATTCCTGCCTCTGCCCTGTCTTTCAGAGAGCTGTACTTTTGAGGAAGTTGAAAAGTGTCCACTGGAAAAACTTCATTAACTCCAGCTGCCAGAGGTCGGCGTGTCCACTTACATGAGACTTGGGAAAATTTGGGAAGGGACACTTATTTCTGGATCATCCTAAGCTTCAAGGAAACACGGCTGAAACAGATCTCACCTGACATCGTAATTCATCTCCTGGCTCATTTGAAATCCTCCCTGATCTAGTTTGGGCAGGTTCACTCAGAGGTCCGCAACCTCAGCAAACCTCTCCGTGAACTTGACCCGCAGCTGAGGATTGGATTTAGACGTTCGGGAGCTTTGTGCGAGCCTTCACTATCTCCAGCCACAATCTGAAGCCCCATCAGAATCACTTCGGAGCATATGGAATGAAGACAGAGAGGCCTCTCTGACTCTGACGCGCCACGTATTCATTCCAACGCTTCCATATCCTCCGCGGGCCCAGCTAGACTTATATAGGGAACTGTTTTTCTTTCACTGGGAAAAAGAGAGAGAGAGACATTGAATACTAGTCTCTGTGGTTGCTAGAAAATGAACTGGCCAAAAAAACCTATCAATTCCTTGACACTCCATTACATATGCTGAGGGATTGTTCTCCAAGTGTTTGCTGTTTCTACTTTCATCATATCTGTTTGCTGTTTTTCAGGACAACAATCACCCCCAAGTTCATAATATATTAACATTCTGAACTATTATTTGTAATAGCAAGTTTGAAGAAGCTTCAATTATAGAACTACAATTCTAAAAGCCACAATAAAACTTATCTTTTAAATACTTTCTTTGAAAGTATAGATACTTATAATAAATGAGGCAAAGCATAATTGTATTCTTTTTAAAGTCTGGACTTTTACACCACTAATTTTTCCCTGTGCTGGTTATTGTCCCAATGTGAGAATCGAATCTCCGTTATGTGGTCTCGTCTATACATAAGTAATTTTACTTGGAAGAGGAACTATATGTAGTTAGTTGCTGCTCTGAGTATGGATAGCAATCTATTCTAAGATGAAATGGAGCAAGCCTACACGAAATAAAGAAATTATTAGTTTTGACAATGGGGAGAAATTCCGTTTCTGCGGTAAGGAATGCAAATGGGTATTTCCCTCTGCTGCAGGGCCCTGGGAGACATCTGGCTGTACAATATTGGGGCTTCCCAGTGAGATGTGCTTTATAGTTGGTTTTCAAGTTATTTCTCGAATCCTTAGGAAACTGATCAGCTTTGCAGTGCAGCCCTATTTATTCAAACATTAGAAAGTTTGAACTGGTAAATGTCTGAACTGAAGACTGCAAAGAAATGCATCTGGATTCTTTTTTAAGATGTATGGTCACTGAGACGTGGCTAATAAAGTTTCTAAGCAAAATCCTTTGAAGGAGACTCTTCCATGGATTGAAGAGACAGTTGAGAATAAATTGTAATCAGCAAGTCTATTGTTTCTAATAAGTGAGGTCTTGAAAACTATGTTCTGTTAAGATTTAAGATCCCCCCCACAAGTCTTGTTTTCACTGGTAATTTTTTTTGTGGGTGCACTCTGTGTTCCTACAGAACTGTTTCGGCATAGTTGGTGCGTGATGCCGGACACTATCCAGCCCAGCTGTTGCCTCCCAAGGTAAAGATCAGCTCTCAAGGCTGCACTTTTCTCTTCCATTGTGCTACCATCGTAGGCAGGTAAATGATCATCTTTAGCACAGAAATCTCCTTGGTCCATCTTTCTTTGTTCTTCTAGAATCCAAATAGGGACCATAAAAAGTCTAATCAACAGCAGCTGGGGAGACTGTTCGATGGTTTGGTAAGTCTTTACCTCGCAAAGAACCTGAGTTCAGCTCCCCAGATCCCATGATAGTGATAGTCTATACTTTCAGCACCAGAAGTCAGCGTCTGGGAAATCTCAGAGCAAAACAATAAGGAGATAGAACAACTGAGATGATTCTCGATGTCGTCCTTGGGCCTCCACAAGCATATGCATTCAACTGTCCTCTTATACATATGCTACATTCACATGCACATCCACCTGTAGACACACACACACACACACACACACACACACACACATCTCCCATACACATATACTAAAAAAAGCCAACAATCTAACTTCCTTGTCCCTACACTTCCATTTCTGTGATCCAGAATGTTGGCAAAACCACTCATCTTTCAGCACGTCTGCAGCCACAATTTCTCAGCACCATCTTCTCTTCTCAGCATGTTCCTGTCGATCCATCCCTCAACATACTGAGAACTTAACCAACTCTAATGGCACCTGTCGTGATGTGAAATGTGAGTTGTCCCCTACAGGCTCATGTGTTTGAATCCTTAGTTGATGTTTGGGAAGGTCATGGCAACTTTAGGAGATGAAGCTTTGCTGGGGAAGACATGTCACAGGGGGTGGGCCTCTAGCTTGGTTAGTCCCACCCTGCTGCTGCTAGAAGTCTGGTCTTGCCACAAGCAGTTTGTTCTCTCAGACTGATGATGGACGCAACCTAAGCTGCCTCCAGCTTCTGCCAGCCAGCCATACCTTTTCCGCCATAATGGACTGTATCTCCTCTCTGGAACAGCAAACACAAATAAATCTCTCTTTAAGTTGCTTGAGCCTGAGTGGTGTCTCACAGCAGCACAAAGAGAAACTTCCACAGGGCCACTTCTCTGTCCCACCCCTAGGGTCCACTGACCAGCCTCTAGGTGTCTCCTTAGAATTTAAACCCAGCTCTTTCCTAAATGGTTCCAGGTTATGCTCTTGGTAAATCCTGTGCTGGAGTAAATCAGGTAATTTGTGGTTACACACACACACTGTAGGATTTTAAAACTTTTAACACAGGATTATGCCATTCTGTCGGACCAAGATGGCTTTCCTTTTTTCTTCTCAAATTTCTATCAACTTTTCAGAGTCCAAAACAAATATACCAGATTCCATAATGTGTGTACATTTGTGTGTGTTTACTTATGGCATACTATACATAGGAGCATTAACTACTTTTATAAAGTTATGATCAAGTATCTGGTGACTTAATCTATAACTTATCACAAAACACTTTGTATGCAACAAAAGTTTTCACCTCGGCCATCTCATTTGCATCTTTAAACCAAACCTAAGAGATCAACCAACAACTGAGAAGTGAAGAATGTAAGTCTAGTGGGATAGAGGTGGGAGAACGGTTGGGGTTTGGTCAATGATCCAAGAAAGCTGAAAAATGGCAGGATCAGAATTCACACCCAGGACTTGTAATAACAATTCCTGGGCACTCGTGACCATATCACAATGACCTCCATTCTAATGGGACAGGGATGCTGGTGAAGTGATTCTGCAGCAGCTGAAGGAAGAGGCCAGGCCACAGAGGGTCAGGGGAGGTTTCTAAGCAGAGCGAAGGGCTGATCAAAGGGTTGCTGCAGGAAGATTGATCTGGTGGTGCTATAGTCAGAGCAGGACAGGAAAGCCCTGCTGGGAGTCATCTCAAGCACTGCTGTTCTCTGGTGGCTCTTTGTTTGCGTGCCTGGTGGGCGGTGATCTGCTGGAAGCTAACTATTTATTTGTTTACTTACCCTGTTTCTACTCATCGATGGTGGGGGGGGGGCTTAAGGCAGCTTTCAATTGCCTTATGTTTTACAACTATGTTAATGCAGCTTTATACAGCTATGCCTTACCACCATCTCTTGGTTGTAAGCTTGGAGCACAGACAACATGGATTTTGAATTTTCATACTAACCACGTGTTTGGCACATTGATGCTTAAAAATCCAGCAAATGAATGCTAAAGACAGGACAGAAGGCAGGGTTAAATGTATTGCAGCATTGGATAGCATGTAGATCTGTTTCATGAACAACACGAACTCAAAGGTGAGAAGACGGTGATATACTGTTGAGTCACAGCATACACACACGGACTGAAAAACATGACTCATGAATATATGTGGTGCCCAGTAGTCTAAGTCACTAACTAATTAGAGCTATTATCATGGGCCATCTCTGACAGTGATAATGAGATAGGCAAGACTGAGTGAATGTTTGAGCTAATGTTCATCCAGCTTCATCCTGGAGCTTTCTTTTTACCTTTTTGTCTTCTAGCACAACTTTCTTCCCTATTTTGTTCCCACTCCAGATATGCTCCCCCACCCCCAAGAAGCCTCACGTATAGTTGTGTAGTCTTCTGGTCTCCTTCTCTGTCTTTCCTTTTTTAAGGATCTTAATTACCCTGTCTGCTCCTTCCAGGTTTGACCATTCTGCATGGGTCTCTCTGAGGACCAGTTCAGCAGCCCCCACTCGCCTGCTTCGGGAAGCATCACGATATTTACCTGCATGTTCACAGAGCTCCCGGAGAGTTCATTCTATGTGTTCAGTCACCTTGAACCTGTCTTTGTGAATTCAACAGAAAGAACTCTGACACCATGTCCAATTCACTCCTTTGGTCAGCTCCCCACTTTGTCCCCCTTGTCCCCCCTCACAACAACCATTAATTGCGTGCTCCATCTATTGGAAGGAAAATAAGAGACTCAGAGAGTGACGGATTTTTTTTAAATCTCAAATTATAATTCTGAGTAGGATTTCCTTTGGTAGCCATCAGTTTTTCCTTTTCTTGCATATGCTTTCTCTGAAATCACTCCTGTTTGATATCTAGCTATTAAATATCTTCCTAATATTTTAATGAGGACCAAAATAGTATCAAGAGTGCAGTGCAGGGCTGGAGAAACAGCTCAGGGGTTAAGACTCTGTCTCACAATCAGAAGGACCTGAGTTTGGATCCCAGGTCTCTCATAAAGAATGCCAGGCAGAACTGGTGGCAGCCTGCACTTCATGCCCTAATGGGCAGAGCCTGGGAAATCCCAGAGTAAAGCAAAATGGACTTAGAAGCAATCCAGAATGACTTCCGAAGTCATCCTTGGTCTTCGACAGGGACACATAGTGCCCCCTGACACACACACACACACACACACACACACACACACACACACACACGAACACGCAAAGAAAAAAAATATATAGAATGCAGTGTATAATGTTACCTTACACAAACAGGTGAACCACATCCAAAAAACGAAGACTCTTGAATAGCTCTGGAGGCATCGGAGGCATCAGTAACGACCATATACTTCTAGTGTGATTCCTCACGTTGTCTGAAACATAATGGAAATTCTCTAACTCAAGAGTGAGGGGAACACTTCTTTCTCTTAAAGAGCCTATTAAGCATGTGCATCAAGTATGCTTAGTGCATATTCTGCAGTTGCCACAGCACTAGGTCCCCTCACACCGTTGGCAGTTCACACTCAGTATACAGAGGACTAAGAGATGGGCACAGATGAAAGTGTGGCTCACAGACCATCCAGAGAAAGTCCAAGGTCTGGAATGTTCACTGCCACTTGTTCTTCTGCTCCTTCTATCTCATCACAATTCTGCTTTCTGTCTATGTCATCTCACATTTCTAGGCCCTGAAAACTGGGTCCAGTGGCGGTTTTAATACTTTGTGGTCACAGATCCCTTGTCAATCCGGAGTCGCCTTTTCCTGAGAAGCTTGCCCTTTTGCTCATACTTAGGAACATTTCCAACTTCAAGGCAGCCCTGGCCCTGTGTCAGTCCATGTCGAGAACCCTCAACACCAGGGAGAAACCAATTTTCCACAATAAAGTCTAAGATAAAGAGATTCAAGATGGAGTCTGTGGATGGTTCTGGCAGACAGAACAGACCAAGAGGAGGGAGGTAGTGACTCGTACTGAGACAAGAAAAATGATTAAGTAAGACAATCCTAAGCTCTCAGATGAGGTTGGGCCCTGTTCTGGGGTGGACAAGTTCTACATCATGCCTAAAACTTGGTATCCTCAGTTGTACAGTGGGGACAGATAGTTATCACAGAAGGTGAGAGGATGTGCTCATCACAAGGCTAGCACAAATGCATTTTATGGCATTATTCAGGGCATTGAGAGGATTTGAAGTTGGTCATTTATAATGGAGTAGACTCTGAACAAAATGCTAGAACAGGGAAGCTATGTATCCCTTGGACCCTTTGTCACTGTAACAAGTCAACCTCTGCCAGGCGTGGGCAAAAACGATGGAGACAGTGCATACAAGGCAGAGGAAGCAACTGCAAAGACATCTGTGGCATTCTCTCGATTGCATCTTTAAAGCAGCTAAATCAGACCCTAGTGAAGATTGATACCGAGGATCCGACATATTTTGGGGGTAAAATGGTACAACTGGCCCTGGGCCTCATGTTCTCTGTAGTTTGAGCTTCGTCAGTAAAATATCTATGTGGTTGGCAACATGGGCTGCTGTTCAGTTATCTGGAAGAGAGGTGCTGTGACTCAGTGCACCAGGCTAAGCTGGGCAAAGATGGCAACACACCTTAAAACATATGCCTTGAATGAAACATGCCAGCGCTATATCCCTACCCAAGGAGCACTGTGATATTGTAAATATAGTTGATATAGTACAGGAACAACAATAATGAAGAAGAACAGATGTCAAGCAGATCTGTGATAGGGCCAAAATCTTGAGGTCTTGGAGACTGGTGACAACAATGCTTTAATACATTCTTCCCAATACTGCCTCTGACAGAGATCATTATTGTGATAAACAGCATGGTTGAAATAGCCAACTATCAGTTTCCCGCTTAGTCTGTCCCATCTTTATGATACTGTGACTTCCATGATTCCTAGACAAACTGTTGATCCACTTTATTAACTTTCCACAGAAAATGGGCAGTCTTTCAAATGACAGAATAGAACGATTTGAGGCAATTTAAACATTTCGTCATCAAATTTTATGGTGATCAGCAGTCTCTTGAAGTAAAGATTTGATTCCATGTTCTATTAAAAAAGGAATCTGTAACACTTCTTCTAATGATTCAGGTGCATATAATCTTATAACATCAGAAGGCAAACATCTGTGTGTGTGCTTATTGCTTGTTAGTGTATACATATATGTTACAAACATGTCAAACTGATGAAAACTTATGTTTCTGGATTTCATTTTACTTCTAGGGAATGAAATGTGAAACAACTCTAAGATTATTTAAGTAGACTGTTTAAATCACAACAGTGATTATGGGACTTGCTTTGTTTAGTTTTTCTTTTCTTTTTTTAATTCTTAAAGGCACCCAAGTTGTTTCACCCTGCAAATAGAGATTTTATTGAAGGTGATCTCATATTCATTCAGCTAGGTCCTCCTTGTAAACAGAAGGGAGAGATAAGAACACAGAGCCATGTGACACCTTCCAAATCTGATGGTCCTGTCTCCAAATGCTTTCTCTCTTTCTGGTACAGTAATTGGTGAGTTTTATAACAGAATTTGTCAACTATTGGTTAAGAGAATAATTAAGTTTAGGAATCTTCACTTTCTAGGGAATCCCAGGAATTTGTAGGGTAGCCTGTGATAAGCTACCATGTTTATCTCTAGGAAATGCTAAATGATCCTGATTCCTTAGTGTCTCTACCATATTCTATTTTGTTTCTTTGATTCCTTGACAACCCTTCCAGGCTAACCAGGCTCCTTAAAGAATGAAAGGTCTTGTTTCAGGGCACCACCCACTGCACTGTGAATGAAAGAAAAGTTAATTGAGGAAAAAGGTAGAGCAAATATATTCCAGTCATTGTTAATTTAAGTAGAACCGATAAACTGAGAAGTTAAAAATTAAATTCATGGGTATGTTTTTCAGCATGTGCCAGTCAATATCTTGGATTTCTTTGCCATGGCAAGTCACATGGTCAGAGGATTTTTTTTCTCGCTCTGTTTTTACTAAATATTTTGCTATATAAATTCCTTTCTTAGAAAAGCAATCATAGATTCAAGAATTCTAAGAATAAATATATCATCAACTTAATAAAAGATCCAGCCACACTCTGAACAGGTACACCTACCTTAGTACTACTTTCTGGCCCCTAACCCTGCATTTATTCTCAGATGAATGGCTTTGCTTTTACTAGATATATAATTATGTAAAATGATAAAGTTTCAGGAAAGCTGAGCTGCAAACTGGAGACTTCCATGTATGTTTCTCAGCGTAATGTGAGATGAACCTCTCTTCGCTTCCATTATATTTAGTATGGTTTTGTTTTGTTGAGAATTTGCACCCTTAATTTTGGAATTCATTATTTCCAACTCCAATCATCCCAAAGATGAAAACTGAAACTATGGGATTTTTTATGGTTTTAACTTGATCATTCCCTTTCACCTACAAAAGGGCAAGAATTTGCCCTCGACTAAGCCAAATTTATGGAAGGGCTTGATAAAAACGGTGAATGTTTTGTGTAGGCAGTGATGTCCTCAGTGGCATGACCTCTCTTGCCTTCAAGTTTTATTAGACGAGATGTTTGCGCCACTCCTGTGGAAATGCTAACCTTATTTTTCTTAGACTCCTTTCATTTATTTTTGTAGTCAAAAGGCTCGGGAAGTAATTTGCAAAGAGCTCAGCGTTGTGATAATGAACAGGGACTCATGCCTTAGTAAGAGTTCAGAAATGAACTACAAATGAAGGACTCCAGGGCTCTCCTCTGTGGAAATACAGACAACATGCATGATTTATAAAAGAGACAATAGCATGCTTACAGCCCAGATGCAGTGAAGCATGACAAGGTATTAAAAGTGCATGGAGATGAGGACCAGAGAGATGGCTTGGAAGATAAGTGATTGCATGCACCCCTCAAGATGGGTTCCATCCTGGAGCCCCATGGTAGAAGAAGAGAACCCACTTCTAAAAATTATCCTTCGACCTCCACATGTGCACTTTGGCATGTGTGCCTGTTTCCTCTCTCTCTCTCTCTCTCTTTCTCTCTCTCTCTCTTTCTCTCTCTTTCTCTCTTTCCCCCGTGTCTCTCAAATAAATAAATAAAGTAAATTTTAAAATTGATTAAAAATGTATGGATATGAGAAGTTTAAGATCACTTTAATAAGCTTCAACAACAAATTTCATAGAGATTAAATGTGAGAGACCATGGAAGATTTTTCCATTTGGGGGGCAAAGCAGAACATTCTGAAGCAGAAATGGGTCAAAAGTAAATGTTATAAATTGAAACTGCCTATTGCAAACAGGAGCTTCATTCCTCCTAGAATTTGGGAAAGACAAAACTTGCGGTGGCAAACACATACACACTCAAATTCTTACATTTTCCAAATGGCATTGAGATCATTCCGATGCCATCCTTTGGACCTTAAACTGTGTATCACACCTACTCTCAAAAGATCTGTTGCATGTAAGACGGTTATCTTCTTCCCTTCTGACCATCTAGGCCTGTCTCTGAACCTTCCAATCTGGTTCTCATATGTTAATTTTGGCCTTCCTCTTGTCAGGCTTCCTGCTGGGGGCATCCAGAGAGAAAGAATAATATGAAAAAGAAGGGAGCAAAGAGATGAAAATGTCAACAGATAGGAAGGAATGGAAAGGAAAGATTAAGGCAATTCCGTACTACAAAGGCAGAGAAAAAGCCCAAGAATCTGGGAAGGTTAATTATATTAGGCCTGTCAAACATTTGAGTTCTTCAGAGGAAGGCAGGGAAAGGAGGAAACTGGCGAGCAAAGAGACAGAAATTGCAGTTAACCATTAGACAGGAGGGCTTTGCCTGTCAGTTGGGACTGTGTCCAAAGGCCAGACATGGATTTACAAGCTCAGGGTCTCCAGGTTACACTTACCCTGTGATATTTCATGTTTCTCTGGAAGCTTGCCATTACCAGGATGGTGAGCAGGCAGGTCTCAGAGAGCTCAGTCTCTAATACTAGCATTCTGCATTCTAGGACAGTTACATTTTTTCTTCCTTCTCCTTTTCCCACTGGCATCCTAAGCCCAAGAAGACTGAATACAACCACTTTGGTTACACAGGTAAGGTCTTTCTGAGACTTCTAGATTGCTTTTGAAACGTGGGGGACAGGGTATACCCCCTTGTGGATTTGTAAGGGAAGATCTCCGTTGCACTTGGCATCCTTGAATAATGATTAATGACACTTTTATTATTCTCAGAAGTTAGCTTAATTTCAGAGTCGTCCTAAAGCAAAGCCGTGGCCTTTTTAGGATATCCGATAATTTATCAGCACTTCTGAGTGGGTGAATGTGGGCCTGAGACATTCAGAAGGTGACAAAACACAGAGAATCTCTGGATTCTCCCTGGGGAGACAGAATGACAACCATCAGCCAGGACGATCCTCTGGTCTAAAGAGGTCTAATCTCTCCCCATCCTAAAGCTCAGGGAAATTTGCGGAAGAGGGAGCAGTAAGATTGTAAGAGCCTAAAGATGAGGAGGAGCAACGATATGCAAGATACTCCATACAAGTTAGGGCTGAAGTTAGGGCAGGAAGCCTGAATAGGACTTTGCATAACCTGCGCAATTACCAACATATCATTGAACCCCCAAAGTCTAGCATGGATCACAGGCACTAGGATTCTTAGAGGCAAGGGATTAACAGTCACAATAGTGTTCCTGTACTAAAGAGGAACACAAAAAAGAGCTCTAGGTAATACCACTGAGTCCTTACACCTCATCAGAGAAGAGAATCCAGAGGGAAGTTTGACATGCACACTAAAGGATGCTCCAGGAATGGGGGGAGGGAGCACTGGGAGAAAGGGAGGGAGAGGGGAAAAGGAAGGGGAAAAGGGGGGAGGGAGCAAGGGAATCCAGGGAGGGGTGGAAGGAGGGGGGAGAATGGGGTACTTATCAACTTTGTATGAGTGAAAGAAATTATAAATAAATAAATAAATAAATAAATAAATAAATAAAACTGTAGAAAGAAAAAAAAAAAAGAGGCCATCACACCCGCCTATCTGGCTAAGGAAGAAAAGCAATGCATTAACTCATGGCCAGGAGCGCCATGTTGAGGAGGCGTGCCTCTTGACTTGTGGACTTTTAAAACTACAATCCCGGGATTCCTGTGAGTCCCTGAGGCACTTTCTAGTACAAATCCTCATGCTTCTTTTACCTCTAAGACTAAACTCACTTTGGGAAACAAGCTAAACAAAGGGAAAGTTCCAGGACTGTCATCATCTGATATCTCAAAAGGAAAGGAAAAAAAAATAGGGTTGGCAAGGTGGCTCAGAAGATAAAGGCACCTATGGGCAAACTTGGAGACCTGAGTTCAATTCTTGGAATCTCACTTGCTGGAAGGAGAGAACTGACTTCTGAAAGTTGCCCTCTGACCTCCACATGTCACATATGTGCCTGCTGTCTGCCTCTATCTCTCTCTCACTCACTTACTCTCTCTCATATACACAAATACACACACTAAATTAATTAATTATTTTTTTTAAAAATTAACAAGACCAGTGTGCTGCTGGATTTTTAGCCACTTCGTAAGAAGGCAACCAAATATAACAATAAGAATCCAGAAATTTTCTATTATAAAAATGTAGAGGACTTCTTTTAGTAGCAGCTACCTCTTTAAAAATATGACTTTACTTTCATGATCATGTCTGATATCAGGACCACTTCTAAGACAGGAGTCCAGTAAGGCTCAGAGAATAGTGTACCAGTCCAAGTCGGTGGTATCTTTTTTACAAAAAGTAAATCCTAGGAATATAGAAATACTTGACCAAAGAATCTGTCATTAAAACCATCATATGGGTGTTTCTGTGTGTGTGTGTATGTGTGGTGTATGATGTATATATTTATTTATTTGTTTTATTATTATTCATTCAATTGTGCATGTGTGCGTATGTATGTGCGTGCGCGTGTGTGTGTGTCTGTGTGTATGTAGAACCACGGACGAATTCGGGAACCACCATGGACCGCCTCCACCTCCTTCTTGTTTACTCTGCCCCGGGATTCACAGGCTCCGCCCTACCAGGACCAGAAACGCAGGCTGCCCCCCGCTTCCACCTGGCGTCTATACGGGGGTCTGGGATCCGAACTCAGGACCTTCTGCCTGCAAGGCAAAGGCTTAACCCCTGAGCCACCTCTCCAGCCCCATGATATATATATTTATAGTGTGTGTATTATGTGGGGTGTGTGGAATGTGTGGCATGTGTGTGGCATATGTGGTATGCAGTGTCTGTGTGTGTGAGTGTCTGTGTATGCTGTATGATGCGGTGTGTGGTAGGTTGTTGCTAAGTGTGTGTGGTATGTATGATGTAGTGTATGTGTGTGTGGTGTGGTGTGTGTGGTGATATGGTATTTGTTGTTTGTGCATATGTATGTGGTTTGTGTGGTTCAGTGTGTTGTGTGATATGTGGAAAGTATGGTATGTGTGGTGTATGTGGTATTTGTGCATATGCATGTGGTGTGTGGTGTGTATGTGTGTTGTGAGAGTATGTGAAGTATGTGTGATGTGTTGTAGTGTGTGTGATATGTATATGTGTGCATGTGGTATACAGTGTGTGAGTGTGTATGTCGTATGTTACATGGTATGTATGTGTGGGAGTACAGTGTAGTGTGTCATGTAGTGTGTGTGATGGATATATGTGTATGTGGTGTGTGCATGTGTGCATATGTGCACATGTATGGTGTGTATGAATAGTATACATACCTGCATGCGCGGTTGGAGACAGAGGAAGACATCATGCACACTGCTCTGTCACTCTCCACTTGGCTTCCTTGAGACAGGGTCTCTCTTTTCGCCTGAAGCTAGGCTGGTTGCTAGGCAGCCCCAGCGAGCCTTCCATTTCTACTATGTCCCACTTGCATGACCATCCCCAACTTTATTATTATTATTATTTATTCAATTGTGCATGTGTGCACGCATGTGTGTATGTATGTGTGTGTATGTATGTGTGTGTATGTAGAACCACTGGCGAATTTGGAAACCACCATGGACGCTTCCACCTCCTCCTTGTTTACTCTTCCCCGGGATTCACAGGCTCTGCCCTACCAGGACCAGAAACGCAGGCCGTTCCCGCTTCCGCCCGGCGTCTATACGTGGGGTCTAGGATCCGAACTCAGGACCTTCCGCCTGCAAGGCATAGGCTTAACCCCTGAGTCACCTCTCCAGCTCCCCAACTTTTTTTTTTTAACATAGATTCTAGGAATTTTAACTCATGGGTGCCCAGTCAGCATTATAACCCTTCGAGCCACGTTGTTTTGTTTTTTAACTTCTGTGTATCACTTCACAATAAGCAGGTGAGAAATCTTGAGTGCAGCCATCTCTGACAGTCAGTTTAGAATATTCTGGACATTAAAATAACGGGTAGCTCAGGTGCATCTTTGTAGGAATGAGTTGCAATAACTTCTATAATCCAGCAATCTTACTATCAGGAAAATCTGCATTTCTCTGCTGCCAATTAACATTTCAGTTCTTCATGAGATAAGTCCTTAGTGCAGAACTCTAAGAACAAGTTTCCAATAACTCATTGCGATTATCATCCTAAATCTTCCAGAGTGATAAACACAATTCCTTCAATACTGATAATGTTGTACGTTTAAAATGTCTGATGCTGTTTAGTGCTGTAAGCACTAAAGAGTCCACATTGCTCTTTAAACAGCAAATCTAGCTCTTGGTGTAGCATTAACCACCGTCTACCATCATTGCCATCTGTTAGTGATTCTACATAGCAAAACTTCCTTCTCAAAAGACAACACAGGTTTGAATGAGCCTTCTGAATTTTCTTGTACTAGGAGATATATTTTCAGGTAAACTTGTGCTTAGAAAGAGAATAATTTAAGCCTATAAATGACATTGCTTGAATGCTTCTGAGCTTCGGGTTACGGTAGCAATTGTATTTTACCATTTATGGTAAAACTCTACTTGATGGATTGATGAATTTACATCATTCTTCATAAGCTAATGTTCCTCAATTGCTTCCCTCATTTTTACAACGCTCCACCCCTCCATGTCCAATTCACCCTATCAGTAAGACTCCAGCTACTCAGAGAAGGAATTCATCATATTGAATGTAAAATTGCCCCTCTAATTGTCTGTGATAGTATATCACATGAAACTTATGACAGAGTTTATTAAAGATGCTCTTGTAACAAAGCTTTCCTTGAAATATAAAGGATTGGATTGCTCTATTTCTTATCAGCAAGATATAAATGAATAATTTTGAAATTATATGCATAACTATTAAAACATGAAAAGTAATTATACATAACTAAGCAAATTGCTCAGGATTTTTTTTTATGAACTGAAAAGTGAACTACGTGTCTCCATTCTTTCCTAGGTGAAATACATTTTTCCTAAATTCTCATGATGATATTCTTTGTACTTCAAAAAATAGTAATTTAAATTGCTCTTAATAAACTAGGACTTGTGTGGCATCAATTCCTGATGGTCTTGAACTAGAATAATCTTTAAGATCTCTTTAAACACCAGTTTTCAAATTTGGGTGTTATTCAAGCTGATTTTATGTTGGAGTTTCCTTGATGAGTAACAATGGGACCAGAAAAACTCTTTTCCGAGTAAATTTCCCAAAAGAATAGTTAGGTTAACAATTCTAACACAAATGTACAGTACGTGACAGACACAATTAGTTCACACCACTCTAGTGAGCATTCTTTAATATGACCAGTCCCAAGAAACTGGAGCCCACACAAGGGCTCAACATTGCTAATGAAACAATCAGTATCAAAATGTTTTATGTAACAATTTGTCTGTGTTCATATAATAATCTGTCATCTCTATGATTCGCTTATTATGAGAATTAACTCCGTAATCGCTGAGATTGAATTCCCGGGTAGCATTAACTACTCCCAATATAGGATCTTTAACTCGGTATGTTTAGGGAAAGGGCTGTCAGGCTAATCTGAGGACACTTAGGGACCACCAATAAACTGTTAGCCGCCTAGCAAGCTAGAGTGCTCGTGTTTTAGTAGGGATTTTAACACTTCTCCCTTCTATTCGCCCCTCCACTCCTGCGCCTCTCTTATAAAAGTTTTTTAACAATAATAATTTTAAATGTTTTTGAAAGCGCTAAATTTCCCTCTAATCGGTGCAAGTCCACCCTCCCTGGAGTAAACTGAATCTGAGCCAAAGCAATTCTGAACGTTCTGAACGAAGGCAGGCGACCTCTCTGTTGCGGAGCCCCTGTGCTCCCAGACCCTGAGGGCGCACGCCACCTGCGCCCGCGCGTTGGAAATGATGGCTTCTGCAGCAGAAGACTTTGGGGTCCAGCCACGAGCACTTTGTGCGCTGAAGCCGCCCGAGATCCCAGCTGGCAACGAGCAAGTGGTGGAAGGGACACAGACCGACCACTCGTCTGTGCCAGGACGTTTTGCTCGGGACTGCCCGCGCCTCCCCACCAGGCTCAGAATCCACAAACTCCTAACCACCCATTGCAGAAGGGCCTGGGTGAAACCCAAAAGCGATTTTAAGCACAAAGTCCAAAGGACATCCAAGGAATACTCATGCTGGTGGTCTCTGCCCATTCGTAAACACAATACTGTGCGTATAAGAATGCTAAGGGTTAGCTTAACAGATTTAACATTATCAATCCGTTCCCCCCTTTTTTCTCCAGCAACAGATTCAACTACTAGATTTTTCTGTTTCAGAATGGAAGTCGGTTGGCATCTTTTTCTAGCAGATTTCATTTCCTCCTCTTCCTCCTCCTCCTCCTTTTCGTAAGCATTTCTGGTTGAAATCACAAATGACATGGTCATACAAATTGGGAGTTTTTTCAACCTAGTCTTAAAGAAATGTATTCCAAAATCTTTCCAATCCCACCATTTGAGACAAATAAACATAGCAATTTGGAAAGGGAAATTAACGACCAGGATAATTATGGGAGGGGATAGAAAGCAGAAGCTCACCAGAAACTTCAGGACTGCTCATAGCGGAAGAACAAAGCAATGCCGGGAATGTCACAGGCAACCTTAGATCTTAGCACTGCAGATCAAGGGGCAGACCCTTATAGCCAAAAGTCCCAGAGTAAATAACACGGGGGCATGATCTTTTGGAAGAACATCATTTATGTACCTGGTGCAGGCGAGATCTTTTTTCATTAAAGAAACACTTGAATAACCTGTTCTGGTAAAAGGGTAATGAAGAATTTTATACACACAGGTTCCTGCCTTCAAATCCAGTGTACTAATAGGAGAAGGAAATTTTACTAATAAATGATGACAAAGGGAAGAAAGATGTCCTCAAATACAGAGGAAACAGCCTCTGGAAGTCCAGTGGAGGAAGCTGAAGGACTGGTCCACATCGAAAGCAGTCTGGCAAAATTCAGTTCTGTTTTGGGTTCCCTGTCAATGATGGAGTTGATGGAAGATGGATTTCCTGTAAGATCTATTCTTGGCCTGGAGTTAGTATACTTCCTCGTGAAGAGCATCGAGTGTGTTTTCTTTTACCAGGTTAAAAGTTTATCACTTTCTTCTTTTCTGAATTTCTTAAACACTTGTTTTTGGGGTCAATGCCTATGATGAAGCTGAGCTGAGATGACCCAATCAAGAGGAGCTAAGAGTCATATTCTATTTATTCTTTCCAAAGAGAACCTGGGTGGTCTGTGACTGGCAACACTCATGTTAAATGAATTGGTCAAATCAAAATAGAAAATCAGAAAAGGAAAAAAAAAAAGAGAGAGAACGTGGAAACTTAAACCAATCCTAAGTGTTGACAGAGATGGTTGAGATTCAACTTCAGATTTGGGTCTGACTGTCTTAGCGGCCAAGGTAAAGAGGGCAGACCTGTAAAGGATATCAATCTTATCTCTCAAAAGAGCAAAGAATGCCAGTCTTCAAGTGAAATGAAATTATGAAAGGAATTTACTGTATGGAGCACCCATAAACGGCACTGAAGGATATAACAGGCAATGTCCTAACAGTGCTTTTATAGGAAAGCAAAAGGGGATATAATGGCCCTGTTTCTTGTAATAGCTTCCCATAAAAACCAAGATTTGAGTGAAAGTGAGTCTTTGCAGGCTAAGCTGATATAATCCTGTATTTAGGGGTTCACCTTGAACACCAAATAACTATACAGCCCTCCCTGCATCTCCCTTTTCTCTTAGCTGGGAATCATGATAAGAGCCAAGTACGTTGGAAAATTAGGCTTTTTCTCTAGCAAAAGCCCAGTAATCCGGTACCACTTTTAGAATAAGGAAGACAGCTTCCCAGACACAGAAAACAACAGTGTGAACGCTAAACTTGCCAGGCTTTTCCAACAGTGGCAAAAGCGAATCAGTGTTTTCCCACTGAGAAGGACCACCCCAGCTCACCGCAGAGTAGGTTGCAGGGCCATCTCGCGGGTGAGCCAAAATTTTCCTTAGGAAGTTGCTTTGAATGTGCTCCAAGCCTTGAACAAATGTTTAATTGAGTCCCCAGAGCTCCACACTGTTTTGGCATGGAAAGTTTTTCCAAGCTGGTGATTCCGCATCACCCTCAGAGGCTGGCGGAAAGCTTCTGGGGGCTCCCTCTGGCTGGACCAGCTGGTTTTCAGATGACACACTCCAGGATGAGCTCGTGGAAAAATGGAAATCATCAGATGCCAGTATTTTGTGACAGCTGCAAGATCCTGAAGACTTTTTGTTCAGGCAATTTCTTATCAAACAAAGTCTTATCAAACAAGGTCTTTAGACCACAGGAAAATATTTATCTTCCTTTTGTTGTTGTTTTATTAAGAGAAGGAGATCATTCCCTTTTCTGCTCCTGAAAGGCGTAGTATCTCAGCTGTCAGACTATCTTTTGCTTGTCTGATTCTAATAGGGAATGTCGGAATGAAGACTTGTTTAAAATGTTTTTGTGACAAAATATATATAACACGATCTTTACTACCCTAAACATTTCAAGTGTGTAATTTTGTGGTATTTCCATGCACAGTGTTGTGTAACCCTTACCTCCTGCCAATACATCTCCAGAATTTCTCATCTTCCCTAGCAGAAATTCTGTATCCATTAAACACCAATCCCCATTCATGTTTCCCTGACCCCTGGTAATCACCATTCCACCACTTGGTTGCTCTATGAATTGCCCATTCTAGGTCTCGCATGTAAGTAGCAACATACACTGTCTGTGTTTTTGCTGACTGGCTCATTTGCTCAGCACATTATCTTCAAAGAGAAATAAAAAAAAAAAAAACACTGCAACCAATCTGTTTATGTTGAAACCAGGCAGAGTGACTCATATCAGTTCCCATCTACAGAATGTAGAGTCAGTGAAATCTACAAACCTAGTTAGTTATTCTTGGTAGGTTTCCAGTAAGACGACATGGAAACATCCAACACAGAGAAAACTGAAAACAAAAATTACATTAATTATGCAAGATTGTTATATTTGTAATTTGTAAGATCCAGGGAATTGTTGACAAATTACTGTGAGTATTAACAAAGAGAAGGAGAGAGAGTCTTTGAAACAAATTCGTAAAACGGGTACCTATCAATGAGAACAGGCCATAAATGAACATTATTGCTATGCACACCTATCTCCTACATCCAATAGCTTCAAACAGCATTTTCTTTTTCTCACAGTATTGTGGGTTAGGAATTTGATATAGGCATATCTGAGTTTCCCATATGACTGCACCATGATGTCAACAGCCATCACTGGAAGATGGCTTTAACTGGACACCCAAGACTACATAGAGGATGTTGGCTACTGCTCTCAAATCAACTGAGACTGTCAGCAGACCTGTGGCCCGTTGCTCACAGCTCTCAATGTATTCAGACTCCCTTCACAAGAAGAGGCTACCCCCAGCATAAGAAGGCCAAGAAATTCAAGAGGAAGGAAGCTCCCTGGTCTTTGGTGACCTAGCTTTGGAAGTCAGATAGGAATAGCAATCTTTTTGCCTTGCTCAGTTGGTTCAAGGAAGGTTGCTCAGGTTTCATGAAGAAGACTTCCACTGTGTTTACTAATGGGAAGAATAGTAATGGATCTATAGCAAAATTTTAAATGCTTCCTTCCCTTTTCTCCCCTAATGCTGAACTGATTGTTTGAAAAACAAACAAATATAACAAACCGCATCATCAGCAACAAAAATCCAACTGTTTTTTTTTAATCTTCAAATACTCTTCAAATGTTTGGTGTTAGTAGCTGAAAGCAATTCTCCTAAATGATACACCTGCCATACTATCAAACTAGCCAATGGAGTTTTTAATGTAGAGAACCTTGAGAAAATGAGGCTGAAGATTAGGATGGTAAGGAAAGTGATTTCCATACACCCAGGCTTGGTAGGATACTCTCTGATATCCCAGCACGTAGAATGATGGAGATGGTAAGATCTTGAGTGGTAAGCCACCTTGGGGTTGTCTAGATAGAGAGATTCAGTTTTGTTTCCATTTTGGTTCGGTTTCTTGGTGGCCGTTGTTATTGTTTGTTTTTAAGTCAAGGGCTGGAAGAAGCCCCAACAGTTAAAGAACTTGCTACTCAACAATAAGATCAGAGCTCAGAATCCCAGATGGCACATAAAATACTGCAGAGGGACAATGGCAGACTACAGGTGACTCCAGTCTTAAAAGACAGGGCCTGTGAATCTCTAGAGCAAACGGGCTAGTGAGGGAAGGCCTGCGAAGGGAACTCGGGATTTAATCAGAGACCCTGTACGATAGTCAATCCTGGGTGTCAACTTGACACACCTGGCATTAACTAAGATCAGCTGAGACCACCTGAAGAGATTATCTGGATATACAAACCTTCCAATAGTGGACCAGATAAAAGGAACCGCAGAACAGAAGATTGAAGAGGAGAGACTCTCTGTAGCAGTGCTAGGAATTGCTCTTCTCTTCGGCCACCTGGTTTCTTCGCTTCTTTAAACCTCTAGCCCTCCAACCCTCCAAGTCTTCAATGTGACTAAAGACTATCTAGGAACCTTCCAGCTTTCAGCCATCACCCACTGGACGACTGGACTGAGCAGCTACTGGCAGCCATTGTTGGACTACCTCTGTCATATCTCGTAAGCCAATTCAATACATTTCCTTTTTATATATTCATTCTGTTGATTCTGTGACTCTAGAGAACCTGACTACTACACCCTGCTTCCAAAAGAATAAGGTGAAAGGGCAATTGAAGATGATTCCTGATATCTACCTCAGACCTCCACTCCCATGCATATACATTATAAATGAACATTTCCACACACATACAAATATGCATGCATACACACATGCACTCCACCACACACATATGCAAATTAAAAATGTGGAGTAAAATGCAAAAATTAGAAGGAAAGAAAAAGATTTTTCAGTGTGGTAGTCATTCTTCTTAAATATAACATTAAAAAGATATATGTATCTAAAGTTCATTCAATAAGTCATTGAAATTGCTCACTATGTAAATGATAGACAAGTAAAAAATTGCAACAAGAAGTGATAATGCAATAGAAATATGCATATGAGAGTGTGGATGGACAGTGAGTGGCATGATTCTTTAAGGTTGAATGGGTCAGTGAAGCTTCATGGATCGACAGTGAGTGGCATGATTCAGGTTGGGTGGGTCCAAGAGGTTTTCATGAGGTTCTGGCATTTGGGCTGGATCCCTAAGAATGAGTGGGAGTTTAGAAGCAGAATAAGGAAGAGGCAAAAGATCATTCCCGGCAGGTGAGAATCAGTCCTCAAAGCAAAGAGGCATGGTATGTGGGGCACTACCCTAAGAACGTGGTTCTTCTGGAGAAAAGAACCAGGGAAGCAGAGCTTGGAGAGGTTAGAAGCCTTGATATCCATGACATAGGCTTGAATTCTAGCCATACAACTAGAAGATCTTGGTTAGTAACTTTGTAACACAAAGAAAATAGGAAATCATGCTGTAAACTGAGGTACCTCTGAAAGCTAACACAACTCAGTTTAGATTTTTGAAAACCATTGTTACTGTAGCTTGAAAGAAGAATGAAAAAGGTTAGAGGGAAAAATTTAGGAACCTTTTATTCAATAACCCCTTAATGCTCAGGAGCTACATACTGAAGTACTAAGAATTCAACAATGAACAAAGTTGCCATCTTTGTGAACTTTACATATTGCTAGGGAGAATGCACAATAAGCAAATAAGCACATAAATGTATAAAGTAAGGGCTAAGAAAAAATTGAAAGTGGAAAGAGAGGGGGTGGGGATGCTGTTTTATGCAAACTAACCAAGAAGTTTTTCAAAAAAGAGAAACGTGAGAAAGACTGTAGAACAAGCAAATAGTGCATACATCTGGGGGGAAACAATTCAGGGAGAAAAAACAAGTAAATGGCTCTACGGAAGGAGCATATTGGCATACTTGAGGGTTGGCAAGGCAGCCAAGAGAGAAAGCGAGGATGCCCTTTTCTTTCCCTTGCCCTCTTTACCCAAACAAGACCTAGACTGCTTCCACTAATCCTCTCTTTTCAGCCATGCCATGGTGCCCCAAGCCTGAAACCTCATAAGACTCCAGATCCAAATTACAGCAGTCAGTATGACCAGAGACCAGGGTGAGACAGATCAGAAGAACCCAACTGTCCTAAGGGTATTTGGCTAGAGATTCAGGACTACTCAGTGATGCTAATAATGTTAATTTCACATTTGGGATTAAAGCACTCTCTCATGTTATAAATGAGAAAAGCTGTAAGAAACAGCTGTTCAAACCCTTAAATGACAGTTGACAGACCCCTTCCTTATGCCTGGCCACCTTGAGCATGGAGCTAGCAGCCAAGCAGTCCCTTCCTTCACAACCTTCATTGAGCACTCCATGATTACTATGAGGAAAGTCCACTCCAGCAGCAGCCAGGACCCTTGAAACCATGGTTGCTGTGAGATTTGTGATTTGTGGAACTGATAGCTAATGTGCATGCTGGAGTATGGTAGATAAAGTTACAGTCTGAACACAAGTGTGTCTAGTTCCTTTTCTAGCTATATAAGTAGGTTGTATATAACCCAACTTTGTTGGGCTAGCATAGGGATCTTCTCTCCTGTGCACTTACACACCCATCCCCAATGTTGTCTGTTAGGCCCCTAGGAAAACTTCTCCTAAGTTGTCTTTTGCACAAAGAACAAATAAAAAACATGGGGCTTCTGGCCCAGGTTGCAGCAGTGAACTAACTGCTGGAGAGTTCCTGAGAGTTACCAATAGCTGTGTTCCTTCACACCCAAAGTTCAGAACTGAACCACCAAGGAGCAGGTAAAAGGACCCTCATGCTAAAGTTCTGAGCTATAACACTAAGAGATAGTCAAGGAGTTCCAGAGAGTAACTGGGGACAGAATCTGTAAGAAACTGAGACTATGAAGGAAGTTGGAAGTATGCAGAAGAGAGGTGACTGAGAACCTAAGATTCTGAAGTTGAAAGACTGTAAAGAAACAAAGACAGGAATAGAGACTATGATGACGCCAAATACCAGTTGCTAGGAGATTTCATGATTTTAAGCCTTAAAGAGTGAAGTTTTGGGGCTAGAAAGAAAGCCTTTGCCTAGCAAGCAAAAGGATCCCCAGATCCCATGTAAAAATGCCAAGTGGATATGGTGGCAGCCTGAAATTCTAGCCCTGGAAGGCAGAGCCTAGGAAATCCCAGAGCAAAGCATTAAGAATGAACACAGGATGATTCCTGAAGTCATCCTTGAGAATCCACAGCATACATACTCAAGTGTCCCCTTCCTATACACACTCCCACACATATGTATAGGCCCACACACATGCAAAAAAATTATAAAAGGAAAAAAAAAAGTGCCAGGGTTCCTAATACTCAAAGCTCAGTAATTGTAACACTAGCTACTCTATGTTGGTGCACTCAACCCAGAGCCACAAACCTCTGCCTAGAGCAACAAACCTCTATCTTGGAAAGCTTGGGGGCCAGAACCCTCTAGTTCTTAAAGCTTAAAGTCACCAGAAAGCCCCCCGATCATTCTCTGGAACTCGGGATCAATGTCCATGTTAAGGGAGCTGCCCCTAGCCAATTCCTAATCTCTGTCTGGTAGAGTGAACAACTCCCAAATGGCTGTTGATGACACTAGGAGATCCTGACTTCCTAAAGAGACAGGGAGAGGAAAGGCACAGAGGTGACATTTTAAAAGGTAGAGTAGCAGGACTCCATGGGTACACAGTGAGTAAAGAGAACAAATCTTGCCACGTTTTGTTTTTTTAGATGAGGCAAACGAAGTAGCAATGTTACTGACAGAAAGAGGGAACACAGGAAAGGTAACCATTTGTGACCTGCTGAGTCTACTGTACTCATAGGTAACAGTAGGAGAAGCCCATTGTAAAGATGTCATTCAATCATTCATATGGTCAACTATTTCCCAGGGTTCAAACTGGATGCTAGATCTTAAGTATACAAAATAGACATGACCATGCAAGCATATAATAAAATAACCACCAAAAAAACCTGAGATATGGTCTAAAGGAAATAGTACTAACAATATAGCATGTCTGTGGTTACCTTGGAGCTGAAACCTGTAGGAAAAAATGAAGCCATCCATGCTGAATACGGAAACCCATGAGGAATTTGAAGAAGCAGGTAGAGTATCAAAATACAGGTCTAATAGGCCACAGCACAAAAGTTTGAAATTTGTCAATAATGGCAGTGATAGAATCCAAGTTATGGTTTTTAAAAAAAATCATCTTGGAAGGAGTGTAGAAAGAGAGTGGTGGTGGTGGGGGGAAGGGGTCAGATAAAGCAAAGAGAGAAGGGAGTAAGGCTGGAAAGAGAAACTGGATGCGACAAAGGAGAAGAAAACCAATAAACAAGGATGCTGCAGAATTCCTGTGAAAGACAAGGCTTGAGCTGGGGCAGCAGGTGGAACTGAATGATAAGAGAACTAGGATTTGATGATAGACTGGGCATCAGGAGCAAAGAAGGAATTTTTAAAAATACTGTCATGGTTTGAATGTGTGTTTCCCCCTACAGGCTCTTGTGTTTGAATCCTTAGCTAATGTTGACCTTTGGGAAGGTCATGGCGTCTTTAGGAGGTGAAACCTTGCTGTAAGAAGGCAGGTGGGCCTTGAGATTTGGTAGTGTGGCCCTACTTCCTTTTGGAGTTTGCCTCTTGCTTCCTCTGCCTGCACAGTTTCCAGTTTCTGCCTCCAATCACACCTTTTCCACCATAACAGACTATATCTCTTCTGGAACCTCAAGCCAAATAAATCTTTCTCCCTTAAGATGTATATGAGTACTGTCTTACAGCAGCAGAAAGGTAATCGCAACAATGACTTCTCAATGTCTGACTTGATCAGTTAGGTGTGTCTCAGAGTTCTTTATGTGGGTGTGACAGTGGGAGATCTGCAATCAGCTGGCTGTTGAATTTGGGCTCATCAAGCATAGGTAAGTAGGGGACTGAACTCAGGGGACAGAGCTGTTCTGGAAGTGGAAAACTGGGAATGCACATGTAATTACGAAATCATCTTGGGACAGGGGAAGGAGAGAGAAGAGAAAGCCCTGGGAAATTTAGCTTGAGAGAGAGAGAGAACAAGTTATTTTTTTTTTAAAGCAAACAGTTTAACATAGATTTTCAAGACAGGTGGTCAGGCTAAAGGGAAACCATGAGAAAATTTCCTTGTGTCTCCTTTGCAACATATTTCTACACTGCACCAGTACTTTTTTTTTTTTCCTGAGTCACATACCTCACATGGGTCATAAAGATATCTGTAATTAATCTATCTGTTGAAGAAAAGAACATTAATGACCTTTCTTCCCTCCCTGGGTCTAAACTGTCAAATAGAAAATAAAAAATCTGAAAATACTGGAAGATTTTTGACTGACTTAAAACAATGAACATAAGATTTAAGTATGCAATGATTATGATCATGTAAACGTTATTTGTATGTTTTCAATTTTCATGTCAATTTGCTATAATAAATACATTTATAGTGATATTGTTAATAAGATGTATTTGCTGCTATACATAAGCCATTTTTTAAAAAATCAAATAAAGTTCTGCACAAAACTGTAGAATTCTCTAACTGCTTTCAGTAGTGAAAGGTTTTCAGTAACCAATAAAATAAGGTCAAATAGCAAAGCAATTTCTGTTATGTAATCAAGTGTTCCTGTTTCTAAAAAAATTAGTAGTAGAGAGATAAGAAATTTCACCCACCTTTAAGCTCAAATTTGAATTTGAGAGTGACAGAGCAAGCAAAATAAAGAAATAGGAACAGAGAGCGAGAAAGAGAGAAGAGACTGGAAGTGTAACTCACTGTACCATTTCCTGCGTTCAATAACCTGAACCTAAGCCAAAAAACCTAAAATGATGTGTCAAGTCCATGTCTGTACTCTCCTTCTTCACCCACATCCCTCATATGGTAGCAAACTTGTAGTCAGCCCATCTTCTGGGTCTGTCACTACTTTATTCATCAATCAGAACAACTTTACTTGCAACGGTCTCAGAGTCACATTTGAGTTCTAACTCAGCAGAGGTAGGAACGCCAATGGAACTCAAAGTAATTCCCCTTCCCTCCCCGCCTATTGTGCTTACTACTCCAAATTGTTCTGTGCGATATTTCCTCCATTTCAAAACTCTGTTCCTCTCACCAAATTAAAAATCCAATCTACCTTGCAATCCAAGGTTATACCCTGAAAAAAAAAAATTGTATGGCAGCAGATTGATCTAGATAACCTTTAGTAGCCTCCACCTCTGTTTGCTACATCCTGGTCCCCCTCCCGGCCCTATATTCCAAAGCTTGGATGTGACTTTCACTTGTAGATCGGCAAATACTTTATTTAGTACTTTAAAACAGATGTGGTCTGTAGATTTAGGTGAAGACTCCATCGGAAATAACCGAGCGCAACAAGTGTCGCGAGCTCTTCTCTCCAGAACAGTCTGGTGTCCTCTCCTTAACGAGGTTCTCCCAGGGCCTCAAACGGGGTGATTAGCCCTGAAGGCTGAAGAGAGAAAAGGAAGCAAGTTTCCGGGGCCCTGCGGACCAAGAACCTCATCTTCGTCTAGGCCCAAGGGCAAGGCCAGGGGAACCTGATCCAGTTCCTCTAGGACTGGGTAACCCGCTCAGGAGGGCCAAGGGCAATTGATCTTCTTGGGGGGCTGCGGCGCGCCTACCACTTCCTGCGGAGATTTTCAGCACGGAGGAGGTTGCGCGCTTCCCATTGGCTGCAGACCGGGCGCCGCACAGTCTGGGTGGGCCGGGCCTGGCGGCGGGGCGGGGTCCAGTCACCAACAGCGGGGTCCGCTACATTCCCGCTGAGAGGGCGACTGCCCCGCACCCCGCAGTGCAGTCCCTTCTTGGAGTCCCTTGACTGTTTTTGTTTTAAAGGCTATGAGGGGCAAGTTAATAGTTTTCTCAAGAATCGAAACGAATCTCTTTGCTGCGCGGGGCTCCTGGCTGTCACTCTACTGGCTCTGGCTGTCCTCACTTAGGTCCGCGATGGTGACCAGAGGTTGGGGGGGAACCCCACTGCTCAGGCAGGCGTGCGGGGGTCGGACCTTTTTGCACCGACTCTCAAAGACGTAGGTTGCAGTTTGCACAGCAACGCGGGCACAGCACGCTGAAGTCTCCCCGCGTCCGGGTCTCCCCCTTGGCACGCACTGTCATCTTGCACCCCGGTTCTTCTCTCACCGAATGTCCTTCGCTTTCATAGTTTCCCTACCTCGGGTCGCCCCCCCCCCATCGGATCACACTCCCCTGGCTCTTGCCTCGGGGTCACACCTTCCCTGCGACTCTGGAGCGCGCACTCCCGGGTCGCCCACGTGCTCCCCCTCATTCTACCCGTGGGCGATCGGCACCACACGGTGGCCCCTCGCTCGGTGGATCGTGGGAACCAGGCGGGGTCCCGCCGTTCCTGTCGGTCCTGGGCCATTCATTCCAGCCCGGTGGGTCTCCAAGACTTCAAAGATGCCCGCAGCCTGCGCGGCCCCCTTACCAGGGCACGGCGGCGGCGGCGATTGGGGGCGCCCGCTGGCGGGGGAGGCCGAAGGGACGCGTCGCAGTCCCGCTGGATCTCGCTCTCGGGCTCCGCGAGTTCATCCTCTCCAGAACCCCTGCCCAGGTCGGGCCACGCGTGGGTCACCTGGACCTGACATCGCCTCTCCACCCGCCGGAGGCCCTTCCAGAGCAGGGAATCCGGATCAGAACTGACTTTTTTCTCCACTAGCCTGACCCTCTCTCCTAAGGAAAGCGAATCTCCCTTGGAGCTTAAGCCATATTTCCTTCTTTCTTTCCTCCCTCGCATTGGACACCCCTAATTGACAGGCTCTAATCCTCGGATCGGAACTACTTCTGCCGGGAAGATTTGGCCGGCTTTTCCTTTTCTCTCAGCATTCCTGAAAAGCCAATTCGTTCTGAGCTGCGTTGATGGCGGGCTGGGGGAGGAGGGCTACTTCCAACTTCTGGCACCACCTGGGTGGTCGCTATAATCCCGGGGTTCTTTTTTAGCCGGGTATTCTCCTCTGCTCAATAAAGGCGACTTTGCGGGAATAGTTAAAGTTTACGTCTCTTTTGCCATTGATCTGGCTGGAAAGGAGCATACTCATTGCTTTACATTTGATCTGCATTTAGCTAGACTGAGATTTTTTGGAAGGCAGGGCTGTGATTCCATACAGGGCAAATAAATTGTAGCAGTGCATTCGGTTATGTTAAGTTCAGCTTGAATTCGATTTTGCTTAAAGCTTTCCACACACTTAAAAAAAAAAAAAAAGTCCTGTAAAATATTCCAAGAAAAAGAAATGGTGGGGGAGGAAGACTAGACAGAGAATCTCAGCATAATTTCAGATCCGTAGAAAAGATTAACTCTCTCCTCAATGCTGAAGACAGATCTTCAATGCTGAAGACAGACCTTACATACCTTAAGCAGGAACACAGAATAAACGTTCCAAGTTCTGTCTTTTCCATGCTGAAGGTGGCAGCCTTAACAGGTAACCTCTGATTCTTAAAAACTTTTCTGACATTCAAGTTCAAATCTAGAGGTTTGTCAGCTGCTCTGTTTCAGATATGATTTGTCCTCAAGGAATTCAGTGTTGGAAACCTGGTCCTCACTGTGACAATGTGAAAAGGTGGTGGAACCTTTAAGACAGGGACCCTAGTTGTAGGTGGGTATGTTTTCAAGGCTTCACCACTATTTAAAAGGATAAATGGAATACTCATGGGATCCTGGTCATTTCTCACAAAAGGCACCCCACCTTCAAGATTCTGATTTCAACAAGTGATTATTTCCCCTCTCTGATGGAATGCTCCATGTTTTGACACAGGCTAAAGACCCCTCAACAGAAACCAAATCAATGAAGTGGCCTGATCTCAGAATTTCAGCCTCTGAAACTGCCAAATAACTTTTCTGTTTGTTTGTTTGTTTCTTTCTTTCTTTAAACAGTCTGAGGAATTTTATTGTGCCAACTAGAAAACATATTAGCAAGTAGTTTTTTGGTTGTTTGTTTGTTTTGCTTCCCTCCCCAATTGGTATTTTCACCTCATTTCAGGAATGGGCAAAAGTTTTACATGACCAGATTAATTTTTTAGAAAACTTGGTGGCAATAGAAACCCGTGCTAGAGCATTAATGAGTATAATATGCTATCCTGTTGATTGTTCACAATGTAGACAGGTTTTTTTCTTAACCATCAATAATTTCTGTAATGCCTCTATTTAAGACACATAAATCTTAATTTTAGTTGTTATAAGCATCTCACTGGCATTTTTTTGCCTACCTGTGCCTCTTTTTTTTCCTTAGAAATCATATATTGATGTCCTTGTAGTTCCGGTATATTTGCTTTCAAATGAGATTGTTTGTCTTACTTTTGTCAAATTGCTATGATAAATGATTTCTTGCCTTCATCTTTACTAGATATCATCAAATTGTTCTTCAAAGTGATTGCAACTCTTTGTTCTCCAACCTGTAGTGTGATAGACACCTATTTTTCCCATAGCTCCAATATGTGCCACTGTAAGGTCTTTCCACCACCACCGTGCTATATTTTGGAAACACAGTGGTATGGCCTTTTAATTTATTTGTTCCTAAATTACTCTTCAGCGTTGTTCAACAGAACTTTCTATGGCAATGTAATTCTTTCCTTTTAATGAATTTCTTTTAACTTTGGTTAATTCTCCAAGTTGCCACCAATTTTTCCTACCAAGGAAATTGGATCATGTCAACCCAACAACTTTAAAATATGAAAAAAAACTCAAAAAATTTTAGATTATAGTTTTTTTGTTTCGTTTTCGTTTTCGTTTTCCTTTTTTTTTTTTTTTTTTTTTGTCTATGTCAAATTATATAGCTTAGGACCACAAAAGTTTTAAATCCAACTTTACTCTGGGACATCAGCTTGAACCTTGTTTCAGTCTCTTATGTGCTATGTTTTAACTATGTCATATATGCTAAAGATCTGCTCATGCAAGCCTTTCAGCTAACTCTTAACTTTTCTTCCCTCACTTGCTCATCCTTTTGCTTTACATAAATCTTCCTTGAGTCTCATGATGATGAAAAGTTTTTCCTTATTTAATTTTTTATTTATAGCCCTAGTACCCACACTATTTCAATCCAAAGAACTAGGATTCACATCCTTTCATCTCAACGTACCAGCCAACAGTTGAATCAAATTACTGAACCTCATGAGGTTTTCAGTGTCTTTACTGACAAATGGATAACAAAAATTAAGGGATATATTGAGATTTGCATGCAAAAATGCATGTGAAACTCTCAGAACCATATCTGAATTTACAAGGATATTCGTTGAATCTCATGAGGTTTTCAATACTTTTACTTGCAAATGGATTGTAAACATCAAGGGATATAAATCAAGATTTAAATTAAAAAATGCATGTAGAACTCTTGAGCCATGTCTGAATTTACAGCAATGTTTGTTGTTAGTAAATATATTGAGGAGTAGATGATGTTAGCTGAAGCAAAAGCAATTGTTCCAAGCATGATCTAAAATGTATTCATGTCGGCTGGAAGATAAAGATTATAAAGTGTCAACTCACAAAGAATGAACCCATGCCAGGTGTGTTCCTATCACAATACCAGTTGCCTTCAGAGGTTGTAACTGTGATACACACAAATCCCTAGCATCTTATTGACTGAGAGGGTAGAGAATACTGATGTCATAAAAGAAAATCTTGAAAAATGGAAGAGGCTTAAACTTGACCGAAATCAAACCATGTCATTTTTTTTGACAACCTCTGAAAATAAATAAACACATCCCATAGTAGAATCATCTGTAAGAAAGAAAACAGACTCGTAAGGCCTTTGTGAATATGAACTTCAAAGGAAAATCAGCCATACCTTTAGGCCTACCAATCATTGTTGTAAATTATTCCCCCATCAGAGCCATAGACAAGACAGAAAAAAGGAAAATGGCCATTATAATCTTAGATTCCTTGTCAGACACAATAAATATGTGCCTTTGATAAATATTTTCTGGCCTAAAACTGCACATCAGTTTAAATGACTTTTGCCCTTCACAGTGGCAGGATTAACCCATCTTCAAGTCCCAGATGTTGCTAGTATTGTCTCCAAAGCAAGCATGCTTCTGGTTAGCATCAGTGCGCTAACAAAGAGCTGTAGCTTATAATACCAACGACGTCCTGCCACAGGACACTCTTCCTGGGAAAACATCATGTAAGTGTTTATTCACCTTAGATAATGATTCAGTGATGGACAAAAGTAATGATTACACCGAAGTCCAACTCGACAAACCAATGAATTCAGTGGAGTTACAGGAATGGGGTGAGGGTTACTTACTGTGGCAGAAACAATTCAGAGGCAGCTACTTCACAAAAAATCTCACCCCAACTTGGGTGAAACTCATAGAAACTGCATCCCCAGAGCTCTCCGAATGACTTGCACCCAGCTCAGCTACTCAGAGTCTTTGTCTGAGTGATTGACTGGCCAGGGAGTTTCTCCCACTAACCCTGAGAAGTTATTTACTGCTTTTTTTTACCTTGGGCAGAGCTCCCAAACCCCCTGAATCTTGTTAATTTTAGGAACTTCTTGAGACTAATGAACTGTTTATTATCTGAGCCTTCCTTAAGAATATGTTTCAAGTTGAATTACCACCTTCTCCTCAGGTTAGATTGAGGGCAAAGTCCAAGATGGCATTATCTCATGTCTGCAGAGAAAATGCCAAACAATACATGAAAATGGGAACTTCAAAGAGGAGAAAGTACTTACTTCTCAGGCTATATTATCACTATATTATGGAAAGATCAGCTTGTACTTAAGCAGTACTTGTACTGAGATATATGTGTGTGTGTGTGTGTATGTGTGTATATATATATATATATATATATCCTGCCAAATGAAACCATCTATGAATAGTTACAAATGAATTTACTTCTTTTTTTAAAAAAAATCTGTTATTCTACATAGTAATCCTTGATTGGAAGATATCATCAGAATTTATTGTGCTTTCTGAAAGTATGACACTTCATTTAGAATGAAGATTAGACTGAATTGTTCACATACCTGAGAAAGATGAGGCTCTGGAATTTCATGGAACTTAGACTGAATACAAAATGAGTGAGTCTAACTTAATAAAATCATCATGAGGTCCTGATAATTAACTGTGTTTTGAAAATTCTATCAAAATAATCATTAAATATTATACTGAATTCTAAGTTCAATTTATTTATGGAAATGACTGTGGACAAAAGGAACAAATGGTCAAAACCAAAACCAACCATCCATTTCCACAACATTTTAGAGATGCATTGTACAAATAAATACACCTTGTCCTCATTGTTCAGTCTAGTGGAAATTTATACCAATGGTCTAAAGAGAAGAGACAGATGATGAAACAGATGTGAGACAGATGAACATTTTCTCAGGTAACGAGCATTTCAATAGACAAAATGCCTTTGGTAGAGGCATGTCTAGCCAAGTATACAGAAGGATGCCAACTCTCTCAATCAGCTCCCTGTAATTTATTCCAGGGCCTAAACCCACCCATCATAGGCTGGACCTTCCCCATCAACTAGACAATCTCCTTCAGGTTCACTCTGGGCTTAACTCAACTACTAATTCTCCACAAATGTACCCAAAGCTCAAACCCTCAACTGTCAAGTTGATACTCGTGCCTAACCATGACAACCAGGAATCCTATTATTATTCATTCAATAGCCACTACAGAAGAACTCAGTGGGTATGAGAGAGATGTACAATGGCATAGTTACTGAACAGCAGCAGCAGACTACCTAATGGTTATATGACATCATAGTTCTCCTTCAAAGTTGATAAGCACAGAACCTTCATTTTGCCAAAAAACATGATGCTGTCTTGTTATCTAGATCGTTATCCTTTGAGGGCAATGGCAGAGCTCCTGTGATTTAGCCTTGGAGAGTTTTATTTTATGTATTTTTGTGCTTTTTGTAATGGCTTGGGTTCTCTTAACAGTTAGCCTTCTAAGAGGTGAGTCATAGGAACATTCCTTCTTCTCCCCTAATGTGTACTGTCTCCACTGAGCTCCACTATCTCACACAGGCAAACTTACCTTCTTGTGTAAAACCCAGGGTGTTTGCCTTGATGTAAAGTGACGTCTGGCCTCAGAATCCTAAAGGATTTTCTGCAGTCCTTCCTCATGGTATGTGTGCGTGCAGTGGAACCCTGTTTCAAATCCTTAAGGTAAGAATTTTAATGAGAAACAACTGTCAGAAGAACTCATTTTCTGCATTCGTGTCACCACACTATTGTGAAAAATGAGTTTTTGCTCAAATTAAGCTGCTTTTGACTGGACTTGGAGAAGAGGGGGAGGGCACTGTTTTGTGTATATGAGCAGAGCTGGAAAAATAAGTGAAGATTCTTAAAAGAAAAAGGACATGGTCTCAGAAGTGAAGAAACAGGAGAACTTCCCGCCATCCCACCAGGCTGGTGTTTTCCCAGCTCCTCAGCACTCTTGTAAATTTGTAAATTTGCCACAGCTCACTTGTAAATTTGCCAGGGTGGCAGGGACACATGACTCTTAGCTGGGAGGCATGCCAGCTATGAGAAGCCCCCAATTCCCAGGAGGGAGAAGGGGGCCAGTGCTCAGAGACCACCCTGAGTTATATTTGTTTGGGGGGGGGATGTTCACCAGGACCGATAGCAATTTTCCCAGACAGATGCAGCTCCCACTGGAATGCCTTGCTGAGAATTCCATCAACCCCCCAGTATCAGACCTACACCTTATAAAATAAATCCTTACGTTACAATGAAGGCAAGCACAGCCTTCTCTATCTGGCCCAGCATGTCACCTGATCTGTCGGTTTTGTGCCTCAGTCCATTTCACCAGAAACCCTTTGTTTATTCTCAGCAGACAGAAACCCATAATTCTTATCCATTTTATTGATTCTCCCTCTGTCCACAAATCCCCCCTTCATTCCTCTTCATTCCTGGTTACCTCATTGTCCTTCAGCCTCCAAAGAATCAGCTCACACCCGTGAGCCAGACAGATAGATTAATGTCCCCGTTTCCCAAGGTGTGCGTTTGGTCTGACTCCAGCTGGCCACTGAGATTGTGAAGGTATGACCCTTCCTGAACTTATGCATATTGCCCATTTTCAGTCCTCAGAACCTGGGGCAGGGGGTGGGGTGGAGTGGGGGAGATTTCTACCTTTCCAAACATTTCTGAGTTGAGGGGGGATTTAATTTCTCTGATCAAAGACAAACTCCTCTTGAAACTTTGAACCCTAATAGATAGTACAGGTGGCCTTAGACATTTGAAGCGTTTGCGTTCTGCTTCTTAGGGAATTTTGAATTCCAGGATGGCTCCACCAGCAGACAACTTCACCCCTCTACAGATGCTGTGAGCCACCGCCCATGTGTTGCAGCCAGGCCCACCGAGTTCACAGCTAGCAGTTTCCACAACTCCAGAAGGGCACACAGCTTGCGGGTGTGAGGAAGATGGGCTGAGGGATGCTGGGAAGTCAAGAAGCACTTCGTTCTTTTGAATAAGGAGGGAAGAACAAAAAGAGGCAGTTTAGCCTGCTGGCCTAGCTTTATAGAGCCACTCTTCCAGCTGCCATTGTTTTATTGGGCTTATTCCTCCAGTGTTTTGGAAGGGTCAATGGAGTAGCAAGCGTTTTCCTTACAAGAAAAGTTTTTGCTACTCACTGTAACTTCTGAGACTCAGGATCCTTTCAGTGAGAGTTGTGTGATCAGAACTGATTGTTAGCGCTGACCTCTTGTAATACTATGGAATCATACTTGTATCATTGTGTTCACCATATTCCTGACTTTTATTCAGAGAAACACTGAAAGTGAATAGGATAATACCTCCACCCAGGGAAAATTTAAAATCAAAGTACCTGGTGTACTGATCCTTTCTCTTCCCTGGCTCTCCTCTCCTTTCCACCATCATCCTTTTCCTTCTCTTACGCTACTGAACCAAGGGAAACCATTCATCTAAATGCCTTCAAATATAATGAGGAGACAATTTCATTTCTATTGGGCAGCTAGTACAATGAGGAATGTCACGTCTTGTGGGGACCACACCCCTCAGAAGTTTGCCTCGCTTCCCTAGTAGATCTGGGACACACTTTAGCAATGCCAGGCTATAGGAGTATGACTCCACCTATCATTTCTCTCCTCTTCGACTCTCCCACCATGCGGTCATACCATGGCTACTCTCTTCTCTCCTAGCTATATACTTAAGGCAACTCTTCCTGTTCTCTCTGACCTTAAGCTGTCTCCTCTGCTCCAATGCTTTCCCACCTTAAGGTGGGAATTTCTTCCTTTTCTTAATTTTAGTAAAACCCTTGCTTTCACCTCTCGATGAGTTCTGATTTTGATCTTTGGCTCTGGAACACAAGAACCCCAAGGAAGAGAAAAGCCACACAATAAGATTTTAAAAATTCAAGAGAACCTTGAAGTGTTGGAGCTCTTGCCTCTGCATTCATGAATACATGTTTACATACATTGAAAACAAGCCAGTTGTTGCTCACCAATATACTAGGATTCAAAACAATGTTCAAATGCTTTTGGAAGTAAGGGTTTGGTTTGGTTCACTTGTTAGGCTGGTGAAATAGTTTAAGGTAAAAGAAATTAAGTGTCTGACAGTTCTGGTGACAGAGGAAAAAGACTCAGAAAGGGAGTTGGCAGGACCAGAGAGGCAAGAACAGAGAACCATCCTTGCTGTGCTCCCCTAGTCTAAGGTCCACATCTGCTGACCCTGGCCTGCCTGCTCAGCTCAGAATAAGTACAAAGCCTTAGTACATGTCTAACTGTCTGCAAAAGCAAGACGAATGAAGTCTTTCACAAGGCAAGTGTTGGTGGTAAGGTTGTCATTGCATGTAGTTACAACAAACTATTCATCAAATTTATGTGTGCATACAGTCTTACCTTAAATTCAGACACCTGTTTTAACTGCCTTGCATCTATTTTAATAAAGTAGTCAAGTCACTTCCAAAGAAAAAAAAATACAACCAGCAATAGATTTCTGAAGCTGTAGGATCCAAGAGCAAAGTCAGAGTAAAAGAGGTGAAACCCAAGCACTTTTTCCTAATAAATGAGAGAATTCAAATTATCAAAACTGCTTCTAGTCTTCTCGTTCTCTAGATGAATCAACCATTTCATGGCAGATGATAATTGGCTGGTTGGTTGTGGTAGAATCTCTCATTCCACACTCTCTCCTTGAGACAGGATGTGACACTGCTGCAAGAAAGCACAGCTATGTTCCCTCCTGATTGGAGAGGTCTTGCAACCATGACAGAAATGATACTTCTAAAACTAGGCCATCAGAGAAAATCAGTTTCTTCCTGATTCTTTATCATCACTTGCTTCTGGACGCCAGAGAACAAGCTAGGAAGAAATCAAGCAGCTGTATACAGAGCCATGTGTGAGTTTGAACTGACTGTAGCCTCTCTGTCAGCTGACGGCCTGCACCAGTCATGTGCATGAGTGATGCTTAGGTGATTTCAGTCCCAGGAATTGTCTCCGGCATCTGAGCTTCCAGCTGAGCCCTTCCCTTACTTGTTAGAAGAAAGAAATAAAGGATTTTTGTAGTGAGTCTCTCAGTTTTGAGAGTTTTCTTATGCACCCATCAGTAAATTTAACCTTGAACTCTTCTCTAACTCACTGGGAATTCATCATTGGTTCTCTCAGGATCATATACACAAATATCTACATATCTCTAAGTCATCCAAACCAGGACCTTGGGCTTCAGAAATTAAGCCATGAGAAAGAAGTTAAAATTCCCTGCACAAACCAGAGCCATAAACTAAGGAAAACAGAACTTCAAGAACAATGGAACTTTTGCTAGAAATGCAGAAATGGATGAAATATTTAAGCATGCAGGAAGCAAAATAAGAGACATTCCAAACTCATCACCAAGATTAATATATGTCAACAGCTTGTCTAATTTAACTCAGAGTACTAAATCTTCCTCCTCTTTCTAATTTTTTTAAATAGATCTAGTCCTGTAGGCCAAGCTGGCCTGAAACTCATAACCCTCTTATCTCAACCTTCCAAGCACTGTACTCAGGTGTTACGCTATCATGCCCAGCTCTAAAGCTTCTTAATGTGTGCTCATATGTTCTTTTCTTTGTACAAGTACACCATATACTGTGTTTCCTGTTCCCATCTAATCACACTCTCAAGAGTTCTTAATTTGACAATTATTTATTCAATTCCAACTATGTCTTGATTTTACTGTCTAAATTTCTTATTGTCATGGATCATTTATAGACACCATGTTTTCAGGGACAGTGAAGGGAAGGGTTTGATGTGGCCTGCCACAGTTTTCGGCTAGCCTGAAGCATTCTGCTTCTGATTTTGCACCTTTGTGTATACTATTCCTTCTTGCCTTCTTCTTCCATGTAATTATATAAAAGAATCCTTTAAGAATCAGCGTCAGCTACAACAAGAAGTCTTTTTCTGAACCTTGTCTGCTCAGGTTGATCCACTCGCCTTTGTGCATTTGCCTGTCTTTGTGCTTTGTGCTCCACTGTGAGCATTGGCCACTTGTCTATTTCTCCCATCTTGTCATTAAGTCTTTCAAGGCAATGCTCTTGTATTTATCTTTATCTTTTAACCCTTTTCAGCATGTTGTAACTGAAAAAGTACTAGCTCATAGGATGTACCCAGAAATGCTTGCTAAATAAATACACAAGCATACAGAGATGTAGCCCAGTTACCTTCCTTCTTTTGGAGCATTCTGGAAGACCATCACTTCTATCCCACAGGGAAAACTGGTCTTTGTCTGAGTGGTTCTGGATTTTGAAACGTCCTTTGTCAGATCTTACTATCAGTTTCCTGTACACAAACTCAACAATTTAAATATATGGTTTGCTTCCCTATTTCTAAGGGAAAATGTCAATTGCTTTTGCCTTGTGAGGTAACAGTTATGCTCAGAAGCTTAGTGACCCTTATTGACTGCAAGTTCTCATTACAAAGAAGTCAAGTCTCTTTTGTGAATGGCAAAGAGCTGTTTATGGTACTCAGCTGGGTACGTGGGGGAGTGATTAGTGAGCATGCTGGACTTACGGCTCACAGAACCCAAGTAGCCAGTCATTTCACTGGGACTAAGGCACGGCTGGGGCATCACATGAAGGAGTTTTACCCTGAATTCCTTCCAGAAGCTAATTGGGGCCATGAAGACCACAGAGCACAGGTGTTCCGTGTTCTCTACAGCTCACGTTCCTACATAAACAGACCGCTGCTTTCTCCAGCCTGGTGAGCTCCTGGGTGGTCCTAGGGCCGCCTTCAAAGGGAAACATGTCGGCCTCCTCTCTCGTTGCTAATCATCTGAAGACCTGTTTAACACAAAACTAGACTTCATTCTGGGATCTCTAGTGACTGAGCTCATGAGTTCTCTCCTGAGGGGGAACTTAAGTGTTCAAACCAAGACCCGAGCCCTTAAAGGAATAGCCAAAAGGTGTAGGAAAACTAAAACTAGAAGAAGCAGGTAACTTCTACAGTGGAAACTTCAATACCTTTCACTGAGATTTTGACCATAACTGTTACCAATCAAGATGAAAGCAATTGATATTTTCCCTTGGAAATATAGAAGCAAGCTATATTGTTAGGATTCCAGTTTTTGTGGTTCATGGGAACAGAGACAGAAGCATCAACAGGAAGCTTTGCTACCTGGTGCACTGGAAGAAATAACAAGACATCCTGACTCAAAAACAAAGTAGGAGAGAACAGACTCCTCAAAGGCTTTCTTTGGCTTCTTCTGCAGACACACAATAAAAATATACTAAATAAGGAATGCACATAGATGATGGCTTGAGTGACTAGTAGTTTCATCTCCTTTCTGAACGTGGGTCGGAAACAGAGGCGCCAGAGTTCCAGAAGCTGAGTTTTACGGAATAAAATCTAACCGAGAGTTAAGTAAGATGCTAAATTCATTTCAAATACTTGAAACCTCTGCAGTGAGGACTCATATTCAACAAGAATATTTTTCTCAACATTTTAGCTTTAGCTTTTTCCTCCTGCTTCAGGCCATCACATAGCAAATATTTTTCAATTAGGGCCTCGTTGACTCTAACCTATCAACTGATTTTGTAAATAGTGTTTTATAGAACACAGCTATGTTCAATCTTTTCCTTATTTCTCGTAGTGGTTTTCAAACTGCAAACATTATAAAGCCAGGTAGTTACAATGAAAACTGTTCAGTCCTCAAAACCTAAAATACTTTCTGACCTTTTGCAGAAATACTTTGCTGACCCCACAGACCAAAAATACATCACTGTGGCTGCCCAGTAATGAATCCCTGTGTCTAGACTTGAATGTGGAGGAATTTGAGCTTGGATGGCTAGACTAGAGCATCTTTAATGACTCTTGCAATTCTGCATTGTAAGGACTTGAAAACTCAGCATCATGTATCTATATTTTCTCTCATAAATAAAGCATGTGAGTTGGGACGAAGGCAGCAGATGTGATCTTATAGCAAATCTTGGAGCGTTATGGGTATGTTAAAAACAGGCATTTCTGTTTTGTTAATTCTTATGGTGCTGATGCTCGGGCCCAGTGAATTCTACACCCAGCACATTAGTTAAATAATGAATAGTCTCCGAAGACATTTAAAGCTGAATACATGGATGTGAGCCATGTCAGATTATATGAACATCAACAAGTAATGGAGAGAACTCTGTCTACATAATTGTACCATTTTGCTTGTCGGTGTTTATAAAATATCATTCCTATCTTCTGTGAAAACTCCCCCTAGACATGGAAGTTTGTAATTATGTGAATATTTTATTAATTTATTTATTGACCAGCCATCTTAAGCACACAGCAACATGAAACAAAAGAGGAAATGTGGTTGCCCCCCTGGAGGACTGTGTTGCTTGGTTCTTGGAATTTCTCCCCGTGCCTCAGGACCTATTATAATGTTTTGATTACTTTCTAAAGTATTTCCACACAATTAAGGTGCAAGTCTGATAAATTATGCATAATGTCAAAACCTTGGGACTTAAAGCCGGCTGGATTCCTCCTGGCATCCCTGGGAACTTTGGCTTCATTTTTAATTAGAAAATACAACTTTTGAAATTACAATTTTGTAAGCCTCCTCTATTCTCTGTAGATCTTCATTTGGCTGGCTGATTAGTCACCTGGTCTTTTAACTTCGGCCAAACTTTCTCTGAATGTAAGAATAATTTCAAAAGTATATATTTAAAAACATCTGATCCCTGATGCATTCTTTAGAATGACCATCTATAAAGATGTGTGCATACATAGTTTAAAAATATTAATTTGCTGTAGTTTTATGTATCTTTGCTAGGAAATTGTTGCAGTTTGCCTGTTTGTTTTTGCTGAATTCATGACAAAATGACTCATGGGAACAAGGGATTTTATTTTGGTTTGTGATTTTTCAGTTACATTTTTTAGTCCAGTTTGACAGGATAGCTCATACTAATACCAGTCACCAAGGGAACTGATCCATACCATATCCATAGGACTGCTGAGACAGGGTCAAATCTCATTTTCCAGATAGCATATCTGTGTAAGGATACCAAAGAATGCCAACTTCCTAAACCAGCTCCCTCCATTTTATCGATGTGTCCAGGGAATGGTCCTGCCCACCATGAGCTAGATCTTCCCTCATCAATTAGACAATCTCCTACAAACTTGCTCACAGCCTAATCCAACTACTAACTCTTTATAAATGTGCCAATTGTCAAGTTGATATCTGTAGCTAATTAGCACAGAAATATACTGAATTTAAATGATTTTTTGTATTGAGTTTAAAAAGCACAACAGACATATGTGAGTCATATAACAGAAATACATAATGTAGAATGGTTTTCAGGGGGAGAAAAATACCTTATTATTTCTAAATGGAAAAGAAGTCTTATTTCTAGAAAAATCATTGTAGTAGACAAAAGAGTTTTTCATGCATGTACACTGGGAATATATGGAGGTCCATGATTTCTAAATATTACACCGTGTTAATGTGATGTTTTCTAATTGTTCTCAAGAATATTTTGTCTTCTACATGACCAACAAACAAGAATTTTCAGCATACATTTCTTTAGTACTTCTTCCTTTCTCGTGCCTCTAAGTATATAAAATTTTATGTTAGGCACTTAATCAGAATTTATTGATGAATGACCAAAGTATTTTAGTAAGCTCATCAGACAGTCTACTGAGAATTTTAAAAAAATGAATGACCTTCAGCTTGTAGACAAGAAAATTCTGTAACACAGCTTATAGGTTCTGGAATTGTCTGGAAGATAACTTATATAATAGTTCTACATGAAGTCATTCTGCTGATGTTTATTTAGCATAATAAAAATCTAACAATAGATTAATGAGCCCAATGAATTATTTAATCACTTAATGAGTCATACATACACACACACATTCTATTAAATAAGAGTATAAGAGTCTGTGTTTCAGTGAGGTTGCTCAATGGATAGCTTACTCTTATGAAAAACTTCTTTGGGCTTTAGAAAATTCAAGGGCAGGGGAGATGGCTCACAAGGTAACAGCAGTTGCCAAGCAAACCTGATTAACCTAGCTCAATACCTAGAACCTACATAAAAAAGTAGTTGTGGTGGCAAGCATCTGTAATCCAGTACTGCCGTGGCAAGGCAGGATGAAGACACTGTAAAATTTGCTGGAAATTCACAGCCCAACTAGCCTGGTGTCTGCTGTGGTAGAATCAAGAAGGATCTTGTCTCAACAGATGAAAAGTGACAACCAACTCCTGCAAGTTGTCCTCTGATCTATACATGTGCACTGTGGCATCCATTCATGCTCATGCATGAATACATGCACGCATACACACAATTATGAAGATTATGAAGAAAATAAAAATTCAAGTATTTCACGATCTCAATGTATGAACAGCCCAGTGGTTTTAGGAACTGAAATAAGAACTATGAAGTGATATGTTCTTGGCGAATCTGTGTTGCGTGGCGCATTCCTCTAAACAAACAGCCGCCATTTTTGTTTTGAATCCGTCAGGAGAACCTGTTGACCATGGACTCCTTCAGAGGCAGAGGTGGGTGGAGAGGATTATTAAACCCTCACCTGAGGCTCTGAGCTGGCCGAAGGTAATTGTGCCCTGATTGCACATGCCCACCCATGTGCCTGTTACATAAGGGGTCTGAGAAGGGCTGGAATGCATGTGCGTGGGGACCCTGCACACCTGCCCATACCTGTGCCTGTGCTTGCACTGCCCATGTGTCCATAATGGTGAGGATGGAAGGAATCCTAGAGTGCATAAAATGAGGTAGATTCGTTGAGGAAGTTCCCTCTATGTAGCAACGAGAAAGTGGTGAGTCATAGGGTGGTAAGCTGGCCCTGCTCCTGTCAGTAACCCTCACCCCTGTTCCTGTGAACAAACCCAATAAACCAGTTGGTTTGCCATTAATTTGGTCTGTAGTGAAAGTCCTATCTAGGACTTGTCAAGAGGGTTGTATGTGGTATTTCCCCAGGTAAAGTAATTCACACAACAATCAGTAATAATAGAGATTAATCTTTTGGCAATAAAGTTTTTGATGAGTTGGTAGTTCAATGATTTATTTTTTGAATAATTTTATACACACTGGCCAGCTTCTTAGGGAAACGATCTGTCAGTGCACCTGGGTTTCACCAGGAGATGGAGAGAGTGTCTGCCATATTTGTCAGTCCTATAGCTTTTTGAAGATAAACTCTTGTCCTCCATTTAAAGATAAAAAAATCTCTTAAAATGTCTTTTTAGAGCAGGTGAAGCATCTTTTTAGTCATTGGACATTTTAATATCATAGCATTAGAAACACAAGTGTCATAGTTGGGCACAGGTGTCAACTTTACAGTTGAGTGTTTGAGCTCTGGGCCCATTTGTAGAGAATTAGTGGTTGAGTTAGGCCCAGAGCAGACCTGCAAGAGATTGTCTAGCTGATGGGGAAGGCCCAGCCCATGGTGGGTGGGTTTAGGCCCTGGAATAAAGTACAGACAGCTGGTTGAGAGAGTCAGCATTCTTTTATATACTTGGCCAGACATGCTGGTCTGGCAAGTAAGGATTGTCCCTCTCTCAGCCATTATGTGGTGATGATGTGGCCAGTTCCCTCAGCCCTGGTGTTGGTGCGTGCTCTCACATCAAGCTGGACTATGAACTGTAACCAGTAATCGTAAGAGAATAAATTCCTTGTTCCCTTAAGCCATTTGATGGTCATTTATCAATAACTATGCAGACGAACTAGAACACACAGATTCGTTTTAACCACTGAAGTGACTGGGTCGTAATTCTTAGTAGAGTTCTGAACCAGGAAGTCAAAGATAGGAGAATGTATATATAAAACGGAGGGAGAGAGTGAAAGAGTATGGGGACTGGAGAGACTCAGGGGTTAAGACTTTGCCTTGAAAGCAAAAGGACTTTAGTTCAGATCCCAAATCCTACTTAAAAAATATACCAGGTAGAAATTGTGTTGACCTATACTTCTGGCCCTGGAAAGTGGAGCCTGGGAAACCTCAGAGCTAAGAAATAAGGAGGAAGAGGAGCTAAGAAATAAGGAGGAAGAGGAGCTAAGAAATAAGGAGGAAGAGGAGCTAAGAAATAAGGAGGAAGAGGAATCCAAAATGATTCTCAAAGTCACTCTTGGGCCTCCAGAGGCATACACAATACCCTCTTGTATATATACCTACATATTCACCACATACATACATACATATCCACATCTACACTTGCAAAAAAAAGAGAGAAATGAGCAAAAATACCTAAATTTGTGAACAATGAATGAAAGATAATGAGGAAATAAAAGAGTGTAAGGCCATTAGTTTCTGGTGGATACTTTAAAAACATTACTTTACATCCATTTATTGTGTGTATATGGGGGAGTGTTCATGTGGAAGCAAGAATGCAATTTATGGAAGTCAGTTTTCTTCTATCATATGGGATCCAAAGATCGAACTTAGGTCTTCAGGCTTCATGGAAAGCATGTTTACTCACTAAGCTATTATCTCTCTGACCCCATGGTCGATACTTTGTGTGTGTGTGCGTGTATACATATATGCACACGCACATGTATATGCATACTCATGAAGTCCAGAGTTCTATGTTGAGTGTCTTCCTCAGTCACTCTTACTGATTGGGCTACACTGGCTGGACAAATAGTCGCAGGAATCTTTTGTCTCTACTTTTCCAGTGCCTAGCCTTTCTTTTTAGTAAGTGTATAATAGGCTTCTTCTGGGCTGTATCATGCATCCTTAGTGTTATTTATTCCTCTCCTCCTCCTGTACTCTACATCCTCCTTCACCTTTTCATATATTCTCTTCATTGTTACTTTTTCTATACCTTTAATATCTGTTATTTTATTCTTCTTAGTTCTTACCCTATTATCCTACTTAACAGTCCTTTTCTAGTTTTCCGGATATTAGTTATTCCTATTTAAGCATCCACTTTGAGAATTCAATACTAGGGTCCACATATAAGAGATATGTATATGTACATCCCTGGCTCTTATATGGCTGCCGGGTAACTAAATTCAGGTCCTCATGCTCATGTGGCAAGCAATTTGTTGATTAAGTCTTCTCCCCATTCCAGCGAGTGTATTTGTTATGTAGATGTAGATCATAGTTTGATTTGAAGAAGCCAATGGGCATATGTGTGTCAAAGACAGATGATAAACCCTCTCAGAACCATGACCTTCATCAAATATTCAGTAACAAATAGTTGGTAATAGATTTAAGCAACTTTCTTTCCTATTGTGTCAACATCACACCGCCCACATACTATAGCAACTGTGATAGGAATCCGAGGGATTTTGTATCCGAGGGCTTTGTATCTAACATTACAACGTCATTAGACAAACATCTTTCCTGTAATGTCTTCCATGGTGACAGCTGTGATTGATGGAAAGAGAGTGGTAGAGGTGACTATATGAATAATGACAGGCAGTTAATTAATATATGTAAAAATATTGATTTTTTTTCTCTGTTAGCGGAACATGGACATCTACCACAGAAAGTCTTCATAGGAAAAAGTCAGAGAATGCTTTTCTGAATCTCCCTTTATGGTTCACGAAGAGTATCAAGGTTTTAAGTGGAGTTTTATATATTTTAAATGAAAAAAAAAAGTAAGGTCGACAAGACGACTCAATGGATAAAGGCACAAAAACACAAGCCTGATTACCTGAGTTCAATCATTGGAACCCCTATAAAGGTGGGATGGGCTGGGGGAAGATTAAAGTCTTTGCCTCACAAACAAAAGGACCTGAGTACAGATCCCCAGATGTCATGTAAAATTGTTGGGTGGATATGACAGCAGTCTACAGTTCCAGCCCTGGAAGGCAGAGCCTGGGTAACCTTAGAACAAAGCAATAAGGAGTCAGCAATCCATGACAATTCCTGAATAAAATTCCCAAATGTCACAGGCACACATACTCAACAATTGCCTTCTTGTACACACACACCTGCAAGCAGGCAAAGGAAAAATAAAGGTGGGAGGAGAAAACCCGTTCCACAAAGTCATCCTCTGACTGCTATACATTTTGTGGCATGTATGCATGAGGATGCACACATACAGAAATCAAGTTTCGTTGATTTACTATTGTAGGGGACAGAAAAAGAAGGAGGGAGGCACCATGCTATGGTGCACAGGTGGAGGTTAGAGGACACTTTTCAGAAATCAGTTCTCTCCTCTCAACATTTGGGCTTCTGGGGATCAACCTCAGGTCACCAGGTTTTGAAATCAGACGCCTTGCTCATTCACCAAGCTATCTCGCCAGATAACAAATAAAGTTTTAGAAATGTCTTTTATTTTAAATTCCAACATCAATGTAGAGTTCCGAATCCTCACCAACCTGTTCTGCTTTCACAGAGGAATTAATCCAGATGCACAGAAACTCTTTCCAGAGTGTCCTTCTTTCTCCTTTGCCTCTTCTCATTTTCAAGAGATTGAATGCTGACCCTCTCCTCACTGACAAAGAATTACACCAGGCATCTGGGAATAGGAAAAAATTTTTTTCACCTCTGTGATTTAGGTAGCAATGCAGACATCTGGCAGCAAGGAGTACAGGAAACTTCTTTACCTTTTTCTTCTTTCCTTTCTTGAAGAAAATTATTCCTTAAGAGGGCTCCAGCAAACAGATTCTTATAGTCACTGAGCTCCCTCAAGACCTCCACTGGTGATGAAACCAAATATTCAAAAGGACGTTCATTCAAAAGGCTCGCATTCCCAAATCATTTCAGTCCCATCTCTCTCCTTGAGAGTCTCACCATCTGCCTGCCATCTTACTTTTTTAATATTATTCTGTCAAATATATGCTCTGTCAACGCAGGTAAGAGAATACTGGAAAAAATCTGAATCTACACAAATTAGTGAGTCCACATGACATGAGTTCTGAAGTCTGGAGGGAACTCGCTAATGTAGTCTGGCAAAGATGTTCCCTACAAAGAGTGGCCTCACGTTCTAGCTTACAGAAAGGTCCTCCTTTAGGAAGTGTGCAGGAAGCAAAAAATATGTAAACAGTCAACATTTGTTTAGACTTCCCTGATGTAAACTTTTTAAGCGGACAATTGTTTTATCTTTTACAAGGTCATATATATGATCACACAAAAGGTTTGCAGGACGATAAGTGTATTTTTAGGGATCTGTTATCTGTCTATCTATCATCTATCTATCTATCTATCTATCTATCTAGCATCTAGCATCTATTTATTTTGAGATAGGGTTTCACTTATCCCAATGCTTTTCTCAAGCTCATTATACGAGGATGACTTTGAATTCTAATTCCTGAGTGCTGGGATTTATGTGTAATTTACTACTTCCTAATTATGACAATAAGACCTAGAGAAGTATAAACCACCTAGGAGGAGTGGCTAAAGCCAGACATTTCAGGATCTCGAGCTAGAAAGACCCTAAGGTAGGCTCTCATGGCCATCTGTCTGTAAATACACTCACAGAGTTCACCTGGGAAAAAGGAAGGTGGTTGTCTTAGTCTTCTTTGGGTCATGAGATAATGTGGAACTCTGTCCTTGGGACAGAACATAGATATTTCAGAACAGCTGTGATTACCTCTGGGATACCTTCATAAGACCCAATCTGTTGACGTTCCCCTGCAGAAAAAAGATCATTAGACCCTGACTTGAGGTTTCAGCTGTTCTCTCTCTTTCCCCTCCCCTCTTCCAGCTGCATGGAATCCTGCTCTAGGTTCATCTGGTCTTGGGGATCCAGAAGGGGATGGAAGATTGGGTGGGAGCAGGGACTTAAGTGACACAATTTTTGTGAGCTGTCACCCTTCCTGGGCCTAGGCTTTGGGGGACTGTGCTTTATTTGAGTTGTGCTGCAAGTTATTTGGCATGTTGCTGACAAATTCATGACCAGTTTTTTTTTTTTTAAGGTAGAACAATGGGTTTAATTCTGGCATATGATTATCCAATTACATTTCTTAGTCCAGGTTGGCAGGAAGGCTCATATCAACACCAGGGACCAGGGGAACTGGCCACACTCTCTTTATAGGACTGCTGAGAGAGGGACAACCTCACTCTCCAGACAGCATGTCTGTCTAAGTATGCTAAAGAATTCCAAACTTGCTGAGTCAGCTCCCTCCATCTTACATATCTGTACAGGCAAAAGTCCTCCTCCCCACCACCATGAGTTGGGTCTTCCCTCATCAATTAGACAATCTCCTGCAGGTTTGCTCAGGCTTAGCTCTGCTGATAGTTATTTACAAATATGCCCAGAGCTTAAGTCTTCAATTGTTATGTTGGCACCTGTAGCAAACTACCACACTGTGTCCCAGTAAGTAGTTCAATACATTGTTTCACCCTTCTGGATCTAAATGGACTCATTTGTTCGATCTGTTGGTATCCTATCTGGAGTGAGTGGGTGTTTGGAGGCAGAAAAAGTCACAAAATAGAGGGTGTTGCAGTCTGCCTGCATGGTTGCTGATAAATGACCAGAACACAGCTTAAGGGAACAAGGAATTTACTTTCTTACAACAGTCCAGTTACAGTTCATAGTCCAGCTTGACAGGAGAGCATGCACCAATACCAGGGCTGAGGGAACTGGCCACCATAATGGCTGAGAGATGGACAATCCTTACTTGCCAGACCAGCATGTCTGGCCACGTATACAGAAGGCTGCCCACTCTCTCAACCAGCTCTCTGTGATTTATCCAGGGCCTGCCCACCCACCATGGGCTGGGCCTTCCCCATCAGCCAGACAATCTCCTTCAGGTTTGCTCTGGGCTTAACTCAACTATCAACTCTCTACAACTGTGCCCAGAGCTCAAACCCTCAAGAGTCAAGTTGACACCTGTGCTTAACCATGACAGAGGGTAATGTCACAATGGTTTCAATTCTTTGGTACTCTTTCCATTGAGTGAGAGGATCTCTAATCCTTCCTGAGCTAGCTATCTTAAGGCTGTACCAACAACAATGTAGTAAGTAATAAGGTGATACTGTAGAAGTCCTAAGTCTATCATCGAAAAGATCAATCGTTTCTATTCTGATCTCTTCAAGTCCAGACAGTGTGTGACTAGTTGAGTTTACTCTGAGTCTGCCATGTTAGGTAGAAACCCAAGCTATTCAAGTGGACAGGTTGCATTGATATGGAGAGGGTGGGGAGAGGAAGAGGGACCAGGAGAGAGAGGCAAAGAGGGGGAAGGGAAGGAAAGAGGACAGTTAGTTCTATAGACACTTGGCATCTCATCATGAGTTCCAGATACATATCTGAAGACACCATTCTGACTATTCCTAGAAGAAATCGCACAGGCAGGATGCCCAACCAATATGCAGAATGCAGGTCTGCAATGCAGGACTCAGTTATTGATCTGATCTGGCCCAGTCATCTCCAGCAGTTGAAACCATCCCAGTCAAGGCTTCATATGTGACACAGAAACCAGTCAGCTATGTGAGCAACACTGCAACTCTTCTTGCCTTGCAAAATTGCACACCTAAGACATCACCCCACCATGGTGGCAGTTTGATGAGGAAGAACCTTCAGTTTTTTTGCATCAGAAAACTATTTCTTTTCCTTCTGTGCTCTCTCCTCTTGTTTTTTCCCCATTTCTTTCTTTCTACTTTTATTACTATTTTCTTCTATGCACCCATACTAAGATATGTAATGTTTAATTTTTTATTTTGTTTGTAAATTGGATTGCACTTTTGACCCTTTCTCCCTTATTTGTTATTTTAAAATTAATTAATTACTTGTGTGGAGGTACCAGTGAATGTTCATCACTGGTCCAAACCATTAAATACAGGTAACTCCAGAGGCATGAGTCAATAACTATAGCACTTTCCCACATGTGATTACAGTCTCAGAAGGCAAAGACTGGAAATCCTTAGGGAAAACGGGTTGGTCAGACTATTCCTATCAGTTAAGCCTGAGTTTAACCAGAGACAGCCATTTCAAAGAGAATAAGGTGGAAAAGTGATTGAGGATTTTTTCAATATATCAACCTTAAATTTCCACATGTACACATGTTCATATGCACCCATATACATATGTTTCCATACACTTGTGAAAACACATATACATATACATGCACCCTTCCACTGCACATACAGAAGAAGGAGGAGGAGGAGGAGAAGGAAAAAGAGGAGGAAGAGGAGGAGAAGCAAGAGGAGGAAGAGGAGAAGGAAGAGGAGGAGGAGAAGGAGAAGAAGAAGGAGAAGAAGAAGAAGAAGAAGAAGAAAAAGAAGAAGAAAAGGAAGAGGAAGAAGAAAAAGTAAACATTTTAAAGTTGCATATAGTTTTGAAAAATGTGAAGTATTTGAACCTATGACATAGTAATTAAATTCAGAACAACTAATAATATAACACTCTTTGTCTCTGCACTTCAGTTCCAATGATGACTATGTGCCTGCCTCTGAGTAGATTTAAAGGTTTGAAGATTATTCTGCACATAGAATATGTGTGCTCCTATCTCAGGGCTTCTGCATGTGCTATTCATGAAGGGAAATGCACACAACTTGTTCTTGCTATTTTTCTTCTTGGAGCCTCTTCTTGTCTCTGGAGTCTTCCATGAACATTGTAATATGACGCAAGACCCAGCATCTCATGCTTCTTACCATCTGCTGTGGGCCTTGTTTGCAGACAGGTTTGTTGAATTACTTTCTCCTCTTATAGCATCAGCTAAGTGATTCATTTGGCAGATGGGTCAAGGAGACTTTCTGTGTGACTAGGGGGCATTAGTTTTTCTTCATTGTCAAAGCTCACACGATATGGCTTTAAGAGAAAAGAACAGGGGATAAACAGTATATAGGGAGAATACATATGCTTTGAGAAAAAGTGTCATGGTCCCACCTGGGTGTACTGCAAGTAATCGGGACATTAATATTTAGAAAGAATGGAAGGTCCTCTACTCTGGTTAACAAACAGGACTGGTTTCCTGAGAGAATGGAAGATGAAAAGAGAGACAAAAGATGTGCTGAGTCAGACTGTGGGAAACACTGACATTCCACAGCTATTTCTCTTCTCCTTTGCCTGGAAAACTCTTAGACAGAGCCCCCAATTCACTTTTCTGAACTTTCTGGAGCTAGGGGAGTACATGAAGAGTGATGATTAATGAGAACTAAAATAAAGATTTTCTATTTAAAAGTTTGTAGTTTTCTAACATAGACATTGACTTTTCTTGCTTCCTTTCTTCCTGCTTCATCTTGTGAAACCCAAGGCACCGTCGTTGTATTTAACTTTTCCTTTATTGCCATGAGACAATACCCAAACACAACTTGAGGGAAGAAAGGAGATTTATTTGGCTTATTGTTCCATTGGAAATATAGTCCATTCAGCATCCAATACCCATCAGGGTGGAGCCAAGGGCATTGCAGGAGCAGCAAAACTGGAAAAAACAAAAATCAACAAACCATAATCCAGAACATCAGAGACTCTATATCAACCACCTGGAATTAGGCCAGCCTAATCTCTCCCCATCCTGAAGCTCAGGGAAATTTGCAGAAGAGGGGGCAGTAAGATTCTAAGAGCACAAGGATGGGAGGAGTAATGATATGCAAGATACTCCACACAAGTTAGGGCCAAAGCAATCATATTTGGACTTTACATGCCCTGCACAATGTCCAACACACTATTGACCCCACAAAGTCTAGCATTTGCTAAAGGAACTAGGATCCTGGGAGGCAAGGGATTGACAGCCACAGTAGTGTTCCTATGCTTAACGGGAACACAGGAAAGGGTGCTGGGAAATGCCACTGGGTCCTTGCACCTCATCGGAGAGGAGGACCCAGAGGAGAGTTTGGCATGCTCATTAAAGGAGGCTCCGGGGATGGGAGGGGGAGGCACTGGCGGATGGGGAGGGAAGGGGAAGGGGAGGGGGCACAGGGGGATAGGGTGTGTGGGGGGGGACTGGTGTACCTGTTAAGTTTGTATGAGTGGATATATATATATATATATAAGTTGGAGAACAAAAAAAAAAAAAAAAGGAAATATAGTCCCTTCAGGAGTCACACAGCAGCAGGCCGTAGGCAGAAGCAAGAGGCTTCCGTAGTCATGAGGGGACAGAGAGACTAAACAAGAGATGCAGGGCAGGGTTAACAAATCTCAAGGCTCACTGGCTGGAACATGCTTTCTTCCAGCAAAGTCCTACCTCTTAAAGTGACATGACCTTCCCAAACATTAGCACCAGCCAAAGATTCAAACACGTGAGCTTGTAAAGGGCAACTCACATTCAAGTCATGAGAACCGCATGAGAGGCAAAGAGTTTCATGGTAAATATGGTGAAAAGGAAAGGTCAAAGTTCCTGGGTTGATGACATCCTGAAACTGTTGATGATTCTGATATTTCCAATCCCAGACTCCATGTCGTTACTGACAAATGCAATCCTAAATGGTAAGTAGGTCACATCAGCTTCTTCTTCTCCTGGTCATTGTCCTCTTTCCTTCCTCCTTCTCCTCCTATTACTGATATACTACTTCTTTCTTTCTTCTCTTCCTGTTCCTCTTTCTCCCTCTCTACCTCTTCTTCTCCTTTGCCCCTTCTTCCTTCTATCTTTTTTTACAATGGGCACATGTTATTTGTATGATTTTTTACAAGTTATTTCTGTGTGTATTTGTGTAATACGCTTAAGGATGATGTGATAAATGCATCTGGTTGCAAATTTTTTTTCCTTCCTTCATCTCTTCAGATGAGAAGAGAAGAGAAAATCGGATCCTGAATTACTAGATCAGCCATGTCATCTGAGCTACTTCATTTGTTTGCAGAGGGAGTTCTCAAGTACTTAGTCATTGCAGCTGGCATCTCAGATCTCTTTGCAGTGACCCAGCTTGATGAATTGCCCCTGTGAAGACTGCAGCTCCAGACCTAGACTAGAAATAACCTAATTACCTCCTTCTACTTGACCTTCTAATGGTAGGTGACAGAGTGAAATGAACTTGAAAAGAAAAACAACATACCTTTCTAGGTTTGGAGCAAAACTTGGCCTAACTCAAATTCCTTGTTGCCTTATGCCTGGGCCTAACCTACTTAGCTGCCTTAGGAGATGCTTTTTGCACAGAAAGGCACATCCACACACCCTCTGTTCTTCCTGCTGTGTGTCTCTTTCCTAAGTCATAGCTCTACCAGGTGGGCACCAATTCTTCCTGTCTGTGATTCCTGAGCTTTTCTTTCCTTAGTTTCCCTCCCCTCCCCTCTCCTTTCCTTCTTTCCTTCCCTTCCCCTTTCTTCTTTTCTTCCCTTCCCTTTCCGTTTCCCTTTCCTTTCCCTTCCCCTCCCCTTCCCTTCTCTTTTTATTCTCCCTATTTACACTGCTGAAATTTCAGGGATTAATGAATAATACACTTGTTTTCTCCCACTTGAATTCTAGATCAAATGAGAACTAAGACAAATAACTAGAGTAGAAGTGCTAAGGTTATCTGATGTTGCCTCTGTTAGCAAGTTGGCTTCAAGAATTAGGTGGACTTGGCAACCTTTTCACAGTCAGCACTTGGTCATCTCTCTGGAGGGGACCTTTCCTTGTGAAAAATGAAAAAGATGAGGGGGAAAACGTACTCTCTTCTGAGAGATATCCAGCTCCTAGAAATATGATGAAGGGGTTGAGGAGATCACTCAGTAGGTAAGGCGCTTGCTCCACATGCATGAGGACCAGAGTTAAGATGCTCCGATGCTACTGAGACGTCAGGCATGAGGGTATAAGCGTCTGTGTTCTCTGTGTACTTGTGGGAACTGGAAGGTGGTGACCCAGGAATTCCACAGGTTCACTGGTCAGCTAGCCCTGATTACATAGCAGCAGTGAAGAGATCTGATTGCACACAAGATGGAAAAAATTACGCACAATATTCAAAGGCTTCCCTCCACCTCCACACATGCACTTTGGCATTTATGTACCTTCATTCGTGCACACACACATTCACACCACACACACACACACACACACACCTGCCATGATTTAAATGTGGTGTTATTTAGGAAAGTCATAATTCCTTTAGGACTCGGAGCCAGGTTGGAGGAAGAACATCATTGTAGCAGGCCTGGGGATATGGTAACTTGTCCCACTTCTTTCTATCTCTTGTTTTTCTCTCCCTCCTCTTTATCTTTCCTCCCCTCTTCTGATGGCCGTAGTGATGCAAACCAGGCTCCTGTTTAGTCATTCTGCCTTCCACCATACTTTCCCTGCCGTAATGGATTATATCCCCTCTGGAACCATAGTCAATAAAAAGTCCTCTTTCTCTTAAGTTGGTTGGTTCTAGCACTCCCCTCCCCTCTCTCACAAACACACACACACACACACACACACACACACACACACACACACACAGAGTCTTTGTCCTAGTTAAATCCTCTGTTAAGTTCATTCCTTACTCTTTACTCCATCTAGGCCAGAGCTGAGCTACCTGCCCCTTCCACCCTCCATGTGTTGCATGGGACAGCCAGCCTAGGATGTGATTTTTCTGGAATAACAGATCCTGGAACTCCCCCATCCTAACTCTTCCATGGAAAAGGGACTCATCTTGCCTGGCTGCTCCATTGATCCTACACTACATGTTCTGCTCAGCTGCACCTCAGTTTGAAGACCTATGCTAAAGAAATACTGGACCCAGAACTCAGTTTGAAGTCCTCTAACCCCCTCTGAGGGGGAAGATAGCAATCTTTTTTGGGGGGGGGCGCTGTTTTGGAAAGAGTCTGTTTTCAGCTTCACAGACAGGTCAGTAAATGGTTTGGCATGCAAGGTAGCAGAGTTCCGACCCTGTCATCTTCTCTTTGCGATGCCTCATACACTTGGTTTAACATTTTCTTTACCTGTAGGAATAGAGTGTCATATCATGAATACCTTGTGGAGCACCCTTTACAAGTGCTACTGGGATAATAGCCAACACGTTAAAGGAAGATGAGAGATAGTGCTTTTCAGGTCACTTGCCTAAGGGAAGGTGAGTTTCTCTCAGATGGTGTTTATTTATTTGTGTGTTTTGTTTTTAGTTGATAAGTATCAAACCCACAGTCTCCTGCATACGTTTGAATGAGTCTATCCACTTCTATTTATAGAATCATATATCTAGGTGTGTGGGGGGGAGCAAGCTGTTCTTCCAAACTCAGTCTAGATCTTTTACCTGAAGTGGACCAGTAATCTAACAGCGAACTCTCCCAGAGGCCAAGGCTGCTGGAGGAAATAAAGGAAATCTTTAGCAGCGGTGGTCTTCCTCCAGCCCCACCTATAGAGCCCAGCATGGTCTGATGGGAGCTGGGCTCTGCAGAAAATGCTCTGGTCTGAAAGACCAGACAGAAGCCACATGAGCCACAGTGCTCTTTGGCAAGCTGCTTCAGAGACGAGTAGTAGTCTGCTACCTTCATTATAAAACAGCATTTGTGAATGGAGTGTCTGTGGAGGGGTCACTTGAAAGAATGTCCACTACTCAGGGCTCCAATTCCCAGCCCCAGACTAGGGCCAAGGACAGTGGAAGCCAAGTAATGTTTCTAAGTGAACAAATGAATGGCCCCGGGACCAAATAACCCGTTCAAAGGGGGTCTTTATGAAAGTGTTCTGGAATCCAGTGCTGTTTCTGTGATTATTTTTCCCAAGGTCAACTTTGTTTAATAGGATTTCCCCCAAGGTCCGAGAAGATGGCTCAGAGAATGGAGTGTTTGCAGGGCCTGAGCTGAGTTCTGATCCCAGCCACCAAATAAAAGCACCTGTTCAATCCCTGCACTGGAGAGATGGAGAGAGCTGACGGTGGGGACTCGCTGGCCTACTGGTCTAACTGAAATGGTGAGTTCCATGTTCACTGAGAAACTCTGGCTGAACAAAAAAATAAGGTAGAGAACAATGGAGGAAGACATTAGATATTGCTCTCTGGCCTCCACGTAGGCACATACACATACACTGTACATGCATACATGTACACATGTCAGATATTCTCAACACACATCACACAATATACCTATCCACACACATACACACAGTACAGCACCCACACCATACACACTTCCTCCCCCCATGCTACATATTCTCAATACCCACACATATACATAATACACACATATAACAGAACACATGTACCACAGACCCCACACACATACATACAAGATATACTTAACACACACACACACACAGAATTTTCTCAAACACAGTATACAGAGAACTGTCTTCATGTTACTGCCCTCACACATTGCTTGTTTTTAATTGTCTTCAAACACATCTATTGACAAACACTTCTACTGACACCGAATGATTTCTTCAAGAGGGTGTCTAAAGGGAATTTGTGCCCTTCAGATAATACTTCCCCCTTTGTTTGCCCCACGACTGGAGACTCAGAAGGGGGTTTTGCGTTTGCCTTCCTCCTGGAAAGCTAGCTTTTTGTGGTGCAGATTTTTCACCCCCTCCCCCCAACTTCCCAACTTACATGTTGTCAGGTTTGGGATTTAATGCACTGATTTTGGCTCTCTAAAGAAGGGCACACCTGAATTGGCTTTGGGGATAAAAGGAACACAAAGAAAATTGATTGTGAGCAAAACATCTGATATAGTTTTACTTGCAGAGTTCACATTTTCTGAATGGGATCAAGATGGCCTGGTTTGCAGTGGGGCTGGAAATGCCTGCATATTCGAGAGCCTTGCACCCCACTTCCTGAATCCTTCCCCTTGGTGTTTCCAGTATGTGCACACACCGGAGAGAGCTAATGTGAGTAGGGAGGGCACTTCCTGTTTCCTTCCTAGAATCACTGCAGTCTCAACTTTCTGTTGGAAGGAAACACCCACCCACTCTCCCCAGCATTCCCTTCTTCAGGTCAGTCTCAATGTGCTGGTCCTAAACGTTGGAAAGGATGGAGTCTGGATAGCAAGGACCTCTGCTCTCTGCTAGGAGAGGCACTCTGACCTTTGACCCTGGGAAGTCTCGCTCAACGGCAGCTTCTAGTTAGCTTTCCTCCTCCTTTCTCCCAGGGACCAAAGCCCTCTCCAGCCCTTGGAGCTTGTCTGAGGAAGTGGAGCGGGGTGATGTCACGACCCTCACTGGGCTTATAGTCCAAGGGACACTTTCATTCACTGCATACATAGGTCAGCAATGGAGTCCAGCTGAGACTCGCTTCAATTAAACGTGATACTCATAAGCAGTCAACCCGCAGCTTCTACCCACATGGGTCTTCCAGGAACTTTCTTCTCTGGTACTGGACTTGACCGTGGATCCAGAGGGAGAGACCGATGCCTACTGCACAAGAAGATTCAGATTTTTGAAAACAATCCCCTCTACCCTCAAGCACCCTCCTCCCTAGTTCACAAATTTGATGTGTTGACCAATTAAGAAACAAGGTATGAGTGTTTTCCTGCTTAAAATTTCAGATTAGGACCAGTGCTGGCTGGGGTAGGGGGAGGTAAAGTTGCTCACTGTCAAACCTTAGGATCTGAGTTTGATCCCTGAAACCCACAAGATAGAAAGACAGAACCATCTCTCACCAGCTTTCCTCTGACCTCTATATGCATTCCACCTCTAAGAGAGATAAATAAATATAAAAAATATGTTAAAAATTATTTGCAAAGAATTTCATCAGCATCTCATTGGCTAACTTTTTCTTCAGGGGAGACAGGAAAATATAGTTTAAGCTAGGCACACCTCTCCTCCAAGTCAGATCTAGAGCATGTCATTAAAGACTAAAGGAAAGGGAATGTGGAGACGCATGTCTCGGCCTACTGCTTGACACGTGGTTGCTTCGCGGCTATCTTGCTTTGCATCAGAGGCTTAAAGATATGCAACTAAGTCAAGTACTACATTGAGTTTTCATTTCAATCCATCGTTTAGCCCAATGTTGTCATTATTTTTCAGAGCTAAATCATATTGGGACAAGTTATTCGGCTGTTGCTAGCTCTTTCTGTGTGTAGTTGGGTGAGATGATGGTGACAATGAAATTGTTATAATCCACTTGCAAATACTGACATCTGAAACTCCAGCTTCAAAAGTCTAACTCTTAGGCCATGACCCTGAGATCTTTGACAAACTTTTCTTTTGTCTATTCTATTGCTAGAGCATTTCCACTCATTCTGCACTTTTGTATGCCTTCCATCCTTTTCTTACTGAAGTATAAATGGCCGCTTTGTTCAAGGGCTATATGCATCCATTTTGATACAGCTATCCCTTTCTCTTTTTTCAGAAGTTATTCCACAAAGCGGCATTTATGAAAACATCACACAGTGCCCCACAGATATTCACCATCTGATCTAAGGAAAGTTAAAAATATATTATTAAAAAATGTGATTAAAAAACTAAGTATATTTTTAGAATGTCAACCAAAAGGGGAAAGTGTGAGAAATTGTGACATAAAATATGAAGCATAATTGTTCATTGTTTACATTGATAGTTGGGCATAAAATGAAAAACTGTGCATGAACTTTGAGAAGAATCTTAATATTTCATTGAAATTTTGGAAAATTGAAAAGGAAACCCCTTTAAAAAATGCTATCTTTTTTTTCTATAAATCCCTCTGTTCCTCATATATCCCATCCCCTCATACCCCCCTAGGTATTTTTCTCAATTATTCCCTCCATCACCTTACTTGCTGTCGTACTTTTCTTTTTTTGTATGACCCCTCTGAGCCTGATTTTTCCTGACTCGGTCCATGTGTCTGAGTTGCCCAAAATAAGGAAGACAAAACAGAAAAACCCAAGAAGACTTTCACTTATGTGTATAACACTAATTTTGTCCTGTCCATCATTCCATCTCCTCCTCTTTTTAGAGAGAACTTTTCCAAGTCACTCTTCTAGGTAAATATATTGTCACTCTTTAGCAATTATAGTTGGGATTGTCATCCTCTGAGTGGGAAGATTTGTTCAGTGATTTTTTCCAAAAATTAAAAACCAAATAGTTATGCCATTTACCTTGTTTCTGAGACCAAATTCTTAAAGATGGAAATTATGGATAATTTTCTTGTAATCTAGCACAAGTCTTGGGGAAATGATTGCCTTCCCTGATTCTACTGTGTGTGTTCTCTCCTCGTTCACAAGGTATTTTGGGGGGTCCTTTCCTCTCCAAATAGGAATGGTGGCCTTTTGCAATGCTGAAAATCTGGGTACTGAGTGTTCAGCAACTTACTGTTGAGGGTAAAGAGGCCAGCCTGAGAGGAAGGGGACACTCACATACACTTACATGCACATATACACCACATAAAAACACACTGTGCTCATGCACAGTCACATATATGTATACATTCATTCAAGTACACACACTCCTATATCCATGCTCACATACATATACATGCTCATGTACATACACTAGTGTACACACACTCATGTACACACGCACCATGTATGGACACACATGTCACGTGTACACACACCATATGCATACATATACACATACTCATCTTGTACACACACACACACAGTCACATATACTTATCAGTGACTCTTTAGAGAATATCCTCTTGCAAGCTGAGATTCCTAGCCATGAGTTTTGCTGCTTATTGTGTATATCTGGGTCCACAAGAGATGATTGGGAACCTCAATGTCCTCTCCTCTGGTCAGCGATACCTACTATGCAGGTCACGTAAGTGGATGCGATGGATAACATGAGCAGCAGCTGACACAGGAGCCCCTCTGCAAGGATATTGCAAGTAAGATGAGCAAGACACCCTCTTCCCTCTTTTCTTACCCCGCATTCCATTCTGTGCTGCTTCATCAGGCACACGCAGGTTGGAGGCTGACTATGAGAGCTTGAAGCATGCCACTGGGTAACAATCAGAAGCAAGGTGCTGCCCTGGGCAAGCAGCATAGCTGGAGAAGGCAATTGCAATCCAGATGTTAGTATTTTAACTTCTCATTGCCTCCGTGAAGGAGGATGGCTTGAGTTTTAGGAAGCATGAGGTACGAAGTTAAGTAACGTATGGACGAGGTGCACACTTGTGGTAGACTGGATTCCAAGATGGGCTCCACATCCCAAGATATCTAGGTCTGTTGCAATCCTCACCCCTTACGGATATGGGAGATAAGTGAATATGACCAGAAGGTTCTCCTGCCACTGCATTACAGCCTTCAAGACTCAGAGTGTAGAAGTCAGGGATGCTTCCTTCTGGTGTAAAGACATCAGCTACTACAGAAGCCAGGAACTGGGATCCCAGGGGTGGCTTTGGGAGCTAAGAGTAAGCACTGGCCAGCAGCCAGCAGGAGGCAGGGAGCTAAGTCCTCTATCCTCTGACCACTGCATTCTGACTATCGACTGAATGAAACTGGAAGATGACTGGTCTGTGGAAGAGAACCACTGCATGACTGAGACTTTGATTTCAGGCTTGGGAGATGCAGCAGCCATGCCTGGATTTCAGGCCTTCAGGAATAGTGAGATAATACATAGATGTTGCTTTAAGCTGCCAAACTTGTTACACTATGATTTTTTTTAAAAAAAATTAATTCCTGTTCTTTCTTCTAGGGTCTGATGGACTGGAGGTCAGGCAAGAGCAAATTCAGATTCTCTTAATTATTTTTGTTTGCTTGTTTTTTTTAATTTAATTAATTATTTATTTATTTATTTTCCTACTTTTACAAGCATATTGAGTATTCATCCCATCTTCCCTCCCTTTCCACTCCCTCCCATCTCCTCCCTTCCCTTCACAATTCCCTTTCACTCCCTCCAACCCTTCTGCCAGTATGCTTCTATAGACCCCAGAGTTCACTTGGGCTTGTCTACTTCTGCGGGGGCTCAGGCTCTGTGGTATATCAAGTTACCTCTCTTCAGGCCACTTTACTGATATGTGCATTTCCCTTTGCTTATCCAGCTTTAGACACAAAGGTTTCTACTGTGAGTTCCCATTTTATGGGTATAAAAACAGCTACCTACAGAGCAGTTTGTTGTACTGTCTTCCTACCTATAGGTTTATAGGCTGTCTTCTCTATTGCTCTATTTCCTTCCCCTTTTTTAGGTTCTTATTCTAGTTTACAATAACAGGGATGCATACCATTCTGACAGGCAGGTCTTGAATCCAATTAGAAAGCTATTGGTTGTCTCCTTGGTGCTCATGCCACCACTACACTGGTGGTCACCTGTTGCCATATTGGTTTATATTGCAACTTACAGATGTTATGCCATTGATGGGGCTTGTGATTATTTCTCTCCCCCAGTAGCTTCTATAGTATTCTTTGATACTGTGTAAGCTATCTAGCAAGGAGAAAGTCCTCAGAACAGTTCCAGTTTTACCCATGTTCTAAGATCCATTTGTGTTGCATTTTCAGTAATAGGATCTTATTGACAGTTTTTGGAGAGCAACCAAGAGCAATGGCAAAAGCCTATAATGTTTGGGGGCCTTTAAGACCTCTCTGACCAACATTTTATCAGTAAGTGCCACATTCCTTTTATTTCTAGTATAATTTTGTCCCTTGTTCTAAGTGGATCAGCTCAAGGCTTTTGTTTTGTTTTGTTTCGTTTCCCTGTTGTTTGCTTGTTTTGAGACAGGGTGCTCAGGCTGTCCTCCGAATATGTATGTAACCCAGGCTAGCCTCAGAATATGTGTGCAGCCCAGGGAAGCCTCAGATTTGTTATCTTTCTGCCTCAGTTTCCTGATATGGGGGTTCTAGGCATATGCCATCATGTTGGTGCAAATTCAGATTCAAATTCTACATGTTGTCCCATCAGTTATGAACCTTGAAAACTGGGAATATTTTTTAAGAAGAGCCAATAATTCTTGTCTTTCCCACCAGGAATTCAGTGTGCTATAATGTAGGCAACACAGGTGGCAGATCTTTTAACTGCAATGTTTGTGATCAGAAATACTTCAGGGGCTGGAGAGATGGCTCAGTGGTTAAGACTCTGCCTCCCAAGAAGAAGGTCCTGAATTTGGATCCCAGATCCCACATAAAAAAAAATGCCAGATGGAAACTGCAGTGGCCTGTACTTCCAGACCTGGTAGAGCTTGGGAAATCCCAAACTGAAGCAAAAAGGAGGTAGATGCAATCAAGGATGATTCCTGAAGTCACTCTTGGTCCTCCACAAGAACACACAGTACCCTCTGATACACACACACACACACACACACACACACACACACACACACAAGTTTAAAAAAAGAATGAGCAGATTCTTGGGGGAAAAAAGTAGTATCCTTTTAAAAAATATATTTCAGATTTTAGAGGTTTTTTTGGGGGGAAGCAGGCATAAGAGTGACATCAGGAATCACTCTGGATTACTCTTTCACCTTATTGCTTTGCTCTGAGGTTTTCCAGGCTCCACTATCCAGGGCCAGAATACAGGCCCCTACCATTTTCAACCTGCATTTTTACATCGGATCTGGGTATCTGAACTCAGGTCCTTTTGATTGTGAGGCTATAATGGTTACTCTTTTCTGTTGCTGTGAGAGAGCACCCAAAGTCAAACAATTTAAGGGAGAAAGGGAGATTTATTCTGCTTCTACTTCCAGAGGGGAGATAGTATTTTCTGGCTGGCAGAAACTGGAGGAGGCTTGGGTCACTGCAGACATCTTGGCAGCTGAGAGCTGCAAAATTCGTGGCGCAAAAGCCAAGCTCTCCTGGAGGTAGGGTGGGATTAATTCACCGAAAGACCCACCCTTTGTGACCACCTTCCTCCAGAAGGCTCCACCTCTCAAAGATGCCATGACCTTCCCAAACACATGAGACTGTGGGGGACACATTCAAACCATGACAAAGGCAAAGGCCATCTTTTTATCCTGATTTCAGAGTTTCTTTTTCATATTTTGAAACAGAGGTATCACTTTACCAGTTGATCATCGGCCACTCTAATTTGGATTTTGAAACATTTTAGATTTCAGATATTTGGATGTGGGGGTTACTTAACTGTATCTCAGAATGTATAATAGTCACTTCCATTTAGGGAACAAATGTCAGGAACAGCACTAATCATAAGCAAAATGTCTGGTTACCTGGGAATACTACTTCCTGTAGTATGGCTGGAAATCATATTTCCAGGCTCAGACATGGATGTGTGAATACTAGGGACAGGGTCAAGCAGGAAAGGGGTCAGACTTCTGAAGAAGAGGCCTCCATTCAACAACTCCTCTGTATGTCTGTGTTTTTTGCCTTCCTAAAGCTATTTTCTTTAAAAGCTCGTATTTTTAACAAGCACAATGATGTCTATTATTGGTGCTTCTAGAGAATGTGTGTTCTTTACACTTCCCTGACTTCTGAGAAACACTGGCACCTTCAAGTCTCCTCTGTGTCTGCTAACGGAAAGCATTAATGGAGAGATGATTTAATGCTTAAATGCATAAGAATCCAGAGCTTGTTTCTTTCATTCTGTCCTTCATATTTATTCAATATGACTTGTCAATGCAAATTTTGACCTCAAAGTTATACCTTTTTTTTAACCTCCTATAGATATTTTGCTTTTTTCTGCAGGTATTTTCCTCTTGATTTTTTTAGATCCAAGTTTCCAAAAGTACCTCACTTGTTTTAGTGGCCTAATTGTGCAGTGGCATATTTAAAAGTCATCATGTTCATCATCTATTAAATGTAGCCCAAAACAGTTTAAAAATTGGGTGAGGCATTTTTGCAAAAGCATTTATGATGTGGGCTGCCAAAGAATGTGCAGCTGCAGGAACTTCTTGCTCTAATCTCAGACTTGCAATTGAAAATGTATTAAGGGTGGATACCTGTGAAGACAAACCAACTTGATCTCCCAAGAATTTCGAGTGTCGGACAGGGAGATACTTTTGGTCTGAACATGGTGCATCTGCTAATCCTGGGAAACATGAGTGGCTGCAAAGCAGCCCTTCCACATGGAAATGAACTATATAACCTCAGATGACACTGGAACTCAGAATGTATAATAGTCACTTCCATTTAGGGAACAAGTGTCAGGAACAACACTGATCATAAGCAAAATGGCTTTTAAGAGTGGATCCTAAGCAGCAGTGAGTTGGTACATATTTAGCACCAAAGTCAGGGGATGGGAGAACCTGACTTATCATTGGTATAAATACATGTGCCTTACTATTAAAGTTAGGTCTCTAGTTGCAGAGGTGGGAAGAATGTGCAGCTATACCCCATCCTATGATACTTTTAGATACAGAGACAATGAATATGTAACCTCAAGAGTCAAGATAATAGGACAGCGAGGAAATGATCAGGAAGTGATGATCTTTGAATGAAGTCATGCTTGAGTAATCACTAGGGAGTGATTGTGGGGCTTTGCTAGGTTAATAGCATCTGAAGACGCTCAAGTCTATTATACAAAATAACACAAGATTTGCATATATCCTTATGCACATCTTCCTGTATATCTTAAATCATTTTAGATGACTTGAAACATTTAATGTGATGCAAATGCTATGCAAATTGTTGCTGTACTATATTGTTTTGGGAATAATGAAAAGGAAAAAGGAAAAATACATACACAATTGTGTTTGAGAAATGTATTTTTTTAATTTTTTATATATTTGAGAAAGAGAGAGAGAGAAAGAAAGCGAGAGAGAGAGAGAGAGAGAGAGAGAAAGAGAGAGAAAACCCCTGGATGTACCACCAGGGATACCTCTGGATATACTAAGCACTCCCTGGAGAAGGTTGCCGCCCTCCTGAAGTTACAGCACAGTTTTAACCGCACAATGGCCTGTGTCATGGTGGTGGCAGTCAGCTCCTAGTCAGGCATCATCAGGAGCCAGCAACAGCTCCACGGGAGAGTATTTGCCACTGGCCACCAGTGACTTCTGCCTTTCATTCTTTCAATCCTATCATCCATTCCCCAAGTGTCGGAAGCTGTACTGAGGGGCAGAAGAGGATAAAGGTGAAGAAAGAGTGTCCCCAGAGACCTTTAATTCTGATTCTGATAGAGGACTCTGGGCTTCAGCCAGGCAATTATGAGACTGGATGGTTTTCAAAAACAAAATGAAATGACTATTGTTTATTGTCCAAAAGCAAAGGAAAAAGCTGGACAAACTACCCAACATTCATCTGGGGAGAGAAGAAGAAAAAAATGTAGAAAATAAAATTGAAGAGCAGTGTAAAAAACATTAGAAGTATTGCTTCCCTCTTGTAATTCATCAATAGCAAATCAATCTATCAAATGCATGTGAAGTTTTTTTTTTTGAGACAAGATCTCATGTCACGAAGGTTAGCTTCCAACTTGCCAAGGATGACTTTGAACTACTGACCTTGAACTTCTGCCTGTCTCTTGAGTGCTGGGATTAGACAGAAGCACTACCATATCCATATCCATTTTTGAGTTACACTGGGGATGAGATCCAGTGCTTTGTATTATTAAGTCCTTCCTACCCCTAAAAAGTTGCTACTTAAAAGAATGACAAAAATAAGTCACATCTGTAGGTAAAGGGCTCTTTATTTTTTCAGGAAAAACTACAGTTAGAAATTAGATAAAATTTCAAAATTATACACTTAAACATTCTTTTAAAAAATTTACAACTAGGTACTTTCAGTACACCTTTGCCTTAGGAGAAGATAATAAGAAAAGATAAGTTGGCTTTAAAAAGTAAGCGTGAATATAATTTCCACAACTGTCAAAAAACCAACCTGCAAGATGTTAAAAAGCAAAACTAAAAGAACATAATCGTTGTCAATTAAAGAATGCTGAACAACTGGTGTCTTCTACATTATTAAAGTTGGTTTTTTGCCTGGAATTAGTCCAAAGCCAGGGAAATCTTACTTAAAGGAATTTTAAATTGTATTCACCTGAGTTTGTGACTGTAGTAGAATTGTAGCATGGTGTGTCTAGGGGGGTTGATATTTGGTAGGATGGGCTAGAAGTAAATATAAAAAAGTCCTAGGTTTTACTTGCACTCAGAGTCATTGCTAAGATCTACATTTGCAGTAATGGCTGTAAGCAGAAGCTGCAATGAAGTCCTGGGCAAGGAGGCCACTTACGTTCCTCCTCCTAGGTTGCAGCCTTTATTCAGGTCACACTGTCCAAAGAAGGAAACAGAGCAATAGCAATAGTTCTACAGTACTGGAAGCAAACAAGGAAAAAGTGATACAACACTGTAAGGGATACAATTCTGTTCTGTTTGCAAACACTGCTGTGGGACAGATGTGCTAACCAAAGTGCCCACAGGTCCTGGGAAAATTGAAAGAAAAAGAAAAGAAACATAACAATGATCAGTTTGTAGAAAAGACTACATATGACTTAAACCTCAAACAACTTGCCTTTGAGCCACAAGGAGCACTGGGGGCTGTGGTCACCTGGAGACAGTGACATGCACGAATGCAACCTGAAGGAACACATCCAACTCAGTAAAAATCGTGCTTTGTAAGTTTCCAGGCTTCTCTGAGCTGAAAACACTATGCTGACTGGGTGACACATGGGTGTTTGGGGATCCAAGGCATGTGAATGAAGTCGTTTTCAAGCAATATAAACAGTAAAAGTCAGTCAGTGTGATTCTGATCCTTTCCAGTGCCCATGAGTGCTTGGAACTAAGTGTATAATTCTTCCATCCAGAATGGTATATGTGACACCACATTAACACAGAGAGTGTAAATTTCATGCCTAAGTGTTTGTGTTTCAGAAACAAAAGTGATTGGGATGCCGACTGGTAATGCTGAACCACCCTCCTCCATTCCTCTGGATCTATTCCTCACCAGTCAAGGAGCTATGGAACACAGAGCAAGCCAAACAGGGCTCGGCCCCCATCAGATGAGTGTGTGTGCCCATGAACATTTATGGGAACACTTGGGGAGCCAGACCTGTTTATTAGCTCCCAGAGTCCGGTTCCCTTCATTGCCACCTTCCAAGAGCAGTGCTACCAATGAGGGCACATAGGTGGGCGAGGACACTGTCTACAATTTCCAGGAATGCCTTCAATGTGCTCTTGCCTGAAGAAAAATGCTAAGGAACAAGTTCATTCATTTGGAACGTGTAAAGGAAGCATTTTCCTCCCAGGATGACTGCACTATCTCATTGGGAATTATTTTCTTAAATTTCGTTCATTTCAAATGCTTTGCAACTTTGACCATCTAGAGTGAATCTGCTTTGGGAGCGATAATCATGCTGAAGGTCACAATACAGTCTCACTTTTGTGGACTCCTAGACAATATAGAGAACTAAAAGTTCATGAAAAAAAGTTCTCTAAGGCAAGTTGAGTTAAGAAAAGAAAGTCTGAAGAGCTGAAGGACAGTAAATGAATGATAAAATCCAAAAATGTGTGTGTTTTTACTATATTGAGGCTTAGATTCCACATTTCAAGGGGTAAAGCCACTATGATTTTTAAAAAGTGACTACTTTAATATCTACATACACATTTACAAACATACTAAGTAAAAATACTTTTGTGGGATTAGAGAGATGACTCAGGGGATAAAATCCTTGCTATGCAAGCATGAAGACAGGAGTCAGATCCCAGTATCCATGTAAGCTGGGCATGTAGGCAGGTGGAGCCTGTAATCCCAGCATTCAGAAGGCAGAAACGAGGGGTCCTCAGAGTGAGTTGATTAGCTAGTCTAGCCAATTAATGAGCTCTGGGTTCAATTAAGAGACTCCAACTCAAGCAAACTTGATAGTAATATTGGAAAACTCCAACCTCAACTTCAGACCTCCACATTACACATATGCTCACATATATACCCACATATACTTACACACCCAATGGACATATATATATGTCAAAATATTTTTGTAAGAAAAACTTTGTTTTCAACTATAATTCGGAACACCAAAGACCCTACATTGATCACCTGGGACCAGACCAGCCAAATCTCTTCACATCCTAAAACTCAGGAAACCTCATGGAAGAGAGGGGTGGCAAGATTGTAAGAGCCTAAAGATGGGGATATGCCAGATACTACACACAAGTTAGGGCTGCAGCAGCCAGAATTGGACTTTGCCTGACTTGCACAATGGCTGGCTGTCAAAGGCCCCCCCAGAGTCTAGCATGGATCACAGGGGAGAATGCTACAGGCAGTAGGATCCTTAGAGGCCAGGAATTAACAGTCATAATAGAGTTCCCATACTAAAAGGGAGCCCAAGAAGGCGCTCCGGGCTATGCCACTGAGTCCTGAACCCTCACTAGAGTAGAAAACTCAGAGGGAGGTTTGGTGTTCACACAAAAGAATGCTCCAAAGGATGGGAGGGATGAAGGGGAGACACTAGGAGAGAGGGAGGGAGAAAGGGAGGTGAAAGAAAGGAGGAAAGGCAAGAGAGGTGAAAGGAGGGAGGAAAGGGGGGATGACTGGGGAGGGGAGGAAGGAGGGAGAAGACAGGGGTACCTATTGAGCTTATATAATTAGAAAAAAAATAAGATGTGGGAGAAAAAAATTTTTAAAAAAGAAAAACTTTGTTTTCTAGCAAGCAATATAATTATTTTTATTTTTGCAGCCTGGGAATAGAATCTAGACCCTCATGCATGCTAGACAAGTGCTTGGCCCTAAGCAAATCATACTATATCTTCCTAACTGAACTGTATAGAGGAGCTCATATAGGCAAAATTCTATTGCAACAATTTTAATGTATTTTTTCAAGTGGTATTGACTTATGACTATAAGGCAATAATTACTAGAAATCAGTTTTTCAGTTTAGGGGCCATGAAAATCAAATAGACAACATCAAGTTCTGATGTGAACAAGCTAAGAGGCATATGAATCTCAGTAGGAGAGGCAGAATTCAGGCTTTCTTTCCCTCTCTAATTTCTGTCATTCCCTAGGGAAGCGATATTGTTTGTGATTTACTATTTTGGCTGAGGAGAGGTGGCAGTTTGGGGTATTTCCACTTGGCCTTTCCCCAGCTGCTTTGGTACTCTTATTCCACAGGCCCCGAGGGGGTCAGCCAACTGCCATATATATCTCTTCCAGTTACATACTTGGAGACCAGACAAATGACCATAGGGTGGGTCTACAGTCCCTGTAGACCTACTAGTAGCCAGACCTGGGCTGGAATTGTAGCTGTTTGTGTGTGACTATGCGATTGCAGAACAGCAATGTCTCCTTTCTTAGTAAAGGTTTCATTAGGGACAACAGACAGGATTGTTTTGATGTGTGTGGCGGCATTAGGGACTCTTCCTTCTTGGGCTGTGCTCCTCTAGTCACTGGGTACCAGGTTTAGAGACAGGCTCGAGTTCAAAAGTATTTAACAGAGTGATTGATGTCAGCCTCCTGATTGTCCATCCTTTGTTTCTTTGGAGTTTATGGATTGAGCAATGCCCTTGATGGCTGGCAGCCCATTTATTTTGCTTATAGGGGCTCTGTATTCTATTAACAATGTTCATAACATTCTGCTTCTCCACATGACTTTGCTTTTTCTTATGATCATTGTTGTCTAGCTGGGTTTCATAATGCCCTCATTGTTGATAGGAAAGGGACTTCCTGACATCTGCCCGCTTACGTGGAACAGTCACTCGGAACTTTTTAAGGATACCCATACTTATTAGCATGTCCCTATGACTCAGTAAATGATGCTTCATCCCAGACTTCCTGTGGTTAAACTAGATTTCTAGTCATCCATGTGCCCATTCTGAAATGCCCATTTCCCTGAGCTTTTAAACCCCTGTTCATACTATCATGGAAATTCTTCACATCTGTATGATGTGCGTGTCTATTTAATGAGTTCCATTGGTTTTTCTAAGTCATCTTAGTCTCAGGGTCCCTGTCAAAGTGTCAAATCCTGCATCCTGGGTTAACTCTCCCTCATCCAACCTACATTCCGCCACCTTTGATTAACCCTTGCAGACCAACCTGGGCACCCTCATCAGACTCCTGTTGATCCACCAGCAGGGGCATTTAGTTCCTTTTCCTCATTATCAGATTCAGTACATCTTGGCCGGGTTGTAATTGAATGGAATTCTAACTACTACCTAGTAGTTGTGAGGGGATGTGTAAGTCCGTAAGTGGAAAGTACATTTCTTCATTTATGGTCAGTTCATGACCTTTGTGCTCACCAATCCAGATGTCCCATCTTCCTGCCAGGGTCAGTCAGGTCTCTGAACTTGTAACAGAATTGCCCAGCTAGGAGTTTACCCTTTGGAACTTGGCTACTGTCAGAAGGAAGTCTTTTATACTGTCCTCAGCTTCTTCTTCCTTCAATCCAGGAGACAAGAGCCAGTTGATGCTACCAAAGGGTTTCTTTCTGAGCTCCACACTTACCTCTTGACAACTTAAGATTTTTGTCAGTTACTTACTTTTAGTTTTCTGTCATATACTTTCCTCCAGGGGATCAGTGAAGTTTAGGAGCAACTAGGCAATTCCATTATCCCCAAGTATTGCTTTGTTGTGTACATTTTTTAAACTATAAAAAGGTTTTACATTTATGCTGTGTGGGGGGGAGGTCAAAGGACAATCTACGGGAGTCAATTCTCTCTTTCCATCGTGTAACTTCTGAGGACTGAACTTGGATCATCAAATTTAGCAGCAAACAACTTTACCCACTGGGTCATCTTTCCGGTCCTCATTTCTCTAATTCTCCTTGTACTACACCTATTAGTCTTTTCCTTTTCACCAACCACCAGTATATCATCTGCTCTAGTTCACATTTTGGCCCAGTGGCTTGGTTCTTAGGATGATACCATTGGAAGGTGCTGTGGAGCATTAAGGGAATTGTGGGATTGCAGTCTATATTCTCTCACTTCCTTGTTCAAGGAGCATATAATTTTGCTTCACCCTTTAATCCTGCCATGTTGTTCCACCTTCAGTCAAGTTCTGTGACACTGAAACCTCCAGAACCTAGAGTTCAAGCACATTCTTTCTCTTTGTTAGTTAATTATGTAGTCATTCCATTATAGTGTTGAATGCTAATATACCATCTCAGTTTGCACTGGCAGAGGTTTGATCAATTGCTGCCTTGAACCAATGGTTATTAGAGCATTACCTGCCTGAATGGTGGGTGGAATTGACCTCAAAAAGTTCCACCATCTACTTTCTCACCATTCTCTGTGTTAACCGTCACAGCTTACATCCATTCCCAAGAGGCAACCTTGGAGACAGGAGCTCAGAAGTTTATTATGAAGCCCCTGAGGAGCTCTACCTACAATAAAGAAAAGATGAAATAGCACTAGGCAGAGGGAGAAGTCAGGCTCTGATGAAGTATAACCAAGATTGTCTGTTAACAGGGATCCCTGTCAACTCTGTTAACTCTGTTGCTATGTTGTTCTGGGATGGTGTGACTGTCTGACCTTTATACTCAAGCACTGATCAATCAAAGGATGCCTATGAGGGTGGCAAGGTATGGCATTGGTGAGGCAGTTTTCTTCAGCCGTTCTTCATCTCTCTAAGGAATGTCCACTGCACCTCACATTAGGCAATCTATGCCAGACTGATTGGTGAATCACCCTTTGCAAAGGTGAACATTAATACTAAGTACTTGCAGATGTGAGCTAAATAGTACTGAGTTTCTGTATCTTATCTGTTGGTAATTGCATTTAGTTTTTCAGCGCCATCTCTTTGGACCCTCCATCACAAAGAGTTTAAAACAGAACTCTCTCCTCTTGGGAACACAGAGTCCTAAGATTGTAATTGCTTCTTCCCTTTCTGGACAGTTTCTGGTTACTGCTTATGACCTGGCTGAAATGTACCTTTGCTGTGGTGTTTTCCCCTAGTGTCCCAGGTCACCACTGTGTTCAAACTTCATTTTGTTTCTATAATAATCTGAGCATGTAGCATTTGTAGCCCATACTCAGTTCTAGAGCTGATATTAAGTGGCTGTATAATCCTGGACAAGTTATTTTATCTCTCATAACCCTGGTTTTCTCATCTTTAATAGTGTGATTAATTCATAGCTACAGTTATTATGGGGATTCATTGTGTTCCTATGCAAAAAAGGGCTAATTGTGAGACACCAATGGTTTATATGCATGCCTTTAACATTGTTCAGTGTAACTATCCTACTCATACCTCCCGCTCTGGTTTATGCACAATTTCTTAATTGGCCTTAAATGACTAACTATCATGCCAGTGACTGGCATACAGAAAAGACCAATGACCATTCATTAATTAAAGTTAACAACTTATGATCTAAAATTTTGCATGTGGCACCAAAAAACCCCCACCATTCATCAATGTGGCATTACTGAGCTAAAAATAATATATACTACACCATTGAAGAAGTGCATATGGGGGGTATTTTCTTTGTGATGGCAGTGTTAAGCTAGTGTCTTCCATGGAACATCAATTCTGTAAAATAATCCATAAATGTGTCCCATGGTCTAGTAAGCTTAGGAAATGACACATACATTAATTGACATCACATTATCCTATTAACAATTCTAAAAGTTCCATTGAAACATGTGGTGGTTAATACACAGTCACAAATTCTTTGGCAGTTCTTGAAAAAATGGCATTTATTGGCTAGATTTAGAAATTTACTTCTTTTGTTTTTTATCTATCTATATATCTATTTATTTATTTATTTTGTGTGTGTGTGTGTGTGTGTGTGTGTGTGTGTGTGTGTGTGTATCAGAGGGAACTGTATGCCCCTGTGGAGGCCCAAGGGGCCCTTTGGGATTTCCCAAAAATCTGTTCACCAGAGCCAGAAGTACAGGCCACTGCCGTTTCCACCTGGCATTTTTACTTGGGACCTGAGATCTGAATTCAGGACCTTCTGTTTTCAAGGCAGAGTCTCCAGCCTGAGATTGACTTCTAATGAAAGATTGCGGCAGAAATGACTGCAGGGCTCTCAGGATTAGATCACAGTGGGCAGGACACTCTCCTCCTCCTTCTCCTGAGCACTCCCTTTCAACTGGAGAGGTCCGTGTGGTGAAGGACTACTGAGTGCGCCATAGTGGGAGCAAATGCTCCACCCAGCGGAGCCTTCAGATGAGGGGAGCCGAAGCAACCAAGCTGAGATCCTAAGGGTTGAGGGGAAAGGTATGCGGCGATGGATAATGCAGAACGAAATGAATTTAACTTCCTATAGAGCCGGATGTTGTGTTCTCACATACTATTAGCAGTTCAGCCTCTGTGGCAGTTCACCTGCATGGTTGCTGATAAAAATCACCATCGAATTTGTCCAGTTTCAGTTCTTAGTCCAGCTTGGCAGGAGAGCTCAAACCAACACCAGAGCTCAGGGAATTGGCCATGTAATATCCACGTAGCAGCTGAGAGAGAGACGATCCTTATTTGCCAGACCAGCATGTCTGGCCCACTACACACACGAATGCCTCCTTTCTCAAACAGCTCCTCCACATCTACTAGACAATCTCGGGCAGGTTTGCTCTGGGCTTAACTCAACTAATTATAAATGTGCCTATAGCTCGAACCCTCAACCATCAAGTTGACACCTGTGCCTAACTATGATGGCCCCACCTTTTCTAGAATGTTAGAAATCACTGAACAAATAATTCTTGATCTTTTGTCTCAGAACCAGTGTAATATTTGTTGAAGAAAAGAGAGAGACTGTCTCAGTCAAGGTGGAAAGCAAATAGCAACACTCAATATTGCCCACTACTGACCTCCAACGTGCACCTGACATGTAAGTTCACACGCATATAAACTAATATACATGTATACATACACATATATACATAGCACACATACGTGCTATACACACATCAAAAAAGATTTTTAAATGTAGAATTTGTTCATATAAGTTAAAAATCATTGTACAAATATATATCACATATCATCTCTGAAGCTGTGCTATAAATCTTTTAGAAATAACTATAATAGATACTTTAGAAAAACACTAACAGGAGGCTGGGAGATGGCTCAGGGGTTAAAATCTTTGCTTTAAAAGCAAAAGGACTTGAGTATGAATCCCTAGAGCCCAAGTAAAAGTACATAGTGGATAGGGCAGCACCCTATAATGCTGTTCCTGGAAGGTGGAGCCTGAGAAACCCAGAGTCAAGCAGTAAGAGGTAGAGTAGTCATCAATGATTTCCCGATGTGACCTTGGGCCCTCAGAGGCATACACGCTTAAGTGCGCTCTTGTATACATGGCTATGCAAACATGTACACCACACACGCACACGCACACACACGCACGCACGCACACACGCACACGCACGCACACACGCGCACACGCGCACACACACGCACACACACGCACATACACGCACACGCACACACACACACACCACACAAGCACAGTCATGATATCATCTTAGCCTTTCTAACGATCAGATTTAATATCCCTGTCCTACTAACATGCCAACTGTTCCCCCTAGAAATTGCTGATTTTACTTTCATTAGCCAGAAAAAAGTTGAATTTCCATCTACTTGAGAAACTCATGAAAGTATATTCCTTGAGCTCACAAATTTGGAATTCATTTTAGGCAGTATAGCAAGATCCTATGTCTTAAAAAACAGATGACAGATAGATGAACACATAGATAAATAATAGACAAATTATAGATAGATAACAGGTCAAAAATATATGGCATATAGGTAATAGATGATATATCTATAGATGATAGAGATATACAAATTATAGCTAGATTTCAGTTTTATTATTTAAATATGACTTGTTTAACTCCTACCAAAATCAAGCACTGAACACCTTTCCTAAAATAAAGGAATTCAAGACTTTCTTAGAAGTGAGCCTTTCTCCTCTGAGAAAAACAGCACCAACAAAAACATCAGGGAGAAGTGTAGGTTTTGTTCTATACAGGCAGGACAATACCTCAAACATATTCCAACCACACTATTATTCAGTATTGTCTTTAAACGGTTGATCAGAATCTGAAGTCATTCATAAGTTCAAATCAATCAGTATTAACATCTGCTCAATTCTAGTTTTTTAGACCTTTCCATTTCCTTGACATAGTTAGCATCAGGCAGACCCTTTGAAACTCATTTAGCCATTTCCCTATGCCAAGGAAGCTTTGAGAGCTCCAATTTTTCCTTAGTTATGGAAAAGCAGACTTCTCTTCCCTTTTTTGCCATCTCATGGGTTAAAAAATGAACTGATTAGAGAAAGGGGTGGAGAAATGGGTGGCTCTCCCTGAACCCGAGACACAGCTCCTTGATGAATTCATTCCTTCCTTTGGAGTGACTCTCTAGACCGCCAGACACATTTTCAAATGTAAGAACCAAATACATTCCACAACCAAATGCACAGAAATTTGTTTCCCAGCTGTTTCCTATTAAATCTAATCTGTGATCTTCCCAAATAATTTGAATAATTGAGGAGTCCTAAGTGACAATTGAAGAACATGATTTCTTTATGGTGGCTCACTTTATTGAGCCATAATACTATTTGTCAGCTTCCCAACCAAAACAATGGGAATCAGTATAATAAATTATGTATTTGTATTATTTAGAACTCTGAACTTCAGAATTGAATGAGTTCTGAACTGAAACTAACAAAAGTAGTTGAGCACAGCCTTAGACCCTTTCTATTTTATTGCCCTTTATACTTGAATCAGTCCTTTGATATGGAAGAAATTTTCAGCTCTACTTTACAGAAAAGAAACATATTCTAAGAGTAATTTGTATCAGAGATTATACTTGAAAGTGTATTTTTTCCTTTGGTATTAAAATAGCAAAAGCAACCACAAGCATCATTATTTTATACCTGATTCTATGATTTGGGTTTTTAATTAATTAATTAGGTGATTAATTGATTAACTGTGTGGGTGTGAATGCCATGGTGCACCTGTGGAAGCCAAAGTCCAACTTTTGGGAGTTGGAGCTCTCCTGTGGGGGTTCAGGGGTCAAACTCATCTGCGTATCCTGAAAAGTGCATATACCTGCTAAATTATCTTACCAGCCCAAAACTTTTGGCATTTTAAATTTAAAAAATTAAATTAAAAAACTAAAAAATAGTATGTGTTTCAGTTTAATTTTCATTTTTATATGTGCGTTCATATGTGAGTCAGTACACACATATGCAGGCCTATGGTTGATAAAAGGAATCTTCCTTGATTGCTCTTCTATTTATTCTTTGAGGCAAAGTTTCTCAATCAGACCCAGAGATTGATTAGCAGTGTAACTAGTCTCAGTATCCAGCTTGCTCTAGGGATTTTCTATCCTCTGCCTTCTAGGTCTGGGATTACCTGCCACACCTACCTGGCATGCTTGTGGATTCTGGGGATATGAACTCCAGTCTTTTTGCTTTCGTTGTAAGTGTTTAATCACTTAACCGTCCCTCAGCCCTGGTCTGTTCATCAACTGATAAGATCATTGCATATTATAACAGGGTCCATTCTGAAGACAGAAACTACAATTTCCTTCAAAGATTGTATCTACTTTCCTGATGTACCTTAAAGCTTTCAGGTGTATCAATTCTGCAATCAACTATGATAATTACAGAAACAACAAATGCCCCAGAGGGAGCATTTTCTAGTGATTATATCGTGGATACATGGTAATATCTTTATAAGCTAAGCAGGAAAACATTCTCAGAAGCATATTGTTCAGGTCAGTGATTTTTAAAAGAATTCCATAGAATGAATAGTCCCTCTGTCAGAATAAAAGTTGTGGTGCAAATTCCATTATAATTCTCTTTTCTCAGTCACTTGGAACTTTCTCAAAAAGTCTCTTTCCAAGCGAAACTGTCCCTCGTGGCTGCCTCTCAAATCTAATTTTTTTTTCTTTTAAGTAAAAGGAAAATTTGTTTTTCCATCCAAGAAGGAAATAGTTATTCAACTACTTTTTTTCAAAGACCTTTAACTTTAAATACCTCAAACTGAAACTTTTAAATACTTAAATTTTTTACATAAAACTAGCAGCCCTCAGTGATTGTATTTTTTGATAGATCACATGAAGAATTATAAACCAGAATACATATAAAAACTTAAAAAGTCCAATCAATGGTTACTTAGTAAAATTGGCGTGAAAGTTTCTCCCACCCGCCTGCCCGCCCGAGACGGGACACGCTCTCGGTCGGTCCTCCATCCCAGGGGGTGACATCCAATAACCATGAGGATGGAGCCAAGGGCATTGCAGGAACAGCAAAACTGAAAAAAAAAATCAACAAACCACAATTCAGAACATCAGAGACTCTATATCAACCACCTGGAATTAGGCCTGCCTAATCTCTCCCCATCCTGAAGCTCAGGGAAATTTGCGGAAGAGGAGGCGGTAAGATTGTAAGAGCACGAGGATGGGAGGAGTCATGATATACAAGATACTCCACACAAGTTAGGGCCGGAGCAATTATAATAGGACTCTGCATGATCTGCACAATGACCAACATATCATTGACCCCTCAAATTCTAGCATGGACTAAAGGCATTAGAATCCTTAGAAGCAAGGGATTAACAGTCACAATAGTGTTCCTATACTTAAGGGGAACACAAGAATGAGTTCTAGGAATTGCCACTGAGTCCTTACACCTCATCAGAGAAGAGGATCCAGAGGAAAGTTTGATATACACATTAAAGGATGCTTCAGAGATGGGGGAGGGGGCACTGGGAGAAAGGGAGGGAGGGGAGAAAGGAAGACGAAAAGGGGGGAGGGAACAGGGAGGTCCAGGGAGGGGTGGAGGCAGGGAGGGGACAGGGGTACCTATTACGTTTGTATGAGCGGAAAAATAAATAAATAAAAAATTGGTGTGAAAGCAGGACTAGTTTTATAGAATTGTAGCTGCATTGAACTTGACTAAACACTTAATTGAAGTTAGTTAGGTTCACTGTGATTTATCTATACAATCAATTACAGTCAAGATGCTACATCAGAAGCTCCTCTGTTCAAATGTCACCTGGGCTGGGCATAGATGAATACTATCTCTCTAGGGTTTGTCTCTGTCTTCAGTGATTTCAATAGAGGAGAAGGTCTTTGTTAAGATGAGTTCAATGGGCTTCTAGGATCTGAACATATCAAGTTCACTATCAATCTATGGCTGATCAAGTAAACATCTCTAACCCATCCACAGCACCTGAGATTGCAGAAATGACAGTTTCTGAATAAATTCTCATGTTGTATATATAAGCACTGTTTAATACACCTTGAGAAGGTGGTACAGAATGCATTCAAGTGTAGTATTTAAAAGAGCAGTTGACTTACAAACTCCATTGAACCACACAAAGTTATATATTACACAAAACAAAAAAAATTCATTACCTGGAAGCTAAACCAGAACACCCTTTTATAAGCAATCAACACTTAGTTCTCTTCTGATGATCTGAATTATTTATGTCTCCAACCAGAAATCTAAAGCTAAACTATACTAGCAACTATTGTGGGCCTTTATGCAATGAAGATGATCAAATATAATATTTAGCTGTGTTTGGGTTTTAGCTAGTTAAAAAAAGTATACTATAAAATTGGAAGGATAACTCTTATGAAGTCTGAAGGCAACTGATTCTGGCAAAATAGCAAGCCTCCAGTTTAAGAGCACTCTATGCTCAAAGATGGAAGCTAAAGCCCAGGACAAGGCACTTTGAGTTTTGTCTATGTGCAGAAAACACCAAGAGATCTTAAGCTTTTTGCTTTTCATTTTGTAGTTCATTGACTAGAACAATTCTGGCTACAAGAAACACTAGAAGAATGTGTCTTTATTCTGGAAGGATGTTTGTCCAGCTAAAAGCTGATTTCTTTTTGAGAAAGGAGAGAAAAACTGATATTTGAGGTCAAACTAATAATTTCAGTCACACATGTGATGAATAAACAAAGTAAATTTGTGAAGTTATAGCACTCACAGACATGAGGATCAACAGGAGAGAACATGGTGAAGATTAAAAGTACTTGAGTCGAATTAACCAAGACTATAAAAGTGTATTCTTGTGAACTGTGTCTTTTTACACATTACTTTCAGGAGGCTTACTAGAGGTCTTGAAGGTTAAATGTCTTAAAAGTAAAGATCTAACTTAAGAACTCTGTCTGTACATTCTAAAACAAAGTGGGTATTTGGTAACTAATGAATAAATTTAGATTGTGTAGAATGATATCTCCCTATAAGTTAAAAGAATTCCTCTGAACATCGCTAGAGATGTGGCTCAGTGATAGAGTATAAGATTTAGTGAACATAAGACTATGGGTTTGATCCCCAACCCAGAAAAAGAAAGAAAACAAAAATATAATATTGAATTATAAATTGATACATATAGCAATGTGTCATACATTTATGTTTAAATGATTATTAATTCCTCAAAAGATTTTCTTCCTAAGAAAATGTGTATAATGCCATCCTTACAATTTAATAGTGGGCTGTTTCATGCATTGCTCAAATATTCAGTATTCAAATATTCAATATTCAAATAGTGATAGTCAAATATTCTCAAGTATTTCAACAACCTGAAGTTTCAATTTCCCCTACACTTTTCTATCTAAGCAAGAAAGAAAAATATGGTTTTCATTTAAATATAAAAATAGATTAGATAATATTTAAGAACACAACTGATACCAAGGAAATACAAGATAAGTAATTTAAATTGCTTCAGAGAGTCCACTGCATGATGTCAATAGAGTGTAGATTCCACCTTCCATTTGAAATGTGATTTCAGGCAATTTAAATTCTCTGAACAATTTGAATTGCTTCAGAGAGACCACTGCATGCTGTGGATAAAGAGTGTAGATTCCATCATCCATTTGAGATGTTATTGTGAGCAGTTTAAGTTCTCCGAGCTTTGAAGTTTGCTGCTTATTTGTTTAAAAATGTAAGACATATACTTCAAAGGATTAATGAACTTATTTATATATGCTTGATATAGAGCAAAATAATAATAATAATAGTAGTATGTTACATTTCAATGTTTCTTTCCATCCAATTATTCATAATTTGATACTTATCCCTTAAATTTTTTGTCAAAAATTTCACTGGTTGATTTATAGTTTTGGGCTTACCCAAATGTTAATAAATATTCATCAGCTAGGCATGACAGCTTATCTTTGTATTCCCAGCGTTCAGGAGGCTGAGATAATACTATTGATATTTTAGGCCAGCCTGGACTACAGTGTGAAACGCTATCTTTAAAAAAAAATCAAACAAAAGCAATGAACTATTTTCTAACTACATGTAAATGCTTTTCAATGTGCTTCAGTGAGGAAGCAAGTAGGCAGGGCTGGGAACATATGATCATGCTGAGGAAGAGGAAAACTCACAGAACTGTTAACTTCATGCTGGTGTTGACATTCTTTCCCCTCATAATGTTTACTTAAATTGTCAGAATTTTGTATTTGTAATTTTCTCTTCCTGCTTCAAATGTTTTCCATGGAGACTGTGACAGTGCATAGAAACATGTGAATATCCATCTCTGTTTCTATGCTTATGTATTGGAAAGAGGTTGCCACATGCATGGAAATCATGTTGTTAAATACTCAATAGTCTAAAAGCTTCCAAAAGTACCTTGTTCAAGAAATAAAGAACACATGAACAAGAATTGCTCTTTAGTTTCTGGTCCCTAATCCTGTGTTGTGCTTCATATGCTATAATGGAACAATATATTATCTTGACGTGAATTGTAGAAGCGATTTTTTTTTAGTGCAGCTAACATAAAATTTTAAAGAATTTTTCACAGTGAAAAGCTAGAGACTGTTCAGCAGTATGTTATTTGATCACATTCCATTCAAATATTAACAGTGCTATTTCTAAAGAAAATACAGTGTCATATTAATAGAGGTAAAAATAACTATTGTTAGTGAACCAAAAATGGAAGATATTTGTTTTATAGTTTTGTTCAATAAAAAATTAGTATAAGAAAAATATCATTTTACCTCTTGCCCTTATTCTGTATTTTTAAATGTAAAAATCTTACTTTGCGTGGGAATATGCATTGATTAAACATGATGAGCATGCTTCAAATAAGGCTTATATGTCATAGGTATTTTCCAAGGTGTCAATACCTAAATTAGTAGACACAATCAAGAATCACATGACTTTATTAAAAGAATTCATTTCTACGTTTCTGGTAGTGTGAATATTTAACTCCAAATGTCTATATAGCCACTAGTTAAACCAAACTTTCCTTGTTCAAATCATGTCCATGCAGTGTCAGATGATGATCAGTTCTTATCAGATTGCTGTCAGAATCTGAGCTGGCTCATCTCAAAAGTCATTTTGATGGGAATTGTATTGCTCTATTGAATTTAGCCATTTTGGTTTAATGGTTGAAGGTTGAAATGTTCTTACAAGAAAGTACAAATGTTAAGTCAGCTCTTGGTGAGTCATGAAGTTGAAATGGTAGCTGTTATGAAAGATACTTCAGTTTCACACATTACTGAAGGTGCATTTCAATGTGGGCATCAAGAATTAAATTGCATATTAACACCTTTGTTATCTTACTTATCCAAGGAACTTGGGGACATTCACAAAATGTCTATATCTTTGTAACTTATGGCTGTGATCTCTGAACAATCCTTCTTAAGGATTTGGTTTTCCAAGAAAGAGTTGAGATGCCAGAAATGCATCTCAGATAGATGTTTGTCTTCTAGAAAACATCAAATGTGTTCCATTGAGCGAATGTATAGAAATAACAAAACAGGAATGTATATAGAAAGTAAGCAATCATCCAATTGTGTGGGCTGTTCTGCTCACAGAATATGTGAGTCTAACTGAAGCCACTCATCACCTTCTGTGGCATCTCCCACCTCAATCCTAAAGGATGGGGAAAACACAATTATATTATCAAAAGTATAGAAAAGATATGGTTCATCTAAAGTTTTCTAATTGTTAAATGAAATGTATCAGACAATAGGTGCTAATTTAACAATTGAAGGGTTGAGCTTTGGACACATCTGTGGAGAATCGATAATGAAGACAAGCCTTGAATAAGGTATGTTTTCGCTACACCTTCAGGAGAGTGTCTAATTGATATGGGAAGCCCCAGCCTACAGTGGGTAGAACATTCCCTGGGCAAGTGGATTAAGACAGAGGTGTTGCCCTATCCCTCCTCTATTGGGACATGTCTGGGGCATGTCCGTACCTGGGAGGCAGGACTAGGGTCTCCCTGAGTCGGCAGTGCCACATGGAGCGAGTAGCTCAGCATAGTGGCATTCTTCAATACATTTGGGCAGGATTGCAGTCAAATTTGCCCCTTTCTCAACAATCCCTGTGGATATGGTGTGGCCATTGTTGTTTTGAACTCTCCTGCCAAGCTGAACAAAGAACTGTGACCAAAAATCATAAGAAAGTAAACCCCCTTGCTCCCCTCAGCTCTTTGATTATGAATTTTTCAGAAACATGCAGGCAAACTTCAAAAAGCCTAAGGTTTTATTTTAGTTTAAAATTAAAACAACAAAATTGACAGATTGGCTTTTCAACATGACCATTTAGGACTAGTTCTCCTCCTGACTTTTCTCTGGCTGGTGTCTCTCCAGATAGCAAGCTCAGCTGTGGAACATGGCTATTTCTTTGTTTCTTTTTGGTTTTTCAGTTAAGGTCTTGCTGTATCTCTCAGGCTCTGCCACACTTGGATTAGCGCACAGATCTTAACTGTAAATAATCTTAGTGAAGTTTGCTTTTTTCCTTACCATCACCTTTAATTTTTTTTTTTTAGCAAAGCATTTTGGAAACAACTTGGCTGCATTGTTTTCCTTTGTTGAATTTCTAAATGCCTATAAACATGGTGTAGGTGCTCAAGGGAAATTTCCTTTACAACTCAACAAGCCTCACTCTTGACAGACAGATTGTGGGCAAAATCCAGTGTTAGTGATAAGATTCTGATTAATTCGAGAGTTCAAAATTCCTGACCCATTGACTTCAATGTGATTCAGTTTTGGAATAGTTTTATAGATTTGAATCTGTTATATATATAAAATTTTCATTTCTGCCCAAGTCCTAACCCCTAATGGCCAGTGGTCACTGTCTGACAAGGGTATATCCAGGTTCTTGGCATCTGCCTCAAGAAATTGAAGGCACATTCGTGAATAATAAAGCAACAGCAGAATTTATTTGGAAACAAACAAAAGTACAGTGTCGACACAGCAATGGGTCAGAGTGAGTTTGTTCAAAAGCCTTGGGTTCCTTCTCAAGACTCCCTTTTTTTGAATCCAGGAGGATGAGGAATTGGTTGCTAAGGGCCGAGTATAGGTGGTTTTCTGTTTTGATTGATAAGCTTGGGTTATGTAAACCTTTGTTCACTGCACATGTCCTTTCCTATGATTCATATGATTTTAACCATATGCCTGACCAATCATGCATAGGCATAAGATGGTAAATAAGGGATTTGGTTTAAAAGTTTATTCAGAGGACACAGTTTGTCTTACTGCACATGCACTAAAACCAGCCAAGCTAGCTCAGCACTCTCTCTGTTGTTAGGGAGTTGCTAGGAAGCTATGAGGGTGGAGTGACTGGGTTCATTGTTTGGAGAGGGATGTGTTTGTATGTGTCACTCTGTGCAGGTGCAGAGAAGAGTCCCTTGTGGTTAAGCCATCTCTACTCCCTCACTGCCTTACTGATACCTGTGTGCATGACCTTATCTGAAAATGGGTTCACTCAGATGTAATTAAGGTTCTCAAAATGAAATAAGTGTGGGTACAGGTTAAGACCTAAATGTAATGACTTTTGTCTAGCAGGAGAGGCACATGAAGATGGAGATGCAGAGCAAGTGATAAGATAGGACCAGCAGCCACCAAAGCTTAAGGGAGGCACAGAACATTCCCTCTTGGAGCCTCCAGAAGAAATTCTATGAAAGTTCTAATCATAAACTTTTGGTCTCCCATGATCATAAGAGAATAGTTTTCCATTGCTTTAAATCACCCAGTTTGGAATAATTTTTTGTGTTAGCCCTAGCAAATTGATACACAGCATAAATCTCCTGTATGGTTCTAGGGACAGTTCTTTGGTGTCACACGCCATCAGAAAGTGTTAGTTACATCGCTGGAAGACAGAACAACTGCTGCTTTGCTAGCTGTTTTCCTCGTGGAGAGAAGTACCATTCAGCCTCTGTTGGCTTCAGGTGGTGGGAGCATGTGGCCCAGGACAAAGTCCAGGTTGCCTTGCAAATTTCAGGGCTGTGGATGAAAGGTTTGATTTCTCCTATGACTTTCCACAGATACATTTCCCCAATCAGAGGTGCTATCATGAAAACTTATGACTTAAAGCCTCATTTAAGAAAGACCTGTGCATTTTGCGACATGCAAACTAGATGACAACACTTGCCACTTCTTGAAAGCGGCACTTTTTCCCCTTGAGGATAATAAAACTCCTTTTCATTTCTCTTGATTTTTATAATTTAGAAGTATTGAAAGGAGGTAATATGATGAGGAAATGTGACAGAGCATAAGGGAGAAAGAGCCATGCCAATATCTGGAACATGGATGTATCAAGCATATCACGTATTAAAATCAGACTTTTTCTGGGCCATACTCACATAGGAAAATATTTGGTGCATTGCTAAGTGAGACCTTGCCTGTCTTCTCCATTAACTACAGAAAGATGAACGCATGTGTTCAGTGATCCATGAGTGACAGAGGGACATGGAGGAGCTTAGTGTCACAGACAGCAAGGCCCAGGGCCATCCATCTGCAGGGCAGACTGAGATGAAGTACATCCTAACTTTCGTCCAGGCGCAATTGAAATATATACTGTCTTCACTTCCTGTAGCGTAGTCCAAGTGAGTCAGCACCCTCAACAACAGAGAAAACTTTTCAAATGAGCAGAAATGATCTTTATACCGCCATTTATGCTAAACACAACTTTAGCTTGTTTTTCAGTCAGGCTTTCAGTAAAACAGAAAAAAATTCCTCCTTTTTCCTTCTTTCCTCCTCTCAAGAGGGGGAGGGGTGAGCCACAGGATAGGACATCTGGCTCCCTGCCATCACATCCTACAACAGAACAGTCTGCAGATGAGCAGAATATGGTGTTTAAGAACAAACGAAAGGAAAATATAAATCCTCTGGGCAGGAGATATGTGCAATTTACTCTAGTTTTCTGTTTCAACTTTTAAAAGAATTCAAGATCATAGGCAATAGCGACCTAGAAAAAGGCTAGTTGCTGTACTAAATTTCCCTCGATTAGGGTCATAACAAAAACATTATTTATAAACATATGGTGTGACTTGATGGGATTAAAGAACGGTGGATTCAATTTGCCGTCTTTATTCAGGATGTCCCAGGAACAGTGAAAGCCAGTCCCTCTAGAGCCATTATTACGCATCTTCAGAGAGTCTTTCAGAGTCCCTGGATTCCACAGAATGATTATATTTTTTTACTATTGATTTGGGGTTTTTGTTCAGTATCTGTCAGCACCTACATTTATGCAAAAAATACCACCATTTAGTAGCACCCAAGATTTGTTTAAAAATAGATGCTTTTTGTTTAAAAATAGATGCTTATGGAGAAGTAAGCATTAGGTGTAACATCAATGATAATGCTTCTACTTTTTATCCATTTCCATTCTATGTACACTTCTAATATTAACATATCTAAAACCCAGATCACATTTCATTTCGATTCCTACAAATAGTCTTTGACTTTTATCTATTAGTATATTAGTTTTTGGTCAACTAGTTAAACAAATTAGTCTTTGAAGAAATACCTGGCACAGGCTATTAATGAAGAAAAGGAGACTTCAGAAATTCAAGGGCACAGCATACATATCAGTTCATGCCTGGTGTTACCCACAGTGAATGGGTGATGAGAGAGCTTGCCCACAAACATGTGTTGGGTTGAGCAGTCACATCTTGAGCCAAGAATCAGATAGTTGTAAGGGATTAGGCATTCTCCTTTTAATGTAATCTCTTGAGAGAACTCAAAACATCTCAGGAGCATATCCTCAGTGACCAAAGAGCTTCCTAGTAAGTCCCACCCCAGACATATTCCACCACCTCTGAGGACCACCACCTTCTAAGCAACAAGCCTCCAGTTTTATAATTGGGGGATACTCAAACCACACCCAAACCATAGCAGTCATGAAATGCTTTTCCTGGCTTTCACAAACCTCTGCAGGGTCCTTCCAGAAGCCTTGTGTTCACCTCTCCTTGGTCCTCTCACCACCCTTCCAGGTGGAGTTATGGAAGTCATACAGCTGCAAGGCGTTTTAACTCCTATCCCCAACTGACCATTCTCTCCTCTGGTTAGGTTCTTTCCCTCTCCCTGTCTCCCATTCAATGTCTCTAAATCATCTTCAGAGTTTATTATATGTCAAGTCTTGTCCCTATTCAACTATAAGCTCTAAGCAAAAAGACTCCCATCCTTTGCTCTGATTACTTATCAGTGCATAATAGATTCTCCATTATCATTTGTTTCTGCATTCATGGAATAGTCTCAAAGCTGGAAGCTGAACATTAATAATTTAATGAATGGCATAATTAGGGTAAGTCAATTCAATAACATGCAATTAGCACTTCAGAAAAAAGTTGTCTCTTTTTGAGTCATTTTACACCCTTACCATGTGTTAGAATTTAAACTGGAATACTCCCATGTAAAATGTCTGTATGTATTATGTGTTTCAAGGAAGTTAGACTGGTAAGGGGCTGTATTTCATTTATAAAATGGTATTATGTCATATCAATATTAATGCAATTTTATGCTATCTCCTGGAAATGAGTGCTTATAAGAAATGCACATTTTAAAGACAAAGACTTCAACCACAAGAGAAATTCTATCCTGCAGTTCTGATGCCAAGTCATTGAAAATTCACTTGCCTGTGCTGTGAAGTTATTCAATCACTCAGCAGAACTTTCCCCTTATGTTACATGATTGTGCATTTGAACACAAGAGAAATGCCTATGCGTATAGCTATTTGATGGAAAGAAAAATATTGGAGAAATGCAAAATCGGCAATTGAGTCAAAGGGAAGAGCAATCTGTCATTCCACTAACAGTATCTTTGGTAAGTAACCAAGCTGCATGCTTTTATAGTGTGGCAAGGCACAATTGCAATGCTGGATTGTTACTTGCTGGTTAAGAACAGATGCATAGCAGTATCATCGCTCAAAGTACTGAAAAGAAAGAGACATAAATGGTTTAAGAATAAGGTAAAAATTAGTTGAGAAATTGACTGCAGTTGGTAAGTGCTTGCCACGTAAGTATGAAAACCTCAGTTTGTTTGACCTCCAGAACCCAGTTTAAAAAAAAAATCCAAGCATGGTGATGTATACTCGTAATCCTAGCACTGAAGAGGTGGAAAGAGGTAGATCCCGCCAAGTCACTTGACAACCAGCCAAATCTAATTAGTGACCACCAAAGAAAAGAGAAATCCTGTCTGAAAACAAAGTAGATAGTAACTGGGGAATGACACTTGTCTTCTAGCTTCTTCATGCAAGTGCACACATGCACACACACACACAAGCTACACACACACGCACATGCACACATGCTCATGAAATCTAATTAGAGAAAGATGTGAAAGATAACTATTCTCCTACCTGCCCCAGCTCATGTCCTGCCTCTCCTTCCTGGTTCATGTTGAGATCTTTTGTCCTAACGTATGTGCCTGCCATTGCCGCTGATCATACTCATTAGAGGTCAAAATAGCCGCATGATCTTGGATGGAACCTCCACACTGTGCAATAGCTAAAACTTTTCTCCATGTAAGTTAATTGCTGCGGGTATTTTGTTGTTGTAGTATGAAGCTAACTACTGCCGAGTGGGAAAAATGAGAAGAAGAATGATAGAGATACTCAAGTAGAATCACAAAATGAGGAATGGAATAAATAAAGGTTCTGTGAGCACCAGAGACAAGCGCAAGCCATGGAAGCTGCTTGAGTCACATGTGCATCTGTTACTTCCGCTTCCAGTGACTGATGGATGCCATGTGCCGAGGCATGATTCTAGGTATTTCCCATGTAAATCATTTGCCCTCCTGATAATGCTACCGGGTGAAAACACAGAAAACCTGAACCAGAACTTCTTAAAGAAAAAAAGGAAATGGAGCTAGAGAGATAGCTCAATCCATAAAGTGCTTGCCATGCAAGTAGGAAAATCAGAATTCCATCCCCAGAATCCAGTTAAGATAACAGTGCGGTGGCGTGCTTTTGTAATCCGAGCTCAGAGACAAGATTTCCTTGGACTCGCTGGCCAGTCAGCCTAGCCTAATCAGTAAACTCCTGGTCAAGGAGACACCATGCTTCAGAAAAATAAGATGGACAAGCTGCTGAGGAATGACATCTGAGGTTGACCTCTGACCTCCACATACATGCACACATACTAGAACACACATATGAACACACAAACATTGGATTGTATAGCTGAATCACCTTAGAGCCTAGGCTTTTTCAGTATTCTAAATGTGTGTCTTTTCCCCCCTCTATTAACAATTTACTGACTCTTGGATCCAGGATACTTCCTGCTCTTAGCCCAAACTGGCTGCCTATACCTATGCCCTGGATCTTTATCTCCTGTTCTAATATGGGTGGGTAGAAACAAGGCCTAACCAGTCATCCTTCAGTTTGTTGGCCTAATTGGTCAGAATTGCTCTTATGATGACTGATCCCACTTTTGTGGGATACTAGATTTTCCAATTAAATTAATGTAGATCATCCTTCAAGCCAGGTGGTCTTAGTTCTAACCAAACTAGGCTGATAGCAAATTCAAGAACATTTAGGAAAACAAAAGGGAATTTTCATGTTGAAGACCAGAGAGAGATAAACATAAGGTAAGCCAGTGATTGGAAGAAGAAAGCTAATGATTAGAATATATAATATGTTTGTGAAACTATTTGTGCTAAAAGTACCCTTTCCTGCTCATTTATTGACTTGCACATTTTCATGTATCCATACTGCACTGTCAACAAGAGAAGATAATTTTTGTCAATTTTGACCAAAGTAGGGATTTAAAAAAATTGTCTGGTCTACAATTCCTGGAGTCTACAAGCCATACCACCTTGAATGTACTTGATTCCTCAGAACGTTCTAGAAGTCAGGAGCCTTGAGCTAAATTTCCAGTAAGCAAACTCTAGAAAATGTGTGCTCTAGGATTTTATTAAATGATGCCAAGATGAACAAGCAAAGGACTAGGGAAGTGGACAAAGATAAGCATATGGAGTTTTGGTTTGATTTCACAGAACTTTGCAGCAGGAATTATGCCCCAGGACTGACCTAGTGGAAATCATGGAGACTAGAGTTTCCTAGTCTGCATCCATGAACTACTGGTAGCTCTGATCCAGTAAAGTTTCTAGAACTCACAGCTGTCCATGTGTTCTGACAAAAGCTAGGTACAGAAGTTGAGTGGAATGGCCCTTGAGAAAAAGAAGTAGGCAATGACATTTTGGAAACCAAAAATGCAGAATAGAAAGAAATGAAAAAAATAGTAAAGAAGAGAATGGGGTAAAGTGCAAATACAATGTATTGCTTTAGGACAACCAGACTCAAAGTACATGGCCTATCGAAATGACCTAGATCACACCGAACTTTCTCCCCTTTCCCCACACAGCACCAGGGATGTCTGATGCTGCTGATGCCCTTGTAGGTACCACTAACTTTCTTCTGCTTTGGGTTTCATACCATACTATTGACCATCCCCACCAGCAAGGATTCCACCTGTCACCTGCTCTTGGTGTCTCTAACTTCTAGCAACTAGGATACATCCTAGTCTGGGATACATGTTCACAATTCTGGTCCTCAGTAAAGTTGGGAAAGACAATATCTGCAGTACTGAACTTCTATTGAAGAGCAAGATTGGCCCAAAAGAAATACAGTCATTTCTTCTTTATCCATAATTTCACTTTGTATTTTGTTACCTAAGCTAAATATTAATTCAATTGTTAAATTTTATTAGAGGTTTGTTTGTATAGGAACAAACACACAGTTTGTTATCACTTGTTGCTCAAGGATCCTCAGAAAGTCTTGCCACATAGCCCCCAAGGTAATGGGTGTGTGTGAACTGCTACATTAAGAGTGAATTCTCAAATCAGGGGAGGCTACTGATCTTGAGTGGTCAATAACAAGTGAAAGTCATTCACTACACATAGACTTACTAATGTGGAAAGCATTTAGAATTAACAAGAAATGGTTAACAAAAAGTATTTCTGCAAAATTGAACTAGAGTTGAAGTTTGGGGGTTGAGTGAGATAGCCTTTCTTCTGATTTTTTTATATCATTCTGTAGTTTGAAAATTTAATTAAAGACACGGTTACCTTTTTGGGAAGTTAACTTACTATATTTTTTATTTCTACCAAGAAATATTTAATGTATATAGTGATGGTCTTCATAATTTTCTTTTTAATAATTTCTTTTTATTCTTTGACAGTTTCATACATATATATATAATATATATAATGAATTTTAGTCATTTTCACTTTTTCATCCCCTCTCCTTCTCCCACTGAAAATTTTCTTTTCAGTAAACCCCTCTCCTTTCATGCTGTCTTTGTGCATGTGTGACTGAGTGAGTTTAATAAGAGTTGCCCTCATGAGTACATGCTGGATGTTATTCACAGGAGCATGTGTAACTTATCAGTAACGAACCACAGCAGAAAGAAGATACATCAATCTTTTAATTTTAAAAATATTATTTATTTTCTGAAAGACCAATCCCTTTGTTTAACTACTGCTTTCAAGAGACCAGGAAGCTTTAGTTAAATTACATTCACTCTGCTTTCAGGGAAAGAGCACACCCATGTTAGGAGAATGTCATTTGATCTTTCAGTCATTTATGGGGCATTGAGTGAAGAAGCATAGATATAAAAGACAGAGATCAGCTCTCAAGGAAGGAAGTTGTGGTCATGACAAAAAGTGGGAACGAGATCTTTTTGAATGTGCCTAAGTTCTACTTTGCTTTTCTTAGATTTTGACATGATCTTAACTTCTCCTAATGCCTTTAACTATTGTTTGAACTAGATTTACTTATAGTTTTTCCTATCATGCAGAACTAAAGACGCTAAGCTGTAAACCTGTAAAACTATGATTCCAAGCTAAGCAATGTTAATGCTTTTGCAGTGAGTTACCGTGAGTCGTTATGCTGTGCTTTTGCACCTCACTTCTCAAGGATTCCATTAGAATCAGGTAGCACCACCTCATGCTTTGGGTTGGATTCCAAAAGACTTATTGCTCTCCATCTGTGTTCCTTTAGTGGGCGGTAATATAAGCATCCTAAAAGCTCATGTTTCTAAGCCTGGGATTTAACACAAAACCATAGGTAATAAAGATGCACAAAAATCTAGCATTGCAATTAGTTTCCCTTCCTGACATACAGTTTTGATTTATGAAACATTTACAGTATGGCCCCCAACAAGTGGTAGCTTGAAGGAGGATGCATTATCCCACCCCCCACAACCACGCTTGGCCCCTGAATTCATGTTAGGCAAGGAACTTCCTGCTCAAATGGCAGCAGGAGGAATCCAGCCCTTTCTTGCAATCAGCTTACTCCCAGTCTGGAAATGCTAGGCTTACTATTGCTTTAACGAAGTCCTTTCAGTTCATAATGACCCAACTGTTTTACATAAAACAATATGCTTCTCTTATGGACAGTTACAATTCTTATTTGGAATCAATCTGCTAAAAATAAACTTGAAATTCATTCTTACCTTCTGAGATATAACATGTTAACTCTGTTAGTGGATTCCAATCTGTTTTGTGAGAGCCTAGGGCCCCATAGAGGTTCCCTTCTCGGGGGCTCCAGCATGACTCTGCTCTCCACCTCTTCTGGCACCTCGATCTTCTAGTGTGTAAGGGCCCCTGGATCTCCTTTCTGTTCCTCTAACCTTGCGGATCTCTGCTCATAGCTCTTGCATGGCGATGCCTTCACAAGAACCACCTGCAGGGAATTTCTTCCAGCCGTCATCTGTCGCACGGTCCAACCGCTCCAGCACATGGTCCAGGTTTGTATTTCAGCAACTTTCTCCTAGTTCTCCCTTTGCTCACATCTCTATATCTAGCTGTCCTTCAAGAGATCGCTACTCCCAGTAGCCTTCCTTATTTCTCTTCTTTTCTTCAACTTACTCAGTGCATATCTGATATAGATGATCTCTATTTCAAATACATTGGCTTGGGTGCATGTCACTCTGGCTATTTTGTCAACTCTTCGAAGTCTGAACCCACTTCTAGGTTTGACTTGTTTTGTTTTTCTCTTTGAGTTTTGCTTCTTCCCAACCTTTGCTTGCCTCTTCTGAAACAACGTTTGATACCAAACGAGTGTTCTGTTATTCATTTTTATCACTGCTTGTTATTTACTACTTCTTACTACTTCACAATAATAAACAAATAATAAAGTCGAGTTGCAATAGATACTTAGGACAGATGTGTAAATGCTGGAGTACACTAAGCTCCCTTTGATTGTAGTGCATTCATTAAACTTAGCATGGTAAAAGTATGAGACATAGGTGGATATTATGCTTATGTGCAGCAATGATGGCTGATAACTTCTCACATGTGGGAAACTCAGAAGGCATAAAGAACTATACATGCAAGACAAATAAAACCTAATTTTAAGTATGTCACACTGATATATGAGAAATAAAAGACAAAGAAAACTATCGAAAGAGAACAAAAGTAGGCAGTTCTCTAACAACTATCCAGCCCATTGATTCCTTCCAGAGTGGAGAAGAAAGAAAGAAAGAAAGAAAGAAAGAAAGAAAGAAGGAAGGAAGGAAGGAAGGAAGGAAGGAAGGAAGGAAGGAAAGGAAAGGAAAAAAGAAGAAAGAAAGAAAGAAAGAAAGAAAGAAAGAAAGAAAGAGAAAGATAGAAGGGAGGGAGGGAGGAAGGAAGGAAGGAAAGAAGGAAAGAAGGAAAGAAGGAAGGAAGGAAGGAAGAGGAAGGAAGGAAGAGGAAGGAAGGAAGAACAGAAGGAAGGAAGAAGAGAAGAGATGGAGGGAGGGAAGGAGAGAAAGAAGAGAAGCAGGGAAGAATAGAAAAAGATAAAACACACAATAAAGGCACAGAGGACCAAAAAATAAAAAATTATATCTTATTGTCAGAAACCATACACAGAAAAAGAAAGTGTAATGCTTCTTTATCTCTGATAACTTTCCTTACCCTTAATTAATTAATGCAGACACTTCCAATTTCTTGTGATTAGTATAGCAAATTAAATCCATGAGCCTAAAAAATTAATTTTATATCATAACAGTGATATTTGTTACAGGCATTCAAGGTTGATTCACCTTTGAAAAATCCATTTACAATAATATGACATTTCAGCAGATTAATAGAGAGCAATTACTTGACTCTAGATTGAAAGTACTCATAATCAAAATCCCAGCAAATTATTGTGTGGCTATCAATGGACTGATTCCAAAGTTTGTGTGGAGAAGTAAAAGACCCAGACTGGCCAAGTAAAAATTGAATGAGAAAAGACTGACTTACATCAAGACTAACTGTAAATGTACAGTAACCAAGATAGTATGATGGTGAAAAAAAAATCAAATCAATGGAACCAGATGGATGGTCTAGAAACAGAGCCCTATAAATACAGACAATTGATCTTTGACAGACCAGCAAAGGAAATACAAGGGAGCTAAGATAATATCAACAAATCTCGCTGGAACAACTTACTTGACATCCACATGACTTAAAAAATAATTTAGACATAAACCTTTTATCCTTTATAGAAATCAGATCAAGGGCTGGAGAGATAGTTCAAAGGTAAAGACTCTACCTCGCAAACAGAAGGTCCTGAGTTCAGTCAGATCCCAGTTCTCATGTAAAAACACCAATCAAAAATGGTAAAGGCCTGCACTTCTGGCCCTGGTGGGTAAAGCCTGGGAAATCCCAGATGGAAGCAAAAAGGAGGTAGAAGCAATCCAGGATGATTCTTGAAGTCACCTTTGGTCCTCCACAGGCACACACAGTGCCCTCTGATACACACACACACACACACACACACACACACACACACACACACACAATAAATAAATATTTATAAAATTGTAAAAAATAAAAATCAGCTTGAAAGGAATTATATACTTAAATATAAAGTGCAAAACTACAAAACTCCTAGAACATAAAAAAAAGGCCTGGATGATGTTAGATATAGCAGGACGTTTTAGTTGCGATGCTGAAGGCATGATCTGAAAAAGAAAGAATTGCTAACCTGTATTTCATTAAGATTAAAAACTGCTGCTCTGTGACAGACTATGTTGAAAGAAGGAGAAAAACAAGTCACAGAGTCAGAGAAAATGTTTGGGAAAATCACACTCGACAAAAGATGTTGATCATTAGAAATATACAAAAAGACCTTTTTGAAATTTAACTGTAATAAAATGAAGCTTTGCCTGGTGACATGTGTAACTTCAGCAGCTTGAGCGGCTGTAGCAGGAGAACTGCAGGTTGAAGTCAAGCTGGGGCTACAGAGGGAAGTCAGGGTGTATGATGAAGTGAGACCCTGTCTTAAAATATAAAGTAGAAGAACTAGGGCTCTAGCTCAGTAGTAGAATACTTGCCCCCTATGAGCTTAGGTTCTGCATCCAAGTCCCATCACCATGCATACCCACACAAGAAAAAGAAAAAAAAAGAAGCTATTTGATTTTTGAATGGCCAAAGAATTTGGTCATACACTTCACCAAAGAATGGATTCAATAATTAGAGCATTGCAAATGGAAGTCACAATGAGATACCCCAAAACACTCATTAGGGTGCCTCAACTCTAAGCCCTGAAACAGCAGAGGAACAAATGAACTCCCATTTCTTGCTTGGAGGAAACAGAGTGGTAATCGTATAGTCATTTAGGAAGACGGTCTAGTAACTTCTTCCAAAGATCAGCATCCTGTTACCATACAATCCACCAGTCTCCTTGTTCACCTAGATGAATTGAAAACTCATTCACGTGAAAATCTGCACAACAAATGTGCTATTTATTCATGCTCACCAAAAATTATAAGTAAACAGGGTGCCTTCAGCTTGCTAAATGGATAAAATGGTTAGCATCCAAGCAATGGAATATTATTCAGCAGTGAAAAGAGATTAACAGCCAAGTAATGAAAAGACATAGAGGAATCTTAAATGCATATGACTGAATAGCACAGGCAAATCTGAAAAGATATATATTGCGTTATTCTAGCTACATGAAAGGCTAATTAGCAAAAGCAAAATTATGTAGGTAGTAAGAAGAGTAAGGCACAATAAGGAAGTAAGATAACTAGGTAGGACACAGAAAATTTTTAGGGCAAGGAAACTAGTGGAAAACGTGGCATTTGCTTGCTAATTATATGTCTTGGAGGGTTCATCCAGGCTGAAAAATTTAACACTCTAACCTATGTCCACAAGTGGAGAGATTCTCTGCCAAGGAGGAGGGACATAGAGGATCCCCTATATTTTGTGCTCAGTTTGGGTATGAACCTAAGACTGCTCTAAAAATGAGTCATGAATTAAAAGGAAAAACAAAGGGCGGACAGATGGCTCAGCAGTTAAAGTGCTTGTCCTTCAGAGGGTTCCTATCCTCAGGTCACAGTAACTGCTGGGTGGACATAGCAGCCAGCCTGTGATTCCTACTGTAGAAAGTGTAAACAAAATCCCCAGAGCAAGGTTGCTAGCCAGACCAGCCCTGCTGATGAGTCCTGGGGTTATTTAGAAACTCTGCCTCAAAATTACAAGGTAGAAGAGAGATTGGGGATGATAGTCAATGCTAACCTCAGGTTTCTATACAAACACTCACATACATTCATGTGCACCCTCAACAGACTTGTACTCACAACACACACACACACAATGTGCACACACACATCTCTTTCCCACATACATAAAAATGTAAAAACATAACTTATGCTAAATATATATCAACTGAATCTCCTATCAAGTAAAATTACATTTACCTATACTGAAATTCTAAGAGCATTTAGAAATGACTCAAATGAGATCAAAGTATTTGTCTGTAAATTTACTGTGAGGTTGGCTGGTCAGAACAGACATAGTGGCCCCTTGAAGTCACCAGGGACCTGTTCTCTTTTTGTGTTCCTTCCCCACTAGTCTCTGAATGTAGCATCCATTTTCAGACTTGCCTTCTAATCTCAGACAGCTTCCGGAGCTTTCCTTATCATGTTTGTATTCCTGGCAGGAAAAGACTAAAACAAGGACAGTCCAGAATGACACTGAGGCCTTTAAAGCTCTTTCCCAGAAGCACTTCCCAAAGATTCCCGCCTTTATTTCGTTGATGACTCCAGTCTAAAGGAGAAGTCGGGACATGTAGTTTTATGGTTGGCTATATTTGCATCTTATACATACAAGTTTCCTTTAGCTAATACATAAAGATAGAAACAGGGCTGGGAGATGGCTCAGTAGTTAAAGCAAATGAATGGACCCCAGTTCAGTTTCCCAGATCCCAGGTAAAAATATTAAAATGCTGGATGGATGTGGTAGCCTATCTGTAATTCTAGTCCTGGAAGGAAGAGCCTAGGAATCCCCAAAACAAGCTGACTAGCCAGGCTAGCCCTAATGGCATGCTCTGGGTTTAATTACAGACCCAGGCTCGTTCAATAATGTGGAAGGAAGAGTGATCAAGGATTCCCAATATCATCCTTAGGCTTCCACAGGCACACATACTCCAGTGCACTTGTGTATGTACATCTGCACACACACATACACTCACCTACATGCAGACACACACACACATACGAAAGGGAAAAAGATAGAACTATACATTAGGCTGGAATGGCCTGTTCCCCCCAGCTCTCCCCCCCAACACACACACTTGGGAACTAATAAACGTACTTCACATTCCTCTTCTTAAATGGCTTTATGGTTTGTTGAGCTCTTTTTGACTCTAACTCTGAGCATTGGTAAAGTTAGCTATCGTCTCTGTCTCTAGGACATTGGAAAATTTGAGCATTATACCAGGCTGCTGATAGAAGAGACCACCTTTGGAGTCGATGTCAGCACAAAGGAATGCGCAGCATCCCAGCCACATCTCCTCAGCTTTCCACAAGGACACCATGAAAATGTTTACTTAATTCCAGGTGTTGTATTTCATAGATGTGTGTATGAGTATATATATGTTATACTTCATATACAAATTAGAATGCATATATAGAGCCATTAAAAGTGACTCTATAAAAGAATATTCATATATTTCATGTTCACTGGCTATAATAAATCTCTTTACTAAAATAGATCCACAGTGATTCAGTCAGCCATAGAGACAATCTTAGCTATTCTTTAATGTATGAATGTGCTAAAATGTAAGGTGAGAAACTTGACCTCTCATTGCAGATGAACCTTCCTTTAGTCAAAAGAAGTTTGATGTTTTAATACACATTGCTCTTCTCATGCTGTGTGATGTGTTTGTAAAATAGTGACTTTATTAAAAGTACTTTGTTATAGTAACACATTAAAAATAGAAATTCTGTTATGAATCAAGTCATGCCTTGACAAAACTAGCAAAAAACAAAAAGTGTTACAAGTGCTACCTATCTTCAGGGAATCTGTATGCCATTTACATATAACTAAGCTACAACTAGAAAACAAGCTATCACACATGTTTTACAGTACTTGGAAGAACCCTCAGAGATTATTCTGTTCTTTCACTTTAGAAAGAGAACACTGAAATATGGGATGGAGAAATGAGTTTCTGAACTTCACAGAGATTAGAAGGACAGAGTTTATAAAGGAATTCACATGTCATTTAAATGTCTAATGTAGACCCACAGTCAGCAATAGACTACATATGTTTAAAATGCACCCTGAATCAGATGCACCGCCAAATGCACTGCACTTGTAATACAGTGCTCAGACTCCTTGGATTCTGACATGCCTCTCAATTTCCAAGATGCTAAAAGGTGTGTGTGTGTGTGTGTGTGTGTGTGTATGTATGTGTGTGTAGAGGAGGGATCTTGAAGTAATTTTATTCAGTGTAGTGTATAACTGAAATTCTCTGTCTTATTCTATTTATTTTTTAAATAGTGTTCTGGGTCTACTAAATTGATTTTACCACCCACTAATGAGGTGACCTGATCTAAACACTAATCTAAATCATGTGTCACAGATAATTAGAAAGCTTGTTAACATATACAACCAAGGTGCTAATTGTTCAATTTGATAGCAGGTGAAGAAGAAGAAAAGGAACAACTTAATGAGGATAGAAACCACCTGGCAAGGATACAAGGTAGAAAAACAGAGTTTAATATTGAATGGATGAGTAATATACAGCAAGACAAAGGAGAGGAAATGAATGACAGAAAAACTTTAACTTAGGAAACAAACTTCTCAAATGTAAATGTAAAACTAATCAGTTACCTTAGAAAGAACATCTAATCTTTTAACTTTATGAAAAGGAAACACATATATGCCTTTTTTTTATTAATAGAAGCCTTGTTTATTTTAAAAATAAAAAATAAATTCCCATGCATTGCCTGCAGAAAAAAATTGTTTTAATCTGTTAAAAAATGAAAAATATGTGAAATTTAGATAAAACTTACTCCTTTACTTATTTATATTCTTCTGTATATAAATTCAAAAAGATTCAAGTCTACGAGTAAAATGGGAGGAAACCTTGCTGGACATTCTCTGTCCCCCTCAAATTTCTATGTTTTCCTTAGATTCTAGGCTAATGAGCCAGAGTGTGGAATTCCCCTCCTTTGGTCTCTGTGTATTAAAAAAGAAAGAAAAGAAAACCCAAGGATATAATGAGATTCCCAGTTCAGTTGACTGAAATCCTACATGACTTTTGAACTTATCTCTAGAATTGTATCTCTACTTCTGGTCCAAAGGAAACAAACAAAAACAAACCCAGAAGGCCATTTTGGCACATGTATATAAAATGTGCATACCAAAGTGCAAATATGTGATCACGTAAAAAAAAAAAAAAGTGCAAACTTGGCAGTTAGGAAATGTCAGTACAATCGTTAGTAGGTGAAATTTCAGTCCCTTTGATGAAGATACCATCTTTCAGCCAAGCCCTGACATAAAACCTTTGGTGCCTGTTAGATCCCCCTCTCTTTCCAGTCAGTTGCTGGGCTCCATCTGGAGGCACCGGCTCTCCCTCTCCATCAAGAGCTAAGCGTTCCCAGACCCAACTCCAGCCTTGGGTTCCTGCAGAGCACTCAACGTGCAGTGAAAGGTCCTAACTCTGCAAAGGGCAGCTGGAAATGGATTTAAAATGGCAACGGCGACCAATCAGCGCCGTCGCGACCAAGCAGACATTTACACGCACCTCCTCAAGTACCGCGGAACCTGGCGCAGCCTAGCTGCCTGCCTAGGAGGCTGCAAAGTAGGAGTTTTTATTCCATGGTGGTCTGTATCTTTGAAAGAAAAATTCTTCCCTGGGTGAAAGTTTTTATTTTGGAATCACTCCAAAATAATTTTGGGCATGATGTGTGAAAATCTGAACCTAATTTTTTCAGAGTTTTGTGTTATTCAAGGATGAAAAAGAGGTACATTTTAAAATGTACTCCACCTTTTAAAAACGCACTGTGGCCATGATGGTGTTGGCATAACTCAAGAAATAGCCCAGGCTGGAAAATTAGGAATTGGCAGAATTCTGAGGGAGAAGGTTAAATGAAGGGAAATTGGAGAGAGAGAGCGAGCTAGGCAATCGGTGCAGTTCTGGGGGTGAGCAATTTCTGAGGTCCCCTATATCCCGTGGGTGTCCGAACCCGGGTGCACAGCGTCAGCTGCTGTATTGTTTCCCGGAGAAAACAACTCAATGAAGAAACTGGCGCGCTCAGTGTGCGTATGTGCAGTTTGCAAGTATGCCCACGTTGCAAATGTGCTTGCCCATCCATGCGCGCGCGTTTACGAGTGCATCCGCATGCAAGCGTGCTTGTTATCTCACGTGTGGGAGCGGGTATCTTTGTGCACCCTGGCCCACGCGCCCTCCGGGGAAGGCATCCCGCGGAGGATTGCGGCTGTCAGAGGGCTCGTCCAGACCCCGCAGCCGACACTTCCTACTCCATGAATCAGAACGCCCTGGCCAGTGCTTCCGGCAACGTTTTGGCTCCTCGCCTTGGAGGCGCAGGTAAAGGCCGAGCCCGGAAATGTTGGCTCCGGGGCAGTTTTTCCCGCGTCTTTCCGAGACTAGCGCCGGGAGGTGACCTCAGGCGTCCAGAAGGGCAGGCCTGCGGTCAGCCGGCTCGGGATCCCCGGTCTGTCCCTTTAACCCCGCCGACGGGCGGGAGCACGTGAGCCCGGCTCCGGGTGGCACCCGGGCGCCGCCGCCGCCGCCGCAGTTGTGTTTCGAACGCTGCTTCTGGCCCGCGGCCAGGCGCCTGGGCTCGCGGTCCGCCGGGCCTCCCTCCCCCTCATACTTTCCTCCTGCGCGGCCCCCTCCCCTTTATCCGCCCACGATTAGAGGTGGGCACTCCCCCCTCCCGCCACCCCTTCTGCACGCGCGCGCACGCACACACACACGCGCGCACACACACACGCGTGCGCGCACACTCATCCCACTTGAATCCTGGGCGAGAACTCAGAAAACTTCCAACCCGGACAGCGCGCGCTGGGTGCAGGACGCAGAGCCATCAGTCTGTCCCTCCACCATCCGTGGGGCCGCCTGCTCCCGCCACCCGAGGGGTCGCGGTGCCACCCACTGCTTTGCTCCTCACTTGCGCCGGGTGCCCAACCCGATCCTGCTGTCCTGGCAGAATCTTCCCATCCTCCCTTTGCTTTCCGATACTACTACACAAGGGTCTCTCTCTCTCTCTCTCTCTCTCTCTCTCTCTCTCTCTCTGTGGAGGGGTGGGGGGAAGAGGAGGAATTCCTTCCCCGCCTAACATTTCAAGGGACACAATTCACTCCAAGTCTCTTCCCTTTCCCAGCCGCTGCCGAAGTGCTCAGTGCCCACAACTGATCTCAAGCGCGGAGGCGCCTCTCCCTCTCTTCCCTCCAGCCTCAGCCCCTCTCCGCCCTCGCTTCCCGCCTCCTCCCGCTACCTCCACCTCCGCCGCCACCTCCACCTCCGCCACCCACCCACCGCCGCCGCCGCCGCCGGCAGCGCCTCCTTCTCTCCTCCTCCTCCTCCCCTCTTCTCTCTCTTTGGCAGCCGCTGGACGTCCGGTGTGGATGGTGGCAGCGGCGGCAGCCTGAGCAGCAGACGCATCGGTCGCAGCCCGCCAGCTCCTCGCTGCCTCCGCCCGCGTCTCCCACCCTCTCCTCCCGTGAACCGCGGGGTGCCGAGCGGATCCGGGGCGCCCAGGCGAAGCGGCGGCAGCAACGCTAGCGGCGGGAGGCAGGATGAGCGCACGCGGGGAAGGCGCCGGGCAGCCGTCCACTTCAGCCCAGGGACAACCTGCCGCCCCGGTGCCCCAGAAGCGAGGACGCGGCCGACCCAGGAAGCAGCAGCAAGTCAGTAGGCGCGCGCGGCGGGGACACTCGCCGGGGGCCCCCCGCGACACGCCGGGCGAGCGGAGCGCGGGAGTCCCGCGGCGCCCACCGCCGCTCGCTGCCCGCCGCCGCCGCCGCCGCTGGGGGATGTGGGTAGGCGGGCGACCGGCTCCGCTCCGAGTGCGCCGCGCAGTCCTCGGGCGCCGGCGCCCCGCTACTGCGGGAAGTTGGGGTCCCGGCGGGAGGTGGTGTCGCACGCAGAACGTCCTTGGACTTTCGCTATTGTGCCCTGCCGGGAGGGGTGCGGGGCCGCGAGCGACTCCAGCAATCGGGGTCCCACGATCTGGTGGGCTCGCCCGCGCTTTGTCAGTTGCTTTCCACGGTTCTGGGAAAGCAGTCGCCGGGGATTGGGGCGCTCGGACGGGTCGGAGCCCCGGGATCCCGAGTTCCGGAGACCACAGCCGCTTTCTCCCGCCTGCCGGGGCTGCAGGCGGGCAGGCGGGGGGCGCGCTGCAGCCGCCGCCGGGTGCCCTCCTCCAACTCTAGGTGGCCCGCGGCTCTTGCCCTCGCGACAAAGAACCCGGCGATCGGCTGCTGCCTGGAATTTTTAAATGCCGTGTGGCCGGCGCCAGAGCTAGCCCGGGACAGGACCCCAGGCTAACCTGAGGGCACGAGTTAACTTGCTCCTTCAGGGGAGCTTTGGAGGGAGCGCCCGAGAGAGTGCACGGTAGCCAGGGTCGCCTCCCCGCCCGGAGCTCCGTCCCGCTTCAGCTCCAGATCCCGCGCCTCAGAGCTGGAGACCTTGAAGGTTTTCCTCTGGGCGAGTGACTGGGGGCTGGGAGGGGATGGTCGAGGGGCGCCCAGGACCCCGCCGAGTGGAGGGTTTTGTCTGCGGATGCAACCAATTAAGCGTGCAGCCGGCTCTTGCAAGGCTGCGCGCAGCGCCCTGGGCGGGGGGGTTGGGGTCTGTTTGCTGCAACTTCCAAGCCGGCAGGGTAAGCGCGGGACGCCGGTATTGAAAACGTTTAAACTGCACGTCCTGGGGCTTCCACACTTCCCATGCGTTCCGTAGCCTTAAATCGCTTCCCTCGTGGCAAATAGAACGATTAGAAAATAATCCGAAAGTCCCAAATCTCCCCGAGAGCCAGGTGGGAAAAATCGAACACTGGCTGCCAGAGCGTTTGAGAAAAACGGGGAGGGTTGTACGTTTTTGAAATCATCAAAGGAAATAAGCCAATCTAGAAGCCTGTGAATTTTCCCGCTCTGACCAAGCGACACTTTACACCGCGTTTGGATCTTTTTTTACACCTCCCAGGAAGTCTCTCCTTCCTCCCCTCCCCCTTTGCTTGCCACCAGTCACGCAGCTTTCCCTGATTTTGCTAATTGTACCCCCCACTTGAATTAAAAAAAAGTCTGAAAGAAGTGCAGCTGGATCTGGAGGAGACTTAAAGATTTCTACCTTTAAGACAGAGTTCACAAAGAAAGAAAAATGTGTTTCCGACGTGTTGTTTCTGGATGTGCCCGCCGGCGTTAGTATCCCACGGAAGCTTGTAAGAAGCTCTGCCTCATATGCTCTAAGTGGGATGCGAACATTCATTGAGAACTTTCACGAGTTTTAATTGGTCTCGTTTATTCACCTGCATCTGAATAGATGACTGGCCGGGTAGATTTTTAGGATCTGGAACATTAATAATCACTTTTTCCTAACTGCTTATTTACTGCTTGGCACAGGAGCCATTTAAATCTTTGCTATACCTAGCGGTTGTTTCAATTTCTCTTCAAATATTTCCATTCTTCAGCACGGTTTCTCCCTCTTTAAAGCCTTTCTCGCTCTTTTCCCCTCTCTGTTTCTTTTCTCCCTTCTTCCTTTCCTTTCTTTTCTTTCTTTCTTGCTTTATTTCTTTTCTCCAGTCCATCCCCCCCCCCACCCGGAGAGTTTTCTCAGAAAGAAAGTTTTGAAGAAAACATGTTTATTTTTGTAAAACAAAGATATTTAAATTTCAACTGGAGACCATGCCTGTCTTTCCAAAAGGAAGTGGAGAGTTGAAGCAATTATCTAGATAATTCAAGCAAAACCTCCCACTTCAGATTTACCGTAATTATTTGGAACTTTCAGGGGATGTGGAGTTATTTGGAACTGAGGATCTGAATAATCTCTCTAATACTTTATTCAGAGCATGTGGTTTAAGTCCTAATCTATTTAGAATGCAGGTACATATCAATATTTAAAAAATGAAAAATAAATATGCAGGATTGTGGAACTATGTGTTGCTAACGTCTGTTCCTGTTATTTGAAATCTTAGCACAAAGAGCAGTGTGAGCCATAGAAAATGTTTATTATTTCTATGAGTTGCCAAATGCATAGAACATGTTAACTTTGTACCTTAAAAATATATGACTTTGTTTCTAGCACATACAGCCTTTTCAGACTTTGCTACCATTTTACTTTTTCAATAGAATACAGTTTTCACAGGTAAAGTGGTTTCCTCTCCGAACCCTAGGATTAAAATTATGGTTATTTCCCCTTTCTGTAAACTCTGTCCCACCGCCTTCCATTTACTCGTGGTCTGAGAATGCTTGAACAGCTCAGCTGAGTGAATGCAGACAGCACAGCTAGAATAAGACTCAATTGCTTTCAGCCAGTTTTGCTACAACAGCTTTTTTTTTTTTCTTTTCCTCCTTCACAATTAGGAGCCAACCTGTGAGCCCTCTCCTAAGAGACCAAGGGGAAGACCTAAAGGCAGCAAAAACAAGAGTCCCTCTAAAGCAGCTCAAAAGGTGAGAATTTTCAAGTGATGCTCTCCTGGCTTTATGAATGATTACAGGCACCTCCTTGTAATTCCCCTATTCTAAATCCACCCCTAAGGGTTTGTCCAGCAGAATAACCCAAGACTCATTTCCTTCATTAACATTAGATGGGAGTTTATCTTTTTTCTTTTCTAAGTCTATGCTTAACTTAACATGAAGACAGTGCTTTTAGACTAGCAAAGAGTCACTAAATAATGAACCTCAACATGAGGTGGGGGGGGAGGTAGAGATAGTATGGAGGGAGGTGATATATTTAATATTTGTACCTATTGTGAAATAAATCAAAACAATTCAAAGTACAGATTGTGACTGGTGAAGTTCCTAAAATTTCCTGTGAAAAATAATAGAGATTAATTTCCTCTGTATTTATTAACATGACCAGTGTAAGACAAAACCCCTATTAAAGTTAGTGCTTTGTCAAGATAATTTAAAGTAAATCCAATTATCAGATAACGTGTTAAAAAATCAGGAAATTTTAGAGCTTTCAATGTGGTGATTTTTTTAAAAAAAATAAACCTGCAAGGTCAAATATCATGATCACAAAGTGTTATGCCCAGAGTATGGGCTAGGAGAAGCTTCACAAATAAATTAAAAAATACATATAATCTATATTTTGGGGCAGGATAGAACCTGGTCAAGTTTCACATTCAGTGTTTTTGTGACTAAAAAACTTTAAATTGCACTTTTAAATCACTTCATGATGTCTGTTTACAAAGAAGAGCTATCTCAGGGTAAATGCTTGTATGGGAAGTGATGGGGAATATGTCTCTTTTATTGGCCCTACAAATGAATCAGAAACAGTTTTTATTTTATTTGTGAGTTTGTGCAGATTTGAATACTTAGCATTCTTGTAAAATGACTCCATGCTCATCTTATTGGAAGTAATATTTCGTATGACTTTTTCTGTGACTGTGGTGGTTTTCATAACAATGTTTAGGAAGTAACTATAACTTCTGGCTGTTTTAGCTTAACAGGATTGAAAGAACAGATTTCTCTAATATTTAAACTTACCACTCTTTGGAGTTTAGATTCGTGTTTCATATTTAATCAATAAATTTATTTAATCAATAAATCTTCAAGTGGCTTTAAATAATCTTTCTTTTTAAGTTAGCAATATATAAGTTGGTATGCTTAATATGAATGCTTTGCATTTGTTCCATTTTACCTAGTTTATAAATAAAACGAAAAGGGCCAATTTTAGCCAGAGTTATTCTATGTTCTGTAAGTATGGAATTTACTTAATTTTGCTCTCAAGAATCTTGGTAGTTATCTAACAGACATTTGAATTATGAATTATTCTGGAAGAGATACAGTTCACCATAAGTAAATTACTTGAAATTTAGTGCAAAAAAGAAAATGAATTATCTTCTAGATTTTACATATTTTATTTGAATGAGTAGATGATAGATATGGCCTATCATCTGAACTAAGAGCATCTTCCTGGACAAAAGCAAAGCTGAGATTTGTGCTTAACTGACTATCCAAAGAAAAACAATTTTAAAAATTTGATCCATTTCCAAGTAATGTCTGTTTTCAGTGATTTGAGTCATTGGAATTTACTAATCTATCTATCTTCCTGGTCATTTTTCTCATATATGCACAGTTTCAAAACAAGTCAGGCTTTCTCCAAAGAAGTTCTTTTCTGAAATCCTTTCTGATACATAATTCTGTTGCAAAATTCCCTCTAATGAAAGTGAATAAATACATTTGCCCATAACATGACTGTTATTTTTCTTCAGTTTTGTAAGTTACGCTTCATTTGAAGAAAATAATACCTTGCAAAATAATGAATGACATTGATGAATCATTCATGGCATGTATACACTTAAGGTATTTTCACTTTAGATTAGTTTTCATTGAGTATACTACTATAGAAATATTATTATGCATACACTTGTTTACCAACTATATATTCTAAGCAGTGTTCATATGATTTTGAACTGCAAATCTTTTTAGAAAAAATTATGTTGTTCATAACATTCAAGATAAAAATATTCTACTAGACTAAGCTGAATAGACATAAGCAACCTTCCATGGTTAATAATTGGACATTTTCTGGATCCTGGGACTCAACACAATGAAAAAAATATTATAAAAACTGGTAAGTATATGAGAGAAACAGACTACAATTAGAGGAGACATGATGTACACTGAAATCCTGATGATACTATGTGTTGAAAACTTCTTGCTATTTTGAGTTTCTGTACTAATTTATGTTTGGACTAAGCAACTGACCTTGGGGCATTTGAAAACAAAAGTGTCTATTAAAAAATTAACAGTATGACACGCACACACACATACACACACGGGCACACATGCATACATGCACAATTGAATAAATAATAAATAATAATAAAAAAAATTAACAGTGTGAAACTTGACAATGTTTGCAGACCGTGGTAAGACCAAGTGGACCACAAACTACCAAATTAGCCATCAATTTTATTTCAGGCCACATTCAATAGAAAATAGATTGATGTAATACGTAAAGCAAAGAGACAACTTTCAATGTCTGGAGTTTATGGAAGAAAAGACAATATTATTCCATCAAACTAACTCCCATGAGTGACTGTTAGGAGCCAATTCTTGTCATTTCTGAGATCTCTAATCAGAGTGTTACGTTGATAAAACAAAATTAGAAGTTAATGTTTTCACTAAATAGAGAATTTGTATGTCTCTATCGTTTCATTAATTATTTCTTAGGTCGAAGTGCAGTTATAGATAATTGTCTCTTAACTTCATTTTGTTACGTTTTGTTTTCTTCTCATGATTGTGTTGAGACAAAATACTATATGTTCACCTTTCCTATGTTTGGAGAGAAGGAAGATCAACTCTCCTTCATATATTTTTGAGGGTTTTGTTGTTTTTAATCATGAGAGAATGTTTCAGGGACTGAAGTACTCTTCTGTGTTTATAGTCACAAATGATCTTAAATGCCCCTTCTTGCTCAGGAAAGAGTATTTTTCTAAGATTGAGTTACATTCTGTGATAAAGAAAATTAATATTAGAGAAAGATCTCAGATATGAGATAACCTTATTTCATAACATTATGGATTTTCTTTGACATAAGTTAGATGTAGGTCAGACCTGGGAACAAAGTCCAGAATGAAAAGTAACATAGGTAAATTACATATAACCTGAATAATGCATTGAGAATAAAAATTGAGTTTCCATATTCAATTCATAATAAAAGCAAAATGTGATGTTAACTGAGTACTCTAAAGACTGACTCATATTCCAGATTAGTCTTATTCCTCGGAAGGTGATTAACTTTTTCATACATTTTTCCTAATACCAATCACAGATATTTTTAGAGAGAGGTGGGTCTTACCATTTCAGAGAAATTATAGAGAATGACTATTGTGTAGGGACAGGATTTTCTTTAGAGCACAGTAGGCCCATTGAAGAAAATAATGATGCAATCCTATGGAAGGATGACAATGAGAACTGTCATAATGTTCTGACCCATGGTCTCCATATTACTGCATGATGTGTATGAATTTTCTGTGATTGAATGAGCAGGCAGATTCCACTGTGAGATCCAGGGTCCTATCAGAATACACAATTAAACTCAGGTGTTGTAATGAAGTAAAGCCCAATCACTCTCCATTATCTTGATATGCTAGTTGACTTACCCAGATAATTGATTTTTTTTTTGTAACTTCACTTGTCAAGGAAGACAAAAACCTTACTTAATGTAGCAGTAAACTCTGGTGATGCCTTCAAATCATCATAGATGATGATTCAAATGTGGGAGAGTCAATTACATTGGAACTTTGTGTGTGTGTGTGTGTGTGTGTGAAGATACTTGAGTGTGTGCCTGTGACATCAGTTATCATTTTGGTTTGTTCTGTTTTCTTACTGCTTTGCTCTGGGGTTTCCCAGCCTCTGCCTTCCAGGGCTAGAATTGGAGATCACCACCATTTTCTTTCTGCATTTTTATGAGGATTCTAGAGATACAAACATTGATCCTTTTGCTTGTGAGGCAAAGGCCTTAACCCTTGAGCCATCTCTCCAACTCTGGAACTTTTTTTTGGTAGTAACATCATGCCAGGGGATTCATGGTCCCAGAAGCTATCATTGCTCTGAACTCTTTCCTCCAAAGCTCCTTATTACTTGAGCTGAACTCTGTTCCTGGCCCATTTTTTTTTTTTAATCTCAGGTCTCAACAGATTATTTTGCTAAAGAGATCGATTACTCCAGATTAGCAGATGACGCAGAGCATTGTGAGGCAGTTAAGTCGTTAAGTTCTGTCTTGTCTTGCTGGCTGACTTTCTGTAGTTCCCTGAGCTCATCTCTGAACCACAGAGCTTGTACACAGGTGGAAATGGAACTTCAGTACACTAGCTACTGAAGCTTTCAGTGAAGCTTCTTTGGTCCACCAACCAGGAAAAAAAGATGAATGGAGAACCAACTGTGTTTCTAGCTTTTGCTTGGATATACTGCTTCAGTCCACTGAGCACCCTGAATGGCATGCTCTTTTTTATTTAGCGGGGATTACTGCAGTCATTTTCTTTTCTTCAGTATAATAATATAGGGATCAATTTGCTTAGTGGGTAACCCCTGTGAATTATTTCATTTTTTTAGTGCTAAGAATCATATCTAGGATCTTGTAGAATGCTAGGAAAATGCTTTCCTATTGAGCTTATATCCCTAACCCTTTCTGTGAACTCTTGCAACATTACTATTAATTTTTCTGATTCTAAAACAGAGGAGGCATTTATTAGAACAGGAAAAGAAATCACAATAAGATCTTCCCTGGATGAAATATATGTGAATATAGTAGAAATGAGATTTACTAACATTTACCACTGACATATGTCCTGTGAGAGTGAACCGTAATGTATGTGTCTTCAAAACTAAAAATGGCTGTACTCGAGATTAGAAAACTCACAGAGCTGGAATGAAAATTTACTCAATGAGTAGTTTGATCGATGGTTGACACTACACTGTATTTTTAAAAGAACAATTGCCAAAAAATGTGGCTTTTCTAGATTTTGATTAGAAGTTTGCATATTTCATGCTTTCTTAAGTTCTGTACACTATTTAGGTCCAAGTGGGATTTACACTTTAAAAAAGGAATAAAAAATGTACGAAGACAAAAACAAGGCACAGTCACTTGCAAATATTATTTTCTAACATTTCTCCTCCCCCATGTATGTGTAGGTTTGTGTGCACATGCGTGCACATATAAAGGAATTCTTACTTTCAGGTATCATCCATCAGAACATATATAAAATATATATAACATTTTATTAATAGCTAAGTTTAATCCCGAAATTAGAATTGAACTTATCTTTTCCTTCCCAATCACTACTCTCATCATTTATAGGAATCTTAAAAATTACATGAAGATCATCTTTAAAAAAAAAAAAAAACCCTTAAATTAACAGCTCACTTTACCTTAGAGAGCTTTTTCTTTCTTTTCCTTCTGTTTTTCCTTTTCCTTTTCTATTCTTTCCTGTGCCTTTTCCTTTCCTTCTTTCCCTTCTTTGCCTTTCCTTTCATTTTTCTTTCCCTTCTTCCCTTTCTTTGCCAGGCCCACCCCCCAATATACCAGTGGCACCTTTATTTAATACATGAAACTATCTCTTCAAACCACAGAGCTTCGCTGCCTTGGCAGCAGGATGGATCTAGGTTCAACTGTTTATGAATGTGGATAAGTCACTTAATCTCCCATCAAATGGGAAACCAGGGAACACAATGGGTACCCTCCTTAAGTCTTGGTGCTTAGACATCACTCCAACAATTCGCAAAATTTGAAGGTAACTTTTTAAGGGTATCATTTTAAAATAAGAGTCAAGAGAGGGCCTATCAAATGCTATAGCCTTGTCGAACACTTCACAAATACATTAGTTCCCTTGGTCCGCTACTGTAGTTTTCACTGATGAGAAAACTGATTCAAGGTTGGAAACTTACATGTTTAGCATGCAGTTCAATGAATCATCTCCTTTGGGTTTGACTTCAACTTTACCTCTAAAGCCTATACCCTTTCCACCTCCGGAGACTACCAAACAGTTTGTAAAACTCTGGATAAAATGTAGATTTTGGGGGGGGCTTGAGAGATGGCTCAGAGGTTATAGAAGCAGAAAGTCCTGAGTTCAGATCCCAGGTCCCACATAAAAACGCCAGGTAGAAATGGCAGTGGCCTGCATTTCTGGCCTGTGTGGGCAGAACCTGGAAAATCACAAAACCAAGCAAAAAGGAGGTAGAAGCAATTCAAGATGATTCCCGAGGTCATCCTTGGTCCTCCACAGGGACACACAGTGCTCTCTGATACATATGTACACACACACACACACACACACACACACACACACACACACAGAGTAAATAAAGTTTAAATTGTAGATTTCTGTTATCTCTATTTGCATGAAAATATAGTTGAAAATGAAATTTCAAAAACCTTTTGGGAACTCTCCAACAGTTGCTCTCTCCAACAGTGTCACAAACTTCAGGATATGTGTGTCGCACTTAGGGAGTTCTGACCCCCTAAATAAGGTATAAGGCTTGGGGATTGCAGCAACTCAGAAATCTTTTTTTTTTTTTTTTTTGATGTCGAGAGAAAAGTGTAACACGCATATTTTGCATCAGAACTGTTTACACTCCAGCCTTCTCCTTTCTACTCTTTCTTTCCTCCTTCTCTCTTCTTTCCTTCCTCTCAGAAGCGTGTACTATACATCCCTTACATGTTAATACTAACTCTGATCACTATTTTTAAATTTTAAGAGAGATATTCATTAGATGTATTTCTATTTTTTTAACAAGAATAGCATATTTTTTCAAGTGTATTGCAAGAAGAACTTCTTAAAGAAATGTTAGCTACATTTCCCATTTAGCATTTCCCTTCCCTTCATGAACTTGCTTCTAAACATATTATAAATTAGAAATAATGTTATGAATGAAAAACATAGAAACATAAATAAAAAACATAAATGAAGACTAGCAACAGAGAAGCAGCTCTTTATCCTGGTTGTGGCATGGTATTTATGAGTTCTAGTTGGAAGAATGCTGGAGAAATCTGAAGTTTTAGTTTTCACAAATACAGAACTCCTCTCATCTGTCTATTCCTTCCCTCTCTAAAAGCAGTAAATACTTAGAACAAGTTATGTCTTAATTATACATGTGTTTGGAGTATAGAACCAAAATCTATCCCAGCAAAGGAAAACCACATATACACTCCTGCAGTACTGTGCGTTGATGCAGTAAAACAAGTCCCTTGAAGTCTTTGTTTGCCTTCTTTGAAAGATAATGCCCTGAAAGGCATTAAACATAGGAAACAAACAAAAACCCCCAAAATAATGTTAGAGACAATATTTTCCAATATCTAAAAATCCTGAATCCATCCTGGTTTACAAATTAAAAATCTTCCTCCAATCTTTTTCTTTCAGCCCTTGTGGAGTAGGATTAGAATGATTAGATACTGTGGGTTTTAAAGAACAACACAAACCTCCCAGATCGCAGATGGAGGTCATGCGGCACAACCAACATGTTTCTTCCTCTAAGTCGTCTCAGAAGAGGGTTTCAGTTTACATGGATCACCAGCCGGTGAGACCAGAGAACAAGTTTGCTTTTAACAAGTCAGAGTGATAATCAGGATATTCTGCCCTTTAGTTAATGGCATGAATTTTATTCCTCAATAGGCTTTTTGTAAGTGAGGTGCTCATTTAGAAGTTATCTTATTCACAGGGCTTTCTTCTCCCTCTCTTCTTCCCTCTCCCTCTTCCTCAAGATACTTGTCTTCTCTGGCTTTTAAATGTACTGAGAAAAAAAGAAAAGAAAAGAAAAACGCCTTTTTGTTAGATTTTAGATATACCGAGATCACATCCAGGCCCATAGAATATAAGAATTACATAGAAAAACCTGGTAAAGCACTGTTAGCTTTTAGTTCAACAGCAGCATGCCCTTACTCCAAGGACCACCCATGTTCCCATGTGGAAGGATTTCTGTTTTCCTGCAATTCGTTATCGGGTAAACTATACTATCTTACAGTTGCTTCCAAAGATGAATGCTGCTTTCTTCTATGCTCACTTTCTTTCTTTCTTTCTTTCTTTCTTTCTTTCTTTCTTTCTTTCTTTCTTTCTTTCTTTCTTTCTTTCTTTCTTCCTTCCTTCCTTCCTTCCTTCCTTCCTTCCTTCCTTCCTTTCTTTTCTTTCTTTTCTTCCTTCCTTCCTTTCTTCCTTTCTTTCTTTCTTTCTTCCTTTCTTCCTTTCTTCCTTTCTTCCTTCCTTCCTTTCTTTCTTTCTTTCTTTCTTTCTTTCTTTCTTTCTTTCTTTCTTTCTTTCTTCCTTCCTTTCTTCCTTCCTTTCTTTCTTTCTTTCTTTTTCTTCCTTTCTTCCTTTCTTTCTTTTTCTTTCTCTTTCTTTCTTTCTCTTTCTTTCTTTCTCTTTCTTTCTTTCTTTCTTTCTTTCTTTCTTTCTTTCTTTCTTTCTTTCCTTTCCTTCCTTTCTCTCTCTTTTCTTCCTCTTCCTCCTCTTCTTCCTCTTTCTCTTCTCCCTCTTCTTCCTCTTTCTCTTCTTTTTCCTCTTCCTCTTCCTCACCTCCTCCTCCTCCTCCTCCTCCTCCTCCTCCTCCTTCCTTCTCTTCTTCCAAGAGAATGAAACAGATAAAGCGAGAAGAGAAAATACAGGGGGAGGTCAGAAAAGCGCTTTTCAAAATCTGTTCTCTTCTTACACCATGTGGGCTTCTGGGGCTTGAACAGGTTACAAAGCATTTGAGCCACTGAGCCCTCTTCACCCCTGAGCCCTCTTGCCAGCCCAGCCAAGGATTTCTTCAAAGCCTTTTTTGGTAACAATAACAGTTAGGTAAAATGGAATATTTTTGCATTGAGTTGCCTTCTTGTAGACCTAGACAAGCTGGAGGGAAAACTTCCCCTTTACGCCTTCCATCTTGTGAGGTGTGAAAGCACTTGTTTATGGGAGGAACTTCAGTAATTTATGTCACCTCAAAGGAGATGATATCTCCCCTTCACAGATGAAATCAAATTAAGGGTTTCAGGGGACCTTCCTACAGTCATAAAGCTAGACCATCAGGGCAGGGACTTGGACCTAAGCTTCCTAAAGTAGGGTGCCCTTCATTCCTCTGCAATAGTAGAAGACTGGGAGATTTGCTGGGCACCCCTGACTTAGACTCACCAGAATTTATACTCTTATGAGTGATGATAAGGCAATGCCACTAACTATGACCACAAGAAAATCCTTAGTGGAGTCTTTCAAACCAAAAAGCATCTCACAGAGCCAAATCTGAGAGTTCATTAGAGATCCTAAAACATCACTAGATTTCCTCCTAAAAAACTAGCTGACCTTCTATACAAAGGGGTCAAATAGAACTCAAATTCTTGGTTTGCCTGTAACCAATTTTGTGTATGCCTTAGAGTGAGTTACTAACTTAGCTCATCTAAGGTATAGTTGCTCATCTGCAAAATAGTGATACTTTTAAGACTGACTTAACCTGGGATAGTTTAAATAATAAATGTGATTTACATTATAATTATGTAGAGTTGGGATTAATTCGTGGACCTGCATCAACCATGACTGGATAGCAATGTCAAGTATCTGTCTGTCTATCTATCTATCTACCTCTCTATCTATCTACCTATCTATCTATCTATCTATCTATCATCTATCTATCTACCTCTCTATCTATCTAGCTATCTACCTACCTACCTACCTATCTATCTATCTATCTATCTATCTATCTATCTATCTATCTATCTACCTATCTACCTACCTACCTACCTACCTATCTCTGTCATCTATTATCATTTGTTTTTAGGAAGCAGATTAAAGACAGAATAAGAAAAATTTAATTTGTTAGTGTAAATAGTCATAATATCTCACTTTCAGCATCACTGTACCAACCACCCACCAGTTGTTAAGTTAGATAAGCTAAATTTGCAAAGCACATTATCCTGGCACAGAGTGTTTAGATTACTGCATTGAAATAGCATTGGGATGATTCTCACAGACAAAACACCATGTTTTGTTTATTCAGAAAAGTATAAACACACATTTTCATGGACAGTGAAAATATGTTTGGGGTATATATGTGTGTGATGTGTGTGCATGCACATGAATGTATTGACGTTCTTGAGAAGGAGTAAGAGTGATTTTTGTAAAGGCTAGTTACTTCATGAATAATGTTAAAATTTGAGTCAAAAGAGAATTAAATTAACTCATCAAAATCCAAATTAAAGAGAGAAAACACTCTCTGGGTAGTGGGAAATATATTTGTGCCAAGCTTATGCCAAGCGAGGAACAACTGTAATGTACATTTTTCATTAATAATTATTTTTACATAGCCATAGTTTCTATCTCTGGAACAAATACATTTTGCCAGTGGTTTGGGTTTGTGGTTTCACTTTTAGGTAAACTGACTGACAGATGATAGCTTTTGGCAATGAGCAGGAAATTAGCCATGTAGGAATCAACAGGTGTCTATTAGTTTGTATTAGATTGCTTGTGTATTATTTTTCATATTTAGACTTGCTTTTCAATGTAGGTAAAAGTATTTTGTGAGTTTAAAATCATAGGTCAGTGGTAATTTTTAAAGTAGTTTCAAGATGGAAAGAGTATCTTGATCATTGAAGGAACGTTTGTTCTCTAAAATATAATTGCAGGCTATAGAGATATTTCTTTTTGTATGAATGGAAACAAAGGCAAAGTTGAAAAGCATGTTCATGTATGTCATAGTTAGATATAGGTGTCAACTTGATGTTGAGGGTTTGAATTCTGAGCACACTGGTAGAGAATTGGTAGTTAAGTTCAGAGTGGACCTACAAAAGATTGTCTAGTGAATGGGGAAGGCCCAGTCCATGGTGAGTGGAACTAGTCCCTGATCATATGAGTAAGATGGAGGGAGAAAGTTGGCATCCTTGTGCATATAGCCAGACATACTCTCAACTGTTCTATAGACATGACATGGCCAGTCCCCTCAGCCCTTGGGATTGGTGGGGACTCTCTTGACAAGCTAGACAAGGGACTGTAACTGGACTATCATAAGAGAGAATAAACCTCTTGTTCCTTAAACTGTTTTATCATCATTTTATCAGCAACCATGAAGAAGAAATCACTTCACAGGAGTCTTTTATGGTGAAGGGTTATGTAGAGTCCTGTGTACATCACGGGGAGAAAGACCTACTAGAAAATGCAGACCACAAGAGAGAGATTGTGACAACAATCCCAATGTCTCCTCTGCAGCCCAGAACATTCTAACTTAAAATGTGTCCCTCGGTGCAGCACTTTAAACCATGCCAGGTAGGAAAGTATATGACTTCCTTTTTTGTTTTGCAGAAAGCAGAAGCCACTGGAGAAAAACGGCCAAGAGGCAGACCTAGGAAATGGGTGAGTGATAAGATAAAATTTCTGTTCTCATAAAAGAAAAATCTGTGTTCTTTAAATAAAATGAAAAAAATAGTTTTACTTTATGGATCACATGAATGTCTCGGTTTTGGTGGATGAATCTTTACAAGGGTGAGGTGAGTGGCCCGTGGTGTCTCACTTATAGTTCTGCTCCAGCGTGGACTCTTAACAGCTTTCTTCTGGTGGTGACTTAATTCTCAGTCTCTTGTGGACATCAAAGGAGTCTCCACTCTTCCTGCAACAGGACTCACAATGAGATGGTTTGTTCTCAGGTTGAGAAATGAGGGCTAAAGGTATTAAGACACCTGAAAAGATGGTTACGAGTGATAAAATTCAGATGAAACATGTAATTCTTAAATGTTTTCTCCTAGTGTTTTCCACCACAGCTTCCTTTTGGACACATCTCACTGCTTTGATCTCACTGCTTTGCACTTGTTTTTTTTTTTTTCCTCTCTTACATTGACTTCTTTCAGAAACAAGGGCTTGATTTCCAGTGTACTTTGCAAATCTTAGTAGTCATTCTGTGTAAGGATGGCAGAGACATCTGTGTCCACACACAGTGCTTGATCTCCATCCCGTCCCCCATCTTCACCTCACTCACTCACACAGATAGTAGATTTTGAGGCCAAAATTGAAAGGTCATTGAAAGTTGTGCTCATTTGGCTCTGTACCCCATTGCCCACGTTCCTCTGGTCTGTCTGCCGAAGCAGAGCAGCAAGAATAAACAGAGCTGATGATCTCAAGAGGCCTCAGCTTCCTTTGGTCCCAACACCACCTGTTCTGGGTTCTTAGGCCTCTCTCCAGAGCTCCTCTTAGTTTGTTTTCCATGCGCCACCTTTCTAGATTTCTTTTCTGTTATCCTGGCTTGTATTTTTCCTGTTAGTTTGCCATTCCTCCCTCCCCAAGTTTTGCAGCGCTTTCTACTTCTCCTTTGGTGTTGCCTTTCATTTAATTTATTCATCTTGTATTTTCTTTTCCTCCTCTGCTCCACATGTGTTAGGATTAGATTTCTTAGCACAAAGAAATGGAGATGATCTTTAGATGAAAAACATCTTAGCGTTGCAGTGCAATCTTCACATAAAGGCATTTCATTCAGCCTGCTCATCAGTAGGTGAATTTTCTCCAAACCTACCTGCATGTCTAGCCTCAAACCTATATTCATTACCTTAAAGGTTGGTAGCTCGTTGCTCCTTAGACTGTCTCTTCCTTCCAGAAGAACTCAGAATTTAGCAAATGTGACTCTAACTTCTGCCTACCATCTCTGGCCTCCTCCCTGGGAATACACAAAGTTACTGCTTTCACTTTCACTCATGACAAACCCTCCAGATATTTGAGAATAGTTAACACAACCCATTTGTTCTCTTTTCTGGTTTGAGTATCTCCAATCCTTTTATCTCCTTCCTCACACTCTCTATAAAGGAACATTCTTGTTTCTTTTTTTTTCTGAACACATTTTTTTTAAACCATTTGAAATGTGTCACCCAGAAATACATATATCATGTTACAGCTCTAGGTTCTGTAGCCAGTATGTTTCTTCCCTCTCTTGTACATAGTTATCTACTGCTGCTTAGGCAATGGCCTAAGAATCTAAGAGTGAATAAAAACCAACTATTTCATTGAGCTCACCTATTCTTGGGGTCAAGAATATGGACAGGGAAGAGCAGAAAGGTTTGTCTCTACTTAGGTCTGTCTGTAGCCTTGACTAGAAGGCAATGGCTCTAAAACATGGTGTCTAGAATTTGGAGATGTCATCTCTTAGTCTTAGTTACCTTGATTAGTTGGAGATCTGGTCCTGTCCAGAAATGTCCATTGGATTACATGCTGGTGAATGAGCCCAAGGGAGTTGGACTGGTTCTCTGTACTTGGGGTTCTGGTTACTGGAGAGAAATTAGGAAGCCTTTTTTGAGTTGTTCAAAAGGTGTCTTTGCAATTCAACTCTGGTGAGCAGAGTGCTGGGTTGCTGGGCAAACATATCAAATACCAGTCTGCTATTTTGTCAGCATCTGAACTCTGAAAGGACACACCGTCCCAATGACTAATTCACAAGAAAGAACTGTATACTCTTTCTAATAGGTAGCATAATACGTAATAGATGAGTTCTTCAGTCCTAGGACTAATGGGGCCACAATGAAATAAATTATCAGATAATGCAGTGAAAGTTAACCAGTTAATTAGCCAATCCCCCCACGCACACACCTCCCATCAAATAACTCTGCTTTTCATTTCTTCTACCTTTGGGGCTACCCTAAAATGTTATCCACTTAGCTTCTGTATGTCAAAGTCATGTAATGGCTCTTCTCAGAAACTTTTGATGGCCCCACAACTGACTGATGAGTTGATTATAGCCCCCCCTCCCTAGAGCTTGTGAGCCCTTCATTTCATACCCACTATTTCTGTTGCTTGATTTCCTACCACTCGGCTTCCACTAAGCAATAGTAAAGTATAAAAAAAGTATAGAAAAATGAAAGACTCTCTCTCTCTCTCTCTCTCTCTCTCTCTCTCTCTCTCTCTCTCTCTGTGTGTGTGTGTGTGTGTGTGTGTGTGTGTGTGTGTATTAAGAGGTTCTTGCTTATTTCTGGGGAAACCTGGCTTCCAGTCATCTGATCTTCATGTGAGGTCAGCGTGTGGGAAGCATCAACCACGGAGACCCTGGCAGCTGGGCGATCCTCCTTGACTTTCCTGGTTTCTAATTTTGATTGGCTGTGAGAATGGAAAATTCCATGTGCTGAATTGTTATAAGCTCCTGATTTGGTCCCCAAAGAAGAGTTGCTCTACTTAGAAGAGGAAATAAAAGGAAATTGTATATTTTTTCTAGACAACGTGTTTCCTCTTTGCTTGTATATCTTCTGTTGGCGAATGTGCAGCCGGTCACAGCAAGGTATTCTGTTGAATGGCATTCTTTGCTTCTCTGCTGGAAAGCTTGCACCAAAGAAATAAATCATTGCATTTTCCATAGGAAATGGGCTTGTGCTTCAAAGTAAGTTCAGTTCTTTCCAGTGACATTCACTGATTTCCTTGAGTTGACATGTATTTTTGAACTGACTGAATTTACTAGGTAAGCGGTATAGCGAGCCCCAATGATCCCTTTATTCATAGGGTTTGTTTAGTATAAAAATCCTTTTGCTTTAAAAAAAAAACCTGTGTCCTGTAAATCTTGTAGATCCTTGTGCCATGACTAGAAAAGAATATCTATATTAGAACCCTCTCATTTGTTGTAATTGGGAGCAGTTGCTGGGTATTTACTCAAAAGCTGATTCACCAAATACATATCTTTAGGAGAGAAACTAGCATTAAAGATACCCACCTCAATAGAAAAGATGGGCACTAATGAACATTTTTCATGTTGCCAAAATTTATGAGCACTTCATTGTTCACTAGTGCCTTTTGTCTTTTTTTCTCCTCTGGTTCGATTGGTTTTCACATGCATTTTTTTGATGGAATTTTTCTGGATTTTCAGTTAATGTGTGTGTATGTGTGTAAGAGGTGAGAAGTAAAGAAAGAAGAGAGATACACAGCCCAATTTCCTTCAGATCTAGAGTAAGGATTCAGGTTAAGTTCTGACCCTATCATTGGCTAATTTTGTTATCCTGAGTGAAGGTTCATGTTTTTCATCTGTGAAAGGTAGATTCTCACAGAATTCTTATGCACATTAAATGAATGAATGCATGCAAAAGTTCACTAAAAACTCATGGCACACAAGGCTTGGTACAAACATGCCTCGTGCCACGGTTCTTTCTCTCTCTCTCTCTCTCTCTGTCTCCTTTCTCTCAAAGAACTAAATTTTTTAAAAAGAACTATTTAAAATGATACTAAAATACATTTTATACCTATTTACTTAGGGAAGTTTTTACATTGAAGCTTATAGATGTTTCTCCTTAATGGTAGAAGTTGAATATTATGTCTTGCTTCATTTAGGAAGTACCTTCTATGCAGTTTGCCTTACTGAGTACTTAGAGATGTGCTGGTTCTTAGAACCTCTGCAGCAAGACCTCCTGCCAGTCACTTTCATGTAGTACTTACCTTTCTCCATTTGTCTGGGAAAAGAGTTCATAACCTAAGGGGTTTAGTGACATGTCTAGAAAAAGTTTTAGAGAGAGAAGGTGAGACTCAGGAGTACCATGGATAACAAAGATGTCACCCAACTTCTGAGGCAGCCACAGTACAGTCAGTGCTTAGTAAGGCCACTAGGACTTCTGAAAAAAAAAAAAAAAAGCAGGGGTCAGAAAACAAGGAATAGGTCAGTGAGAAGAAGCAGTTCTTTAAGGCACTGTGTGTTCGAATGTTTCAACCAAAGGAAAATACTTCCTAATACAATTTTTTTCCTTAAAAATTAATTTGAAGATCTGGAGACTGACCTAGAAATTGGCACAAGGACTACTAGATGCCGACACTTCAAATTCACTAGAAAGTTACTAATAGCCCCAGCTGTTCCCTTGGGCTGGCGACGGTCTTTATTTGGCAATGTGCTGTGCTCAGGATGTTAAGTTAAAAAAATGTACATTTCCGTTTCACCTCTCTTCCGGGGCAGTTGCTTTTATTAAAGAACTTTGGTACATAGGAAAGTGATGTAATTTCATTTGTTAGTTAAACACTTGAGGTGCTTAGACAGACAAGAAAGGACCTTCACTTTTCTTACTTTGTAGAAAACTAGAAATTTACAGCCAGTGAGATAGCTCAGTAGGGCAAGATGTCTGCTTGCAAATCTGGTGACCTGAGTTCAATTCTGGAAGATCCACTTGGTACATATATCTGTCTGTCTGTCTGTCTGTCTGTCTGTTTCTCTCTCCCTCTCTCTCCCCCCTGTCAAATAAAGAAAGAAGCTATCAAATAGTGATCCCTTCTAAGAATAACTTAACTGGCTTCTAGTTTTTTTAAAAAAGAAAACTAGAAATTTAAGTGATAATTTGAGGATTGAGTAGGGGAAGCCAATTCAGAATGGAATTTACTATATCCAAACAGATTGAACCTCTGTTTTCTTCTAAAGATTCCAAGACTTGATGCATCGAAGAACCTGGAAATCTAATTTTGAAGTAAATCATTCGGTTTTCATTTCCATTTCTTTTCCTCTCCAGATGTTTACTACTTTTTGAAAAAGCTTGTAGCCATTTGTAATTTAACACTCATTTTGTTTAAACTGGAATGTAACTTCAGTGTTTAAAAAGAAATATCCAGTAATGTAGCTTGCAGAGAATGTTAACTTTGCTGTGGAGTCAGAGGGAGGAAGAAATAACTTTAATATAACATCAAAAACTGTCTGCTGAGCTGGCAGGATAGCTTAGTGGGTAAAGATGACCTGAGCTCAGTCTCGTCCCAGGAATCCACATGGTGGAAGGAAAGAATTGACTTCCATTAATTGGATTCTGTCCTGCATATGTGCATGTCATACACATTCATGTACATGCAGATGTGCACACATAAGGAAGGAAGGAAGGAAGGAAGGAAGGAAGGAAGGAAGGAAGGAAGGAAGGAAGGAAGGAAGGAAGGAAGGAAGGAAGGAAGGAAGAAGGAAGGAAGGAAGAAGGAAGGAAGGAGCTGTTTGTTAAATGGAGTATATAAGGATGAGACCACTTTCACCTAGAAATTTATAATAACATGCTTTGTAAAACAACAGCTTCCATCTTTACTGTAAAAGATTTTTTAATATACTCAGTAATTAAAATGCAGATTTCCTCCTGACACATTCAAAATTGAGGAGTAAAAATTTTCTAGAACAATCTCTCTCTTTGCTACTGATAAAAATGGAGAAATTTGGGATGGAGAGATGGCTCAGGGGTTAAGATTCTGCCTTGCAAGCAGAAGATATTGAGTTCTGATCCCAGGTCCCACATTAAAAAAAAAAAAAAAAAAAAAAAACCAGGCAGAAACTAAGCAACCTGCACTGATCCTGGTAGGCGGAGCCTGGAAAATTCCAAAGCAAAGCAAAAAGGAGGTAGAAGTAATCCAGGATGAGTCCCAAAGTCACCCTTGGACTTCCACAGGATACATAGTAACCTCTGATACACACACACACACACACACACACACACACACATACACACACACACACACACAAACACACACACACACACCATAAATAAATGAAAAAAAAATTTTTAAATGGAGAAATTCCCAAACCCTGATAGCATTAGCATGGGGGAAAGAGACCTAAGCTTGTTTTTGTTCAGTAGTTCACTGCAGAATTCATTGATATAATTGTTTAATGCTGCAAGAGTAATATGAACACAGTGGTAAGTTCCACAGAGCAATAATTGGAATTTCTCACTTGTGTTCTAATTCAAGATCAATCTCTTTTGATATTGAAATGCTATTTTAAATTACTCTGTTAAATGAAGTGGGGCTTTTTTCACTTTGTTTTTTGTTTTTTTAAAGAGATTAAAATTTGCTCTTTAGGGTCTGAACCATTCAGGATTATAACAATATTGAACATAAGAGTCTAGCATGTGAGGATGGTTCTGTAGGGTCACAATGATTTGGAGGGGTTATGAATCTATCCTCAATGGAAGGCATGCTTTCCTTCACTTGTGGGCTGGTAGGTTGTAAACAGGAAGCCACTCAGAAATAAACATTGATTCCTTCTGCAGTATCATCTGATAGATAAAATCCTGACTTAGCAATCTCATTGTCACTTTAATAGAGTGACAAACTCTATTCACCTTATATGAAAAGAAATGTGCAAGAGATTTTGCTTGCACGATGTACTTTCATGCCTCTATACACATATTTATCTGTATTTAGTCAAATTTAAATGTTTATGGATGTTAGTAGGCATATCTATAGGCCTTCCTTTTTTTTTTTTTTTGCTTGATGAAGAGATACAACTCTTATTACTCTATACTGTAATAGAATATTTTTGTTCTCTTTTCAAAGGTGGAGGCTGTTTTAATTTTTAAAAAATCATGAGTCATTGATCCTAGACTCTTTGATATTTGACATAAAACATTCAACATTCTGGACCATTAAAATCAAGCCCCCCTCCCGCTCTTATTGAAGTAAGGACCTCAGTGTTTCACACACGATTAGTCCACCATTCATTCTCTCACGGTGAAGGACCTGACTGGAGAATTCTGTCTGTAACTAATGACTGGCATGCATTCATGGTTGTAAAACACAAATCCTCTTGTGCCCGCAGCCTTCTCTATTGCCCAGGGACAGTGGCTGGTTTTGTAGCTGATGGAGCCTCTGGTCTCCTTTGCTTTCCTAGCTCCTCCTGGTGTTTGCACTTTGGTCATTTCACTGCTCATTAGCACCTGCACCAGATGGGGGGCAGGAAGCTGAAAGGCTTGGTAGGGAAGGGGACTGGAAATGGTGTCCAACAGAAGGTTTTCAGATTATCTGCATGGATTGCACCCCAAGCTCTGTTCTCAGGAGTAGCCAAGAACTGCTATGAAGCTTTTGCTTTTCACACATTTTTCATCCATTCTCTTAATGAGTATGATTTCATAAACTCGATAGGAAGCTTTTTGTATTGTTTTTAGGATGCTATAAGGCTGCAGATTAAGCATGATCTAATCAAGATTTTCTTGCCCATATTTAAATTCAGAAGAAATCTAGTAAGTCCATTGCTGTGCTAGATTCAGGTCATGCATTCATTGTTCTTTAAATTGGGATAAAGGAAGGATGACTTATGGCATGAAAAGAATCTTATTTTGATTGTTGAAGGGTTATTAAAAGTGGGGGCTAGCTCAATTTGTTAAAGCTTTTGCCTTACAATCAAAAGCAAAAGGACCTGAGTTTGGGTTCCCAAATCCCACATGCAGATGCTGGGTGGAAAAGTGGTGTCCTGTAATTCTGGGTGTGAAAGGCAGAGTCTGGGAATCCCCAAAGCAAAGCAATAAGGAAGTGGAACAATTCAGGATGATTCCTGATGTCACTCTTGAACCTCTACAGACACACACACTCAACTGACCTCTTGTATACACATCCCCACACAAACATGCACCCACCCACAGGAAAAAACATACACACACATGCTTCCCATATACACATATATAAGAAAAGAAAAAAAGTTTATGGAATTGAAGTTGGATGCTTTCATGCATTAAGGATGTAATAAATGTTATGGGAGGAAAATATCATGTAGCTAATCCTAACCATTCCATCACGGGAGGACCATGTCAGCATTCAGTACTTCGGCTTCGGTGCATTCACCCAGAAAATGTACTTTGAACAAAGCACTGTGTGGAAGACTCAGCATGTAAGTCAGTCAGTGCTGAGACAGACACTGCCTAAATGCTTCTTTGTTCCCTTGTTTGCTTGTCTCTTGCTTGGCTGGCCCATTTAATCCCCAGGGCTCCAGTTCTGAGACTTTAAGACTCGTGTGTGTGTGTGTGTGTGTGTGTGTGTGTGTGTGTGTGTGTGTGTGTGTGTGTTTCCCTAAACATTTTGCTAAAATCTTCTGATCATACTGTGAATTCAGCATGTGCTAGGTTCTGAGAAAACTGAGTTCACAGGTTGAAATAAAAGAACAGGGACTTAGAGTGACCTCTACAGCAAAGAGCAGACTTATCTTATTGTCTGAGAGGGGTGTCTCAAGACCCTGCAGCACATAGATGGAAGGAAATAGAGAAATAGAGAAAGGAAATAGAGAAAGGAAACCCATAATGGGACTTGACCTTCATTTGAACAATGCATGAATTGGTGATATGATGGAGCCCAGAGCTATACTTTCTCACTGTCTCCACAGCAGGTATCTAACCTGTAACAAAATACAATTTAATTGGTCAAAACAATGAATCTAGTTAAGTTAGAGTTGTCAGTGTAGGCTCTAGGAAGGAGAGGAAAAAGAGAATCAGAAAGACCAGGATAATTCCTGTGAATTACCACCTCCACATATGTTGGTCTTAATTATTTTTATTTGTTCATGACAAATTTAATTTATGCTTTTGAAATAATTCAGGTCTGAAGTTGCTTAATTATACATTTAAGTACTCCTATATAGTGTTAGCTTTTATACAAAAAAAATGACAAAAAATGAGCTGTTTGAGGGTCGAAAGCATAACATATCTTCTTTCCTGTAACAACAGACATAGGAAAGGACTGAGCAGAGTAATTAAGAGCTCAGACAGCTTGGGTTCAGGTATCCACTCAATCAAACCAAGTTACTCTAACTGCAAGGCAATGGGTAAGCACAGTTCTCCTAGAAGTGTTTGAAGAATTAAGTGAGAAGCCACCAAGAATCTTTGTTCAACAGATGTGCATGCATCACACATAGTTCTTGAGATTAACACTCTTTTGGGCTCACAGCAGTGTTTAATGACCTTTTTAATGAATAGATTGAGAGGCTTTCTTTAGAGTATATAAAGTATGATCTTTGAATTTTTGATTTCTAGTATGGAAAATGGATTGAAATCACATTCTTTGCCCTTTTGTTTTCTTTTAAATCTGATAATTTGCATTTTCAAAGAGGTTATCCGAGATTTAAAAGTACAACCTGTCTACACCAAAGCATTGTTTACAAGTAATTTCAAATTCCTTCTTACAACTGCCCATTTACTAAGCCAGCGGCTAGCCACAATTTCACGGACCCGAAAGGGATTTTGAATGCCTTGCCCTGGGATTAATGCTTCCATTTCCTCACTTCTGAGAATGTGATTCTCAAATAGATTCCACTGCTGTACCTTAAAATAATTTTTGCCACAGTTTTGGATCATCAGGAAAGCAGAAGAGATCTTTGTTGGCCAAACCTCACAGAATAGTTTCCTAATACAGTTTCTCGTGTTTTTCTAGAAACTTATTCTCATGGCCTGTTTGTGTTCTAGTCTCTTGCTCTTAACTTACTGATTAATATGAAAATCAGGAAAACAGAGAAATCAGTTAATGATGCTTTTATGGGTGGTACAGTTCTAAAAGTTTTTGGAAGTATTGCAGTAGCTTAGGGAGGCAGTGGGCTTATAGTAGGGCTTCATGGTGGGGGGCAGGGCAGTGAAGCAAAACGCTCCAGTGCTAAGCCTATGTTACCACATAGTAATGTAGTTGGCAAGGGTATCTGTCAGAAAGCTGCCTAACATGAAAGTATGATCATTACCATTACCTGCGAAGGAAATGTAGGTTCACCAAGTTTCTAGAGAACCCATCTTCTCAGTCTTGAGGAAGCGCCCCTGATAATAAGCCCTGGAATTTAGGGAGATGGGGGAGGTCTTTGTGGCGGACCATGGGATCTTAAGAGTAGAGCTGAAGATGTCGCATGAAGTCTTGTTTTTCATCCCGTGCACACAATGATCTTAATGTCCACAGGGCTCAGATTCATGCCATATTATTTGTCCATACTGTTTGCTGATACAAGAGAGTTTATGTACCATTGAGTCAGTAAGATATTCAGGGCACATATGTGGCATAGACAGAGAGAGCTTGGCTACACATAGACACTATCTAAAGAATTCCCTTATGACTGAAGATATTTTATTTATTTGTTTTCTACAAACTGACTTTTCTGCTTTTCTGCCTGCGATGATCACTCTATAACACTCTTGTGTGTTCAGATTGACAAATCACTGTTCTTCGAAGTAAACATGTTAAAATCAACGTAGAGGCCCCCCTTCAAGAACTCAACTTATATTCATAGAGCACATACAACATTTTTAACATGTATGAAATTTTGAGTCAGATTTTCAGTGCTTGGAAAACACTTAAATTCCTTGAAGTCATAAAATTATCTCTGGAGAAAAGATATCAGTATGTGCATGCCATCCAGAAAGGAGCTTTCACACACAGCCCAGCCAAGGTGTACAGGGCTAATTATCTTTCCTGTGCTGGGCAGGATGGGAGGGAGAGTGTGTCTTCGTTCAGTCAACTTAAATTCTCCTTATATGGCTTCTTAGTCCATTTCCTCCTGTCTTGTTCTTAATGGTGATAGAGAACATATGCTGTGCTCTTCTTCAAAGTAAACCATCCAGCTTGGGATAGGGCAAAGCATACATACTTTTTCTGGGTGTCAGTAGATCTGAGGTTGAGTCTGGGCTGTATCATGTGCTAACCTTAGGCCTCACCAGCTCTCTGAGCCTAAATTTCTTCTTTTGCGATATGAAACTAGGGATGCCTTTCAGCTAGTGTGCCTAGTTCCCAGGGAATGTTGGAAATATTATCATTGTATTCATGTGTGAAACTCTAAAAGAATAAAAATAAATTAGAAAAATAAAGATCCCAGGCAGGAAAAGTTATGGTCACATCAGCAGAGATACACTGTGGTGGGGATGGATTGGGAAGGTGGTTTGGAGTATGGGGGAGAAGACCAGTGCTATAGTTGAGTGGACCCCGCTGAACCATGAGGGCTGAAGCTGGGAAATCAGGTAAAATGGGTATCTTAATTCTTAAGGAGCATTTGTATGTATTATTGGTTTTACATTTTCAATTTATTTAATACATAGGGCTTGTAGAAGCCAGAATCTTTCTCCCATGTTTATAATGTAACTAATCTTTTGTTTTCTGTTGCACAACTCAGTTTGTTTCATATTTAATTATGATGCTGAACATGCATGTTTGGGTAGTCTAGTGTGGAATTCTGCTTTAAATCCCTACAAAGTACATGCCGTGCTCCTGTTTTCTCGCAGAAGCGCTGTAATGGGGCAGCTGCCTGAAAGAAAGTCATAGATGCAGTTTTCCTCCGGTCTTTTCCCCCATGGCTGTGCATGACCGTAGCCATTGGGTAATTTAATCGTTTCTGGCCTCTTAACACCAGTGATTCGGAGCAGGCAGAGTGACAGGGTGATGTTATGTCTGGGGCATGAGCCTGTATCCTCACCGCACATGGGACCCACCCTTCCTAGTCTAGGAGCTCAATGCACAGTGCTTGGCACATAGTGAGTACTCAGTAAATTTAGTTGCTTTTTCTGTCTCTTTTGGGATCTGAAGTCAGAACATCTTAGGACAGTCTTCAGGTTTCCCAACTAAAATTCACAGGGACAGCTGGGAACATAGCGCAGTGGGGACCCAGTTCAGTTAGTTAATCTAGGAATGGTCGTCACGCTGGCTTTGAAGCTAGGCTTCCCGAAGTGCTTATGGGTCATAGGAAGATCTCGGCCAAGATCAGTGAATTTTAACTTAGAGCACCATTTCTCAACTGTGCAGTGTTGTGACATTTGGAAGTACTTGTTAGGAAAACTCACTGAAAATGGGGTGACCTCTTTTGAGACATTCTGCATTTCACCTGCATTATTTGTATTTTATCTACTTCCCCACCTTACTTCCCAAAAAAGGTCAGAAGAAAGACCCTCTGTATTTCCTCCAAATTCTTAGACTAAGAAAAACAACAACATTGAGCTAGAAAAGAACCTTTTGGTAACCTTATCCACTTATGTTTATTAAAATAATTTCTTTCTTTTCCTTCACTCTAAATCCACACAAACGATTCTTACTCTTTTTGTTGTTGTTGTTGAGTGATTGTAGAAGTCACATGAAGTTGTAAGAAATTACATGGAGAAATGCCTTGTAAAATTTAACCCCAATGATGGCTTTTTTGACTTCTTTTTAAAATTTGCAGTGCTGGTGATACACACACAGGGCCTCTATAGCTGAGCTAAACATTGGTCTTTCTTCTGCAAAACTATAGTATAATCTCAACTAGTATGTCGCTACTTACATCATTTACCTATAATGTTCTGGACTCTCCAGTTTATGTGAGTGCGTGTGTGTGTGTGTGTGTGTGTGTGTGTGTGTGTGTGTGTGTGTGTGTAGCTGCAGATACTTCCATCACACATTGGTTCCAAAACGCCTACAAGTATTGTCTTTTAGAATACTCAGTAGCATGAGTCTTCAGTGTATCCAGTGATGACAGGCACGTTGCCTGCATGTAGAAGTGCGGACAGCAGGATGCTGGCCTGTGTGTTACTCTTTCACATTTCCTCATTACTAGCAGCTGCTGGCTCGGGCAGAATCATAGGTGGGCTTGGCACACAGCTAATTACTTGCCTGGAGTAAATTGTGCTTTTGTATTACATTAAGAGGATTGCCAAATTCAGAGGCCAAGAAGGGAAACTGGCCCAAGATAGTATCACACCTGCTTTTCCCGAGGCCTAGTACCTATGTGCCTTTTTGGGATATATTCAACTGCGTCTCCAGAGCCCCGAAGTTGTGAGTAGATAAACCTTTATATTCCTTCAGAGATTCAAGCTGGGGATGTAGCCGAGCTCTTGCGTTGTGTATACAGAACTAAGGTTTGGCCCTCAGTACTGCAAAATAAATATAAAGAAAATGAATACCTAAGTATGTATGTAAAGGAGTAAGTAAAAATAAAATAAACGTTTCACATATTTTAAAATGTAAGAAGAGCAGATATGCTTTGATAAATTGTTCTGTTAATTATTTTGGTCATCTCTCCCAGTCTCTAGGAGACCCTTGTTATCTTGACATTTTTAGGAAGATTCACACTAGATAAAACTGTCATATTAATAGATTTACTAAGATCAAGTAAATAAGTTAGTTAAATAAATAGAAATGGCAAATATCTTTCTTAATATGAAGTCATATAGCACACACCTGCATGGATACACACACACGTGCACACACACACACACAGATACACACACACAGATACACACACACGGATACACACACAGATACACACACACGGATACACACACACATGGATATACGCACACATGTGCACAACACAGATACACACACATGGATACACACACATGTGCACACACAGGAAAGTCATCACAGACTCTGGTCGGATAGATAGCAAAGTCATGTCTCACTCCTGTGCTTTATTCCGAGGAAAACTCAATCTATGAATAGCTCAAACTACAAGGATTACAATTTAGAATGGCAAAAGCTTGCTGCCTTCTAGAGGTCACTTCTGCATCTGAGCGTTTGATCAGATAACCAGATGATAATGGTATTTAGACATAATAACCAATGAACTAGAACCATCATTGCAACAAGAGCCTTTTAGAGAGTATGTTGGTATATTTGGATCCAGTGCTCTGTTGTACCCTGACTATCCACTGTAATGGCAAACAATTGCTACTTCCCTTTTTGGACTCCTTTTCCAGTTACAAGTGGTATTCTGAATTTTTGGTGATGACCATCACCTTACTTAAATAGAAGCTTAATTAACTAGAGGTATTTTTAGAGCGCCTTTGAAGTGTACCCAACAAAAAGGCAACAGTCTTTTAAAGAAAAGATTATAAAACGGTTATCAGGATAAGCTGCTATTTTTCTCATAGCAAGCTTTCAGCTTTGCCTAATAATCCAAACAAACGTGTCTAGCTTAACTGGTGTAGCCATAACTATGCAGGTGAGGACTCCACTTGTGCTCACTGAGGTCCACATTGTGCCAAAACTTGAGGTTTAGAATCATTGCTGGTCTGATTTGTGCTCTGACTTCCCAAGTATGTGTCTGGACAGCTCATAGAGACCCTTCTCATGTTCCACAATGGCAACATCAAAACAGAGCAGTTAGGGATGCAGCCCAAGTCACCCAGACTCATTTCTCCCTTCTGGCCTCCTATGTTTTTTCCTTGGTTTTCCATTTGTAATGTTGGTTCCAGTTCTTTCTTTGCTAAGGTCCTGTATTGAATTTGTTAAGGGTGGCTGCAGCTAAGAAGCACAGACTGGGATGTTCTAACATAGGAGAGACTTATCCTCTTGCTTTTCTGGAAATCCCATTATTTGCAGATCTCACTGCTCTGCTTGAAGTTGTTTGTTTTGAAACAGGATCTTACACACTCACTATAGAGCTAAGATCTACCTCGAATTTACAGAAATGCTCCTACACCCCCACAGGTGCAGGGATTGAAGGCATGATTTCTAGTTGAGAATCTGTTCCAAGCCATTTGTCATTTATGGCTGTGAAGGACAACATTCTGTAGTCAGCCTCTGTTGTCACATGGTGTCTTTCTGCCTGTTGGGTGTCTCTGTGTTTAGAAGAACTCCAGCCACATTGGTCATCCTAATGACCTTGATTTACTTGGTTACATATGCTAAGATCCTGTTTCCCAGTAAGGTTTTTTTAGATGCAAAAGAAGTGAAAACTTCAACATACCTTTGGGAGAGGGGGATGCAATTTAACCTATGGGCAGTCTCTTTGGCTTTCAACTCCTTTGTAGAATGAGGCATATATTTGTAACACAAAGAAAACTTTCAAGGAATTTCATTAAATTTAAAGCACCAACAGTCCAACATTTGAAATTTGTTAGAAAAACACATTGAAAAGGTTTATACACTGTTTGGAGTGTGAGTTTTGGATTAATTCCTTCCCTTGAACCATTTGTTGAGCCCCCACCCCTTTTTAAAGTAGGGAATAAGTAGACTTGAACACATCTAATTTTCATTTTCAGTGTAACTTAGAAGTCAGTATATAACATTTTTTAGCAAACCAAATACTGCATTACAGAAGAATAACATGGTATTTTTTAATATTTTGTTTTTGTTTTCTTTGACCCTTTGTTTTTTTGGATGTGCTAAACCTCTAATTAAGAGGAAAAGGAGTACTTCCAATTTTTGTTGTTTGTTCTACAATCAAAAGTCTGTAATCAAATGTTTGTCTGTAATATTTAATAGTGTGAATACACAGATTTGAAATAAAAAATGAATAATAAATCCTTGTCACTCACCACTCTAAATTGTTTTTATTCCCTCAATTGTCTTTCTTCCTCAGATGTCACTGGTGGGATATGGTTGTGTTCATAATAGTTTTTCCAACCTCATTCTCTTTAATATTATTTGATCTGTTTAGTAGGAAAAATACATAGAATTTCAATTTGTATCTTTTTAAAATATTTTTTAAACTGTATAATGAGAATGGACGGCCTTGTCCTTTATAACATTTATATATGTGATTCCAAATGTCCTTTTAAATTAATATCTTTTAAGCTTCAAATATACCTCTTCTCATAAAGTTGGTCCCGTCTCCTATAATCTTTCAGACCTGGGAGAACAGTATTTTCCTTTCTGTCATTTTGATAATTACGTCCTCTGTGCTCAGTGGTGGCCTATTAACTCACATGAATACCATGGGCTCACAAAATAGCCTCAAATTTCCATATATTGGAACTGTGAGAATTTTCTGTAATGGTGCTTCAGCAATAATGATGGTGGTGCAGGCATTTCCTGAGGATTAATGACCAGCTGGGAGGAACCAGTGGCCCATGGCTCTGCCTCCCAGCCAAACATTAATTCCAAGGAAATGTCTTTTGCTAAGGTCGTTATTGCTATTATAAGCTTAAAATGGAAAAACATAACCAGCGTCTGAGTTATTTTTATGGGTTGATGCAGTTTCCAATGGTACATATTAATTCAAGAAAGCGAATATGTGTACATATGAGTGCGAGGCAGATTGTTTGACTCATCCCTCAGTATCCCATACGTTTTATGACTGATTTTATGGCTCTCGATCATTTTTTTCCACTTAGGAAAAAGAATAGAAATGGTTTGATTCAATAATACTTACCTGGGTCTGAAGCTTAAAAGATTTGTATTCAGTGACTTATTTGTTCTAGTTTCAGTTGTTGCTTGCGAATAGTTTTTGGGGTTTCACCTATGGTTTGAAGGAAACAAGACTTTCTTTTCTGTGTCTGTGGTGTTAATTTTCCTGAATTGGAATTAAAATCCTGCAAGAATGAAAGGTGGGAAAAAAAAGTTTTGTGCCTTTGATTTTCCCCTGATATTTAACAGGCATCCTCATGTTTATATACCTTTACATGTTGAATTCACGAGAGAGTAATCCACAGCCCAGTAATTCAACACTCTGGAATTTTAAAAGAGTATATTAAATATTACAATAAGGGGAAACCTTTAACACAAGTCCACCCAAAACTCCAAGCTAGAGTCCAAAGGCTGCCCCCTGAGCTCCTTTCTATGGTCAACAGGTTGCCCTATATTTCTCCTTCTGATTTTAAACAACTAGTCTGTTGCATGGTGCTTATTTAGATTATTAAAAGATTTTCTAGAAATATTGTTAAGATATTAGAGAGCTCTGAACAATCCTGAAATATTGCCCCTTGATCTTACAAAGAAATGTGGTCTGCATTACCCATGCATGACACGAGGGTCCATTCTAAATCTATCACCAGTGAGTGACTCCACATTTAGCAAGCATCAGCTAGAGGCCAGAATTCTTGAAGGATCTGAAAAGTTACAAGACACAAATTATAGTAAAAAAAAAAAAAAAAAAAGAATTAAGTTAACACATCTTGTCCTGCTAAGCCTTGAAGTTCTTGGCTCTCTTCCTTCTCTCTTCTTGCAGCCGCACAGTCTCTAGGTAGTACCCATTTCCCAAATTATTCTAATTTAAGAGGGTAAATCTTGCCTCACCTTAGCACCAAACTGTCCATTCTTCACAGGCGTATTCTGAACCTCTTTAATCTTGTTACATACGTGTTCTTGGGTTACTTCTAGATTATTCTTTCATGTCTTTACCATAACATTCTCCTCTTCTGCCACTGCCAAAATGGCTCTAACTTTGTGTCTGAGCAATTGATGAATGATTCAGCGGACATGAATAGAATTCTTTAGTTATTTTTTCGCCATGTCCCTCCGACAGAATAGTCAGGTAGAAAAACTCCTTATTCTATGGACAGGATACTTCGCACCTTTACTTTTGCCTTTGCTTAAGACCAGTTTAGTTAGGCCAGTCTATGAACTAGCTTCTTATTATCTAATCAGACTTGGGCTGTCTCACCCTAGGAATACATGTGTCTTTGATGTCTTGCCCTCCTATAATGCTCATTTTGCTATAGCTTACTAGTTTCACAAATTTTTCATGATTTTTGCATTTTCTTTACTGTCCAGGACAATGTTGTATGGTAGGTCCTTAATATGCATTTGTGGAATAGAGAAAAAATATGCACATGTTGGGCTACTTAACCATTTTCACAGCGTAATTTCTTAGAACTATGAAATCAAAAGATTTTTTTTTTAAAAAAGGAATTTCTATAACACTATATCATTAATTACTACACCCTGAGAATTGCTACTGTTGCTAATTCTGGTATCTCTGGTAATCTCTTTACGCATATGAGGCATAAGTGATATTAGTACTGCTACTGTATTCAATGAGGTTGCAAAACAGGAAGTAAATCTAGAAGCACATATTTGGGGAAGAAGGTCTTTAAAGATAGTAAAATGTAGGTTATCTCATTAGGCTTGGTTCAAGATCACAGTCCAAAATGAAGCTGTAAAGAATGATGGATGACGATGTAGTGGTGGGCTCTTCTGTAGAATTGAAAATAGGTGTGTGTGCTTTGGAAGAAGTTTTCCTCCAAATTGCTGATAATCAGCATGTCAATAATTCATTAAATACATCATACTTGATGATTGAGTGGACGAAATAAAGCCCCATTAGGCAAGTCTTGTATGTGAATGTATTGCTTGTATTTTATATTCTATGTTGATTGTTCCAAGTATGTGGGTCACTGTGAAACACAGACAAAAATGCAATAGTTTTCTTTTTAAAAAAGTATTGCACTTGGTAATTTTATGTTTTTAGTTTATGTCAGTAATCTTATGTTTTTAGTGTGTCATATTCTAAATTTGCTAGAAAACCTATGTAAATGTTTAATTTAACTACCTTATGTATCCTGGTAAACAAAATCTTAAGAGTAAATTTAGTAAAGAAATATTGTATCTACTTTCTTAAAATTCTTTGAATTCTAACATGCTCACTTTTTTTTTTAAGAAGATCAATTTATGCACAGGCATATTCCGAATTCCATGGTGTGACTTCAGATTTCAAGTGGTATTAACAAAATAATCATTGGGTGTGTATACCTGTTCTCAGAATTTTACAGTAGATCTATGGAACTTGCTACAAGAAGAAAAATAAATATTTCTGAAAGCATATTTAAAATATTATTTTAGAATAATCCATATGGTGTGTTCATAGTGGGAGCCAATCCTTTGTATTCTAAACGTTTAAGAAGGAAAATACCTAGATTAGAAGCATCAGTCACCTGATGGATGACAATGTCTTCAAATAAGGAAACTCTCCTGAAGGAAAAAAAAAAAGGATGTCCAGAAATTTTTAGAGATGAAACAAATTGTGTGCTTAGTATTTGTGAAGTTTGGGAAAGGGCGCTGAATTGAAGAAATTAAAAATATGGGAGCCCCTAGTGGAATATCAAAACCTTGACTCTTGGCTTGGAAACCAAGGGTAAAGTAGAAAGAGGAAAGGGCAATAGAAGAGCCAGAATATGCAAAATAGATAAAGTCAGCTAGTAGCAGTGATGGTTCTCACTGCGTTCATTTCCAAAAGTCTCACTGTAGCATCCTGGAACTTAGGGGCAACCCTTTGTCCCTCTTCACCCACAATCAGCTCATGACAACTGACTTGGTTCTTACTTCATTATCTGTCTAGACCAAGCCTCTCGTGGAGACATACCAAGAACAGCTGCCAACCCTAAATCTTGGGAATGCTAATCAGCACTCCAGGAGAGAAGGGGAAGTGAAACTAGGGAGAGAGCCCTTTTGGGGCCAGATGATTAAGTCACATTTAGTGACATCCCTCTTGCCATCTGGAAAAGATAAAGTTTTGTTGTGCAATTATCTTTATGAGATGGAGTGTTTCTGTTGGTTTACTAAAGCCATTAAGCCAAAATAGGGCACAAGTGCAAGTCGTGGTTCCCCAAGCTGGCTGCACCTTCCTTCTGCAGCACGAAGTGAACATCTGTAAAGAGGAGTAAGGATCCCTGGTGTGTTTCAACCCGCTGCCTCGACTTCAAGGATCATTAGACTTCAAAGATTAAAAAAAAATCACCACAACTTCCTTTACATGGATCAGATGTTGAGAAAGTAAGTTGTAACTTAGGATTCATTCATAAGAAATGGCCTGGAAGGTTTTCACATGAATAGAACTGTAAAGGTCAGGTCCCCAAGACTTTGTACCCCACCAACCTCCACATCCTCCTAGACGACTCCTCACATTACAGCAGTTATGACTTTCACACACGGTGGTCAACAGGGGATTTTTCAAACCTTTTGTAAATAGCAGTGTTTCTGGGTTTGGCTCAGAAATTGGGCTTCTGCCTGAGTTTGGCAAAGCAGCTTTAGGAATCTAGCAAGAAATGTTCAATTCTGTAAAGCTAATTGCAAAAGAACCCTCAACTTCTCCAGATGGAAAACAGGATACCCAGATACACCAAAGAGAGAGAAAAAAAAGTCATTCCCCATTCGATGGTTCTGCAGTTCCCACAAATATTATGCATGTGCAGTAAACATTTATGACCATGCATAGGTCTGAGCAGCATGAGGGATTTTGTGCTGGCCGTAGTTGATGAGCACCGAGAAGAAATCCTTTACATCTGAGGTATCTGTAGTAACGAAGCAGGGCCCATTTCCACTGGGTGTCTTAGCATCCAACCGGTTCACCAGAGTCCTAATTCATATAGCTCCCCAGAGAATGGCTTAAGTGCTTTTCAGAAAAAGCAAACTGAAGTTAGGGACTTTTAAGAGATTTTAAGAATGCCACATAGCAGCCAAGACAATAATTTCTGGCCCAACTGTTGATTTAATTAAAGAGTGTTGTACAGAGAAAATTACATAGCCAGAAACAGAATTATGATTATTAGGAAAATAATAGTGTTTTCTTCTGCTTCCTCGATGTCTTCTACCCATTACCAACTCCAGTGTTTGCCATTTTATAGACAGCACACATTCACCTTGCATTTGAGCAGGAAATACCAGCTTCGTTATTAATAATGTTCATGTTTTACCTTATGACAGGGTAATATGTAACATCATAGAAAACTGGTTTAAATTGATGCCTTTAGTATTAATGTCATGATGCTGCTATAAAACTTTCTTGGTGCTTCCATTTAGCATGCATGGTAGGTTTTCTTTCAGATAGATTATATACAAAGCCACCAAAAGGCATCAGGAAACTGTATCACCTGCATTTATTACCTTACATAACTGTAATTAGAAATATTCTGATACTTTTTATTCACATCAGCTTCTTTGCCCATGGGTGTAATTTTATTTGATTACATTCAGGCAAACTTATACTACTCTATGCAAAGCACTCGATGATAATCGAGTGTATGTGCACTGACCATCTAGCTCTTGCTTTAAAATGTATGTTGTATTAACTTTGAGCCTAGTGAGTCTTCAGACTTTCTGAAGCTTTCAAGTTTGAACTGGAATTCAGCATGAAATGCACTAGAATGGCATTTTTCCTTTTCTTCTCCTCATCCATTGTTCCCACCTCCCTTTCAATAGCATCCGGGTTGCAGGGACTGGCTAAAACGGCAGAGCATAAACATTTTGTGTGTTCTTGGAATCATACTCAATACAAAATTGTAATTCTTTGTGTCCAAGGGAGATGGACTTCTATGTTACAGAGAGAAACAATCCACAAACACAAGGGGGGATGAACATTGAGAATGACCCCTATGAAGGCAACTGTTTATTCACTCCATTCACATTTATTACGGTCTGATAGTTCCAGGCCTCCTGCTAGACCCTGGAAAGGTGTGATGAGCAGTGTCCTGTCTATATTTTCATGGCTCCTACATTCTCTAGCAGGTTCATAATGACTTGCTTTCTAAAACACAAAGCTGTGCATTTCAAGCAGTTTTAGCAGCTAAGAAGAAAAGCAAGTAAAGTCTTCAGGGTGCAATGTTGAATGGAGTTTGCAGTGGGGGACAAGGGAGGAAAGTCAGGGACCAGCATACTTGGAATGGTGTCTGAGCAGGAGTCATTTGCATTGGCTGGCCAGTCTTCTGTAGTACTGATTTGTAAAATACAGTACACACAAGTAGTCCAACATAGATCATGCTTTATTTTTGTTTGTTTATTCTTGCAGTGCTGGAATTTAAACCTAGAGTCTTGCACATGCTAGGTAAATACGCAGCCACTGAATCATACCCCTAGTTTTTGGGAGCAGTCATTTCATTTTGGATAATTTGAGTGGACTTGAAGGAGCTGGTCATGTGTGACTTTGGATCCAGCCTGCCAGGATGTAATAGGTTTGCAGGATTCCCTGGATTATGCAAACCATGGGTAGGCAGAACACCAAGGATGAGTTTTAAGCATCACTAGAGTCAGAAACAATTCCAGGACAGTTCTGAACTGATGTGAAGCTTTAAAATGAAATAAACATTATTTCTTCTTGCTTCTTCTATTCATATTCCTCACTACAGACAAAAGAAAGTAATACACATAGTCCTTTGTCTTTTCTGTAGTACTGGTTTGTAAAATGCAGTACACACAAGTAGTCCAACATAGATCATTGTCTCCTGGCTTTGAATGCTTTCAGTCCATCAGAGTAAAGATGGGTGGAGCTTAGAAGATAGCCCAGTGGATAAAGTGCTTTATGAAGACCACAATTTGAATTCCCAGAACCCAGTCAAAGCCTGTAATCCCGTCACTCTAGAGACAAAGACAAGGAATAATCTGCAGTTTTGTGATGCCCATGTGTCAATTCCCTGAGGTTCCAAATCCTTTTTTCACTGTTGGCTTTGAAGAGAGTATTTTTGCTTTTGGATACAAAGACAGCATGGAATCCAGAGACTTTCTTAGGAAAGGGAACTTCTAGGAACTTAGTCTGCAGTGGGGCACAAGGGGGGAAAGTCAGGGACCAGAACACTTAGAGTGGTGTCTGAGCAGGAGTCGTTTGCATTGGCTGGCCAGTCTTCTCATAGTGAGTGTTTATTATGTTTAAGTCCAGAACTAATGATTGTGAAAAGACATGAAGGAATGAGAGGGCGGAAAGCCCCATCCTCATGATACTGACAAATCAGTTGGACTGAGCACACATGAATCAACCGAAGCACATTTCTGCCAAGTGTAAGTTGTGTAAAAGTGGAGGATATGAGTCTTGTGGGGACACAGACTTGAGGCGTGAGCTATTACTCAGTACTATAAGGCTGCCTGCAGAAGAAGTTTGGGTGAAGTTTTGAAGGAAATCTTAGGAAAATATGTAAATGAATGTACTTAAAGCTGCCCCCCTCTAAAAGACTAGGAACACCTCACAAGCCAGGCTGTGGCTTCTTTCTTGTACATTCCTGTGGTTCCCACAAAGCATGTCACCAAGAGCTTGAATGACTGCACTTGGGCACCACATCGTGAACATGACTGAACTTCAGTCGTGGCCAGAAGGCAGAAGAGGTGTCACAGGCACCTTGTAGATCGTCCAATTGTCTTCTGATGTTCACCCCTTTCTGAGCTCACAAAAGAATCTTCCTAGGTAGTTCACAAAAGAATCTCTCCATCTTGAGCAGGAGCGCATATTCAGTAACCTTCTGTAGCTGGCCTCATTCAGAGGGGACAATCTGCGGAATAGCACTGGGAGCACAAGGATCTCTTGTGGCAAAGAGTGCTCAGGAGAAACCCGGTGGGTAAACTGCTGAGTCCTTTGAGTCTAAAGCTCTTTTCACTTGAAGTGCAGATAAGTGCCTAATCTTACAGTATCATGTCTCTCTCTCTCTCTCTCTCTCTCTCTCTCTCTCTCTCTCTCTCTCTCTCTCTCTCTCTTTCTCTGGGTTTCTCTCTTGAAAATGCCATTTTCATTTGTTCTTAGAGTTGAGTATGTCAAAGAGCTTCTCTGAGCAGTAGGTGGTTTTACAGAGCTCTTGGGAGATGAAAGCTGAATTTCTTTCTGGCAGCGATTCATTAAGGACCCAGGGGAGTACAGTTACTTCCCAGTCCTGGTCATATGTGGACAGGAAACAGGAAAGGCAAAGCTGAGACTGTGAATTATACCGTTTTTGGTATAATTTGGACCCAAAGCACCATTTACGTTGAAGAGAAGAAAAACCAAAGTGAGAATCTCTTACAAGTACTATGTAGATCATTGTTATATTCTCTATGACTCTTGTCCAGTTCAAAATATCTTAAAGACCCATGTGATGATTGGGAGCCTGCTGCTCCCAAACTTGCTTATCTGAATCCCAGCTAGATTTGTTGGAAGTACTAGTGTTATTTTTAGTAAGTTTGTTGATTTGGTGATTAGTAGCCTTTATTGGTTATTCTTGTTTTGATTTTCACACTATACAGCGCAAAATAATCTTGAACTTCCAATCATCTCCCTCAGATTCCCCAGTGCTGAGAATGCAAGTATTTACCTTCGATATGACTATTGACTATTTTTGTTGGAAAAATGGAAACATGAAATTTTTCAGGTGAAAGTTCATTAAGAATTGTTCCAAAATATAAAGTATGGACAATGGTACAAATTCTCATACTGCCCCAACTATCAATATAGAGTACCTTTAAATTTTTGTACCATGCGCTGTAAGAGATTGGCATTGTTAAACTGCTATACTTCCTGGATCAAAGAATCAAAACCCCATTCATGAACTGTTCAGTTTATGGAGCACTTAGTGAGGATGCATCTAGGAGTTATTTTCTAAGGACCCAACATACTCAATACCAAGTGAGCTCTGATTGATTCTTGTGGAAAGTTCCTTGGACCAAATGAGTGTATGTCATGTGAAACAGGCAAGTCCTTTCATTTCATTCTGACTCTCCATAAATCAAAGGAGGGCTGGACAGGGAAGGTGATAGATCAGAAAGACCACAGCAATGGCCAGGAAATAGAAAGGAAAGATAAAGATAATGGTCGTATTTCATGGACCCTGTCCATGCAATGAGAATTATCATAGCTCTTACATGTCCACGTAATACATCTGTGGATCCTCATTCTACTCTGGTGTTATTCTTCATACTCCGTGTTGCCATTTTACTGAAGTTTACTGAGAAATATTGAAGAGGATGTTGTTGATCAACCATCTGGTTCTTCCACACAAGACAGAGCTAGAGATTACTGTACTATTTTGGCATCTATAAAAGAATGATCAAGAACAACAAATTTTATTTCGCTCAGGTGCTACTATTTTGAGTATTATTTCACAATGTAGGAATATAAATGATCCTTTAAACACAGCTCTATTTAATAGCCCTAACCCATAGTTATTAAAGGCCTACTAAATAGAATGCAGCATTCTAGTGCTCTCAAAATACATTATTGGCAGTTTCATAAATGAAGAAACTGAGCCTCATAAAATTTAAGTAACTCACAAGCTAGAATGTAATCAGCCTGATTCTTGGTCCCAGGAATACAAGCCTTCCAGGAACCATGTAGCAAACTCAAATACAAAAATTCTGGAAATGTTGTGTTTTAGCTCTTTTTATACTTAATTTGAGGATTAAACACCACTGTTCTTGCTTTGTGTAAGATGCAGTGCTCAAGATTCAAGATCCTACTTAATGAGCATTTTTTGAGCACTTAACATGTGTACACAGGTTATCATAGAATTGTGTGCAACCCAATAAAATATGGCTTTTAGCTTCAAGAACTTGCAGTGTAGAACTAGATATATGTGTACTTAAAGCTTCTGTTTATTTAGCAACTATATGTTCAGCCTTCTGCTGGGCTTATGAACCTTTTATTTAGTTCTATAAAAGTCCTATAAGGTATTTTCACTGAGATGCAAATCATAAACAGTCTTCTATGAAACTCTTATTCCAATCAGGTAACACAGAAAGGACATGGGTATGGAGAGAGCCCAGCTAAGCCCTACAGAATGAATGGAAAGCTCACAAGAAGCGGAGCAGGAATTCTCTGTGAGAGGGAGCAGGAGACCTGTAGTGTGACTCAGCACTTAGCATAGAGTGGACATGCAAGGTGAAGAGGTGGCTGCAGGTTATGAAGGTCATGTGTATGCACATGGACACTGGTCCTTATAGGAAGCCGGAAACCATTAAAAAGAGTCTAAGCAGGGCAAATCCAACTTGTTCATTTAGAAGAATTGTATTTCTAGTCAGAAGCTTATACCATCACCACAATCCATCAGCACAGTTATTTTCTTTTAAAGTATAATTAATTAATGCAGGTGTGTGTGTGTGTGTGTGTGTGTGTGTGTGTGTGTGTGTCTATCTGTCTGTCTGTCTGTCTGTCTGTCTGTTTACGCCTGTGGAGCCCCAAGTGTGACATCAGGAAACACCCTGGATTGCTTTCGGTTCTGCTCTAAGGTTTCCCAGGGTCTGACTTCCAGGACTGGAATTGAAGGCCACCACCATTTCCTGCCAGTGATTTTTTTACTCAGGATCTGGGATCCAAACTCAGGTTCTTATACTTGCAAGGCAGAGAGTTAACTCCTAAATCATCTCTCCAGTCCTGGCACAATTATTTTCTACGTCAGTGTTCTTCTTTAGAAATTAGTTTTTAAAACATGTATGTGTGGGCTCAATGCTGTCAGCCTGTGGTCCCAGCTGCCCCAGAAGGCTGTGTGTAGGGGTATGATAGAGCCAGCCAGAGCAACATAGCAAGACCTTGTATTCCACATCCCTCAAAATAAGTTTATAATACAGATTGAAAACTGTTAAAGTTGTAGTACTTCATTTTAGGAAAGTGTCGCGAGACTCCAAATGAACGAGAAGTGGTACTGGGTACTACATTACTCATGCATATGTTGCCTATGGAAGTTCTTGGGGTGCAGCACAGAGGTCCTGAACAACCAGCAAAGCCCCAAATATTTACTAACTGACAAGAGAACATGCATGCCAACACCTGCCCAAATGTCTCTTCCTGGCCCTCTTAATCCGTTTAAATGGGTTTCTTCCATTTACTTCGTGAATGGAAAATGAATTTAAGTTCATTAATAGCAGCAAAAACCTCTGGCTTTGCTTTCAGGTATGATTTTTTCCCCTTTCTCTTGAGAATTTTGAATGTTCCATATCTAGATTCTCACAACTAAAGAATAATGAGGGGGAATGTGTTTTCCCCATTACCGTTTCTCCTTCCTAGGGGGATTCCAAAAGTGTGGATTTCTCTCTAGGAGACAGGATAGATTCCTTTTCTAGGCACATTCCACTTTGAGTTTGTACCCAGGTGGTCAGCTACACAGAACCACGTCATGTGAGCTGCTCCGGGTCTGTGAAAATTCTCTTTACTGTTTGAAGTGTTTGTCCACACCTCATCCAATTAGTTTTCCACTGGAAGGCTCAGGAATACTGAAATAACCTCTGATTAGTCACAGTATCCACAATGCCCTTATTTGGGCTGCTCATATCCTAGGAACTTGTCGGTTGCTGTATGTGGGTTACAGCTGCGGCACAGCACCTCAGCTTTCCAGGGTCTGCAGGGCTTTGAGTGCAGCTAAAGGAGGTCACATAGCCCGTCCTCTGTGCCGCAGAGTGGTCACAAAGCGAAAACTCTCCTCAACCTCTTCAAGTCTTCCTTCCACTCAGGAACTAGTTCAATCTGGCTTCCACACTTCATCTTTTGAAGAGTGTACCTCACCAAAAGCTGCCAATCATTCTAATCTGAAACATCCATGAGGCGCTGTTTGGGGCTTAGTGCATATCTGTTCTAAAATACCAGATGCATGGGCCAAGTTTCCCATTGCACAGTCTTGTACTTTGCATCTCAGAAGCAAAGTTTGAACTTGTGTCTTGCCTGCAGGAGTCTGGTCTGCTCTTCTGGCTGGACCCGCCCCGTCCCTGGGGCTGGTCTCCCCAGTTCCTCTTGGATGTTCCACATGTCCAGTTGTTCCATGTGTCTGCTGGGGATTAGCTCTGCCATCTTCCGTTTCAGTCACTCCCTGTGCTTCAGCGGCTGTGATTTCAGCATACCACCCTCCGCTCGGTTGTCCTGAACTCTTGCCGCTTTCAGCACCCACACCATCCTGCCACTCATTCCTCCTCGCCGTGCCCAGAGACTTGTGTCTTGAGTTTTCTTTTCTTCTATTCACCCTGATGCTTAATTTGCTCTGGTTATTATCTCTCCCTTGAACTGTTTCTGAGCTCCTTTCTTTTCTTTTTGGTCTCACGTCTTCTCTGCCCAACTCACTCCTGTTATCACTGTAAGTGTTATCTTCAAAACAGAAACCTTATTTCACTCCTGCCAAAAACTCTCAATGGCCACCATTCTCCCAAGGGCTAAAGTCCAAACATGTTATGTTGATATAGTACTAGGACTGGCTTCTAGTCTTGCCTCCACTAGTTGCAGTACTTATTCTTACACAAAGAAAAATCCTTTTTTTCCCTGCAATTTGCATTGGTTCTTTTGCACCTCTGCTGTGATTGCCATATTCTTTCTCTTTTTCTCCATGTACAAATCTGAACATATCTGAACATACCAAGGTCCAGTTCTATAATCCCTCTTCCAAATTCTTTACTTCTTCCTCTTTGCTACCAGGATAGCTTGTACACACCTAGCACAGAGCATATTTCACAGTGTGTGATGACCATTTATCAACGTACTTTTCATATAAGAGACTATATTTCATTGATCTTTGAGTTTGTACTCCAAAGCACAGTGCATCCAAAGTTATGCATCTGTACCTATACCATAAGCTTTTAGATTATGATATCTGGAAAGTAGGAAATGAATGACATTGGGGAAACCTCATAGCACAACTATGGAAAAGCTTATTTCCTTTTAATGTTTTTTTTTTTTGCATTGAGCCAAGTTAGGCATAGATGGTTATAGTTGCTCATGAAGTTAGATGTGCGTGAGTCTTGTAGGATGGCAATAATTTTAATATAATAGAACAGAACAGAAGAGAAACTTCCGTTATCACCATCAGTGAATCACACATGCCAGAGACAAGTTTAACTTTTTGTTTAAAAGCTAGAGTTGGGAAAATGGTTCAATGGTTAAAGCCTTTGTTTGGCAATCAAAAGGACATGAGTTCAGATTCCCAAATCCCATGTAAAAAATTGTCACGTAGATATGATGATAGCTGTAATTCCAGTCCTAGAAGATGGAGACTGGGAAACCCTAGTTCAAGCCAATAAGGTAAAAGAGCGATTTATGACGATACCCGATGTCACCCTTGGACTTCCACAGGCGTACACAATCGAGTGTTCTTGAACCCACGCCATTCACACATGTATACCCATGTCCACATGCAAAACACAAACACATGCACTCAAAAAGAAAAACTAAATAGCTTGGTAGAAGCTTAGTGCTTTATTGGACATGAATTATGTATGTATGTATCATATGGATATTAAACATCTATAAATATATATATATACTTAAATGTGACCATTATCACATTACTCAGAGTTTTATTTTGTTATATTCTTCCATAATAAATGATCCTCATAAATCTAATATTGAAGACAAAGCTCTGGAACTTTGTGTTTGAGTCTTGCTTATAGTCTTCGTCCAGACTTGTATAGCAAAAACAACAGTGACACAATGTTGTATTAGACAATTGATATGCAGGACACTCACAGGATTTAACATGTGGCCCCCATGCTTAGAAAATTCAAAACTCATACTTACAAGAAGCTAAATCATGATAGAAAGCAGTTTGAGTCATCTGAATTAATGTCAAACAATAAGTGAGCTTTCATTTTGTACCCCTTTATAGCATGCTCTTGTGCTTTTCATACACTAAGCTCTGCTGAGTGAATGAAACAGCAATAAAGCATAGACAAACCCACAGGGATTTTTTAATTTTCTTTTTTTCATATATATATTAAAGTGCAATCTTGGCTGTTTATTACCACCTCACCAGTAATACAAGTAAGAGTTCATCCTTCGTGATTTTATAGATCTCATTTATTTGTGCAATTAATGTATTGCATCTTGTACATTTAAAACCAATTAATAAATATGTAAGTAACAATGACAAATAAGATGGGAAGTTAGTAAGTGCATAAGATATGTGTTTAGAATTATATAGTCTAATGCTTAGTTGAGAGCTTTTTCAATCTTTCTGAGACACCTTGAGCAAAAGTATATTCCAAAGTTTTTTTTTAAAGTTTTTTTTATTCAATTGTGTGTGTGTGTGTGTGGAACCACGGGCGAATTCGGGAACCACCATAGACGCCTCCACCTCCTCCTTGTTTACTCTGCCCCAGGATTCACAGGCTCTGCCCGACCAGGACCAGAAATGCAGGCCGCCCCACTTCCGCCCAGCGTCTATACGTGGGGTCTAGGATCGGAACTCAGGACCTTCCGCCTGCAAGGCAGAGGCTTAACCCCTGAGCCACTTTTCCAGCCCCTCCAAAGTTTTTAATGATGTGAAAGGAACATTTGGAAATTTTAATCACCTTTCCAGTGAGAACAAAGTTGATCTTCTACAACAAATCCTGGGTTTCCAGTAGGAGGGAAACCAATTGAACATGGATTCCTTCTAGAAACTGTTTCAGTTTTCTTTTCCCAGAATGAGGTGTAGGTGACCTCATTGTGTTTACTAGCCTGGTTGGAATAAAGTACATGTGACCCATGTATTTGGTTCTCTGAGCTGCTATAATTATACAGTAAGCTGTCCAGATTCACCCTAAGAATCTCCTTCAGACTTGACAAAATATCTCTCTCTGTCTCTCCCATTTATTAAAGAATAGTTATCACAAGTCTAACTCATCTGTTGTTCTACATCTCTGCTAATAACAAATATTGAAAGTATTTAATGTTTGATCCTCAACGTCATCATCATCTTCCCTTTGTAAAAGAGACATAAGTTTTCATGATGGTTTTTCCTCCACAAGAGTATTTGAATCACACCGATTTCCTTGCATTTGTTTTATTCAGCCAGAATGATTTCCCCTGTTGCAGTAATGTTTTACAACAACCGTAGAGTCTGGCACTGTAGTCACAGTTTAAGTGAGAAATCTGTAAAAACTAAAAGGAAATTCCCATGTTAAATAGCATTTAATAGCTAATACCAAAAGTGGTTCGTTCCTCTAATGTAGTTCCAGATTGAATTTTTACTCCTCTGCACCCATCCTAGAATATATACTCAGAGCTACTTGCACCATACTTTTTCGGTTGAATTAACATTGGTAACAGCTAAGGTATTCATTTAATTGAGTAGTTAATGTCCTTGGGGGGAGTAAATGATATTATTCCATGGGGATCTATTTACATGCACTAGAAATTGCAGTTTAAAGCAACCCATAGTTCGTGGTTTCAAAGACCATTCAGTGCTGCAAAGAATCCTTTGTAGAGTTTTCAGGTATTCACTTTGTTCTAATATTAAGGCTGACATCAACCAGCAGTCTGGTAGACATGCTTTTTATTTGCTGTTTGTTTTAAATTACTTTAATAATTACTAGAGTCTAAGACTAAGGAGTAGAGAATGAGCTCATCTCTACCTCTCCAGCTAGTTTCAGAATCTTTGATTTAAAAAGAAATGCACTTGGAGAGAAGAAACAGAACCATATTCTACCATGCCTGCACTTCTCATGAGAATTAGGGAGGTTTCTTTTTCCTGCTTTGTTATTGACTTTAGGTTTTGACAATATTATTTTGGGAGGAAGTTCTTTATTTTTTTTCCTTAAACTTGTCACTATAATTCAGCTTATCATAGATGTAAATGTAAATTACAAATAATCTGCTTAGTTGTTATAACCTACCTTGTTATGCTTTAAACAAAACCTAAGGGTTGGGAAGAGGGCTCAGTGGTTAAAGCACTTGCCAAGCTAACAAAAGAACAAGAGTTTGGATCCCCAGATCCCGTAAAAATGCCAAACAGTCATGGCCCCCCACCTGCAATTCCTTGGAAGGTGGAGCCTGGGTGTCACCAAAACAAACTGGCTAGGCTCACTAGCCCTAATGGCACTCTTGGGTTTAATTAGAGATCCAGTCTCAAAAGAATAAGTGGAACAGAGGTTGAGGACATATTACCCTAGGGTCTCCACACATATATGCACCCACATACGTGTATGCCCCCCCACATACAAACTCTCATATACATATGCATGAAGCTCATACACACATGGAAAAAAGAAAACCAAATTAAATTCTATATTGTGGTTTCCACAGAATGGATTCCAAGTGGATGTAAGGTTAGTAAGTCATTTGTAGTTTAGTATTTTGGGGAGTTTTTGCATCAGGAATTTATATGGTGTACTCATTTCTAACTCACTGTGTGAAAACATGTCAGTTTGACATATTAAAACATTGCCACAAGAGTAGACAAGCCAGAGGCAACCCTGGTATCCATAGAAGCAGAAAGGCAGGAGGGTAGAAGGGAGTGGAATGGATTGAAGAAGGGAAGGGAAAGGGAAGGGAAGGGGGATGTGGGGGGGGATGGAAGGAAGCAGGGTAAGTACTCAATATGCTTATAAAATGGGAAAAATAAAATAATAATAAAAAACATTCCCTTGGCAGAAACATGGCATGTAATCACCTCCTATTTACCTGTAGGTCTCTTTGTATAAGGTGGTGTTGGATGCGCCCATTCCATTCCCCATTTTAGCACATATATAATTGTATATTCAACTTCTCTTATGAAACTACTAGGTCGTATGACCCCAGAAAGGGATTCTACATCAGTAATTTTCAATTTCTCTTTATATCACTATACAGCAGTCAAAGTAGCTTCTGACTTCTAATGTTTTTATTTGTTTGAGATGGAGTCCTGCTGTGTAGCCTAGGCTGAACTTGAACTCGTGACTCCTGCCTCTCTGTCTCTTGGCTTTAGCCTCTGTTTTTTGAAATCTTGAGACTATTTAAAATAACCCCCCAACAAAACATTAACTGATAGTTCAACATTAATTAATATTAAAATAATGATATCAGTTAAGCCCAAGCTTTCTACAAGTCATGTTTTTAAACTAAGAATAAATGCATTTTCCATTTATAAACCTTTGAAATTCAAGTTCCAAGCAGAACTTTACAGACAGTTCAGGAAAGCCATGTAAACACATGTCCCTGATACACATTTAAATTGTTATCTAGTGTCCCACCATGGATGTGTAGTGTTTGTCATAGGAGGAAAAGAACCTGCTTTCCTCCTGGAGCAGCCGTCTGATTATTGAAGGAGGTGAGCTTAGAGCTAGAGCTGGGGAAGGGTGGGCATGAGGGCTGCAGACCCAACTCTGGGTGGCTGCCTTCTTCTTTGTAGTCGGGGCTGCAAAGTGATTTATGGGAGCTGGAAGGGCCATGTATCACCTCTCTGGCTGGCTTCACTGACATCTTGTCACATTCTTGTGGGCTTGAAGAATTCATTGTTTGAACTGATAAGAACAAAAAAAAATAGGAAGAAAAAGAGAGAGGGAAAGAATGAGAGGAGGGAGAGAGAGAGAAGAAAGAGAGAGAGAAGGGGGAGAGAGAGGAGAGAAGGAGAGGGGGAGGAGGAAGGGAAGGAGAAAGGTTTTCTCAGAGCTGCCGGGAAAAGGTGAACTACTCAGCGGGCACTGGAGGGCTGTTTCCCAGCCACTATGTCTTACATCCCTAGCAGCAGGACCCTTGGCCAGGAGGAGCACTAGCTAAAGCTTTTGTTTGCCCTCTGGAAATAGTTTCCTCCCAGGAAGCCATTTCTTTTTTGCTGGGAGGTGCAGCACAGAGGGCTTTGGGAGGAGGTACAGAGGGAGGGGTCTTCTTCAAGAAGCCGCAGATAGAGTGGCTGAGAATAGATTCCAGGGGAAGGTCAACTGACACCAATCACTGGGAGAAAGTAAAACACGCCGGTGACTTCAGATGTGAGTCGGTCTCTTGGAAGTTCCTTGTGCTGTGCAGCGTGCCTTCCGGGCATGGTGCCACGCTGACCTCTCCCCTTTAATGTGTAGTGCCCCATGCTGCACTTCCTATTTTGGCAGCCTGCACGCAGAGACTGGCATTTGAGCCCAGTGCTTTGAAGACAGGGGAGAAAAAAGTTTTGGCATGGGAACTCATCTATCCGCCGGCTAAAAGTTTGTGCGGTATATACATAGAACATTATCTCACACTTTGGTGGAACAAATGAAGGATCCACCTGGTTTTAGATCTTCCCTCAGATATCTTGGCTTAAAAAAAAAAGGATTATACTCTTTTTCATCCAAGAAAAGTAACAGGTCAAATCACCACATCATGGAATTGTAAATACTCTTACTTCCTTTTTGGTAAAAACGTATGTTTTCTGTAAGAGCAGCCAAGCACAAACGTTCCACTCCCACACAGAGTCTGACATGGGCTATTGTCTATGGGAAGAAGAACCTGTTTGCACTGCAAAGGTGTTACAGTGTTAACAAATTCATGTGTGATTGTCATAGATCGTCTCACCTGGAAGCATACATCGCACAGTCCTCACTGTGAACCTTGGTTTGAACTCTAGTCATTCAGAACTGTTTTCAGTCTTTAACTGGTTGTCTACAATAGTAAGAGTCTGGAGGGTGCAGGTATGACCTGCCTCTTGCTCTTGATTTTCCAAACTTTTACTGTGCTGTAAGCAAGGGATGTATGAAGAACTGCCAGGGTAAGTGGCCAGACTCCAGATCAGATATTAAAATTAAATGATATTGAATGCAAATGAGCGTAACCCCCCAGATATGCACTAGCTTAGTAATGTGCAATGCTGGAAGTAATGGCAGCAGCATCAGTTTTTTAGTGCATATCTGTTCTTGCTTAAAATACGCAAACCCAGTTTCTTTACAAGTGTGATGGCCCTGCCCGCTCCGCTTTTGCATGTTTTCCCAGCTTGCAGTCTCCAGTGGTTTCCAGAAGTGGGTTTATTGACAGTGTTTCACTGCTCTCTGCTGGAGAAGCCCAAAGGCAGCCTGGACATCTAGAGCAAATCACTTTGAAAAGAATGCAGGTGGGATGACTCCTGGCCTCTGGAATTAAATTACATACAAAACTTATTCGTGCTGACCAAGGATTACAAGTTTTATGATCTATTCTGTGCAAGCTAGAAGTGAATGTCGTGGACAGGGGGATGTGTAAGATAAAAATGGAACACTGTACAATTCCAGGTATACCCTATGGAATGGTACACAAGGCTTGTGGAGTCTCTCAAGCTAATTTTTAAATATTCTGCTTTTTCTAATTTTAATGAGTATAGAGGGACACATGCATGTGGCCATGGAGGTCCAAGGTTGATACTGGGAATCATCCTCACTTCTCTTCCATCTTTCTGTTTTGAAGCTGGATCTCTAATTAGTCAAGAGTTTGCCTATAGCGCTAGTCTGGCTAGTTTAATTTGTTCTAGAGATCCCCAGGCTCTGCTCTTCAGAGCTGGAATTTAATGCAGGTCATCATACCTCACCCCCCACCCCGGCATTTTTATGTGGGATCTGGGGGTCCAAAGAACTCCAGTTCTTTTGCTGCCATGGGAAGTGTTTAACCCCTAAGCCACCTCCCCAATCCTAATCCTCCTATCTTTCATAGTCCTATACTTCATTCTGTTATCCGTACATCCATAACAGTAACCTCTGCCCTTAAAAGAAAGAAAGAAATCTTTTTTGGCCAAACAATACCAAATTCTGAAACTAATATACAGTTTTTGATATGTATATTTTAAGTATATGTATGACCGCAAGAAAAGAATCAGGAACATACCAAGTAAGCAGAAACTATTTTGGGACAATTTTCTCCTAACTTTTTTAAACAGGACTAAATATCAGTTTGTGTGTTATGTGTGGTGGTGGCAGTGGCATGTGTGGTATATACACATGTGAGTACATGTGAGACCACCTACCCACATTCATGTGGAAGCCAGGGGAAGACACCAGATACCTTCCAATATTGTTTACTCTCTTATTACCCTAAGGTAGGATCTCCCAGTGATTGGGAAGCTTCTGGAATATGCCTGGTGCTACCCCACAATACTAGGGTTATATGTAGTCTTGCTTGATATTTTCATGTCCAGCTTTTTGTGCAGGCATTGGGGGTTTAGACTCAGGTTCCCATGCTTGTGTAGCAAGGGCTCTTACCCACTGAACTATCTCCAAGTAAAGAGGTAGATGCTTTAGATGAATATTTTAGATATGCAGTAAGCACGCATATGCATGTATGCGTGTGTATGTGTATATATTGCCTATATATTTTGATGTGAACAGGGACTGCAGATACAAATCTAACACATCTCCAAAGTGTCTTATGTTAGTTTCAATCTGGTATCTTTTGACTTAAAAGTAGCGTGATGAATAGAAATCATGAAAGGCTAGTCCTATAACAGCATTAAAGGGCGAGCCTTTTCTACAGCATTCCATGTGAATTATTGCTGTGCTGTCAAAGAAAACAAAAACATTTGGGAAGACTGTTTATTTTACAGTGGTTGACCAAAAGTATGCAAGTGGTTATTAAAAAAATGTAGACAGCTAAGGATGGGAGGTGCCAGTCGCACATCCGGAAACTCATTCGCAAACCTTTAACACTCTGCTGTTGGTCACTGGAGACAATATGAGAGGCAAAAGCACTTCGCGAGGGGGAAATGTGAGCATATTCTTAAAGCACATCAGTTCAAAGTAAATTTCTAAAACCTCCACCCACCCTCCCGCATCACTGGCATCTTTCTGCTCAGTTCTCAACCTCAGTGGTATGGTTTTCTCTTTTCTCTCAAACAAGGAAAACTGCAAAAAATTATGTCTCTCAAAGGTCTGGGCATTGTTGTGCGATTAAAACATGTTTGCTCGATATTTGGAAGCTAAAATTAAAGCCGCCATTGGCAACGTTGTTAGATTCTTGCAGTAAATATTTCATTTTAGATGGGAAATTAGATGTGTCTATTATAGTCCCTAAATATTAACGATAATAAAATATATATTTAAGGTCAGTGACTTGTGTGAGATCACAGACAGGGGTGATATGGAAAGATAAGACAGGAATGGAAAATTGACATCTATATGTGTGTGTGTCTGTGTGTGTGTGTGTGTGTGTGTGTGCGCACCCACACATTTGTTCTCCATTATGCTTGCCAAGGAGCCAAACAGTCTCCAGTCAGGATCTCACTGACTTCTCCAGGTGAATGTTTAATGAGAATTTTCTCTTTGGTGAAGAAATCTTTGTTCTAGGATTCTAAATCTTTGGGGATAAGGTTTCTTTTACTTAAAAAAAATCAGTGAAAATCCATTTAGATGTTAATTTTAAGAAGTGGGATTAGTCCTTATGGCTTCAGTTTGACTTTATCAGTAGGGTGAGTAATGCAGACCTGATATGTGTGGCAGACTCCTGTCACCCATTGATAAAGCCACCCAGTGATCCTGACACATGGTATTCATCTAAAGAAACCCCTCCTTGCCCTCAACAGAGACCTGCTTGTTTGCTTGGACTGCAAGTCTAAGATGGCACCAAGTCTTGGTGTCAGGACTGACAGGACAATGAATGGGTGTCACTGTGTGGTAGTTGCACCTGTTTATGCCAAGGGTTTACTTTCTGAGTAGCTAGAAAGGCTCCTCCTCCTCTCTGAGCTCTAGACCCCGAGTTTTGTCTCCTTTTAACCCAGGAGACACTTGTCCCCTGCCACGGCTCAGATGTTGTTTGTGTCTCCCGAATGACACAGCATCAGATATTTTTCACATGTGTGACATCTGCCTTCCCTCTGTGACAGCCTTGGGTTAATCACGTGCTCGCTGGCGGGGATATGTAAATAAGACTTGACTAAAAAACACTTAGAGGATTATGAAGCAATCTTCCCTAGTAGTAGCAAAACAAAACAAAACAAAGCACCACTCCAGCAAATCCTCTGGCGTGCTACTAAGTAGTGGAAAGATCCAGTTATGGCTGGAACTGTCCCGCCCCCTGTGTTGTCCTAGACCTGAAGGGAAAAGGGGGGTGGGGGAAGAGAACAGCCCCCGGAGCATCTGAGTCACCCGCCAAGCCTGCGGTGGCTGGGAACAGCCCCTTAGCGAGCCTGGAGCGGACAGAGGACGCCGGCCCGGCCCAGAATCCGCTCTGCAGTGTGACCATCACGTGCCCTGCCTTTGCTGCAACTGTGTCCTTTCCCCCGGCTCTGAGGTGGCCCCAGGCAGCCCCTGGCAGCGCCCCGCCTCAGTGTGCACGGAGGAGGGCCAGACTGTGAGGTCTGGACGTGGCCTTTGCGGTTCTGCGTCTCCATCTCCTGTCCCTGGGCGGCCAGCTGCTGGCATGCGACCCGGGAGCATCCGTTACCTCCGAGGAAGTCTTTCACCAGAGCGGTTTGCCCTGCGCAGAGGGAAGCGAGCGGGGGCACCGTGAGCGAGCTGCCTGCCCAAAGCGACTTTTGTCGGTGAGCTGGGCAGCGGGTGCGTCCAGCCTGCTGGCCGTTCTGTGGCTTCTGGGAGAACCCTGCTGCTATTTCTGCGGTTCTGCCAGTTGGCCCCTGCCCACCTTTTCTGTTCATACTGAAGCGGCCAGGATCTCAGAGAAGGAGGAAGCCTCTGGGCTGCTTCCAGCCTTTCTACTAGGTCCAGCAAAAAAAAAAAAAAAAAAAAGAAAAAGAAAAAGAAAAAGAAAACAGAGGCAGAGCCAAGGGAGGCCCAACCAGCCGAGGGGGCAACACAGGAGCCTGTCCCCCCCTCCAACCCGCCCACACACACCATCCTTTCTCCCTCCTCCAAGCAGCTGCTGAAACGTCAGGACGCTGGTGGGGCTGCATCCTCCCAGAACTGAGAAATTGAGGTCTGGAGTGTTTGCGACCCATCTAGGCAGAGGTCCAAGTGGGTGTGGGGGTGACGTCTCCCGATGGTCCATCTTCACTGCTGTTGGGGTTCCTCAGCTTAGCGGTGAACTGTTCAGTAAAATGGAGCGAGTAATGTAATCTACCCAGCTCAGTCATCCCATCTGTAAAATAGGGGCGCCAGCAATACCTCTAAGAATTGTGAGACTTAAGAAAGTGTGCATAAGGCACCGGGTGCCATGCCTAGAGTGCAAGACACCCCCCCCCTTGGTTGCTGGGATGACCCAAAGCAGAGCTTCAGGTGCCAGGGAAGAGGGAAAAGGGTTGTGTCCTGGGTAAACCTATCATCAGGAAGATGTTTTCTAAGTGCGACTACTTCTCATAAGCAGCACACTTGAGTGAAAATCAGAATGACCATAGGGTTTTGTTCCCTTGTAAGGTCAGAATGTTTACTCAAGTGGCGGACTGTCTCCATCTCCATCCAGGAGGAGCCCAAGTGGAGGGAGGAGGAAGTAGGTAACGAGTACCAGCGCCTCTGTTGAGAAGTCCTGAATCTGTGGTCACTCCCCTTGGGAGTCTGCTTCTAAACCTCCCAAGAAGTTTAAAAGGCTCTACTTCAGAGTGATATTCTGAGAGACAACACTTTCTCTAGGACAGAAGGATTCCTGTAGGGGGATAAAAGAAGAAAGGACACGGTGAATAAGGCCACCTTAGGAGAAAGCCAGAAAGGTATGAGGTTGGGTCTCCTCAGGCCCAGATGTGTGAAAGGGAGAAGGAGCTCAGCTACCACACTTAAACCAAAGGCACCTCACCTACCTCCTCCCACAGACACTCACTGGTTTGAATTGCTAAATAATAAATGTAATAGCACCAGTGATCATTATTCAGCCTTTACTGGATGCCAGGCCTTGCACAGAATCCTCTAGGCTATGTCCTGGAATTTCTATAGCAATGCAATGAAATAGTCTTCTCTTTTGTGACAAGGAAATCAAGTTATATAGAAGTTCAGTAACTTCAGCTAGCAAGTTGAATCTTAGACTTTTAAGCTCTTTGACTTTAGGTACTGTAGTGTATCTTGATTTCTTCTTAACATCAGTCTTATCATTGAGCTGAGCTTACTTTAATCTTGTTGCTGTTCTAAGGACCAGACTATACCCTTGCCATGGCTATTTCTTTCAAAATCCTAAATGTCTCCACAAAGGCATGCCTCACAATGGACAATCTTGCTTTATTCAAATCAATGAACCAGGGCCCTTTCTGTGTGTATCTATATTTTGGAACAGAATTGATGAAAGGGGTTGAAACTGGAAAGGATACTGTCATGGGTTGTATGAACGTGCATGCCCTGTGATCACTGATTTAAAAAAATGAACATTTGCACCATTTGGGGGAATAGTTAGTTGATGATGACTGATATCAATATACAGGTATATCTCCTCTTGCTGTCAAGAGCAAGATTTATACTTCATTCCCAAGGAGCATTGTGATTCAGGCCTGCAATTTGATATTCTCACTGACAAGCAGTCTGAATAGTTCAGCACTCACTGAAATTCATTTCTCTTAATTTTTCATTTCCCGATAGAATTAAGCTCGTAAATCTTTCATATTTTGTAGTGTCAATGGAGTGGTGTGATTCAACTCTTCTACTCAATAAATCCTAGTAATCATAACCTCTATCGCCTTGGACCTTTCAGACTCTGTTCGCGGCCTCAGCTCCAGAATGGAGATGATAATGCTGACCTTGTATTGCTGTAATGGACTGCTAAGATCATTACATTAATTATGCAAAAGGACTTGAATTGTTCCCAATACATAATAAGTGCTATGCAAGTGTTAACTAAGTACTAAGAGCACTTTGCGATTTTCAAATTGGGATTTTTTTACAAAGCCATCAAATGCATGCTGAATTATAATAAGCCTTCCAACAGATTCTATTTTTAGTTGATATTAAGTTGTATAACTTGCTTCCTTTCTCCTTTGTGTGTGTGTAATTTTGTTTTATACTCTGAATTTCCAGTCATGATAGGTAGACTGTGTCCTCAGATTTTTCTTTTGGTGGCTGAATGTCTGAGAAACATGTTTCCAGCCAGCCCTGGTCTTGATAAATAGTGGGGTTTTAAATGACATCACGAGATACATATTTCTGAGATACAAAAGTTTGTTGTTATGTTCTTTTGGCTCGAGAAGATCCTTCTTCCTGGGAATCATAGCCACAGAATGCTGGGTTTGAGTTTTATTAATATCCTTGTAGATGGAAAACAAAATGTTTTGCCTCCAAGTTTTTGTTCTTTTCCATTTGGCAAGTCCAGTGATTTGCCACATGAGCTAATGTGAGTTTCATTGGCTTATTTTCTTGTGCGCCAGCAGCCCGGTGACGTCATCTGAAATGTGTGCAATAACATGCTGGAAAATAGTTTGCCTTGAGTCAGCAGATCACTTTACACACCTTGCAGCATACACTGAACACCTCAAACCAGCTGGCTTCCTTTTGAAAAGACTTATCAGGCCAGCTGCCCCTCCTATAGTTCCTGTTTCACATCATAATAGCAAAAGTGATAAGAAAGATGATAACTAATGACTGATTTGTAAGTAGAGTTTTCAAAATTATGTTATACAGTGACATCAGATGTCTGTGCCATGAAAACATCTTTTTAAGGTACATTAGTAGATTCAGCTGAGTCAAGGGAAAGGGCAGATCTGTAAGCCTGGTTTCCACGTTTATATCTTTGTTGCCTTTTGTTCTCTACTCTCAAGTTGAAGAGGTTGGGATGCGGACAGTTTCAAATGTCACCTTGATGCTTGGAAGGTGAGCCTTTGAGCACACCTACAGAAATTATTTAGTTAAGACTGGCCTCTAGGCACATCCACAGGAAAACAGTCATAATTACTTTAGTAATTGCGGGCGGGGCCATTCCCTGGGCAGGTAGGTAGAGATGCACGGAGAGGGCTAATTGGCATTTGGCTGACTGGCAAGATAGAAAGCCAGCTGTAGCAGTGCTTGTCACCTTCTACTCTCATTGTGACCATGACACAACCCGTTCTCTCAGCTCCTGATGCTGGTGTGACCTCTGCCTTACAGAACTGTAACCTGGAATTTGAACCAATAAAGCTCCCGTGTCCCCCTAAGTTAGTTGGATCAGATATTCGTTACAGCACTGAAGTTAGGAAACTAGAACTGGAGGTTGGGGTTCTTTCAGTTGAAGTGAAGGCTCGCATCCCTCTTACCCCTCACCCCTTCCAGGCTTTACTTCCTTCTAGTTGAGACTTTCTTCCTATTCATCTGTTTCAGGGCATCACAGGGAAGGGCATTGACCAAGGACATTAACTAAAAGACAGTGCCGGGTACTTAACCTTCTGGGCAAGGTGCAACTGGCAGTCATCACTTTCATTCTTCCTTACTGGGAACAGGCTTTTGCTTTTGGAAGGCACAATTCATTGAGTTCTTCATTTCCTGCTTTATTCATTGGCTTCCCCAGTGGCCCTTAATAAATAGTTAGGGCTCCTGTATTGTAGGCTATGAAATTCTTGGGCATTCTCAAATGACTGTTGAGGTCATTTAGAAGGTACTACATATTCCCCACAGCCCAGGAGTATGAAAGGTGAGTTACTTCACTCGATTTATCTGGCAATTCAAAGGATGCCTTTTCTAAAGAGTTCATTACACCAATGGATCTGCATCAAGATATGGTGTTTTAGTGTGGAATTTCAGGGATGGAAGAGTTTGATGACTGCCTTTAAGGCCAGTTCAGGCAATTCAGGGAAGACAGTGAAACCTTCATCTTGGCTATTCTTTTTAAAGTTGGCATTCAGCTGAGTCACAAGATGAAAAAGATTAAGAAAAAAACACTTACATGATACTTGAAATTTGTGAAAGTTGGGCTGGGGAGATAGGTCAGTGGCTAAAGTACTTGCTATATGAGCAAATGAACTGGAGTTCTATGAAAGTATGGACACATGCGGAGGCCCACCTGCATAGAACTCCAGCCCTGGAAGGCAGAGACTGAGAATCCTAGTGCTGAGCTCTGGGTTTAATTACTAACTCAGATACAGAACAATAAGGTAGAAGGGTGATTGAGACTTTTTCCTGAGATCACCCTTGGGCCTCCACGCTTATGAGCACTCACATGTGTGTACACACGCACACATGCACACACTCATCACCAGAGACTCATATACACATGCATGCAAATACGTACAAACATAGATAAAAATAATTTTTAAAAAATTGTGAAAGTATAAAAAATCATAAAGAATGAAAAATCCTAACTTCTAAAAACTAAAATGTTGGTTATTCTTTGGAGTATGATCATTAGCATATCTATAGTGAGATATCAGTAGCTAATGTGGGCTGGCAGAAACAGGATTTTTGTAAAAGTCAGCAACATTTGATTTTATTGCTCTTCTAACTGACCTTCTTGTGCCTGTGACTCCAAGGCATTAGCCTGCCAGACTTCTCTTAATGTTTACGATTGATCTCACCCACGTGCACAAGCATAACACACACACACGCACGCTCTCTTACACTACAAGAATCAATGTTAGCCATTCCTATAGTTAGGGCAACATTTTTTCCATGTCCTGGGCATAGGGGGTAGCATGCGAGTTTGGGGGGAGCTTAAGAAGAAACCTTTGAATAAAACTTTGTTTATACTTTTAACCCACTAGTTTATTTCCCAGAGGCTTGTAAAGAGACTACTGCACATCTCTGTAACAGTAAGGATGGTAGGGCAGAAGGACAGCCTTCCCCTCTGGAGGTATGCCTGCTGTGTTTGATATCTATTTCTTCTTACCTACACCTATCTCCAGTATTAAATGCCCCTTAAAAGAAATAGTCATTGTGGTTTTTTTTTAATTTTTGTCTGTTCTAGGGATTAGACTCAGATATCTATGAGAGTTCGGTCACTAGGTCTTTGTATAGCCTTCTTTTCACTGTTTTAAAATTTTTGAACAGGATCTCGTCAAGTTGCCCAAGCTGGCTTTGAACTCTACAAACAGCCCAAGATTGAACCTTCAATTCTCCTGTCTCAGCTTTCAGGAAGCTGGGATTAAATGTCTGGACTGCTAGGCCCTGCTTTCTTAAACTTCAAGGTGTGTGTGTGTGTGTGTGTTTGTGTGTGTGTGTATGTGTGTGCACTCGCACATGTTTCCAATTGTATAGCTGTGTATGTGTGTGATGTCTGTGCATGTATATGGGTATGCGCATACCTATGTGCATGTATATGTCTGTCTGTGTGTTTGGTAATCTGAGGTTGACTTTGAGTGTCTTTCTGAATTGCTCTTTACCTTATTCATTGAAATGAGGTCTCAATTAAATCCAGAACCCACCAAATGGGCTAGTCTAGTTAGGATTTCAAGTGGTCTACCATACCCATCTGATATTCTCACTTGATGGCAAGCGCTTTTCCCTGGGTCATCTCCCAACCTTCTTGTAAATTTCTTAATTGCTTTGGTCTTATAAACTTTAATGACTTGCTAGATATTTAAGGTTTCTCCCTTTCAGTTTTGGTAAGACTGGTAAGATTAATGCAGGATTAATATCCCCTCCCACAAAGAAAAAGACTTTTTTTTTCTACATGTATCAAACAAACCTGGTGTCATTGTTGCATTTGTTCCTCTCTTTCCCAGCAAAGTGACCTTGATCCTGAATTGGGAATGTTCAAAAGTGCTGTAGAAGACCACAAATGCCCCCCCCTTTCTATAGTACATGCATAGTAAATATCTACTGTGTAAGAAAATACACAAATATGTATGCCTACAGTTAAAAACAAGTGAACGTTTTACAGCATTTTCATTCCAAGAACATTTAGTGAAAACACAGCACAAGAGACCAAATGTAGCCTTACAAAGTGGTAAACAAATTGCACTGTTACTTTAAAGAGATACAGAGGTAGTTGTTGATAAACTTTAAATGAAAGATTAGCTCGTGGCTACAGCACATGTCAAGGTTACTGTGAGATTGTGTTGCTTTCTTGAAGCAAGCCTTTGGAGGGAAACACCACCATCATCCTCATTTTACTGATGAGAAAAGGCTGACATAAGTTGCGGAGAGTCTGACTTCGGGGTCTCTGAGGACACCTGTTTCTGTGTCTTTGTTCTTGCTCCAGTTACATGTAAGATCACTCCAAAAGCCTCTTCTACTGTTTCTAAAGAAAAAAATCATTCATTTATACCCACAGTTATTTCTTCCATAATTACTATAAATTTGGGTTCATGACATAATAACATTACCAATTCACAATACAAAAGTACTAAAGAAGCTTACAAATTCCTCTGGGCTAATTTTACATCAACAGAAGAACCAAGCAAGGTGAAAGTGACCCCACCCCAAATTATTATACTACATTAGCAGTTGCCGAGTGTAAGCAATTAACTTGAAACACAGATTTTATATATCTCTACATGTCTAGCTTTAACATGGTGATTGAGACATAACAACTGCATAATTTATGCTTGTTGAATGAACTGTGGACAAAATAAATTCATTGGTCTTGATTTAAACCCTTTTAAAATCCTGCTCACTCATTCATGAATATCTTTCTATGTATTGACCACTGAAGAACAAAGCTGTTATACAGTATTATTACCCCAGATATTCCTAACTCTGTATGAATTATGAGTCGATGAGTCGAGTTTTGGGGGGGGGGGGTTGGTAGGTGGCATATCACACATCTGGCTCAATCTAGGCACACGAGCTAGGATGTGAGCATCATCGCTCTTCTCACCTTACAGACTTCTCCTTTGGGCAAGCCATGAAATGCTGTGTTCCTTGGCTTAGGTTAAGACAGACAAGGCCTTGCTGCGCTGCTTCTGTTTCCATCCACTCCTTCTTTATCCATCCATTGGGGCCATTGTCTTTCTAATGTAGACACTGTTTTGATTCCATACCGTTGTACCTAACAGTCCATTTAGGAAGACTGAAATGAACAAGCACTGTGAACTCCAGAAAGCTTCCTGGTTTCCTGATCCATTTCTGCCTCTTAGGGGCCAGCCAGTGTTAGCTTTACAGAAGACACGGCCAGAAAACTGGCAAGCCGATTACTCTGGAGTTAACCACAGCCATAAATGAATACAAAGGAAACACAGTTGTAAGTAGGGGATAACTTTGAGTGCTTCCATCAATAGTGATTCATGAAGTTGAACTACAATAATATTTTCCTCTGTATACTCTCCTAACTCCTATTTGTGACCCCAGAGTTGCTTTTGGGGTAACAGCTAGACTTGAGGGTAGTTCAGGAGACGACTGTTAATCTGTCTGGCCAATATTTTCATGTGTGTGTGTCCTGCTGAAGTGGTGATTTGGATTGGGGGGGGAGGTTATGACTTCAAGGAGAGGAAGATAGGATGAATTGGGGGGCAGGGTCAAGATCTCCAGTCAGTGCTCTGCCCCCCTTAGCTATGGCAAGCCGCTGATCAATGAACACCACTTGTATCCTGGGTGTTTTTACTCATAACGCCGGGTGGGCAATCAGCAGAATTGAATGACCGGGTAAATTTTAAGAACCTGGTCCCATGCCAGCCCTAAAGAGAGTATCGTCCCCAATCCCTACACCCTTTCTGTCTTCTGCACTTTCCTCTCTCTCTCAGGGGACTCTTACTGCCCCACTGCCCACTCCAGCAAATCAGCGATTGCAGTGTTTACAAGAATGCGCCTTGGTGTCTCCTGGCTGGTGAATCTGGAACCGAGCACCCTGCCTCTCCACCGACAAACGCTCACGATGAAGGTCTTGGCTGGCGGACAAGAACCGCTGGCAGAGACCAAAGAGGGAACGCGCTGTGGTAGCAGCGTGAAAGAATTTGGCAAGGAGGCCATCGTCACATGGTCGTGATTCATACTGTACTCTTGAAATGTGGCAGGAGGCTAGGAGAGGCTTTGAATGCCAGCACACAGCGAGCGGAGACACTCATTTTCAAACATCGCATTCTTTTTATAGTTACAGGCATGCCTCACAGGGAAAATATTGAACTTGGCCTGCTAGTCCCACGAGAGTCTTCCCAACTGTGATTTTATTGCTTGAGTCACTGCCTGAATCAGATACTAGCTGCTTGGAGGAAGTCTTCTATTAGGGATACTTTGAAACTGTGTTTTTAATTAATTAACACCAACTCTGGACTATTTTTTTCCCCCATTAGCTGCTAGCTGACTTTTTCCCCCCTGGACTGGAACTTTTGAGATGTTTCTTAAGGCCAGGACTGGGGCATTTTTCAAGTATCCTGGTGAGAGAGTCACTATGTTGGGTGTACAGACTCTTCAAAGTGGAATTTGTCATCTTGGGATGAATGAATCGGCTATATGGGAATCAAGTCAGAGTCTCTGAAATTCTGGGTTCACGCTTTTAGATCCATCCCTTCGGCAGCCCTTAGTCCATTCATCCTGTTGTTAAAACTTAACACTGGAGCTAGCCAGCTGTTGGGAAAAGTCCTGGGTTTTATTTCAACCAAATGGTGCTGCCTCCTGGGACTGTAAGGAGACTGGCTGCAAGCACAATTATAAATGTGTAGTTCTTTGGAACTGCGGAAACCTACAAAATGGCCTTGATTCACAGGGCCCCTTTGGCTCAAAGGCTCTCCGTTTCCCGTGTGCCATAAATCAATATCTGCATCACAAAGTGTAAAGGCTGCAGTGTATGGAAGTCCTTCTTCCTCTGCGAGTGTGTCTATGACAGATTTATACCGACCACTGCACCGAACCCCGGTCACAGACTCCTATTATGGGCACGCCCCACTGACTCAGGTCCCATTTCCTGTCGAAGGTGAGGCAGGGTCTCACATGAAGGAGAGTGAAATTACATCTCAACTCTTTAATTGCTGTTAATACAGGGGGACCTTAAAGGACCATAGCAAGACCCGCTTTGTTCATAACAACATCCCCCGTCTCTTCAAGAGGTGCGGTCACAGCTGAAATCCCAGGCATTTGGTTTCATGACACGGCAGGGCACCCCACAATTCAACCTTGTCTGAGAAAAGAGGCCAGGCCCAGATATATCTGAAAGAAGCACATACTGTCTGTGGGTGGTTTTAAGCTGTGTTTTTCTCTGTGATTTTTTTTGATTTTCCTTCTGGAGATGCAAGTTTTAGTTTTTAGTTTTTAAATTATATTTAAATTTAGTTTTTAAATTATATTTAAAATATAATTTTTAAAGAAAGGATAGCATTAAATCCACCTATATATTTTTAAAGTTAAGTTTATTTTCGAAACTACCCCCCTTGCATGAGAATTTCATCCTTAGCAACTGTGGCTCCTAAGAACCTTCTCCTTGACTTCACGATGGAGCATTCCTACAGATATAGGTAAAGTACAGCTGTTCAAGAGTTAAGTGACAAAAGTTAATTGGACTAATTTGGGGATGAAGATCAGAAAGAAAAGATGTTATGATAGTTCCAGTCTTCAAGGACAGAGAGCAAGATCGAAGTCTTACTTTCCACACTAACTTAGCACCCTCTTTTCATAAGGTAGCTAGCTGTTCTATATCCTTGTGTGGGTTTTTGCCCTGAGAAGGCAAAAATGTTACAGCTGCAATAGTATAACGTCGGTGATGATATTTTTAAGTTGAATTTGAAAGTCTTATGGTACTGTAAAGAACTGATAGCAAAATATAAAAACTTACATAGCTAACAACTGAATTTACAGTTCTTATTTCTTTTCTATTGTCCAACTTAATGTGAGCATGGTTCTGTGTCTCCAACGTTTGAACTATATTGGGTGCATTTATTTTAACATGCTAAGTATTCTGGTTTAAATAGAAAATCAGATTGCTGATTGAAAAACTCTTACCATCTGCTGGGTTTGCGAAAGAGGATCTGGTAAATGAAAATTGTGCGTATGTGTGTGGTTTTTTTTTATTGGCACGGCATAGTTCTTTGATGATCCATTTTCCAAGCTCATTCTTATCTTTTAGAAGATGTTTTCAGGATTTATGCACTTGGCAAGATTTCAGAGAACTCTGTAGTGGTGGAGAGGTATTCTCCATTTATAGGGTATTCTGAATCAAGGTCACTCTAAGCATTTATTTCATGCCATGCTTAAGTTTATTTCTGCTCTGGACATTAATTTCAAATGGATTTTTTTAACATTGGAAAAACTAAAGATTTTATTCATAAGCACTCTAATAGAAAAGCTTTTTTTTTTCCAGGCCAGACATAGGAGGAAATTTGCAAAATGCATCAGGAACGTGTGTCAGTTACTTTTTAAGCTATCACGTATGCTGAGAAAGTATTGTATTCATTAGCGTTTGCAAAACTGTATACTTAATGATGCAAAAGCAAGACTGACTTCTCCCTTTTGGTGCACAGATGTATAAAGTTTATGGGAGTACACCCCCAGGTAGAGACTTATTGGAGTAACTCGTGGAAAGGGCAAAGTTGGCCATAAACAGTGGTGCAATAACCCCATGATTATGTATGCTCAATTATTTGGAAGGGAAGTCTGGGAGAAGTGTTTTATATGGTTATGTGGGTGAATGTGAAGTAAGTAAGGAGATGTAGAACCCAAAAGTTTGCATTTGTTGTGTATACCCCCAAATAGCATCCTCCTACAGCTGTGTAATGTAAATCCACTGATACTAGTAAAATGGCATTTAAAACAAATAGTAAAATGAACAACATTTGCAAAGCAATAAAGACACCACCTTTGCAACCATTTTACTATGGTTTTGAAAAATGTTACTGAATAGCTCTCCAAAGATGCAAATAAATAATATTTTATTAGATTTCAGCCCAGGAGAAAGGGGAGGAAAACCTTCAACTAGAATTACATGATTATTACTTTGCTTCTCCCTCGACCCAGCAAACATTAAAATGGAACATAAAATAAGTCTATAACAAGATTTATGAGCAAAGGTATTACACTTAGGGGCACATTGTACAGAAAAGTCATTAAAATTGTTTGGGTCTTAGGAAGGGGGGTCCTTTTGAGAAAAATGAGAAACTCAGATGTATACAAAGAATTGTCGAAGACTACCTACATCTTTGGTTTAGAAACGCTATTGTTCCTTAAGGATCTGATTCATTCTAGGTTACTCCAGCTTATTCTACCAAACAAACCTGGGTTTTTGTTTTTGTTTTGTTTTGTTTTCCTAAGAGAGCATATTAAATGAGGTACAGAAATATTCTGAGAAGCCAAAGCTACTATTCAGTCAAAACTAATACAGCCATGTTATATTTGTCCAGAATTAGGGAGCTTCAACTTACAAACATGACTCTTGTATACATAAGTAAATGTAAGTACAGCATACTGATCTCCTGACTCTTACTGTCCCCTTTTCACCCTGTTTAGTCTGCTTGGAAGAGTCTCTTTCTGGTTGGTTGTATACATTTGGACAATAGTGATAGCTTAGTGTATCCTTTATGCTTTGTTCAGGTCTAAACATGGTTAATACACTTGTGTGGTGTTACACGCTTCCCCTACTGGTTGCTTTCACATTACACCAAATCCCAATTTATTCTGCTAGTAAAGTTGTGCGTGCGCATGTGTGTGTGTGTGTGTGTGTGTGTGTGTGTGTGTGTGTGTGTGTGTGTTCTCCTATCTGTAAAGCTTTAACTCTGGCTTACTGTTTAACCAGGAAACTCAGCGAGACAAAGGAGATCTCACTAAAGCTCTGTCTATCTGAGACCTGCCAAGGTTATGCTGTGTTGTGAAATGGTGGTTTGGGCAGAAACCCTGTCGTTCATCTTTATCAGAGGAATAGGCTTTTACTGGGAGGGGTTAAAAGGGATGTTTCAAGGAGGTCTTTGAAAACCATTTTCTTCAAATGTTCGTTGCATCTAAGATCCCATTTTTGTCCCTTTATTTGCTCCAGAATACCGCCAGACCGCCAACAAAGAGGGGCCTGTGCTCCCAGGAATTTTCTGCATTCCTCTCCAGAGTAGGCATTTTTCTCAGCTACAAAGGCCCTTTGGCGAATTCCCTCTAATCGTTGGATTTACCCTGGGCTCTGATAGGTGCCATTCATGGACTCGGTCTACTGTTTGATGGGGCTGAGCCATTAATGGGCTCTTTTCATGATAAACAAAACTGGGTAACATTACCAGAGGGATCACAACGCTGCTGTTGTTGGAAGGTCTCTCTCTCTCTCTCTCTCTCTCTCTCTCTCTCTCTCTCCCTCTCTCCTTTTCTTTCTCCCTCTCTCCTTTTCTTTCTCCCTCTCTCTCTTTCTCTCCCTCTTGGTCTTTTCTTTTCTTTTCTTTTCTTTTCTTTTCTTTTCTTTTCTTTCTTTTCTTTTCTTTTCATGAATGTGTATTTTTGTGTATATGCTGCATGGCCTTTCCTACAGGCAGATCTTCTGACCTTCGCTGCTGCTGGGAAATCAATGGCCAATTGCAGGCCTTTGTTGGACAGAGGATGATTCTATAACTCAATGTACAGTAGCTCTACTGGCCTGCGGGGAGAGCTGTGTTTTCCTAATTGATTAAACATTGGAGGAATGTTGCATGAAGAATCTGATTTAGAAGCTCTTTCTAACGGGCTGGCATTTAGTCACTGGAAATACCCAGTAGTTGAGATGAATGAGGCTGTGGGAACAACAGTGAGCTTAAGAATCTGACTTCGTGTGGCTGCTCTCTCTGCCTGCTCCGTGTCTCACTACACTGCCAGCGTCACTCCGCTGCTGCTCTGGCTGCATTCTGACTTGTTTCAAAAGAGTCAGTAAACCAGTTTATTGGAATTTAGTTTTTGCTATAGCAAATTACATAGACACACACACACACACACACAGAGTCACACACACACACAGTTACACACACACACAGTCACACACACACACCCACATACCACATGGTTCAGAAATATTTTGGGTGCCATAATAGAATTTCATTTATTAATGAAAAATGTTGACATCACCACCTAGAGCATAAGCCATGGGATTAATTTTATGTTTCTGAAAAAAGTTTTCTTATTTTATGTTTCTGAGAATAAGGAGAGTTAGGCATGCTACTAGTTATTTTGCTTAGTTTCCATGTGTTTTTCTTTTTGCTTAGTTTCTTTTTTGTTTTTGTTTTCCGTGTGTGTGTGTGTGTGTGTGTGTGTGTGTGTGTGTGTGTGTGTGTATTTATGTGTTTTGCATTTGGGTCAGTGTACCTGTGTGGGCATGTGTATCTGAGGGCACTTGAATGTGTGTGTGTGTGCCTGTGGAGGCCCAAGTGTGACTTCAAGAATCGTCTTGGATTGGTCTACCTCCTTATTTCCCTATGTCCCACCTGCCAGGGTCAGAATTGCAGGCCTGGCATTTTTTATATGGAATCTGGAGATCGGAACTCCTTTTGCTTGTGGAGGCAAAGGCTTTAAAAAATGATCTCCTCAGCCTGTCTATGCATTTTTCTTATGCTCTATCTTGATATCAAGAAAAAGGACCAAAGCAGAATTGGGGTGGGGGATATTCAAGAGCACAGAGCCAATAGGCACTCAGAACAGAGTTCAAAAACTCTAGGGGAATGTTAAGTCAAACAGAATGATTTATCCATAGGAAAGGGAGACACAACACTCCATGTTAGTCCATTCTTCATTCTAATGCTGTGACTTCTGAACATGTGGCCATTTCAACGTGAATCTCGGCCTCTTTATAGGAAACCCCCAGGCCAGACTGTTCTGCAGCCAGCATGTAGTAGTGGCACTGTTTAGTAACCCCCAAACCCTATCTCAGTAAGTTGTAAATATATAGGTGCTATAAGCTAAATAGGGAAAAAATGTCAGCCATGGGGTAGAAAGTAATTTTCTTCCACAGTACATCGTCTTACTGTCGTTCAGGTTTTCTGCTTTGATTAGTGCTATCGCTATGATTTGTTTGGTACAGACTGTTGCAGATTATAAACCCACGTTTAGATCTCCTTTCAGTGATTTTTGCAACTTGAAAAGTGGAGTGTCTCAGACTCCATAGAACCCTGCAATGGCTAATGTTTCCTGCAGAACCAAGTCGCACCAAGTCCTGGAGAGTGTTAAGGAGGCAATCGTCACCCCACTCCAGGTTAAGAAAATGGCTATGCTGTCTGATAGGCAGGTTAGCAGAATATACCTGAGAGTCTTCAAAGGCTTAAATTTTATTTATACCAATGGTAATTTCAGTGGGAGTGATTATCACATATATTGGCTATTTGAGCCTTGTTTCTATTGTGTTTGGTCTTCCTACCAATCCTGTAAAATCATGTCATATTTATTTCCATTCTAAAGATGAAAAAACTGGGATGTGGAGCCAGATTCCAACTCTGCTTGGCAAATTACATTGGCTGGTGCTCCTGTTCTGGGCTTATCACCCATATTTCCATACAGATAAAAATGTAAAAACTACCAAAGTATTTCTGAATAGTCCTGTGTTCCTTAGCTTGTAACTTACGATACTTTGGGGGAGCAAGTCGTGTTTCTCTGTTTTATATTCTATCTACATTTAGGGCTTTCCCCACAAGATGACCTTTGAGCCTCCTTTCCTTAGGATTCAATGCATACGTTCACTGGTTTCTTCCTTATCATCGCAGGATACATACATCTGGCAAACTCTTCCTCATGATGTGATAATTGCAGGATGTTTTTTGAATTGCAGAAAGCTAGGATCGAGGGAGTGAGAGTTTGGATGCATTCGTGGATCTGAAGAATTCTGATTTGTAGAGTCAAGCAGAGATGTGTCATGTTTCAGCCATGGAAAAGTTGCATTCACTGTGCGTTCAGAGAGTTTACTGTATTTCTTGTCCTTTCTTCCGAGGACGAAAGTGACTCTTTTTCTCCCAGGTTGTAATATTTTTGCAGTGAATATCAAAGATCTTTTCATCTCTGGACAGTTTCCATTTTAATTTGCAAATCTCCCACTGCACCCTGGAAGACTGGAATTTCCAGTTTTCTTCCTGAACTCACTGCCCATGCTTGCCAACAAGGTAACTGATTTCCTGACACTTAAGGTTTTCTTCCACTCGCAAAGTCTGAGATAGAGGCAACAACATAGAACAATTGGATAAATAATAAAAATAATAAAGTCAGTCATATTTTATGTTCACAAACATTCTCACATAGGTAATTACTTCCTTATTTCATATTATTTTGTACATTACTTAGATCATATTTCTAAGTGTTGATAGCAGATTAAATCATGTTTAGTCTGTTGACAATAAAAGTGATTTCAGATTTCTTCTGTCACTGCTTAGAGAGGAAGGCTGTTCAGCACTGATCTCTGTTCTGAATTCCTATGTGATGTGTTTGTTTTGGAAGCATTTTATCCTATGAGACTAATTGATCCACCATTGCTTTTCCAGGGCTGACTTTTGTTGCCATTGCCAGCGGTATTGTATTAGTTAACATTCTCTACCAGAACAGATAGAAGGAATATGTATTTACAAAAGGGATTTATTAGTTTGACTTACCTAATATGAATCAGGTAAACCAAGAATAGCTGTCTGCAGGCAGATGGAGCATAGGAAACCCCAGTGTAAGAAAATAAGGAGGTAGACCAATCCAAGACGATTCTTGAAGTCACACTTGGGCCTCCACAGGCACACACACACATTCAAGTGCTCTCAGGTACACATGCCCACACACAGGTACACTGACCCAAATGCAAAACACATAAATACACACACACACACACACACACACACACACACACACACACACACGGAAAACAAAAACAAAAAAGAAACTAAGCAAAAAGAAAAACACATGGAAACTAAGCAAAATAAAGTATCTCTTCAGTCTACAAAGCTGGAGGCCTCGGCAGTCCCATTCTGGGGCTCAAGGCCTGTTGGATTCCTGGAGAGCCATAGGTCTCCACTTTGGGAGGTTAAGAAGCTGGTTACCATGTCAGAAAAGATGTCATCAAGAGCGTAGATCCATTCAATAGCAAAGACAGACAGACGAAGGCGGCTGTGCCCTCAGATCTCTTTATTTCCTGACTTTCACTGGAAAATGCCCTTACACTGGAGCAGGGACTTTCCTCTTCAATTAATTCTTCCAATGCCTTTCCAGACTCTCAGAGGCAGGTCTCTCAGTTAGTGTCAAACCCAACCATACCAACAATAAGATGAACAATCAAGCTGGTTAGTCTCTTCTCCAAGCTCTTTCTTGGAGGCTATTTCAAGCAAGGTCAGATCTCTTTCCTGTTCGGAGTTCACAAAACTAGTCTCTCTCTCTCTCTCTCTCTCTCTCTCTCTCTCTCTCTCTCTGTTCATTCTAAAGATGAGGAAACTGGGATGTGTTACCAAATTCCAACTCTGCTTGGCAAATTACATTGGTTGCTCCTCCTGTTCTATAACTTCTGGGCTTATCACCCATGTTTCCATACAGATAAAATGGGTAGAAGGAATATGTATTGTGTGTGTGTGTGTCTGTGTCTGTGTCTGTGTCTGTGTCTGTGTCTGTGTGTGCCTGTGGAGGCCCAAGGGTGACATCAGGAATCATCTTAGTTTGTTCTACCTCCTTACTGCTTTGCTCTGGGGTTTCCCAGGTTCTGCCTTCCAGGACCAGAATTGCAGGCCACCACCAATTCCAGCTAGTATTTTTATGTAGGATCTAGGGATCCAAAATCAGGTCCTTTTGCTTGCAACACAAAAATTTTAACCTCTGAGCTATCTCTTCAGAGTCTTGAACACAGTAGAAATCAGGCTCATATCATCAGTTAGTTCTCTTCCTGACAGTGGCTACAATGAACTCACAATGTCCTCAGAATGGCCTATCTAAAAACATGCCATTTCCAAAGACTTTCTACATTCACTTATTTGCAGATAAAGCTAGGTACACCCAAACTAGCCAGGGAGTTTTTGATTTTTAGTATTTTGGAGCCAGTTATTAATTGTTTAGAAATTTTGTTTAACTGCAAATTGTTTAAAAAATAATATATAAATTTAAAATTAAACAAAGGATCAGGTTTCTTAGAGGTACTAGGCAACTTGTTTTTAAACTCAGTTTCAAAATGTTGCTTTGCCATCATTTCTGCTGTTGTGGTTACTCGTTTATTGCATCTGAAGAAGACATTATGTAATGGCATACCTCTGTTCATATCTTTTTAACCTGGACTTCAGTGATGGCACATTGGAAGCATGAAACCACCATGACTAGAGCATTTACTCCACAGACACTGGCCAATATATTTACAAGGCTTGTCCAGACTTTAGAGAGTCACCAAGAGCTTTCGTAGTACATGTTAAATCATTTTGAGTATTGTGTTTATATCCTTTATATTGTGAATGGTATAAAAAAATTGAGGAGTTATTTCTTCAGTGTTCTAAAACTCTCCTCTACTTCATCAAAGAAATCACTTTATTGATAAATGAGTAAAGTTCTCACTTCATGTTTTCTTACTTTAGTCTTAAGTTTGGCCATTGTCCATGTTGAAGCCATAGTCATTTGTTACTATAGGAGCTATTTCTTTGCTGAGATGAATAGTAATTAAGAATTTTTTTCAGGATCTATTTTATGATACTATTTTTTTTCTATTTTATGATACTACTGCTGGTAATAGGATTACAAAAGTTGATAGTGAATTTTTCTAAAAGTAGCAAGTGATATTGTAGTTATAGGCATAGGGAATTTGCAGAACATTGTAGTAATACTTCATTATTGTTTATGAAATGTTTATATTCCTTCACAAAACTTACAATAAACACTCTCTCTATATGTATGTATATACAATACATATATATGCATGCATACTGCCTCTCTCATTCATACTCACATACCTAAGAGACAGAAGCCATCTCCACCAACCCGGTTTGTTTTTGAAAACCTAACCAAAGTATCGATATCAGAAATATGCTTCCATATATGAAATTTAAGTCTTTTATGTGGGATCCCGCCAGAACTATGCTTCAAGTAGAGCCAAAATTAATGATACTAACTTTACTTAACATAAAAGAAAAATTTCCTGTCTCTCAGTGTAACCAACCAATTTTAAGCAACTTGTGAACTAGTAGCACCATTTTATGTAAAGAGTGAAACATCTGACACAGAATTATACTGGTACTAAAATGATACAGATGGAACTCATGCCTGAGTCCTTCTGAATGAAAAGCCTCCTTCCTAAAAAAAAAAAAAATTACCCCAAAAGTCCCTGGAAAACAACAAAGTAAAATTATATTCCTTTGTGTATTTTCACTGGCTATACACTGAGCCCAGGGAAATGCTTTTCAACAAGCATGAGAACAAATATGAAATGACAACTGTGTGGTCAGATCTGCTTTCTGTAGTAGATAGTACAGGACGGAAAGACAGCTGTCCACAAATGAGGAAATGGAGCAGAGGGGTGCATGTTTTAGTATCTTTTGGTATTCAAAAGGAAGGAGGGAACTGAATTCCCATCTCTTTGTTCCTCTCTGATATGACCAAATTTTTGACAGACATGTGGACACTTTACCATTTAATTGCTAAAATTTTAGTGTTTCCTAAAATAAGGTAAGCTTCCTGCCTTCCTCTTGTCCTATGCAAACTGGAAGTATACTATATAACAGTATGAATTCAGAATTGTATACCTAAATTTTGTAGAATGGAATGATTATATGAAGCAGGTAGTATGGTTAGAAGGAACATAAAGCAAGCCAAAGCCTAAGTAAAGAACAGAGAATGCATGACTGTATCTGTTGGTCTAAGCATACGTGTACAAAGCGTGTGTGTGTGCATGGGTGTGTATATAACAAGCTCCATGACATGAGATATCAAAGGGAATGTCATTTCCCCTTATTTGCTCTGTGTTTCTTTACATAATGATGTAGAAGTTGCTTGTTTATAATTTTCCACAAAGTCTACACTTTGGAAGTAGCACCTTTAAGTCACTAAAAAGATAAATTGTGTCATTTCATTTAAATAGCACCTAGAAAATCCTGCCATAAAATTAAATGCATAACTGGCAAGGCAAACTAGAAAATAAAAGGAAATAAAGAATTTTATGTGACTTTTTTAAACATTTTTATTATTATTTCTGCTCATACAAACTTAATAGGTACACCACTTCCCTCCCTCCCTTCTCCTCCCCCCGAACCCCCTGCTCCCCCTCCTCTCCCCCTCCCTCCCCATCCCCCAGTGGAAATAAAGAATTTTTTAAAATATGCTTCTGTCATCATTTTCAAGCAAAAAAAAATTGCAAAATATTGGAAGATCGTGAGGGTGTATAGATGCTCACAGTATAAAACAATGAGGATGAAAATGTATGCCAGAAAAGACTAAGAAGAGTGAAGGCATGAGCTAAGCAGCTCAGTGATACAGCTGGCGCTGGATGGGGCAAAGCATGCATCCCCAGCCAAGGGGAACCACCATTAAGGATCCCATATGAAAGATCTGAGGTGTCAGAGTGAATATTTGCTTAGGTCAAATGTTACCAAAATGTTTCCGACAGCCCTGTCAAACACTGCATGGTGGACCTAGAGAGGCTGTTAGCTTTCAAAAGGTAGTGCTCCTTCATCTCAAGAAAGAATATGGATTAAATCACAGGGTAGATGGACCCACGGTGGTGTCACATCCTTTGGCTCCTTAGTGGATAGGATATGGGATCATTGAGAGATCACAGGTCATGTTCATTTTTGTTGCTGTAGTGACATAAATGACTCAATGCTGACAAATTTACATTTGTGGTAATTGCCTAGAGCAGTTTGATTTCCTAATGGCAATAGGGGAGAAAATGTTCAATTCGAGAGGGAGGGAGCTATATTTGGCAGCAATATTAAATAAGCACAGACATACCTTGTAGTGATAACCATGAAGCAAGAGTGATATTATCTTTAATCTGTAGTCTTGCAAAGCACCACTTGCTCCCCCAAAATTTAAAATCATTACCTTTATTTTCCAGAACATGCTGGGCCAGGGAGACCCTCTTTTATAAAGGTCCAAGATTGTAGAATTCATTAACTGAGACTAGAATCTGGACTTAGAATTTGTTGTCAATGCTGTCTGTTGGCTCCGTGCTGACTGAGCAAAGTTTTGCAATTGCTAGATCTCCTGATTTGCAAACTTGTCTAACAGCTACAAGCTGCAGAGCCATGCATTCCAAAGGACTCCTAGTATCCATAATGGTACAGTTGTCCAGTAGGCTCCATCAAATACAGCTGAGGAATACCCTAGTTTCTACCTGCAAGAAGATAATATTCCTCATGCAACTGCTCAGTTCCATAACTGATTGTTTTTGTTGCAGTCTTACAATTATTTGTTACTACATAAATGAATAAAGTAAGACATGCAGAGAATATTTCTGGTACGTCTAGTTTGTTGATCAGATAATTCTGAATGATGCTGTCTATTAATGACTTAATCATTTTGATAGTCTGAGGGATAAAGTGTTCACGACTTTGAGAGCATTCACTACTTACTTTAAAATATTATGAATACAAATAGCTCCATAGCTGTTGATTAGCTGGACTACGAACTAAAATAACCTTTTTTTTTAAAAAAAATTGCAGATGGGATGGGGATGGGGATCAGTGAAAGAGAACCTGCTTAGCTGAAAGGCCACAGGTTCAAGCCCCCAAACTCCCCAGTCCAGCTGCAGATAAATAATCATTTATATCAGGCTTGGAAATGAATGTCCTGATTTTTTTATTGACTTTCTGATGTTTAGAGGGATATGTATGACAAAAGGATTTTATCACTATCTATGCAAGGGAATAAGGATTAAATAGTAAAACAGACATTTATTATATCCAATTACTAATAGTGAGATGTTGAGTTAGACCAAGAAAAATTTCTATTTTATTAGTCAAAAGAATGGTTGAGTTGTCTATTTCTAATACACTGGCCTATTTGCTTTTGTTTACATGTTTATTCATCTTCATTGGTGTTAATTATGTTTAAAAACCATTTCCTCTTTTATAAAAAATAAAGTAGGAAATAAAATCTTATCATGATTGTGATCATTGCTTATTTATTTCAGCATGCTTGGTTGAAGAATAGAAAGAAAAATGAGCAAAAATTTGAATAAAATCCTTCATTTGGGAACCTGCACGTGGCCACTACTGACTTTTACAAGCGACACACTAGTCCTAGACTACACCTGTCCCCAGAACAACCCATCCCACTATTATTGTGTGTGGGCATGCTCGTTTATCAACAGCACAATTATGCTTAGCTAAGGAATATCTTTCATTAAAATTTTTTTCTTTGAATAACTCATTAAAGCACAAGGATGCAAATGAAATTGTTTTCTTATTCCTACTGTCCAAAGAACATCAGAGTTATTATTTTAGTATAAATGAAGTGAGAAACTTTTATTGCACTATGTATATATTGCACTATATCTCTAGAAAATCTGAATTACACCTCACATACAATTTTGCATTAGGCTTTTCAGGTTTCACATTTTCTTAGGAGCATTTCCCATGCCATTTGATACTCTCCTAAGAAACCATACTACATCAGCAGTTGTTCACTTAAGACGGTGGATGGGCTATAATAAACTCTAGCCAGAGTCTTTCCAAAGAGCTGAGGCTACGAATACCAATCATAACTTACTTGCTGTTCCATATGTTAATTTAATTTGGCAGGGTAAGAGGCTTTGAAGTCCTAATTCTCTTTTGCATCCAATAAACCAGTTTTTATAGTGCCTGAACTTTTAGACATTGGCCTGCGGCTAAACTCATGTCAGGAAGTAGTCATGAGGTCACATGTAACAATGGCTGGAGGGGGCGTTCCTTTGGAAGGATAGTGAAAGAGGCCAGGGGACCAAGAGAGGTCATTTGGAGGGGGGTCATTACCTCCGAAGACAGCATCTTATGGGCACACAGATTGGTTGCTTTTTTATGTGCACCCTTCAAGGACAACTTCTGCACAAGTAGATCCGCAGAAGGCCAGCGACATTCATTAATAATCATTTTGCTTATTAGTGTGCTCTGTGGCTGAGCAGAGAAAGTGTAGGGCGGAACTCTTTTGCTGGGATGTGGTTTTGGCTTACTGTACTTCAGCTCTAGCCTCCACTGTGGGTTTTTAGATTCAGTTCATTGACTGCTCTTAGAGTACATTTTTATTTGATGTTGACAGCAGTCAAGTGGCAAAGGGGCAGAGAGGAAAGGGCGAGGGTATTCAAGAAAGTCAAACTGCTAAACATTAAATTCTAGAGAGTAAGGATTTTTCTTAAAGTTTTCTCTTAGTCTTTATTTAGATCCTAAGTTTTTGAAGGCAGAAAACCATGTTTTTATAAATATGGTTTTATAAACATGAGCAGCAGATGATAGCATTGCGATTGCTAGGGACAGTAGAAATCAACATCTTGTTAACTTGAGTGTCTTTCACAGTCACTGACGATCTGTAAAATGCCAGAAACCCCAAGCAAGGTTAGTATGCTAGAACCCCGGGTGAGGTTAGAACCTTGCTCCAAGGGTGGTAAAAGAACAATCCCTGAAAATAAGTGCATGCCAAGCAAATGGACTGTTTTATAAAAAGGGTAAGTGATCACATACTGAGAAGTCTAAACTTCAAGGCCGTTGTCCAAGTTAGGGGACCGCCCAGCACTTGACAAGCATGAGAGGAAAATGATGGATAGAGGCACCTGGAAGGCCTTGACTTCAGTGAAGTCTTCATCAACAACAGTGGTTTGGGAACAGGGAACAGAAAGCTGCAGTGGCCACTTGAGAGGCTCCTGAGCCAACATGCAGGGAAGTTGGTTATTAGCGGGAAATTATTGGACAAGCATTTCATTTTTTCCAGGAAAGATGTTTCTAGGTAACCGTCCTACTGTGGTTGAGGGGTTCTGGGAAGTGCTTGACATGAGATTAGACAGTTTCACCCAGAGAGTAACGATGCAACTGGGTTCCTACCCAGGCTTCTGGGTGGCTTCGGCTACCATGTGTGGCCTAAATGCTGTTTTGGCAGTCCATGTCAGCTTTTGTGGTTGCCCCGCCTCTGTGTCCAGTTGCTCAATTCTTATTACCTTAAGCAGAATTGACGCTATATCTGCAGTGTGTCCATTAAGCACTTAAAGGAAACAAAGTGCTATACTCTATGGAGAGAAAACGTCGATTAAAAAGCCAAGGGATCTAAGCAGTTGTCTAAAATTTAGTATAATTTGGGGGGAACTAATCTTATGTTTATGCTGGATATGGTGTGACAGAAAGGCATTCTGAATTACCAGTTCCTAGCTTCCAAACTGCCATGGTGACCATATGATAGCAAATATCTAGCCTGGGCATACACCAGCTGAGTGCATGCATTGACCTTCGATTGGAGTCATCTCATATTCTTCCAAGTTCCCTTCTTTAGACTCTCTGTTTTCCCATTCTTTGCAATTTATTGGTCACATATTCCAACTTCTCTAGTCTCGACTGCCTCTCTAAATCTTTTCCCACACATCTTCTACGTGCCTTTCTCTCTGGCAACCTTTCTTTTCATTTCTTTTTCTTCTGCTTCACTCTTTCCTTTGCATCTCCAAGCACGTGTTCTTGCCCATTTTTGCTGAGAAATAGATGTCCCTGTTTATCCTTTATTCATAGCATCTCTCTTTTACCATGGCATGTTAGAATCATGTGGTTACCTGGTTGTTTTGGCCCCAAAAGGACTTAGATCTTCATCAGTTATTCTTGATAATTAATAATGACTCTTAGCCCTGAATGAGGAATTAAGGTGCGGTTATTTTTTGCATAATTTCAATAAGAAAGCTTATTCTGCTTACAGATAATCAATTTACAGAAAGACTTATTTCAGAGCACAGCTCCTTCCATAGACTGAGGACTTACTGCAGCAGGGTAAAATTACAGCAAAAGGCATTTTGTCACAAAACTGTAATCCAGGTGCACTGTGGCCCCACCCGAATTCCCCTGTAATTGCCTTTACAACATATATCCTGCCATCAACTTTAAAAGGTTCAGTTCTAGACACATCCTTTGGCAGAGGATTTATTTTTTTTTCATTTTGAGGAAACTTTAGCTTTACAAACTATTAGACTGTCCAACTTTAATTTTTCTTACTTTTTAGCTGTTGGTCTAATTTTTTAAGTAAATAGATTAGTTTTAATTTGTTGGTGTATGCTCAATAATCACATTAGCAATTAAATAATTCTACTCCAAAAAGTACATCTAAGTCTTCTACTGTTTGTCTGCATGTAAGCGCCATCCGTCGGAGCCTCAGTGCTTTCAAGAGCGAACATCAAAGTAATTGTTTTGCCTGGCGCCAGTACAAATTTCTGCTGGGACCTGCCCCATTTAATATAAATTATATTACCTGTGGAATTTAAGAGGATGTAAGGTGTAGCATGCCCTGCAGGCAGGAAATTTATACTATGAGTTATTTTTTTATCTCTGTTTTGTTCTTGAAATATGAACTATTTAGCATCTTTTTAAAATTTTTTTATTATTATTATTTATTCAATTGTGCGTGTGTGCATATGTGCGTATGTGTGTGTGTGTAGAACCATGGACGAATCGGGAACCACCATGGACGCCTCCACCTCCTTCTGCCCTGGGATTCACGGGCTCCGCCCTACCAGGACCAGAAGCGCAGGCCGCCTCCACTTCCGTCTGGCGTCTATACGTGGGATCTGGGATCCGAACTCGGGACCTTCCGCCTGCAAGGCAGAGGCTTAACCCCTGAGCCACCTCTCCAGCCCAATTATTTAGCATCTTTAGTTTTCTGCTTAATCATTTTACAGGCATATTTTGAATTTTGCTTTCTTGTGAAAGACAAGATCAAAATTTCTCACATTCTCTTAGGCTAAGTTAAGAATTTAAAAAAAAAAAAAACTCTAAAGTTAGTGATGAGTTAAGAAAGAAACTGGAGAGATAGCTCAAGAGTTGAAAAGCCTTTGCCTTGCAAGCAACAGGACCTGAATTCAGATACCCAGATCCTGTGTAAAAATGCCAGGCAGATAAGAAAATGGCCTGCAGTTCTGGTCTTGGAAGGCAGAGCCTGGGAAACCTCAGAGCAAAGCATTAAGGAGGTAGAGCAATCCAGGATGATTCCTGATGCCATCCTTGAACTCCAAGTGCCCTGTCTTACACATATCCACATACATGCACACACACACACGCACACACACACACACACACACACACACACATTCACACTCACACAATTGTGCACATGCACACATACACAAAAGAAACAAGAGGCAATGAAGAAAAACCAAACAGATAACCATACTTCCTAGATAATTTTGTTTCTGATTTGTCTATATAGATAGATAGGACTGTAAATGTAGACCACACCCCAAGTCTCCATGATTCCTTCTAACATGTGGCCCACTGGGTCCTTTGAGATGAGACTGTGTACATGCTATATATAAATCCTTTCTGTAGGACCAACATAAAAGGGAAATAAAGTTAATAGCATTATAGAGGATACATTGTAAAAAGGTGGAGAAGGAGAGAGAGAGAAAAAAAAATGGAGACTCGAGATGCCAAGACCAAAGCAATAGAGAGCAAGTTGTCCACTCTTACTCAGATGATCCTTGTAGCCAGTAATGTTTAGCCACAGCCTGAGAAAAAACAATGTTTCTCCAGAACTATAAGAACAAAACCTTCTCATGGTTCCAGGGAGATGGGGGTTCTTCTGCCTTGGTCTCTTAGCTCAGTCATGCCAGATAGCACCCTAAATCCTCGCGACCAGGCTGGATGACTCCGCCAGGTGCTACCATGACTGCAGTGTCCTGCTGGGGCGTCATCTTACTTAAAAATCTTTCCATCTTTCTCTGTCTTCACACCTGGCAAATAGGTTGTGGATTGTCCCAACCGTATAGATTTTTCAGGAAAGCGTGACATGTCTTTGCCAGCATTATAAATATGCGCTATTGGCAATTCTGGTAAGACTATGTAGTTTTTCTCTTCAATCTGCATACATTTCTATGTATTTATTTTGGGTACTAGACAGTGGGCCACTTTTACAGTTTCCTCTTTTTTTCTTTCAAAACTAGCTTTGTATTCCTTCTTAGAGAACTGTCCAGCTTAAATGCAAATGAGCACCTCTATGATTTTTATTTTTTTTGTCTTTTGGACCATTCACTTTGCTTTAAAAAGCAAAAAGCTCCTTGTTCCGACTTGACTTCAGAGCTACAAATTCAACTCTTACATTTCCAAGCCAGCATTACTAGTCGGTGAATGCCAGAAGTGAAAGAAAGTGTCAGTTTTCCCTAGACCCCATGTGGGGTCACCCATCTTCTCGTCTTTGTGCAGCGCTTCAGACTCTTCAGTAATGGAAAAGATTCTTGTGAGGAACTGTACTAATATAGCAGCTACGTTGAATTCTAATGCATAACTAATAGAAACTTAATTCTTTGATTAATGTGTATTAATTATACAAAATAGGTTTCATTAAATTCTTGCATACATGTATGTAAAATGATCTGGTTGTATTTATTCCACCCATGAATAACTTTATTGCAAAATAACACTGCCTTTCTAACTCACTTGGGATGTTTAATTTCTTGTATTAGAGCATTTAAGGTGTCAGCAAGTTCAGAAGATGCCTCTGGGTCATAGGATTCGTTCCAAGGACGATCTGGTGTTTGTATTAGAAAACCAGATATTCCGAGGCTGGGAACATAGATGTACCACCTCTTCCATTTGACCATGAAATCAGTTCTCAGATAAAAGGATAACTGAATAATGGGGCTGGTTGTGCGGAGAATCAAGCTTCTGAAAACCTTTCTGTGCTTTCAGGCTTCTCCGGAAGCAGGTGACAGGATAGTTAGTATCCACATCACTGCTTGTGCAAGCAGTTTCTCTGCTACACAGTGTTTGGCAGAGCTCCAGGGAAAGCTGGCTTGTGGCATATTGGGATGCAGGAAGCAGAACCAGTCCTGGGGTGTAAGTTCTGCATCTGTGTCTCCTGTTAACCTTAGCACGGATGATTCCTTGAGCACTGTCTACCTCTAGAGCACTGTCTACCCTAGAGCACTGTCTACTCTAGAGCCGAGCCTCCAACCATAACAAACCTATTCAACTTGACACCTTGAGATCTTCCTTGTCATGTGGGAAGGGATCCCTTATATGTTGGCTATCCCCCCCCACCTCTCACAACACACACAGTCCTCACATGCAGAGCCAAAGCCAAAACATCTTTGGAAAAAATAGTATGGACCATGGTGAAAGTTGCATGTTACTGGATCAAATTTGGGATTCACTATTTAACTGTATGCTTATTAACAATTTCATGCTTAAAATTGTTATTACAAGCATGACCAGACAGAAATGAAGCCACTGAAGTGGCAATACCAAGGCTCTGTGACTCTCAACACACACATGCACACATACGCACTCTTGCAAGCACACATGCATGTACACACACAGGCACATACGTTGCACCTATGTACACAGACATGCATACACATGCATGCTCACATAATGAGGTTTGAGATGGTAATGTCTGCATTCCCTTAAATTATATTACTTATAACGGTTCTTCCTTTAGTCATTTTTACATTCCCTAACCACTCAACACCAGTATTTCTTACCATATGTCACAGAGTGAGTAATTCTTAATGTAAATGGTAAATATTCAGATTGTTTCTATTTATGTTGATACATTAATCAATTAAAAACATTTTCATGTTAAAGTGACTTTTTTTAAAGGTGCAGGCATATTTTTTTTCCACAAAATGTATTACTTTTAAAAGTTTTCATGGCAGATCAAGCATTGTGACCTCATCTGTGTTAAATTTGAATAAATAAATGAATAAACCAACAGAAGAAAGAATGTTTTCTGAGAACAGACCTCATGAGCTTTAGCAAAATGAAGAACAAAGTTTTTGGACAGAGTTTCTCACTCCACTGTGAGCTGTTCCAAAAGCTGTCTTACTGATGTGGGGTAGCATCTGTGGCCTAGATACTAGAGTTCTTTCATTGTTCCAGTTGCCCCCAGTTATCAGGTTTGTTTATCAGTTCTGCCGCTTACTCAAGTAATCTCTACAGTTCTAGGTTATTCACACAGAAATCAAAGGAAGAGCCTGTCTGACAGCCAATGAGCCCTCCCAGTGTGTTTGACAACAGACTGTTTTTGGAACAATTCCTGGAATTTAGAGTCCATTCTAGAACTTTAAGTCAAGTGTTAGTTCTGCTGGTTATTAACTGAGTAGTTCTGGAGGCTCTTCAATTTTCAAATAACCAAAGTGTAGCTTGTCAGAGGACAGTATTGCCTAATCTACAAGGGGATAGAAGAAGTAAATACAGCAATAGTCTTTTCTACATATGAACTATTGAATCTACATAAATATTAAGCTAAAAAATTAAACTGTTTCAGGGATTCCAAAAACCCCTAAAATGTTCATTGCTGCTTTATGTATCCTTGCTCTGAGGTGTGGCTACTCATAAATTCTTCCATTTAGATACAAATCTACATAGTGGGAACTATCTTGGGAGAAGTAGGTGCCATAATTATAGTTACACTAGATATTCTTTTGTTGCGTGCGTGCGTGCGTGCGTGTGTGTGTGTGTGTGTGTGTGTGTGTTTGTGTTTGCATATGTAGATATCGTTTATCAGAAACCACTCTCTTGTTTTTGGAGACAGGGTCTTTCGCTGAGACCCAGAGCTCACTGACTGGACTAAGCTAGCTCATTCTTGTGCCCCGGAGATCCTGCCATCTCTGACTCCTAGGACTGGATTCCATCTATCACTCTGGCTGTTCCATTGGCGCTAGGGATAGACTCATGTCCTTATGTGTGCAAGCACTTTGCGTGCTGAATGCCTTCCCAGCCCAACACCAGACATTCTTAAAGCAAAAAACATTTGCACTAATTGTTTATAGTCCTGAATTTTGTTTTCCTACGTGCTCCCCCATCTGATCTTTCTTCTGCCCCCCTCCCCATGTCCTCTGCTGTTGGCTGGTCAATGATGTGCAGTTCCTAGGCAGAATCTCTCCTCTTTTCTCTTGTCAACTGTAGTAGTTTTTCTCCATTTAAGCAAATGCCATTTTCCTCTCCTGTCTGGGATCAATCATCGTGACTTTTGCACAGAAAGAAGACTCCACAATGTTCTTCAGCTACTAATTCTTAATATAAACAAACCTTTTGGTAAGAAAACCTCCCTTCATGTGACAATTGAAGCCCATTTCCTATTGCTGTTTCTTCAGAACGAGTTTCAAGACAGCTGGTTACCATCCTTTAGGTTAATCCTTCCTAGACAGTACTTCAAAAACATTATGTCACTTTTCCATCTTTTTTTTTTTTTTTGGTCAAGTGTGAGTTATGGAACTTCCTTGGACTTTTTATCATAACACGTATTATTCAGCCTTTTAATAAGCAGCATGGTGTAATTGGAAGAATATGGGCTTTGTGGTTAGACCTGAGCTTGAATCGCAGCCACGTGACTCAGTCAGATCTCCGAACTGTGAACTTCAGTTTCCTCTTCTGTCAGGTGGGGTTAATGAGACCTGCCCCTCAGTGTCCTCGCCAGAACTTAGGATGTGACATTCCTGGCATGTACTCAACGCTCTGAAAAATGTTGCTTCCCTTCCTTCCTTCTTCCCTTTGTGGTCGTCCTCTGCCTCGGGCCTGTTTCCTACGAGGGACAGGCTAGGTTTGAATGCAGGGTTAAGAATTTGAAACACTTCTCCTTCTCTATCCCCCTCAGACATACCTTTCCCATTGTTGCGTCTCAGCAGCAGATGATTCCATACTAGTTCCATAAGGTCTCCTGCCTTGGTCCCGTGTCCACAGCTACTCCAGAGAACCAGCTCCGAGGCGACAACATGCAGAGAGCAGGAGCAAATGGAATCATTTAATTGGTATGGGAGGAGTTTGGGGGTCAGCTCTTGATCTCATATTCACCTTGAAGAATCTCCTGAAGTACTCTCTATTTGTGGGCCTCTCCGATCAGGCACCCTTCAGATCATTTCAAAACGCAAAGTAACTCTCAATCTTCCAATCATAATCACAGTTTCATTGCACCATAGCCCCTCTCCCCCCACCCTTTTGCAGTTTGGCAAATTCACATACTTTAGGCAGACCCAGAGCCATGCCTGGAAAGGCAGTTTGGAGAGGAGAGGTTGGGCTGAACTTCAGGTGCCTTTGCACAGGATTAACCTTTTTGCAGAAACCACAGTGTTTGCTCTTATGTGATTTAATTTTACAAACAAGATGCTCAGACTATGTCAGCTGTCCTGCCTGTTCTGTGTTGCCTGATAGCAGTCTTCCTTTCTCATTCTCTTTCCCTGTATCTGTTCTCTAATGTCCATTTTATAAATAGCATTTCATTCCCTGCTTCAGGATGCCTCCAGTTCTACTGGTTTGGTTGATTCTTTGCATGAGTGTTTTAATGTCTCCCTTGAGTTAACATGACTTAATATAGTTTTGTAGAGTTAACACTTTTTTTTGCTTGTTTGTTTAAATGTTGAACATTTGGAGATTGCATCAAAGAGACATGTAGCACTGCCAAGCACTCTACATTCTGTTAACAGATTCTTGTAAAGAGCAAATTTATAAAAACTATACCATTGTTGCTTACTTGCCCCCTCTGACTCACAGATTAAATAACAAACTGCATAATGAGTGGGAAGGGACACTTCGAGAATCCACACATTGATAATTTTTACAGGAGGTAAAGTTCTAAGAAATGAGGAATTATTTTCCTAAACAGGCAAAAGGTCCTTTTATATGCCATTTACACTATGGTTAGGTCCTACATAGAATAATGATCGAGGCAAAGAAAATTACATTGGCCAGGGTTTGGACAAATTAATTTTGGCAATCAGTGAACTCCATAAGATCCAGCCAGCTTGTGCTTATATCCAGCAGCCAATAAGCATTCTGAAATGCATCTCCAGAAGGCAGAAGACTACATTAATGAAAAGAAAGAAAAAATATGCAGAAAGGGATGAAAATTAAGAAATGGGAAATGGGAAACCAAGACGTGGGCGATGCTGGCTGACAGCTCGAGATGGTGGAAGACAGGCCAGTCTTTGGATGATTATGCTCAGAATGCCATATATTCACCTTGTCTACTTTTTTTTCTTCCTTTGTCGCTCTTGAACCTGTGGGGCCCTTGCCTGCTGGGAATAAGCTGTGAAACAACTACTGAGTTCAGTAAATAGAAAAACCTAATACATGTTCATATAATTCCAGCTTGAAGTATTTCTTATGCAGTTTGAATCATGAAAAAGCATGCAACAGGGACCACTCCTGATCTGTCTTAGAATGTGCAGATACCTCAAGCATGCTTTCTTAGTACTTCTCACTATACTAGTAGATGCATTTTTAACTTCGAGATCATTGATATCTTAAAATAGCACTTTAGCTGTAGAAATGGTAGCTAAAAAATTAGGTCTGGAAAAATAATACAATAGACTAATTGTACCAGCCTAGATCTTGGGTACTAGTGCTTGTGCGGCAGTGAGAAGGCCACCAGCTGAGGTGGCTGGTAGATGGGCATGGTTAGTAAAATCTGGCTCTGACATGTTTGTTGTAGAGGGCAGAGAAATATCTAGTCTATGTACTTCCTGAACATTGAGAAATATGGGACTGAGGAGAGAGTGAAAGGTCAGGGCTAGAGATAGGAATTTGGGACTCATCTGTATATAGGTGCTAATTGAATCCATGTGATGCGCCAAAGGAATATGTAGAGAAGGAAAAGAACAGGGAGCCCCTGGCTGAGCCCTGGAGCACCAAGTGGTGGTGCATGGAGGGAGGAAGGAAAAGCAAAAGAAGAAAGAAAAAGCAGATGGAAATGTCTGAGAAATCCGGGTCTACGGTCCCCACCTCCCAGGCAGGGAGAATGTGGCCAAGGCCCTCAGTGTGGATCCCAGAAAGTGTAGCTGATGGTTTCCACAGAAGCAAAAAACAAAAGCTAGGCTTTTTTTTCTAGACAGGCAAGACTGAGATAGAATCTGGAACTGATCCCTCACGGAGCCGGGCCCCTTGCTTTTTAAGATAATACGTGTTTAGTGGATATGTGAGTAAGGGGATGAGGAAAGCAGTCAAGCAAGTAAGCAGATATGTGTGATCACAGCTACGAGACCACGAGAGCGTCATATGAAACACCTGTCCACAAACATCACTGCGAGGTGTGAAGTGCTAAACAGTCACAGGGCAGGGAAAGGAGTTGGGGAAAAAGTAAGCAGGGGCAGGGAAGGAAAGAGAAGGTAGCAGGAGAGAAGTTGGGTGCCCAGAGTTTGCAGTCATTGAGTAGACAAAAATGCAGTGCTTTGCTTTTTAAAAAAGTATTGTACTTGGTAATTTTTATGGCTTTTAGTTTGCATGCATGCATCTTGATTCATCTAATTCTGCAGAAATCAACCAATTCAGATCTGGATATTTATCAGACCTTACGGATTTTGCAGCTGCATCCCTTTGGAAAGTAGTATGCAGTAGCTGATGCAGTAAATCCCACAAATGGCAGACAGTACATGCTATAAAAATATAGACTGGTGCCCTGAACAGAACAATAGCCAGTCTTTACTGCTCTGCCTGACAAATACTTTAGGTGAGGTGCTGAGCTTGTTAAATGATGCATAAGGTAAGATTACTAACGAAAACACAGCAGTGGCCCATGAGTTCTTGGCTCAAAAGAGAGCAAGAGCTAATCAGGCAAGACGGCTAGTGAGAAGTGGTATGCTTTCCTTCTTTCCTTTCTACTCTGATATGAGTTTTACAAGAACAATGACTGGAGAGAAGCTTGCCCAGGACCGGAGAAGGCCCGTGTCTATAGTCCATCCCAAACCAGAAGCAAGAGTGGAGCCTCACTAGTAAGAGGCAATGCATGAGCAGATGTTTGTTCAATGAAAAAAAAAGTAAGAAATAAGAGAAGAACTTTATTGCAAAGGCTAAGCCAATAGCCCTTGCCAATAATAATAAACTGGCTATGTTTCTTAACTCTGGAAGACAGAACTACCATTAGATTAGCAAAAATTAAGATGTCTGTGACCCCAGTGTGGTTCTATAACCCCAGAACTCAGGAATTTGAAGCAGGAAGACTAGTAGTTCAATATTATCTCCCATTATCTTAGAGAATAGAAAGCTGGAGAACCTGTCTCAACAACAGCAAAAAAAGACCTTGATTTGGATAATCCCACTGAAACACATGCCCTAGAATAAAATAGGTTGTAGACTACTCAAACAGATACAGAAAGCTAGTGCCTACTTGCTTGGTGATATTCAGCTCTGCAATTTATGTGCACTAAATTAATATTGTACTGTTCTTTCTTAGTCCACAAAGGATTCAAAGTAGATTACAAATTGTAGACTTTGGTCAACCAGTATTCAGTGACCAACGATGGAGTCCAAGTTCCCTAGCATTTAACACTGCATCATTTTTCTTAGGCAGAAAGTTAAAGTCGGGCTCCTGAAAGCTGATATATGGGAGAAGATCATTTAGTTCCTGACTTAACATAACTCAATAGAACTTGGTCGTTTACTAGCTTGACCTTTGCACAGTAACGCTCTTCAAGGGACTAAACCAATTTTTAAAAGTTCTCTGTGAAAATAACTGTCAAGTGGGAGGTGAGTCATGGTAGACGTGGAGAGGCCATTAGCCTGTGGTCTGAGGATAAGCACAGGAAACGCACACCTACAGGTAGTCAGTCACACAGTTTCAGGAGACAGCTCCACTCTTGAGTGAAATATTTCCTGGATCCCCAAATTTAGAGACTGTGAGTTTGAGAATTTGCCAAGTCTTCAAAAACATCAAGAACATACTAAAATGTAATAGAAAACTTTTGAGAAAAGGGAGTAATGCAAAGGAGCTGTTTAAAAATATGGGTATGTTTTAGATCAAGCTCCAGTCCTAACTGCTTGAACTGGATTCACATGGCCCTTTCCTTGGTCTCTGCCATTGGAAGCAAGATGAAGCTGCTCATCCCTCCACTCATGGGCAGACCCCAAAGAAAGGTTGTTTACTCTTCTAGATGATGTAATTGGTAAACTTGGACCCAGTCAAGGAAAAGAGGACTAATATATAACTGTGGCTATTCATAAAGAGGGCTCCTTTGATTCCACATGTGAAAGAAAACAGGCTATTTGTTCTGTATTTTGTCTTGTTCCTTCCCCATTTAGACCTCTCCCAAACATAATGCCCTTTTTCATGTCAGATAAATAGATAGATGATATATAGCTAATAGATGATAAATAGAAGATAGATAGATGGTAGATAAGACAGATAATAACATGTAATACTTTTCTAAGTCTGATTTATGTAACACGATGATCATCAGTTTCATCCGTGTTCCTACAAATGACATCTTGCTGTTCTTTGCAGCTGAATGAAACCGATGTGTGTGTGTGCGTAACCATCTGTGTGTGATTCAGCAGGAGTGGCAGCGAGGGAGGGTAATGGAGTGAACATGAGCAAAATGAAATGTCTGTTTGCATGTATGAAAAATATCAAAATAAAGCTCCATAGGTTGTGTGCTAACAAATTTCATTAGAAACTAAGCAAAGACCCCGGGGAAGGAAGGAACAGAGTTCTGGATCCCTCCCCACACCAACAGGGCTCTGTTTGCCCCATTTTTATACCTTGATATCCTAAGGACTGGCAGCAAGGGCAAAGTGGTGCTTTGATGAAGGAGCGCTCATTGGCCGCCCTGAGCTTCTCTGCCTCCCCTGCTAGCTATGACACTGGCCAGTTAGGCAGAATCTGTTATATTCTAAAGATGCCACAACTCCCAGACTCACTTAGTAAATACTTGGTTTCCGTATCCTTCTTTATCAAGTGGGAACCCCAAATACCATGCTAAGACACCAACATAAATGCTGTTTTATGACTTCAGTGGGAGGCCTGGAGCTTGTCTAATCAGAGATGCCAAACTCAATCAAACTTAAAGAAGCCAGTCTCAGATCCCAGTCCCCAGACTGCCTTGGGAAAGAGTCTCCTTCTCACCTAAATTTCTCTGGATGTCATTAGGATCCACTTAGCCTTGTTACACTCAGAGCAGTGGGGTGTTTACCCGCATGCTACTCTCCGCCACGTTGCACAAGTGCGTTTTTAAATGGGGCAGCGTCACACTGAGATATAAGATGACTTTCCTATTTCTAACCCCATTGTTCTTTGTTCTGTTTTTGAAAAAGTCTCCAACTTCTTCAGTATATTAGTTTATGGGCTGCAAATTGGATATAGAACAGATACTCAAATTTCATAATCTTAGGGTTACAAATCACCAGTTGTGTTCTGCACTGCCTCACCCACCGCTGCACACACACAAGCATGCATACACATACCAAACACATACACACATGCCTCTGAAGCCACTCACACAACTTTGAGGCCTCTGGGAGAGGGTCTCTGCTGCGTAGTTCACAGGCTGTCCCTGCTTTAATATCCTTCCTGGTTTTATTTTTTGCATGTTTTCTGCTTACACATTTCCCATTTTCTCATCCTTTCCCCCTTCTAACTCTTTCCCGGTCTTTCAGAGCATTTCTTTCCCCAATGTTTCCTCTATCGTTTTATCATATTTCTAGAGTGGTTCTGGTCAAAAAACATATCGAGAAGAGAGAGAAACCATATGTTTTGAGGTAAGAAAAAAAATTAGCAGAGTAAAGCAGGAATGCCATTTATCTTCAGCCCTTGAAAATGACCAGAAGCTTCCATTCAGGCTCGCCTGAAGATTCCCACCCACTGTCTTTTATTAAACCCTGTTCTTCCTCAAATATGAAATCCCAAGATGAATTTAAAAAATATTTTACAGACATTTTTAGCTCTTTGAATTGATAAAATGTGTCCCAAAGTTGAAAAAAAATTATCCACACGTCAGTTCTGAGTGTGTCCCACCGGGCAGAAAAGTTTGCAAGTCCCTGTAGAGTAACCTGGCTTGCCAGGCAAGCAGCTTCGTGATTGGGAAGTGTGGATGCCTGATCTTCAGGAAAACACTCTGCCCGCAGCTTGTCCTATCCTGTGAACACTGTCCCTTTGTGCCCCACACAGTGCTTCAAACACGGTGGGTTTGAAGTTACGTAGCTTCCCCTGGAACAGAGACCGATTTCTACTTCTTCACTATCAGATTTAGCGTAGAAATTAAAAGAAATGTAAAGCATTACAAAGCGCTCAGTTTCAAATCATGTCAGGCATGAAGATAGATCGCTGTCTTCAAGATCTTTGCAGGCAGAGACTGCTGGGGTTGGGGGTGTTTCAGTTGTGTGTGCTGAGATGGGGATGTGTGTGTCCCCACATAGGTTCTCACATAGCAGAAGGAAGGAAGTTGGGAAAGGGGAGAAAATAGAGCTATTGACTGGAGGGCCATAAAGCTGTTTTTAGAATGACTGCTTCTGTTGTGTTGGGGGATGCTTCCTTTGAGAAGGGGATAACATGCATCCTCTTTCCATTAAGTCTATTTTAGGAAGAAATTATGGAGGATAATATATTACCAACTCCTGGGGACCTCCGAGCAACACAGCCTCTATTCTCATTACACACTTGCTTAGAGCAAAAATAAATTACTCTCTTCTTGGGAATGTCACCCCTAGTCAATCAAAATCTCCGCCGAATCACCGGGTTGATGAAGGAAGCGCTGATCTTTGAAAAGTGTTCATTTCGCTCTTAAAAGCCATAATTGAGAGGGATCCACAGTGCTGTCTGGCTTTGAGTATTCAGTCAGTTTCCAAAGGGGCAAAGTCTTGCCATTGTTTTCCAAGTAGCATGGGGCTTCCTGCTGGGGAGGGTGGGGGGGTTAAAGGTTTATCTGCATTTGGCAACTACTCTGTGACTGTGAGCAAGAAGTTTGGTTCTCAATAGTTTTACAAATTATGTAGAATCAATTCCCGAGAGGTGGCAGAGAGGAGAAAGTAGAATGAGGCTCACAAGGCAAATTCCCAAATTAGAAATTTAGTGAGAAAGCAGTCTGGTCCCCTCCTCCCCCCACATACACCCCCACAGCAGTGTGGCACAGTGCTGTGTTTCCACCTCGTTTGCATTCCCTACCTACTTTGATTTAAACATTAGAATAGAACAACTTAAATGTTTAGCAATAAAAAGTTGTTTAATCATTAAACAATCGCCATTTTCTGTTGCCCTTTAAACTCTCTTTCTTCAATCAACTGGGAAGCTGGTTTACAGTCTCATTAACTTAAAGATCACAAAGGAAGGGTTAACAGGGTCACCAACCACAGCAGGAACTCCTGAAATGGGACCATTGTCACTTGAAGCATTCACAGACTCTCCTCCAGCTGCCTCCCAACGCGCACTTGGCCCACAGGGAGGTGTGCCCCTAGAAAAATGTACTCTCCAGTTCCACAAGTTGCCCCTGTTCATTCAAAGAAAGAAAGAAAACGGTTCTTGCATATAGTCATTGGCATGGGCATGTTGGTCTTTGTTGATTGTGGTTGATTGAAGGTGTATTACGACAACTCCTAGGTGAGTACTGCAAATACTCCTTTTGGTAAAGCAAGGAGAAGGTGCAAGTCTCCGTGGCCTTCAATTCATGGCAGTTTCAGCACGCATTTTCAAAGCATGACTTAACAACGTTTTCAGACTAGCCAAAGTTAGCTAAGCCTAGATTGCTTTGAACAGATGATCCCTTTAAAGTCCTTATCAGTGCCACACTTGAAGAAACTGAGTTGATTCCCTTGGTGATGGAAAACCCAAGAGAATTTTCCACAGTTTAATCCTATGGCATCGGAGGTCAAGCCAGGTCCTTGAAAGGAATCACACATAATCTTGAGCGCATAGTCAGGGCTGCTTAACCAAAGCCTGTGTGCGTGTTCTGGTTACTTCAGCCTCTGCTGGTGTTCATTTCTGTTGCTTAACACATGAAGCACACTGAAAAAGACAGTCATAGATCATTGGTTTTGTACTCAGAGATGAAGGGAACAACCATCTGTATTTTGTAGAATTTGACAGTGATCTCCATTGGCAATGGGTAATAGAGCCAGAGAGTTCAGGAATCAGATGTTTTCACTAGCTTAATCAAATTTCTCCTGGAGGTAAGGTTTACTTGCCTTTGTAGTCATATTCTCCTCTCTCTTCTCTCTCTTTCTCTCTCTTTCTCTCTCTCTCTCTCTCTCTCTCTCTCTCTCTCTCCTCTGACCAGTTTATGTATCTTTCCAAGACAACTCACAGTCACCAACATTCTGATCGTCAAACTACACAATCCAATTCCCTTTCATTTACTAAATTTTAAAAATCATTTTAACTTCATCTATGCACAACAAACTTAAGAGACTCTAAATGAAAATATTCAGGGAATTGGCTGAAAAAACTCGCAAAGCCACTTTCTGAATAAATACTGGGGGCCAAGCTGTCCGACCACTTCTCAGTAGAAGACTCCCTTGTGTTTTCCATTTTCTATACTTCAGTGTTGCAGCTTTAACATGTTTGGTTTTTAAAACAACGATTTGTTTTGCTTGCTCACCTTGTCTATACAATTTAAATTATTTCCACCTTTGAATATGAGGGGAAGATATTGCTAATTTTAAAGTTGCACCCTTATTTAATAAAAATAAAAGAAAAGCTTTATCAGCTGGATCATTCTAAAACAATGTGTACTGAAGCAGTTTAATTGAAATGGGGAAATATCAAAATTAATTCTATACTTATTCATCACACACTCATTATTTGTATCAATTTTGGTGAATACTGATTTCTAGCCAGTTTTAAACTAAAGACAGTTGAAAATATTCTTCAAAGGGAAGATTTAACCACCAACTAAACAACAGCTGGTTAAACTGGTTGGTTGTCCTTGCCCCAGAAAAATCACTGGTTGATGAAAATGGTTCTTTTCAAGACCTGGGTGTCTGCAAACATTGTGCACCCTGTATGCAAAGTGCGAGGCGTGCAGGGGGATGTGGCAAGTCACTTTTCAGTGGTGATAAGAGCTGCAGAAGGAAGGAAAGCAGAAAGAGGGCAACGAATGAGAAGAAAGACACACTAACACAGACTCTGTCAGCTGCTACTATTTTCAGAATGCATTGTTTGGAGATATAGTCAACTGCTTCCGAGAGGAGATGCCTCTAGGAATTCCTTTGTTCCTTAATGTCTATCCTATATCTGAACAAAAATGCTTCTTTCCTGTGGACTGAACGGTAGGAAGTAATCTATCTTCAGCCTTGTTTGGTGTGCAAATAGAACTGTTCAAAGGGGTCTGTTGAACTTTGGGCGGGCATTCCCTCACTCCTGGAGACAGGTTAAAGGGGACATTCACATGGCCACCACCTTAATCCTTCCGGGCTTGTTTACAACAGACAGAGGAAAAATGTGCTAATACCTGTCTGTACCTCCTGTCAGCAGAGCTGGCCCAACTCTAGGAGGCTGGTCCTTAGGATTAGTTGCAAAGGAAACATAAGCTGAAGTTTGCACGGAGTCTGCATCTTCACAAATACCTTCTATCTTAGCCTTCTGAAGTTGTGATTCTGTGAAATTCAACAGGAAAATGATACTGGCTCTCTCTCTCTACAGCCTTTGAGATTGCAGGCCTAGAATAATGCAGCAGACTGCCATTTCCTCCCCCCAAATAATAAAAAGTGGAGATGCAAATTTCCTGTGTAGGCTTGAAGTAGCAGGTGACATTTCCTCACTGTATTGTTCTCAGCCTCTGGGGAAATTGATATTATAAACTGATTTTGGAAACTGAAGATAGTATCAAAGTTCTATATTTTAAATAAAGCCATCAGTGTCTTGTTTTTTTCAAAAATTAGATTTCAGGGAAGGTGAGATGACTCAATGAGTAAATGCTCCCACTTGCAAACCAGAAAACCTGAGATCAATCACTGGAGTCCACATGGTGGGAGGAGAGAATCAGCTTCCAAAAGTTGAACTCTGACCTCCACAAGTGTGCCATAGCCTACTTTTATGTTCTCTCTCTCTCTCTCTCTCTTTCTTTCTCTCTCTTCCCCTTCTCCCTTCTCTCTGTCAAAAATAAACAAAGCTAAAAAATTGACTGCAATAGTACACCAGGAAAAGACATGCATGTTTTGCTTTTATGTTGCATTTTAAATTTTGCAATTTCAGGAAAGGCACTGAGAAAAAGGCGATACTGAAGAAAGCGATTTTCTAGTTATTTACAAACTGTTTTAATAAGGCAACAGCATGGTTTTAGGGTTTATGGCAAAACTTTTACTGCTAAGTGCTTTGACACATTTCCTCATACAACGCATGACACATGGGCTGTTCAGATGGCGAAGTCAAGCTAGGCCAAGGTAACGACATCTGTCTTTTGCATTCACTTGCACAGCAGCACTGAAGTTCAAGCTTGTTTTCTGTTGGCATCAAAGAAAAGGTTGTTTTATGGTTGTTGAAAAAATTTTTAGCTCATATATTTCATGAAAGGGGCTGAAGTCACTGGGTCTCTCTAATTATTCTTTCTCATTGCTTTTCTGCCCATAGTCCTTCTGAAATGTTGAGTAAGGAAAACATAATCTTGTTCTTTTTCTCTTCCTCTAAATAGAAAAAAGTTGATAGTCTTAAATTTTCTTTGCTTCCTCCCAAAACCATCATCTATCTCACAACCACAGAAAGGAATCTACTGTTGAACAATTTTAAGTGAGTGTGTTCCTATAAATATTTTGTATGATTATAACTCTTGCGTATCAAGGGCTACAGGAATGGAGCCCTGGAGCTACTAAGTTTACAGTTATATGCATATGAATGTATAAGTATGTGAATGGGAGAAGGGGCCTATATATTCCAATGTATCTGCATGTTCCCAGTATTTTTACCATACAAATGTTTTTCCTCCATAAGATTCTGAATGTGGGATGGATTAGTTGATAGGGGCCAGAATGAGAAGGTTATTGTGGGGGGTGGACTGAGATATTTAATTCATCCAAGAAGTTGAGGCATGTTGTTTCCACTAGTATAAAATATTTAAACTTAGTTTAGTTAGCCCCATTATTTAATTTGGTTTATAATATACATTTGACTTTAAGGTCCAGGTTTTCAGAGCAAGAGAACATTTCCATCCTACTGAATGGGAAACGGTTGGATTTCACTGATGTTTCATGTTGCTTGTTGTGGTACTTTAGTGAGAAGTACCTAGTAAAGCCTAGCAAAGAGTACTCAGACAAGGTTACCTTTAAAGATAGTCAACTTGAGACCTGAAATTTTAATTGTACCTTTTGCTAGCATTATACATGAAAATCTGGTTTGCATATAAGACATTAATAAATGCAATGAATGTAGTTTTATTTCTTCATTGGTAGTATGTGGTCATTACATTAGCATCACTAGACCTGTCAGTTAGAAAAATCCCATATTCTCTCAACCTTTCTTCTTTGTATCTTGAGTGTCAATTATCGTGCCAGGAACTGTGTGCCTGTTCTGGTCCTTAGAGTAGAGAAGGTAAAATTCTCATTGCCATTCTGAACATCAGTGATTTGGGCATCTTCACCTCAGGTACCAAACTGGCATAAGCCTCAGAAACCTACATCTCATGTTGTTTCCCTACATCTCAGTCCCATGTCTATCAAGTTTATTCTTGGGCTGCGATAGGAGAGCATTCCTCACCACACTTTGACCTTATGCCAGGAGCCAGTTGTGGTAGCATGTGTCCTTAATCCCTGCACTCAAGAAGAGGTTTGTTTCAGAATTTGAGGATCGCCTGACCTAAATAAATCAGTAAGTTTCAGATCAGCAACATAGTGAGACACAGCTTCAAGATACAAAAGAAAAACTACATAGATGAATGTAAATGAATTTGAGCCAAGGATATTTGGAGTAAAGTACAGTCCTACGTTCTGCATCATTCCTCTACTCTGGCACTATGTGGAAACACGGTGCGGTGTTGCGGTGTCTGGAGGTAGATGAGCTCAGGTTTGAATGTTTGCTTTATCCACTAGCAGCAGATAAGTTTGTCTGTGTCTGGTAAATATAATCTCCTCCACAGAGAGTCTGCTTTTGTTACTTTTGTACCAGAGCAAAAACCATTTAAGTCTGGGATTTTGAAAGAGTCCATCATATCTTTCTTTAAGCATACATGATATAGCAAAGTAGTTTATTCGGTCTCTAGAGAGTCTTCAGCATAGTTTGTATTTCTCAGGAAACTACTTTGTAATGACAATTCCTGTACCAAACATTCCCTATAGCCAATTACAGACAGTCAGTGCTAAAAGATATGAAGATTAGATAATTAGCAAAGTACCCCGGGCTTCCTCAGCAACAGTACTTAGGTACATCTGTTCTGACAGTAATGCTCCCTGAAAGAATATATATAAATCCTAGTGGGAACAATTCGTTAAAATGTCTTGGTCTCTTTTAAAATATGGATTTGCCCTTGATAAGCAAAAACAAGGACTTTTTTTCTAGTTGCTAAGTTTTCATTTTCCATTTTTAAGAACCATTAACTGTTTGTTAATCTATTTAAACTTGTGAAGGTATGATTTCCTAGCACCGGAACAGAACACAGATAACTTTAGATCAAGTTTATAAGAAATGTAAGAGTATTAGTGGATACAATATGACCATGTATGAGTTGTCATTACACACACACACACACACACACACACACACACACACACACACACAAACACACACCTTCTATAAACTTATATACACCTTTTTTCATAATCGTGATAAAATACCTTCCAAATGCAACGTAAACGAGAATGAGTTTATTTGGGCTCACAATTTGAGGGTAGAGTACATCATCATGGTGGAGGAGCCGGGTGGCAGTAACGTGAGGCAGCTGGTTACCTGCATCTGTAGGCAGGAAGCAGAGAGAGAGATCAATGCTGGCGTATCACTCTTCTTTCTGTTCAGTCTAGAACCTCACCCATGGGATGACGCCATCTCCCTCCTCAGCTAAAGCTTTCTGGAAACACCCTCAAGGGCACACTTGGAAGTGTGTTTCCATGGTGCTTTTGGATCTAATCAAATTGACCACGGAGGTAACCTCACCCCATCTATCTCATTTCCTTCGCTTCCTCCGCGTGGGACGTAGCCTCTGTGGGAAGGCGCATAAGTCTTCTTTAACCATTCAAATTTCTCCGTCTTTTTTATTTCATCACAATTATGTATTTATCTTGTGTGTTAGGGGAAGAGTATGCATTTAGGTACTGGCCATTCCCCTTCAGAGGAGGCTCCTTCAGAAGAACCACCTGAAGAGATAATGGTGTAGGTGTTTTCACCTACGTGAAATTTAGATTTCTGATTTAGATGTGCAGGCACACTGGGAGATGTTACTCCACATGATTTGAGACTTTTTACAGCTTTTAAAGAGTGACCAGGTTTTTAAACATTGACAAATTGGTGGGTGGCTAAGACTATGATTGCATATTCCAATAGCAATTTCCCCAGCTTTACATCAATTTACATTCCTGTGATGTCACTACCTAATAGGTTGTGGCCGTAACTGGAGAGTGCAAAATCTCCCTTCATATGAACCTTGTCCTCTATATGTTCTGCCAAACTGTGCTTCCTTGGGCCTCTATTTTCTCCAAAGCCATTGCAGCATGCACAAAGGTCATCACTTGACAAAGAGGAGAAATGATGAGCATTGGTTCTCACATGTAACCTTATTCATACAGACCACAACTCCTAAGTTGAAAGTGTTCTGCCTGCAGGTTGAGGAATGGGAAATTACATTTCAGGTCAGAACCAGACATTTGTCCTGTGGATTTTCTTACCTTCTTTTGCAGACCTCAAATGAATATATCCATAAAGGTGTCACGCTGGACAGGTTTTGCTTGAAGAACTTGAAGATACTTTAGATCAGAAGAAAGGAATAGTTCTCACAGAGGCCAGAGCAGGAAGTAAGAGCCAGTGACGTTTTCTCTTGCAAACCCGCCTCTTCTTTCTTCAGCACCCCACCACCACACCAAGCAGAAGGGAGTTTACATTACATGTGTGACTTTGAACCCCACAGAGAAGTTGTTGGATTTTCTGGGAAACCATTAGGAAAATCAGATGATTCGAATACTAAAGCTCCAAGTGAGATCTGCATTCCACCTGACGTAACTGTAGATAGAAAAGCTACAGAGGAAAGTGTTACTAGTTATTACAGTCATTTCAAGCAATAAGCTTAGAGACGAATGTAGTTTGTTAGGTAACAGTTTCTCAAGAATAATAAGGTCATCCTTTTAGCTCACAGAAACTACTGAAAATTTTGATGAGTAAATGGAATTTCTTATTGATATACATAATTATAGTGTGTTAAATGTGCTTAGGTATTTGTTTCAATTTGGACCTTTTTTTCTCTGTGTGTATAACACATGCAGGCATCATACTGATAACACTTTCTACCGCCACCTTTTTTATTTTATCACAATTACGTATTTATCTTGTGTGTTAGGGGAGAGTATGAGTGTTATGGAACACAGGTAGGGCAACTGACAGGAGTCAGTTCTCTCTCTCCATCATGTGGGCTCCAGGGATCAAGCTTGGGTCTTGAGGCTTGGCGACAAGCACTTGGACCCACTGAGCCATCTGGGAAGTCCCCTCTCCTGTAATCTTTTAAAAAAAAAGTATGTGTTTAGCTTTTGACAACCTAAACATTCACCAGGTAATGTAAGCAACCCATCACTTTAAACACAAAAGAAGTCATTTTATTTTCACTGGAAAATTTTTGGGGGGTTCCCTTGCTGAAAGTTATCTTCAGAGAAAGATCATTTTGGAGAAAATAAAGGATTGGCTTTTTTCCATCTCAATCCTACAATTAATAGGTAGCCATTAACTAAATGTAATAAAATATGTTTCTTTCAGAAGTCCCCCTACAATGGTACATTTTAAAGCTTAGTCGTCTTTTCCAGCAACCTCAGACTTTTCAGGTGAGAGAACAAGGGGAGGACTTGAAACTTGTCAAGACTTGAGGGCTGCAGTGAAGTCCTTAAGGCAGTGCATTCTTGATGCAGTGTCGCGTTACAGTAATATTATGAAGAAAACTCTGGGGACTTCTTATATACGCCTAATACAAAAAGTTTTCGTGTTCACGTGGCTGGGTCCATTCACAAATGGGATCTGTAGGTCAGATGCCTTTGCAAGCCCCTATTATGAAGTTGTTTTACTTTGACTCCTAAGGAATGATTCCTTGTTAATATTATGAATGCAAGTGTTCTTCGCTCTCTCTGTAAATCTTTTGTTCCATTCATTTTTTTTCCTCTTTCCTTAAGAATGTGGGGGAGGACATCCCTGTCTACAAATCAAGTGCTTTAAATAGCCAGGGGAGAGCTGAATGAAGGAAATCGGTGTAGATAACATCTCTGTGAAATGTACGCCTATGAACTCTGCATTCCGCAGCACAAAGGAAATTGCTATTGTCCTGTGCAAGGCAGGTGAATAAAACACTTGTTTTGATGGCCATACATATTCCTGCTCCACCAAAACTGGAATCTCGAAGGCCACCAAAGTGACAGGCTAGGTGACAAACTGGCCAATGAGGGGAGCATGTGGATTTTAAGTTTTGAAATGCAGAGCCATGTAATTGTTCTAAGAGTGCCGCCAAGGTCTTTGACATTAAACAGGGCACATCATAGACACTGAGGGGATCTCCGGTGCTGCTTTTACTGCTACTGTCTCCACACCCCACCACTTCAACGCTGCTGCATAGTATTTGTGACGTTCTTATGACCAATAATCGTGCAATATGCCTTGGTGCCATGCACCCTACTTAGTCACCCCCAACAACCTGCTTCAGGCGTCCACACTACACCAATAAGGCACCTGGCATTCAGATTGCTACACAGTGTGTAGGAAGCCCCACATCTGGTCTCTCTGGTCTTTCTGGCTCCAAAACCCTGTTTACACACATGCTCTTACCCTTTCCCAGTGTGTGGAGGGGACAGAACTCTTCAGCTGCCAAATCATTGCCTCAGATTTTCATAAAGTAAAATGATTTCCTCAGCGAGAACTTTTTCTCAAGGCCAAGAAGCTGCCTTCTAAGTAGCTTCCAGATCCTGAAGCAGCAGCTACAATCAATGAGAGCATCTACTAAACATCCTTTGTCTGTTTAAAAAAAAAATAGTAATAATTGAAATGCAAGAAAAAAATGCTGCCAGCACCAACGTTCCCTCCCGGGATCAGAGGTGCATGAGCAGAGCTGGCAGCCAGCCCAGAGATGTATTATCTAGAGCCAAGGACTTGAACACCGCAGCATCTGCGGCGACAAGCATCTCACTTCAATAGACAGCTTGTTCCTGCCGTCAGGATCCTCCCTGCTGAACTGACGGGGATCGGAAGAGCAGTCTAAAACAAAAGGAACCGTTATTATCCAGCCGCCGAGGGCTCCAGCACACTCTGGGGTCCTGCTCTTCAGTTTAATAGAGCAGAACTCCAGTTGAGTCCCATTAAAAATCAGTAGACATTTAATCGGCCTCCAGAATGTGGACAGAAGCTCATGTCATTTATTCGCTACCCACCTCTGCAGCTTATTGGCCATTTGTGAATGGACCCAGCCACGTGTGTTGTTTTAAGGCATAGTTATTCCACTGACTACCGGGAAGCACCTCCCATCCTCGGTCCACAGCGAAATGAACTCACAGCTGGAGTTACCAGAGGCAAATTCCAGACAGACCAGGAAAGCAGAACCCACTGACACCATCTTGGTAGGCACTGTAAAGCTAGAACATGTACACTGGACAAAGTGGACTGTTGTGCCTCCTTGGAAACAGTTGAGCAAGGGCAATGGCTTTATGGACGGCCCAGGGCAAGCAGTGCAGAAGGAAAAACCTCATGCTGTGGGTTCAGGGTTAAGAGGGTGTTTCCTACAAAGCCCTCGCAGACAGAGCAGAGCCGTGGAAGCCAAAATGTGGGAGGGCAAACTGGTCATTCCTCTACTTTCATTCCCCCATCTTCCTTTGCTCACAAAAACTGTCCCTTTTGCAAGGCTCAGGGGTAACTTGACTTGTGGAACGTTTTCTTCCTGTGGCTGGAACACTGGTATTTCCAGAACAACACCTCGGGGCTCTATGTGGCTTGGAGGCTTGGAGAGCCACAGACTGACAACAGATGGAAACTACTAGAGTAGAAAGATAGAATAACCAAAGCTCTGATAACTCTTGACTCATTAATTTTACCAATTCAGAAAGTATACCATTGCCTGGTTTCCATTAAGTAAGATAAGTGGTATCTTTAAGTCAGTCTGAATTGGGTTTCCCTCATATACCCAAAGCACACAAGAATTTCTTGATGGACTTCTTAAGGCTCATCAAAATTCATATCATTTAATTCCTGCCACTCCTCTTTACACATACCAACTTATAGAGAATGGAGAGAAATAAAATCAGACTTAATAAATGCACTAACTTTTCATCACTGTAACAAAATACCTGACAGAATCAAGTTAAAAGGAGGAGAGGTTTATTTTGGCTCATGCTTTCATAGTACCCTGTGGTTTTGTTCCTAGGGTGATTCATGGCAAAATGCATGGTAGAAGTTGGTACATCTGGAGGAAACTATAAAATAAGACACAAAGACTAAGGAACTGGAAACCCAGAACCTGGTCAAGGTAACAGTCCAGCGCCCTAACATCCATCCACTCCACCTTCTCACAAGCCTTAGGCCGCTGAGACCATTTCAGATCCATTACAATATCTTGTCATGTTTTAAAGACATACTAATTTTTCTTCTCCTTACTTTGAGATCTTCAATAAAATAGCCGTCACTGGTCAACTTCTGCTATATTTTGGGGGAAGAATTATTGCATAATCATGTGTTACTAAGACAGTGTTTCTCAGAGTTGGACTTAAGGCATGATTTGCTTTTTGTCTGTCTGTCTCCTCAAGTTGCTAAGCCTTTCTGCATCCAAGACAGAGTGCAGGCATCTAAATTTATACCAAATACCTTTCCTGTGTTATAAATTCCATGGAATGTACAGCTAACAAAATGTTAGAGTGAGTACCAGAGTGTTCATCACTTGTATCCATATCCTTGTTTGAATTTTTATAATTTTTTAGAAGTGTTAAATATTCTTTATTTGATATTATACATAAGCCACATTAAAATGCCTCTCAGAGAACTCCAATGAAATTGATGGAGTTAAAGACAATATAAACTACATGTATCAGGCTAATGAGCACAAACTAAAACACAGGCAAATCTTGCTTGGTTCTGAGACAGGAAGAAAACTTCCCCATTGTTTAAATGTAAGTATTAAAACCAGTCTCCAGTAGGTTTTGAGGTGACTTTCCATCTTTGTGAAAAGTTGAACATCACTTATTTAAGTCCAATCTTGTCTTTAGAAAAAGAAAGACATAATATTTCACTGAACTGGAATTACTACTTTTTTAAAACGACCACACTCATTTTATTTTAAGCCAATTTTACTTTAGATCAGCAGTGTCCAACAAAAACATTTTGTTAGCTTTTCATGATCAGACTCCTGATACATGAATTAAATTATGGTATACATTAAAAGCCATGAGATGTTTGCTTTGAAATAAATAAGGTAATGACCATTACTCATTGGTAGCCTTTTTAAGATAAGCTATCAAGTCTGCCCATTCTCCCATCTTTTTAATGCCAGAGATCGTTTTTGTTCCAGGGATGTACTTTTTAGGATTCTCCAAATACTCCACAACGGTGTCCTGTCACCGGATGATTCCTTTGCTCTTGTTGCAGAGGAGAATCCAGCCACCTGGCCTGTCTTTCATCCAAACAGACCATGGAGGTCTGATGCAGTCTTGATTTGCCTCCCTTCTCCACGGTGTGGCACCGAGCACACTTCTGAGCATAAATCTTCTTGCCCTTCTCACATCACCCATTTTTAATTCATTGTCCCACTGCTAGCTCTGCTGACTTTAGCTCTGCAGCCAGACATCCCACTCTCTAGTCTTTCATAGAATTTTTTACATGAATCAAAAAGAAATAAAAAGGGGGAGGGGAGGAAGGAGGGAGAGTACGGGGGTACCTATGGAGCTTGCGTGATTAGGAAAAAAAAATAAAATGTGGGAGAAAAAAACTAGTAGTGTGGGAAGTAGGCTACATATTTTATCAGATGTTCACATTGTTACAGATTAAAATAGCTTAAAATTTAAAAAAGCAATAAAAGTATTAAGGATAGGTAGATAGAAGGGATAGGAAAGGACATTTGTTTCTCCGGTGAGAGATAAGATGCTATTTAATTTGTAAAATGTCTTCCATCTTTTATCTTTATTTGAGACAAGGTCTCACTATGTAGCCTACGTCATTGGCTACCTTGAACACATGATGATTCTCCTGCCTCACTCTCCCTACTTTGGCTCAAAATCTTGAATTTTTTTTGACCAAAAAATATTTTCTTCTGATGAAAACTATTATTATAAAAATATTTTCTTGACTGGAGAGATGGCTCTGCCTTGCAAGCAGAAGATCCTCGATTTGAATCCCAGATCCCATAAAAATAAAAAATAAAATCTTCCTGCCCTGGTGGGCAGAGTCTGAGAGATCCCAGAGTGAAGCAAAAAGAGGTAGAAGCAATCCAGGATGATTCCCAAAGTCATCCTTGATCTTCCACCCTACACACATAGTAAATAATAATTTTTAAAAATGGAGGATATTTTCTAATGCAAATTTTCTTTAAAATTGTTGCAATAAAATATAGCTTTTCCTCTTATTGGCCACATTGATTCTTTGTGAAATCATCATTTTAGAAATGTAGGTTTTTATTATGGATTTTTTTAAAAAACTACACTTACTAAAGGGAGGGAGGATAGTTGCCAGAGCACTGGTTTTCATTTTAAAAAATGAAAAGCATTGAATAAGCTGAATGACTGTACAAGAACCCCTCTGGGACAGTGTGGAAGAGAAAGTGCTTGGTTCTTCAGCATCTAAGCTAATATTCGGGAAGAGTTCACAGGTTCTCGGATTGAGTATTTAGCTTTGTCCAAGGAAAACAACTCAGCCGCTGAAGTCAGCCCCACATTGGTGCCAATAAAGCAGCACCGCATGTGTGTCTGAGAAGAAATACAACTCAGTTGAGTATCATAAGGCTCCCAACCCATAAACTACCCCTTGGCAGTGTTTGAGAACATGAGAGACTACCTATAACTCACTAACTCGTTCCTTTAGGAAAGGAAGCATTCAAATCATGACTCAGCTTTGAAAATTAAGTTTCCATGTATAAAACAGTATTGTTTCTGGGGAATACTTGTTCTTCTTTAAAGGTGAATTCCTTCCATTCTTAGAGAATCTTAAAAATTGAACTGAAATGTCAATTTCTGAGACCATATACTCTTTTACCTCACTTGCGTATCTACATACTGCTTTCTGTTCTTCAAAACACAGCTGCTTCCTTAAAGTAAAAGTATCTGTTGCCTACTGGTCCCCAGAGGCTACCAGAAGTGCCTCCTGGATTCAAAACTCAACTTTATTTGACATTGTCCCATAATGTCATCTTTCTGGGATTTTTTTGTTTGTATGTTTGTTTTCTGATTATTTCAATGAAATTGAAGGTAAGAAAGGGAGCGACAGTCAAGATGTGGTATTTCTACATCAGATCCTCACATTTCTTGGTGAACTTATCTCTGTTTTCCCATTTTTCCTCTTAGAAGGAAAATACAGCCATCTCCTGGATACCGGCTGAAGGATCCTGACAGAGACTATAGTCCACAGGGATCAAGTCCCTTGAATAAAATAACACAGTATTTCCATTTAATCTATGCAGTCCTGCTATATGTTTTTTATTATCACTAGATTGCTTATAAAAATCCAATGCAATATAAATACTGTATAGATAGTTATTATAGTGCATTTTAAAGGAATAGCAACAAGAAGAATGTCTACATGTTCCACTCAGATGACGTAATTATTCGAAACTTCCTTTGGGAGAAAAGGGATGCGTGACCAAGTCTTACTACACAGCCCAGGCTAGTTCATTCTGTTGAATTAAGCCATGTGAACTTGCCACTGTGTGCTCAGTCTTGACCTGTAGATACAGCCTCACAGCTAATTTCTATGAAGATGCTGTACTTCCACCTGCTGTGATGGGGCAGCTCTGCTGAAAGATTTACTTCCAGAGATTTTTACTGTACTCCCCCACCCCAAGCTCTGTGTTTCCCTGAGAGCTCTCAGAAAGGTGGGGGGGGGGCAGAAGAGGGCTGGAGGCCACAGGCATAAGTCTCAGAACCCTGCTGCAGCGCTACTATCTATTTCCTGTTATAGATGTACTTGTAACTTGTAAAAGGAGAGGAGAGGTGTGTCTGTTTTGAGATGTACCCAGCCTGTGTAGCTCAAGGGTCGCATGAGCCTTGGGATGGCTGAGTACAGCCCAACACGAAACCATAAACTTACTTACAGCATTCTGGGATTTTTGTGATTGCTTTTTTTGTAACTCAATTATGTTTTGCAGTATAAACTCTGTGGGTGTCAATGTCCGATAGAGGGTTGGACATCCTGCTGGCCTGGTTCAAATCCCCTGGAGCATGAAGTTTGTTGTTTTAAAGGGACTTAAATACAAATCCTGACCCTTTGAATACTGAAATCATAAAACTGTATGTTCAGAAGGCCTTGAGCCAGTCTGCTAATTAAATCGTTTCATGAAAGACAAGAAAAGATTTTTTTTTAATTCTCCATGATAGTAAACCTCCTCCATCTGCCTTAGTGGCACAAAGAAAATATATTCAGAGCAGCACTGCGAAGTTCCAGAGGATACAGCGGCATGTGTCTCAAAACACATGAAAATGATTCTTGGTGAATGATAATATACAGAGAGGGGGTCATTTTTTGAACTTTAAACAACTGGGGACAAAGGGTAAAGGATATTGTTCAAGCCACAAGTCAAAGGGGACATGTGTCATATAGCCACGCAACTTGAACCTTCCACTGGCCTTTGGTTCATGGCTGTGCTTTGATGCATTTACACAGACTTGACAATTGCCTGCTTAGAATTAGAGCTGCACCTCCTTATTCAAATTTTGAGTCTTCTTATTTTTTGACTATGAAGAACCAATCAATGTGGTCTGCGGGGCAGTTAAAGCAATTCATCAATATGCGAAATGCTGTCCCCATGGCAGGTGTGTTAGTCCCCCAACAGCACTCTACTCTTCTGGTATCAAGGATGTCAGTTTCATCTTTCTGTTGCTGAATGAACACAGGATCCAAACACTTTAGAGAAGCAAGGGGGCTCATTCCTTGTTTATAGTTTCTGATTTCAGTTCCGTCAACGTGGCAGGAGAGTTCATACCAATATCAGGGGCCAGAGGAACCAGCTACACCATACCCGTGGGCAGAGCTGAGAGAAGGGGGCATAGTTTCCAATTTGCCAGTCTGCCAAATCACTGAACCAGCTCTCTCCATCGTATCTACGTGCCCAGGAATGGTTCCATCCTCTACAGGCAATGTCATTCCACATCAATTAGATCATCTTCCACAGTCTTGCTCAGTGTTTGCCTTAACTAAATAATCTTGACTGGTACAGTAAGGACGCGTTGGCCAGCCAGTTTAGGCCAGAGAAGCTGGTTCCTTTTGTGTGTATAAACACAATCATAAGCTCTTGTGAGCTGACTTAAGCACCAGCACTCTTTTGGAAGTTTCAAAACAAATATCCATTTGGCCAGCATATTTAACTTGAGCTTTTAAATAACTGGACATTTCCGGTGAGGTGTTATTTCGTGAGACATGAACTAATGATAATTGCATTGACTTCTCACAGAAAGCAGGAGGATGGGGTAAATCCTGTTTTAAAAAAAGCTAAGGGATCTGTTTTATTCTATGCTGCCTTGAGAATGTAAAGCAGCCTACCTGAGAGGAGATCTGATCAGAGGACAGGAGTACTATTGGTAGATTATGCTTAGGTGATTTTAACTAACTAAATAACTAACTAACTAAATACCTCATACTGGCAGGCAAGAAACAAAAGATGTACATGATTTAAATTTTGTTGCTCGTGTGAAACCTGAAGATCGTTCTACACAGAGATCCAGCTACAACCTTCTTGCCTAAGGTCAACTTGGACCATTTCCCATATCGATCCTCTTTCCTTTACGCTGTGTTCACCTGCAAACTGGCATGTGGCAATCCTCTTGTCATTTGGTGTTCAGATCATTACTAAAGTGAGCTACTAGCGTCTAGGTATCTTGTTAGGAAGGATTTTCCATCAATAGCTATGAGAAAAGAAGCTTAAGTATAAGCTTTAAAATAACACAAGACTCCCCAAAACCACTTACTGACTTCTCAAGAAGGCTGTCCCCACATAGTTGGAATGGCCACACATTTCCTGTCCAAGGGTCCTTTTGCAGAATCATAAAACCTAAACTACTCTGTGAATGTTAAAATTACAAGAACGCTCTTCTTTCTCTCTTACCCTTCCTTCCCCACCAGAGATACTTTGTACTTCCATGGCATGCCAGAAGTGCAAATGGATAGTCTGTACTTTCGTAGCATATCGGACTCAATACTCAGTGTGTGGACATCAGCGTAAATTCATTGTTTGAGCATGATGCTTTGGTTTCTGGTTGAGCTAATCCATGATGAGGGCTTTTTAACCTACAGAGCCACACACACCAAAGTCCGTGTGGCTAGAGAGGACCCTTTTTATCTTGGCCTATTGCAGTCCATTGATAGTGTCTTTTGGATCTTGTGACTTTACTTTAATATCACATTAATCCACAACATCTCCTATAAATTCCTTGCCTTTGGAGGTGAGGTAAAGTTTGGTTCCGTAAGAAAGCTATCTTGTATTGATTGATTTTAAAAATTTAAATGACAGCTGGAGAGGTGGTTCAGGGGTTAAGCCTCTGCCTTGCAGGCGGAAGGTTCTGAGTTCAGATCCCAGATCCCATGTATAGACGCTGGGTGGAAGCAGAGGTGGCCTGCGCTTCTGGTCCTGGTAGGGCGGAGCCTGTGAATCCTGGGGCAGAGTAAACAAGAAGGAGGTGGAGGCGGTCCATGGTGGTTCCCGAATTCCGCATGTTCTACACATACACACACACACACACACACACACACACATACATACACACACGCACGCGCACATGCACAATTGAAAAAAAAATTTTTTTAAGTTTAAATGAGGGAGCTGCAGACATAGTTCAGTGGATAAAGTACTCACCTCTCATGCGTGAGGATTTAAATTTGGATCCTCAACGCCCACAAAAATGTCAGGCACTGCCTTGGCTGTCTGTAATCCCCACACCAGGGAAGCAGAAACAGCCAGTCTAACCAAATCAATGAATTCTGGGTTCAGAGAGAGACCCTGTCTCAAAAAAATAGTGTGGTGCTGAGAAAATGATTCAGGAGTTAAAAATCTTTACCTTGCAAGCAAGAGGACCTGTGTTTGAATCCCAGATCCCATGTAAAAATGTCAGGCTGATGTGGTAGTGGCTACAATCCAGGATAATTCCTGATGTCATCCTTGGGGCTCCATAGACACACACATACACTAAATTTAAGTAAGGGTTTCATCATTTAAGGTTTTTTCTATTTTATTTTATTTATTCAATTGTGCGTGTGTGCATGTGTGGTTGTGTGCGTGTGTGTGTGTGTGTGTGTGTGTGTGTGTGTGTGTGTGTGTGTGTAGAACCACCATGGACGCCTCCACCTCCTCCTTGTTTACTCTGCCCAGGGATCCACAGGCTCCGCCCTACCAGGATCTGAAACACAGGCCACCCTTGCTGCCACCCGGCGTGTATACGTGGGGTCTAGGATCCGAACTCAGGACCTTCCGCCCCCAAGGCAGAGGCCCAATTCCAGAGCCACCTCTCCAGCCCCTGTTTGAGAGTTTTAACAGTCTCGTTTGACATGTATCATGTATCATGATACATTCACACTATTGGTGCTTGTCAGCAAAGTGCCTCATTGTCGAAAGGCACATTGTGCCCAGACTTACCAGAGTGATGGCTAGATCTTATTGTGACAGTGGAAGTCATGGGCTTCCCCTGGCAGTGATAGCCCTTGGGGTTCCTGAAAGATCTAAGAAGATAGTGAAGCCGGGGGTGGGGAGGAGGATGTAGTGTGAGACCAGGAGGTGCAGCTTCTCCTGACTGGCTCTGCACTGGACAGTTTGTTTTGTCTTGTGGAAACGAAAGGGTTTCCTGTACAGGCAATGGAGACGATTAATAGACTCGGTGTTTGACTTTACTTTAGAAGATTATCTTAAAAGCCCCTATGCCTTGAGTCCCTGAGAAAATGAAAACACTAAGCTCGGGGCCCTCCGCAGTCACAGAGGGGCAGATGTTAAAAGTATAAAAGATTTTCATGCCTTTCTATAGGAAATGCGTATGTAAAATATTACCCCTTTCTTCAGGTTTATAAAAGCTGTTAGCCACCCTCAAGATTAATACGCAGCATTATCATTCGGTTCCTATGGACATTCTGCAGCCAGCTGTGTGCTCAGCGCCAAGAACCCTGGGAAGCCTCTTTCTAGTATCTGCACTTGGTTGGAAACTAAGAGATGCATCTGGGAAGATAAGAGGCTTGTATTTTGGGGTCCTGAAAGCTTTCCAGCTGGCAGTTTGGTTCCCTACTCTTTTTTATGAATGGTGGTAGTATTATGATTTGGCTTGAGTTTTTGACTAGAGCCATTCATAAAAAAAAAATCAAAATAACAACAGAAAGAAAAGAAAAGAAAAAAGAAAACAACTCTCTGGGCACAGTCTGGAGCCATCGGGTGCCAGAGGCTGGGAAAACATCCCAGGAACCCTAACCACACCAGCATGGAAAACATTCAAGGGTCTGTTTGTTTGGTGGCCTGAGAAGTATGAAGTGCTGTGTCTAAGTGTAGCTGGTAGAAGTTCTATGACACGGACTAGGCCGGGAGCCAAGGCTGGCAGGGGTTCAGACATTGTCTTCCCCTCACTGAAGTGTCAGGACCTAATTCATGGAAAATTGGGCGAGCTGGCAGCCTTTGCAGAGGGTTTTCATTGAGACACGCTGCGCAGGAGTCTCATGAATGGGGATCCTTAGCCAAAAAAGGAGGGGGCTCATGAGCCCTAAGAACCAGGCAGCCTGCAAGAATGTGTGTGGATTTGAAACGGTTAGGGAGTAAACATGTGTACAGGTGAAACCAGCAGGAAGAAAGAGGAGGAAGAAAGGCAGTCTGTTCTTCACGAAGAAATGAATCCTCTCTCAGCACACGCTTGGAGTCCTAAGAGGCATGAAGTCCTAGGCTCCCCTGGTTCAAGCCCACCTGGAAAAAACATCATCTTAAAACCTGCACTTTGATGATGACGATGTCATTGTTACTAGGGTTTAAAGTCACAGGGAAGAATCTTTTTTTTAAAAGGAGCAAAAAGTATCTAACCCCCTTTTTTTTTTAATTCTTGCCCATGCTCTAAAAGAAACATGGTGAGTTTATGTAATATTTTCAATATTCACGTAAGGAAACATCACACCATCTGACAGGAAGGAAAGGCAAAGTACTCTTGACACAGTGAGTGGACTCTAGGTCCTGTGTTTTTGGAGAACTGTGGCAATTTTGTTTCTTTCATTTATAACAAAGCGTGTCATTCTCCAAAGCCATGTGGGCTGATGGTATCTGAAAACTTCAGTGATGTGCAAATGGAATAAGGAAAGTTAGAGTGAGACACGAATATGATATCTGGAAATTATCTACCAACGAACTAAGGCTTCAAATCCAGTTTTTATGTTAACAAAGAAAAACAAATGCTTTCTGAAACGTTATTGGAAAACTAATTAGACTACTGAAAGTATTCCCTCATTTCACTCAGAAGAATTTTCATCTGCCCATACATACAATTGAAGAGACAGATACAGATATAAAAGAAAATCTTCATCTAACACCATTACAAGAGTAAATGAATTCACAGGATGGAAGAAGATATTTGCAAATCATATATGCAAAGCATCGTATTCAGATCATCAAAAGAGCTCATTATTGAAGAGATAAGTAACTGATTCTTTTATTTATGTGAGAAAGAAAGAGAAAAGGCACGTGCATGTATGTGATGGTGCATAGGTAGAGGTCAGAGAACAGAAAAAATTCACAAAAGTTAGACTCTTCTTCCATTTGGGCTTCTGGGGATTGAACTCAGTTATCACATTCAGCAGCAAGTACTTCGCCCTCTAAGCTATCAACCTGGGCTGGAAAGATGCCTCAAAAACAAAAGGACCCGAGTTCAGATCCCTAGATCCCATGGAAAAGTCCCTGCTGGAAACGGAAGCAGCTTATATTTCCAGCCCTGGAAGGTGGAGCCTGGGAAATAACCAGAGCAAAACGAAAGGAAGTAGAACAATCGAGGATTATTCCCAAAGTCAACCTTGGCCCATCACAGATACACACCTTGCCCTCTTGTGCACGCGCACACACACACACACACACACACACACACACACACACACACACACAAAGAAACAAAATTTAAGAATTCTTAGGAACTTATTTTAAAAAATAAATGAACAAAGCATCAAATAAACATTTTTCTACAGAACTGTTTGGCCAGTAAGCATATGAAGGAAAGTCTGACATCATTCCTCACAAGGTAATTCAGGTTGGCACACTGGCATTCAGCTGTCTGCACAGTTGGAGGCCTACACTAAAAATACAAAGTAATAATATGTATTGTTACCTATTAGAGCACTCACATTGCTGGGCTGAAAACAAAAAGCAGAAAATAATTGTCATTATCACTCAGCAATACCACTACTTCTAGGTTACCCACAAGAAATGAAAACATATGTACATTAGAATATGTGTATGAATGCTCATAGTAAAATTGTTTATTTGGTGAGAACCAAGAGATGGAGGTAATCTTAATGCCTACCAACTGGTAAATGTTTAAGCCAAATATGGTAGATACAAAGAAATATAACAATATAAAAAGTAACGAACTACTGATGCTCTCTTAGCTGTTTTCTCATTGCTATAGCAAAAGTAAATTAAGGAGGGGAAGGTGTATATAGCTCACAGAAGAAACCATCCATCGCTGTGGGGGAGTCATGGGCGCAGGAATGTGAGGCAGATGGTCACATCTCATCCTTGGTCAAGAAGCAGAAATTTTCATTTCCTTCTTATTTAGTCTTTCAGTTTGGGATCTTAGCCTGTGAGATGTTGTCATCCACATTCTGGGTGGGTCTTCCCACTTACGTTGAACCTTTTTGGAACTACCTTGATAAACATTGCCAGAATTGTGTTTCTGTGGTGAGTGTTATTAATTTAATCGAGCTGATAATGGAGATTATCCACCTCAGATACTACAATGCTGTGTTAGATTCAATCTTCCCATTGATGAAGGAATATGGAACCCAAACAACTTAGGGAGACAAGGAGGTTATTGCTCATGATCACTGTCTACAGCTCATCATCATGGCGGGAGAATCACACTCTATCCACAGGAAGAGATGAAGGAGGATCTACTTTCCTGCTTGCCAGTCTGACAGTTTCCAGCTGACTCTCTCAATCTTACCCATCTGCTCAAGGAGTGTTTTTACCTACTAAACTTGCCTTAACTAAATAATTATCCATAGGTGTGCCTAAAGTCTCCCTTGTCAAATTCAGTCAAGGATAAAAAGGGGACTGGGAAAATGGACAAAAATGGAAAGTGGTCATGAAGAGACGTGAACTTTCTTTTCAGGGAAATGAAAATGTTCTAAAATTAGACTGTGTGGATGGTTACCCATTACTTTGATTATATTCATTACCTATTTCAAGTGGATGAAATGTAGGGTTTGTAAATATTTTCTTGGTGATAAGTTTTTTTTAAGCTAGCAAATCCTATCCTCTCGCTTTTCAGGCTATATGTTACACAGACCAAAAATAAATTCATCCCAGTGATTATCCCATATATCCGAATAGAATTATCAAACAACTTGTATTTCATTTTATTAACAAACAGAGATGATGAATAAACAATGTACATGAACTTTTCGAATGCCAAATTTTCTGATTTGCAGATGTGTACAGTTACAATGCATGCACTCAGTTTATTTCACTGTGTGTGTTTTCTTTTTGCAATATAACATTTCTTTCTCTTTTTTTTTTCCGTAGCCACAACAAGTCGTTCAGAAGAAGCCGGTTCAGGTAAAGCATAGTCGCTATGGTTTCCTCCCCAAAAGAGCTTAAGTCACAAATGTACTGAAAAGGGTCCCCAATTTAAACTTTTAACTAGCATTTTCTCATTTTGATTGTGTCAACACTAGCATAGTCTGCAATGGTATCCTTCAAAGCCAGGAATATATAGTTTGGGCTTGTATGCTTAAAATCCAAGAACATCGAAATCTTCAGGTGAAAGGAAAATACAAACCCTATAATCCTGTAAGAATAATTAATTTTATAATGTGCTTTATCAATTTTTTCGGTAGTCCCAGGAATTGAAACTAGGCCTCATGCATGTGAAGCCAATGTTCTACTACTGAGCTGTAGTAGCCCAGCCTTGTTTTACAAATTCTGAAGAATTAAATTTTGTTTTCCTACTCAGTTGTCCATAGTCCTTTGACTTGATACAGGACTTAACAAGTTGTAAATTGCTTCTTAATTCATGACTAAACAAATAGCTGATCGCTGCATTGTTTTATAACATCTGCCAATCCTAAAACACCTCCCACAAGGCTGAGAAGCCAGAACATTAAGTTATATCAAGTTTTCAGGGTAGTAAACTTTCAAGTTTTGCTTCAAGAGCAAACAGCGACCTTAAAATTAGAACTGAGCTACACTTCCTTTGGTCCGTATGCCTGTGTGTATATAGAAGTATAAAACTTACATTCATTGAGGAAATATATCTGGAAGGAAACAAAGATGAGGAATAATGAGTCATGGCTTCTTGGAATGCAAACTCTTGGATGTATAAGAATATCTTGCGCTGGGAACAGAGCTCACTGGTAGAGGCTTGCCTACCATGCATGCATGAGTGAGGCTCATGTTCAATTCCAAGGAAAGAAGGGAGGGAGGGAGGGAGGGAGGAAAGGAGGAAGGGAGGAAGGAGGTAGGTCATGTGATGTTAGATACAACATTCAGCAGATCTAGCCAGAACCTGTTAAAATAAATTATTCAATAGCGTCATGAGCTATGAAATTCCTTGCAGACCTCTTTTATATGATGAAAAATCACTATAGAAACATTTTCCCTGAAAAGCTTTGAAAATCCACCTAGCATTCTGCCCTCTTTAAACAGAACCCTTGACTAGAAAAAACCCTCAAAGCACCTTCCATGTCTGCTGTTCTTTAAAACTGCTGCTTAAGTAAAATTCAAGCTTTAAGATGCATAGAACGGTACAAAGGGAGGGCTGGAGAAATGGCTCAGGGATTAAACCTTTGCACCGAAAGCAGAAGGACCTGAGTTTAGATCCCTGATCCCATGTAAAAACGCCAGGCAGAAATGGTAGCTGCCTGCACTTTTGGCCCTGGAGGGCAGAGCCTGGTGAATCTCCAAAACAAAGCAAAAAGGAGATAGAGCAATCCCGGGTGATTCCTGAAGTCACCCTTGTTACCTCCACCCCTCCACACGTACAAAGAATAGTATGTCTTTAAAGTGGGATAAAAGTTACTATAGAACAACAACAAAAAATTCATTTTCTTTTTTGTTCCCAGACTCAGAAGCCTAGCATGATAGGGCTACACTAAAAGTCACCAGTGTTTGAGTGTTGGTGAGCAACCTTTAAATCAACAAGGTGTAAATTACCAATTGACACTCCAAGCAGAAGATCCCAGATACTGGCCCCGCCTTTCCTAATTCTGCTTATTTGATTGGAACACCCACATATCCAAATTCTTTGTTAATTCTTGATCCTAATGGGCAACTAGTGATGAACACACCGCGTTGAGTAGGGGTTGTAGTGTTTGAACAGTTGGGCAATGGCCACAGAATACCAATGCACATGTCACCAATGATAGACATAAAGGAATAGTGAGGATGTCACAAGTCGTATACGGGAATGAATTTGTGGGGAGAGGAATTTTTATTGTTTTCTTGGAGTTCAATGTTACCGAGTGGCAGACAGAAGGATGAACACAGTAAAAGAGATGTCAGATTTATCATGAATGGCTTATGTAAAGGTAGGATGATGGGGACATGTCCCCAGGGAAAGGTTGTTAGTGTTACAGCTGGTGGCAGAGCTGTAAAACCCCAAGTATGTCAGAAGTGGAATCCCACACTGAGAATCAGGAAAATGAAAGGAGCCCCACCTGATTTGGGCTGATCAGTCTGGCTGTTTTACAGATCCTGCTCCAGATTTGCCCTTTAAAGGAGAGAAACTCAAGCTTACAATTAGAAAGAGAGAGAGAGAAAGAACATCAGCTCATTGGACTACCTAATTTATATTGTCTCGAGACGCTGTGATGAATTACATAAACATGGAGGCTATGTGGAAGTTTGAGGAGGATAATGTAAATTTTACGCAGCGAAAGAATCTCTTTCTTTTCCATCTGTTTCTTTCAAAATTCTCTCCCAGATGGCTTTTCCTTGTGGCAGTCTGGATTAACTCAGGCGCATATCCCCCTTCATCAAAGCACATTGGAGGGGCTGCACTGAGGTTCTGTTTCTGAGGTGGTGACAATCTTAGCACCGTTAAATCTGTTACTTGTAAAGAAAAGAGTTCCGCCATGTGCAGGGAAACCTGGGCATTTCCTCCTGGCCCCATGTCCTTGTCCTGTTTATTCATCTAGGGAAATGGCGTAATAAAAAGCACTCTCGCCTAATTCTCAGGAACAGTGTGGCAGATTCATAATCATAAATACCAGGGGGCAGTATTATGGTCCTGATTTATTTCTTTGGGCACTAGGGTGCTTATCTCGTAAGACTTCTATTCTCGGAAATTTTAGAAATTTAGTTAATTCAAAACTGCTCACTTTTTTGACTTAGTTAGTGCTTTCATTCCCTATTCTTGGACTATTACTTGTTTTTAAACTGGAGGAAGTTGTGTGGCAGCTCCTGCATCCTATCATTAGGGTGAAAGCCATCAGAATCACCTTCCTCATACATATGTTACATTCCCATAGAATTACAGTAGCTCTATGGTAAAGTTAGCTCTTTTCATCTGCTATAAAAAGTTATCAGAGGTCATTTCAAGGAAACAAATTTCGGAAGGACAATGAAACACAATGTCTGCTGATATACTCCTATTTGCCAGCACCTGTGTTTATAAAAAGGTGTTTGAATTTAGAAAATTCACCAAGCACCAAGAGTCACGAATCTCAAGTGCATCCCATAATCCTAATGGGCAGATAGATAGTCATGCCTTGCAGATAAAAGAGAAAAATCTGCAATGTTCACTTTGACTTTTTCATTCTGAAGCCAGTGAAAACAAGTCCTGCTAGGAATTTTACTCTATTTTTAAAGTGATAAAATGAGCAATAAATATAAGTTCACTAATTTAAACTTAGCTCACCAATAGAAGCAGTTAGATTCCCAGCTGTCTGGATCTAAAGTCAATTTCAGAAGGAAACACTGATAGGTTTGCCCACTTGTCTTTCTCTTTTATTTTTATTTCTTTTACTTCTTTCTTTATTAAGATAAAACTGTAAAACTATTGGCTTATTATTATTGATCTGTGGAGTTTCATTTCAGAAGTTTTTAATCCTGATTCAAATATATATATATATATATATATATCAGAAAGAAGGAAAGAAGGAAAGAAAGAAAGAAAGAAAGAAAGAAAGAAAGAAAGAAAGAAAGAAAGAAAGAAAGAAAGAAAGAAAGAAAAGGTCTTTCTAGCTCATCCCACATTTTACTGTTTCTTGAAATTGCCATTTGAAGGTTTTAGGTTACAATTAGTTAGAAGCGATGCTACATATAATTCAGACATTTTTTACTCACCAAAGGGAAAACAAGCACTTAAAATTCTTACAGTATTCCATCACTCCCGTCTGCACTATCCATTGGCAAGCTCTACTTCTGGTAATTAGAACAGGTATAAACCTGCCCTTTTCAGTTTTTCCATGGAGGGAACTGAAAATCTCTCAGTTTCTAAAACCAAGAAAGCAAAAGCTCTGCTCCAAAACACAGTTTTTGCCTTGGGGGAAGATCCCCTGCAGGTGGCATACACCAAGGCAAAGCAACCCCAGTGAGCCTCCCTTCTCCTCTTTATCTGGGATTCCCACCCCCCCTTAAAAAAATGTTGAATGTTTTCACAGAAACTTCAAGGGCAGTTTTAAGGATGTTTATATTTCAAACAACCTAAACATTGTTTGGAGTAAAATGAGAAATTTCATTTTGGGACCAGCAAGTTGATGAATTGTAGTCAGGGTATCCTTTCTCAAAGAAAGCATTTTTTTTTCAACTGAGGGCTTTTAGTCTACACACACAAAAAAAAGCAAAGAAGACGAAGAGAGAGGGGAGAAAGAGCATTCTCACTCTAATACTCATCTTTTACAAGGTACCTTGGCTGATGTAGTAAATAGCTCATAATAAATCAGACCTGAAAACAGTCGAGGGTCTGCTTACTCAGGGAATATGTGATTTATGACACCCAAGTCATAAAGAGTCTGATTGATTTCTTCTCCTGCTCATGCTCTTTTGAGCTGGTAAAACATTTTGCAGGCTAATAAATGCTCAGTACCAAGTAGCAAAGCACAAAAGATCCTATCAAAGGCTTCTCTGAGCGGAACTGTTCTGTTGTATAGGAAATACCCTGGTTTGATTCTAACCTCTGACCCTGGTATTGCAATGGTCAAGGGAAAAGCAAAGAATAAAGTTGAAACTTACATGTAACCCTTCATAGCTCAGAGACACAGCAGCAAAGGAAAATTAGAAGGTAGAGGAAGCACCAGAAAATTATCATTAAAAATAAAATAATCAGCTTAAGCATTGTATAGGCGTATTGACAATGTGACATTAACAGGAATTGTCTTGTAGAGATGATATGATATCCAATAGAAGTTTTATAAAATTCCGGGGCTGGAGAGGTGGCTCAGGGGTTAAACCTCTGCCTTGCAGGCAGAAGATCCTGAGTTCCGATCCTAGACCCCACGTATAGACGCCAGGCGGAAGCGGGGGCGGCCTGCATTTCTGGTCCTGGTAGAACAGAGCCTGTGAATCCTGGGGCAGAGTAAACAAGGAGGAAGTGGAGGCGTCCATGGTGGTTCCTGAATTCGCGGTTCTACACACACACACATACACACACACACACACACACACACACACGTGCACACACACACAATTGAATAAATAATAATAAAATTTTTTTAAAAAGAAGTTTTATAAAATTCCAAAAAGTGAAATTTAATGTTTCTGAACTTCACAGATTTTTCTATAGAGAATTGAAAAAGTCTGTGGGTAACATGTCTGCTTTTCCTGTTCTACCGCAGAAGCCTTTGGATGTAAGCTGGACCAAATTTAGTCATTAAATACTTATCCACCCTTATCACCCACACTCACTGACCTATGTTCACATAGAACAAATAGTAATTGGTCTTCTAACTGGGTCTTTCTAAGAAAGTCCTTCACAACTGAATAGAATTGAATATCAAGAAACGCTTGCTGGTCATGTTCGCGTTATTCGTTGGCTTACTAGAGTTACTGTATTCTCAAGTCCTTTTGAAAAATCAAATTCAGGATAATGAAACTTGTTGGTACAATTAAGACTGAAACCTAGAAAAGTTCTGTTGCTTAACAACAAATACAGCAACCAAACAAAATTTGCTACACATAGAAAGTGAACAGAAAAGATTTCCCCTCACCTATATCACCAATAAACTAGTCTAGAATATATCCACTGAGCAGTCTTTGCCCTAACCACATTTTAAAATTACTTTGCAGGGGCCAGCGAGATGGCTCAGGGGTTAAACTTTTTGCCTCAAAAGCAAAAGGTCCTCAGTTTGGTTTCCAGATCCCATGTTAAACTGTCAGGTGGAAATGCAATTCCGGTCCTGGAAGACAAAGCCTAGGAAATCCCAGATCAAAGCCAAACAGAATAGAACAATCTAGGATGATTCCCGAAGCTACCTTTGAACCACCACAGACACACACAGTGACCTCTTCTACATGCACACATACACATACATGAGTGCTTGCATGTTAAATACATGCAAGGAAATATTACTTTACATAGAAAATAAGAATGGAAAAATGTATCAAACTCATGATTCTCAGAACTTATAGCTCCTGAAATTTACAGTCAATTTGTATATGAAAGAATTTCTCAATTTTAAATATTTGATTGGTTAGTTTGAGAGGGAGAGAGAGAGAGAAAACATGCAAGCCACGGTGCACAGGCGGAGGTCAGAGGACAACATTCCTACCACCATGTGGAGATCAAATCTCAAGTCTCCAGGTTTGTCAGCAGATATCTTACCCACTGAGTTATCTCACTGGTCCATGAAATGATTTTTTATGTGACAGATGTGACTCCTATCTCAAGATTTTTTTTTTAAGTAGCTCTTTATCCTAGGGCAGAGAAAGCCACAGTATCCCAGAGACTAGCGTTTCTTCCATTACAATATTTCAAGTGATAGAGCTGTGTCAAAGTCAAAGATAAGACAAATGAAAGTGTATTTTGGCCAGAATGATTGAAGCAGACCTGTAGTCCCAAGAGGATGAGGGAGGAGGAACACAAATTCAAGACCTGCCTAGGGTCACAGACCAACCTAGGTGACTTACTGAGATCTTACCTCAGTATAGACAAGGCTGGATCTATAGCTCAAGGCCCTAGGTTCATTCCCAGTACCGCAAACTACATTTTAGGATTCAAAGACATCTTTTCCCTTCTTTAAGGAGAAAATAGTTTAATAATAATTTTTTGTCCATGTTCTTTCTTGAGACCCCATTATTGGATCACAGATAAAGAAACACCTAACAGGTAAAATTAATGATCCAATAGGATCGTTACCCATGGAATGGTACTGTTTTGGGTCACAACCATGCAGTTCAGTGAGGGGGCATTGCCATCACTAGTCTACAAAGCGAAAAATGAAGAACTGGTTCACAACCTTCTAGTGGTAGGACTGTTACCCATGACATCCAAGATCAGCTTTCTTCATGTGAAAAGTGTCTCGTAAGACCTTAAATATAATTCTGGTCATACATAGTGATGCTTGCTTATCATCATTCTAGCTGAAACAAAGATCAATATGAATACCAAACATTCATAAATGAATGAGTGAAACAAAGATGAGTTGGAATCTCCTCTGCTCTAACTTTTTCCCTTACAGAGTTTCCACCAGAATCTTTTTCACTTGCTAGGATACAGGGTATATATATTATATATATAGTATGTAATCTATAAAGTATTATAGATGATAATTTATGACATATATAATATATGATAATTTAAAAAATCTGCTCCCTCATTGGAGAGACTAGTCACATTCCATGCCTTGACACAGTATCAATATTTGACAGGGAAAATCCTGGCTTTGTGGTCTTAGAAGTCTCTTGGCTTCTTTCAGACACAACTTAAAAGGCTGGTTCTGGGCCTAGCTGCTGAAGAGAAAAGCCCTTTCTGTTCTGACAGGACTTACCTGAGATTCATAAACACAGAAACACTGTTAAATGTGTCCTTCTGTGATCCTGAGGGCTGAACATACTCAGAAGGCAAAAAGATTAGCATTCAGCCACAATAATATTTGTAGACATGTTGGTAAGGTAGCTTACATGACAAATGTATTTTTGAACCATAGCAGCATGTGACTAAAAACACAGAATTCCTTGTAATTAAGAAAAGCAATTGATAGGACCTTCTGTGGTTTTTCCCTCCTTGGCCACACACACTAGAGGCATCATCCTGACACAAACCTCAGGTTTGCAGGGAGAACATCCTTACTTTGACTTCCCAGTGCATTGAAATGTGCTGGCCTCCTGGGGATGTGCTAAGAGCTCGACGCAGAGCTTCAGACTCAGTCTTCCAAGCTGACCTTCCATGAGTTCCTTCCCTCACCCATGCCTGTGTGCTAAGATCCATGATTAAACACACGACATTTGAAGATGCCTTCAAGCACTAAAAGTGAACTTGGAGTAGCAGGCTGCCTAACTTCCCTTTTTTTAATCACTTGAAGTGTACCCAAAACCATATACAGTGTGCATCATGTTTAATCAGTTTGAAAGAATAATGATACACACTAACTATTTCTGGGTTATAATGGAGAAGTTTTTTGTTGGCATACTTAGCCAAAGCAGTGAGAGTTTACGTTTATGAAATCCCCCTCCCTGAACAAAAGAAAAACTAAGGCAGAAAAAAAAAGTCACAGTTCTCTTATAGCTATAATAAAAATACAGTTCTGCAACCCTACCCATTCCCTTTTTCCCCTCCCATCAATTTTTGGCCAGGAAAACTCACACATTCTCCCCCAGCATGGTGCAGCCTGAGTTGTCTTTGTAAAATAGCTGTGTGAGTAGTTGGGAACTGTTCAGTATTCAGAGGTTTTAGTGGCTGGTGCTCATAAAAATGTCACAGTGCACTTCTGCATTGAAAAGTCCTTTTATTAGAACATTCCTGAAGCCCCATTCGAACAGGTAGGCCTTCCTGACCAGAATCTTGCTGTTGGGCTTTCCCACCCATCAGCCAGCTTTAATGAGATGTGTATGACTCTCAGCCACTGGGTTTCTATCTCCCTATGGCCTCAGGGTTGCTGTGGGAAGCTGCAGCACTCCAAAGCCCTTGCAAATGTGAAGCCATCTTTAAAAACACGTGGAGGGGCAAGCTACACGACACTCCCCACAAAACATGCCTCACCCATGCCTGTGTGCTAAGATCTGTGATTAAACACAAGACATTTGAAGATGCCTTCAAGCACTAAAAGTGAACTTGGAGTAGCAGGCTGCCTAATTTCCCTTTTTTTACTAGAGATGATTGACACTCAGGGATCCAATTACTCTACTGTGGAAATACGATTTCTTGGGGGACATCAAAACGCCCCTCCTACTCCTCTATCCCCATCCTACATCTCCATTCTTTACAGAAGTACCAGGACAGAGGGTGGGTTCTCCAACCTCATCTTTGTTCCCGACAGGAATCTTTGTCTATTATTTGCTTACACCTGTGTGGCCGGACAGCCACACAGGGAGCAGAAGGCCAGGTCAGCGGAGAAGTGCGAACTGAGATCTGCAGAGGTGGGAAGTACCACCCGCCCTGCCAGCATCATTTGCTTGGCAGCCAGATCTTGCTTTGGAGGGAGGCCAGGGAGAAGCTGTGCCAAGAAGAAAGCCCTGCACAACTGGGCTTTGAGAAGCCTGCGGTGCGGAGTGTGTGAGAGCCATATTGCCACCAAAGGTTTAATGGAGTGAGACTTCCCACCCCGATCTCGTCGCTCGGTTCCCAGTACTAATTGATAGTTACCAACAGAAGAATTTCAAGGTCAGCTGAAAGATACATAAATAAAACAACTCCCCACTTTGTGTTAAGGGGAGACCATTGTTTTTTTGGCTCAGTTGTGTCTAAAGGGGTTTGACTATCAGGGCTTTGCTCAAATCCAGTACATTTTCCAGGAATGTTTTGAAAAAGTGATCATATTCCATCTAGCACAAGGTCTTTGTGTGTTTGCAGCCTGAGAATTCTGTTTCCTTCCGGATTTTGAGGCAGTTTCATTTCCAGATAGAAGAATATCCAGTTGTTAGAGATGGAATAATCACAGCCCCGTCCAGGAGGATTTCCAGCTTGGCTGGACTCTTGGCTCTCTTTCGTCTGTCCTTGCTTTGATCTTGCTACACCCTCCATTGTGGCCAGGACTCCACAAAGAGTCTCAGGTCATGGCCTGGTGCCTCATCGAGAGGTATGAACCTGCTGCTTAAGTAGGTGAAGACTGTAATTTGGGGGCTGGGAAGAGAAGGAAGATCGCTTAGTATGTTCCACATTCCCACAAAACCAAAAGCAGACTAAACAAAACCAGTGTGAAATCTCACGACTTGATGCTTGCTGTGGTTCTATTTTTTAAGCTGTAATCCATCCATTCATTTCTGTGTGTGTTTATGCACGGGATTTACAATTCCCTCCATCTTTGAAGGGAAAGAGCATGTTGGAAACTTTTTATTTTATTTTTTTTTTTATTTTTGCAAAAGTTTTGCAGGATGCAGAGGACTGTGATTTAAAAGTAGGATAGAGGCTCTGGGAGCCACATGCATGTGTGGCGCACACACAGAGTCGTGCAATGTATGAATCCCGAATCGTGGGGCCTTTTTCCCTCCTGTTTGCCGCTTTTAAGTGAAAGCGTCACACATGGTAGCATTTAGAGCCCTTTCACAGCTGAAGTGTTTCAGACACTAATGAATGGAAGTTTGGTCATGTAGTGCAGACGAGCTCTAAGACATGCTTTACTGAATGGTGTACTGTAGTGACCCGGGAAAGGAAGAGAGGTATAAATTGTGTCAGTTAGCCACCCAGACGAAATGAGGCCATGTGGAAAATGAAATCTATTAAAGTATGAAGGCTGTGATGAGCTGTTTTAAGCAGGCCGTTCTGGAAGGGTCTTCGTGTGCAGCAGGAATAAATGTTTACCTCTGCTCCCAGATCTTTTCACATACTGTCTTGGGAGACAGCGTGTAGCATTTGATAAAAGTCATCTTCTTGTTAATGACACTTTTATCAGACATGTTTATTGTCCCCGCCTTACCACCCATGTCCTGAAAGGTGCTGCTCATTTGTTAAATAAGCAACAGTTGAGAGGACTTTCTAGCTCGGAGGGCTTGCAGAACTCCAACAAATTCCAGAGCTGTAAAGCATCAGAAAAAAAAGAGGGTGAAGGAGGAGGTAGATTTATATGGCGAGGAGGCCCTGCAAAAACATATATATTGGATCATCTGTGACTGGCTGGCCCTCCATTAAATGTTTAGCTGCTGTCGACGGATTTAGTGCTGAGACTGGACAGTTACGCGGAATTTTGGTCACTGTCTCAAAATGTACTTTAATAAATGCAAGAAGGGAGGAAGTGGCTCTAGAGAGTGGTCCATTCTAGGGGTCTTCTGGGTCCACCAATGGTCTCCTATGGCCTCTGAAAAGGATTAGTGGCCACAGGAGTCCTGCCTCACACCTTTCTGATTTGATGCAAACCTGGCCTAGCTTGTTCTGTAACCATAGATGGGCTGCATGTCTGTGTCCTGGGTTTTCTTCTCTATAAAATAGGGCTATTAACAGACATGACTAATGGCATCTAGAAGGAAGGAAGGGAGGAAGGGAGGGGGGGAGGGAGGGAGGGAGGGAAAGAAGATGAGAGGGAGGGAGGGAGAGGAGAAGGAGGAGGAGAGAAGGCAAGGGAAGAGAGCAAGGGAAACGTGTCAGCTATTGTTACCAACATGTGGAGAAAGGATTTATACACATTAAGGATTCCCAGGTTTAAACTTGGAGGCAGGTTTTTAAAACTAATGACTGGCATGCAGCTGTCAGTCATTTCTTGGTGCCCAAGCTTAACACCAGACCAACAGTCTCCAGGCTGCACGTTGAATTTGCTGACCGACCACCATGATGCCAATCCTTAGGTCAACAGTAGCTAATGGCAGCTCTGGAAATTAAAAAAAAAAAAATCCTTTTACTCTTTGGTGACGGGATAGAAACCCTGGGAACTCTTATGAGGCCCAAGCCTTTGACCACCCTGTGCCACGGTGGACCCAGGCCGTCTCTGCAGAAGCCTGGGCGCACCAGCGCAGCGGTGGAGCCCGGACCTAACCCTTTGCCCTTGTATGTTGCAGGAGACTGAAGAGACATCCTCGCAAGAGTCCGCCGAGGAAGATTAGGGGGCGCCGACACTCGATTTCTACCTCAGCAGCAGTTGGATCTTTCCAAGGGAGAAGACTCTGCAGTGACCACTTAACTCTCTTAAGGCCACAGTCTATCCACTTTGCGCGGGGCAGGGCGGGACGGGCGGGCAACGGGTGGGGAGGGTGGGGCGGGAGAAATCACATAACCTTGAAAAGGACTCTATTAATCACTTTCTTTGTAATCCCTTCACAGTCCCAGGTTTAGTGAGAAACTGCTGTAAACACAGGGGACACCGTTTAACAATGCAACTTTTAACAACTGTTTTTTTTTTCTTAACCTACTAATAGTTTGTGGATCTGATAAGCAAGGGTTGGGTGGGTGAGAAAAACTGTGTGGGCTTGAATCAGTCACTGCATGCAAACCAGAGCCCTATCCCCTTGGGAACTTGGGCATTTGTATAGCAAGGGCCCTGTGTGAGGCTGGGCACACCTCACGCACCACCCACCCCACTCACGGTAGTGAACCCTCTGTTTAGAGCACCAAAGATAAGGACTAGATGATACTCTCTTTTCGTATAATCTTGTAGACACTTACTTGATGATTTTTTTTTTAACTTTCTATTTCTAAGTGAGACAAAACGCTGATGTACCCTTTCATTCAGCTAGCAGACAGGATAGGTTAAGTCCATTATTCAAAAAGGGAAGGAAGCAAAAAAAAGTTAACTCCTATATTTATGGATGTCAGACATATCAGCAGGAGTAATAAATTTACTCACAGCACTGGTTTTCAGGACTACCCCTAATTTCCAGGAAATCTACACAGCCAAGTGCCGTTTAGCAATAAATAACACTTGTGGGCCTCCAAGCTTGGGAGGAAACCAGGCAAGTAAAATTATCCTTTTTGAAATACAGTGAAAAGGTGCCACCGAAAAATGCATGATGAGCCCACCCAGATGAGGTGGGAGGAGCGAAATCTAAGTTTCTTTTGCTATATAGTTAAAGGACAATATTTTTAAAGCAAAAAAAAAAAAATAAGCTTCTCTTTCTTTCTCTCTCCATTGTGTACAGTTTCCATGAGAAGCCTAAATACCACTTACCTCAAATGAATCCTGTGTGTTACTTCAAGTAATACGTTTGGTTTTGACATAAGATGGTTGACCGAGGTGCTTTATCTTGGTTCTGTTCACCATCTCTGCATTCAAACTGCACTTTTAGCCAGAGATGCGATAATCCCCACTACTCAGTACTACCTCTGAATGCTACAATGAATTTACAGCCCCGTACTTATAACATGCTGCTAAACAAGAGCAATCAATGCAAGAGAGAAAAAAGCAAATCTTACTGGGTAGGTGCTTGGGCTATCTGCAGCTCTCTGTATACTTCAATACCAGCACAGAACCAACCTCCTTACTTCATCTTAGCATGGCTATGCATGTTTCTTTGATTTTTTTTATTAATATTTGCAAATCCTTGCTTCAGCTTTTCTGCTAGGTTACTACATTAGCTTGGAAACCTTTTTTTTAAAAAATGAAGTCGCTCCTAGGTTCTTAAGGATAATTTTCCTCGGTCATTCTGTGCATCACACACATACACATACAATTTGTCTGTAGTGTTTAAGTGTTAGCCTCCAAGTCTGTACCTCAAATGAATTGTTTAAGGAAATAGACTGATTGACGTGCAAGGACCTACCTCCAGACTTCAAAAGGAATGAACTCCTTACTTGCAGCATTTTTTTCTCCTCCAATGTTTGAAATAGTTCAAACTGCAGCTAACCCTCCTCACAACTATTTTTGTAAAAGACATATGATAGAAACACATTTTTACATACATACTTTTGCAAAAATAAATGAATAAATAAAGCCAACCTTCAAAGAAACTTGAAGCTTTGTAGGTGAGCTGCAGCCAGCTCAGCTTTTTGCCTAATGCAATCAAAAAATAAAAAAAAATAGGTGTTTGAGATTAGTTTCCTAGAAGAATATGCTTGACAGATTTTTTTCATGTATTTTACACAAATGTGATTTTTGTAAGATGTCTCAGCAGATTTATTTTGATCGCTTCTTGTGTAGAGTTTTTATGCCTTTCTCTCCTATTGAGTGTGCTGATTTTTTACCATGGTGTTACCCACTGGGCCAGGAGGTAGTTTCTCATGACGGCTTGTGTCAGTATGACTTTCAGTACCGAAGCCAAATGTAACTCAACACCATCTCTCTTCCCTGTCACTTTAGGGAGGTAGCTTCAAAGGCCACATACCTCTCTGAGACTGGCAGATCACTGACTCTTGTGAATCACCAAAGGGGCATCGGAGAGAATTAAAACTCAACATGACTGTTAACTGTGCATTAAGGAAGCAAATAAACAGTGGCTCATGAAAGTAAAAGTCCCATTCCCTATCTTGGGATGGGACTTTTAGAAACCTCAATTGGCCAGCTCATAAAAACTAAAGCAGTTCCTCAAGTTGGCCAAACTTTGGAACACCGAGCAATTTCCATCTCTGATGAAGTTACACTTTTATTTCCTGTACGTTGTACAATCAAAACACGCTACTACCTCTTAAGTCCCAGTTTACCTCATTTTTCATACTGAAAAAAAAAAGAAAAAAATAGCGCTCGTGGCCAATGGAACAGTGAGAACATCATAAAATTTTTATATATATAGTTTATTTTTGTGGGAGATAAATTTTATAGGACTGTTCTTTGCTGCTGTTGGTCGCAGCCACGTAAGACTGGACATTTAACTTTTCTGCCATTTCTGCAAGTTAGGTATGTTTGCAGGAGAAAAGTATCAAGACGTTTGACTGCAGCTGACTTTCTCCCTGTTCCTTCGAGTGTCTTCTAACTTTATTCTTTGTTCTTCATGTAGAATTGCTGTCTATGATTGTACTTGGAATGGCTTGCTTGTTGGAAATATTTCTCTAGTGGGTTATCACTGTCTGTTCTGCACAATAAACATAACAGCCTCTGTGATCCACCTGTTTCCATTCCTTTTCTGTCGCCATTTGAATAATAATGTTTGAGGCAAACAGGTCAAGAGGGGAGACATTCACTGTCATTTGAATATAGCCCCGCGTTGGTGTGGTGAATGAGCATATGTTGACATGAAGTATGTTTTAAGTCTCATTCCCTTACACACACACACACTGCACTCATCTTATCTTGAGTAGTCTGCTATTGAATTTGAATTTCACAAAGACCAGCTTGGAAGGAATGGAAAAGAGAAACAAGAACTAGCTGTTGTTTAAAAGTGAAGTCTTTGGGGGCAGGAGTTGGGGATGGGAGTGGGGCTGGAACCTACAAAGACTTTGTGGGAAAGAAACTGACATGCCAGTTATCTTTGAAGTGACATTTAGAAAGTGACATTTAATCAAGGTTTAGTGACAGGAATAAAAAATGAAAGCCACAAGGTGTTTTTGAAATTAGAGTTTGATAAGTCTATAAAAAAATTAATATATTAGCGAAAACAGAGCTACTCTCCCATGTTTGAAGTCATCTTCACTTTGACCACTAGCTTGTGAACCAGTCCAGGATTTTTCAGAAAGCCAAAGCTTATGGTGTGTACTACCGTCATGGTGACTGAAACTCTCTACTTGGCTCCTTAGATGGGATAGTTTATTCCTTAAGAAGAACTTGTCCACTCTGAGATAACTCCCATCAGAAAATATTTTATCAGACGTACCACTTGATTCACTGATTCATCCTCCCATCCAAATTTGTGACAGTGTCTACTTATATTAGGGCTGGAACCAAAGGTAATCTTTGGAAATATCACCTCCTTGGGAACATTTCACAGATAGAATACCAACAATACAGACTGAAATGTGAAAAGAACCAGGCAAAATGTTCAGGTAACAAGTTGGAAGAATTCAGAAGAGGAAAACCATTTCCTTCTGGAATATCTCCTCCATCATTAGTTCAGCCTGAAAATAGAAAATCTCACCAAGTTCATTCAAAATAACACCGTTTAAAAATAAACAAAAACCCAAATGCACTTATCCTGATAATTATTTATTATCAAGCAATAATCTCTGAAGAGAAAGTCTTTGGCTTGAAAATCAAAAAATAAATATATATGATGTTCAAGTTATCAAAGTAGATGATTAAGGTAAAATTTTATTTTCTCAAGCTGAGATTACTTCATTGCTTCTAAACAGTGAAAACACATGCATAAAGGTTAGATAAAACATATTGTAGGTTTGTATATAGGAGCATGTCCAAAAGAAATCAGCCAGTGTTGCTAAGGAACAGTGATGTCCTCATACGCACTATGTATTGTTTCAGGTAGAAAAGGTAAATGCAACTCTCACCCTACTCACAAAGAGACAAAAGTGCTGATGATGGAGAGTGATTTTGCTCTCAAAGTTGGGTGCCTTCTGCACCCCGACCAGTAACCAGGGACAAATTCCAGGTCCTCTCCTGAAGGATTTTTAAGGTCCATTCCACAAGGATCTTGGGAGGCACAAGCAATGACGTTCAGCCAGTGGACCATTTCATACAGGGGTATAGGCTGGCAAATTCAAGAAGTATAAATGGAAGCTGGTATCTCTCAAGCAAAAGGTCCTGAGTTGGATCCCAGGTCCCACCTGAAAATGCCAGGCAGAAACAGCAGTGGCCTGCACTTCCGGCCCTGCTGGGCAGAGCCTGGGAAATCCCAGAGGGAAACAAGAAGGAGGTAGAAGCAATCCAGGATGATTCCCAAAGTCACTTTTAGTCCTCCACAGGGCCACACACACACACATGTATACACACAGTAAATAAATAAGTAAAATATTTTAAAAAGAAGCGTAAATGATGCAGAAATAAAAGCAGAACTCAAGAATGAATTCAACTCCACAGGGACAGCACACGAGACAAACACAGACAGTAATGGGAACTTCAGTGATGTGAAAGCATGAGAAGCCTAAGAGAAGAGATTAGGTTAGCATGGGTGTGACGTGACTTTTTATTGAGCAAACTAAGGTAGATTATCCTTGTGAAATTGCTCCTTGGCTCTAGAAGGTCTAACCTAAAAGGGGGAAAGAAGTAAGAAAGAGTCTAAATTTCTTTGGAAGTACGTTACACAGATGGATAGCAACCAAAGCAACGACAGCAGAGGTTGTGCCTCTTGTCTCATTTAGCTGTCTGTATGAGTTGAAGTCTGCTCTCTTGCTGAAATAGGAAGGCATAGCCGAGGACTACACCACTCTAACCCAGCCATGCCTCTGTTCTGCTCTGTTCCAAAGACTCAACTGTGAGCAATGGAAAATGCCTCTGATCAGAAAGCAATAACACTTTGCATCCAGCTTACAATAATTGTGTTCTTGTTTTCTGCCAGAAATACCTACATCTACCCATTCATAAAAGCTAAGCTTTTGCCTTATTCATATCAGCCTTCCCACAGCCCACATCCTCCCTCTGTACCTAACTGAACCTAGGACCAGTTGGTCCCACGTCCCCTTTCATCTCTCATTTGATTATCTGTTTTGTCGCTCTGTGATTTCACCTATCTCGTGGCTGACTTAGACTAAACATACATTCTTGGGAACATAAAATGCAGCTTCAAGAATACTGGACCACCAGAACCTGGATCACAGGGGTACATACCTTCCTTGGAATCACAGGGCTATGGGAGAAGGGCTAATAGAATTTTAGGCCTGGTTTGTGACCCCTGAGAACCAAGAACAGAGGGGAAGAGCAAAAACCCTTGCGTACATTGCTAGGACTTTTCCTGGAATATTCAAGATCTTATCTCCTGTCTACCTGAACGATGTCTCTGACTGATGGGCCAAGTCTCGGAGGAACCTCAAGACGAGGAGCATCAGTAAGTGATGCGCTGAACAAAAGCCAAGTGAATATTGAAATTCAGGCCATTGAATCCCTTGCCAAAGCACTGGGGACCGATGGCTAGGGATACTGGACAGACCGTCCCATCATTCTGAGAGCGTGGACTGTGGGTTTGGAGCATCTGGGTTCTAGTCACAGCTCTGCCAAAGTAAAGAAGTCAATGCATGTGAAACACTTAAAAGCACTTGCCATAAATAATACGCTAACTAGTATTAATTATTATTTGTTATCTCACTTTGGCTGCAAAATAAACAGAGGTTAATTCTGCCCCCCCCCCACACACACACATACTTCCGGTCATCATTAGACTTTTGTCACAAGGAAAACACACACAGATCATAGCTAGGAAGGTGTCAGAGTTTCAAACATCATTTGAGTTGTATATTCCAAGGGCAGAAACCCTCTTTTTCCCCATGCTGTATGTACCATTGCATCTCACTGGATTTAGTTGTCTAAAGGGGTCACTCCTAAAAAATTGCAAAACACAATTGTCTTCTTATAATGACAGTTAAGCTACACCACAGACTTAGACAGAGCCTCTGATGATGAGGAGGAGGAGGAAGAGGAGGAGGTTTTCTCTCTCTCTCTCTCTCTCTCTCTCTCTCTCTCTCTCTTTCTCTCTCTCTCTCTCTCTCTCTCTCTCTCTCTCTCTCTCTCTTCTCTGTCTCTCCTCTTTGGCCTGGGCCTGGATTATTCCAGCCTCCTGATTTTGATATCCATCAAAAGTATTGCCATGTTGGAACACTAGGCTTCTTGGTGGTCCCCCCTCCTGGCTAGTAGTCTTTAACTCCTGTTCCTTCAGGCTCCAGCCTTCAGCTGCCGCCCACCCACCTCTTCCAGCTTAACCAGCTGCACTTCCACAGCCAGCCTTTGCACCTCATTAGCCTTCTTCAAGCCACCTAATTGTCCCCTCCTCCACTGAATTTAGATATCCCATTTGTGCCCTAGGATACTGAAGGGAAGCCAAGGATGCTGGGTGCCCTTTGTAAGGAATAAGAAAATGCTTAGTTCAAGAGGGGAAGAGAAAAAGAACGGAAACAGGAAGGCAGATCTTTCCTGCTTTCAGTTAGTTCTCCAGAATGATTGAGCAGATCTTTGCCTACATTCCCACATCCTTGACCAGGCCAATAGTTCCTAGGTTCAAAATTAACAGCTTAAATTAGCAAGAATTCCTTCAGCAGCGAATGGCAGTCAACCTCATTCAAAATGGCTAAAGCCCAAAAACTGATCACTGATACACACTGACATCCAAGTATGTCTTAACTCAGGGACCCAACAATGTAGTCGGACATTTGACCCTATATTATAGACACCAGAATGTGGTCATTTGGTTGAGCAGCCCCAAGGGACACACTGAAAGAAGAGCTCTACTAGATCCAACTGGTGGTCTACACTGTAAACAAACTGTCTTGATTCAGAACATTCTCAAGGGCCACTAGAGTTGACAGCATAGTTCAGCTTTTCGTGTCTTGGCTCCATTCGAAAATAGGTTCTTTTTTAGTGGTCCTAAGATAGTGATAGACACACACACACACATACTCTTGGTCTAGCAAACTCTGCAAAAAAGTGTTCCTCTTTCTCCATTTCTCCAACCTTTGCAACAAAAACTCAGGTGGTCAATATAGTCACCACTGTGGCCATGGGTAAGAAGATGATGCATGGCCAGATATGGGTCTCATATCTCTCCTCAGAGTCAAATCTTAAAAAGGGAGCTTCTTTTGTAAGTGAAAAGAGGGAAAAGAGGAAGCAAACTCCACCAGAAACACGAAATCATCGCACTCTACAGGAAGTCCAGGTGCACCCTCTGGAAAAGGAAATGGATGTAGAAAAGAGGAAAGGCAGTTGCCACCGCAGGCGTCACTGAATAAGAAAACGGCATGGGGAGGGCATGGAGCAAGCCTCTGACATCACACACCTTACCATGAACCGGAGTGGGAGACGGGCATCCTGAGTGCGGCTGCTGTGCCTGCGAGTTCACAGGGACAGAAAGAAACTTCCTTGCAAGACAAGGAGACTGCGGCATCTTGCTGCATCCTGGTTCAGCCTGTCTTGACTGGAGCAGAGGGCAGCGGTTATCTTGTAGTTTTATTTTTTGATAGAAGTCACACTCATTCTCACAAATTTCATTTCTTTACATCTTCAACACTGACAGCTGCTAGAGCACGTGTCATATTATTATTGTTGTTGTTTTCCTTTTAATGGCGGATTAGTTTAGGTTCGTAGAGCATGAGTAACTTTATTAATTTATTTTATTTTAATTTTACAAACATATTGAGTATGTACCCCTGCTTCCCTACATTCCCCCTCCCCCCCATTTCCCTCCCTTCCTTTCATCAATCCATTTCACTACTCCTAACCTTCCTGCCTGCCAACTTCTATGGGCCCCAGGGTTCCCTCTGGCTTATCGATTCTTGTGGGGGGTTCAGGCCTCTGTGGCATACCAAGTTGTCCCTCTTTGGGCCAACCCACTGATAGGGGCATTTCTCTTCACTCATCGAGGTTTAGACCCCAAGGTTTCCACTGTATGTTCTTATCTCTCTTGAGTTTCTCTGTAGTCTATGGGGGCCTGTTGGTGTGTCAGTCATTATGCTGGTCTGGTAAGGACACGCCTCACTACAGTGAGTTTCCTGGATGCAGTGGTACTGCCTTGAATGGGATGCCTTGTCCAATGGTGAACCTTCCCATCTTTAGATTTTCACAATCTTACTGCCCTCTCTTCCTCAAGGCTCCCTAAGCCTTAGGATGGAGAAAGATTAGGATGGCCTAGCCCAGCCCAACCACCCCGGAGCCCCATGCGTCCCGGCGGCGAGCACCCAGGCCGACTCCGGCTTGGCCTGCGCCCCGGCCCGGACGACCCCAGCCCCCTCCGCGCCGCCCTGCCCCCGCCCGCCGCCCGCTGCCCAAGGTGAGAGAGAGAGAGAGAGCCCAGCCCAGCCCTACCACCCCGGAGCCCCACGCGTCCCGGCAGCGAGCATCCAGGCCGACTCGGGCTTAGCCTGGGCCCCGGCCCGGACCCAAGCCCCTCGCATCCTCCCGCCCCGTGTGCCTCGCCACCCCCCTAGGTCCCAGGTGAAGAATTCTGCCATTGAGCCAGCGAGCGAAAGAGCCCAGCCCAGCCCCGCCCCCCACCCGGGAGCCGCCCGGACAGCAGCACCGCACCACGCGGCCACCTGCTTTGTCCCCGGGGCCCCGCCCCCCTCCGCGCCGACCTTCCCAGGTGAGCCAGCAAGCCAGAGAGCCCAGCCCAGCCCCGCCCCCCACCCCGGAGCTGCCCGGCCAGCAGCACTGGGCCGCGCGGCCGCCGGCTTAGCCCCCGGGGCCTCGCCCTGGACCCCAGCCCCTCGCACCCTCCCGCCCCCGCGCACCTCTGCCCCCCACCAGGTCGCAGGTGAAGAATTCTGCCATCAACATCAGACCCTCTGCCTCTCTGGCCCACCGGGGACCTATGCATGTGGTCCACGGAAGACACACTGCTACTCAGAATTCAATAGAGCCCAAAGGAAACTCAAGCAAAAATCTAAGGAACAAGGAAACACAGGCCATACATCTGGACTCCACTACAATTATTATATCACGTGGGCGAGTTTCTTCTCATCCAGCCCAAAGATAAGTAAACTTTTTCTTTTCACCTTACTGATCCTTTAAAGTATCAATGCTGTAGATCAACTTTCTCATACAGCCACCCCACAACATACAACTCCAGGGATTACACCACTCACCCCCACATTTCACCAAGATACTAAATCGTAAAAAGTGCACTACCAAACTAATATTCACCCCCTGGTAACATAACCTGACTTAACTGACATACTAACAGCCTATTAACCTCATCTAGGATATAACAATAACAATACACAAACATACCCAATCCAAGGCAAGCACTAGTAATAACTGGCAAGCGTAACAATACCAACTACGTTGATTCAGTGAAAAACACACAGAAAATGAAAGGTCCTAAAAAACAAAACAACAACGTACAAGTCAAAGTGCAGATCCACAAGAAATAAAACCCAAGAAGACCAATCTCCTGCTGAAAGAATCAATCCCATAATGAGGGATTCCGACCAGAACAAATCCACAGAAAATAGCCATGAAAGCCAGACCCAACATAACGACTTTCAGAGTATGATCATTACCATGATTAATACTATGAAAGAGGAAATCCGAGAAGAGTTAAACAACCGTATCAACCACTTTGAACAGGAACACAACAGGCACTTGGAGGAGTTGAGAAAAACAGTTCAAGAAACAAAAATAGGTATGGAGCAATTAAAACAGTCTCAGGCAGAGTTTAAAATTGAACTAAAAGACAAGTTATCTTCAACCCAAACACAACAGAGAGTCTTATCAGCAGAACAAATGAGGCAGAAATAGAATTTCAGATCTTGAAGACAAAGTGGGAGAATTAACCAGCTCAATGGAAGAGATTGTTAAAGCCAAAAAGATACTGGAGAGGAACATTCAAGAGATATGGGACACCCTGAAGAAGCCTAACATGTGCATTCATGGAATACCAGAACAAGAATCCCAAAATACAACACCGGAGGAAATATTTCAATTCATCATAAATGAAAACTTCCCACAACTAAAGATGAGAGGCCTATCCAAATACAAGAGGCATTTCACACTCCAAACAGATATGACCAAAATAGAAAATCGCTACAGCAAATAATAGTCAAAACACTCCACATTCAAGACAAAGAAAAGGTGCTGAGAGCTTCAAGAGAAAAAAAGCAAGTCACTTTTAAAGGTAAACCTATTAGAATAACAAATGACTACTCAATGGAAACAGTAAAAGCAAGAAGAGCTTGGAGAGACATACTTCAAGTATTAAATGAGCAAAAATGCCAACCCAGACTGATATACCCGGCAAAACTATCTGTCATGATTGAGGGAGAAAGAAAAGTTTTCCAGCACAAAGACAACTTGAAGGGATACATGTCTACCAAACCAGGCCTTCAAAAAATCCTAGAAATGATATTCAAGCTTGAAGAAAAGAACAAGCATATCCAGGAGGACAGAAGGGAAGTATAATACCACCAAAACATAAATATCAAACAACATGCTTACAAAGTCTACTAAACATAAAAAATGTCCAGAATTAAAAATAATTTCTCCATTATAACACTAAATGTCAATGGTATTAACTTGCCGATTAAGAGACACAGATTACAAACTTGGATTAAAAACCACAATCCAACAACCTGCTGCCTTCAGGAAACTCATCTCACCACAAAACATAGGCGCATCCTAAGAATGAAAGGCTGGTCCAAAATCTTGCAAGCTAATGGAACCAGGAAACAGGCAGGGGTAGCAATTATGCTTTCAGACAAAGTGGACTTCAAACCATAAGAGACACAGATGGATACTACATTTTAGTCACAGGTACAATTCAACAGGAAGACTTCACAATACTGAACATTTATGCACCCAATACGGGCCCCTCCACATTCATTAAGAAAACCCTATGGTGCCTAAAGCAAGAAATCAACCCCCAAATGATAATTCTTGGGGACTTCAACACCGCCCTCTCAACATGGGATAGATCAACAGGTCAAAAGCTTAACAGAGACACTTTGGAACTTAATCAAACACTGAAAGAAATGGACCTTACAGATCTCTATCGAACTTTTCACCCACGCACAAAAGAATACACATTTTTCTCAGCTGCACACGGAACTTTTTCCAAAATAGATCACATATTGGGCCACAAAACGAATCTACACATATACAAAAAAGTTGAAATTCTAACCTGTGCCCTATCAGACCACCACGGCCTAAAGCTGGACATCCACAACACAACAAACAAGAGAAAATACACTAACTCCTGGAAACTTAACAATATGATGCTGAATGAGAACTGGATTCAGGAAGAAATTAAAAAGGAAATTCAAGATTTCCTGAAAGTGAACGATAATGAAAATACAACTTACCAAAATCTCTGGGACACAATGAAAGCTGTTCTAAGAGGTAAGTTCATAGCTCTTAATGCCTACATCAAAAAAATGGAAACATCAGAAGTAAATAACTTAATGATGCAGCTTAAGGCTTTAGAGAAACTTGAGCAATCTGATCCCAAAAGTAGTAGAAGAGAAGAGATTAGCAAAATAAGGGAAGAAATATCTGAAATCAAGACTAAGAAAATTATAGAAAAAATCAACCAGTCAAAAAGCTGGTTCTTTGAAAAAATCAATAAGATAGATACACCCCTACCTAAATTAACCAAAAGCAAGAGAGAAAAAACCCAAATTAACAAAATTAGAAATGAACATGGAGTAATCACTACTGATACCCAAGAAATCCAGAGAATTATAACATCATATTTCGAAAACTTATACTCAGTGAAGTATGACAACACACAAGAGATGGATGAATTTCTAAGTAAACACATCTTACCTAAATTGGATCAGGAAGTTGTGAATTACTTAAATGACCCTATAGCATATAAGGAAATTGAAGAAGTAATCTCAAATCTTCCCACCAAAAAATGTCCTGGACCAGATGGATTCAGCACAGAATTCTACCAGACATTTAAGGAGTCAATAACACCAATACTCCTTAAACTGTTCCATCAAATAGCAAAGGAAGGAACACTACCAAATTCCTTCTATGAAGCTAATATCGTCTTAATCCCAAAACCTAATAAAGATTCACTTAAAAAAGAAAACTATAGGCCGATCTCTCTGATGAACACAGATGCAAAGATTCTCAACAAAGTCTTAGCAAATCGGATTCAAAAACGTATCAAAAAGATCATTCACAGGGACCAAGTAGGCTTCATCCCCGGCACACAAGGTTGGTTCAACATACGAAAATCAATAAATGTAAATCATCATGTAAACCAGTCCAAAGTCCAAGACCACATGATATTCTCGATAGATGCAGAAAAAGCCTTTGACAAGATCCAACAGCCTTTTATGATCAAAACGCTAGAGACAGTAGGAATGGAAGGAACCTTTATCAATATAATAAAAGCTGTATACAACAAGCCCACAGCAAGGATTATGCTCAATGGGGAACAATTGGAAGCATTCCCACTTCGATCAGGAACTAGACAAGGCTGTCCACTCTCACCACTTCTACTCAATATTGTACTTGAAGTCTTAGCTGAAACCATAAGACAAGAAAGGGACATAAAAGGGATTTAAATCGGCAAGGAAGAAGTCAAGCTATCCCTATTTGCAGATGACATGATCTTATACCTGAGGGATCCCAAAAACTCCACCAGTAAGCTCCTGGAACTAATTGAGAAGTTCAGCAGGGTGGCAGGATACAAAATAAATGTGCAAAAATCAGAGGCCTTCCTATATGCTCAGAATGAAAGAAGTGAAAAAGCCCTGAGAGAAACAATCCCATTTACTATAGCCCCTAAAAAAATGAAATACCTTGGTATAAACCTAACCAAGGAGGTAAAAGACCTTTACAATGAAAACTTTAAAACCCTAAAGAAAGAAATTGCTGAAGACATCAGAAGGTGGAAAGACCTCCCATGCTCCTGGATTTGCAGAATCAACATTGTAAAAATGACCATCCTACCAAAGGCAATATACAAATTCAATGCTATACAATTAAAATCCCAAAGCAATTCTTTAAAGAAGTTGACCAAATATTCTCAAAATTCATATGGAGGCACAAAAGACCCAGGATAGCAAAGACAACCCTGAGTAACAAAAACACTGCTGGAGGTATTACCATACCAAACCTAAGTCTATACTCCAAATCCATAGTTATAAAAACAGCCTGGTACTGGCTCCAAAATAGACACAAAGATCAATGGAAAAGGGTTGAAGATCCAGATATAAGCCCACAAAAATACAGCCATTTGATCTTTGACAAAGGGGCCCAAAGAATCCAATGGAAAAAGAATAGCATCTTCAACAAATGGTGCTGGCAAAACTGGATCTCCACATGCAGAAGATTAAAGCTGGACCCGTACTTGTCACCATGTACAAGACTTAATTCCAAATGGATCAAGGACCTTGATATCAGACCAGAGACTATAAAAATCATAACTGAATGGATAGGGAACTCCCTTGAGCTGATTGGGCTAGGCCAACATTTCCTAAACAGACATCCAATGGCACAGTCACTGCTACCAACTCTCAACAGTTGGGATCTTGTGAAATTAAAGAGCTTCTGTTCAGATAAAGAGATTATAACGCGAGCTCAAAGGCAACCCACAGAATGGGAGAAAATCTTCACTAACCACACATCTGATAGAGCTCTACTGTCCAGAGTGCACAAAGAACTTAGAAAATTAAACACCAAGGAAACCAACGGCCCAATTAAAAAATGGGCCCTGGAACTTAAAAGAAATTTTACCAGGGATGAAATTAAAATGTCTAACAAATATTTTAAAAAATGCTCCACTTCTTTAGCCATCAAAACCTCCCTGAGATATCATCTCACCCCGGTCAGGATGGCAAAAATCCACAATACAAACAACAACAAGTGCTGGAGAGGATGTGGAGAGAGGGGAACTCTGCTACATTGCTGGTGGGAATGCAGGCTCATACAGCCATTCTGGCGACCCGTCTGGAGATTCTTAAAGAAATTAAAGATTGAAATGCCATATGACCCTGCTATTCCACTTTTGGGAATAACCCCCCATGCAGCAGAGGTTCACCTCGATAGCACCAGCACGACCATGTTCATAGCAGCACTGTTTACAATAGCAAAGTCATGGAATCAACCTAAATGTCCAACAGTTGACGAGTGGATAAGGAAACTGTGGTACATCTATACAATGGAGTACTACTCAGCCATCAAAAATGATGAATTACTGGAATTTGCTGGGAAATGGATGTCATTAGAAACAATTATATTAAGTGAAGTATCCCAAACCCAGAAAGTTAAGCTCCGTATGTACTCCCTAATAGGTGGCTCCTAGTACCAAACTCACCCAGCCCACATTGAGACACTCAAGGGTAAACCTATGTAATACAGTAATTGCGAGGATTGTGAACAGGAGGGATGGGGTAGGAGGGCCACACCAGACACAAGGAGAGAGGGGACCATGCTACAGCAGAGAAAATCGGCCTCCAAGGAATGCAAGTAAGTAATGTGACACCTGGTTAAGTTCACAGACGTTCGTTCCTGATCATGTACAACTGAGGGGGTATGATCTCACCAGAAGGGGAGGGCATATAGTCTGGCAGATGAAAAGTGATCATTTTGCAAATGGGTGACTGATCCCTCCATCACCGAGGTTTCCTGCTTTTATTACATCTACCCTTGAATGTGCTGTTATAACAAGACTCCAGTTTAACAGTTTTTTGTCTCTGACCAGGGGGTGACATACAGTGCCCAGTAGGATGGAGTGAAGGGCATTGCAGGAGCAGCAAAACTGCAAAAGAAAATCAACAAACCACAATCCAGAACTTCAGAGACTCTATATCATCCACATAGAACTAAGCCAGCCTAATCTCCCCCCATCCTGAAGCTCAGGGACATTTGCGGAAGAGGGGGCGGTAAGATTGTAAGAGCAAAAGGATGGGAGGAGCAATGATTTGAAGAGTCTCCACACTAGTTAGGGCTGAAGCAATCATAATAGGACTTTGCATGCCCTGCACCATGTCCATCACACTATAGACCTCACAAAGTCTAACATCAGCTAAAGGCACCAAGATCCTTGGAGGCAAGGGATTGACAGCCACAGTAGTGTTCCTATGCTTAAGGGGAACACGAGAAAGGGTTCAGGGAAATGCCACTGGGTCTTTTTATGTCATCAGAAAGGAGGACCAAGAGGAGAGTTAGGCATACACAATAAAGGACTGTCTGGGAATTGGGGGGGAGGCACTGGGAGATGGGGAGGGAGGGAGGGGGAGCAGGGGGTTCGGGGGGAGAGGAGGGGGGAAGGAACTGGTCTACCTATTAAGTTTGTATGAGCGGAAATAATAATAAAAAATGTTTAAAAAAAAAGATTAGGATGGCCTGATTCTGGGTAAGCATTGCTGGGTCACTGGTACTCTACATCATGGCTGGCCATTGTTGTCCACTTCATTGCTCTTTTGTTGGCCTAGGCTCCATCCTATCAGGGTGTTGAGATTCCTTTTTTGGGGGGTGGGGGGATGTTGAGATTCTCTATCTCTGTTGTAGAAGAAGACTTCTAGGCTGAGTGCTAAGGGCTCTTCAAATCTATGAGTATAATAGTAGTTACTCATGAGTAACTTTGAGAGGCAGAGTTTATATTGACGGGCTGGCTTACAATGCAGGCCCCAAGCTCCCTCCTCTAGACTAGGCATGCTGTTGAGTACCCTGTGCAAACTCTGCAGCATGCACCCCTATTTTGGAGGCATAGCTCTGATTTGTTAACTCTGTCTTCCTAGGATAACTTTGAAGTTTGGGGAACTGGCTTCCCCAGAGGACAGTACCTCCAGTCTGACTTGTCACACCCCATCAGTAGGGAATCTTCAGTTGTACTTGACTGGCTATCCCACTGGGCAGCCCACCCTATGCACCAGCAGAATGGACAGGTTAACAGATTTAAGAAGCAACAGTCACTTGCACAGCACATAGGCTGTAGGATTCACAACAGGCGACTTCAGAGTCCTGTCCCTTATCTTCAGTGTAGTCCCCAAACCAATGGCGGCACAAAGTTCCCTGTGCCCTGTCCCTTAAATCAGGCACTGAATATGTTGATGTATGGCCTTTATTTATTTACAGCAAGATACATTTAGCCATAAGGCAACTACATTTAGCTGAATCTTTCATGAATTTAATACTATTATAAAAAAAATCTAAATTCAACCAGCTAATGAAAATGTTCTACTTATCCAAACCCACAAGCTTTCTTGTGTTCTCCACAGAGCTCATTATTTCAAGATCTTCGAATACCTCTAAAATGGGTATGTTACATCTTTACCTCTGCAGCCACTCCTGCTTTCCCAACCGCCATCATCTTTGACTTGCTCCACATCTAACTCTTTCAGGATCCACAGAAGGGTCATCCTATTAAATCCAGTATTATGGGTACAGTTCACAGTCTTTCCTCTGGCCCAGATGGGTAGAACGTTCTGGCTCCTGTTTCCTTTTCAGCTGCATCTCTCTTTCTTACGCTCATCGGACTTGCTAACATGGTATGGAATTCACTGTTCTCAGTCTTAGAATCTTCAGTGCTTTCTCTTGGACTCTACTACCCAATATCTGAATCTCTTCCATTTTTTTTTTAGCCCCTTCTCCCCCGGGTCTCTCTGCAAAAGTCTTTCTATAGGAAACCTGGAAGCCCTTCGCTCACACCTGATGTGCACACTGTTAGGTCCAGGTGAATCTTCCAGTATCCAATTTCTTCTAGCACCCTGGACTTCTCCATGGACCATGATTCCTGACTGTTGGTTTGCAATGTGTCCCCTGGATCATCAGGTAGCCTGTCTTCCCATTGGCTTTTCCAAACTGTCACCACAGTAGCAGATACAACAGTCCCGCTAAAACTACTGCAGTGAATGAAACCCATGCCTAGTTTCTACCAGGCAGAGAGATTCTTCTTTAGGGCAGCCCATCGCATGGTCTTGCCCTGGGTCCCTCCCACCCTTGGGGGAGGAGCTGCTGATCTATTCTTGGACCTCACTTTCTCTCCCCTGTGCTGGGCTCTGGTGCCCCAAATCTCTCTCTCTCTCTCTCTTGCTTGCTCGCTTGCCTTCCAGTCACTTCCTTGACATAGTCAATATAGCTCTCCTCTGATCCATTTCTAAGGGTTCAACTTTCTGCCAGCACGTCATCTTGAAAAAAGTATGTAATAAACAAATAAATTGACAACAGCTGTTCGGCAGACAAACACCTAGCTCGGTGTCTCAGATGTCTTGTAGACTTGAAACAGGCAAGGATGCTCTAGACTACTCACTCAGCATCTAACAGGACTCTTTTTCTTTTAATTCTCTCCTTTGCTCCCAACTTTTGAGATTCAGCTCTGGTTGTTTGGAGGTGCATGTGATTTAGGTGAGACCATTTGATATGGTTTAACCTGATTTGTGAATCCCAGACACAACTGAAGGGAAGTCTGTGAGGTTTAACATCAGCACATCTCTGCAGCTCGTGAAAGCATGAGCCCTTTCATTCTGGAAGCATCCAGGGCAGTGGGACACTGGCTGTAACTTAAGAGGGAAAGAAAGAAAGAAAGAGAGAGAGAGAGAGAGAAAGAGAGAGAGAGAAGAAAGAAAAAAAGAAAGAAAGAAAGAAAGAGAGAGAGAGAAAGAAAGAAAGAAAGAAAGAAAGAAAGAAAGAAAGAAAGAAAGAAAGAAAGAAAGAGAAAGAAAGAAAGAGAGAGAGAGAGAGAAAGAAAGAGAGAGAAAGAAAGAAAGAAAATAATGGAAGAGCAGAACTGCTCACAGAAGGCCCTTGTTCTGGTCGTGGCTCTACCACTCTGGAAGTGTGAGAGGCTTAGACAAAGCTCTGAGGTTCGCTGTCCCTAAGTAGACAGACAAGGGTATTTGGATCTGATCTTGTAACATTCTTTCTAGCGTGAAATTCTGTGTGGCTAAGATGTCCACAAAGCTTAAACACAGAGGCGCTCGTTCATAGCAATGAGAGCTGGAAATAAGAGCCTGTAAAGAAACAGTCCTAGGCGGGGGGGGGGGGGGACGCGCCTGACTCTGCCAGGTGTCACCTGAGCACATCCCCCAGCATGGTTCCAGATAGAGAAATGGGAGCCTCCTGGACTGAGGTAGAACCTACCCGAGTTAAAGCCAACGAATAACAAAATAGAAACTCATTGGCAGAGCAGGAATTTATGAGAGAGCTGGCTTATTTCAAAGTCATATATATGCATTTGTTTATGCTTACATGGATATATAGGCAGATATGAATCCACTTATGTGTATATTTTGTATATTAGATATTTAGGTTAACTCTATTAGATATTTTATGCATTTTATAACATTACATATAAGAGATGCCTTTTTTTACACCTAAGTGAAGATAAAATATTTATTCATAATTAAATAAAAAATGAAATGATAATATAATTCTAGCCAAAGGTTGGAAAGCAAGTATGGCTATGTAAATAAAGCATAAACATTACAGAACCTGAGTAAATGAAAGATAGTATTCTGCTTCTAATAGACAAGACAGGTGATGGTTACTGTTAATGGTCAACTTGACATGTAAAAGGTAAGTCTTCAGGCGCTCCTGAGAGGGAGTCTCTAGGTTAAGGTTGGCCTCTCGGCATACCTGTGAGGGATTGTATTGATTGCTTTAACTGACATGGGAAAATTCAATCCTTTGTGGGTAGCACGATTCTGTGAGCTTAGGGACCAAAGATGGAGATAGCAAGCAAGTAACCAGGTGTGCACTCCATTCTTACTGTGAATATGATGTGACCAGCTGCTTCAAGTCTCTGACACTCTAAATCTGCAGCAGTGATAGACAGTAACCTGGAATTGTCAGCCAATTAAACCGTTCTTCCCCAAAGTTACTTGGGCCAGGTATTTTGTTGTAGCAAGATGAAAAGTAAATAAACATGGTATAAAGTTTTGACCGGCATTGTTTCCACTTCTAACTAAACATGTCTCTGGAGCATCTTCTGAATGGAAGATATCAATGTAACCTACTTTAAAAAGGTGCTTTTCTTTAGAACAAAAAAGAAATAGGTGTCATATGGAAGGTAGACATTTTGATTCTGCGCCTAGTCTCACATGAACCAATCCTCTCACAGTTATTTTAATAGCATCCTGAAAACCATTCTCTCTCCAAGGTATAGAGACTGAAAACCAAACTTCGCACATAATGATGAAACACATAAGCTATCAATGTAGAATAATTCTCTACTTCTTCTTATTCATTATTCCTTATTATTCATTCATCCCAAAGAGATTGTTCAAAAGAATTATTTTGCTCTCTTTGATTTGTTATGCCTTTGCCTGTCATATAACTTGAACTAAAAAAAAAAAAGAATCAAATCTTATCTAATTTCCCACTAGTCAGACAACCATACCTCTCATGTTAAAGGTTAAGATTCTTGCCAAGAGAATTACTGTGGGTAACACTGAGCATGTAAAGAACTGTGACATTCCAGCTAGCATCCAAACTGTGTGATCAGCAAAGGAAGGAAGCCAAAGAGAAAGCTTGAACTGGAGTTCCCTGTGAATCATGGCTTGTAGATGTAAAAACACCACACACACACACACACACACACACACACACACAGTGCTTAGGGGAAGTGTGTAGGGGAGGAGTGGCAGTGTTTATACAAGATGACGCCACAGCAATGTGCCAGGTACTGTGGGATATGCAGAATCCCCATCTAGGCAGTGTGGTTTTCCAGACATATCCCCAGCAGATGCATAGTAGAAACTCCAGAAACATCCAACAAAAGACCTGTGCAGAAAAGAGTTTTACAAATCAGCAATGTTAAAATCACAGTACCACACTACCTGAGGAACCAGGAACCAGTTACTATGGCAGCAAGCTCTGGCACCCCTGAACAGCTGGTATTTTCTGGAAATATCACAGCAAGTTCCAGCAGGTGAAATAGATCAGAGCTGAGACTCTGACATTGACTGTGTCAGAAAACCATGTCCTACCATGAAGATTTCATGAACTTCCTGAAACAAAAGTCATTTACACTCCAAATGAGCAGACTGAAAGGGAAACTAGAGAGAAGGCTGGAGGCAAGGCAAGCAGATGACACTGACAAATGTTTGTCAAAGAGCTTATGCACAGCTGTCCCTTTGCTCTCTACACTTTCCACTGCAGCAAATCTGTCAACAGGGGCCTGTGTAGTTCTGTGGAATATCCTAGTGAGTACAGCTTCCTTTCTGAATTTTAAAGGACATGGGTATGCATATCAAATTCAAATCACTGATGAAGATTGATAAGCAGAATTTATTCAATAGAGTTTATGTTAGCTGAATGAATATTTATATTGGGGGATTGGGGTCTTTCCAATCCATAGGTTAAATGCAGATGTTTTCAATTCATGTGCACTGACAGTAGATATGTAATAAGTTCTTCAATAATCCATAGAAAGCTGAGCACAATAGCTACTATGTAATAAGTGCTCAATAAATGTTAGCTATTATTGTTTTCGATATGAAATATTTAAAGTAAATAAATACAAAATGTTTTCTAAGTCATGTGCACCCTTTAAATCAACAATACAAGCTTATGGTGAAAAAGCAAATAGCTTGCACAAACATGTAATGAAAAACAACAGTGACTTCTCCCACCCCTGCATGCCCACCCTGTGCTTCGGATGCAACCAATTGCCTTGAACTCGGCTACTCCATCCTGTGGTTGCCTGCACAGTCCTCTGAGTTCTAGACAGAAATCTGTTATCAATTAGTGCATCCAAAGCATTATCAATCGGCATCTTTCCATGGTGGATGTGGGTTTGGAGCTCTCAAGTCCTTCAAGGACTTGTTCGCTCAACAAATTAGTTTTGAATACCAACTGAGCAAAGCACGAGAGAGGCAGGAGGGTAACACAGGGATCAACACTGAAACGAGCCATGCCAGCAAGAAGCTCCTGTTCTAGCGGGGAATTGAGGTGCAGAGAAGTACAGTGCACAGCATGTCGGTGACTGTGCATTCCATGGGGAAATCTGAGTAGAGGCAAAGAACACACGCGGAGAGAGGCCATGGCTTAGGCAGGTCAAGAATGCCACCTAGAGAAACTGGCATTAAAGCAGCCTCTACTCTTGGCAGTTTTCTCATGTTGTTTCTGGAATATCTTCTTTACCTATGTTTTCTCTATTTTTCTAACTCTGATGGTTTAAAGTTCTAGGATCTTAGGCATTCTTCCTTGTCTTTTTCTGTCTTCATATTTTCATTCCATTCTCTGGAAGTTTCTTGTTTTGTTTTCTCAACTTAGAACTTTTTAACTCTTGGGACTGGCATGTAGACGTCTTTTCTTTAACTCTTAAAAGTCATTTCTGAACTCTAAGCTTGGTACATATTCCCATATGCTGATGCCATATGTCTGAAGAGACAGATGTCAATCACTGAATCATAGGATCTCTCTGCTTCTAGACCTGAGCCTGGAATGCCAGACTCTTGTCTCCTGGGATTCTTCAGGGACAACCTGCTTTCTTTTGCTTCAATATGCAGTCAAAGCAGCTATCGGAGCTGCTAGATATGGGTTGGGGAGATGGCTCAGGGGTTAGAGGCTTTGTCTCACAAGCAAAAGGATCTGAGTTTAGATCCCCAGATCCCATATAAAATTGCTGAGCAGAAATGGTGGTGGTGATTTGAAATTCCAGCCCTGGAAGGCAGAGCCTGGGAAAACCCAAAGCAAAGCAGTAAGGAGATAGGCAAATTCAAGATGATTCCTGATGTCATCCATGGGCCTCCACGGAAGCACACACTTAAGTGCCTTTTTCTACACACACAACAAATAAAGACCTGCTAGATATGTATTCCAGAAATGTGGAGACATTTCTTATTTCCTATGGAGTCCAACTCTATTCTTTCTGTCCTCATAAGTTACACATTTTATGGGTTGTACCTTGATTCCAAATAGTCTAGATTCTAAATCAATACATTAGTTCATCATCTTTCTGTATATAAATATGTATAGTTTTTGAAAGTATTTGTGATTATTACAATTTAATCTCACATATATAAGTAAGTGTAGAACTTCTTGTTCACATATTTTTCTAAAACATATGTGTACACAGATCTGTTTATTTGTATATATGCATATACATATGTGTGTTATAGCTTATATATGAAATATCTCCAAAGCTCATATGTTGAAGACTTGGCTCACAGTGTGATGTTCAGAGGCAGAACTTTGAAGAAGTATTTGCATCATGAAGGCTCTGACTTAACCCATGGATCAACCCATTAAGAAATTCATAACTTGACTACAATGTCAGGAGGTAGTGAATACCAGCAGATGAGCCTGGTTGGGGGAGGAAAGTCACTGGGGCCCTGAGAGTCATTGGGGGCCCTGAGAGTTCTTGGGAGCACTAAGGGTTTGTCTTGTGCCTGGCCTCCACCTACACTTCTGCTTCACCACGAAGTGAACAGCCTTGTTCCACTGCCTCTTTCCACCATGACAGTCTGTCTCGCCACAACCCCAGAAACAATGGTGTCATTGGTCACACACTTCTGAAGCCTCCAAAACAGTGGACCAAATAACACCTTTCCCCCTTCAAGCTGTTTCTCAGCGACATTGTGCCACAGTGGTTAAAAACTGGCATCATATGGATATGTGCACCTGAGTGTGCATGAATTGCTGTTCCACCATTGCATTATGTTTGCAAGAAAGAGATGTAAACCCAAGAATCATTTCTAGAAGCTGGACATGATGGCTTATAACTGCAATCCTAGCACTTGAAAGGCTGAGACAGAAGGATTGCTGTGAGTTTAATGACAGCCTAGGATATATCACAAATCCCAGGACAGCCTGGGCTACAGGGTGAGACCTGGCTCAAGAAAATAAACAAACAAACAAACAAATAATTAAAGAGGACTATTCTTCATGTTAAGTATATAAAGTCCTAAATATTGTGTTTTCAGGTGAAGTAGAAGACTTCATTGGAAACTTCAAGAAAACTAGAGTTCAGATTTATCTTAGGGACAAGGAAGTGATTACAGAAGGTGCTTAAGAGAATTTAGACAAACAGCCAGAGTATGAAGGACCATGTAGGCAAGTTACAAAGTTTGCTACTTCTTCTCTGATTTGTAAGAAACCACCTAATGGTTTGAATGAGGAATGATTTGATTAGATGTACAATTTAGAAAAATCACTGATTGTGACAAGAAGAGATGAGTGGAAGGCAAACCGAAGGCAACAGACTACGATCAGCCAGCAGGTTGGTGACTTCAAGGAGCCTAGCAGAGATCAATGCAACTGAGGGGGGTGAGGGATGGAGACAGAGAGCAGAGGACCAATTTGAGAGCCAATGGGAAAGAACTGGAGAGTCTTGTCTTGGCACTTGTCAGAAATAACAGCAGGAGGAAGAAAAATGTGTTCAGATGATCCTGGCTCAGCTAAGCAGTGGGTAACAGTTGATTCTTAAAGTAGAAAACATGGAAGACATGGCAGGTTAAGAAGCCGAGGGGCTGGCAAGATGACTCAGTGGACAAGCGGCCTGCCAACAAATGTAGTGATCTGAGTTCAATCTCTGGAAGGAAGATGGAAACAGCTAATTCCTGAGAGCTGTCTTATGATCTACACCAGTGCACTATGGCATGGATGAGCATGTTCTCCCAATCTCTCTCTATCTCTCTCTCTCTCTGTCTCCCTTCTCCTTCCCTCATAAATAAGTGACTAAATAAAATATTAAACAAAAGAAAATCCGAAAGGCGGAAAGGCAAGACTGGAAGCCAGAACCCAACTCATATGCTAAGATATACCAAGTCAATCCACTCGAGTTTGTAGCAGAGTCTCTCTGGGCTGCCAGGCTTGGGAGTCCCCTTTCCTCCCCCAATAGTTGTTTTCTGTTTTTCTTAACTTTGGGGAGATCCCCTACACCCTGGGAATCTCATTAGCTTCATTAACTTCCTGAGATTTATGGCCATTTCCTTTCTGAGTCTCATGGACCTTCCTCTGGGGTAGAATGTTTCTATTCACAGCCAAAAGTAGACCCCGGCATCTCATCTGAATGGCTTATTCAAGCACTGATGGAGATCCATCTAAGGGAAGGACCTCTAAGGGAAGAAATCGTTTGGGACTGTTATTTGAAAGGTCTCAGAAAACATCCACAACAGTCACGATTTATAACAATGGACAAGGGAAATTCACTATCCCTGAATATATTTAAAGTTGTTTGAAGTTGCAGAAGATACATCATGAATTCTCACACTCCAATTTCAGCTATACAAAACACCCTATTCTCTAAGTTTAAAAAATTCATTCTAATACAGTTTAGAATTCACTAAAACGAACTTAACCAGTTTTTTAAATAAATTGAGAAAAATGATTGCAGAAAATTAATGCGTAATTTTTCAGTGAATAAAGCTGCAGCTATCATATATTAAATAGGAAAGTTTACATACTAGTATCTAGAAAACAAGCTAAAATATGAAAAACCATGAAACATTAACTTGTTTTAAGTCACACTATTTTCATAGTACTATATAGGGTGGTGTTTTTTCCCCCTTTGTTTATAATAGTAAGACCTGTCCCTGTTGTCAGTGAGTTACATATATACAAATGAAAACTGTAAGTTGTTAACACTGGAAAGTACCATTGTGACATAAGCATGTTAGTGATGTTAAAAGTGAATGTAAATCAAAGTTAAAAAATTCATTTTATTCAAACACACTTAAACATTGATTAAAACTGACCATGACCACTTCACAAAGGAAACCTCAAACCCTTTCAATATTTTGTTATCATATAGATTACCTTTTAAAAACCACACTTTATCCTTAAATTAAACATCAACCCATAACAATATAGAAAGGGGAGAAACACTTTGATTCACATTTTGATTAAGTGCCCTACATACAATGATATTGAAAATAAAAAAATTCAGATTCAAATAACCACAGATGCATATTAGAGATGATGGGGCATGTCTAAGTGGCTCTAAGGTGTGTTTATAGCTTGAATTGCTTCTTTAAAAGGATATTATAAGTGAATAGCATTTACTTCAAGAAAGTACATTAAAGTCACTTAAAGAAATTTAGAGACCAATGTAAGATTCCATCTTTGGTTTATACCCATTATTGGGTAAATAAGCAAACCTTTATTTGCCCTAAGTAAAATTCATATCAGTCAGGTAATAAAAATGTTGATTTCATTCAGGCCCAGTTTGTTGTTTTGTTCTTTTATATCTATATTGATCAAAAGCTTTGGATAATTTGTAGGCATTTTAGTTTTCTCATATGTCTGTCTTACGCCATGTATATACAACATCAGCATCTATATGCAATACGATTCGCTGCATGCAGACATAAAAGTACAGCTTGGACGAGAAGACTTTAAATTAAAAACATTTCTAAGCCAGGCCAGAATGGAGGGAGGAATATAGCTATTAGCCCAGTGGCTGTGCAGCACCAAAACCTGTCCTTACTTTTTGTTGCTGGATAGCCTGAGCACACAGACAGACGCTCTGAAGACTTCTTTTCCATCTCTGAGAGTAGCTCTTAATAACACTAGTGCCATTGGCAGGTGATGGCGTGACACCCCCATGTCACTGTATACAATGTTATCTTGCTGCTCCATACTTAGGGATTACTAACTGGTAAGTTATTCAAATTAGAAAAGGAATCAATTTACAGTAGAAGAAAATGTTGAATTCTTCCTTCATGTTGGGGGGGGAGTGTGTGCGTGTGAATGGGGATACTCACACCTGTGTGTGCATGTGTGGAGGCCAGAGGTTCCAGTCAAATGTCTTCCTCAATCACTCTCCACTTTAGCTTTAAGATAGGGTTACTCACTGAACATGAAGCTTGCCAACATGAAGCTAGCCGGCCAGCTCCGGGGATCCTCCCAGCCTCCTTCCCAGAACTGAACATGCAGGTGTGTACCACCACACAGGGCTTTGACATGGGTACTAGAGGTCTGAACTCTCAGGTCCTCAAGCTTGTGCAGGAAGCACTTTACCCACTGAGCCTAAATCTTTCATTTTTGACAAGTATTTCAGTGTCCCCTCTTTCATGTTGTTTTTAATACACATGAACTCCACGAGGTGTATTTAATAAAGCCTTAATCTCAACTTACAATAAAGCAGCTAGGTCCATGAGAGCTTAAGTGACTTGCATTAACACACAAAACTACTTAGAGACTGTCTGGCATTGAAGAACCAAACTCCTGGTTCCCTGGATCCTTATTCTTCCAGTGACATGTTTCAATATGCCAGGCAACTCTAGTAAGGACTTTATTTAATTAACTTAGTAGAACTTAGCTCCCCCTACTAACTCGTATTTCTATCCCTTTTGGGGCTTGGATTCCTTCTCTTGGTGTGACAGATTAGAAATTCATCCACTTCCCTGCAGCCCTGTTTAGTTCCTTTCTATGCACATGTCACTGTTGACATATCCTCTAGATAGAGAGATAGGATGCTTCAGAATGGGATGACTCTAAATACTCATAAGCATTGGTTTGCATTATTTTGTGCGAACATCTGTTCAGTGTTTCCCTTTTGCTAGTTTCATTTCTCTTGGAAAAATACTTGGAACCAGGATTGCTCTGTGTGTCAACCATTAGAGTGTACCTTTTGCATGACCAGTAACTGAGCAAGAAAATGCTAGCTGCTCTGGTTCCAGCAAGCACCTGGCATTGCTTATTTTTATTGTTTAAGGTATGAAGAAACTTCATTAATTTTTTACTTAGAGATATGCATGATGGCAATATCATATAACAAGAATCTGTATTCAAGCAAATCTCTATTTTAATTGACTGTGAAAGTGTCAAAAAGCTCCTAGTCAGTAATTTTTCTGGTTGTGCCTCTTTCTTATTCAAAGGAGTCCGTAACTTAAATATAAACGTGCATGTGAACACACAGATACACAAGTGTCTTTTTTGCAAGTGCCACACCCTTGTTCGTGAGGAACAAGCCCTTGAATGAAACTGCTTTTTACCTTTCCAGAAGAATATAAGCAAATGTTTGTAAAGTATCATAGGCATAGATAATACCAACAATGGTTCCCGAAGATCTCCTTGAAATACAGACCCTGTAAATGAAGGATTCTTACCCAGAGTCTTCAGAAAGGGGCATAGTCCTGAAGACACTTGATTTTAGACCAGTGGATGTCAGACCTCCAGAACTCAAGAGAATATATGCTTTAAGACTCTGAGTTTATTTCTTACAGCAGCCAAAGGAAACTAATACCTCCTTATTATACTTTATAAGATGAGGAGAAAGTCTTAGGTGACCACTCATTGAATTCAGGTCTGGAAAGTCTTGTTTTGCATCATCTCACAAAAATCCTGCGCTGTAAATGTCCCCCTGGCTGTTTCTCAGGGACAGCTTGTCCTGTTCCGTCTCCATCTCTCCATCTTCATCTCCATTCACAGCTTTGGGTGCCACGTGTGACTCTCAGTCTTCACGTCAGAGCTTCACCCTGGAGTGTCTCCATTTGGTTCTTTCTTAGTTGACATCTTGATTTTCCATTTCCTCTCCCCCATCGTCACATTCCTAGCCTGCCTTTCAGTAGACTTCCCCAACTGCTCATGAAAGAAACTGGTCAAAAGGCATTTGACACTTCTCTTCAACATCCAATTACCACGTCTTGTCAAATCTGTCATCAAATACATCTCTGACCTAGCCAATTCTCTCCACCTGTTGTCATCATCCTGGTCCAAGCTATATCCTCCTTATTGAGCTACTGCAGCAGCTGCTACTGATACCTGTGCCTGTTTCAGTACCCCTCGGCAGTTCATGCCCAATGTGGCAGTCAGTCTCGCTGAAAACATGGTGAGATGTAGCCATTCTTCTGTATTAAAATTCCCATCTTCCCATTGTTAATAAAGAATCTGCAAATTTTTCAGTATGGCTTGAAAGACCCTTGTCATCTTTCCCTTCTTTCCAAATCTCTTTCATTTCTCTACCTTCCTCATTACCACATAACCACCTTTTTCATCTCTGTAAGCATTCCAGGTCTTCATTCATACTAGTTCTCTTGCCAGGAACACATTTCTCCCAATTTTCCACATCATTTCCTTTTTCAACCTTCTTGTATATAAAGTAATCCTTGGTGCATTTTTAATTTTTCTTTCTCATCATTATCAAAATCCATACCTATAACTGCATCGATTTATGTAATTTCCATAGCTCTTACTGGCCTATATGTTATACGCTCTACTATATTCGTTCCTATATTACTGCTATGCTCAGGCACTCTGCCCAACACATGTTTTATTAATAATAAGGAATGAATTTTGATAAAGTAATAGACTTTTAAAAATCCCTTTCCTAACTTCTTTTGTAGATTATTTCTTTCTCCACTTCTCATTCAACCATCTTTGTGCCCCTTATGGCTTTCTCTCTGCAGTGATACATTCTCTGAAACTGTGAAATCCAGATCAAGTTGTCCTATGTCCCATTCCCACAGGGACTCTGCCCTCTTCTGGTCTTTAGGGGAACCAACTTTATTTCAATGGATACTGAATGTTCCTTGTGAATCATATTTTCATCTTAACCTACATTCATCACTCAATTTGTGATAAAGCTACATCTTATCAACAAAGAAGACTCCCAAGCTGTATGTTTATATTTCTGTGGCAGTTACTTTTATCTGTTGCTGTGAGACACCACTCAGAGTAAAGCAACTTAAGAAAAACAAGAGAGATTTATTCAGCTTATGATTCCAGAAGGGAGATACAGTCCTTTATGGCAGAAAAGACATAACTGGCTGGCAGAAGCTGGAGACAGCCTAAGTCACATCCCTCATGGAGACTAAGAACTGCAAAACTGGTAGATCAGACTTCTCCCTGAAACAAGGTGGGTCTCATCAACCTCAAGGCCCACGCCCTGTGACTGTCTCCAGCAAGGCTCCACCTTCTAAAGGTACCATGACCTTTCTAAACAACTAAAGATTCAAACACATAAAGCTGTAGGGGGACGACTCACATTTCATGTTGACTATCTGTAACAAAATACATGAGCAATTGATGCATCCCAAGACAGTCTTCATCAGTTAATTGAATACTGTCATTGAAATGTGTCCCCTGAAGCCTCAGATGTTTGGGAAGGTCATGGCATTTTTGAGAGGTAGATCCTTGATGGAGGAAGGCAGTCACAAGGAATGATCCTTACCTCTGGGAGGGGTCTGCTCTTACAGTTCTCAGTCTCCCAAAAGGGTGTGACAGAGCCTGGCTCCAGCTTCTGCTTATCCAACCATGCCTTTTCCGCCATGAAAAGACTGTTTCTCCCCTCTAGAACTGTAAGTTGAATAAATTTATTTTTCTCCCTTAAGTTGCTTTACTTCAGGGATTGTCTCACAGAAACACAAAAGAGTAACTGGTAAAAATACCTATTTATCAATGTGTACCTGGCTGAAAATTAAGGATTTATCTAGGAAACCCAGGTACAGGGAAAGAAAACAATGTAACTAGAATAACAAATTGTCTCATTCGTACACAAATCCTCTTTCTCTCTCCATACCCTAATGTACTGGGTATGGATTGAGAAACCTGGGCTGCAAGTTTAGTAATACTAACATCTTTTCAAAGTTTCATCATGTGTCCAGGACTATTACTTTTGATAGAGGTTAGGTGCAAAACTAGGAAAAAAGAACTAATGAACTTCAGGAGAGATCTTTCTTAGAGGCTTAAAGGATGCTGTCTTTGAGAATTGTCCTTTGTGTGTGTGATACTCATTTTGTTAGGGAAGGGGAAATACTTCCTGGAGACGGTTCTGCCGCTCACCCAAGCAGAGACAATGCAAAGGAATCTGGATTTGCAATTTCTGCGTCTACAGAAATCCCTGTCTACAGCAAGTTGCATGGCAAATGTCACTTCAGATTGTCCTGAGGAGCCCTCTTCCTTAACCCTCCCTCACCCCACTCTCTCAGCATAGACTGAAAGAAGGATGGACCCAGGAAGAAAGACAAATCCTGGGTGGAAGAACAGAACTTCCAAAAAAAAAAAAAAAAAATAGATGGAAGTTTAGGAGGAAGAAGCCCTTGTTAGCGAGGCAGGTGAGGATTAGGGTGGGGATTGGGTAGAAGACATCCAGGGGGAAGAAGTGAGTGCATTGCTCAACTTCTAGTGGCTTTTCCTGAGCTGTTATATTTTCACAGTTTTAGATGATTTGTTATTATGTTATTATAGAATTATTATGCTATATTACTCACATAATACTAACATTATAACATAGATGGTCACTACTCCCTATATGTAGTAATTTCCTTAGATGTATTATCCTTCACTAAAATCTGATTTACAGCACGTCTTCGTAAAAGGATGCTAATGTCAATGGGAAAGTGCCACAGAGTAGTCACATGCCTCGGCGCCTTGGGATTACTGCACGTCAAACTCATGTAAGTGAAAGAAGAGAATCCAATGGATTGGCTCCTTGAACAGAAAATCCTACAGCTACAACCAAGTATTCAGGGATTCCCTTTTCTCAGGTCCATTTTTTTTTTCTTTGTTGTCTTTATCTTTCAAGCAGCCTCTGTCATAGATTGTTGATTAGTCACTACCGCTCCAACGTAGCAACTCCAGCCCAACCAAATCAGAGCTTTGGTTTCTTGACTGTGCAAGCAGCAGTTTCAGGAGACTCAGGTGCTTCTTTTATCAGTCCCCATACTGACCCCTGAGGCCACGGAGGCCCAAGACAGGATATTCAGAGATGGACATGTTTGTTTGTTGATAAAGTCTTAAATGAATGTGTTGTAAAATAGAGAAATAGAGGACAAGAGATGCTTTTTAGAAAGAGTCAATAAGGAATGAGATTGGGAAGCAAATTTTCAGCAAGGTGGGAGTGTTTGCTTAGGAATGGGGATGAGCAGATGCACCATATGAAAACGATTTGTGCTGGGTACACTTAAGGCAGCAGAACATTGTGCATCTGAATAAAGTAAGCAAAGGGTATGCGCCAGTTAGGTACAGATCTAACTGGCCACTGAGGACTGGCCTCTAGGCATATTTGTGAAGAATCCATAGTTAAGACAAGACCTGAGCAAGATGGTGGGAATGGATGAGGGAAGACCCAGCCCCTAGTGGGGATGACCATTTCCTGGACAGGTGGATAAAATGAAAAGAACTGATTCAGTACTTCGGCATACTTGGACAGACTCACACACTGGCAAGTGAGAAAGTTTGCCCCTTTCACAGCTCTTTCTGTGGATATCATGTGGACAGTTCCCCTGGTTCCTGACGTTGGTATAAACTCTTCTGCCAAGCCTGATTATGAGCTATAACCAGAACTATGGGTGAGAAGAGACTCCTCATTCCCATAAGTTGGTTGATCATAAATTTATTGGCAACATGAAGAGAGGCTGCAACAGAGTAGAAAATGAAGAAACAGGAAGAGAGCAGGCAGGCCAAAGACCACCCCGCGGACAGCTGCAAAGGTCAGAGATTTTATTCTAAAAGCAGCATGAAGCTACTCAGGAGACGTGAGTCCCGGTCCGTCGTGAAGGATGTATTGTACAAGCTTGTAGCTGCTGCAGACTTTAAGAGGGGCTAAGAGTGGGAAAAAAGGGGATACAGTTGAGCCAGGAGGCACTGCACAGCTACCAAAGATGAAAGAATTAGGGGTGGCATTTCATGAGATATCAGCTTTAAGAATTATTTTCAAGTCACTGTCAATAGAATCAGGAGGGGGTCTGACAAAAGAAGTGAGAAAAAGGAGCCCAGGATGATTTCAAGGTTTCGTGCAAGAGAAAGAAGGGAAAGAGTTTTTGTGTCAGTAACCGTTGTAAGGAATAAAGATAGCACATGTGAGCAAGACACACACATGAGATACAGACACACAACCCACACTTTCTATCTCTCTCTGTCTGTCGCTCTGCGTCTCTTTCTTTCTCCCAAAATGCTGGTGAATTCTGTTCCTTAGGATGGCACATGTCTTCTAGCCCTAAATACTCACTGCCAAGGCCGACATCCTTCAGGCTCCTAGGCAAACACTTCCCACACCTCTTGCCCTGTATCCTCAAAGCAGTCAGCCACGTCTTGCGAAGCCATAAAGTAATGTCGCTGCCCAGAGGCGAACTCAGCTGCGAGAGAAAAGATTCAAGCAGTGGGAGCCTTCAGGTAAGACAGGGAGACAACTGTCTGATCACATTGTTCTTCAGGAAAAGATACTGTGCCCTAACTGAGCATCAAGTTTCTTGCTGTCTTCATATTGAGCTTGTGGCCTGGGAGCTGTGCATGATGCATGATTATGATACTTGCTGGAGCAGGAATCATACCAGGCATATGTCATCAAAGACAAACTAGGTGAAACAAGTGAAAATATGCAAAATAGAAGAAATCTGGCAGAGGAAATGAAGGACTATAAGGGGAAAAGGAAGTGGAATGGGATTGTGGATTAAGAGGTAAAAATATCATAAATTCACTATATTCATGTATGGAACACTGAAAAAAATACAATAAACGGTTGTATGCGATATTGAACAAAATACCTCATAACGCTTCCAAAAATTATATTAGTGTTAATGCCTTAATGTGTGCCTAAATAATAAGAGAAATTTAATCCTTTAATTCTGGCAAGCAGACAAACGCTAGATTCACAAATAATGTTTACTTTAAAAAGTTTAATGTAATTAACTTATCTCATTTTTCAAAAGGCTGAGAGCATTAAACTTTGCCAAAGCTAAGTGACTAGTTCATGTTAAGGTCATGAATGCCTGTCACCACCAATAAGATGAGCTGCTTCTTACTGTCAACTTAGTGTGGGCTGACCACCATGCTGAATAGTCTGCATCACTCGTGGCCTTAGCGCCATCTTCCTTGAAAATCCTGCGCCTTGAGAGCGAAGTGGAGGAAGGATGCAAATGGGCAGGAGAAGTGCAAGAGAAGAAAGATGAGGCAGAGGTCCAAGTAAACCAGCCTGACATGCGGAGGCTGCAGGAGCAGATGCAAGGGATGCCGGAGGCTGTATGTGGAGGCTCTGGCACCAGGTTGCAGGACTTCATGCCACTGTCATGACTTAGCCAATGCATCTGGAACTTCACACCATCTGATCCCCGAGAATACCTTAGAGGCCTGCCTTGCTTTTACCACCCCAACAGTCCCTGTCAGCTCTTTGCCCCGGGACCTGTGTCATTGTTCTCACAGGTGGCCAAGTGTAACACATGTACAATAAGTCCCTCTTTGCAGTCTCAGCTGAAGAACCAAAAATAAATAAAAATAAATAAATAAATATTCTATACTAATTGTCCCTTAATTCCCATGACATCCCAACAATGTTTACCAAGGAGCAGTGCGGTTAATAAATGGCACTACTAATGCTGCAGAGTAGAAGTTCACACCCGGGTCTGTTTGGATCTAAAAAGAGATGGATATCCCTCCGCACCATCTTTCTTGTTCCCATGCATGGGAAACAACCACACACAAATAGGTGATGCTCTTAAATTAGTCCTAAAGACTGCAATCCCTCTCAAAACGCATACCCTGCTGGGTGGTTTTTCCTTTACCTATTGATTTTACAAGATTTTGAGAATGGACACGTTCACAGGATCAACATCTAGACCATAGAACTTTCTATCTGGCAACTCTCTGCCACACACCTCCATGACGTGGCTAAGGATCCTGCAGTGAATTAATGAATATACCCCCCACCACCACCTCTAGCCAAAATAAGGACAAGTGACAGAGATAAGGGGCCAGAGTTTTCTTCTACAGAATTCCTTGTTCTGTGAGTGACAGCCCCCTTGCCCCATCCAGATTGCTTTCAATTCTTTTTAGATAGGAAAGATTGTTCTTTTAGGAATGTCTATAGGAACATAAACTAAGAAAAGGGGGAAATTACCTCTTAGGATATGCAATTTCAATGCTGAGATCACCTTTCAGAGGAATTTCAGTTGCTGGGAGTCAGAATATGATGGGAGGGTGTGTGGAAAGAAGATGAAGATGAGGAGAGTCACCCTGAACAGCTGTACAAGTCGCGGGTTGCCTGAGGAAGGATACCTGGCTCTAGGAGCATGAGACCAAGGTGTGGGAAATCAGGTTAATTGGTTCAGGGTTGTGCCTATGCTGAAGGGAAATTTTCTTCGGAGTTCTGAGTTCAACAGTGTCGTAGCCATCCTAGGGGCCCTTCTCCCTTGTTGGGATGGTTCTCTGAAGGTCTGGGAAAGCAGTCTCCCATGGCTAGGATTACCCTGCTTGAGCACTCCCTGCTGATAGGGAGGAACTGACCTCAATCCTCCACAGAGATAAGGTGGTCAACTTCCCCTAACCCTCTGCATATGAAAGGATATGGAGATAAGTTCTCCTTTACAGAGAAGCCCTACCAAGAGATGGGCCTCAAGGTGAGCTAACCAATGAGGAAAAGCCATTTTTCCCTGGCTTGCCTAAGTGTATAAATATACCTGATCCTGGCAGCCATCTTTGGCACCTGCCCCTCATGGCTCTCCACATCTGGAGTTCATGAGTTAGTTCTCTTCCAGCTCCTTGCACCTCATGGATTCCACGTCCGGAGTCTGTGAGTTCTATTTTTTCTGTCCTCTAATAAACTCTGCCTTAATCCTCTATGCATGTTTTGGCTTCGATCTGACTCCAAACCCAAGAACCCGGATACATACAGACTCCTAGAGAGTGATCCCACAATATCCCTAGGGACCTAGCAGTGACAGTACATGTCACCTGCCACTTTTCTGCCTCTCTCCTACATTTTGGAACATTTTAAGTGCTAGGTGAAATAGTGGAATGAAGCCTGTCCAATTCAGTAACCACAAGCCACATCTACTTTTTGAGTCCTTTGGACTGATGAAAACTGAGTTGTGTCACATATATAAATTCCTTCCATTTGGGAGAATTAACAGAAAAAAAGGAAAAATATACTTTAATTAATTTCATACTGAATATATGTTTAAAACAAAATGGTTTAATGTAGCCAATTAGAGAAATTATGTTTTTTACAATTTATTTCTCTTCTTATTTTTTTGTCAAATATGGCTATTGGAAATCTTGAAATTGCCTATGTGACTTGCACAAATTTGTCTTGGAAATTTCTGTTCTTGAGTCAGACAAAGCTAGTCTATATTTTTTTCCCAATCATTCATCAACTCTGCCTCCTCCAGCAAGTTCCTTAATGGTTTCCAGTTTTTTTGTTTTTTGTTTTTTTTCAGTTAAAAAAAAGAAAAAAAAAAGAGTTTTTCTTGTGCAGGTGAAGGGAGGAGACCTATTCATTTTTAATAGGTCTCAAAGATCTTTATAAATCCTTGGTCCAGCCATGTTTCTCTGTGGGCTTACTTACCATACTTTAAATTCATAAATTGGGAAGTGAGGACAGATGCATTGAATTTCTGAGCACGACTGAGTCTGTCCACCCGCTCATTCTGTTTCAGACAACTGACATCAAATTTCATAAGCCAGCAGGGGTTCGGGCCTGCCGATAGTCTCCACTGGGGAATCTTAATTTTTCTCAAGCCTGTACTCACTCTCAGGCCATCGTTCCCTGTGCCTTTGTTGTAGCTTGCATCAGATGCTCCCAGAGCTCAAATGCTAGAGATCTGTTTCGGAGCTGATGGTTCTATTGGGAAGCAGCAAAACAAAAGTCTCTTGTGGGGCTTCTGTGGAAGAAATGGATCTTTAGGGGGTGTTTTAGTTTCATTACACGTTGCTGTGACAACATTGGAGAAAGGCAACCCAAGGGAGGAAGGGTTTAATTGGTTCACAATTCAAGATACAGTTTGACATCACAAGGAGGTCACGGAAGCAGTAGTTTGAAGTGACTATTCATGTCCACAGCAAGAACCAATAATGCACATTTGCTTGCTGGTTAACGCCTTCCATCTTAATACAGCTTCATGCAGGGAATGGTGCTACCTACAATGTGCTCCGGGGCCTTCCCGAGTCAGTTGATGCAATCAAGACAAGTCCTCTCAGGCATTCCCAGAGGCCAGCTGAATCTACAGCTCCTTCTCTAGTGGGCCAGGGAAGCTGACCACACCAACCGTCCTAGAAGTGTGTTCTTGATAGATAAATCGGGACCTCCTCCCAACACCCCCTCCATTCACTCTGTCACTACTTGCTGACCACCTTGAAGTGAGCAGCCATGCTCTTCCACATGCTTCCAGCCCTGATGTCCTGCCTCAGGCCCATAGCAACAAGGCTAAACAGTCACAGCCAGGGACCTCTGAAACTGTGAGGAAAATAAACAGTCCTTCTGTTGATTTTCCCAGGCATTTTTTGTCACTGCAGTGAAGAGCTGATTTATACAATCTCCCTACTTAGGTTTCTACCTGAGATACCACAACTGCAGTTTCCCAGTATGATGAGGTTTCTGATTACATTGATTAACTCAAAACTAACTGGGTGAAAGAAGAGCATTTTGATTTTGTTTTGTTGGCTTTTTTTTTTAAAGGATCAAACCTGTACTCCAAGCATCATGCACCTTCCTGAGTTTCAAGATTTTTTTCACCCAAGGGCTGAGGACATGGTTCAGTGGCTAAAGCTCTTGCTGAGCAAGCAAAAGAACAAGAGTTCAGATCCCTGTGTTCAACATGAAATGTCAGGCAGGTGAGACAGTCTGCCTGTAATTCCAGCTCTGGAAGGCACAGCCTGAGAATGTCCAAATCAAGCTGGATAGCCTAACTGGTCCTATAGACAATAGGTTTAATTAGAAACCCAGACCAAAAAAGAAGAAGATGGAGAAGGGAGGGAGGATGATTCCCAATATATAAATCTTGAACCACACATGCACGAGCCCCTGCAAACATGCATGCTCACACACACACACACACACACACACAAAACATGCATATGGCATGCACACATGCACACCCTCCACACACATACACATGAAAATAATATTCCATCCCAAGTTGGGAGACAAGAGTATTAAACTGTGTCCAGAAGGCTTTGAGTGGGTGAATGGGAACTAATGAAGGGCAGGCAACAAGTGCCATTTATTGAAATCCAGTCTGGATTAATCCTCATGATCTACTTGAGTTTTTCACCATAGTTCGTCAAAAGGCTTCTACCCTGTGCCTTTTTCCACTTTTTTTTTTGTCTCTTCCATTCTGTTTCCAGTAAGTAGTCCCTGAAACTGAAAAATATTCTAGAGTTCTGAAAAATAAGGAGGCATGGTGTCTGTAGCCACAGCTTGCTTTTCATCGAGGCAATGTTTAATACATGATTCATAGGTCCAGGGCATTGTTCCAAAGTGGAAGGTGATACAAAGACTAATGAGCATTGTATGTGCCCTCAAGCAGTTTCCATCTAGACAAAGTGCTTAGATGCAAGCTCCATCATTCAACACATATTTATTACTTGCTTACTGCATGCGGAACACGCTCTGAACATATAGGAAAACTGTAGGGAATAAAGGAAGATATTGCATATTCCGGAGAAGTGAGATAAATAGCGAAATAACTATATAATGGGACCATTAGTCTAAGACCAGCATTGCTACTCACCACAGTGCTGGTTCTCTGCCTATGGAGTGTGTGCCAATAATAGCACATTTCCCCTTTTGAAGTTAGATGTGACATTAAGACCAATGACTTAGAGACCAAATTCTGTATATCACTGGCAAGCAGAAGCTTTGAGAGTCACTATACCATCCACCACATCCCGCCAGGGTAATTGTGGAAACCCAAATGAAAAGTTGTTTATCCACATCTGAGTCCATGAGTGGAGCCCCCTGCTGGCCTGGGGAGGATATGAAACAGGCGCATCATAACTATGAGCTTTGCTTTAGCCACAGTATTTGGGGACTTTCAGCTACTCCACACTTATCTTGCTAAATCTAGCAAGGTGAGGGTAAACAAGCATGGCGATGATTCTGTGTTAAATGGCAGGGAAGAGAAGTCATTTCTAACAGGAACCAGAAGCCCTGAGGTTACCTGTGTGGAGAGGAAGGGGATGGCAAGACAAGCACAGAACTGAGTCACCAACGGACTCTGCACCCCTCCCACCTACCTCCCCTTCCCCCACGTGTGCTTCCTCACTGTCCATTGGCTTAGGGAGTCAGAGCAGCCTCCTGCTATCTACCTACTGTTTCTGTCAGAATCACTCCACCTTTGAAAAAGTTGGAAAAGTGAATGACAGCGGCTTCCTTACAACAGTCTGGGTGGCCCCACTGGGTAGAGTCTTCCCTATCCTGTATCTCCAGTCTCCACCCACCCCTCACACTTAAATGACTTGGAAATAACCTTCAGATGCAGCATTCAGTAAGAAAACTTAGTTGAATTTGCCCGAACGTGTCTGAAATCTGGGTACAGAAAACAAGAATGAAGTTGTCTTGTGTGTGTGAATACTTGGTGATTGTTTTCAAATATTCATCCTGAGACCTGTGAGAGCTGGAAGTCCCCAAATAAGCTCTAGTGCTTGTTTGATTCTGTTGTGTTAGCACGAATCTCTCCTTCAGGCCATTTTGCTTCAAAGAGTATGTTCTGAATCTTCCTGTCCTGAAACACACACACACACACACACACACACACACACACACACACACACACACACACACACATACACAGGAACCGTGAGTAAAGTTGGCAGCATGCGGGGCTCCAGTGTGGGCTGTGGTAGCTCTTGCCTGTGGGCTCCCAAAGTTCCAGGGAAAGGTACAATTGCAACAGGAAGACTCTATATGCAACTCTTTAAGGCAGAAAGATAAAAGAAAAGAGGCACTAAGCCTGGCAAAGGAGCCTTTGCTTTTTCGGACCTGGTTAAGACTATTGCTCCTGGACAGATGGAAAGAAAAATGCTCAATGAGGATGGCTGAGCTTGTGTTGTGGTATGGTGTCTGCATCTCAACAATGCTTCTGAATGGAAGGAAGAACACGTAGCGAAGCACGTCAGAGATGTCTTCATAGGTTCCCAGCTCACAGAGGGAAACAACAGGACTCTCTGTGGGTCCGCAAACTGAGTGAGGAAGATCTACCTTGAATGTGGCCTCACCACTCAATAGGCTGTGGGTCCAACAAGAAGGAAAAAGTGGAAGAAAGGGGAAAGTTCATTCTCTCTCTCTCTCTCTTCTCTCTCTCTCTCCTCCTATTCTCCTTCCAGAGCAGTTAGTTTTTCTGAAGCTGTTGCTTTTGAACCTTCTTTAGCCTTTGGACTCAGATAAGCTCCTCACCGAGGGAGAGGAGAAGCTCTGGCACTGGAGACACAAACCAGTCTTTCTTGCTTTGGGGCTTCTCATTTCTTAGACCATGACCCGATGCCTGATGCCCATTTTGCAGACAACCATGTTCAGCCCTGCCAGCCTGTCAGCTAATCTGAGCAGTGCCTTCTTACATCAAGCTACACTCCACCAGTCCTGTCTCTCTGGAGAGAGCTCACTGACACACCAGCTAGCCCCATGCGGGCCTCTTACAGGAGAAATCTTCATGGCAGCCTAAGAAGATCTACACATTTTCAAATGGTAGAAGACAGAGACCTTTCCATCTCTTTGATAATTGTAGAGTTCTTTTTATTTTTTGTGTCCATCAGCTTTTTATTGAGATGATAGAATCCTTGAGGAAACCAATTTAAAGAAGGAACAATTTCTTTGGGCTTGTGGTTTCTGAGATCTCAGCACCTGGGCATATGGTTCTGTTGCTTTTAGGTCTGTGGAGAGACAGAATATCTCAGCTGAAGTGCATGGTGGAGGAAAGCAGCTCACCTCATGCCTGCAAGAAAGCAGAGAGAACGCATAAAGGAAGGTCCTAGGGACAAGATACATCTTTTGAAGGGACACCTCAAACCCAAACCCCCAGCTCATTCAGTGAGGAAATCATTGATGGACTAATCTATTGAGGAGGTTAACAGCATAATAATCCCATCATTTTAATGGCACCATCAGCTGGGAATCAGGTCTTCGACACCCATGCTTTTTGTAGAACAGAGTTCATATTCAAACCACAACGCTTGACATGGATTAATGCCTTACGATATTATTTTTTGACAACAGTACATGATTAAAACCAATTAACTGAAATTTTAGTTGTGCTTGAGTTAGGTTCAGAGACCATTGGGAGTAGGTAGGATTCAGTTGCCAAGTCATCAAATCTTCTTTGCAGATGAGTCCCTTTGTTCTTAGTTTCTGGAACAAGCTTTTGATCCCAGAGCAAGGTAATTTTCTGGTTACGCCAGTTATGTTCAGAAGAGATAGAAGCCAAGGAGTCAGTCAGAGGGCTTTGTATTTCTCAGCTCTAGCAATCTAACGGGGCCACTCTAGGGTCTTTAAGTTCCCAGAGAGGGAAGACATTCCAGAGTTCCCTCAATGGAAACTATGACAATTACCTGACCAGATGTACTAAAGCCGCTGCTCCAACTGCAAGATGGGTGGCATATAATATGCATAAAAGGCATATTAAAGTGTACTTCTAAAGAATGGGGTATACATGCTGCCTTATATTTGGACTATGAAGCCTTCTTTTGTTTTTCACCCAGTGTGAAACATTTCTCAGGATTAGAACTCTTTCTCTGCTTCTGCACCTGCTGCACATTCCCAACATTTTAATAACTTTGGTTTTCTTGTTGGTAGCTAGGCTCATCTATGCATGATAATTGGCTCCATGACTTTCCATTCAGGCTAAGCCAGATGTTGGTGAGCTATGACCAAATCCAGCCTGTGGCTTAGTTTTGAGACGAAAATTTCATAGCCTTCCCATTCATGCTTTGTTAATGACAGCTTCTTTCATTTGCAGCAAAGGGTTGGGTACCTGCGTCATTGGACATATGGTCCACAGAGCAAGACATTGCTATCTGGCTTTACATAAAGTGATTGTGAGGTCTTAAGTCTTTTGTCCAGTGATTGATTTAGGAATAAAAACGTGAGCTTTTTCTAGTCAATCAGTTTTGGTGAGGATGCTGCTACATTTTCCTAGAAGACAGAATAGGAACACACAACCTCTGTCCATCCTCTGACTGCTGCTCTGTTTAACTGTGACAGCTAATACACCAAAAAATGGCAGAGAGGAAGGGTTCTGTACAAAAGAATGTATGTGTTAGAAAATGAAATTTGTTGGGGCTGGAGAAGTGGCTCAGGGGTTAAGCCTCCGCCTTGCAGGCGGAAGGTCCTGAGTTCGGATCCCAGATCCCACGTATAGACGCCAGGCGGAAGCGGGGGCGGCCTGCGCTTCTGGTCCTGGTAGGGCGGAGCCTGTGAATCCCGGGGCAGAAGGAGGTGGAGGCGTCCGTGGTTCTACACATACACAGACACACACAGACACACACACACACACACACACACACAGACACGCACGCGCACATACACACGCATATGCACACAGTTGAATAAAAAAAAAAAAAAAAAAAAAAGAAAATGAAATTTGTTGCATTGTCTTGCATGAGACCAGGTAGTTCAACAATAATATCTCCAGAGGGACAAAAAACCCACAAAAAACAGATAGCTGCCCAGTGACAAAGCTGGACGTCTCAGCAGTCCATATAGACCTCAGAGTTCCCCAGAGAGCTACTGACTGTGCTCACATTGAAAGATTGGTGCCCAAGTCTGCTGTCACATGACTGTGGCAACAACATGAGTAGCTATGTTCACTGAGAAGAGAGAGGATGTTCCTCCAATTTCCTTATACCTAAGTCTTCAGTTTGTACCTAGACCTTTGGCACATCATAAGTTTCCATTTACATTCAAGGTACACCCATGTCATTGCCCCACATGTCAATCCTCTGTGAAAACAGAGACAGAGAGATACATTCTGCCAGGCCAGACACCTGTGAATGCAATCAAATTGACAACCAAGACCAGCTACCACAGGGAGCATAGAAAGAACTTGAACATGAATTATACTGTGGCATCCATCAACCAAGTCTGTAATATGCCCCATTCTCGACTTTTAAAGATCTGACATGGGCTGAAGAGATGGCACAGGAGTTAAAGTCTATACCCCTCAAGCAAAAGGAGCTGAGTTTGGATCCTCAGGTCCCATGTGGAAATGCTGACAGATATGACAGCAGTCTAAAAAACTGCAGAGCAATGCAATAAGAAGGTAAAGCAATCCGGGACTTCTGAAGTGACCCTTGGACCTCCACAGGCACATACTTTCAGGTGCCCTGTGGTACACTTGTATACACACACACACATACACCTGCCCACAGCAAAGCACAGATACACAAAAATATGTAAATAAATGTAAAATATATATAACGATATTACTAAATAAATTTACTGTTCAAATCGATGTGTAATACATTTTCTATTTTTGTCATGTCAAATATCACAAGTCAAATTTAAATTCCTGAAACTGACTAAAAAAGCAATATTAAGCCAAAAAGACTGAAAAAGTTTAGAAGCTTATCTCATTATTTGACCACAGTGGAGCAGGCCTGTGTAATCCCAGCAAAACAGGAAGTTCAAACAGGATGATAAAAAAAATTCAAGAGAGCCCTATAGCTCATGATAAAGCACTTACAAAAGCAAACTAACACACACACACACACACACACATTTTAACTATTGTCAATGACCTATCTACAGAGCAAGGATCAGGCTTAAGGAGTCTAAGGTGCCTGACCACACTTTGAAAGAACTGATAACTCCTACCTTGTATCATAGTTCTAGAGATATAGAAAAGAGAGAAGGTTCTTAATTATCTTTATGAAACTAGTACATCCTTGATATTAAAACTGCATAACGCCAAGAATAGACAGAGTTTATTACATAGGCAAAGCTAGAAACATTGACATGTTTGATGAAACTTAACATTCCCTAAATTTTTGCACATAAATATAAAGGAGAGAGGTGAAAGATAAAGAAAGGAGAAAGCCAGAAAAAAAGGAAGCATACATAGTAACTTTGGAATAAAAAGAGAATTTTGGAACTTATTAGAGTTATCTTAACAACTAAAATCAAATTTCATACTAAATGTGAAAATTAGAAAGATTGACTTTGGAGTCAGGAATGTGGGTATTACTACACTGGATAGCACTGTTACTGCTTCCAGCAACAGCAACGGCAGCAAGAAACAATGTGATCAATATCAGCCAATGAGATTGCTGTTTAGGTAAAAAGTTAAAGCTAATTAATACGAAAATTAACACCACGGACGATGACTCATTAAGGTTTCTGAGTAGAAAATCAATCTGTATACCCTGGCTATAAATAATAAATAAATAACCATTTAAAAAGCATAAAGAAAGGAAAGGCCCCCGTTTATAACATAGAAAAAATAAGGCATCTAATGATTTTTGCAAAATATATCTAATATCATAGTGGAACATAAGCCAATGAGAAGATACAATGAATAACTGAAGAAGTTATAGGATGTTAATAAATGGAAAGGCTCAGGGCTGTGAAAATGCTCATGTTCCCTGAACCTACCTACAAAGCCATTACATGCTAGTCTCATCTCCAGCAAGGTTTTTACCTGAACTTGACAAGTGAGTTCTAAAATTGACAAAGAAGAATGAAGGACCAAGCATAATCAAAATTATTTGAAAGATGAAGGTAAGAAAGCAGATATTTTGTCCTTTTGAACATTGAAGTGTGTTATTAAGCTTTAGTGCTTAAAGCAGAGTTCTAACAGCTCAAGGGCAAATACATGAACTAGTCATTCAAATAGAAAACTCCTAAGTAGACATATACATTAGGGAACATGGCATATGTCCCTCTGCCACTTGGGTATCTTTGAAAGTAGAATACTAAATCATGAAGAAGAAGGGTTCTACCATAAATGAAACTGAAATTAAAAATGGATTACAAAAAGGAACTTACAAAACCCTTTATTGCATGTAAAAATTAATCCTAAGCCAGCATTCTCAGTTACTCTTCCGCTGCTGTGATACATCACTCAATCACAACTTAAAAGAGAAAAAGGAAATTTATTTAGCTTACAGTTCCAGAGGGGAAATACACTCCTTTATGATGAGATAAGCTTGGAAGGTGGCAGAAGCTGAAGGCAGCTTAAGTCACTTCCAGTCTGAGAGAGCTAGCTGCAGACTATAAGAGCTGACTTCTAGCAGAAAACAGGGAGGAGCTAATCATCCTCAAAGCCCACTCCCTGTGGCATGCTTTCTTCTAGCAACTTCCTGAAGTTGCCACAACCTTTCCAAACAGCAGCTAAGTATTCAAACCTGTGAGTCTATATTGCATTCTTGGTAGCCAGACATGGAGGGGTGACTCACATTAGTAATTCTAGCACTTGGGAGGCTAAAGTAGAAGGATTGTCCCGAGTTCTAGAACAGCCTGGTTTAAGTATTGAGCTCCAGGCTGACCCAAGCTACAGAATGAGATGGAGATATGGAAAATATGAGTGCATAACAGTATCTTTATGACCTGAAAGCATAGAAGAATTTCCTAAGCAAACCACAAAATGTGCTTTTGCAGAAATTTAAAAGTCTGTATGGCAAAGGCTATGTAAACAAAATTTAAAGGTTCATATTAGTACATATTAGAAGAAATGAACAAAAAAGTGTCAGGCCAGGGTTAGGGACTAAAGCCTTTGCTTTACAAGCAGAAGGACCCAGATCACATGTAAAAACGCCTGGTAGGAATGTAATTCTAGTCCTGGAATTCCTGTTTGTGAACCAGAGTTGTTAACCACTGAGCCAACTCTCTGGTCCCAAGGCCCTAGCTCTTAATCCTAATAAATGCTTTTGTTAAAGAAGCAGGATGCAAAAATCTGTAGGTTATCTACACACCAACAACAGACTTTCTGAAAAAGAAACCAGGAATCGAAAAATCCCATTCACGACAACTTCAGAACATTAAATACCTACAAATAAAGGGTGTAAACGACTCTAAGATGAAAACTTAAAGGCATCGAAGAAAGATTGAAGACATTAGAAGATCGAAATAGTTCTCGTTTTCATGGTTGACAGAATGAACACTATGAAAATGGCTGTGTTATTAAAAGTAATATACCTCTTCTGCACAATCCCTATTAAAATCCTAATGCCATTCTTCATAGAATTAAAAAAAAATACTAAAATTCATATAGCACAAAAGACCCCAAATAGCCAAGGCAATCCTAAACGGAAAGAATTACACTGGAGAAATAACAATTGATCTCAAATCCTAATGAGAAAATCAGCATGGCACTGTCATGTTGACAAGCAAAATAGAATGTAAGACCTATAAATAAACAACTATAGCCATTAAACTTCTGATGAGACATACTTAGGAAAGAAGGCAGCCTCTAACAATTGTACTGGGAAAATCTGAATTTTCTCATGCAGAAGAATGAAAACGTATCCACATCTCTCACCATGACAAAAATCAGATCAAATTGATGATAAGACCTGAAACTTTGAAACTACTAGAGAAAAAATATAGAAAAAAAAAATCAAGATATAGACAATAACAACTTGCTTTGAAAAGGATCCCAATAGCACAGGAAATAACCCAAGAAGTGACATATGTGATGACACATTCATGTGTTTGAATCTTTAGTTTGGGAAAGTCATGGCACCTTTAGGAGGTGGAGCCTTGCTGGAGGAAGGCCATGACAGAGGAGGAGCCTTGAGCATGGTTAGTCCCGCCCTGCTTTAGTGAGTGATGAGTCTGCTCTTGAACTCACAGCAGCCGTCTGCCTCCATGATGTCCGCAGTGACTCAGGCCACCTCCAGTTTCTGCCAGCCAACCATGCCTTTTCCACCACAATGGACTGCTTCTTTCCTCTGGAACTGTAAGCTGAAAAGCTCTCCCTTTCTCCCCTTAAGTTGGTTGGGTCAGAGTAACTGGTATAGCAACCTAAAGCACCCAACTCAGGAAATGCAATCCATCATGGTCGGAAGAGGGGAAATGGGGGGGGGGGGATGATACAACGACATTGCTCCCCAAGGGAGGGAGCGTGTCATCTTGTATCACCTGTTAGAAAGCAGAGAGAGGTGAATGTTGGTTCTTAGATTGCTTCCTTCTTTTCATTAAGTTTGGGTGTCCAGTCCATTGGATGGATGGTGCCAACCAATTTCAGTGTACCTCCCTCCTCAGATAAACTTCTTTGAAAATTACTTCACAGAAATATCAGAGCTATATTTCCTAGATGATAATAGTCAAGTGGATAATGAAGACTATCTAAATCCCAGAAAGACAAATGCCACCTTTTCTCTCATATATAGAATCTAGGTTTCATACACACTCACACACACACACTGTTAAAGTACATGTACTTTGATTTATACAATGAAATATTACTCATTCATCAAAAATGAATTAATGAAATTTGCCATTACATGGATGGAATTAGAAGACATTATACTGAGAGAAGTAGCTCAGGTACAAGTTAGATGCCATGTGTTTTCCCTTAAAATGACATACTTAAAGGTAAATCTCTCTAACACCCCAATATAACCACAAAGAATTACAACTAGGAGGGAAGGGGAAAGAAGACCTCAAGAGAAAGGAGACAAAAGAACATAGTTCAGTCATGGAGGAGAAGGGGACTGGCAGTTAGATGGTAGCCAACTACTACTGTGCCCTATTCCTATTCTTCCCTCTGCTTTAAACCTCTTTTTATATTAAGACCATCTTTTTTAAAATTTTTTTATTCAATTGTGCGTCTGTGCATATGTGTATGTGTGTGTCTGTGTGTGTGTAGAACCACGGACGAATTCAGGAACCATCATGGACGCCTCCACTTCCTCCGCCCCGGGATTCACAGTACCTTCTTTTAAACAACCTTTTATCTTTGGTTAGAAGACCTCAACACCCAAGCAGGATGCACTCAAGTGCAGTGCAGGATACCAACGACTCTGTACAATGTTCACCCAGAACCACACCAGCCAAATCTCTCCCCATCCTAAAGCTCACGGAAGCTTGCCAAAGAGTTTGCAAGATTGTAAAAGCCTAAATATGGGGAGGTCCACTAACGAATAAGATACTCTATTCAAGTCTGGGTTTCGGCAGCCAGGATCTCACTGCATCGTGATTGGACTTCACTGAATTGCACGATGGCTGACATGTCATCGAGTCCTCATAGACTAGTGTGGCTCTCAGGGGAGATGGCATCAGGAGTAAGAGCCTTAGAGGAAAGGGGTTAAACAGATATAGCAGAGTTCCTACATTAGTGAGCAGCCCAAGAATACGCCCCAAATATGCCACAGAGTCCTGAACCCTCACTAGTATAGACGACTCAGAGGGTCTATATAAGCTGAGGTTCTGGAGTGTGTGAGGGAGAAGGCATTAAATACTACGAGGGGAAGAAGGGAGGAAAGGGAAGAGGAAGAGAGGGAAGTATGGGGGAGAGAGGGGAGAGTGCAGAATGGGGGGACAGAAGGGAGGAAGGGAGTGAGGAGGGTAAGGAAGAAGGGGGGCAAGGGTACCTACTCACTGAGCTTGTATAACTAGGTTAAAAATAAAATTAATAAAAAATGCATGCACTTTGATATACTTGAACAAAGATGTCTTTAAAATCTCTTCACTTTATGGGTTACAATGGATGTACACTAATAAAATATCTTTAATGCTGAAGTTCTTCAAATGAAATGTGAAATCACACAGAATCTAAATATACACAAATAAATAAGTGTTAGGATTCTATAAATAAAGACAATTATAAACTTTGTTAAATATTTTAGGCTCTCTAAAAGATTGCTTGAATGAAGTGACAACATTCTATGTTTTTAACAAACAGATGTATATAAAAGAAGGCATGAGCCATGTATATCAAAGAAATGAAGCATACTGCATTTAAAGCACACATTTGTGAAATATATCATCCAACAAATCAGGAAATCTTGTTCTTTTTAAGGTTACTATTTGCTAAGCTAAGTCATATTCTGGGCCATTTAGGAAACTTTTAAGAGTACTAAAGAATGGCAGTCATGCAGAGCGTGTTTTTGAATCACAACAAAATTGAAGCAAATGGCAGTAACATAAAGATGTCCAGAAGAAACATCCAAGTCCAAATACTTGAAAATTAAGCAAGACTAATGGATCAAAAAGGAAGTCATGTGTTACTAGAGAGATGACTCGGGGCTAAGATTCAGCCTCCCAAGCAGAAGGGCCTAAGTTTGGATTCCAGATCCTACTCAAAAACATAGGGCAGAAATGGCAGCAGCCTGAATTTTCAGCCCTGGAAATCAAAGCCTAGAAAACTCCAAAGCAAAGCAAAATGAGGTAGGGAAATCTAGGATGATTCCCAAAATTACCCTTGAGCCTCCACAGGCACACACGGTGCCCTTGTGCTCTAATATACACAGACCAAAAAAAAAAGGTTTAAAAGATTAAAAAATAAACAATGTTATGAATTAAATTAATAATAAGAAATAAAACCAAGAAATATATGATCTACAGTCAAAGCAGTGTTTTATGAGAAATTTGTAACACGGAAATGATTATACTAGAAAAGAAAAAATTTCAAATCAATGAGTAACTTCTCGCTTAATGAACCCGAGACTGAATAAAGTAAATTCAAAGGACAGAGGAAGAAAAGCCACAAAGGTGAGAACAAAATCCAACATAATTAATAGAAAAGCCATTAAAAATCTTACTAAAAATAAGAGGCAAATTTTGGAAAACAGCAATAAAATTGATAAACTTGTGAAACTTTTCTAGAAAAAAAAGTGACAGAGATCACACATTGCAAATATCAAGTAATCTATAGTAAAAATAAATAAATAAATGAATAAACAAAAGAACAGCTTTGTACCCATAGAATGGAAAAACCAGATGTTTTCTCCCTAAGACTGGTAAAAAGAAAATATTCGAGCCCCTTCCGTGTGTGTGTGTGTGTGTGTGTGTGTGTGTGTGTGTGTGTAAGAGAAAGACAGAGAGAGAGAGAGAGAGAGAGATTACGAGCATGTGCGCATGTATGTGTGTTTATGTGGATACCAGAGGTTGACATTAGGTGTTTCTCCGTCCCCTCGCTCCACCTGAATGATGTCACAGATGTGTGCCCCAGTGCTGGAGCTTTACCTGAGTGTTAGGGATCCAAATTCAGAACCCCAAGCTTTCTGGACAAGCACTTTGTCTCATCTCCCCATAGCCCTCTCTTCAGCACTCCTACTAAACATTACACTAGAAATCCTAGTCCCTGCAGTAGAGCGAGAAAGAGGAGTGAAACACATGCGATTGGAAAGGAAAAACAATACTGACAAGAACTGAGTGAGAAATCTGAAGTTCTATCTTGCATGCAAGCTGGTGAGTTAGCCTGTCCCAGTTAAGAGTCTTTGGTCAGATAGAAGGATAGGAGGAGCCCTGACAGATGGCTCAGGTACCTGCTTGTAAACCTTGCAGCCTGAGTTTGATCCCCAGAGAGCCTAGAGAGAACAGACGTCTCTAAAGTTATTCTCTAACTTCTACCCATGTGCCATGGCATGAATGTGCTCGCTCTCTCTTTCTTCTTTGAAATAATTTTTAAATTATTTCATTGATCACAGCAATAGCAGTGCCCATACTCTCAACATGTTCTTGTGTGTATTCAATAGCACAGTTTCCACAGGGGGCACAGAAGAGGCCGAGGAGTGCTTGCGTATTTCATACAGGTTGTCACTGGCAGCCGGAGGTTGAAGATGAGGAGAGTTAAAAAAAAAAAAAAACCAAACCACTTTATTTATTTAGCACATGTGTATGTGTGTGTTTGGGGGGGGGTGAGGTATATCAGAGGGCACTGTGTGTCCCTGTGGAGGACCAAGAATGGCTTCTACCTCCTTTTTGCTTTACTCTGGAATTTCCCAGGCTCCCCATATTATGGCCAGAAGTCCAGGTTGCTGCCATTTCCTCCTCGCATTTTTTTAACATGGGATCTGGGATCGAACTCAGGACCTTCTGTTTTCCAGGCAGAGTTTTAATCCCTAAGCCACCTCTGCAGCCTGAGCTGAGATGTGTGACTACAAAGTGGCATGGTAATTTTTTGATACAATGAAACTATTACCTATTTTGAATGTGGCAGAACTTTAGACTTCAAAAGATAAATTGCATTGTGTCTAAGTTATATCTTCATGTTTTGATGAATGAATTGTGGAAGGCAGACAAAAATTCTCTCTAGAAAATACTGGGCCCAGTTTGGTAAGTGGTTCAACTAGACTTCTTTGAGGATCTTCATTTTCTATATTTGCTTCAGCGCCAGGTCTCAATTCTGGGTTCCACAATTAGCTGATTGTTGTACGTGAGGATTATGCCATCTAATTGCTTTAGATAGATGTGAGGAGCAATCTCAGTAAGTATTTCTCAATGTTTTGAGGTGTTTTATAAGCACTGTTAGCACTGCCCCTTCATGCCATGAGGCAAAAGCAACCACCCTAGCACAAATGTCAGAGGTTAGAGACTTTTCCCGCTTCCTGCCCAATTGACCAACTCTATCTGCTGCATTCCTGTGATTGGACTAACTGGGTCTGGCTACTGTTCAAGGTCTTTAAAGGTACCCAAGCCAAACGGCTAAGGGAGAAATCAAGAGTTGGAGTAAAACTCCTTCCCTACATGCAAAGGTGAAGACCTGAAAAGAAATACAATCAGTCAACAGGAAGAAACTGAGATAGCCAAGGGCTTTGGAAGTGTGAGCATGCCTTCAAGCCCAAATGGTGAAAGGGGAGCCCCAGAGGACATTCAGGTCTTCACTCATGTGTATAAAGGATGGGTCAGGCAGGTCGAAGGTCAGACAGTCGGAGGCCCAGTGTCTGGTATCATCTGGGGCGTCTGGTATCATCTGGGGCGTCTGGTATCATCTGGGGCATCTGGTACTTTCTGATCTGGGACCACGGACGGCTTTGGCATGATCAGGTCCCTCCCTCTTCCCCCAAGTCCAATAAACTTATTTTGTACAATAAAAGAGAAATGTCAACCATTTCCCAAATGTTTTAGTGTCCCTTGAACAGTAGTCTATATTCGTGATGAGTCTTGTCTATTATTTCTAAATATGATTGTATATTTAGAGGAAACATGGAGTAGCAAGAGGGAACAACTTTGAAATCAAACCAACTTGAGTAAAAGTATCTGCTGTTTATAGTAATGTGACTTTGAGACACATCCATCCTTTTCGACATAGTGATACATTGTCATCTGCAGAGTGTAAGCTTGAAAATAGTACAATCCAGGTACCAAAAATAAGATTGAAAAAAAAAACCCTTGTAATGTCTTAAGTACACTTAACAATCTTTTGTTAGATTCTATTCTTAGCCATCCCAGAGTATGTGTAGTCTATGGACTGCAGATTGCCTGTTAATAAACAAAAATTCTAAATCTTCGTATCATCATATGGTTCACAGAGTCAGGTAGACCTCATGAGTGATGAAACAATGTTCATGAGATGCCTAATGCACCTGAAAAACTGAATAAGCAATAATAGTTACTGTTTTATTATAGTCCATGCTTAAACTGAAATTCTATAAATAATTCATGCAGGAAAAATTCATGGAACAGCTAAGTAGGAACCACAAGTATTTTTTTTTTTTGACTCATGGGACTCAACAAGAAAACACCAAGTTTCTGTTCTCCTGGAACTGGCATTGTACCAGATGTTTTTTATATTACACGCCACCCTCATGATAGGAGATTTTTGCCCCATGAAACCTTGAGCAGATTTCCTCAACAGACTGCAGCTCAGTTAGTAGGAAGTAAGGCCACTGAAATGTACCGACTAGGATCCACAGATTTCTCAAATGCCATTTGTATCGAAATATGAATAACCTGACTGTCTGCACAATGGATAATCATGAAGAAAACATAAACCTGAGTTTTGAAGACCCCGTGTGATACATGGTTGTGTTTCTAACTAATCACAACTACAGCAGAAGACCCAATGTCACCTGGGTCTGTGGGCAACAAGTCAAGAAGGCCAGCGTCATGGCTAGAGTGAGGAAGAAGTCAGCTTTTGTGTTAATATGTTATTAATTTATGGCAGACAGAGAGAAAGAAGGGAGGGAGGGAGGGAGGGATGGAGGGAGGGAGGGAGGGAGGGAGATACATATATACCGTGTGCAAGAGTAGAGGTGAAAAGACAACTCAGAACTCAGTTCTTTCCTTCCAGGGACAAAACTCAAGTCACCAAATTTCAAACTATCTCACAGGTCTCCAGATTTTTAAAAATAAACTTTTAGGCCAGGGGCAACCCTGAGATCCATAGAAGCAGACAGGCAGGAGAGTGGGATTAATGGAGGGATGGGAGGGAGAGAAGATGGAGGAAAGCAGGTATAAGTACTAATATACTTGTAAAAGTAGAAAAAATTTAAAAAAAAGAGTAGACAAAGCAGAGGGAGGCCTGGGTCCCATGAAGGCAGATGGGCAGGAGAGTGGGAGGAATTGGCATTGATTGAAGAAGGGAGGAAAGGAGGATGAGTGGGAGGGGGGATGCAGGGAAGCGGGGATGAATACTAAATGCTTGTAAAACTAGAAAAATAAAATAAAATAAAAAATAAAGATACACAGCCACTACTACTACTTTCAATTGATATTTCTAGAGAAAATAGTAGTGTATGATCTAATCTGAATTTTCAAGAGATGCTCAGGTCTAAATTTCTACACACCATTAAGCAATTTTCCAAACATCATCCTTCAGTGCTGCTGATTCTGCCCTAGAGACATTTTTTTGCTTTTTCCTTTTTCATTTTCGTGTGTATGCATGGGGGTGTGCATAGGATTGTTCGTGTATGGGGAGGGTGCACATACATGTGCGTATGCACTTTGATTGCTCTTTCGCCTTATTCTTTTCAGTCAGGGTCTCTAATTAAACCCAGAGCTCACGGATAGGGCTAGTCTAGCTAACTAATTTGCTCTAATGATTCCCAACCTCTGCCTTCTGAGACTGGAATTACAGGTAGACCACCATGCCCACCTGGCATTTTACATGGGAACTAAGGATCCAAACTAGCTCTCAAGCCTGATTTTTTTTAAAAAGGCATCCATGTAAAGAATTTTTAACTGTTTTTCATCTTATACAATGAAAAATGTTTTTAGGCAGAGGATTTCAATTTTTTTATTGGTCCATTTGTTGTTAGCAGAAAGCACAGTTGCTATCCAGCATCTACCAGTGTGGAGATCCACTGATGGGTCTCTGGATTGCAGAGGCTCTAACGAAACTAGAATGGTCCTGGAGACCAGAGCCTCGTGCCTCCTCTCCCTGACAATGACGCATGGAGAGGTTTGTCTGCATCCACAGATCCCATATTCTCTGTCAGTGGAAGCTACAAGGAGACACACATCTGTGAAGCGTTTGCCGGCATGTCAAGAGTAACAGGACCCTTGAAGCCATTTCAAACGTCATACCAATCCTCGTGCATAACATCTTTAAAAAGATTGTTGCTTTAGAGATCTTAGTTTTTTTTTTTTAAAAAAACTGAAATGCAATACTTTTAGCCACTTAAAAGTACAGGGATTTTTTTCACTAAGCAAAGTTGAACTTTTTAAACTTCTTTTTTGTTATTAATAATATTTTTTAACCAAACAAGCGCCTTTTTTTGGTGATGAGCAAATAAATTAGCACGTGGGTACTAAGTGCTCTTAAAATCGTTTTGCTATAGACCTGTGCACTGTTTATAATCCTTGAATAAAGCCAAAAGTAAAGAAAGCCTTTCTCTGAAGGTTTATGAGCATTTTTCCATGAAGCAGAAGTCAAACAGAAGATCAAAGAGATTCAACAAAAGACTCCAAACTTGGAATAAAGTGGGCTGCAGGGCCATGTAAAGAAACCAACCTCTACAGATAGTTGGGGAGATACGTCTTGTTAAGACATAAAGCAAAACTAAAGCGCAATAGTGTGGATATGAAACTGCATTTCTGAGCAATGTTGCTGAAAGAATCTGCTGTTGATATTCTCACATAGTGTCACAGACATTTTTAAAGGCTAGTTCACTGAGTTACCAAGTGGGGGAATATGAATGAAATTGGATGAGTTTCTTACTCTGTGCCCTATACAGGGAGGACCTTTCATAGACTATGGAATACTTTTGAACTAACCTGAGAACTGTAATTCATTTTATAAATATTGATGTTCTCTAATTAATGTTGTAGTATTTTAAGCACTTCTAACTAACTCACTGGCCTACTAGTCACTTAGTTTCCAATGGAAACGTTAAACAAAAGAAATAACATGAGTGCATTTGCTAAAAAGATATGGAACTGTCCAGCCATGACTAAGCCCACAATAAATCTGCTTCTAATCACCCATTAGTATTTAAATACATAATCATTATTTTATTTCTCTCTATTTAGTGACAGTTATCCTAAATTTAAATAGTTGTTTGAAATATATGTATCTACAGATTATTTAACAACATCTTAACAAGATTTTTGAACTATGGAATGTGAACATGAATCCATCAAATGTCAATAAAACTATTCCTATGTGGTGCAGAATTCTTGAGTTAAACCAAAACATACCCAATGAGAAGCACTGAGAGCATTCAGTGAACCAAGATCTACTGCAGAGGTTGAGGGGAGTCCTTCTGTCAACCCGGAGGACAACTTCAGAACAAAACCAAGGCTATCTAGCTTTAAATCCACTTTGTGGGAAAATATGCATTAGAGGAGCACATTAAACTTTTTTGCTTGCTAGTTGTCTCCAAAATCTAACTTAATATTATGTCAAGTTATTTTATTTTTTTCTTTCACTGAGTAAATATGTACAAAAATATTGCATGCTATTTTATCTGGGGATTGTGTGTGTGTGTGTTTGTGATATGGGTGAGTTTCTGTGTGTGTCATTGTATATGGGTTGGATGGGTGTATATATATGAGGGCAGGCATGGGCATGTAATGGCATGCATGAGGAGGTGACGAATGACCTTGGGTGTTGTTCTTCCCATTGTTTGATACCAGGTCTTCTCAGGGCTGCAGCATAAGCCAGGCTGGCTAGCCTATGAGTTTCTGAGATTCCCTAATCTACAACTCCTATCTCCCATAGGAGCACAGGGATTACAAATGCTTATGCCACTGCATCTTGCTTTCACTTGGATCTGGGACTCCAAACTCAGGTCATCAGGCCTGCATGACAAGCACTTTACCTACTGAGACACTTCCTAGACCAACAAAGCCATCCATCAGTCCATCATCCATTGACTAAAACCAAATCCTTAATCTAAGTGATCTAATTCCAGCTTTTAGCATGGCTTGCTCCCCATAGGATGGGTTCTTGTGGCCATATCTCCCAGGTGGGTTTAAGTGGGTCATGTCACTCCATGGATTCTCTTGCACATCACTGGGCCATTTAGAGGAGCAGAAGTATCAACTGGAAAGTTCTGGTGATATAAGAATCCCAACCTAAAAGCACATCAGTAGACACTTTGTAGCATGTGCCGTTTATTAGGCTTCCATTAAAAGTATTATGTTTCCATACTTTACAACCATAAAAGAGTAAATAATTTCAAAGGCTTACTTGATAGGAGACTTCTGTTTTAAATGGAACTTAGAAGTATCTGAGAAATCACTGGAATAAATGTTCTTAATAGACCCAATGCTGTGGAGTTTTTTTTAACTGTTTTCTTAAGCACATAAAAAAGATATACCATTTCCTAAAACATTTTTCTGAAATAGCTTTTGGTTTGGGAATTTTCTCTGTTGACATTTGACTTATAAATAATTCTTACAATGCTTTTATTGTCCTCTTTCTTCCTCTCTCGAAAACTCCTTCCCTTGCTCCCTCCTCATTTTCTTTTACCTTCACCCTTTCTTTTCCCTTCTCCTCTTCTCTTCCCTTCCTGGTTCCATTTCATGAATTCATTTCCCTCCCTTCCACTCTTTTTCCCTCCTCTCTCCTCCCTTCCCTTTTCTTCCCCTCTTTTTTTCCTTCCATTGCTGTCCCTTCCCTTTTCTTTCCCTCCCCTTCCCTAATTTTTCCTTCCTTTTCCCTCACCTCTCCTCCCTCCCCTTACCTTCTCCTTCTTCCCTTCCTTTTCTTTTCCTTCCCTTCCCGTTTCATCCCTTTATCTTTTCCCTTTTCTTCCTTTCCCTTCCATGCCAAGGTTGTTGCTTCTGAACCTCAACATTCTCACTATCTTCCCTTTGAATCCAGGACACCTCACAGCTTAGGAGCCAGATAGCAACGCTACACATCACAGGAGAAAACCTGCTGCTCCTTCTGGGGAGATTATCTAAGTGCTTTAAGAAAATTTCATCTGTAGGACTAAGCAAATATTTCATCAAGTTGTGCTGTATGGGATACCTGTACATCATTCACTGCATGGCAAAGATTAAATTAGGTTAGTTTATGAAATGAAGCATTAAAAAAGCATTAAAAAAATGCCATTGACATCAACATTTGAAGAAAAGTTAAATGGTTCCTAAAACATTCCCATTTGTAACCCAATCGAAACTGTCTGCATTGGCTAGCTCTGTGATCCTTATTGTCTGGGAAATAACAGGAACTTCTCTTTTTTCTTTGCATAAGCATTGCTTTGGATATCGTCCTTTAGAGTTGGATTCTGGGGACCAGGCAAAGTCCATCAGCAACACTAGCCATCAGACAGGAGGAGTTGATAAGTTGGGTTGTAAATCAGTTGATTATTTCACTGTAAGAATTAAAGATCTCAAATGCATGGACATTAGTTTTTTTAAAACTAAAAAAAAAAAAAAAATTGAAGCTTGTTAGCAGCAACCTTTAGGACCAGACAACTACACAGGCTTCACAAAGCAGGCACAAGTCACTGATTACTAGCAGTTATCACCCTGCATGCCAGGTTTGGTGCTCAGTTCTTGATCTGTGTGTAGTAGTGGTGGTAATCATGACAGTATGCATGTATACATGTACATATATGTCTGTGTGTGTGTGTGCATATATGTGGAGGCAAAGGGGTGACTGTTGGAAGTCTTCTTCCGTTATGATCCACCTTATTCGTTTGAGGCAGGGTCTCCTACTGAACCTTGAGTTCCTGGCTCTGGGGTTACAGAAGTACACCATCCTCTGGCTTTCACTTTGGTGTTGGGGATTCGAACTCGGGCTCTTCTGCTTATGCAACAGGTGCTTTACTTACTGAGCCCAATTTTTTTCATCTTACACATGAGGATGTTGAGACTCAGAGAAACTATTTAACTTTCTTAGGATCATGGAAATAGATCTTTACCCACAACTCTCTCATGCCAATGATACTGGGATTTTTTTTTAACCCAAGTCTGGCTGAGTCTGAAGATTATTCTCTCACCTGCCATCACTGTAGCTCTCTGCTTCTAAATTGAGTACAGCCGGGGCTGGAGAGGTGGCTCAGGGGTTAAGCCTCCGCCTTGCAGGCGGAAGGTCCTGAGTTTGGATCCCAGATCCCACGTATAGACGCCAGGCGGAAGCGGGGGCGGCCTGCGCTTCTGGTCCTGGTAGGGCGGAACCTGTGAATCCCGGGGCAGAAGGAGGTGGAGGCGTCCATGGTGGTTCGCGAATTCGTCCGTGGTTCTACACATACCAGACACACACACACACACGCACACACACACACGCGCGCGCACATACACACGCATATGCACACAGTTGAATAAATAATAATAATAATAATAAAATTGAGTACAGCCATAGGACGGAGACCAGAGTCAATCCCAGAGCGGCTGACTTGGTTGTTCAAGAAGGAAGTTGGGGAATGGCTGAAGTTTTCAGGAACGAGATCCTATCCCCTGGCAGAGTAGGCCTTGGAGAGTAGTGATGGGCTCACTGGCTGCCTCCTAGATGTGGGGAGAGGCTTCCTTCCCCAAGACTGTCAGTGGAAGGTGAGTAAGAGCTACTTGCACCTTGGGCACTGAGCCAGACATAAGTACCTGGGTGGTAGCTGGTGGTTCACTCTGCACTGGGCAGGCAGGCAAAGAGGGATGAAGGCAGGGAGTAACGTGGAGGCAGGCGGTTAGGGGCATGAAAGTCCCACAGTCTCACCACAGGAAGATGCTAGCTGGGAGTAGCTGGGAAAGGGAGCTGGAAAGGAATCCAGGATGATTAATCATCTCGCCTGCCCAGGAAGTGCGGTACAAGAAAGCAAAGGAAAACCAGGCTGGCCTTCCACAAAGTACTCCATCTCTGAAAGAAATGGCATAAATAGAGTCATATTTGCCAACGATGATTTCTAAATGTTTAAACTAGCCAGTGACGCTGCACAGATGGAGAAGCTAACGCTTGCGGAAGCTAGCGATTTGCACCATTTCTACCCAGGAAGGCAGAGACAGAGCAGATGCAAGTTCCCCATCTTTGGGTTCCCAGGTCACCACATAAACCATCAAAAGTACAAACTGTCTAGTTTTGAAACCTGCTCGGCCCTTTGGTCTACTGTGTGGTCCCCTGTCAACCTCCAATACTGCACAACGCAGAGCAATTTCCTTCGCTTTCACACACTTTGTGAGTCTTGGGTAGCTACAAGGCTAGTTGTGTTTGTTCTTTCATCCATTCGTTCAACAAATATTTAGTAAGTGCCTAATATATGTCAGGGACTGTTTGATACCTTAGGGCGCAAAGGTAAACCTGACTTTGTTCTATCAGAATGCAGGTTGCAAGAGGAATGGACAGAAAACAGGCTATGAATGTCCGGCTTAGAAAATAAAGAAGTGTAAAGACCAGGAGTGCAACTCAGGGGTAGATCACTTATCTAGTATGTGCAAAGCACTGGTTCCAGTCCCAGCACCTCAAAAAACAAAGCCCTGAACAAAATAAAAGCAAAACAGAGTGACAGGATGGAAAATAAGAGCAGGGAATTCCTGTAGCTGATTAGTGGTGGACACAGAGGTTTTTGGAACTCAGGCCTGAATGCCAATGAAATCCCAGCAACGTTAAGACAGATGTAAAAAGATGCTTCATTGACACTTGGAGGTCTTGAACTGGTTTTTCCCTCTGTTTTATGTTAGTGATATTTAACTTTTTTATTTTCTAAGTAGCAGTATATTGTATTATTTTAGGTCACATGAAAAGCTTCATCAAAAAGTGGTTGTGATCAGCTGATTCCCTTTCTTCAAGTAGTTATAATCCTTTGACTTCATAGTAGTCATTCAACTTATAAAGTTAATGATTTTGATTGTGCAATTTTAGCACCAAGACTGTGATTATATAAACCAATATTTTGTGTATTTCTTTTTTTAAAAATTTTTTTTATTATTATTATTTATTCAACTGTGTGCATGTGTGTGTGTATGTGCGTGCGCACATGTGTGTGTGTGTCTGTGTCTGTGTCTGTGTATGTGTAGAACCACGGACGAACTCGCGAACCACCATGGACGCCTCCACCTCCTTCTGCCCCGGGATTCACAGGCTCCGCCCTACCAGGGCCAGAAGTGCAGCCCGCCCCCGCTTCCTCCTGGCGTCTATACGTGGGATCTGGGATCCGAACTCAGGACCTTCCGCCTGCAAGGCGGAGGCTTAACCCCTGAGCCACCTCTCCAGCCCATATTTTGTGTATTTCTGTACATATATCTCTTACATATTTTTAAATCCAATTATCCTTATGGATTTAGGGAATTATTAACACCTTTGGAACACTGTTGATGCTGCTGCTTTGGACTGTAGTATATTAATATCTACTTAAGCTCCTGATACAGTGAAAGGCAATTAAGTAATGATATGACCTGGAATTTTGAATACCTCTTACAATTCGTGAGTCCTGGTGAGGACTTGAGCTATTTTAAGGTTCCATTCTTTCCCCTCTCCCATTCCCCCCCCACCCCACCCCACCTGGCAATTAAAGAATTAAAATGCAGGAAAATTACATTTGGAAAAGCATTGCACTTAAAAAGAGGTTTTATTAAGTCCAAAGCACACAGCACACAGTCAATCAGCAAGCAAGCAAAAAGCCCTTAGACCTGAAGTGGGGATTCAGAGTTGAAATCCCCACGCCTCCTCCTGGCAAACAGGCGTTTACATTCTCCAGGGGACCTGCTCTGGAAGGGCAGACTGCTTATAAGTTAACAGCCAACCGAGCATGCTTGGCAGCATTGGTGGTTTGAGGGTTGACACCTATATTCACTGTGAAGATGAGGCCACTCTATCCAGCTGGAGATTGGATCTTCCTGGAGTGTGAAACTGATTCCAGAGGGGAGAGAAGAGACTCACCTTGTTGCCTGTCATGGCCCTCGTTTCCTTTCTGTCTGCCTACAGTACCAGGAGCTCCTGCCCTCGATTCTTCCTTCCACTGTTGCATGCTTCCCTGAGCTTTTCCACCTACTCTTCTTCCCCCTCCCCCATTATGTGTTCTTCAACTTCCATCCACCCTAGAGAACCTATTCAGTCACCAGGGAGTGAGTGACAGTGCCCTCCAAAGAGACAGGATGAAATTGTATGTTCTGGTCTTGGAAGTCTGTTGATAAGACATTGTGTAATGTCTGGCACTCTGAAGTCTGTTTCGTAAGGTTTATATTTTGACTGTTATTACTATTATTTACTAATGTATAACTCATCACATGTTGCACAACAGATTAAGACTTATCAGTCATACCAGAGAGGTCCGTGTCCACAGCAAAGTCCAGTGGCATGACCAGCATCCCTCTAGAGGATGCTCAGATTCATCTCAGCAGTACGTTCTCCACATCATGGTTGGTCACCTTCTTTTCAAACTAGCCTCCTAGCTGTCTAGTGGCTTAGGAGGTTCTTTCAAAAGAGAGTCAGGTGTCACCTTTCCGCTGCTCCCTTGATTCTGAATTTCAATGGCTGACAAGTATGGATTGTTCCTGGCTGAATTCATATACTGAAGTTGTAAACCCTGCCCCATATGATCAGATTTGGAGACCAAGTTCTTTAGGAAATTAATCAGGAGGAAATGAACTCAAAAGGGTCAAATCCTGATTCAATAGTACTGATGTCACCATAAAACAGGAAGAGAGACTGGGGAGATGGCTTACAGCCTTTGCTTTGTAAGCAAAAGGACCTGAGTTCAGACCTCCAGATCCCATGAAAAAATGCCAGACAGAAATGGTGGCAGTGCACAACTCTGGACCTGGAAGGTGGAGCCTGGGAATCCTTCAAACAAAGCCATAAGGAGTTAGAACAATCCAGGATAATTCCTGATGTCATCCTTGTGCCTGCACAGCCACATACAGTCAAATGCTCTCTTTCACGCACACGCTCGTGCACACACACACATACACACACGTCATGCATGCAAGAAAAAAAAATAGGAAGAGACAACAAAGCAATATTCCATCCTGCATTGGGAGACGCTCACATGAAGGATGCAGGAGAAAGGGGGGGGACGGGAGAGGGGAAAGAATGGAACCTTAAAAGTGAAAAGAGGGGAAAGAAAGGACCCACATGGATCTTGTGTCCATCTCCAGAACTTTGAGAAAAGAAATGTGTGATTTTGAAGTTGCCCAGTCTGTAGTGTTCCCTTCCAACAGCCAAGGCAGATGAGACCGCGGTAACTGACTTTCTGCTGCTTGCATTTCTGGCTAACTCCTCTCCTCCTGCTCTCCCCTCCTCCCCAGCCATGCTGCTGTTCCCTGTGCCTTCCCAGATACGCCTTTCCTTCTGCCTGGCTTTGCTCAGATGTCCTTTCACAATGAGACCCTCTCTAAAAGCCAACCCATCCTTCACAACTCATTCCATTGTCCAGTGTGTGTGTGTGTGTGTGTGTGTGTGTGATGAGAAGAGAGAAAGCACATTCCGTCAGGACTGGACCAATTAAGAAAAGCTCTATCAAACTCTTTGACCATATAGATGTGAAACTATAAATTCTGACAAAATAAGATGCTTTAAGGGGTTTAAAGGGCAATAAGGAGATGGTTCTGGCCAGCACTGGGCGAAGGCCAGCTGTTCCAAAGCACAGATTCAGTAATTACTTTGTGAATTAGACTCTGTTCCCATGTCACTACTACCATAACCTAGTGTCTCTCCAACTACTTTCATCTCATTCTGAATTTCTGGAAACTTCACATACCCAGAGTATTATGTGCTGATAGCCCAGGAATAAATAGTGCCTGGCAGGTTTCAGCATATTGGGAAGTACTTATGGAGTTAATTCCATAATTAAGTGGTCTTTCTTTGCCTGACCTTGACTCCAGTGTTTATAGTTGGTTTACATCCCAAAATGCATCATATTTTTTATTATTATTATTTCTGCTCATACAAACTTTTTTAAAAAATTTTTATTATTATTATTTATTCAATTGTGTGTGTGTGTGTGTGTGTGTGTGTAGAACCAAGGATGAATTCGGGAACCACCAGGGACCGCCTCCACCTCCTTGTTTACTCTGCCCGGGGATTCACAGGCTCCGCCCTACCAGACCAGAAACGGAGGCCGCCTCCGCTTCCACCTGGCGTCTATACGTGGGATCTGGGATCCGAATTTAGGACCTTCCGCCTGCAAGGCAGAGGCTTAACTCGTGGGATCTGGGATCCGAACTCAGGACCTTCCACCTGCAAGGCAGAGGCTTAACCCCTGAGCCACCTCTCCAGCCCCGCTTATACAAACTTAACAGGTACACTGATCCCGTCCCTTCCCCTCCTCCCCCTCTGTCCCCATCCTCCAGTGCCTCCCCCCCACAATCCCCAGAACATTCTTTAATGTGCATGCCAAACTCTCCTCTGGGTCCTCCTCTCCGATGAGGTGCAGGACCCAGGGGCATTTCCCAGAACCCTTTCCTGTGTTCCCCTTAAGTTTAGGAACACTACTGTGACTGTCAGTCCCTAGCCTCCAAGGATCCTAGTGCCTTTAGTCCATGCTAGACTTTGTGGGGTCAATAATGTGTTGGATATAGCGCAGGTCATGTAAAGTCCTATTATGATTGCTTCGGCCCTAACTTGTGTGGAGTATCTTGCATATCATTACTCCTCCCATCCTTGTGCGCTTACAATCTTACCGCCCCCTCTTCCGCAAATTTCCCTGAGCTTCCTGGATGGGGAGAGATTAGGCTGGCCCAGTTCCAGGTGGTTGATATAGTCTCTGATGTTCTGAATTATGATTTGTTGATTTTTTTTTCGGTTTTGCTGCTCCTGCAATGCCCTTGGCTCCATCCTGATGGGTATTGGATGTCACCCCCTGGCCAGAGATAAAAAGTTAGAGTCTTGTTTTAAGAGTATATTCAAAGGTAGATGGAATAAAAATAGGAGACCGCGGTGAGAGAGGGGTCAACCACCCATTTGCAAAATGGTTACTTTCTATCTGGCAGCCTAAATGCCCTCCCCTTCTGGTGAGATCATACCCCATCAGTTGCAAATGATCAGGAAGGAAAGTCTGTGAACTTAACCAAATGTCTCATTACTTACTTGCAGTCCTTGATGGTGGCCTGTTTTCTCTGCTGTAACATGGTCCCCTCTCTCCTTGTTTCTGGTGGGGCCCTCCTTCCCCATCCCCCCTGTTTATAATCTTTACAATTACTGTGGGTATTACAGAGATTTGTCTTTGAGTGTCTCTATGTGGGTTTGGTACTAGTATCCATCTATTAGGGAGTACATACGGCACTTAATTTTCCATGTCTGGGATACTTCACTCAATATATTTTCTAATTCCATCCATTTACTGGCAAATTGCATTAATTCATCATTTTTGATGGCTGAGTAGTATTCCATTGTATAAGTGTACCACATTTTCCTTATCCACTCGTCAACTGTTGGACATTTGGACTGATTCCATGACTTTGCTATTGTAAACAGTGCTGCTATGAACATGGTCATGCTTGTGCTACTGAGGTGAGTTTTTGCTGTATGGGGGGTTTTATTCCCAAAAGTGGTATAGCAGGGTCATATGGCATTTCAATCTTTAACTTCTTTAAGAATTGCCAGACGGCTTGCCAGAGTGGTTGTATGAGTCTGCATTCCCACCAGCAATGTAGGAGAGTTCCCCTCTCTCCACATCCTCTCCAGCACCAAAACACATCATATTTTTATCTTTGGGATAAGAAAACTCAAAATTTCTTTCATGGCAGCATGAGAAAACACTTGCACAAAACAGTAATCGCCATGTGCATGCAGTAACATGTGCATTTGACAAGCTGTGTAAATGCCACAAAGCACATCTACCAAAACTTAACTTTTTATGTGTGCCACTTTTTAATGCAACAGAGCTGAGTACTGAATTTAAAAAGAAAAGTATCGAGAAGGAGCCTTGTGCAAAATAAAAATTCTATCTGCAAATAATCATCTCAATTAATCTGGAAAGTTGGGATAGTTCTCCTTTGTTTACTGGTATGAGTATACACACATGATTTTCTTAAGAGTATAAAGTTCAGTATAGAAATCAGCTGTACTGCATACGTGGTAGTAAGTTTTCAGATAACTGCTTGTCTGTTGGCTGCCGTCTTAGGGGCTTTTGCTTTCTTCACTCTTGCTCTCAAGCCTTCACCAGCCATTCCAGCTTTAGAATATGCTCAGAGTTTCCCTACCAGAAAGCAATGCAAATCAAGTGAACCAAACCTACTAGGAAAGTAAAAATTAGATTGGTGGTTAAAACCATCCACTAAAACTACTTTGCTCTGAAATTTGTCTGTGGCTTCTCATGGGATCATAATCCATGAGTCCTATTGTTACATACATCTTTGCAGAGAATATAAAGTAATTTCTTCTTTTTAAAAATAATACATATGGCTATCTTAACATGCTAAGTGTATCTTACTTTTACTTCCAGAGATTGAAAGTTTTTATTTTAATGTTTCCTGCCTTATTCTTTCAGCAAAGTTTAAAAAGCTACCCTTATCAACTTAGTATTCATTTGAAAGTTTATTTGTTCAACAAACATCTATTTAGTACTGTCAGTATTAAATCATCAAAACCACCAGAATTTTAATACACAGGTATTACTTTAAAAACAATTTTAAATGATAGAAAAAAGCTGCCTTTTGTAAGTAGAATGCATAAAAATGAAGAAAAGGAGCATATGAAGGTTCATATGGGTTGCCTTAGGGTAGCCAGAGGCCTTTATATTCCATTCTAGTAAAGATGTAGACAGTCATACGTTGACCTGCCAAGACAAAACAGCATGTGAATAGATGAAACACCTTTTATATCTGCCCCAAAATTAATGTGGATTTTTTAGTCCTTACTATTGTAAGATAATTAGAGATTAAAGTTGAAACCATTGGTAAAAACATATGAATAAGTCTTTAATTTATTAAATATTGCATCCGGGGTGGAGAGAGGGCTCAAGGGTTAAGTTTGCACCTCACAAACAGATCCATTTACATGGATCACAGATTCCATGTAAAAATGCTGGACAGAAATGGTATCAGCTTGCACTTCTGACCTTGGAAGGTGGAGTCTGGGAAACCCCAGAGTAAAGAAAAAAAGGAGGTGGAATAATCAAGATGATCCTAAACTCCCTTTGACATAGGCATTGCCCTCTAATACACACAGATACACAGACATAACAAATAAATAAATAAATAAATAAGGTTTAAAAAATATTGTATCTCAGTTAACAGAAATCAAATACAAAGTTAAGAGATAAAAGGCATTGTATGTACAGTGGGTTTATATGCATCTTCAGACCTCATTTCTACAAATAGCTTTTCAAATATTCATAAACCTAAGTAACTTCCTAGTAAGACATCTCTCAAACAAATGTAACTGAACACAGAAATCCGAAATGCATAAAACAGACTGAATATCTGGAATTTATTAGAAAGCCAAAATGCCACCAAACTGGAAGTTGCCTATGGGGGAGGGGGACCCACCATACTTTTATCCAGATGAGTTGGTAGTGATATAATAAACACACCATCATTTATGTACATAAATGTGTGGACAACTCATCTAGGGAGTGGCAAGGGCAGAATTTTTTTTTCTAGTGGGAAAAAAAAATAGTGCACATCAAAGGCATTTGACCAGCTGCCAACAACCATTATCTCATGACCCTTTGAAATACATAGATGCTCAGTAAAGCTGTTATTTTATTCTATCTCAAAACAGCTCGTTCTTATTTATGAAGCTATGAAAAATATGAGATTATGTTATAGCTTATTTGGCATATAACACACAGGGTGTACAACAATAGTGAGACTATTTCATCCTTTAAAATGAAGACATTGATAAATCAGCAGTCATACACCTCAAGGATAATGGTTTAAGTCTGACCATAATCCACAGCTTAATGTGATTGTGATCCTCATTCATCTTGTCATGGTCAGCAACCCACATCAGAGAGACCACTGTATGTGATATGTCTGCAACAGCCAGCTCACTAACAAGGAAAGACTTCAAATAAAGATAGTATTGAGTTGTGTCAGATGTGGAGGCATGAGAGAGACCTTCTGAATTAATGAAGAATACTTGAAATTTCACACTAAAAGAAAACATTTGTGTAGTTGTCCAGAAAACCTAGTAGTTCTTAGCTGTAGTTATTGCTGTGGTATAGCATACCATATGCTCACATTGTTAAATGATAAACTTTCTCATGGTGTGATTCTATAGGAATCCACTTAACACTCTTCAAATTCATAGCTCCCACCATGGGATTTCTACAGTTCTACATCTGACACACCTCAGCAATAAAACACAATGTGTTACTTATTACCACTTCTGAAAGGAATAACTTACATTTCCCACCTTGAAGCGTTATTTCAATAAAATCCAGATCAAAGATTTCCGCTTATGTGGACATGAATTGAAGACACTTTGCAAATGAAAATTAAAAATTTATTTAAGTAATGGTATTAACTGCATATATTTCTTACTGCAATCTCAATAAATATGTATGTACATGCATGTGTGTGTGTGTGTGTGTGTGTGTGTGTGTGTGTATGTGAGAGAGAAACTAGATCATTAATTGTTCCAATGTTTTCCTACTTGAAAACATACAAATGGCCAGAATGCTCATGACGAATAGAGTTACAAGGAGATCCTGCCTTATTCCTGTAGGATGGATATTATCAAAAAGACAATAGGTAACAAATGTTGCTGAGGATATGGAGAAAAGAAAACTGTGGTATACTGTTAGCAGAAGTATAAATTAACAATCACTATTATGGAAAACAATATTGATTTTCCTGAAATAACTATAAAATCAAATTACTATATGATCAAGAAATATCACTTCTGAACATAAGATTCAAAAATTGGACTCAATATGATAAAGACATATTTATACTATGCACATTTACAGTTCTATTCACAATAGTCACTTATTAATAGCATTAACCCAGTGTCCATCAACAGATGAATGGGGAAAAAATGAAAAAGCAATCCCTCTCCTTGTGAGAACATGAATGAACCATAAGGACATTGTGTGGAATGAAAGAAGTGAGGCAAGCACTGGAAAAATCCCACTACTACCTGGAATCTAAAAAAGCTGTGGTTCTAAAAGTAGAGCATGGATTGATGGTTACAGAGCTCAGCGCAGGCGTCAGATGGGGAGTTGGTAGTCAGACAGAGGTGCAAAGTTCCATTATATATGTTTGGAAGATCTACTGCATAGTACTGTATCTATAGTTAATAATAATATATGGTACATTTCAATTTCCTAAAAAGTAGATTTTGAATGTTCTCACAATGACAGCAACAACAACAACAAAAAATCCTTGATATCTGTATAAGGTAAGGAACAAGGCCAAAGTCACCCATACGCAACCTCAGCCAGATGCTGAAGGCATACAGACAGTGCATCTGTAGAGACAAGACAAGGTGGTAGAATTTGCGATCATGCTTCCAGGTCAGACTGCGCTGCCGTTGCCTTGTTCTGCTTCTCCTTGTTCCGTGTTCTCCTTGTCGATCTGTACTGTCCAGAAAGTAAAGACAAAACCAGCAAAAACCAGTATAAGTCGACCAAATCGCTCAGGACAAGTCTTTGTTCTCTTTGCTATGCTAATGACATTTCTGATGGTTTCTAAAGCTGGAGCAGCCAAGATCACCACTTGCATGCATCATGACCAACACTTACAAAGCAACAGCTGGGGACTGTGTATTAACATGTGTGAACTGGGAGATGAAGCAGGAGTCAGAGACCCAGAGTGCACCCCAAGATGATGAGCCACACTGTGGGGGCTAAAGCAGACCCAACCAAGAGGTGGAGAGAATGACTGTCTCCTGGAGGACTGCTCTCACAGAGCAAAGTAGCTCTCAGGTGTTTGCATGAAGATTAACATAAATAAATAGAGAGAGAAAGAGAGAGAGGAGGAAAGAGAGAAAGAATGAGAGAGGGACAGAGAGAGAGAGGGAGAGAGAGAAAGAAAGGAAGAGAGAAAGGAAGGAAGGAAGGAAGGAAGGAAGGAAGGAAGGAAGGAAGGAAGGAAGGAAGGAAGGAAGGAAGGAAGGAAGGAGAGAGAGAGAAGAAAGAGAGAGATGGAGGAAGGGAGGGAGGGAGGGAGGAAGGCTGGGGAGGGATGACTCAGGGGTTGAACTTTTGCCTCATAAGCAAAAGGACCTGAGTTCAGTTCCCCAGATTCCATGTAAAAAATGCTAGGCAAATATAACAGGTCCTGAAATTCCAGACCTGGAAGGTGGGACCTGGAAAACCTCACAGCAAAGCAGTAAGGAGGAGCAATCCAGTTTTCCCAATGTCACCCTTAGGTCTCTACAGACACACGTGCTCAAGTGCTCTCTTGTATACATACGGGCGCATACACACACACACACACACACACACACACACACACACACACACACGCACGCGCGCGCACACACACACACACACACACACACACAGAGTTATTATCATCTAGGAACATTGGAAGAGCCCTCCCCACGTCAGACAGTCATCCAAACATGGATATTTTAAGTAACTTTGGCAACCTGAAGTATTCAAAGTGCAGACTCAAAAGTCACCAGCAAACTTTTGTGCACCTGGCCTCTGCATGCCACCCAGAGAGACCCCCAGCCAGCCCTGACTCTATCCAGACCCCTAATCCAGCCATCAGAAAGTCAGCTCCCCCCTTAACCACGACAAAGCCAACTCATGTCACTTTGTTGTTGTTCCACGAATTTCAACTTCATCTTTAAAGTGACATCTTTAAATGAACTGTTGTCACGCTTATGTGCCAAAATTTACTCACTCGGTGATTAATGCAAATTCTGGGCTCATAGGCCATCAATCAAATTCACATGGTTCTGTTACTGAGTAATTCTTAAAATCTCATCATTAGAGTGTGACATTTATCTCAAAATCAAATCTAGCCAGTGCAAGGAGGGATGTGAGGGTAATAAACTACTACTGAATCGGAATCATAAAGCTGGATGTCAAACAACAGAGTGCCGTAAACGACACCCACCCCAGAACATTCTCTGTGATAGCCATTGCTAAGACAGACATATGATAACAATAAATATGGTTTCCACGACGCCACAGCCCTTTCACCACATGCACCATGTGGGGATGATAAGCAACTGCTCTGCTCTGCATTTTTAGTTAAAAAAAGAAATTCTTTCTGGCAAATAATAAATTTATAGCCAGGGAATTTTTCTATGATTAGAGCTTCCATTTCGTTCACCCCCTCCTTACAGGGGCATACATTCCATTCATCTGTGTGTGGAAAGGTTTGTCAGGGCAACTTGGAATCAGTGGAACTGATCAGGGTCTCAAAGTTTATGAGGAAAATAGGCAGCACCCTTTAGAAGTGCCTTAGCTTCGTGATTGAATTTTCACATATTCAACCCAAGATGTAAATTCCTGCTTCTTTACTCAGCCCTGGACTGGAGCAATGGCCCTCGTTAATTCATTGCAATTGGATAAAGATCAATGAAAAACAAAAAGCATGGCATGCACAAATGTATACAGTCCGTCAGTCAACTGTATGTGAATTTCGGAATACCATACCTTTATTTATATTTTAGCAATGGTTTCATTCTTAAAACTGTTTCACTGTTAAGATAGATTCCTCCTCCCAGTACTTGAGTACAAACAGTGACCATGTTAACAGAGACCCTCCTTGCATATAGTTTATTTTACTTAAGCCAACACTTCAGTGATTTTTAAGCATCAGCACTGTCCAGGCAATTAAATATTTTGTGCTGAACGATAGGAGTCCATAAATATATAAGGAAACCAAATCATCTGAAAAAAAAATAACAGTTGATCTTGCTGTCTACGTTACAGTAGTAAAGAGGCTGGTGACACGCACGTGCAATCACGGCACTTGCAGGCTTACACAAAAAGAACACGAATTCAAGGCCAGCCTGGGCTATACGAAGCAAGACCCTGTCTCAGAGGAGCAACTGACATTGCTATCCTTTACTTTTTATTTAAAGGCCTTTCCTGGTACAGCACAGAGTACATTCCAGAGACAGCCCCGGCCCCTGAAAGGATGGTCGTGGAGAGGATGGTTGTGGCACAGACATGAGAGTCACCCCTGAGAAACCTTTTATAGTCACCAAGAGACAACTCCTTCTTATCTGTTAAATCTATTAAATATAAGAGTTAACATTTCAGGCACTTTGCATACTTTGCAGTGAGTGGTGTTTTTGTTTTGTTTTATTTTTCTAAAATGAAGTATCTGTTATATTTTATGAAACTATGAGCTCATGATTGACTGGAAAACTTTAAAAAGTCAGTCTTTTGTCTTAGTAGTTTGGAAAGTACTGGTGTAAGCTACGGGGTAGCCCAGTTATTGCTGAAAAGGGAATGTGGATTTTACACACACACACACACACACACACACAACAGAACATCAACTTGACTCAAGCAAAGTTCCGAAATCTCTTTCCCTCAGTCTCCCCAGATGTGCCTCAGCTGAGTGGGGATTGTTCAGAAATGAGTGTGGTTGGTTTCAATGGCTGAAACAAATGGATTTATTAAACTCGATTCTTTACTTTTTCCTTCCTTTCCACCTTTCCTCCCTGCCTTCTTCTTCTTTTCTGTGTAAAGACCACAACATCTTTTCTCTCTTTAAAGACTTAACGAGAGGCAGCATTCATACTCACCAATAAACTCTACCAATAGAATTTGCCAAAGTGGAGGATGGAGGAAAAGATCTTGGAGACACACAGGGGAAGAAAACTATAGATAAGACATGTAGTTCACTAGGATCTTGAGACCAGTGTCCACAACTGGCAAAAGAATGGTTCCCTCATGAATTTCCAGAACGTTTCTTCATGAAACCTTTTGTTCATATATTTTCATCATCTGGAAAAAGATTTTCAAGACCTGAATTTTTGAAGGACCCCTCTTAGTTATTTACCCACGGAAATCCCAAGGGATTTCTTCTGCAGGTCATTAGCAAGCATTCCTTTTTGTGCTTTCAAGAAGAGACTTGCCGAAGCCGTTTCCCTTCACTCCCCCTCACCCCAGCTGAACTGTTGTACATCACAGGACTTTCACTGGACCCAAGTCATTTCCCCCAGACTGTGACATATGGAAAGTTAAAAATAGAACCCCCTAACAACCATATTTCCTCGCTGCACGCTGCCCCTTTACAAGTCCTCGAGACAATGCAGATTTGTTCTGCCTCACCTGCGTCTAATGTTAGACACATGCCCAGGAATTCCTGACCACTTTTGTGTTTCATTTTACCGTCAAAGAAATGCAGTGCCCAAGCCCACGAGAAAACACAGAGAAATGAATTGCATCCCTTAAGCTCTGGGATTCATTTTTCTTCTTTGTCTGGACTGAAAACTGAATTCTCTAGGCTGGAGTTTTATCCTCCAATTTTGTCTTCTGCACTCTCCTCTACTCCCCCCTTCTCTCTCTCTCTCTCTCTCTCTCTCTCTCTCTCTCTCTTCTCTCTGTCTTTGGCTCCAAATCAAAACAGTTTTCAAGTGGCCAGGATCAAGTTCCAAAGCTCCTACTTTTCCTAGCTATTTCCCTCTTTTCCCAGATTTTTCTTACCATCTCCAGGTGGAGCTTTGACCCTAAGTACTACGTCCGGACTCCCAGACCAAATCTTGAAGTCTATGTGAAGCATGTTACCACTTGCCTGCTTCTTAACTTGAGGCCCGATAGTCTGACAAATGTCATTTTCCCCTACTGTAAATCAAGGGACAGCTGTCTTTGGAATAAATTCCAAATAGTTGGTCTGGAAATGAACTTCGCAGAAGGTCCCTCCTCCATTCTGGCTGACATTTCCCCATTAATTTCTTTTTCGCTTTCATCCATTCATTGGTTGATGAGTCTATAAATATACCTCATCTGCTTTTACTTTGCCTTTTCAGGATAAACTGATACCAAACACACTGCCTTAATTACATCCACAGGCAAAGCCTAACAAATTTCAACGCTGTCACAATATAGTTTTAAAACTTGACATTGTTAATTATGCCAGCTGTGATAAAACTGGGAAATGAAAAAAATCCTAATTGGAATGTGCAAATGAGTGACTCATTGAAAAGACATTTTTAACATTCATAAATGAGAATGCTCTGAATCTTACCAAGCCAAAGAATTAACTAGCACAGGAAGCTGGTAAGTGGCTTGGGAAGGAAGCAGGAACCACGGACCCCCGTCCCTCTTAGTCACAACAACTCTAAGCAAGTTAATTCCCCCCAATTCAAGTCCCACCAAGGAGACTATCGTCCCTGGGGAGGCGGTTGCTGACTCACAAGAGACTGAGTCAGGAGCACATGGGCAGAGGAGACTCAGCCGACTCTGATTCATTCTCAGAAAGCAGTCGGCTGTGGAAGGTTCCACTTCTGTGATGCAGACCAATTTAAGGACAGGGCAAACTGTCAATCAGGAGTTCTTGCCAGAAAATCACTTCTTTTAAAATCTTATGTGGCTCACACATTTCAGGTAAGAGAAAGAAGCCCATTTAGGATAAATGAACATTCTTAATTTTTTTTTCTTTTTGGAAGAAAACTTTCTTTACCTGAAGTATTTTCACACGAAACTCACCTTTTGACCAAAACAGTGTGGGAAATGAACACCCGTTTTTGAATAAGAAATGAGTCAGTAGAACCTTTCTTTATCAGATGGGAACCTATAGGAATGTTTTAGTGCTCTCTCTCTCTCCCTTTCTCTCCTATCTCTCTTTCTCTCTCTCTGACATACAAACACACATGAGAAAACAACAGTTTGTATATTTTGAGTCGTGTGAAAACTGACAGACGTACATTAAAGGGTTTAAGTGAACCAAAAGAAGAAATGGCCAAATAGCATGGATGGAGAAGAAAAGGAAGAGTAATAGGAGATTTTCTGCACTTCCATGAGAACACTTCGAGATGAGTAGGATTGAACTGTGCAAAAATCAACTTTGGCAAAACACAAGACTTTTTTCTCTTTGAAAACAGTATTCCCTTTCCTTAACCGAAAAAGAAGAAAATCAATGTGTATACTGGTAACTTTTATATTCTGAGACCCACTGGATAGCACTAACTCTGTCCTTTATGTGAAGTATCTTAAGCTGTTTTCAATGACTCAGAAGTTGATGAAACTCAGAGGTATACAAAGATAGCTCTGAGTTGACATGCACAGCTTGACTTTCATGCCTGTGGGGGGTTGCTATGAACTGCTTACTATACAGCTGAACCTCCATTTTCAGCATCAGATGATGAGCACAGATTTTTGAGAAAACCCCTCGCAACATCTTCCAACATCAGTTGAACGTTGTCAAATGTACTGCCAGACAGATGGTTCTATGAATTCAACAAAACAATATGGTTTCTCTTCTGGGTACAGGAGAAAATTATACCTACTAGACCTTGTGCATCTAGATGACATCTTGTTGGCCAGTGGATGTGTACAAATGTGATGTATATACTTCCAGCCCTGGTCGTTAAAATGAGCAGAATCTCACTGCTTATTCTCTCTTTGTTCCATGGACACTGAGTAGAGCAGAATCCAAGAGACCCTAGTGAATGGCCAAGTTGCTAAAGATTAATACATGACTTTGGAGTCTATTCTAACAAAGATTCCCAAACTCAAGTGTCCTCTTCATACATGCATGCACATACACACACAGAGAATCGCACACATGTGCTATTTCCCACAGTCACACAGGCACACACACACACACACACACACACACACACACACACACACACACACACAAGATTCCCAAGTGAAGTTAGCCCCACATGAACAAAAATATTAAGTAAACCACTACTGTTGGGATTTTGTTTGCAACAAATAGGTCACCCTGAGAAATCACTTTTGTGAAGAACAATGAGAAACAAAAATCAATGTCTGTATAATCTTCATCGAATATTTTATTGCAGTTAAATGTTACTTTTCTATTAAAAAGGGTGAAAAACTAAATACATAGATACTAATCCTAACTATATTAAAAGCATAGTACAACCCAGAAGAAAGATTAAAATTGCTAATCAGGTTAAAAGTACTATATTTGGGCTGAGGATATTGCTTGGCATTGAAATCACTTGCTATCATGCAAAAGAACCAGGGACCAGGGTTATGGTCTCTAGATCTTCTATTTAAAATGCCCAATGGATGTGTGTGGCAGCCTGCCTGTAATTCTAGCCCTAAAAGATAGAGATTGAGCATCACCAAAGCAAGCCGGCTAGCCAGACTCGTCGTAATAGCATGCTGTAGTTTTAATCAGAGACCCAGTATCAAAACAAAAAAGAAGAGCAATCGAGGATGATGCATGATCATTATTGGGCATCCATATGTACACAGACTCATGCATGTGCACTCATACACACTTTCATATGTACACACACATGCACATGCCTGCCCACATACAGACACCCCATATGCATACACCCTATATACAAATACACATGGAAAGAAAAAAGTAAATAATTCTTAAGTCCTGAGTACTCTCATTTAAATGGGTATCTGCATGTCCAATTGTTAGGGAAAGTAAATACTGCATGCAAGAAGCTAAAATTTAAATTGTTCAAATAATGTATCAAAAAAAGCAAAACTTGGGCTGGAGAGGTGGGTTGGGGTTAAGCCTCTGCCTTGCAGGTGGAAGGTCCTGAGTTCGGATCCTAGACCCCATGTATAGACGCCAGGCGGAAGCGGGGGTAGCTTGCGTTTCTGGTCCTGGTAGGGCGGAGCCTGTGAATCCTGGGGAGGAGGTGGAGGCGTCCATGGTGGTTCCTGCACACACACCCGTACACGCACAATTGAATAAATAATAAAAAAGAATTAAAAAAAAGCAAAACTTATACACGGAAACAGAATCTCCCCCACAATACACACTAACACACACACAGTTAAAACCATTCTTGTGCTGTCTTATAATCAGCTTACAAGAAAGACATCAGAATCAAAAAACACAAAAGTGACTATTCCTCACTTTTATTTTTTATTATTTACTTATTTGTTTACTTATTTATTTATTTATTTGTGTGTGTGTGTGTGTGTGTGTGTGTGTGTGTGTGTGTGTGTGTGTGTCAGAGGGCACTGTGTATCCCTGTGGAGGACCAAGATGAGAATCATCCTGGATTGCTTTTACCTCCTTTTCGTTTCATTCTGGGATTTCCCAGCCTCTGCCCACCAAGGCCAGAAGTGCAGGCCACCGCCTCTGTTTCTGTCTGGCATTTCTACATGGGACCTGGGATCCAAACTCAGGACCTTCTGCTTGTGAGGCAGAGTCTTAACCCCTGAGCCATTTCTCCAGCCCTGTAACTCATTTTTAAATGTAAGAAAATTAAAAATCAGAGAACTTTAATAATTCTCTCCAAAATCACATTAATAAATAATAGAAGTAAGACTCACTCCGAGACAAGTCTTTCCTCAAGTCTTGTTCATTTTTTTTGCATTTCTGTGGGGGGGGGTATGTGTGCGTGTGTGCGTGTGTGTGTGTTTAGTATGTGGGTGAATACATATGTGTGTATGGGCACTTGAATGTGTGCATCTGTGGAGCTTCAAGGGTAACACCAGGAATCATCCACCTTATTGTTTTGCTCTGGGGATTTCCAGGCTCCGCCTTCCAGAGTAGGAATGACAGGCTGCTGCCATATCTGTCTGGCATTTTTAACATGAGATCTGGGGATCCTAACTTTTTCTTTTGCCTGTGAGGCAAAGGCTTTAGCCGCTGAGCCAGCTCCCAGGTCCAAGTCTTGTTTATTTTATTTATTTTTTTTTTGTGCTTCTCTGCATCTTACCCCTGTGAAGATGTAAGATGGTCTTTGAAGAACATGGAAAATAGTCCCATAGCGCCCTCCTTTGAGGGCTGGTATGGAAGGATGAAGACCTCCCCCTCCCCCACCCCTATAACTTTTCATCTCATGAATGCAATAGCTTGTGAAAGCTAACCCTTGACTAACCAGAGGATGAGTGTCCAAAGACACAGCTTTGGTCAACTATGCCAGGCTGCTTCTACAAACTATTCCTATGAAGTCGTTCCATTAATTTCATGTGGAAAATAAAGTTACAATCACATCAAGAAGCATGCTACAGTTTCATGTCCTATACTGCTGACAGAGAACTTGGCCTCTGTCCCAGAATTCTGCCCCAACTGGCAGGTCTCAGGAGGAAAGAATTCCTGCCTTCTCTCCACAGCAGCCCATTCTGCTCCCACGGAAGGGTGGTGTTGAACACAAAAGGCTTCCAAGGAGAGAACTGACAAACAGAAAGCGCGCAGACACCCTATCTCTTGAAGAGAAAAAAAAAATAGATTATTTATTAACATCATAATGGCCCTTGAACAACATCATAAAGGCATCCTTTGTCACAACTGCCATGCCACAGCGGATGTATAGAGAACACTTGGACTGGAAACATTGTTTTTCATCAACAGCCCAACAACACTGACCTTATGTGGTATCTTGAGGCTTTACTTGTACAACAACTCAGTCCCACTCCATTTTGGACTTGAGAAGAGGTGTATGAAGTGTTAGACTTTTGCTTGTAGATGATGATGATATTAAAAATAGGCTTAAATAAAGTTGCCAACATTCGAGCTCCTCTGCTCCCATAACCCTGCCTATGATTACAGCACTGCCAGTTTTGCAGGATGCATGTTTCCTGTGAAAGTTCCTCCGTGGAACCCTCTCTAGTACTGCCCTGTAGTCCGCAGAGGGGAAAAGCAGCAACCTGGAGAGTTTACCAGGCAGGTGATCCGCTGAAGTCATTGAAAGTTGGGCCCATACTTTATTTGGGGGTATGATTACCACAAAGCATGCCCCATGGGTCATCTACTTCTTTGCGAACATCCAGCCTTCCCGCTTCATGTTCTCGAGCTTTATTAGAGCGTGGGAAAGGAGGCAGCCTGGGAAGATGGTCCAGCAAGCAAGGTGCTTGTTGCACAAGCCTGAGGTCCTGAGTTGGAATCCCCCACACTCACGTAAGATCCATGAGGGGCAACACACACTGTGATGGTGGAGACAGAAGCCCCTGGGACGTGCTGGATGGCCAGTAAAGTATGAGTTTTAGGTTCAGTAAGAAACTTCATCTCAAAAACTAAGGAGGATTGAGAAAGACACTAACGTGTGTGTGTGTGTGTGTGTGTGTGTGTGTGTGTGTGTGTCAGAGGGCACTGTTGTCCCTGTGGAGGACCAAGGCCAGCTTCAGGAACCATCCTGGATTCTTTCTACCTCCTTTTTTGCTTTGTTCTAGGATTTTCCAGACTATGCCCGCCAGGGCCAAAAGTTCAGGCTGCCACTGTTTCCACCTGTTTTTGTTTTGTTTTGTTTTGTTTTTTGTTTTTACCTAAGACCTGGGATCCAAACTTAAGACTTTCTATTTGTAAGGCAGAGTGTTAATCCCTGAGCCATCTCTCCAGTCCAGACTGAGAGAGAAAAAGATAGAAGAAAATAGATATAAAGGTTACTTTTAACTACTGCTGTGAGAGAGCACTCAAAGTCAAGCAACTTAAAGGAGAAAGGGAGATTTATTCAGCTTGTAGTTCCAGAGGGGAGATACAGTTTCTCATAGCAGAGGTGGCATGACTGGCTGGCCAAAGCTGGAGGAGACTACGTCACTGCAGACGTCTGGGAGGCTGAGAGCTACAAGACTGCTTGCTGCAAAGGCAGACTTCTCCTAGAGGTAAGGTGGGACTAATCCACCTCAAAGCCTATCCCTTGTGACTTCCCTCTTCCAGCAAGGCTCCACCTCTCAAGGTGCTATGACTTTCCCAAACACATGAGACTGTGGGGGACACATTTCAAACCATGACATAGAGTATGATGAGTTGAGAGCAATAAACATTCACAATGATGTGAATGAATATTTGCATCAATGCAATGGAATTCCACAAGTGAAACTTGTTTCTTGGCCTAAGGGAGAGATAGGCCCCTGGAAATGTGTTAGGTTATTCCAGACCATAGAAAAGCATGGCTCCATCAGGAGAGATGGTACAATGTAAGTAGAGCATCTCAGAAATCATTAAGTTCCTCTTTATGAGTCTAGGGTGGGTCTGAGAGACTGTCTTTCTAATAAAATTTCAGGTGATGATGTTTTGAAGACCAAAGGTAGAGATAAAAGTTAAGGGTAGACCAGAGACGCTGTGCAGCTTTAGGTTTCAGTGTTCTGACCCATGAAATAGAGATTAAGTATTGTAGTGCCAGATTATTGTGGGCATTAGATGGCACCATGCCGTTTATGTGGTATTTCATGAGGACTCACTACATTGACTTCCATCAGTTCTTTATGATTATTGTACTGAGCACTGGGACAACTTCCAAAACACTGATGCTTTTTTGTTCTTAACTTGGTCCTCGAGGGTGAAAAGAATAAGGTAAAACATGTCAAGGAAGAGATAGGAGGAGGAAGAGGAGAAGGAAAGAAGAAAAGCAAAGCTAGGAAGATTGAAAAGAGAACTTTAATCTATACTTTCAATCATGCTCAGAGAAAAACTTGCCCAGTGACAGAAATTAAATTACAGAGATATTTCCTGGAGAAGATGGAGGACATACTTCATGGTTTCTTTTATCGTCATCATCATCATTATTATTATAATTATTATTATTATTAAACTAAAGGAATTGGAGGATTGTGCAGCCACCAAAATACCACATGGCTTTCTTCACATTTTATTTTTAAATATATTAACAATGAATCGCTCACTTCTTATTCCTATTCTATCACACCCCAAATGTTCTCCCCTTTGGCCAGTTCCCCTCTCTGTCCCACATCCCCCACTGGGTTCCATCTAGGACACCTACCCTAGTTAGGACCTCGACACCTGACAAGGAACAAATGGCCCACTGGAATAACACATGGCTCTAACCCTCATGTCTGATTCTCGCTAGGTATCTCCCCTATTGGAACGGCACAGATTTATTGCTTGAAAAAGGAATTGAATTAAGTTGTTTTAATAAATACTCACAGTCTTATTAAAAATCTGAAGACCAATGCATCATTTCTAAATCCTTCCTGAGTTCCTTGAGAGACAGAGAAGAAACTTACTTGTGAAAATAACAATCATAATGACTGTCAACTTGATAAGCATTTGTTGACTTTTCATGATGCCAGGATATGAGGCTAGTCACTTGAAATATAAAATTAAATATGGTCTGGTTCTTGTCTGTCAACAGTACTAATTTTTAGTAGGAGAGACATATAGATAGAAAAAGGAATGCATTTAATAAGTAGAACAGAGGTATTCACTAATGATTATGGGAACATCCTTAATACAGTAATTGCTTCCTTGTGGCCCAAAGAATGCATATAACCCATGGTTTGGCATATGTTGGTTGTTTTTGTTATTTTGGTTAAGTTTCTTAATTGCCCAAGGACAATACACTGAAGCAAAACGGAGATTCCTTCTAAACAAGATGCATTTCACTATCGCCACCAGCATTTTCTATCAGCATGCAGCCGACCCAAGAGGATCAAGTTTTTCACTCCTTTCAGTCAGCTGGGTTCTGGGAGAATCCTGAGAGCGGTCTTCAAGTATAACTGTGACAATCAAAGGGCTCATTTCCTTTGTTTTCCCACTCCCAGGATTCAAAATTTTGTTGTTCATTGTCTGGCATTTTGTCTTAATTCTTAATTATTTTCAGTGAGAGCACAATTGCTACAATTAATCACTCAATGACAGAAGCAAGGGTTGGTAAATTCGTTGGAAAAGAAGACAAGAAGTACATTTCAGATAGAATAATCCCAATGCTGAGAATCAGGACCTAACAATTTAGTGTTACTACTCCACAAAATAAATACTGGAAAGATTGAGTCATACTGGTAAATAAAACATAAGGTTACAGTCAGTCTATAGCTCCAGGATTTAGAAGCTTTGGGAATATGAGATTAAGAACTATGGAAGCAAGAGGAAAAGTGAACCAAGAGTCAGGAGGAGTTCAAAGTGACTTAATGACAAAATAAAAATAATTCAAGATTGCCACTCCATAACATAATGTGCTTTAGCTTCCTCATTTGTAGAATTAGAGGTCTCCATAAGTTCTGATCCAAAGATGATATTTCAGAACTAAATCTTCACATTCAAGTTTAATGGAGGTAGGGAACACTTCTGTCATGGTTTGGTGTCTTGGTGATGGGGCCAAATGGGCCTTTTTTGTGAGAAGTCTGAAGACAGCAATGTTATGAGAAACACAGGCAGTGGAAGCCCAGCTTGTGATGGTCCAGAAGGGAAGAGAGACTGTGCTTGCAAATGTACAAGTGACACATGGAGCCATGTGTTGCATGTGCTGGTGGAGAGTTTAGTGAAGTTTTGCGCTCATCTTGAAAGCTTGCCTAAAGTCAAACTAGTGCTTGGTGGAGGAAATTTCAAAGCAATGTAGTCTTAACAATGAGATATGGCTACTTTTTAGTTGTCTTCAGAGTTATGAAAAAGAACAATAAATCAGGCAGGAAGAAACAGTAACTATAAGATATGAAGATAAAAAATGCAAAGGCAAACTTAGAGTTGAACCAGGAAGAAGCAGAAAACAAAGTGCCTGTTAAAGAGATTAGCTCTGGGGGCTGGAGAGGTAGCTCAGGGATTAATCCTCTGCCTTGCAGGTGGAAGGTCCTGAGTTCAGATCCTAGACCCCACGTATAGACGCCAGGAGGAAGCGGGGGCGGCCTGTGTTTCTGGTCCTGGTAGGGCGGAGCCTGTGAATCCCGGGGCAGAGTAAACAAGGAGGAGGTGAAGGCGGTCCATGGTGGTTCCAGAATTCTTCCTTGGTTCTACACACACATACATACATACACATGCGCACACATGCATACATGAATAAATAATAAATAATTTTTAAAAAGAGATTAGCTCCATTAGTGAATCAAAGCCTGCTCTCTTTTTGGATCATATGAGAGGCTCTACCTTGAGGGTGAGATTCTCAGAGAAGGCTCCCACCCATAAGAATGTAAATCCTTTTGGAAGAAATGAGCTAAAGGATGGAATTCCAAAGCAAGAGTCTGTTTTTCCCTTAAAGCCCAGAGAGATTCCCCCTCCCCCTGCTATCAGCAAAGAGAAGCTGAATCAGCTGCGATTCAAGGGGGCCAGTCTTGGCAAAGTTGTCCACATGGTTCTGGTTTGAGAGGCATCAGGATACAAGAGGGAGGAGGTCATGGATTCTTCCTTCAAGATTTCAAAAAATGATGGAATCCGGGCAGCATGTGGGAGAAAGTCTGCAGTTTAGAGGCCCAAGAAAGGCAGTTTGTGCTATAGAGTTAAAGCCTTGTTTGCCATTGAGAAGTAAAGATGTTAGAGATACCAGAGACAACAGCCGAGGAGAGCTGTATGCCCTGGGAGGAATCAGCCTGAAAGAGCGACATGTTCTACAGGCAGCTGCATTGGAGGGGTGGAACCAAAGCCCTTCAGAACTGAGGCGATTTCAACAAGAGGCTCACCTTTTGGACTTGGAGCTGCAGGATTTGGAGTTTGTCCTGCTGATTTTTAGTCTTGTTATAGACAGATCTTTCCTGGATATGCCCCCATTCCTTTCTTTTGGAATGGGAATGTTTATTCTGTGCCATTGCATATTGGAAGTATGTAACTTGTTTCGGCTGTATTGGGACTATTGATGTAGTCTATGAAGATTTTTAAAGTTGGACTGAATATGGTTTACATGAGGTTACAGTGACCTGTGGGGGCCAGGGTAGAGTTTCATGGTTTGAAATGTGTCCCCCACAGTCTCATGTATTTGGGAAAGTCATGGCACCTTGAGAGGTGGAGCCTTGCTGGAGGAGGGAGGTCACAAGGGGTAGGCCTTGAGGTGGATTAGTCCCACCCTACCTTTAGGAGAAGTCTGCCTTTGTAGTTCTCAGCCTCCAAGATGTCTGCAGTGATGTAGCATCCTCCAGCTTTGGCCAGGTAGCCATGCCACCTCTGCTATGAAAGACTATGCCTCTCCTCTGGAACCATAAGCTGAATAAATCTCCCTTTCTTCCTTAAGCTACTTGTCTTTAGGTATTCTCTCATGGCAATAGTCAAGAATAACTGTTACAACTTCCAACTGTGATCTTTAGGAAAAAATAAATTATCAATGATAAGTTTTTATTGGCCATCTGCCATATATACAATCTTTAATCTTTATAACACTTTCCATTTCAAAGGTTAGGAAACATAGACATGAATAGATTGTCAAAAGTCACAGGCAAAGATGGAAAGAACAAGACCTGAACCTAGGTCTAGTGAATACTTTGTGCTGGCTCTAGCCAGGTGTCAAACATCAGTAAGTCCTTAATGCTTTTAGGGTTTTATAGGGAGGTCCTGTTTCAATTAACTAATTAATCAATTAAATGGGTAATCTAAAGTATGTGAAGAGTCATCACTACTTAGAAGAACATCTTTGAGACTGTCACAATAGTAACAACTAACACATTCTGTAATCGTTCCCTTCCACTGTTTCTAAAGGACAATCAATTGCCAACCTCCTCACCAACCTCCCAAGCTCAGCAGTTCATTGTACTCTCTGGTCTGCTTTGGGCATTTCATGATAGTATAGATGAACTGAAGCTGTATTAATATTTATTAATATTGGATCAAATTAACGACCCACATTATATGCAATTCAACTTTGGTAGTACGTTACCAAGAATACAACAATATTTTACCATACTCATAGCAAATGGGTGAAATTTTAGCAAGTCCCAGATACAGTATTGACCATTGTATTACCCTGGTGAATCCCCATGACTCGTGAAGTAGGTACTCATATTATTTCATTTTACAGTTAACCATGCCTCAATGTTATACAGCTACAATTTAGAAGGAATTGAGGCATTGACTCCAGAGACATGATTTCCACTATTCCCCCCACCCTCCTTTAACAGTCTCTTCCTTTATTTATAGTTGCTGCTGGCAAAAGAAGGACACACTCTGTTTTTCTTTTCCAGTTGTAAATAGTGAAAGAGTGATAGTCAAATGGCTAGATTTTTTTTTAAAGGTAGTCTAGAACAGAGAAGGAAACTTGCATTTCCCCTGAGACTAAAGCTCTTACATCTTTTAGTCTCAAGTAGATAAAACTTTGTTTTTGGCACATGAGTCATTGTTCAAGAGCAATGCCTGCCTTTATCTTTTTAATCTGTGTGTGGTCTTAGTAATGTACATGCACCATGGGCTGCAGGGCAGGTCCTTCTCTCCCTTCTTGAGTTACGATTTTACTGTGGAGGCCAGGCTGTGTGAACAGGAAAACTTGGAGCAAAGAAAGCTTTTAACCAACAGCTAAATAGGCTGCAGGATGCATCATCCACTGATTAAAAAGAAAATTAGACCATTTTCTCTCAATATGGAAATTGCTAACACCTAAATCAAAGAGGAGGACCAAAAAGATCTAGAGAGATTTAGATGAAAACATTGCAGTCCCCATCAGATTTTCTTAAGTCTTCCACCTAGATATACATAAATAAGCCCAAGTGTGTCTTACTGAAATCTGTCTCTGATACAAGATAGAATATTTTCTGGACTGCAATTCTTTTTTTGGACAAACCTTAATTGTCCAATAGGTAACGGGTTTGGGTAAACATCCTCAGGGGACAGATAGATGTTTTTCCTCCAGCATGTGCAATGACTTATGATTATCAGAGGAAAAACTAAAGGAAGATATGGCTTACTGGTCAGTAAACCTTTCTAACCATCTTCAGTCCTAAATTTGTCGTCTCTAGTTAAGTTGGAAATGCCAAGATCACACATAAGAAAAATCCACACACTACTTGTTTCATTGAGTTATAATTTTGAGTTTCCTTCAAGCAAACAAAAACAATTTTTCATCAAACTATGACGAATCCTGAGAATGAATATGCATGTGATTTCAAACATAATTAGCTCCAATGTGAAGAAACTAATGAAAACAACAGAGAAAGGAAAGCAGATTCTACCTAATAATAGATTGGATGTTTGCCCAGAATTAACAGTGGACGTGCCTTGTATTCATCTATTATTTTTCTTTTAAGAAGCTCTTTGATCCAGTATAAAAGCTATTTATTTTACTGACTCCTGGAAGTGTTGAGTACTACCCAAGGAAACGATCAATTATTGTGAATTGTTGTGAATGGAATTTCCTCACTGGGGAGATCTTTAAAGAGGTGATTCTAACTATGGACTAGATGTTAAATATGCAGATGAACAGATGTATCCAAGAACATGAAGAATCCTGCGCCCTACTGGGGCAATACTGACAAGGTTCGGAAGTAACGACAAACATGTAGTCTCATTCACCTAAATATAATAGAGAATCTTCTGTCTATTTATGGTAGGTGAGGAATAGAGTTTCCAAGATAGTGCTACAGTTTGGTAGTATCTTCTATGGTTTGCCAGTTCCTGGACTCATCCAACTTGCCACAACATTAATAATATTAATAATATTAAACATGTTCAGTCTATCCATTGCAAAAACTAGAAAGAAGAGAGAAAACTGAACATTTACTGAACTAAGAAGGTCCACGAGGAGTTCACCTCTTAGATATAATCCTTTTTCCATGAAAATTCAGTGCATTCACGCTCTTCAATACCTATGGAGTCTGGTGGGATGTCTTTTGGAGTTCTAACTTTCCTGGTCAAAAGCAAAAGCAAAATGGTGTTTGCCTACTGCAAAAGAACATGATGTGACTCCAGGCTGGGCAGGCCCCTGGCACGCCGCCTCATTTTGACAGCTAGATTCCCATGGGATATGTTCTAAGTCCCATCTGGAGCATTGCAGAGGTGCTGTCCTCAGTGACATCCTAAAAGGATTGAATTGAACAAATTTTCCAACAGTAAAGCTTGAAAACACTCCAAATGTAATGATATGAACATTTTTTTGTTCCAAACTTAAAAGCATTATAATCTCTATTAAAAAAAAAAAACTGGGCAGAATAGACTGTTCAGTCACTGAAGTATCTGCTTTTCAAGCACAAGGACATGAGATCCACTATAGAAGACACATTAAAAATAAAAGATAGGCAGGGTGGTACACCTGAAACCCCAGCTCGGGAGAGACACAGACAGGCAGATGCCTGAGGCTTATTGGCCACTTAACCTAGCCTGCTGGGTGAGGCCCAGGTGAGTGAAAGACCCAACTTTGGGAAAGAAAAAAAAGGTGAATAACACCCAAGATATTCTCTATTGTCCACTGTGTATGTACACACACACACACACACACACACACACACACACACACTCCTAATTACTGCTTTTGTCCTCTAAACGGTGTGAATGCGAACATTGCTTTTTGTTCTTAGCTATGGATACAATGTGACCAGATAAGTTTTCTAAGCTCTGCTCTGCCAGCTCACTATACAGATATGCTAATAACCTTGGGCGGCCATTAAACTAAGTAGCATTTATCAGGAACTTACTCTGAAGAGGACATTATTCTCAATGCTCTGTGTCTATTAATTTAGCTAATTATCACAATGATGAGAAGTACTATTTTTGCATTATTTTGCACGGAAGTCACTTGCTTCATGTCACAAAGCTCAGAAGTGGAGCACCAATGATTCAGCATGTCTCCAAGGAACAAGACTTTAATTGCATACCTCCCCTGATTTCCTATCTTAAAAGTTCACTTTATATATAAAGACACTATATCAAAATTGCCTTTTAAACAACTATTATTACAGTCATAGATTGGAGGAGCACGCAGCACTCAACCTAGAAGTTCATTTCTTCAGTGGAAGATGTTTATCACAGAAAAACACAGCATACTAAAGTGCAGAAAACAAGTGTGGACTGCTCAGCCCTAAACAGAACATCTACGCCATCCTGCCACCTCTCACCCCGTCTTGGGGAACACTCCAGAAGAGCAGTAAGATTGTAAGAGCCCAAAGTGGGACAGGGAGCACAATGAGATATTATCTTCTGGACATGACAAGGTTGTTGAATCCATGAATTACTGCAGCTCTATATATTTCCACAAGACCTGCACAGAAATTGTCCTATCAACATTCTACCATGAAAGGCAAAGATCTCAAGAGACCCCACGCCTCTCTGAGAGACTGAGGAGGACTAATGTTGGTGTGGAAGAAATGGAAGATGCTTTGCACAAGAGCATACCCACTGGTGGGGGAATTCAGGTTCTAACAGGTGCTTGGGCACATGCCATCAGGGGCAGACCAGAGGAAAGTCAGTGGACCACAAATGTAAAAAGACTTGAAGGTGGGAGGGAGTTTAGTAGGGAAGAAGGAATGTAATGGCAAGGGGGGATGGGACTGGGATTAAGGCATGAAAATATCATAAATTCACAGTGTTCATGTGTGAAACACTAAAAGAATACATATACATACATATATACCCATATATATGCAGCTTGTAAGCCTCGCAAAATCACTCTGTTGGTTAAATGAGACAACACATGCATGCTTAGCAGGTCTGGGCTGCAATAAGCATCACAGATACCAGCTATTATCTTTCGTGTTTTATCTCTTTTCCTTTCCTTTTCTTTCCTTTCTTTTCCTTTTCTTTTCTTTCCTTTCTTTTCCTTTTCTTTCCTTTCTTCTCCTTTCCTTTCCTTTCTTCTCCTTTCCTTTCCTTTCTTCTCCTTTCCTTTCCTTTCTTCTCCTTTCCTTTCCTTTCTTCTCCTTTCCTTTCCTTTCTTCTCCTTTCCTTTCCTTTCTTCTCCTTTCCTTTCCTTTCTTCTCCTTTCCTTTCCTTTCTTCCCCTTTCCTTTCCTTTCTTCTCCTTCCTTCCCTTTCTTCCCCTTCCCTTCCCTTTCTTCCCCTTCCCTTCCCTTTCTCCCTCCCCTCCTTTCTTTCCCTTCCCTCCCCTCCCCTCCCCTCCCCTCCCCTTCCCTCCCCTCCCCTCCCCTCTCCTCCTTTCCCTTCCCTTCCCTTCCCTTCCTTTCCCTTCCTTTCCCTTCCCTTCTTCCCTTCCCTTCCCTTCCCTTCCCTTCCCCTCCCTTCCCTTCCCTTCCCATTTTCTGCCTACATCCCAAGAAAGAGATCCGGCAATGAAGATTTGAAGAAGTCATGATGGTTTCTTTTCTTTCCCACCAGAAGAGTTGTGTGCCTATACTACGGTGCTACCCAACCCTCAAAAACTCATGAGGCCATTGAGTAGCAAGAATATGCTGGGTATCAATCAAAATCCATCATTCTATAAAACCCTGGTACTTCCCAAGCCTGCCCAAACTCTGGGATTTGGAGGATCAGTAATACATCAGTGCAAACCCCTTTAGTCAAGAGTCTGGTTGACCATTTTTAACATGTTGTCTTCAGGAATCCAAAAACTGTCCCATTTCAGCTGCAAGGGAGTTTGAGTGTCAGGCAATGCTGAAGGATCCCAAATGAGCCTGATGTGTGGCCCTGACAACTCTGTCAACTTGTTTTAAATCACAACTTGATACACATCCTATGTTTTTATTTATGTTTCCTACATCACACGAGACTGGAGAAGCACTAATAACAGTATCTCTGACTTTTGGGCCTTATCCTCAGACTCTGGTTTCTACAAACCATTACACAGTGCTCTCTCTCAACAGCTAATGAGTATTCAGTTGGACCACTGTCTCTTTAGGCTTTTGTCCTTGACACTAAACCTGAACCATCTCCTCTTCTAACCTGCGGTGAGCCAACTCAGCAAAACGTGGTCTCCATGTTTAGAATGAGGCACAAAGGAGCTCAACGGGCAGGTCAGAAAGGAGCTCAGCAGATAGATTAGTTTCTTTTCTCATCGTTCTGACTTAATATCTGATTAGCATCTTAAGAAGAGGAGGATTGATTCTGACCAGCCATTGAGGGTATAGTCTGTTATAGTGGGCATCATGGTTAGACTTGATTTGACGCAATCTAAAGTCACCTAGGAGAAGGGCGTCTGGGTGTGCCAGTGGAAGAGTTGTGTTGACTGAGTTCATGGAGATGGGAAAAGCTGCCCACTGCGGGTGGCAGGGTTCCTTGGGCCCTGGGCCATGGAGTCAATAGAAAGAGACAGTGAGCTGAGAACAGGTAAGTATGTCAGCATTCATTGCTCTTGGCTCTTGACTGTAGATGAAATGTGACCAGCTTCTCCAAGCTCCTGTTGCTGTGATGGCTTGTACCAGGGACTGTGACTCCAGTAACTTCTTTCTCTTGATATGGCTCTGGTCACAGCAACAGAAGAGGAACTAAAGGTGTGGGATAGGCTTCGCGGTGGGTAGCTCTCTGGGAGCAGGAGTTCACAGCAAGCATCTCAATGGACCAGGAAACAGGATTAGGACAGGAAGTGAGGCTGGGCTATGCCCTCAAGACCCACCCTGTCAAAGACATACTTCCTCCCAGAAGGCTCCATTTCTCAAGGATCCTAGAACCTCTCCAAATAGTAACACTTGTTAGGGATCTAGTGCTCAAAGGGGAAATTTCACAGTCAAGCCGCGAATACAGAAGACTATTCTGACGATAAAAAGGGCACATTCTACCTGCATTCTACTTGCTTTCTCAGGAAGCCAGAAGGCCAAAGGAACTGGCTACAACCCAGTGCACCAAGATGTTTACCTGAGGTTCACTTGTCACATGATTAAAGGCAACCCTTGGACTCAGTTGTCACATTTGTAGAATAATATCCTCTGCATCTTCAACGCAGAGTGTAAAGCATTCCCCAGATGTTACTTCTCTAGTCAAAACCCTTTAAGAGTCAGGCAGAGGTATTTTGCTTTAGGATCTGAGAGAAAACAAAGGAGCAGGAAAATCTGTGAGCTCCTCCCAGTTGGATGGAGCTGATTTTTTTTTTTCAAAAATGCATGTTGCTTAGTTGCCATTTCTTTCTGGAAAGTTCTTTGCCAAAAAAAAAAAAAAAAAAAAAAAGATTAACATAGAAATGAAGCCCCTTGCTTCCAATTCACTTGACCTGGGCATTAAATAAACTGAGGGGATTTGAAAATCCAATGAAATAGAAAGCATTCATTTTCAGCTAGGAAAAGCTCGGATCCAACAGACCTTTGCATTATACAAATCCTCTGTACTTGTGGCCTACCACCATGAAACAATGACGACCTCAAATCCTCAGGCTGACCTTGGGAAATACTTATTAGTCATTATTAGTTCCATTTTACAGCTGGGGGAACTAAGGAAGAGAGTTCAAATGGCTTCTCTGGGGCCTCAGAGGAAGTTGGGACTACATGGGAGAAATTCTTGCATTAGGGATCTTTCGTCTTCACACAAATAGAGAAAGCAGGTTTTCCTGGCAAAATTCTCACAGCTGAAATCCCTCCTGTAACTCAAAGCATGTTCTCAGAGCATTAGCTCTGGAGTATGATCACAGCTACAACCTTTCTAAATCTTTAAAAGAAATGAATGCAAGAGGCATTGAAGGGAAAAAAATAACCCTTGAAGCATTTCTGTAATTGTCATTGGCCTGTCAGAAAATCAGGGGAACTCTGAATCACGCCTAAGATGAATCTTATTATCTCATTACAAATGAACTATCAATGAAAACTAGTTAGAAGCTGATGTATTGTCACATGTACTGGCCAAAAATAGTGCCAGATTTCTAGTTGCTTCTCAAATATGTGGAGTGTCTGTGTGTGGTTACATGGTAGTGAACCACATGTATGTGCATAATAACAATTAGGTACTAGCTCTCTCTCTCTCTCTCTCTCTCTCTCTCTCTCTCTATATATATATATATATATATATATATATATATATATATATCCTGCCCATTTGCTGGGAACCAGAAGTATCTTTCTCCCTTCTTCTCAAGGAATTTAGAAGTTAGATAAGGAGACAAATGCATCAGCCCTGTTAAAACTTGGAACTTCGGTAAATGTTTTTTAATTTTTCTTAAGCACATATTCATTACCTTAGTGAATATCAATTCTTTTGAGGAGACATTTACTAATGCCACTGTAATTTGTTGCTGCCATTAGAAAATGAGTCATTTGATCTTTCGGTCAATACTCAGATTTAGAATTTCCCAATTGGTCACTGCATTTAAATTTCCTTTATAAAACAAATACAGACAAACTAGATAATTTGCACTTACTGGAATTCCATTATTTTATGATGATGTTAGACTTTCTACCTGTGAGTTCCATGCTGCATTCAGAGCTCATAAAAAAAAAAAAAAAAACAAGGAAATCTAGTCTTGCCTGGCATCCATGGAGAAGAGAGTTGTGACAGTCACGATTTGCAATTCAGGGAGGCAAATGTGAGTTGAGAAATCTACAATATGTGGCCTTTTCTAGAGACAGCCATGTGGTGTATGTAGGGGCACGAGGGGGAGGGGGACTGCTGTGCTCAGAAAAGCTCTAGGGAGGAAGTGAGGTTTGAGTGCTTCTGAAAGAACAGAAGGTCCCTCAGTTGACAGGGGATGGGGGGGGAGAAGATGAGGACTTTTCCAGGCAAATGAAACCAGTGCAAAAGCAGACTGGCCTGATTTGGGAGTCTCCAGGGAGGTCTACCCAGCAAGAGGAAACCTCCCTAGAAGGTAGGAAAGTGGGATGGTGGCCACAGGAAGCATTAGACTGTGAGCTGCCTGCGACACGCACAGCCTCGCCTGGTTCCATGGGCTCCGCAGCGTTTTCTTCTGATGTGCAGCCACTGGTGCCTCTGATTCCTCCCGTCTTCCCCATCATGGAGTTGTCTGCTCCTGACCTCTCGAACACACAAAGCAAGACCCCACCTCCCCTCAGCGAATAGGATCACGCAAGCAGCAATATCGACGGTGTTGTCTTTAACAAACTCATGAAAGAGCTCCTATAGCCAACGGATTATCTGGGTGGGTGTTATAACCAGGAACTCATCCTTTGCTGCTAACCATTCAGCATCTTTCTGTCAGCATCTGTGTACACAATTGGTTTTGCTAGCCCACTTTTTCAGCTACTCCTACTTCTTGTGAAGAACAAAAGAAGATGTAATAAGACTTCGGAATAACGTTGTGAGCTTTGTTTCCATGGGTTAACCCATCTATCTCACAGAAAATTGAGGTTAGTTTTATTTTATAGAAAGTTAATCAAATAATCAAAATGTCTATTTACAGCGTTCTTTTATTTTATAATAAAAAAAATTGCACGTCTCCTCACTTTTTGCAACAGGAAATATTGTATGGATGTTATGGTTAAGGGCCTGTCTGAAATCAAAGTTCTTCAACAAAGAAAAATTTTAAGTATGTATACTTGAAGTTTTATGGAAATAAACCTTTGGAAGCATGGGAAGATAGATCTTGATTGATAACAAGATAGGGTTACCTTTGTTGGTAACTGTCCAATGCAGTCAAGGAACCCAAAAAGTGAGTCAATGGGCAAAGACATCTGAATGCAAACCTGGTGACTGAATGAGATGCTTGGAGCTTACATGATGGAAGGAAAGAACTAATTTCTGAAAGTTGGTCTCTGACTTCTACATGTGCACTGTGGCAAGTGCACTTCTGAATATTTATACTCTTTCTTTTTCTTTCTCTCTCATAACTTAATAAAATATAAAATGCCAAGCACATTAGATCATGCAATGTATGCCTTCAGAAAATTCTATGTTGATGAAAGTAATGAATATGGATCTAATTTTAGTCTTCTGCACGTGGATATCCAACTTTGACAGAACCATTTACTGAAAAGACTATATTTTTTCAGTGCATGCTTTTTAATTCTTTTGTCAATAATTAGGTGTTTATAGATGGTGTTCCTTTATCAATGGGTCTTCTGTCCTGTTCTATGGGTCTAGTGAATGGCTTGTGCTAGTACCATGCTGACTTTATTAATATAGCTGTGTAGTATAATTTGAGGTCATGTGCTATGAGACCTCTGATTGTGTTCTTTGAGTTCAGAATTGCTTTTACTATCATGGTCTGTTTTATTTCCATATAATTTTTGGGATTATTTTTCATGTCATTGGAATTTTGATGGTTATTGCCATGAATCTGTAGACTGATTTTGGTAGCCATTTTTACAATATTAATTCTGCATATTCAGGAGCATGAAGCATCTTTCCATTTTTAGCTTCTTCTCAAATTTCTTTTTCAGCATTTTAAAGTTTTGCTTGTAGAGATCTTTCATTTCTTTCATTACTAGATATTTTTTGAGGCTATTGTAAATGTGATCATTTTCCTAATTACTTTCTCAAAAAGTTCACTCTTGGTATATGTAAAGTTCTGATGTTAGTATGCCAGTTTTGAGTGCTGGAACTTTACAGAATTGACAACACATTTTCAAACTCCTGAGTTCAATTAAATAAATATCGATTAATGTTTTTTTAAAAAAGAAGAAATGACTATAATTATCCAGAGGGAACCAAGCATGATAGTAGATAAAAGAGTGTTACATTATTAAAAATGAATAATTGCTAAATGTCAGGTACATACAAAGTATTAAACATATGTACTATCCCATTTAATCCTTTGTTAGCTCCTGAGTAGATTATCGACTTTGTTACAAGAGTTGTTATGGCCCAATGTCCTAAGTTCTGTCCTAGAACCTATGTGAAGGTGGAAAGAGAATCTATTCTACAAAATCATCATCTGACTTCAACATGTATGTGCGCACACACACACACACACACACACTACACCATATCACATTCATATTCAATAATAATAAACAATTAGAGGCAGTACGCGGGGACATGGCTGCAGTGCTGAGGGACTTGGCTAGAAACAATTGAAATTCCTGTGGAATCTAAGTAGAATTTTATAAGAATATCATGGATGGAGAGGAGAAAACCTATGGTGGCTGTGAAGGCCCTGATGCCATGTGTGTCAAATTAATATCCTCCGATGGCCATGAATTTATTGTAAAAAAAGAACATCCCCTAACATCAGGAACAATTAAAGCCATGTTGAGAGGACCAGGTCAATTTGCTGAGAACAAAACTAATGAAGTCAATTTTAGAGAGATCCCATCACATGTGCTATCAAAAGTATGCATGTATTTCACCTACAAGGTTCGCTACACTAACAGCTCCACTGAAATTCCTGACTTCCCAATTGCACCTGAAATTGCACTGGAACTGCTCATGGCTGCAAACTTCTTAGATTGTTAAATAAAATAAATTATGATAAACTTAATTTTTTCAGTATTTAATACCTGTAATTCAGTTAGTAATTTTTTCATATATAGCATGCTGCCTGTATGCAATCGAACTATAAATATAGTTAATTGAAAAGCAGATTATCTTCTGTTCTTCTGCATAGCAATCCAAGTTCAAATTTGTTTGCTACATCAGCAAATTAAGGACATTCTCACAAACAGAAATAAACAAATATGACAGTTCATAGGTGGTTTTGCTTTATCCTTTGGATGTGACTTTTAAAATTATAACAATGATATAGCAAAAGCTGAAATGTAAACATAAGTGCACCGTATTCTACAGATAAATACTGGGGCTAAGTATTTTTTATGTTTTTAGTTTTTTTTTAAAGGAGAAAGGGAGATTTATTCAGCTTATGGTTCCAGAGGGAAGGTACAGTCTCTCAAAGCAGAGGCAGCATGGCTGGCTGGCCAAAGCTGGAGGAGGCTAAGTCACCGCAGATATCTTGGAAGCTGAGAGCTGCAGACTGCTTACAACAAAGGCTGACTTCTCCTGAAGGTAGGATGGGACTAATCCACCTCAAGGCTCACCCCTTGTGACTGCCTTCTTCTAGCAAGGCTCCACTTCTCAAAGTACCATGACCTTGCCAAACACATGAGATTGTGGGGGACACATTTCAAACCATGACATTTTACCCCTGGCCCCCATTGGCTCATTGCCATCTCATTATGCAAACCATATTCAGTCCAACTTTAAAAGTCTTCATAGACTACATCAGTAGTTCCAACACAGTCCAAAAGTCCAAAGTCCAAATCCTCCTGTAAAATCAAAATACAAGTTACATACTTCAACATACAATGGCACAGAATAAACATTCCCATTCCAAAAGGAAGGAATGGGGGCATATCCAGGAAAGACTGGTCCATAACAAGACTGAAAACCAGCAGGACAAACTCCAAATCTTGTAAGGACTTGAATCCAAGTCCAACAAGTGAGCCTCTCATTGAAATCATCTCAGTTCCAAAGGGCTTAGGTTCCACCCCTCCAATGCAGCTGCCCATAGAATATGTTGCTCTCTTGAGTTGACTCCTCCCAGGGTATACAGCTCTCCTTGGCAGGTGTCCCATGTTGTTTGTGGAATTTTTAATATCTTTACTTCTCAAGGCAAACCAGGCTTTAACTCCACAGCACAAAATGTCCTTCCTTGGCCTCTAAACTACAGGCTTCTTGCCTCATGATGCCTGGACTCTGCCAATTTTTGAAATCTTGGAGGAGGATTCCACAATCTCCTCCCTCTTGCATTACTGATGCCTCTAAAACCAGCACCACGTGGATGACTTTGCCAAGACTGGCCCCCTTGAATCACAGCTGATTCTGCTTCTGTATGTTGACCATCTTTTTCACTCCTGGGCAGTTGCTTTGTAAGAGAAAACAACTCTTGCTTTGGAACTCCACTCTTTAGCTCTAGTCTTCTGAAAGGATTTCCATTCTTAGGAGTGGGAGCCTTCCCTGAGGATGTTGCCCTCAAGCTAGGCCTCTCCTATTACTCAAATTGAAGCAGGTTTTGACTTACAAATGGAACTAATTTCTTTGACAGCTATTTTGTTCTCTGCTTCTTCCTGGTTCAACTCTTTAAGTTTGGCACTATATTTTCATCATTGGATCTTACAGTTTTTGCTTCTTCCTGATACTTTGCTCTTTTTCATAACTCTGAAGACAACTAAAAAGTAGCCATATCACATTGTCAAGATTATATTGCCTTGAAATTTCCTCCGCCAAGCACTCCAGCTTAATTTCAAGCAAGCTCTCAGGATGAGGGCAAAAATTCACTAAACTCTCAGCCAACACATGGCTCCATATGTCACTCGTCCAGTTGCAAACACAGTCTTTGTTCCCCTCTGGACCATCACAAGCTGGGCTTCCACTGCCTGTGTCTCTCACAGCATTGCTCTCCTGAGCTCTCATTAGAAAGGCCCATTTGGCCCCCTCGCCAAGACGCAAAGACTTTCCCAGCACAAAGTCCCAAAGTTCTCCCTATTTCTCCCAACAAACAGTTCCAAACGCACACTAGCCACATCACAGCATTGGCCATACTGCTGGATACCAACTTCTCTCAGCTTCACAAGCAACTTCACGTTGTGGTAACAGTTGTTCTTAATCTCACAGCCAAACCCCACTACTCGGTACCAATTTCTGTAACAGTTACTCTTAACTATTGCTGTGAGAGAGCACCCAAAGTCAAACAATTTATGGGAGAAAAGGGAGATTTATTCAGCTTATGGTTCCAGAGGGAAAATACAATCTCTCAAAGCCGAGGCGGCATGGCTGGCTGGCCAAAGCTGGAGGAGGCTAAGTCACCGCAGATATCTTGGAAGCTGAGAGCTGCAGATTGCTTGCAGCAAAGGCTATTTTTAGTGTTTTTTAAGAACCAGTTTTGATCTTATAGCCACTGATAGCATTACTAGAGTTATGCAAATAATTATGTGAAACAAATAAATGAAGTTTATAACTTAGCCAATAATAATAATAATAATAAACAATTAGAAATGTTTTAATATTGCTGAAAAAAAACACATACTTCAGTCACAGGACATGAAGAAGTCAAGGTGAAGTGACTAGAAGCTTCATCTCTGCTGGGTATTTTGCATAGTACCAGAAAACAATATATAAGGCACTAGAAGAGAAAACTCAACAGTCTTATTCAGCTATGAACCCTGAGAGCTATAATAAGAATCAGCATGATAAGATGTGTCTATAGATTTGATTATTGCATGGATGTGAGGGGGGAACTAATTGCTTTTTTAATTGAATTTAAGGTCCACTCACTAGAAGACAACTCATGCCTGGTAAGGCAAACCTGGAGGGAGAGAGGCCATAAGTCCTAAGGGAAAACCAGTACTATTGCTGAGTGAGCATGCTACAAACTGCCTTCTAAATACCCATATATAAATCCATGGGTCGATGTGGCTCTCAGCCTTCATTTCCAAAGTCTCCTTTTTAATGGATCGTGTTGTGTACAGCGAATCACACCTGTCAAAGTAGAGAGAATAGGTGACTGCGGAGTACTCAGACCTAAACCAGACATCTAAATCCCATCCCGCCAAGGTTCAGGGAACAATGCAGAAGAAAAGATGGAAAGAATGTTAAGAGCAAAAGAAAGATATGGTAGGGTGGAGTATACTAACAGTGTCTTCTGGACATGAAGGGCCATTACATCTGTGAACTCGTGGCTCTGTTTGCCTGCACAAGACCTACACAAGACTGGATCCACCCACATTACATCATGAATAGGGGGAATATTTATAGTTAATGCGGGCTGAAAACAAGGGATCCAATATTTTAGTGATATTGTCACTGATACACACCCTATGCCTCAACGAGTGGTCAGACACATGCTAACAGCCAACCCCATGAACTCAGTGGGGGACACACACACACACACAGACACATACTCACATTATCAAAGTGGGAGAGGAACAGGTTGGGAAGAAGGTTCTCAGTTGCAAACGTCAGAAGTAGTAGGGATGAGGTAAAATTAAAAATGTTCTTATTCTCTCTCTCTCAAATAAATTAAATATGTATTTTCATATACATTAGAATTTGTAATCTCTAACAACCCTTTAAGGGAGTGTTACTGATTCTGCCATCTTGGAGTTGAGAACATTGAAACTTAGGAGCTTATCTTTCACATAGCTCAGTGAGGCTGACTGAAGACTAGAAGGCAGATTTCCCAACTTCACATATTTGGTGTTATTATTCCACTACTCTGTACTCCAAAGAGGTAGAAACAAAGAAATACTAGCTTCTCTGCCCCCCCCATACACACACACACACACACAAAGCAAGAACACACAGAAACTTTATTACCTGACATCTTTGTGCCAATAAAATAATAAATCAGGGGCTGGAGAGGTGGCTCAGGGGTTAAACCCTCTGTTCGGATCCTAGACCCCATGTATAGATGCCGGGCAGAAGCAGGGGCGGCCTGCATTTCTGGTCCTGGTAGGGCAGAGCTGTGAATCCCGGGGCAGAGTAAACAAGGAGGAGGTGGAGGCGTCCATGGTGGTTCCCGAATTTGTCCGTGGTTCTACACACACACATACATACACAGACACACGCACACAGATGCACACACCTACGCACAACTGAATAAATAATAAATAATAAAAAAATAAAGTAAAGCACAATTTCAATTTTAAAAAAAAATGCATCAGCAATTAAAACTATTAGCAAGCCTAATACTAAAGGTCAAGAGAATCCTGTTAATATTTAGCATTTTTCATGGAGTGTTACTTTTTTTAAATCTCTGTAGTTTAATTTTATTTTTTTTCCACTCATGCAAACTTAACAGGTACACCGGTCCCCCCCTCCCTCCAATCCCCTATCCCCCTATGCCCCCCTCCCCTCCCCCTTCTCTCCCCATCCCCCTGTCCCTTCCCCTCCCATCCCCAGAGCATCCTTTAATGTACATGCCAAACTCTCCCTGGGTCCTCCTCTCCGATGAGGTGCAAGGACCCAGTGGTATTTCCCAGAACCCTTTCCTATGTTCCCATTAAGCATAGGAACGCTACTGTGGCTGTCAATCCCTTGCCTCCCAGGATCCTAGTGCCTTTAGTTCATGCTAGACTTTGTGAGGTCAATAGTGTGTTGGACATTGCGCAGGGCATGTAAAGTCCAAATATGATTGCTTCGGCCCTAACTTGTGTGGAGTATCTTGCATATCATTGCTCCTCCCATCCTTGTGCTCTTACAATCTTACCGCCCCCTCTTCCGCAAATTTCCCTGAGCTTCAGGATGGGGAGAGATTAGGCTGGCCCAGTTCCAGGTGATTGATATAGAGTCTCTGATGTTCTGGATTATGGTTTGTTGATTTTTTTTTTCAGTTTTGCTGCTCCTGCAATGCCCTTGGCTCCATCCTGATGGGTATTGGATGTCACCCCCTGGCCAGAGATAATAACCTGTTAGAGTCTTGTTATAAGAGTATGGAATGTTACTTTTTTAAGTACACTTTTCAGTTTGTCTGTTTAATAGTTTTTCAAAAACTGGAAAATTTAGAATTGCAATGACTTTAAATCCTTTTTTTTTACTGCAAGGGAATAAAGGAATAACATTAATTTTAATCTGAAAAGGGAGAAATTTTCAGGACTACATTGTTAATGAGCGCTGTAAGAAGACAATGGACTTTTGGGTCTTGTAGGTTTCTGAAAGTGAAAATTCTTCCAAATGAAATGGAGAGGAAAATGTAAGAATTTAAATCTCTTTGAAAAATGTTTAAAAATTGGTACCAACAATTCATACACAGCACCAAGAGTAAAAAATTCTGCTTCTGGGTTTTTAACTGGAGTAGAAAACAAGTCAAAAGAGAACATTCCCAAGAAGGTTCAAACTTATTTCCCAACCTTAAAGCCTAGTTCAAGTTCACCTGTGCAATTTTATTGCTTAGCTGTTGCATACGAATCGCCATTCACAATCCCGAAAGCCAATTTAAAAAAAAATTCACTCCTGATGCGGACGAATGAAAGGTCTCTTTTTCAAATATGTGATTATTTGGCTGCTCACAAGTTTAAGGTGTGTGAAAAGAGAGAACAGAGTTTCTTTACGAGAACTTCCTCTGCCTATTTTTAAATGTTGCTCTTTTGTCAGTGATAGGCAGCCTGGGGCTTTTAAAAGCAAGGAAACATAATGGTATCTTTCATATTAGTCAACAGGGAACTTGGGTCAAATTATGTATATGACCAAAATACTGTGGAGTTTGCGCTCTGTACTTATGCATCTTTATAGGGAAAAAATAATATAATAATTTTCATTTAAATCTTTGGGATTTAACATCGACCTTTACTACAATAAAATCCAGTTGAGGGAAAAAAAATCTTGCAATGACATTCCCTCTGGAATAACGTTTTATAGTTATAGCCAGATAAAATATGATTTGCCTGCAAGGTAAAAGCTACTACTATATCCTACCATCTGCAATATATATTACTGTGAAATTATATTGAAGTTATATTGAAGTAGGTATTAGAATAAGGCCAATTGTCTAACCAAAGAAAACATTCGCAAATCTAATAGTTTCAGGAAGGATATGAGAAAAGTAAGGTACAAAATGTATATTTTGCTAACGTCTTAGAACAGAATGATCCGGGAGCACGCATGGAAATTGCCTCAAAGTCCAGGAGTTCACGGTCATGTGTGAAACTCCAAGTTGGGTAGGACCTCCTCACAGTCCTGTCATGACACATAAGCTCCTCATACACACGCCAACTCAAAAGTGTTCCATGCGTGTATGTTGAAGCATGTATACAAGAGGGCCCTTGAGCATGTATGCCTGTTGAGGCCCAAGGGTTACATGGGTAATGTCTCTGGATTGCTCTGCCTCCCTATTGCTTTGCTCTGAGGTTTTCCCAGGCTCTGCCTTCCAGGGCTGGAATTGCAGGCCACAGCTATTTCCACCCAGAATTTTTGCATCAGATCTAGGGATCTGAACTCAGGTCCTCTTGCTTGTGAGTCAAAGGCTTCGTCCCCACCCCCACCCCAAGCCTTTCCCTCAGCTTGAACTTCACCTAATAATTTTTGACACGTCAAAGGCCACTTGCCAGCCAAACTAGTTTTTAGGAATACATTAGCCTTTTTGTTTTCCCTTAGCTAACCTAGGTTTTTATATTTGGGCATGTGGTAGTAGCCACAATGCAGAACAGGTTTACAATAAGAAGCCTCACAGAATTCTTTTGCTTACTCCTTGGGTCTTAAGTCTGTGTTTTTGTTCAAGTTTGCTTACATCCAGTTACATGATTACAGTATTTTTTTTTACATTTTGAAGGTGAACTCTTCTTCTCAACTTAATATTGTCAAAAGGTTTGCACTACATGTGATAATTTCAAAAGTTATCTCTTAAATTGGAAAGGATTACTCACAGCTACTCCTAAATTTATCATCCCAATTATTTTTAATTAAAACTCTCTAACTATCAAGATGTGCCAATTTACTCACTTTAACTGTTTTAAATGAATCTAATTTTTTGAATGATTATCAAAAAAGCTCAAGCTCCAGTGACTAGCTGCTCTGGGCAGATGTAAAGCGGAGGTATTGGGGTACAACATCTGGCAAGGACTTGTGAATTACAATTCTGTTTTACAACTGAAAACCATATCCTGGTCAGGTCTCAGTGGGGTTGAATGCTGTCAGAGCGCAGAGGTTTGATCTGTTATGGAGTAACACACATAGCTCTAGGTTCACACTAATAACATTCCCATGTCTGGTATCCACCAATCCAAAGGCTACTAATTAAAGGTTGGAATTAACCAAACACAGTTTGGCTACAAAACATGTGAAACTTATTAAAACTTAAAAGTAACTGCTGATTCTCAAGACAGGCAAGACTAAAGAATGCAAGTCTTATGAGGTTACTTAAGCTGAAAACCTTATAGCACATTCAGGATGCTTCACGTCTGCCCATTTCGTACACAATGTGTTAACATAATAGAAAAATGTGCTACCCTTTTAAGATACTAAGACCAAGAGATGAAAAGGGTTTTACAGGGAAGTAGCCCATTTCCCTCAGCAGTGTCAACTTCCTCTCTGAGTTTTTGGTCTAACCAATACTTGTCCGTACACTTCTTGGAACAATTACTTGGAACAATTACCTTACCATTTTCTCACTAGAAAACCATGCTGGTATGGAAAACGAAAAGAGGAGATGGGACCAGAGAAAGGTCTTAGGTTAGTTTCACTAGCTAAGCTGCATGGTTTAATCTCTTTAATGTTTAATTCAGCTTGTACGTTGTTTCTTTTTTTTACAGGCAGAATGTGATAGAGACAGAAAGAACACACTTCGTGAATATCTAGTCCGAGTTTATCCACATAAATAGCATGTAGGCCAAGGAATAGAACATTGTCAGAACACATGTTTTTGAATAATTAGCAATGTATCTGTACTCACAGTGGACATAAGATCTTGGTCTAGACTATAATGTCATAAAATAGGGAAGGCCTGTCTTTGAAACTCAATAGAGAATAACCGCAGCTAGTGTTGAGTTCTCTCTGCTTGTGGTTTGAACAGGACTGCTGGGTGTGAGCATGGTATATGTGATATCCACTGCTGAATTTAGATCTAAGAAAGCCAAAGAAACAGGGAAAAAGTGAAGAAAAGCTCTTTTCTTGGGAAGTACACACAAAGCTGTGGTTTAGAAAAGCTATGACATCACTGAGCTTGAGGATTAAGATCTCGAATTATAGAACCAAAGAGATACTATCTGCATAACTTACTAGCAGGAGTGCCCAGTCTAAGTTATTGAACAACTTCAAGCTTCCATTGACCCATCATAAAAATGAAGACGTAGCATTCTCCCTGAGTTATTTTTAGAAGATCATGTATGATCATAGCCAAAGCTATATATGAAAACTGCCGAAGACAAAGAAGACAGTTATTCCAATGGCCAGAGTGCTGACTTACCATTTGGAGAAAAGACTTCCTGGTCTAATGCTCAGATGAGAACCTTTCTCAGGAGAAATTTGTTATCTATCCGTTAGCCTGACAGGACCAAATTCAAGACTAAAGGGTTGGTGACCCCTATTGGTGGAAGTACTCATAGACTTCGTTGATCCCTTCTCTCTTCTAATGTTTCATGGTCTATGAGCTTTAACATTCGACCTGACATTTTTTTCTACCCTGGGTCTTCAAACTTTGGTGTGTATACTTAAGCTCTCTTGATTTCTAGTGCCTCATTCCTGAACATTCTCTTTTCGTACTTCTAGAGTAGGACCCAGGAAGCTGCACATTTTGCTGAATATAATCAGCAGCAAGATCATTTTGCAGAGGCAGGCTCCAGGTCACCCGTTCTGAGACAAAGACTCCCAGAGTCTTTGGATCTGAGAAAGTATCAGGAGCATCTGTGGGAGCAAAGAAATATTCCCCATGTAGCTTTCTCTGCTAAATGGACAGTATCTGTCCTTGACACTTCCCAAACTTATTAGAATAATTTTTTAAGGAATGAAAAAATGGCTCTGTATCTCTGAGTTATTGGCCTTCATTTCAGAAAAATCGCTTGTATATCATTATAAGTCTAAAACCTAAATGCTGGGAATATTGGTTGACTCACATCAGTGCAGAGTTAAAATTCATGAAAACAAAAAATATAATCCCTGCTAATGGATAGACATAATATTTTTTGTTATGGCTTCATATTTCTTGATTTTTTTTACCATCTGACATCCTCTATTTTGAGCTAATTTCATTTCCTCTGATTTTTTCTTTGACTTGTCAACATCAGAGTCTAGTACTTTTTTGCGTATGTAAAAAAATTTCATTTTTACATTGAGATATACATAATGCTTGGCTGAATGAGACACTTTCTGACCTTGCTATTCATCCATTTCTTCCTTTCCCACTGTCAACATCATCATCATAATCATTACTATTTCATTCAATGCATATTTAATTATGCCCATATTTGTTTAAAAGATATATTAACTAAGCTGAACTGTCTTTCATGAAAAAATGTGATGTTCTTCAGTAGGTTTGCCATCCAGATTGTAAATTTAAGGTGTTTCTTTGCTTGTTTTACTGGGCATAGTGGAGTGTATACATCTGTATTCCAGTACTCTGGGGACTAAGGCAGAAGATTGTGAGTTTCAGTCTAACCTGGGCTATAATAGTGAGACTGAGGACAGACTGGACCAACCAATAGATCCTGTCTCAAAAAAAAATCAGTTAGGCTGAATAATTATTTAAGTTAGAACTACTGTACTCCCAATTCTATTAGGTCAAGCTGATTATTTTTATGATTGGAAATGGGAATGAAAAACTACATTGTAATAAAGTACAAGCTACAAAGACAAGTAAATACTTCTTTCCACCAAGAAAGCAGCATACGTAGATGATCTGAAATGCTGAGAGAATATATTGCTCCAATGCCTTGGAATTTGCCTTACGGAACAGATCAATTCAATTCCCTTCCTACACAGCCTTCCCACAAATTGCTGCCCAGAGAGCAAGGTTGTGGGAAACTTCTCCCTTACATAACTCTAGTCTGCCAAAGCCTGGCCCATAGCCTATGTTGTCAAATCTGCCTGCTTTTGAAAGATGACCAGATTCCATCCACTTCTAGGAACGCACCTGCTGAAGTGAGGAAAGATTTTGGGGCTGAAGAAACTAAACCAATGCTGCAGTTTGCTTGAGAAGTATGATAATTGAGTGTTTTTTATCCTTTCCAAATGTGCGATAATTAAAAAATGTAACTTTCACAATTGAAAAATGAGGAATAATGTATTTTAAATTAAGTTACCTTGCTACTAGAAAACATGGTATACAGTTACTGTAATTGGTGCTAATATCAGATATTCTTGCTTGCATTTTAAATTCAAATGTATGTTAATTTCAACTACGTAAACATTTTGAAAGAAGACCCTCAACAGAGAGTTCACGATTGCTTTTTCCTTGGATGTCAAAATTTCAGGCATGAGTAAGAGTGAAGATGGTTTTGTTTTCTGCAACTCCTCCCTAAGTTTTCTAAAATAAGCATGAATAAGCTTTGTAATAAGAAACATACCAATGAATGCTATGACTTGGAGGGAAGATTATAGACCCACACTGAAGCCCACAGATATTTTCTCTCTTTTCTTTCTATACTTCAGGAATTTGTTGACTGCTTCCATTGTAGTGTATGATTTCTTAAAATAACACTCATTGAATTCATTTATTTTTATGATTTCATAATTAGGGATCTTGCAAATATTCTCAATGTCAAAATCTGTTTGGTGCTGGGATTAACGGGATTCCAGATACTATGCAATTAGCAAAATTCATTCTCATGTTGTTCTGGCTTTCAAATGAGGAGGCATCTGATGTAACAATGTGGGACTTGTAATAAAGTCTCATTATCCCAGATTATCCTACTCCTGGAAATGACAAATTTTAAAATTTGTAGACTCGTTTTAAGACCACAGAGAAGGCTAGAAGAAGGAGCCTATATTTATGGTGACCAGGTGTTCCTGGCCCACTGTCTTTAATAGCTGAGACCACATTGCTTTGTCCCCAAAGGCTCCGTTCAGGAAGGAATAAAAGGTATGAACGTTTTAGAGGGCCTGGTAAAATCTTCGCCTTTACTGCTCAAAGCATACCTCATCCTAAGAGTGGAACTTAGCAGCTCCCAAGCAAAGGTGAGAAGTGCCGAGATTTCTAGAAGCAGATGTTGAAGTCAGTAAATTCAGTCTGGATCTGACATGTCATTCCTTTGGATCAAACAGCAGTTTAAGAAACTGAGCTCATTCAAACAAACAAACATGGAAAGACAAGAATTCACACAGACACGAGTGATAGACTTGGCTAGTTTCAAATCACCATGAGTAGACTAATTGTAGAATATCTATGTTCCTACTGAGAGGCAGCCTCTTGCATGGAAAGCACAATTTATGGCATGTGGTACTGTAAAGTAATTACAATAAAAAAAGAAATGCACACATCAGTCTGCTTTGATTTATAGTACCGATATTTGTAGTGCTAAAAGAATTGATGCTTTATGTACAAAAAAGGTGTCTATTCAAGAAGAAAGCATTCTTAATATTTTACCCAAGTTACATTTTTTTCCCAAAAGATTGATGCAACCTTAAAGAGCTATTACTTCATCTCAGACATAGCATCTCATGGCTGTCATCCCAGCTCTTGGGAAACTGAAGCAGGGGAAAATTTGCTATGAGTTCAAGGTTAGCCTGGACTGCATGAACATTTCCAGACCTCAAAAAAAATCAATGAATAAGAAGTTAGTGATGAGAGTATGAGGACCTGAGTTCAGATCTCCAGCAACCCATTAAAAAGTCAAATGGATGTGGCAGCGAGTAGTGCTCAGAAGGCAGAGACAGGATCTCTAGGAGGAGGGGGCTCGCTAACTAGTATAGCCAAATGGGTAAGCTCCAGAGAGAGACTCTGTCTCAGCAAATAGTGGAAACTGATCTAGAAGCACATGCAAAGTCCGCATCTAATTTCTACAAGCATTGCATATATATGTGCCCTGCACATGCAAACATGCCTCCACTCATGTGCACACAACACTAAACAAACAAATAACAGTTACTTTGCTGTGTGTGTGTGTGTGTGTGTGTGTGTGTGTGTGTGTGTGTGCATGCCCACGGGTATTTTAGGAATCATCCTGGATTGCTCTACCTCCTTATTGCTTTGCTCCAGAGTAACTGGAATTCCAGGTCACCTCCATTTCTTCCCGGCACTTCATGTGGGATCTAAACTCAAGTCCTTTTGTTTGCAAACCCTTGAGCCACCTCCCCAGCCCTAGATAATTACTTTAAATAGCATAAAGGAGGTATATAAGCAGAGGGTTTTCCAACACAGTAACCCACAAGGTCCCGGGTTCTCTGGCACTGTCCTGGTACATCCTCCCTTTGGTCTGTTTTGCAAAAGCTGGGATGGAAATGGGTCCGCAGCCTTGTGGTTAAGGGCTGACACTACACTGAAGCACATGCCCTGCTTACCACCCTGTGACCTTGGGTGACTTATTTCAGTTCTCTCTGCCTCTGTGGCCTGTAGATGAGGAGAATACTGCTACTGGATCAGAAATAAATCCATCTTAAAGTCAAGCCAGGTAGCGGCACATTGTCAGGAAAAGAGAGAAGAATCAAGACAGAACAACAACTGCCAAGCCATGCAGAGAAAATTGCTTTGATTAAAGAAATGAAAAGTTATATGCATGATTCTAAGTTCTGTGGTTTTTGAATACTCTTTTCTCCTCCATCTAGGAAAGAAAGAAAGAACAAAAGGAAGGAAGGAAGGAAGGAAGGAAGGAAGGAAGGAAGGAAGGAAGGAAGGAAGGAAGGAAGGAAGGAAGGAAGGAAGGAAGGAAGGAAGGAAGTTTAAGGCAATCTGAATGGAGACTTCATTATCTTCTAAACTTTTTCACAAACAAACAAACAAAAGATCTAGTATCTCATAGGCTGAGACAAGTTTTTTAATGACACAGCAGATACTTGCAAAACACTCTTATAAAAGTAACAGTCAAAACTCGTTCTCAATTTCATTTAGAATCCACGGTGTTTGCAAATCAACCTCTTGAGGGTGCATGCCTGCATCCAGGATATATACTTTTTTTTTTTAAATTTGCAGCATGATACAGTAGTGCACAAGAGTACAGGGCTATCTAATGAATGGGAAGCCCAAGGATAAGAGATTAATTCCAGAAATTTCTCAGAGGTCTGTCCAACAGCTACTGCAGCAGTCAGAAGAAGAGGAAGGTAACAGCAGATTATTGCCTTTCACTCAACACATCTCCCTCTGCCAAGAATTTTTAAAATGTCACAGGAATATAATTCACATGCTTCGCAGATTGTGAACAATTTTTCTATAAACCTTCATCCATGTACCCAGCAGGACACAAGCTCAATATAATCTGAGCAAATGGTCTGCATGCCATGTGTCCTGCCGCTCCAATGGTCCAGCCTAGGAGACGACAATTCTGACCTAGGGGTTGGGGTGGGGAAAGGAGGGGGTATGAACACATCACAACTCCACCAAGACGTCTGAGAAGCAAGCAGGCACAGAAGAAACGCCCACTGATGATCACTTATCAGCTTGGCTTACTGAAGACAGGGAAGCTTCTAGAACTGTGGCTCATGACCCCTGAACTCAAGAACTGGTATTGGATCACCTTCTTACAGTTGCTAGATGGCAAGAGTTCCCCACAGAAAAATAATGACTTCTATTCACCTTAATGCATGGCAGGTACTGTATTCCAGATTTTGCTCCAAATATTAACTTACTCAGTACCCTGTGTTACATTGAAGGAAACTGAGGCAGGGTGGGGGTTAAATGTTTTTACTGGTGTCACTCATTGGCCCATTTGACATCACATAATTGATATTCAATGTATGAAATAGGTAGATATCATTCAAGTAAAGAGATTAGTTCTCCAGCACACACGTATACCAGGTATTCATGTCTTAAAAGGACACACTATATAGTGGATATATACCTTTGAAAATTATTATAATGGCTCAGCACAATGAAACAGAGGTCATCAGACACCTTCCTCTTCACATAATCACTTTTTCTTGTGGTTTCATTCCTCCTAAATACATTCAAACTGGGTTAGAAATGTTCTGAATAGCCTTCATCATGGTTGCTGGATTGTTTGTTCTTGGAAACTAATGAGTTACTACCTCCAGAATACCATTCCTTGCTAAGGAAAGCAGCATGCCCTTGTAAGTCATTCTTACGACAGTGCACTGACTCCTCACTTGTTCCCACATGCCTGGCATCTCTGACTTCATTTTATATCTGTCTCCTTGACATTGGGCCACTCTGCCCACAGGCATGTCAATCATTCAGGGATTTCTTCATCCATATTATCCCCCTGTCAAGACCAAAGGCTCAAAGAAAAGTCATTGTCTTAAACCTTCAGGCATGATGGATTTAAGGAACAGTAACACCCTGAAGGATAGTTGCTCCTCTCTGCCACTAATTCCCATGGGAAGAATTGTTTGCAATGGCAAAACCGGACATTGGAGCAGATATCATTGTCTCCTGAGGACCAGGATGGTCCCCTTACACAATGGCAGCGACAAAGACTTCATCACCTTGCAGAACCAGAGCTGAATCACTTAATTATGTACTCTTCCTCTGCTCTGATTGTTTTTCTACTTAAACCTGAAGATCATGGTTGCACTCTGAAAACAGACTTGGGACCACCACATGGACTAAGTCTCTTCTCTCTTCCTTTTATTATCACTCCTCTCTTTAAAAGTTGTGTAGGGGACCAGTGGCTGAACCAATGGCTGAAGCCAGAGCCCAGGCTTCAATGCCAAAAATTCTTTGGTGAGCTGAGGAAGAATAGATACTTTGTATTAAAAAAAAAAGAATAGATACTTTGTGGGCTTCACCACTGGACTCAGACAAAGAGGGCACATCCAATGATTCTAACACAGCTCCTAGAATAACTTTCCTTCCTTCCTTCCTTCCTTCCTTCCTTCCTTCCTTCCTTCCTTCCTTTTTTCTTGTGTGTGTGTGCGTGTGCATATGTGTGTGCGTGTGTATATGTGTATGTATGTGTGTGTGCGTGTGTGTATGTGTGTGCGTGTGTATATGTGTGTATGTGTGTGTGTGTGTGTGTGTGTGTGTGTGTGTGTATGTGTGTGTATGTTCTGCTATGTATTTGTACCACAGGACACCTGTGGAGGCCCAAGGGTGACTTTGAGAATCATCCTGGAGTGCTCTCCCTCTTTATTGCTTTGTTCTGGGGTTTCTCAGGCTCTGTCTTCCAGAACTGAAATTGCAAGCTGCCACAGCCATTTTCCACCCAGCATTTTTTACATGGGATCTGGGGATCTGAACTCAGGTCTTTTTGCTAGCAAGGCAAAGACTTTACCACTGAGTCATCTTCCTAGTCCCTGGAACTTTTTTGTTTTTGTTTTTGTTTTTGTTTTGTTGTTTTTTTATTTCCAGTCATACAAACTTAACAGGTACACCGGTCCCTTCCCTCCCTCCAACCCCCACCCTCCTGTGCCCCCCTCCCCTCCCCCTCCCCTTCCCCATCCCCCAGTGCCTTCCCCTCCCATCCCCGGAGCATCCTTTAATGAGCATGCCAAACTCTCCTCTGGCTCCTCCTCTCCGATGAGGTGCAAGGACCCAGTGGCATTTCCCAGAACCGTTTCCTGTGTTCCCTTTAAGCATAGGAACACTACTATGGCTGTCAATCCCTTGCCGCCAAGGATCCTAGTGTCTTTAGCAAAGGCTAGACTTTGTGGGGTCAATGGAACTTTTTTGTATCTTTCCACTTTGGTAGACATCTGTTGCTTTCAACTATGATTCAATGAGGCAGAGATGCCAGACTTGTGTTTAGTTACCTTGTCAGCCTAAAAAAGGAGTTGACGCTTTCTTTAGCAGGAAAGGTTTCTAAAGGGCTTGCTTTACCAGGAACAACCACAGAATAGGTGTTTAAACACCCTTCATTTCATTCATTCAATCAATAGTCATGGAATACCCATTGAACTTCAGGACTCGGGCAAATAGCAGTGAACAATCCACAGCCCTGCTTTCAGGGTTCTGCACTCTAACAAGGAAATCAACTGGTAAACCAATAATTGTCCTATGTTCACAAATTATAATTGTCATACATGCTATGAAGGAAAATACATTATACATAAATAATGAGAGTGTGATACCAGCCCAGCCGGGCAAGGCAAGGAAAGCTTTGCTGACATGATGTATAAATTGAGACTCAAGCTGAAAATGAATGGACATTGGCTGATGAAATAAAAATATTACAGGCAAAGGGAGCAACATGTGCCAAGACCCTGAGGCAGGAAGATGCTTGATACGGTAGAGTTTTAGCTTCAATTATTAAAGTCAATTCTTCATGGATTGACTTTGAAGTAGTATCGTTGAGAAACTGACATATGAAAGCAATACTACATTGCAAGATGCGGTATGAAAGACCAACAGAAGCATTCAGACCCCAGACGATCTCACCATTGATTGTGCTGTAGAAAAGTCAGAATCATTTGCTTCAGAAGGAAGCTCTTGAGGAAAACTAGAGACAGAAGCTACTCAGTTTAAGGGTAAAGGCGGTAACTCTTGGCCAAGAGTTGGATATGTTCTTGCTTCTGTCCTGGCTAAAAGCCAGAAATGTTACAACTGGATTCTAATTCCTGTTCCCTATTCTTACATAACGCAGCAGAACCACCGCCTAGCTCGAATTGAGGACAAGCTCAAAATTAAAGAGACACCTGCACACCTCATGGGAAGGTCAAATGGACTGCTTAGCTCACCACCCCATCGCAAACCCCAGTTTCAGTCACAAGTGCTATAAAAAGCCCCACAGTAGCACAGATGGCAATCTACTTCCGGGGACCCGCTCCTCCCACTGAGGAGGTCTCTGCCTGTTCTCTCTCTCCCAAACTCCTACCTATAATCCTACTCTGAATCACTTATCTAAAATTCATCCTTCTGTGGTCCTTTATTTCGTTCTTCCAGTTCTCGAGACAGGAGCCCAGAGCCATTGACTGAGTGGAAGTTTTGAGTGACTGTGAATGTTCTGCACACTAACTTCCCAGTCAAACCCACCTGAGGCTTGGGGAATCTCCATCTTTCTCAAGGACTCCCCTTTTCACATTTCACACTGAAATGTTCCCAGATCCACTAAGAAAACCCCATGACCTCTTAGGGGTTCAACCGCCCTGAGGTATCTAATACAAGAACACAGAGACTAGGAGTGAAGGAACACTACATAGCATTAGAATGGATCTCTCTCCAACGGTCCATGTGATGATTATTCTGGTCCGCAATGCAGCACAGCAGGGCGCTGAAAGCCTTCTTCATCCCCAGCCCTCACTCTTCCTTCCCTCTCTGTTTCCACCCACTTTTAACTTAGACTTACGCCTCTGCCAAAGTAAACAGAGTTGTCTAAAAAGAGAAAGAGAAAGATTGGAGGACGGGGAAAATAAATCCCTCCGGGGCCTCTTGTCCTTGGGATTCACACTGCAGAATTATCTGACCGACAACCTGGCTCCTGCAGCTCTTCACGGCTGGCATCAACCTCATCACCCAGTTCAAGTGGCAGAAAAAGCAGCCAGGGTTACCACTGATTGCATTCGAGGTGTGTGGTCCAGAAAGTCAATCCCTGTGGAGGACAAAGCACACCTCTCCCTGGGGAGTGCATTCAGTTCCCTCGCTTACTGTTTTCTCCAGGTAACCTGCAACCTAAGTAGGAGCAGGAAAGCAAGCCAGTCCTTGATAAAGCCCAGGAAATCCAAGAGGAAGGGAGCATGTGGAGAAGGGGGCAGGGTAGGGTGTGGGGAAACTTCTGTTACCCTTAGGGTCTCATCAGAAGCGTCTGGAGCTGGAGAGAACTTAGAAAACATTCGTCAAATAGTAGAGAGGAATGAATGGGCTTTTTACTTAGAAACAATCATCAGGACAGGGAAGATGGCTCAGTGGTTAGAGCCTTTGCCTCTCAAGCAAAAAAAAAAAACTTGAGTTCAGATCCCCAAGCCCCACATTGCACACAGAAATACTCACGGGTCCACCAGGAAGATCCCATGACCCCTCTCTCGAGTTCAATCTCCCATGCAGCATCAATACAAGAAGGCAGAGGCTAAGAGAGAAGGAAACTGCAGAGCAAAGCAATAAGGTGGGAGAGCAGTGTAGAATGATCCAGAGGTTATCCTTGGACCTTCACAGGCACACACACTCAACTGCCCTTTTTATACACATACACACACACACACACACACACACACACACACACACACATTAAATAGAAACTATCAATGAGCAAAATCCCAGATCGAGCAGCTTTTTCCTAATTCTAAATCCCCAGGGAACACCCTGGCGAAACAGTCTCTATTCTGCTTGGAATGAGTGAAGTGCCTCTCACACATACTGGCTTTCAACATCTCAGACTTTTGCAAGAAACCAGGAGGAGATTTGATCTTGCCTGCTTCTCCACACAATTATTTCCCTTTTATGCCTGCTTTTTTTAAGAGAGAAAGAGAGAGAGAGAGAGAATTCTGAAGCATCTGAAAGATCTGCACTACTCTTCCATTTTTACTTTTAAATCAACCCCACTGTCCCCAAACTATGTTGCCCAACAGCCAACACAATCTTGTGTGTGTGTGTGTGTGTGTGTGTGTGTGTTATAATGTAGAACTGTGACAAAAACATGTTTAAAATTAGGAACTGCAGAATATTCTAAATATTCTAAACTGTTCCCTGTTCATCAGCTTCCATAGTTACACAATACTTCTCTCAACTCTCTCCCTCTCCCTCCAAATCCCTTTTGTCTTCTCTGCCACTTGACAAATGTCCTGTACAGAAGAGGACAAAGAAGGCAAAGGAAGCGGAACCAGGTGAGAGGCAGTTTGATGGAAAAAACATCTGACCATCCTTCCGAGCCACAAGTCTACAATCCATTCTTCTTCTGCATCTTCTTAAATGGAATACTTTCCAAAGTGCCCTTTGGAGACCAGCTTCCTCATGGACAGAAATTCACACAACTTTCACCGCATGCTTCAAAACGTAGTTCATCTCACAATTGAGCTTCTTCCTCTACTCAGTGTCCCGTCACTTGGCCCCGAGCTTTGGTGCTTCTGAGAGAGAGACACCTCTGGACAGCAGCATGACTTTTACTGATAACGTCGAGAGAGAGACACTTCTGGACAGCAGCGTGACTTTTACTGATAACGTCGAGCGACACCAGGCAATTTGAACTGACAAGGAATTCAAACTAGGCCGGATAAGGTGGGGGGGGGGGCCTGGAAACTAATGGCGTTTCTTTTGAATGCTCTGTTCCCAGGCTGTAAGTCCAGGAGTATCAAACTTCCAGGACACTTAATATGTGCATTACCACAGGAAGGACTGTTCACTAGATAGAAAATGAGGGAAAACCTGGTTTCTCTGGAAGTGCTGGATTGCTAAGGTATATTTTAAAATAATATTGCACAGGGGGTGGAGAAAGATTTTTTTTTAACAAAGGGAACTTTCTCCGGCACCACAAAATTAAAGGATTTTGTAACGCTGTCTTCTTTTCATCTTTCCCAAAGGAGGAAATTGTAAAGGCTGGGCCCTTGAAAAATAATATAGTAAAATCTAACTTTATTCCCCTAATCTCTTAATAATGCTGCAGCTGGCCATGATCTATTTAGCATAACAGGAAAACAATGCAGTTGTACCAAGCAGATTCAAAATACTTTAAAATCATGAAAGCTATTTACTTGATTGATTAAGTTCAAGTGTTTACATAAAAGTGTCATATTTTGACATCAGTCATACAACACCACATCTGGTACTTCTAATTAAATTGTGTGAAAAAGATTACATTTTTTTATTCAGTCACAACAATATGGCTAATGGGAAGTACAAACATATTCGTCATGTCCAGAACCTGAGATCTGCAGTTCTGGCATGTGGCTGCGAAAATCCCCAGATTTGGACTTTGCAAAGCTTTCCTGGCCCCCAACACGTGTTGTGCCTGAACAAAGACTAAGAAACTGGGCCCCACCTCTGTGAGTCGACCATTATTATTTTTCCCATTTTGATTTAAACCTCTCCAAGCGCCCTAAGTCAACTAGGATGTAATGAGAATTAGAATAAACTTGTCTTAAGGAATCGGTGCTTGGGGTCCAGGTAAGGGATTGTGTTTGTTTAAGGTTTATTTTCACAGATTAGGAAATTAGCTGGAGAAACTTTAATAGGGGAATAAGGGAATGAAATCCTATTATTCATTCAGAGCGGGAGCTCATTTGTATCTCTGTTGAAGTACATGGCTCATTCCTGCCTTACAAATGGTCTGAAGCCCTTGATTTAAACCACTGATAGTTTTATTTTTTTCCCCTTTCCAAGATTAAGATGAAATATTCTACATCTAGCAGACTCAAGGACAAAAGGGTTTGGCTTGTTAAGGCATACTTATTTCACTTTTAATATAGACAAATAATACTTCAAAATCTTCTTTTTAATTTTTTTAAGTTAAATTATGTCCACCCCATGTGCAGATTCAATTTGCAGACTAAGGACAGAGCCCAGCCACCTTCCCAGGGAGCCATCCATTCGCTTAAGAAGGTGGAGGAGACAGTGCTGTATTTTCTTAAAGAGATTCCTGACATTTTTTTCCTCCTTCGGTTTGCCTTAAAGACTACCTTGAGAGATGTTGCCCGGCAGTAAAAAGAAAATGAGCTCAGCTTCAAAATCAGGAAATTTGGGTAGTAAAATGTGAGTTATAAAGTCAATGTGAAAGAGAAATTGAGGGCTTTTAAATGGGCTTGAGTGTCAGCCAGGACAAGCACAAGACTCCTATGGACTCATTCACCATTTGTAAACAGATTCTCCCTCCAAAAGGTTCTGGAGCAGCACAGGGCTATGCCGATCCCCAATTATTAGATTTAGATACAAGAGGGGTGCATTTATTTACCACGCACTATGTTCAACACAAAGAAAATAATAGTAACTGCAAGAACCATGAGCAAACAGCTTTCCGTAATAGCAAGAAGACTTAGGTATTGCTCCATGAAGTGTTTGATTTAAAATGTTAAAATATTAGCAGAAGTTTTCTATAGCGGAGTGTTCCTATCACAGCGAAATGACTCATAAGAATGTTAAATTCAAACCAGATGGGCACAAACATTAACTAGAAAAAAAAATCATATATTTGGGGGTCAGCTCGGGTCTTCAAAAAAAAAAAAAATGAAGACCTCGTCTCTGTTAGTGAAAAGTAAACTTGCAGTGATTAAAACAAGAGAGAGAGAGAAAGAAAACTGGAGAAAACAGCAGTGAGTTTCTTTTAATTACACAAGCCACTGTCAATTAGAACTAACGTTTACAAAGCTTTCGATTGCCATTTTAGTTTAAAAGTAGTGATGATGATAATCATGAGACTTCAGATAAACAGAGGGCATGGGGTCGCCTCCACAGTGGGGGTCAGGGACTCATTACTTTGGCTGCAGGCCGGTAAATAGCCAACAAGGTTCTCTTTGCAGCAACCGGTCCTGAAGACTGGTGCGGTATAGAAACTTCCAACCGGCAATCCACGGCAGGACGCCCCTTTGCTGTCTTCCCACAGACCACAGAGGAAAATTCCCACTGCTGGGTCAGACACCCCAGCAAATCTCGGCTCTCCTGTGAAAAATGTGTTTCTAGGCAGTTCTCCTTTTTTGTTTGTTCCTCTAGAGCTTTTTACCATTTGCAGATTGTCTGTAACATATGCTGGGTTTAAATGTGTACATACCCTACAAGAAGAAAAATATGTGGTCTCAGAATTAATATTGTTTTTGACTTATAGGGAAATTCCAGTTGTGTTTAACTTGGACTATGAGATCCAGGAACTTTACAGAGAGGAGAAACGAATGTGTTTTGAGGGGGGGGGGGGATGTGGAAATGTGGATCGGGAGTTCCCTACTGTTTTGTTGCTGGAATCTTGGAAAACACAGGGAGAAATGACAAGCACATAATTCAGTCTGGCAGACATAGCACTCGGTGCTATGGGAGCCTGTCAGTTCTTACTAGCAAAGGAAAGGCTGGCTGGCTTTTGGTGCAGGGATGAGAGACCTCCCAGGAACAAGTAGGTACTTGAGGAAATGGTGTTTCTGATTCAGTAGGTGGCCTCCCTTCTCTGAGTCCCTGTGAATCTATGCCCGCATGGTGTTAGGGGTACTGTGCTGCACAGAGCTGTTTACCTTTCAGGTGAAACTTAAAACCACAGACCTAACCATTTGTGGTCACCAGAGATCTTATGGCAGACTTTCTAAGAGCAGTTGTGTTAACTCCAGAATCCTGGCTTGGGGCCAACTAAAGTAATTACATTCTGCCTTCCTAAACCCCCCTACCCCCGCTCTTTCCATTGAATCCGATAGTCTGTACCCTCTGTCTAGAAGCCTTGACTGCTCGGTGGTGGCTAGCTTCCTCCCAGGGGCAGCCTGTAATTTCATGCTGGAAGAGGAGAGTGCCTAGTCCTTACCAAGGTGTGGTAATACTGAATTAACTAATGCTCGTAGAGGTTGGGGAGCTAGCGAGGAGGAGCCTTAGGTTTAAAAGTGCTCACACACAACATGGCAGGAAGCCACAGTGCGGAAGATGGATGATTTAAGGATAATCCCGGACACATGGGGAGAGGTAGAGGCCTGCCACCTGGCCTTTCACGTGGAAACATCCTATGTGGGGCAAAGCCAGCTCAGGGCACAGGAAGGAAGGAAGGAAGGAAGGAAGGAAGGAAGGAAGGAAGGAAGGAAGGAAGGAAGGGAATATAACAGTAACTTTTAACTATTGCTGGGAGAGAGCATTCAAAGTCAAACAACTTAAAGAAGAAAGGAAAATTTACTCAACTTACAGTTCCAGAGGGGAGAAACAGTCTTTCATCCCAGAGGCAAAATGGCTGGTGACTGAAGCTGGCAGACTAAGTCACTCCCATCTGAAGGCTGGAGGATTTCTGGAGAGTCTCTCTTCTCTTCCAAGTCTCCTGCTCCATGGTTCCTTTTATCTGGTCTGCTACGTGGAGGTTCCATTTGTATCTAGGGCTGGTCTTTGTATTATAAATATATTGATCCAGATAATCTCTTCAGGTGGTCTCAGCTGATCTTAGTTAATGCCAGATGTGTCAAATTGATACCCAGGATTAACTATCACAGGAAAGAAGGGATGGAAGGAGGGGGGAGAGAAAAAGGGAGGGAGGGAAAGAGGAAGGGAGGAGAGGGAAAGGGGAAGATGGGAGAGAAGGGAATGATCAAGTGAGAGAAGGAAGAAGTGAAGAAGAAAGGAGGTAAGAAGGAAGAGAGAAAGAAAGGAAGGTTAGAAAGGAAAAGGAAAAAGGCACACAGAAGGGAAGAAAAGATAAACAAGCATACAAGCTGAAGTTTACAACCCACATATATACCAGGACCAGTAAGTAAGAAATATAGAGGTAAGGGGAAGCCTTTCCTCTCAGTCTAAAATAGCCTAAAATAGCTTTTCTTACAACCTCAATGCATCAGTCCAACTCTTACCCATTTACCAAGACTCAAGTCTGTTACCAGGTGAAATTCATTCCACAATGAACTTATTCAGTCCTTATTGTCTGTTGAACCAGTATTCTGAATTTCCTTCCTTCTGAATGCCATACTTCATCAACATATCTCTAACGGTCATCAGAGCAGGAAATACTATGATTCTTAATATAAGCAGTAGTGGTAATCAAAGTAGATTCAGCTCAGTCCTTTATAACAGTGACATAGTAAGAACAGAGGATACTTGTGCTGGGTATACAAGATAAGCAACAACCTGCTGCCAAAGCTCACCTCCAATAGCACTCCATAAGTTATGACTACACTTTGAGTACTTCTTACTCCAAATGCTTGGGATCATCCTTGAATAACGCATAGGGAATACACTTGAACTGATTGCCCTAGATCAGCATTTTCTGAATAGGGTCCCCAATGTACAGGAAATAAGACCAACACTCAACAAGTGGGATATCATGACATTAAAAAGCTTCTGTTCTACAAAAGATAGTGTTAACTGAGCAAAAAAGCAACCCACAGACTGGGAGAAAATTTTCACTAACCACTAAATACCAAGGAGGTAAACAACCCAATTTAAAAAATAGACCTTAAAACTTAAAAGTCCTTTTCTCAGAATGAAATTCAAATGTCTAGCAAACGTCTTTAAGAATATTCCACTTTTCTACCCATTATGGAAATGCAAATTAAAACCACCCTGAGATATCATTTCACCCTGTTAGAATGGACAAAATCCAAAACACAAACAAATCCTGTGAAAATGCAGGGAGAAGGGAACCTTTATGCATTGCTGGTGGGCATGTAAACTTATATAACCCTTTTGGAGATCAGTATGGAGGTTCCTAAAAAAGTTAAAAACTGGAATACTGTATGACCCAGATATATCACTCCAGGGAATAGTCCCAAAGAAAACTTCATCTTATTACAGAGATGTGTGTACATCCATGTTCATTGCAGTTCTATTCACAATAGCAAAGACATGTAATCAGCCCAACAACAGATGAATGGTTAATGAAAATGTGATGTATATATATACATAATGGAATACTATTCATCTGTCAAGAAAAATGAATTAATGAAATTGATGGTAAATGGATGGAGTTAGAAGAAATTATACTGAATGAAGTAACCCATACACAGAAAGACAGACACTATAAATTCTTCCTCATGAGTGCATTAAATTTTTTTAAAATAATACACTCAAAGTGAAACTTCCATAACACCCACAAACTACAAAGTAATGTAAGTAATGGGATGGGTGATGAAGATCTTAAAGGAGTAGAGACAACAGAACACAGACAAATAGATGAATAAGGCCATTATGGAAGAAAAGCCCATAAGAGGAGGGAAGTAAAAGGATAGGTCTCAATAAGGGGTAAGGCAGGAAAAAAAAAAAAAAAGGCAACTGACTCAGTGGGAAAGCAAGGGATGAAGGGTCTCACCCAGTTAATGCTGCACGCTATTATACCTCTGCTAAGAAGAATCCAGGGGAGCAAGATTGGTATATAAGAGAGTAACCAGTTATTCTCTGAATGGATGCTAAACGCCCTCTTATTAACAGAGAACTCATGCCTGCTATTGTAAACCTATCCAAATAGTTAAACCTATTCAATAGTAGAAGGGAAGATAACAGACACTACACAGGAACAGACATCTTAGTGTTAACTATAAAAACTATAGTTTTTATAGCACTTCTTATTTAACCTTTATATAAAAAAAGCTCTCAGAGCTCAGCTAAGATGTACGAGATGTAATATAGAGAAACTCTATTATACAGAAACTCTATTACAACAGAAAACTACTGAGCTAGAAAACCACAACTGACCAGAGTGCAGAATATCAGCAACCCTGGAATGTCCAGCTTTAATCAGGCCATCAAACTCTTTCCCCACCCCAAGACTCAGGAAACCTTGAGAAAAAGGGGGTAGTGAGATTGTAAGAGCCTAAAGGTGAGATGGTCACTTCTGGCCAACACATTCCAGCCGTGATAGGGATGCTCTGCACAGGAGCTCACTGCAATGAGAACTTCTACCACCAGATCTGCACAATGATCGCCGTATCAACATAACTCCAAGGACTAGCAAGAATCTCAGGAGAAACAACTGCATTCAGAGAGTGTCAGTGTCTTGGAGCAGAGGTACTGGACAAGGGAAGAGGAACTTTCACACTTATGACTTTGCCCAATGAAAAGTCACATATACTACAACAGATATTGGACTCCCTTACCAACCCAAAGGGAGCCCTGTGATCCATGCATGCAGAGGGACAAGAGGGTGGGAGGGACATGGCTGGATTGAAGAGGGGAAGGGAGGAAGTGGGGAAGGGTTAAAAGGGTTGGATGGGGAAGAGGTTGGGAAAGTGATATAAACTCATTTTGTTTGTGTATGAAAAATTCTCAATAAAGCAAGCAAATGTTTGGGGAAAAAATGCTTCAAGTTTCAGAGTGGGTTTTTTTTTTCAGATTTTGAAGTATTTGTGTATCCACATGAGATATTTTGACAATGGGCACCAAGTTTAAATAAAAAAAAATTTCCCAGTACTTTTGTGCATGACAGAGTTTGTGCACATTGAACTTAGGGTATGCTAGTTTTCAAAAACTTTTGGATTGATTTTGGATTTCAGATGAATACTTAACCTGTACATAAATAAGAGAAAGAAAATAACCCACTAAATGAGAAGGTTCTGGAAAGATTTTTCTGAAGCAAGAAAGCAATTTTAATCAGTCACAGTATATGAAGGAATGAGAGATAAGAACAAAAGAAGAGGGAAACATGGAGAAATTCCCTAGGACAAAATAAAGATGTTTCTTCAAGCAGAGGATGTAGTTAAAAAATCAGGAAGCAAGAGGAAAACCCCCTTGGAAATAACTTTTGGAGAGCTTTAAAAATTACTACTTAGCAGTTGGCTCTTCGGTTTTATGATGAGTTTCAAGGGAACAGCATTAAGCTAAAAGGTAAGCTTTAGGATGCTGATAGCACAAGGCTGTGCTGTATGGATTGGAAAACTGACAGCTGGAGTCCAGATCAATACAACTGCAGGTCCGACTAGGAGGTCTGTTGTGGTACAAAGATCAGGCAGGATCCTATCCTGACCTCATGAGTGACCCCATCCTGTGCCCATCCTGATTTTCTATGTGTGATGTGGCTGCTTCAGTGGTTTCTCCTTGCACCCATCCCTACCAGCTAACATCCTATGGAGGAAGCCTCAATAGCAAATCCTGAAACCTTTAGCTCATCATCTCTCTGCTCCTGAAACCCTTCAGCAGAAGCTAAATGAGTAGCTCAGGGGCTGAAGGTAATTTGGTTTGCTGTTTGGATGCTTCAAAGTGGTGGGAACATTCACGTATTCTTTCCTCATGGAAGACACTAGCTTTGGGACATTCCTCAAAACCATTTCCTGAGGGAATGTGACAGGAAAGAAATATGATTCCAAGGCTCTTGAAGACCTCCCAAGCCTAAGAACAGAAAACTCACTGCCTGGCAGGGAATCTCCATTTCTCCATTTAATGCTTCTCTCGGGTCTCGAAACTTTTCCATTGCAGAGAGCAGGCTACACACCTGGGAGAGTAGACATTTTCTCGTTACTGCACTTTCAGGAGACCACAGAATATGTGACCTTACATATAAGTCCTAACATTTCACCAGTCTCACAGGTTGGTTTATTTTTGTTGATGTTTTGATTTGTTTTGTTTGCATTTCTGATCTTGCAGTAAAAAAAAAAAACTGAATGAAATCAACATGCTTTTTTACCTTTTGGGATCATAAATTGTGATTTGTTCCAACACTTTGACAAATTGTTAGCTGTATATCCTTATGCTGATGAGACCATAGATAGTCTCAAGAAATTATCTAAATGTTTTATCATGACAAGAGAATGCTTGTAGACTAAGGAGATGCTCTGTAAAGCCTTCCCCACACGAGCAAAAGGACCCGAGTTCAGATTCCCCAGATCCCACAGAAAATGCCAGAACCTGTAATTCCAGCCCTGGAAGGCTGAGCCAAGAAATTTCAGAGCAAAGCAAAAGGACAGAGAGGAATTCAAGATGATTCCTGATGTTACTTTTGGGCCTCCATAGGAACACACTCTCAAGTGCATCAATGTAAGTACACCTGCATACCCCACACACACATGCATGGAAGAAAACAAAAGCACTACCACCTGCAGCAGCCACTTATTAGACAGGCAATTAGTGAGAATTTGCTTAGAGGAAGTGTCAGGGGCCATCTACTTCTAAATATTAACAGCTCTGCCTTCATTTCCTGCTTCCAGTTCTTACCCATGGACATGGCAGGGACCAATTCTATACTTCAGAATCAGGTAGAGAAGAGGATCCAGAGAGTACAGAGACTGATAGGCATGGAAAGATATAGATTTAGCTGCAAACAACCCTTTTCATCAGCAGAGAATCATACAAGGATTTTTGACAAATATTTTTGAAATATAACTTTACACCAAAAAAGGTTCATTCACTCAGTTTGCCCAAAATATTATCTTTCTGGAATGCACTCATTTTTGTACCGAAGGTGGGTGTCAGATCTCACACTGAAAATAGAGTAATCCTCCCACCCACCCCCCAACCTTCTGGGTTCATAATATCAGGCACCATCAAGGGGGAGACATCTCCTTCCTGTCACAGCAGCTGTTTCATGGTTTCTAACCTTGCAATCCCTCTAGCTTGACTCTATGCTCCTACAACTCGTGCATTAGTCACATTTCTGTTACTGACAAAGACTCTGAGAAAACAACTTAAAGGAGGAAAGACGTATTTTGGTTCAAGGTTTCAGAGGTAGCAGTTCAGCTTTTCTACTTTGGATCTGGGATGAGGCCAGGCATTGCAGTGGAGATGATATAATGAAACGAAGCTGCTCTCTTCATTGCAGGCAGGAAGCAGACAGGAAACCATGTGGCTTTCACTGGGAAGACATGAATGAATGTGTATTAGCCTCATGGAGGGCACTGACAGCAGACTAAAGGAAGAGGAGCAAGAGTGACTCAAGCTGGGCCATCGAAAAGCCTATCCCAACGTGGTTGATGACTCCCCAAAACCGAGTTCCACAGCTCACTTGCTCAACTTATAGGCATCTCTCCTGAAGAGGGACATTTCTCTCCAGAAATGGTTCATGGCCTATATCACTTTGGGGAAGGACACTGGAAATCTTGCAGTTTTCTGAACGTCCTTAACAGCTCCCAGATATAGAAAAGAATGTTTCTGTTTGGAAAAAATAACTGCATGACATCGTCAAAGGCATGTCCCTGGTGATCAGCCTCCTTCAACAAGGCCACCTCCTGGTTTCCACCACCTCTCGATACTGCCATCAAATTATGAAGCCACGAATGAAATCTAAGCCTTGGAATCCAATCACTTGACAAAGACCCATGGGCTGAAAACCAAACCTTTTGCCTTCAGAAATGAGATGATTTCAAGTTCCTCATAAGTGAAGCGTGAGATGATTCTAACAGCTTAAAATTCATGCCCCCATGAATTAGAAATTGGTTTGCTATGGCAAAAAGAGGGACAAAATACCTTAAAAATGATTAGAAATACATATTTGATAAATCTCATGTTCAAGTAGAAAAATCACATGCTAGGTTGGGACTGTAACTCAGGGGTAGAACACTTGCCTAGCATGTGAAAGGCTCTGGGTTCGATCAATGAATGTATTAAAATCCCTCCTAGAATATTTGGGCTATTGCTATTTAAGCCATCTATACTGTCAGCAGTATCAAGCCATCCCATCCCCAAAAGACAAAACTCAGTGTCATAGTTAAACACAGGTGTCAACTTGACTGTTGAGGGTTTGAGCTCTGGGCACATTTGTAGAGAATAAGTGCAAACTTGCAGGAGATTGTCTAGCTGATGGGGAAGGCCCAGCCTATGGTGGGTGGGATTAGGCCCTGGAATAAATCAGGAGAGCTGGTTGAGAAAGTCGACATCCTTCTGTACACTTGGCCAGACATGCTGGTCTGGCAAGTAAGATTGTCCATCTCTCAGCTGTTATGGGTGATAGTGTGGCCAGTTCCCTCGGCCTTGGTGTTGGTGCATGCTCTCCCATCAAGCTGGACTAAGAACTGTAACCAGACTATCAGTATGGAAATAAATCCCTTGCTCCCTTAAGCCATTTGATTGTCATTTCTCAGCAACCATGCAGGCGAATTGCAACACTCAGCACAGATGGATAAAGCTATTTTTTTCTTAGAGAAAAAGATACTCACTTTTTCTGTCTTTGGTAATTGCTATCACAGAATGTACAAACCACAGATGAAAAATATATATTTTTTTAATTTGGGTATAAGGAGGGACTTGGCCCAAGTCCTCTCCACGCCAGACTTTGCAATGCCAGTGCCCCAGCTGTGCTCGGGTGAGAGGGGTTCAAAGTCTGCTGCTGTATACCTTCTGCACACCGTCTGTTTCCTTCAGGCTTTTCATAAGGATGCCTTCAGTAAACCATATGAGTGGCTCTTTGGTTGGCCTTTTGATTCAAATATATGACAAGTTCAAAGAGAACCAAAACTATTAGCAACTTGTGAATTTGGTTCTAAGGGAGCTCCAAGAGAAGTTTCCAGAACCTCTCTGAGAAGTTTCTGGGAGAAGAGGCATGCCAAGAACAATCCCAGATCAATGGTTCTCCATGGCTTCCCAGAGGACATTTTGGTGTTTTGATTTTTGGATGCAAATACTCTGTAATCTGGCCCCAGTATGCCTTCAGATTGCACCCCAACTTCAACCGGTGCTTTGTACTTTCTCTTGTGTTCCTTTTTCTCTAAAAGGAAATTTTGTGACATCAAAAAAAAAGATGCAAAAACCTTGAGAGGTGGAGCCTTGCTGGAGGAAGGCAGTCACAAGAGTTGGGCCTTAGGGTGGATTAGTCCCACCCTATCTCCAAGAGAAATCTGCCTTTGCAGCAAGCAGTCTTACAGCTCTCAGCTTCGAAGATGTCTGCAGTGACACAGCGTCCTCCAGCTTTGGCCAGCCAGCCATGCCACCTACGCCATGAGAAACTACATCTTTCCTCTGAAACCATAAGCTGAATAAATCTCCCTAAAAAAAAAAAAAGATGCAAAACATTAAAGGATGCTCCGGGGAGTGGGGGCAGGAGGCACTGGGGGATGGGAAGGGAGGGGATAGGGAAGGGGGAAGCAAGGGGGTGGAGGGGAGGTGGAGGGAGGGAGGGGACCAGTGTAAAAATAAAAAGATTTAAAAAAAGATGCAAAAGACAAAAATTTACTCAAATTAGCTTAAGAATTCAAAAGATATCTAAAGACTTCAACTAAAATAGTTTTACCATTTTAGTTCTTATAGACACAATTACATCCAGTGATTCTAATAATATAAATAAGATTTTTTATTGTCATAGTCACCATTCTCATGTACATTCTGTCATATTGTCAAGATTGCTGCCGATACTGACCTACAGCCTACTTTCTGAATAACATTGATGGAAAGGGTATTACTATTTTAAAACTGCTTTGCACGAAAGTCCTAAAATCAAGTTGATTAATTAATTCTCATGTCTCTATCTAAATCACTCACCATAACAATGTCCTGGTCCTTATAACCTGAGCCACTCTGCTCATATCTGAGTCAAGTAGTGGAGGTGATTCTTTGTGACTATGTAGATGAAACATGGAAATAGGGAAGAAGGATGCTGTTATTAGGAAAGGGGGGAGGGTGGGTATTGAGGGCCAAAACCAAAACATGTGTCATCCACCAAGAAAAGGTCTTCCCCTCTTCAGAAGCAAACAGGTTTGTGATAGAATAGATCATTGCCAACTTTTGAGACCCTAAAGTTTTTAATATTTCACAGCAAAGTACTTCTGTGCCATATTTGTTATTGTGGACCCTTATTTTCCTGCAGAAATGATAATGCTAATGTCTTTGTATACAGTTTAATAGAAGGAAATGATTGCAACTTGGAATGAACAGGCTTGAAAACTGTTCTCTCTTCCTGGAACTTTAAGTCTTTGTCTTTATGTACACATATGAGTTCATAATTGAAATCTTGGAACTACACTCTACATTCAGTCTTTCCAAAGTTATATAATTTTCATTTTTTTTTAGAAAGAGCCCAATGCTCTGGTTCACCAATCACATAATATTCTGTCAGGTATATCTCCTATAAATCCCTTAGTCACTCTCCTGTTAAGAGAAATGTGGGCAACTTCCAACTATTTACTGCTTCTTACATCAGATGACCCACAATGTAAACATTGTGCACAGTTGCTTTATTTTCTACAAAATTGCCTCCCTGGTTTACCTTGCATGGAACAGAATTACTGAAGTCAATAGTTAGGACTTGAAGCCACGTAACTGAATTCAAATCCCAGTTCTGTCCACTTTTAGAATTTCCATTTCCTATCTGTGAAACATGAATAAAGATGTCTGTTGGTTTAGAGCTGGTAAATTGATCATATGGAATAGTTTATGTAAAGTACTCAGCACAGTATGTGATACACAAAAAATACTTCCAAAACTGTGCTTGGAATGAGAACCATAGTTCTCTGTCTCTTGATGAACTGCACCGCAGCAATGTCCCTAGACATTTTTCCTCACTGGCACAGAAGCCTACATCTAGTTGATTACATGGGTAAAATACATATGCTGATGTCACAATTTGGCCATTTAAAATGGCAAGGCTATTTTGTTTTTGTGCACATGTGCTTGCTCATGTGTCGGGGGAAATAGGGGTATGTGGATGTGCTTATACGTATGTTCATGTGCATGCGGAGACACAGGACAACCTTGAGTACCATTCTCAGAAGCGTAGTTCTCCTTCTTCGAACCAGGGTCTCCCACTGACCAATTTAGGCCAGACTAATGGTCCACAAGCCCCAAGATTCTGCCTCTTTAGCACTGGAATTGAACATATGTACCTTCATGGCTGGTTTGATTATGTGGGCTGCGGGGGATCAAATTCAGGTCCTCAAGCTTGCATGACAAACACTTTGCCAGCAGAGCTATCTCCTCAATTTCTTCAAGGCTATTTTTATTGGAAATTCTCTTATTACTTATAAACGAAACTCCCCATTTGTTTTAAAATCATTTTGGTCTCTATTAGGATACTATCTTCCCCAAATTTAATAAGTTTGATACTTAGAACTCATTATTTTTCTAACCTAAAATACTTGAAGGATACAAGATACCTCATTAATAATAGTGAAGTTTGTGACAAGATTTTTTTTTTCTGTCGAGAACCATGTCCCATAGAAATCATACTAGGATTTATAGAAACATGGTTTGAGTAAGTCATTGGGATGCCTTACCTCATTCAGTCAAAAATCACTAGTCTAAATAAATATACATTTAACTATATAGATGATCTAAGATATTGATACTTACAACTTTTCACCAGTCCTGCTTTTATGACTCTGAAGTTGATCTATCTACAAGTTGAGAAGACTGAGAAAGGGGTTAAGCATATATGCAGTAGGTCCCCTCAAATTGAACCCCAAGCATGGACTTGTTCTACTTATGAGCAATTGACAGGGAAGCCAGCAAGCAATTAGATACCAGAATGACAGAGAAGACTATGATGTGGTGCCAGGCATATAGGTCATTAACACTTAGTGAGAGAATGATTGCTTCCCTCCTACCCCAATCCCATTGTAGAAATGAGCAGCAACCACATGTAAGTGGGTGCTTATAATCTCCTAGGGCCTCTTCACATAGAAACAGTGTTGGAACCAAAGTAGGACAGAGGGAAGGATTCCATAGGTTTTAAAATTCCAATGGATGTAGAAGATACACAACAGAAAAGAAAACAAGCCTGTGGGAAGGCTGAGTGTTTCCAAACAGAGTAGAAGGTATTAATAAATAGGCAGGGCACAGGTATATTATCATCTTCTCTGCGTCTCAGCTTTCCACGTGAGTCTGACTCTCTGACACTCTATGGAGTCTCTTTTGGGACAAGGGAATCTGGAGGAATTTGTGCTCATCAAACACCACACAGAGGATCCCTGGGTAAACATGATGGAGTTGAGATTCCTGAAATGTTTGAACTTCTCTGAGACTCAGGAATCAACCAGGGGCCAAAGTGGTAGAAGTAGCAGCACTGATAGGTGGGGAGGTATGGGAGATGGTGAGTTTGCATCCAGGGGAGGAATCTAAGGAGAAGCAGTTCTAAACCCCGCCGGGCATGAAGAAATAGAGGCAGGCACTACCTCCAGCACTCTGCTGCTGTGAGCAGCAAAGATAGCAAAGTCATCCACTGCAGACAGAACACTCCCAGGTTGCCTGTTGTCAACTACTTCTTTTTATCACTTAACATTAATATGCCTACAATGAAAGGAGCTACTTTCTAAAGTGCGCCATTTCTATCATGAGCCACAAGCACGGTGTTGTGAAATGTATTTCTGTATCCATTATCCATCTGCTACCCCCTCCCCACCTGTCACAATCTCCAGTATCACTATTTTATATTGGGATTAAGCTGACTGCTTCTTCCCACATGCGAAAGCATTGTCTCTCAACAGGCCAGCGCTCCTAGCAATATCAGAAATTTCCACTGGTGCTCTCAGGGAGCCTGGGACATGAGTGCTAGTGACTAGGATTCCTCTCCTGTGGATCGAGCACTGGGATGATGCCTGCTCTTTCCAGCTCCACTTCTGGAAACATGTCCCCCAAACCATATTACAACCCAAATGACTATAATCCCTCCAGTCATCCAACATGAGCTCACTTCCTCTGGACATTCCCAGAAGTCTTCCTTCCCTTGGTCATTAGGGTGCCTCAAAGAACAATTATTTATTTTCTGCATGGCATAACTGTTCAGTGCCAACAATTCACTAAGCTATGAATGAAAGATTCAACGTAAATACTTGTGATGAAAGAAAGATCAGGGAGCTGGAAAGAAGGCTCAGAGCTTGCCTTGCAAGCTGAAGGAAATGAGTTCAGATTACACACACACACACACACACACAAAAGAAACACAAGGCAGAAATGGCAGTTGCCCGCACTTTCTGCTGTGGAAAGAAGAGCCTAGGGAATTCCAGAACAAAACAAAAGTGATGTAGAGCAATCCAGGATGATTTGCAAAGTGACCCTTGGGGCTCTACAGACACACACAGTACCCTCTGATGCACACACACACACACACACATACACACACACACACACAACAAAGACAGCATATATCATGTGAAGCAGAATTATAGCAAGCAATGTTCACCCCCTGAATCTGATCTTATTCCCCGCTCCCATGTCCTGGTTGTCATGCTAGCTTAAGTTTGAGTTCGAGTCTTGAATATTCCCACTTTCCCCTTCACATCTCCATCTTGTGGGTATGATTCATTAGTACCTTTCTGGTCACTAGTTCTCAGCTTTGTTTCTGTCCCAAATACAGTTTGGGCATTTGACCTGGGTCTCTGATTCTCTCTCTAGTCTGTTAATTAGTTTTTGTCGGTACTTTACCACACTTTATACAGTGATCTGGTAAAAGAATATCCAGGAGAAGGGGGAAAGTAAGTATTCAGACTTTTTACTCAGGGGTTCAATACCCAGGAAATGGCTTAAAGCTTACAGGGTCAGCTTTACCTACCACAGTTAGTTTCTAGTCTGCATGTTTGAGGATGAAATGGAATCTGAGATGAATGGCCCTCCTATACTGAACTAGAACTATAGATGTGCTAATTCTAATTGATGAGGAATTGAACTTTATGTGTGCAAATCTCATGCAAATGCAAATATGGAATTAAAAACATTAACTTAAACCTGACCTGGTGGCAATTGCCTGCAATCCTGGCACTGGAAAACAGAGGCAGGAGGATCACTGCAAGTTCCAGGCTAGACTGGGATACATCACAATTGTCTGTCTCAAAAACACAAAACAAATGGAATGATTTACACTGCTCTTTAGAAATGTACAAACGGCGTATTATACAATTCTTCCGCTCTACTCTGTATATGCATGTTTCTCTCACAGGAGTGTTTAGACTACCAAAAATGTTCTCCCGAGTTCTCCTGAGCAATGACCTGACTAAATCTTATATTTAAAAAACCGTTAACTTCAATAAGATATCGAAAAATCTGCCTGCAGATACCACTGTAAAAGTTTACAGTCCGTCCTAACCATCAAGGATATTTTCCATAACGTTAGGGTTTGATAGTAAAATATATACACACACACATGCATGTTTCTAATAACAAAGCACTAAAGTAAAATAAACGTGCTTGTCCAAATACAGTTGCGTTTCAGTCAACGTTTTGCTTAATATTTTGAGAAGAGCTTTGTGGAGATAAATACTCTGGGCTTCGCATTTTTATATGGATGCTCATGGCGCCATCTACCGGTCATTTGTTAAATGATTCCTGGTCGACAGATCTGGGTTAGAGACCTTTGTTTTTGAGCAGTTCCCTCGATGGCCCAGTTTTAAGACAATGCCCCTGTGTTGACTGGGTTCCTTTAGCACAAGGCTCCGTGCAAGTTGTCAAGTGAGACATCTCATCTTTGGGCAGTGATGCTTCTCAGAACACAAAGCCTGAGCCATACTAAGTGGTAGTTACATATTTTCCCAAGACTGGACAACTTTGTTCTATATGAGTGTCAGAATGAGGAAACCCAAGCAGGCCAGGCCAACTGAATCTTTGTGGAAATTCCGTGCCGGTAGCAGAGAAGTTCCCAGCACAGTGAAGATGGTAAGAAAAGAGACGATGTAGTGGTATCCAAACAGCGTCTCTCTCAAAAGACTATACCAAAGAGACCTTCCTCCCCATCTTGAGCCAAGGGACTGGCACTAGAAAGTTTCTGGAAAGTTCTCCCTTGAAGTCCCTTCCTGGGTATCAAGCCCAAAGCCTTCTTTCTTCATGGGCCACCCATTCAGCCCATCTTTTACAATCATCTTTTCACCATTATTTGTCTTCCAAAAGCAAAGCTCACCTCATCCATTTGACTTTTGATGTTTTCTGTGTCTCAGGTGCAAAGGCACCCCAAACCCCTCTAATAAGTCCGGGGGTCATCCTGCCAGACTCCAAGTGGAGCTCCCATGAGCCTGGACCCTTTCAAATGCAAACCCACCTTGGCCACCACAGGTGAGTTTCGAACTATCCCAGCTGTTGTTTAAGCAAAGACTGATCACCACGGTCTTTTCACACATGGGCTCATCCTGGAGGTCTCTGCGTGGAAATCGCCTGGGCATTCATACCTCTGAAATCTCCTTTTTATTAAACAATCCATGAGGAAGCTACTCTCCCAAAATTAAATTAAATTTCAAACCTGATCTATATGTTGAGGCTAGAATCCAAAATTCAGAAAGAGGAGAGTGTCTCTCTGACCAAGTATCAGTTTATTCCCTTGTAAAGGCTACAGTTGTCTGAGGTCTTAAAAGAAAAGATTGTGTAAATGTTGGCAAATTGGGTATCAAAGATGACTCATTCTCTCTTTTTATATCAAATCCAGATCTATCTGCACGTCCTTAAAATATTCTTGTGAGTCATGTGGTGAGATCTTGAGCTGATAATTCCATTAATAAGTTCTGTTGAGAAATAAGAATGGAAGTGTGGGAAAAACTTGGGTGTTTTCAAGAACACACAGTAGGACTGGAGAGATAGCTCAGGGGTCAAGACTGCCTCCAAAGTAGAAGGACCTGAGTTTAGATCCCAGGTCCTAAGTAAGGTGGCTTGCACTTCTGGCCCTAGTGGGAGGAGCCTGGAAAATCCCAGAGCAAAGCAAAAAAGAGGCAGGAGTATTCCAAGATGATTCCCAAAATTACCCTTGGTCCCCTCACAGGAACACAGAGAACCCTCTGATACACACACACACACACACACACACACACACACACACACACACACACACAAAGAATACACAGTGATGTCCTAAGCTCTGGCAAAAATTTTGAACAAGTCCTAGCAATCTTGCTTCATTTGGTCCAAAATTGAACTACAGGGGGAAAAAAATTGATGTGGGCTGATGTTAATTACTGATCTTAAATTAACTTCACAATGGCTCTGGGCACATGTATAAAGAATTAGTAGTTGAATTAAACCCTAAGAAAGCCTGCATAATTGATAGAGAGACCCAGCTTAAGGAGGGAGGCACCAGTCCCTGGGCGATGGATAAAACAAAGGGCGCGGGTTAAGCAAGGGGGCGCTCTTCAGCACACTTGGATACACATGCTGTCTGGCAAGGAAAGTTTGCCCCTCTCTCTGCATTCCTATGGATATGATGTGACCCCTTCCCTCAGCCCTGGTGCTTGTGTGGACTCTCCTGCCAAACTGAATCGAGAACTGTAACCAGACAACTGTAAGCCAGAATAAAAACCCTATTCTCCCCCCTCATAAGCTATTCGGTCCTGCATTTATCAACAACATCTAGAGTGACTTTGACAGCTGGGGAGATGGCTTCCTCAGTAAAAGGACTAATGCTTGGCTAGCAGCATGAAAACTTGAGATAAATCCCAAAACCCACATAAATAGCCTGGCTTAGGGGCAACACCTGTAATCTCAGCAACACAGAGAAAAGAAGCGAAGACAGCCAGATCCATGGAAGGTCATTGCCAAGCTAATCCTGAGAGCACACACGGCTGTCCTCTGACCTCCAGCTCATATACACACACAGGCACACAGACACATGCATGTACACATATAGGCTGTCCTCTGACCTCCAGTTCATATACACACAGGCACACAGACACATGCATGTACACATACACAGCTGTCCTCTGACCTCCAGCTCATATACACACATAGGCACACAGACACATGCATGTACACGTGTACATATACACACAGCTGTCCTCTGACCTCCACGCTTAGTACACACATAGACACACAAACACACACATTCACATGTGTACACATACACACGGCTGTCCTCTGACCTCCATGCTCATATACACACATACATACACATTCACATACACAGGAGGTGGGAGAACAAATAAAATAGTAGTGTCCTTGGTATAACACAAAGACTGCTCAACGGGTAAAAATAGAGGGTCCATTACTGAAATACCTAAGATACCTGGGCTGTGAAGAAAGCCTGCTAAAATGTTAAGTCTAAGGGGAATGCTGCCTATAAAAGGGAATGAGTTACGAGGGGAGGCAAGTTACAAGGAAGCCAGTTATTTTGTATCGCAACTATAAAACATAAGTTTAATAATAAAAATTAAAAGAGAAAATGCTAAATCATCCATAATCAAGCCAAAAACACAGGGAAGCAAAGCAGATTTGCAAATCTGGAGAGGAGAGTGAACACTAGACAGAATGCCAACATCATACGTTCAGGACCCATATGTAGCATCGGCAATTGGTGACTTTTCAAGCTCGTGCACCCACAGGACAGACACAGGGGTTCAGGATCAGAGTCTTTTGAGGATCTTCATCCAGTCTCACGCATTCTAAACAAACAATACAATTCTCAAGGCTGGTTTCGCTGCAGAAAGGAGCTCCGTACATTCCACAAGCGCACCAGACGAGAGTATCACCCAAGAAAAATGCTTGTCCTGAGCTGGAACCTCAGTCATGCTGATGGAGGCGATGAATATGTTATCTGCAACACAGAGCAACCGAGCTAATGTGTCTTCAGGCCCCAACTTCCCACTATGCCAAGTATTCATTCATTGCCCTTGTCATTGGAAAGAAGTGTGCCGCGTGCTCTGAATTCCCCTAGCCCAGCTCTCTTGCTGTATTCCAGGGTTCTGTTTGTGTTTAAAGAACTCAGTAGGGATCTGTAAACTATGCAGATTCAGAGGAAAAAAAAAAAAAAACGACAGAACCAGGGATGAGGAAGGCCAGGAAAGAACATCTAGAAAGACATATAAGAGAGAAAGAAGAAGAGATGAGAAACAGAGCAGCAAGCAGGTAAAGACACTATATGGAGGAGGAAAGAAAGAGGAGAACATGAGGGAGAAATAGAAAAGGAAGAAATAAAATAAGACTCCTACCTCTATAGAGGTTGGAGACAGGAAATAGGAAAAAGCCCTTCTCCAACCATTTAGAAACTCAGCAGGTCAGTGGAAGAAATAACGCATAACAGCTTCCTCTACCCTTTAGAACAGCAGGCTCCGAAACAGATGCACAAGGACATGCAAGACTCAGTGGAAGTCACACAGCTAAACACGTCGGAGGGAAAACAGTCACAGAAGCCAGACAAATGGGCATATACCATCTTCAGCCTTAGGATGGTGTCGAGCCTGATCTACACATCAGGAACTGATATGGGGTGTCAGGAAGAGGTCGGGGGTTCAGAAAAAATTTGGAAGCAATCACTGTTCAGCATCCTTGGATGTCAGAACTTGGCTTGAGGTGAATCCCCAAAGCAACCCACAGCTTCGTAATCAAATAGAAGCATCAAAAACAAAAGATCAGTAGTAGTAAGAATCTAATCCCTGTGGTGTTTAGCACAGAACAAGAGCTTGAACTCCAGGGTCAGGTTGCCGTGGGGAACCGCTAGACCCTTGACTTCATGGCCTTGCAGAAGCATTTCTTTCCTTCGGTTTCCTACTCCATAAATTGAGATAATAAAAATATTCAGCGGCTGATGGTGTCGGTAAAATTAGGCCAGATAATCCATGGCACCCTGGCACCCAGCAATCGGTAAGTAGTTCCAAGCACTCTTCGCTGGATTATTTGAGCATTAGGGCCATCTTACCTTGTCGAAAGCACTGAAATGGTTGTTTCACTTTTCACAAAGTGCTTGATTGCAAAATGCCTTGGTTTTGTTTTTTTGTTTTTTATGAAGGAAGACAAGGAAGGCTGGTATCAGACCACTTAAGACCCTCTCTGTGACAGTCATTCAAGGGGATTTTCATAACATTGAGACCAAAATGCTCAAAGTCACTCATTGTGGGACAGAGACACTTAATGTGGAACTGGATTCAGTTGGGTGTAGACCACCACTATCCATCTCCCCCACTCCCACCCCCCCCACATACACTACTACATCACAAAAGAATGCTATTTGTTCTGAAATGAAAGTAAAATATTTAAATGAAGATAAGGCTTATGACTTGCACACATGATGCCAACCTGTTGCTTTTCTGATTCAAAGAGTTTTCTGGGCACTTGGGCTGGGGTGCGACGCCCTAGGAGCCCCCCTGGCTTTCATGCCACTTCAGAGCCTGCTTTATTACAGGAAGCGAAGTAAATCAGCAGGGAGGCTGATTAGAATCATCGCTAAAGGTGAGGGCATAGAAATGCGGTTAGGGAATGTGAGTGCATCTTTAAATCACTGCACTTCACCAAACCAATTATGCTTAAGTAGACTTTCTCCTTCAGTCCACCATAGTGAGCAGAGAGGGAGGGGGGACCTCACACTCTGAGCATCATAGCAATAGGTGTAGGTAGTGCCTTTCTGCATACACTCTAGCATGCTTGCTCAGCACTGCCAGGTACAAGGTTGCTTGCAGGATTTTTTTTCAGGAAAAGTGGGTGTTTTGCATCCATAAAACTTCTCCAGGTGTTCTTAGGTCTGTTTTGCGATAACATTTTTCTTGCTGATAGTGTGTGTGTGTGTGTGTGTGTGTGTGTGTGTGTGTGTGTACACGCACATGCACTTGCTTGTTTTCTTAATGCTTTCTTTAAAATGAAAATATGTAAAAAATAATTGAAAGTCTGATCATCATTACAGTTCTTAGTCCAGCTTGACGGGAGAACATACACCAACACCAGGGCTGAGGGAACTGGCCACACCATCACCACTTAGTCCAGCTTGACGGGAGAACATACACCAACACCAGGGCTGAGGGAACTGGCCACACCATCACCACATAGTAGCTGAGAGATGGACAATCCTTACTTACCAGATCAGCACGTCTGGCCAAGTGTACACAAGGATGCCGACTCTCTCAACCAGCTCTCTGTATTTTATTCCAGGGCCCAATCCCACCCACCATAGGCTGGGCCTTCCCCATCAGCTAGACAATCTCCTTCAGGTTCGCTCTGGGCTTAACTCAACTACTAATTCTCTACAAATGTGCCCAGAGTTCACACCCTTAATGGTCAAGTTGACACCTGTGCCAACCATAACAGAAGGGCACAGAGAATACAAGAATTGGAGGGCTCTTTCACAGCACCTCCATAAGAGCTATGGACCTACCAGCTGTTGTTACCTGGGCTACACCTGTTCAAGTTCAAACCAGGTGACATCTGCGTGTAGTTGGGGAGTGACCCCCCTCCCTAGCAAATAACCTCCCACCATGCTCATGCAAGCAACCCAAGTTAAACCAGTGGGTCTCCCCCAAAATATATGATTGGGAAGGAAGGGTTCAAAAGTCTGGAAGAGGGGATTAAAAAAAGGTAATGGAAAGCTGAATATGATCAAAATACATTATATACATGTGTGATTTTGTTAAAGCATAAATACAAATACATTTTTTAAGGAATTTATCTTTATGAGATTATAGAATTCCTTTTTCATTTTGTCACTCTCTCTAAGAGTCTAGGAAGCAGATTCGGTTTTTTTCCTTCATATTACAAGAACTAAAAACTGGGACAGATTTAATGTTTTTGAAAAGCTATAGTTTATTTTTAAAGCAATAGCAGAGAGACAGAGAATCAAAAGATGAACTCCTCCCAGGGAAAAGAGGGATCCTGAGTCTGAATCCTACAGAGTCACACCTCCAGATGGGGGATGAAGCTTTTCTGGGGGCGCTGGGAATGAGCCTGCCATCCATTCCTTCCTCACCCATCAGATGAGTTGGTAGGAGCAGAGACACAAGCACTGATTGGTCCACACTGGCATTCACTGCGCATGCTTCAGGCATGCCCAGGCACCCACCTGAGGGAAGCTGTTCTTTTCTTTCTCATCTGGGGGAAGAACTAGCACAGAGCTGCCAATGACTGCAAGTGAAATGGCCATCTTAGGAGTCTACAAGACGGGGCTCGCCCTCACTCTCTAACTAGCCAGGGCACTCTCTACCTAGCCAGGGCACTCTCCACCTCACTCTCTACCTAGCCAGGGCACTCTCTACCTCACTCTCTACCTAGCCAGGGCACTCTCTACCTAGCCAGGGCACTCTCCACCTCACTCTCTACCTAGCCAGGGCACTCTCTACCTCACTCTCTACCTAGCCAGGGCACTCTCTACCTCACTCTCTACCTAGCCAGGGCACTCTCTACCTCACTCTCTAACTAGCCAGGGCACTCCCTACCTCACTCTCTACCTAGCCAGGGCACTCTCTACCTAGCCAGGGCACTCTCTACCTCACTCTCTAACTAGCCAGGGCACTCTCTACCTAGCCAGGGCACTCTCTACCTCACTCTCTACCTAGCCAGGGCACTCTCTACCTCACTCTCTACCTAGCCAGGGCACTCTCTACCTAGCCAGGGCACTCTCTACCTCACTCTCTAACTAGCCAGGGAACTCTCTACCTAGCCAGGGCACTCCCTACCTCACTCTCTAACTAGCCAGGGCACTCTCTACCTCCTATACTGCCTCAGTTTCTTTCTCATCTAGAAGATTGATATCTAGTCCTACTTTATTTATATTGATCGTACCAGTTTCTCTTCCTGTTGCTGATAAATATACCACCAAACAAGAAAATGCAGGATTTTAGTCCTGCTTAAAATTTTAGTTATACCTCATAGTCCACCTTGGCAGATGTTCAGGCATGCCCAGGCACATGGGCTGAGGAACTGGCCAGACCATGGCCACGGGAATGGCTGAGAGAGAGACAAAATTAATTTGGCAGTCTGGAGACTGCCAAAGTGTGCCAAAGTACTGAACTGGCTCTCTCCTTACTTGTCTGCCCAGGGTCATCTCACCACTGTTAGATGATGTTGGGCCCACCCAGAAATTACCCCAGGGCATAGCCGAGCACATGGGACCAAAGATGGCGCTGAGAGCTAGTGTCCTGGGCGTAACCCTGATCACATTACAGAGAACCCTAATTGGCTTTCAGGAATTGACCTGCCTTCCTTACTGAGATACTTGAGTCTAACTTGTAAGGCTTGCATGCTGTGTTGACCTTTGACATAATTGGCTGCACGTTCGCATCCTGTAGTCCTTTGTCTATATAAGCTGTTGTTCCCCCCCACCCCACCCCCGCCAATAAATCGAGATTTGCTCTGACAAACTTCCCACCCATGTCCGAATCACTGGGGAGGTGAGGTGGAGGATCAGGCGGCCGAACTTGCCTTTCTCCGTCCTGACAGCCTGGAGTCCTCCCCTAGTGTGTGTGGGGTGGGGTAGGGTGGAGAGAACCCTACAGATAATCCACAGGCTTGTCCAGGGCCTGCCTCAACTACTAGTTCTTCACATATGTGTTCAGGAGCTCAATCAGCCTTCAATTGCAAGGTTGGCATCTGTCGCTAATTGCCATACTGACCCATCGCATCCTATTTAATGGAAGTCTAACTGAGTGTGGACAAGCCAAGGGCTTTGTAAAGTACCGAAAAAAGGTCATGGATACTCACAGGCACTGTTAACTTTCCTAAGCATTGTGGGATTCTCACTTTTTCTTATTGTTTAATTTGAATTTGAATTTGAATGGTGTTTGTGTGTGTGTGTGTGTGTGTATGTGTGCAAGAAGGCACTGTGTGTGCCTTTGGCGATCCAATGGTGACATCAGGAATCACCCTGGATTGTTGTACCTCCATATTATTGTGCTCTGGGGTTTTCCAACTCTGCCTTCCAGGACTGGAAGTGCAGGCCATTCCCATTCCCATCCAACATTTTTATGTGGGATTTAGGGATCCAAACTGGGGTTGTTTTGCTTGTGAAGCAAAGGCTTTAACCCCTGAACCATCTCCCCAGCTCAAGAGCAGCTAATTTCAAAGAACAAAGAAAGTTTTCAGAAATGTACCTGACAGCCAAGTCTCTCTGAGAGGCCTTATGTTGATCTAGTTGCCACGCATTTGTTCACCAAATACTTTTGTAAAGGCAGATATGCTTGGAGCAACGAATATTCTCTGTAAGGTTTATCTGACTGATTTAAGTAGCTGTACATTAAATAAACCAATGTCAGCTCTACAATTCCAGCACATCCTCTAGGATTGCCAGCACTGAGCTGATGCAGACCTACAGCTCACCCAAGAAAACATTAGCTCCCTTGCATGTTAGGAAGGGAAAAAAAATGTGTGTACATGGTTGTAAACCAAATATTTCTGAAGGGATCCACAGGACACTTTTTAGTTACACATGGGTTAATGCAAAGTTCTTGCATTCAGAGAAGCAAGATGACTTATTTTACAGCTAAATATGAGTGGCCATAGCCTGGGAACACAGGTTTGGATTGGCCTAAATTCCATGTGGTTCACTGTGATAACAGTTTCTCAAGGTTTTCAAGCACAGCACAAAAAATGCCATAAATCAAAGCATCTTTCAAATACATTGGTGGAAATATAAGGCAGGTTGGTTGCAGAACAGCAGGAAGGCCTCTGTTGCAGGCCTTAGAGGCTATCTGATGACATTCTTGGCTTTTGGTTGGTGGAAAACAGGGGTCTGACTGTATGTTCCAAAGAGTTTACCTACTAGTCACCAGGATGTCAGGTCACATGCAGAGATAGACAATGGTATTAAGAGACCTAAAGACAACCAAGATTCTGGCTCTGGACTTGCAACCTTCCAAAGTCTCCACATCAACAAGGCTCTCATCCATCAATCAGTCTTGCAGGTGCAGCTTCTTTCTGAAAATTTACCTTCATACGCCTATTTGCAATTGAATATCTGAATTTATTTTGTATACTGTTTACATGTTAAGCAATGAATAAAATAAAAACAAGATAAGAAAAAAGGAACTCGACTTTAGGCCCATTGTTAGGAGTCAGGTAGTAGAGCACTCCATTGACATGAGGTTGAGCTATAGAGTCACAAAGGTCAAGATTTGAATCAGCATGCAAAATTTTTTGGAGATCCTTGAACTACAGTGGAGATAACATCTCCACTATAAAGTGGAACAAACATGAAACACCTTCTTCAAGAAAACTGAACTGGCCGATGATGATGAAGCACTGCATAACGATGACACGGCCTTTAATAACTACTAAAAAGTGAACGGAGAGCAAGAGAGATGGCTCGTTGGTTAAAGCGCCCACCGCACAACTTTGAGGACTGAAATCTGGATTCTCAGAATCCACTAAATGCTGGGTGGGGTGTGCATGAGGGTCCTAATTCAAGCCTCATAAGATGGCCACTGGGGGGTCCTTGAGCAAACTGGCTATGCAGACTAACCTTGTCTGTGAGCTCTGGGTTTTATTAAAGACCCTGCCTCAAATGAGGAAAGTGAAAGAACAGTTGAGGATGGCTCCTGATATCAACCTTGGTCTTCCACACATACACACACTTGCACATACACAAACACACATGTGTTCCTGCATGCTCATGCATGTGTGTGAGTGCGCACGCATGCACACACACACATATACACACACTGGCACACATCACAAACTTAAAGGTCTAAGAAAAAATGAGATGGCCACGTTCAGGGCCAAGCCTTCCATATGAAGCACCTCCCAAGATCACAAGAGCAGATCTCAGACCAGGGTTCATTGACTGCGAGGATTGGGACTTTGGAGACAAAATAGAAGGAAAACAAAAGTTAACTCTGTCTGGCTGCATGAAATTTTACCATTCAATTTCTGTCTTTTATGTCTTTGGTGACTAGTAAATCCCTAGCGGTCTAAATATGGATGATATTTAAACCTCATCTGCTAACACTTTGTAAGGAATTAGTTTAAGCAATTAAAATCTTCCCCTTCCCCCAAACACCACCACCCATAAAACAGAGGGCTGCGAAAGGGGCCACCAGCCCTTTCTAGTCCAAACTGTAACTTGACGCGGAAAGTGATTCTTTGCTTGAAGCCCGTGACTGCCATCTGCTGGACATTTGTAGGTATTACTGCTGAGGCCTCCATGGCTTAAGGACAATAGCTCGGTTGGGAGACACGTGGCTGCAAGCCCTGGGGGCGAAGCTACTAAACAAGCTCCTGGGTTCTGCCAGAAGCGAACACTGGTCCTGTGGCCCAGACAGCGTTGATGGACGACCGTCCCGTCCAGGTGGTATCTCGCATGAGCGTGTCCTTCTTGTCATTCTTGTCGTTCGTTCTCCAAGGCCCAAGGAGGAATGCTGCTTCATTTGCCCCCCAACCTGAAACCTGCAGACCCCTGCACAGCATTCCAAGGACTCTTTCAAGAGCCCTGGACCTCCGCGGGTGAAAAAAATCTCGGAGTGAGTGTGGATTCATCTCTCCATCATTGCTTGAGACGGCGCCTTAAATTGTGATCGTCGGGGAAGCCCTAAGGAATGTGGCTTCGCTCAGCGGATGGGTAACAGATCTCAGGAGGTGCCAGCACCCGCTGGAAACTCCTCGGCTGAGGTTCTGGGTGCTAGGAAGCAGGGAAAGGAGGAGGGGAAAGGAGAAGGGGAGGGGGGGAAAGAGGGAGAATGGGGGGAAGGGAAGGATAGGAGGAGGAAGAAGAAGTCTTGAGGGACCCTGGGCAGCCCTGCAGCCCCTCTTCACAAAGACAGAATGAGGTTTGCCTTCATTCTTTTCAGCCCACTGATTGCTTTATTTCAAATTCTCCTCACTACTTAGCATGGTAAATTAAGTTGAAACCCCCAAAATTTGAGGAGGATGTCATCTAATCTGATTAAAAGGAATATTCCCATCCCAGGCTAAGGGAGGAAATGGAAATTACTCTGAGTGCACTGCCATTAAATAATTTGCATAGTGTTGCATATGCCATACATCAAAAAAGCATGTGCTCTTTAGATTGAATGGAATAATTCCCCCTCTCCAAAGACCGCTCTGTCCTTCCCTATCTGCCTTGTTCTCTTCCCATCTGTCTCTTTTTGAATGTTAAAACTATTTCATGGGGAAGGGTACACAGCTATGCACAAATTACATGAAATATGCTAATAACCTGCCCCACTGGCAGGACTGGGAGGTCCCGGAACTGCCCTGACAAACATCCAAACGTCCCTCTTGTCAATCTCACATAATTAAAGACTCCCTTTACAGTGCTTAAAACGTTCAGCAGATTCATTTGGAGCTTCCATTGCTGGGTGTGGGGACCGGGGGAGTTAAAACCAATCCTTTGGCTCTACTTTCCAAATACTGGCTTCCTGACCCTAAGGAATAACATCTAAATCAAAATGAAAATGAAAAAGGGGGTGGGGGGACTCCGGCACATGTCATCTCCCATCAGTGGTGTCTGCCACGCCGCCATTGTGGCAGCCTGTACATGTGCGTAATCATCTTTGAAAGCTTTTTGTGCCTGCTCCGCTCTTTAGGGTTCAAAACCCTGAACAAATACTGGCTGCTGTTAAAACATTGCTCTCATTTTATCAATGGAGACAAGGAAGCCCGGATAGATGAAATGAGGGGGTTAGTGGCCAGAGACTGGGGGAAAAGGAAGGGGTGAAATCTATCTTATTTTCATATTCTCTATGGATAGTTACTCGTTTGGGATAATATTTTAGCAGATCTCATGTTTAGTTGTAATGTAGCCAACAGAGGAATTCTAGTGAATTCCCCAACAAAATTACATTAGGATCAAATGTGATCATTATAAACTCTATCCAGATGTTGGGGATGGACTGGATATAACTCTTTAAGCCCCAAATTACAGTGTAATAAATGCAAGTGTGGGGATCTGCCAATACATCTGAACTTCGTGTCGGAAACCAGGTCTGACCTTAATTTAACTCTGTAAGAAACTATGAATTTCCTCACCTGAATAGTTAAGAAACATCCAAGGATCACCAAGTGCTATATTGTCACAGGTTTTATCACTTACTAGCAGAAGACCATATCAGATTCTGGAGCCAAGCCAATCTTAATGCGAGCATTTTATTAACACATTTAAAAAGGAAACAGAATTGCAACTAGAAAGAACTATCAAGGTTACGAAACAAAACTGTGAAATGAAATAGGGCATTAAGATTGCATTTGCCCATGTGTAAATCTCAGGGAGTTGAGATGCTAAAATGGGCACATACTAAAATATCTGACTATATAAACAAAAGAGGCAAACTAGCCCAAGCTCATAAAGAAAGATAATATGTTGAAAGATAAAGCTTCATATTCTACTCCTGGAAGTTTTGCTTTGTTTTTTTTAACCAGCAAAGTTAACATTAACCAATACTTGTGTTATAGGTTAGATCAGCAGTGAATAAAGCATAGTTAGAATATTAATGATTATAAGAGAAAGGGAAGATTTCAAATATTCTAGGATTAAATATATAAAAACTAGCAGGTATGTTAGAAAACTGGAATCAATAGACTGACCAAACTACAGCATGACCTCAATCATATGTGGTAGAATGATGCTGGAAGAAACAGAAAGAAAAGCTTCAAGGCACACCAAGTATATATCAAGTCCTTGAAGAAAGAGATATCCTTTATCTGATTTTAATGTCTGATATACCAAACCTTAGAATGGTATCCTCCCCTAAAGACAATCATACTGCCAATACCACCTTTCAGAAGTTAAACTGCCAGACCAGGAAAGGAGAAAATAAAGTCTAGCTTGGAGGGTCTTCAAACATCTCCCCTTAACGACTTTCTAGATGAAACACGTGTAGCAGTTGAACACACAAGAAATCATTGCCAATTATTTGCCAAATGCAAAGCCTATGCTGCAATTATAATAATTTTGCAGAAGTACTTTTTAAAAACATTTATCTGTGAAAATAAATTAAAATACTGCCATCTTTCTCCCAAGGACAAACAAGAATCTCAGAAGGAAACAACTGTTGCAGTTTGCCTGCATGATTGCTGATAAATCACTATCAAATAGCTTAAGGGAACAAGGGGTTTATTTTCTCTTACAATTGTCTGGTTACAGTTCTCAGTCCAGCTTGACAAGAGAGCTCACACCAATACCAGGGCTGAGGGAACTGGCCACACCATCTCTCCATAATGGCTGAGAGAGGGACAAGCCTTACTTGCCAGACCAACATGTCTGACCAAGTGTACACAAGGATACTGATTCTCGCAACCAGCTCTCTGCATTTTATTCCAGGGCCTACTCCCACCCACTATAGGCCGGGCCTTCCCCATCATCTAGACAATCTCCTACAGGTTTGCTCTGGGCTTAATTCAACCATTAGTTCTCTACAAATGTGCAGAGCTCAAACTCTCAACTGCCAAATTGACACTTTTGCCTGACAATGACATACACTTAGAATCCCTGGGACAGGTGCTGGACATATATTGTATTCTCGCAGATGCAAGACTGGACTGTGTTTGCTTGCAGTCTCTGTACTCAAGACATTAAAAACCAAAGGGACAGACCAGTTATTTTCAACTTGAACAGCTTTTCCAAGCACACAGGGCTGAATCCGAGAGTAAACCAAGTCAGCAAAGAGAAACTTCTACTGAAAGGAGAGGATGAAGTCAGAAGCCCAAAACTTGTCATCGTGCATCCCCATAAAGGGGGAATGAAGGAAGAGAGAGCAACTCTTAATTAATTAAACACGTGAAGTCTAATTGCCCTCAAGATGTGTAGGTGGCGGGGAAACTTCATTCTTTCCCTGTGGATGTTGCTTCTCCAAGATCCAGGCTCATATGCGACAGTCATTTGTAACACTGACCTCCATGGACCAAGAACTCCAAGAAAGACTCATGAGGAAGACCCAGTGCTGAAGATTCTGCCCTCTAGGACGAACTCAACCTCCACCCATATTCTACTTGCCAAAGTCAGTCATAGGGCAATAAATACCCAGATGAACAGGTGGCTAGGGGGTCTGAAAGGAAATCAGAAATGTTTGGACAGCACTAACAGCTACCACCCACACTGCCCTCAAAAAGGATCTCAATAACAATATACCCCACACATGGTACTCCACAGATTAAAAACATTTCTCACATAGCTCACAAGAGCCTCACATCAAGGTCTGTTTTATTGTTTCCATTTTCAAAGCTGAGGAAACAAAGAAATTGACTTACTTGTGCAAGGTCACACACTAGAGTAAGGGGCAGGGTCTAGATTTGAACCCTTGCTCCACTGACCCTTGATCGAGTCAAGGTTATTTCCTCCAGGCCTCCAGGCAGGTAGATGGGGGCAGATGCCAGATCTTGAGGGCAGATCAATTGGATCAATTGGAATTGGATCAATTGGATCAATTGGAAATGAAGAAGAGGAAGCAAATCTATGAAGCTTAGCTCTGACCTTATGTCTAGGTGAAGTTTACTAGTGACACAGTGACATATTGAAGGGCATGTCTCAAAAGGCTCAATTTTCAGCACATGCAAAGCCCAGGTAGGCACTCTCATGCTCCAGAAAGATCACTGCTTAGGTCTTTTAGGATATCTGTTTGGCACACTAGTCAGGAACGTTCTAAGAGAAGTTCATACTTTTCTAGAATGCTTCCACGAGAACATAGATAAGGATTAGACTACAAGTTCTTGATATTATAGGAAAGTATTTTAATAGTTAAAAAGAAGGGCTAATTTTGGAAAAAACTTAGAGTCAAAAAAAATTCAAGAAAAAAATATAGTTTCCTGAGACAAAATATGAAGTAGTTTTTATTCAAATAATACTTCTTGTATCCGTATGTGTGTGTATGTGTGTACATGTTTGTGTGTAAGTGTGCAGTGTTGAAGAGGCACACTGTATCAGTTACTCTTAACTATTGCTGTGAGAGAACACCAAAAATCAAGAAACTTAAGGGAGAAAGGGAGATTTATTCAGCTTATGGTTCCAGAGGAAAGGTACCGTCTCTCACAGCAGAGGTGGCATGGCTGGCTAGCCAAAGCTGTAGGAGGCTAAGTCACTGCAGACATCTTGGAAGCCGAGAGCTACAGACTGCTTGCTGCAAAGGCAGACTTCTCCTGGAGGTAGGGTGGGACTAATACACCTCAAGACCCACCCCTTGTGACTGCCTTCCTCCAGCAAGGCTCCACCTTTCAGGGTGCCATGACCTTGCCAAACACATGAGACTGTGGAGGACACATTTCAAACCATGACATTCCACCCCTGGTTCCCACAGGCTCATTGCCATCTCATTATGCAAACCATACTCAGTCCAACTTTAAAAGTCTTCATAGACTACAATGGTAGTCCCAACAGTCCAAAAGTCCAAAGTCCAAAGCCTCCTGTAAAATCAAAATACAAGTTACATACTTCTAACATACAATGGCATAGAATAAACATTCCCATTCCGAAAGGAAGGAATGGGGGCATATCCAGGAAAGACTGGTCCATAACAAGACTGAAAACCAGCAGGACAAACTCCAAATCTTGTAGCTCCAAGTCTAACAGGTGAGCCTCTCCTTGAAATCATCTCAGTTCCAAAGGGCTTTGGTTCCATCCCTCCAATGCAGCATAGAATACGTTGCTCTCTGGAGCTGATTCCTCCCAGGGTATACAGCTCTCCTTGGCAGGTGTCCCACGTTGTGTCTGGAATCTCTAACATCTTTACTTCTCAATGGCAAACCAGGCTTTAACTCCACAGCACAAACTGCCCTTCTTGGGCCTCTAAACTGCAGGCTTCTTGCCTCATGATGTCTGGTTTCTGCCAATTTTTGAAATCTTGGAGGAGGACTCCATGATCTCCTCCCTCTTGCATCACTGATGCCTCTAAAACCAGAACCACGTGGACGACTTTGCCAAGACTGACCCCCTTGAATCACAGCTGATTCTGCTTCTCTGTATTGACCATCTCTTTCACTCCTGGGCAGTTGCTTGGTAAGAGAAACCAACTCTTGCTTTGGAATTCCACCCTTTAGCTCCAGTCTTCTGAAAGGATTTGCATTCTTATGAGTGGGAGCCTTCCCTGAGGATCTTGCCCTCAAGCTAGGGCCTCTCCTATTATTCAAATAGCTAATCTCTTTTTGTTCTCTGCTTCTTCCTGGTTCTTTAAGTTTGCCATTGTATTTTTCATCATTGGATCTTACAGTTTTTCTTCTTCCTGCCTGATTCTTTGCTCTTTTTCATAACTCTGAAGACATCTAAAAAGTAGCCATATCACATTGTCAAGACTACATTACTTTGAAATTTCCTCCGCCAAGCACTCCAGCTTAATTTCAGGCAAACTTTCAAGACGAGGGCAAAACTTCACTAAACTCGCAGCCAACACATGGCTCCATGTGTCACTCGTCCAATAGCAAACGCAGTCTCTGTTCCCCTCTGGACCATCACAAGCAAGGCTTCCACTGCTTGCGTCTCTCACAGCATTGCTCTCCTCTGAGCTTTCATGAGAAAGCCCATTTGGCCCCTTTGCTCAGATGTAAAGACTTTCCCAGCACAAAGTCCCAAAGTTCTCCTTATTTCTCCCAACAAACAGTTCCAAAGGCATACTAGCCACATCACAGCATTGGCCATACTTTTGGGTACCGAATTCTCTCAGCTTCACAAACAATTTCACTTTGTGGTACCAGCTGTTTTTAATCTCACAGCAATACCCCACTTCTTATACCAATTTCTTTATCAGTTACTCTTAACTATTGCTGTGAGAGAACACCAAAAATCAAGAAACTTAAGGGAGAAAGGGAGATTTATTCAGCTTACGGTTCCAGAGGAAAGGTACCATCTCTCAAAGCAGAGGCGGCATGGCTGGCTAGCCAAAGCTGTAAGAGGCTAAGTCACTGCAGACATCTTGGAAGCCGAGAGCTACAGACTGCTTGCTGCAAAGGCAGACTTCTCCTGGAGGTAGGCTGGGACTAATACACCTCAAGGCCCACCCCTTGTGACTGCCTTCCTCCAGCAAGGCTCCACCTCTCAGGGTGCCATGACCTTGCCAAATACCTGAGACTGTGGGGGACACATTTCAAACCATGACATTCCACCCACATCCATGCGTACATTTGTGTGCATGTTTATAGGTAAGTGCATATATAAACAGGTGTACAAGCACTTGTGTGTACATGTATGTTGTTTCAATTAGCCTAAATGTTGCAGATAAATTCACAACCAAAAGGCTTAAGAGAACAAGGGATTTTATTCTGACTTTTGATTCTTGGAAACAGTTCCTTGTTTAGCTTAGCAAGAGAGCTCGCACCAACACTAGAAGCTGAGGAAAATGGCCACACCATGTCCAGGGGACCACTAAGAGAAAGACAATCCTTACTTGTCATACCAAGATGTCTGGCCAAGAACACCAAAGGATGCCAATTTGCTTAATTAGCTCCTTCCATCTTATTCACCTACCCACAGACTAGCTCCACTCACCGTGGGCTGGTCCTTCTCCATCAAATAAACAATCTCCTGGAAGACGTTTTTGGAGCTTAACTCAACTACCAATTCTCTGCAAATGTGTCCAGCTTTGAGCCCTCAACTTTCAAGTTGATACCTGTGGAGACCACATACAACTCAGGTATTGTTCCTCAGAACTTCTCTCTCTCTCTCTCTCTCTCTCTCTCTTTCTTTCTCTCTGGGGCAGGGTCTCTTACTGGCCTAGAACTACCAAGTACGTGAGTCTAATTAGCCAGCAAACCCCAGGGATCTTTCTGTCTCCAGTTCTCCAACAATGAAATTATAAACATGTGACACCCTGCTTGGCGTTTTTTTTTTTTTCTTTCTCTCTTTTTTTTTTTTACATGGGTTCTGGGATCAAATTCACACTCTTAGTGCTTGCAGCACAATAGTTTACCAACTGAGCTATTTCTCCATCCATCAAACTGCACTTTTGAAAAATGTCCGATGACATGGAGGAAAATCTTCATGCTATAAAGTTAAGAAAGCAAGATGTAAAAATATACAGTTTTAAAACAATTATGAACCATACACACAGCTACACATCCTCTGGGTGACTGGATTACAAATGCTTATAATTCAATTAGACCTTCCTGAGTTTTTAACGTTTTCTACAGTAGATATGTATTACATTTATGAGAAAACATACCAAACGTTATAAAAGAAAGTGACAAACATTCAAAATGTATTAGAAGGGAAAAAAAAATAAGGAAAAGATTCTGGTCACTTACAGGAGGCCCAAGGAAAAACTGATGGTTTCAGCTTGTTATTTTGCTTATTTTCATTTTGTTGAAATTAAAATATATTATGCCATCTATGAGGCAAGAGGCCAGGCCACCAGTGGGGAAGGTTTCATTATTAATCATGGGTGAAACAGGCCTGCAGAAAAGATCATTCCACGCATACTGAAGTTCCATTTAGCAGCCTTTTTTTAGAGAGAAGAATAAAATTAATTTTGACACTAGGCAGAATGTTACTGCTTGCATGAGTAGTTGTCCTGGATTTGTGACTTAGAAAATGATTGGTCTGAAACTATAGGAGTTAGCCAACCCCCCACCCCCAAACCCCAGACTCCCATGAACTACTAATACCTTGGGAAAATCAGCCTCCGTTTTCTCATCACTTAAGAAGCACAGGGATAGAGTCGGTGGTCTCTGCAACATTTTCAAGCCTTGACTGCTATGACTACTTTAGTCCATGTTAATTTCATGGTAATGAAACCAACCTGTAAGTGCACGTGTGTCAAACATTTTCAGCTAGACCACCCACCACATCAGCTGTTCTGGAATTCTGTTCCCCGCACCAGCCTTCTAGGTGCCACATTAAATTAAGACGGGTGTCCTTTACCCAGTAAGCCACGTTTTCAAGAGTGGTTCATAAACGTTTGGGAAAAGCTCACTGTGAGATCTGCAAAAGGCGTAATGACGCAACCATCTTTTCTGTTTGTTTGTTCAGCTTACAGATGAAATGGAGTCCGGTTGGAGATGGCAGGGGAAGCTCAACTAAACACAAACATGCCTCAAATGACAGCTTTTGGTGCCCGTCCCTTGAGGTGAGCTTCATGACCTGTTTTCTTTTGGCTCTAATTGCCTTTGAGTAAGAAAGCTGGGCAGCTAGCGGGGAAGTCCAGCATGCGGAACACAACAGGAGAGACATAACACAGACCCTATCCACCTCGATCTCCAAATAAGGAACAAAATCTTCATTTTATAAATACAGAGAATACTTTAAAATCAGGAGTCAACACATTTCTTATTCAAGGCCAGATTGTAAGGCAAGATTCACAGGTCAGGGGAAGGTCTCTATGCCAACTACTCGACTCTCTCTTTGTACCACAAAAGTAGCCATAGACAACACATGAACAAGTGGGAATGACTATGTACCAATAAAACTTTATTTATGGGTGACCAGACTGTTTGCATACCCCAGCTAGAATGGATGTTTTTATTCATATTGCATCTAGTTAATGTGACCAGGGGAGGGAAAAGGAAAAGCAAGAAACAAGGGGGAAGATGGAAGTGGAAATGAAGGAGAGAGTGGGGAAAGAGAAGGACATTAGCAAGGTTAGTGATTCGCACCACAAGAAAAGTATTAGGAGAGACTTATGAACAAAAAGTACTTATGACTAAATTTGGGGGGCTTGGGGCCTGTGGGTAAAGATAGGGGAGCCGCAGCCACTTGAATTTGATTCCCCAGAACCCTTATAGCTGAAGGAGAGAACTGACTTCTGAAAGTCATCCTCTGGCTTCTATAACCCCGCCCCCCATCTCTGAAAGTTGTCCTCTAGTTTCCACAAGCTCCCCCCCATAGAATGCTAAATGAATGCAGCAGTTTAAAAAACGTTTGAGTCAAAGTTTTAAATCTATTTTTAAGACAAAAATGCAAGAAAAACAGGCTGAAAAAAGCAAAAGAAATAAAGGGTGTGTAGAAAAATAAGTTGAAAATATAGTCAAACAGGAGCAGGAGCAGTGTAAGAAGAAGAAAAAAACAGAGATACAGAAATAATAAACGAGGGCTGGTGAGAATTTGCTGTACAAGCCTGACAATCTAAATTAAACCGTGAATGGAATCCACAGAAACATAGAAAGAGAGAGCTAACTTCACAAAGTTGTCTTCTGGTCATATGCATGCCCCGCCCCAAATAATAACCAAATTTTAAGTAATAAATGAAAGGGTCTGTTTCTCTTAGACTTTCAACCTCCTTTTCCTGGAGTTCCATGTGCAGAGTCTTGCAACACTCTGGCCTTGTTAGGACTTTTAAGTCAAGTAAGTCTGCTGACACATGACCAACAATGACATGGAAGACATACCTGTCCCCCCAACCCACGACTCGCCCCAAGCAAGCGGTCCATGCTTATCAGTTACTTGCCTTTCCAGAACTTTCTCAGTGTCAGCCTCCTCCCTGGTGCTGTGAGCTTGGTGTGTGCTCTGGTCTTCCATGACTAGGGGAAGCATTAGCCACAGGGCCATGACTTCACCGCTAGTCGCACCTGAGTGTTCCTTTCGAATAAGAGTGATGTGGAAAGGCTCACCCTATTTAGGGGTCCTATAGCACTCAGGTTCTTAGGGTTAAAGTGACCCCTTCCCTTCTGATTGCTTAACCTCATGGTCTGAGATGTGGGTTTGAGAAGAAAAGGCTCCAGCCATTGGGTAGAATCATAGGAAAAGGTCTTAATTAAATGAGGATTGAGCTCTCTTCTCATCCTCACCCATTTCTTTCTCTCATGCTCTCTCTCTCTCTCTCTCTTTTTCTCACCTTCAGAGATAATTCCACAGTCTTTCTTCAATATGTCCCTCATTTTAAATAACACTTCACAATTAGGAGGTTAACCCAAACCCTCGAAGCTAGAGTTGAAGCCTGTTTTCTCATGGAGATTTGGAAACAGCTGGTTTCCTCTCTCTCTCTCTAATTTTTCCTAATTGTACAAGCCCAATGAGTAGGTTTCCTCACCACCTTCCTTCCTCCCTCCCTTCTTTCTTCCCTTTCCCCCTTTTTTCCCCCCATACTTCCCTCTCTGTCCCCTTTCCTTTCTCTCTCTCCCCTCTCTCCCTCCCCTCTCTTGGTGTTTCCAACTTGCTCCCTCCCATCCTTCTGTCCATCAGCTTATTTGGGCCCCAAACTCCTGCAGAATCATCTACTCCAGTGGGGGTTCAGGCCTCTGTGGCAGACCAGGGGTCCCCTCCTTGGGCTGTCCACTAATAGGTTGGCATTCTGTTTATGGCAACTCTTCTTAAAGATTCATCGACAGCCTCACCTAAGGCATGCTGCTCCCTTTGAAGTGTTTCACAATAACGTCCTCCCATGTGTGGAACCAACTTTCTGTAGAAAGCTGAAACATTGCAGAGACTTCTACAGTTTACGAAAGACAACAGTGCCTGTTTAGTAATTCAAGGAGAAAAGAGGGATAGAGCAGAAACATCGTCCTTGAATTAATACATATCTGCTTTTCTGCTAATTTGGAGTTTGCGACAGAACAAAAAGAAAGATAGTACTCTATCTGACTAGGAAGATAGGAGGGTGAGCAATCCTTGGCTCTGCTCAGAAGCAGCACCTCTTCGTGAGAGCAAAGGGAATCATCTGAGCATCTTGACAAATAGCACCCGGTGGCTGGACGTTCAGTGAAATATGTAACTGTCTTCTCCCCATCACACATCTCACATGGTTTCTTCTTTAAAGCATTTTTAAACAATCTGGAGCAATACAAAAAGATCTTCAACTGACTTCTAGGAGCAAACAACATATGTTCATGAACATCTGTGCTTTTCCTGAGCTATTTTTTTTCCACTATTGTCAAGAGAAAAGAAGTTTAGTGGAATGTTTCTCCACAGGGGCACAAGTCTATAATACTCCCAGTTGATTACATATACAAAGACGCAAAATATTAGTTTATTAAAAGCAGCTTCAACCGTTGCTGTACAAAGCAGTTCTCCGATGGAACAGATTTATGAAGTAACGGCTGAAAGGTATGCAGATCACAAGATCCATGACAAATGTACTTTATTACACGGATCAGAAATTCCATATGTACTCGCAGTTACTGTACAATGATACACAACACCCAACTCTGACCACTTAAAGGTTCTGCTGATATTGAAAACTATAAAGACACATTGCAAGAGTGAGAAAGTGTTTCATAAGATAGCATAATGCCAAGACAATTCATCGCTTTAGGAAATAAAGTACTTATAAACTTAATATGTTACAAAGTGATGCCATTCCTTAAGTTAAAGTTTGAAAGCCTTTACCCTATTCATTGTTTAAAGCAGATGTGTGTAGCACTTTTTCCATACTTTAATTTGAAGTTTAAAAGAATGGGCACCAGATTTAGCAACATTAATAAAATTAAGATTTCAGTGTTTGCCATTTTCACTAAAAAGATATTCAAGTCTATAATCATAGAGAACTGGAAGACTGACTAAAGTAAAATAGGTACAAAACAGCTGAAATTCACCCCTCTTATGGGTGAATTTGACATGAAAGGACTTTTAACAGCTTTCAACTTGAGTCCTAAGTTCAACGTCTGAATCCTTCTACAACATTCCAACTAAGTGGTGGGTCCAGCCCAAGCTGTCCATTCTATCTCCCAGAATCCTCTATAACCTCCCATCTGAAATATTCATTGCATACTCAGGATAGTACTGCTGTTGATTTCACACCTCCCTGGCTCTGGATAGTACTTTTTAAAACCGTTTCCTTACCTGAAAGTAGGGATAGAAGTATGGATCCCTCAGCATCATTTTACAGATACCAGGATGGATGCCAAGTATACAGCAGAATAAGCATTCTCTAAACGTTGGTTGCTGTCATTGTTATTCCGTCACAAGTCTTATTTTAAACATCACTTTGATTTTTCCTTGGTTCTAAAAAAGGTGCGGTAAAACCCTTGGCTATCAACTTTGTAAATGTTAAGGTTCCTTTTATAAATAGATCCAAACTCGACCTGACTTCTGGCAGTTAGAGAGGCCTCTAGGGACAGTGAAGTGGCCTTCAGTTTGGTGTAAGTTTTCTTGAGAGACTTCCTCGCCCCCCACGCCACCCTATTCCCAATATTTTCAAGTATGCGCCTGCTGCAGTGGAGATTTTTATGTGCTGGAAAATACTGGAAGAGATTCAACGGTATCCAACACAAATTTGAACCCCTTGGGCAGTTGGCATGGGATAGTAAGATTAGTCACCAGTTCAATACCTTCCATGAAGTTTGGTAATTCCTTGAGGTCTCTTTAGAGACCTCTTCTCCCTAGTGAATCTCCTGATTACTGAACAATGTATCACCATCCTTCACTGTCTTCTCCAGTCACTTCAAATACTTGAATCGAGTCATATCATAGTTCAGTGGATTTTTCTTTTCCAGCCCTAAAATACATGTCCACATACATGAATCTAAATTTTGAAAATATCAAACTTCTTAATAAGAAAAACATACTTTAAGGACATTTAAAGTAATACATAAACTAATGAAAAAACATATTCACATTAATGTCAGAGCAATTTTTTAAAAAATGCACTCAGAATCACTACTCGAGGGCTAAGGTGGTACAACTTGTAATCCAAGCACTCAAAAGAAACTGAGTCAGGGGGCTGCTGCAAGTTCAAGGTCAGCTTGGACTAGAAGCAAGCACCAGGCTAGCCAGGGCCATGTACCAAAACTTGTCTCAAAGACAAACACCCAAGCGAACTCTGCAGGATTCCACCTTAGAGTTTTAACTGCAGGTTATCTTTCTTCTGATTAGTTGTGGGGTCACTGAGCCCCTTAGACTGAACCTTAAGCTTCTGCACACTGGCTTCCAGATTGACTAGCACATTTCAAATAAGGGTGTTCCTTTAAGAAGTACAATCTGGCTTCTGGCCAGGGATCCCAAGATTGCTCTAGAAATCATTTCTTCAAACAAAATGTATTCTTTACCTGGTCCCAAGCCTATAGCAATGCAACTGTTTCACAGATGGGATCAAAGAGCAAGCAGCTGACCTAAGATTACCCTTTTTGTCAGGGAAATTTGTCCATCCCGAAAGGCAAAGTCACTGCTGAAGGGTGATTAGAAACTGGATGACCTGAACAGGATCTCGGCTGGCACTGCTTTCACCGTGTGTCTCGGTCTCCTCACTTATAAACTGATGCTGGCAGCAAACTCGTGGGATTTATGGGTGCATCTAATGAGCTGATACTTTTTAAGATTAATTTTGATTATCCTTATGTAGATTTAATTTCTTTAAAAACAAAAAAATGTTTCATTCCTAGGTGATTTATTCTAATTCCAAAGATGACTTGCAGCTTAGCTTGAGCTCCACCTGGTGGCTACATGGTAACACTCTTGAAAATGTCAAATAAAAAAATGACAAATCTGAACAGCTAAGCCGATTATGCAAAAGATTAAAGAACCATGATACACTTCTTACTTTATTAACCCAGAAAGTAAAGTGACAAAGAGGGCATCCATACCCTGTTGCCCTAATTTTGGAATGCCTGTCTCAATCTCCTGCCAAAATTTGAAGTGGAAAGAATCCTAAATTCAAGAACTCAGCCTGAGACCTACCTGTAGAGGGAAGGCAAGCTCTCTTCAGCTGCCCTCCAGGGGCCATGACGTGCCAGAATATGACTGCTGAGGTTTTGGGTAGTGTTATTAACTTTGAAGTTAAATCCTAGACGCTCAGATTTCATGATAAACTTCAGTTAACCACCTAACATCGAGAGGTGGTGGAAAACTCAAAAATTTCGTTTGTGTCATTTGCTATAGAAAATGTATCAGTCCCCACCCTTGATCTCTTGGAGAGAAGGCACATGTCTGCATACTATGGTGCACTGGTGGAGGTAAGATAACAACTCTTGGAAGTTAGAGCTTCACCTGTTAGGTTTCTTCTGATTAGTTGCCTGGTCCCTGATGACTTGGCCTGTCTTCTGCTTCTGGATTGGCCAGCACATTTCAAATGAAGCGTTCTTAAGGAATCCAATCTGGCTTCTGTCCAGAGATCTCAGAACAATTCTAGAAGTCAAGCCTTTCACCAAACAATATGCTTTTACTGGGCCTGAGTCTGTATCAACCCAATCGTTTCATGTGGGCTTCCTTCCAGGGACTGAACTCAGACCTCCAGATTTTCAAGCAGATGCCTTACCTGCTGAGCTATCTAGCAGGCCCTTGATTTCTTATTTCTAGTGAGAGAAAAATCCAGTTAGACGTACCTGGTTATGCTAAAACTTAAAAAGAAATCCAAATGTGTGACATCAACATGGACAAGTCCTATGGTGAATAGAAGGCACATAAAATCTACTAGCATGTTGTCTCAGTGGCTTATGTCTGCAGCCTTTTATAAACAGATTTATCTATATCTTCACAACCACCAAAAAGCAGCAAATAACATCCATCTCCAATTTGTCTTAATTCCTCCCCATCTCCCCCTCCTACTTCAGTACCTGTGTTCAAACTCACTGGTCAAGTGCTCTACCACTGAGCTACCTCCACAGCCCTTTCTTAACTCTTCAAAAAAATGTACTCCGCCAGTTTTTTCAACAAATTGAGTAAAGCCTATTAATTTCAAGATTTGGTTGGCATCACATTTTATAGATTTAACCTCTTGCAGGATGTGGCACATGTCTAACAGTGCTTGGCAAAGCTGATCCTGTTCCAACACACTGCATCCTTGACCTAGTTTTCCCGTGATATCAATGTCTTCTGAGCAGATGTGCAGCTCTCAGCGTCCCCCGGTACCTGGAGAGTCCTGGGCACAGCAGGCACTCAGATATTTTAGCTTCAGTGAACACACAGGGTAGTTAATCTGACTAGAATATTTCAGAGTGAACTGCTTAAATCTGAATGAAACTAACAAATCACAGCAGGAGAGATTTAACTAAAATTCATTTTCATTAAATACCAGCATTTTCAAGTGATTCTGTTTCTCAGATATCACTTCAAAGAGCCAGAGTTGAGCAAGTGCTTGTAACTCCTAAAGCTGTTATAAAATTATAGAAACATGAAACTAATACTTCTTGTGAACTTTTAAATAAGGGCCAAATTGATGTTTACATTTGTATCTGAACCTAAAATCCAGAGAAACTGATTCTGAATAACAAATATTATTTATTATTCTGTATTAAGACTTCAACATTAAAACTAAAGAACATTTGTTTTCAGGAAAAATCACCTTATAATTTCTTGAAAAGTAGGCTTATTTGTCTATGTTAAGAGTCTACCCAAAATTAACTTACAATTTATTAACTTACAAGTTAATTATCTAATTTTCTTTAGGATATACACAACTTAATCTAAAAGGATAAAAAAGATCAAACTTCCAAATCTATACACAAAATCCCTTTTATTATGAATTATACACAATAAAAACTTGAACTTTGTAAGACCCATATGTCCCATTTTGAAATGGCTATATAAGTTTTACATTCAAATCTTTTCAGCCTATCATTTGTTTCACCTTTGGTGATTATAATTCACAAATTGTAAGATAAGATCAAACCCCACATTAATACTTGACAGGATTTTGATGTATGATAATAACATATTATTGGGCAGCATACAATTATTACTATAGTTTTCATTCATCAAAAAAAAAAACCCTTATTCAATCAAGCTTCTAAAATAAATGCAAGGAATTGTTCTGGTTTTGAATTATAGAAATAAGTCCAAAATTAATTTGAAAACCAAGCACTTCTGCTTGCGAGAGCTGAATCAGCTTGCACATTCCAACCAAGCAGCGTCCCATAAGGCACTTGTCCAGTCTTTAGGGTCTACCAGGCCAAACCTTTGGCTGCCTTGGCAGACTTGGCGCTGCTTTTCCCCTTTTTTTTCTCTCGTTTTGCCTTCAGCCTTTTTCTCTGTCGCTGGTTCATCCACACTGGGTACTGTCCGTGCTGGTCTAGAAGAGTCTTTTGGCTTCTCTTAACCTCAATCTCCATTTTCATGTCATCTAAATAATAAATAAATAAATATATGGAAAAAAAGATTAACATCCACACACAAAAACAATCTGTAAGCATATCATGAATTGAAAAGCAGTTAATTACAGAAGAAAATAAAAATTCTTAGAGCTGTTTGCATCACGGAAATAAACTGTTAAGTGAATCTGACCTCAGACAGATGAGGTTACATGTATCTACGATCACAAATATAAAGTGTAAGTATGGACACCATCTGTTTACTACCTGAGATCATTTCAAAGAATATTTTCATACCCACTGATATGGTACAGATAGATAAAAACATTTAGGATGTATGAGTTTGGCTAGAGATGGCTCAGGGGTTAAGCCTCTGCCTTGCAAGCAGAAGGTTCTGAGTTCAGATCCTAGATCCCAGGGAAAAATGCAACAGCTTGCACTTATGGCCCTAGAAGGCAGAGCAGCCTAGGAAGCTCTAGAACAAAATAAAGAGGAGGTAGGGCAATCCAGGGTGATTCCCAAAGTCACCCTTGGAACTCCACGGGCACACACAGTGCCTCTAATACCCAGCCAGAAAGGCAAACACACCCCACGCACACAAAAATTTTTAAAATATCTTAAAAAAAGATGTGTGACTTGCAATGTTGGATAAGTGTGTGGCTCTGAGCACATTGAACTGTAATACTACTTCTTCTATTAAGTGATTCTTCAGTTAGAGGCTAGCTGAGGAAATAAAGTACACCCATATCTTAAATGACAGGTCTTAGAAATCAAAGATCTTAAAGATCAGCCATTTCTCACGAAACACGCTAACATGTGAATAAACCTCAAAACATAATGCTACGATGCTAAGTTATAAGAACAAGGCACAAAAGATCCCTTATCTTAAGACCCTATTTATATGTACCACAGCCAACATGGGAATTCCATACTGACAGAAAAACGTTAACGGGTGTTAAGAGTCTAGAGGATGGAGGAAAAGGATTGTTAAATGGAGACAGGGATTCCATTTAGAGTGGTAAAAAACATTTTGGAACTAGAAGTGATGATCATACAACACTATGAATGTACTAAATGCTATACACATTAGCATAATGTTATGTAATAAAATGAAAATTAAAAAAAAAAAAAAACAGTTAACAGGCAGAGGTGGTGTCCATGCAATGAAACAGATACAGCAAGTGAGAGCAAGTGTCTGAAGGCTTTCAAGGGCAGCCATACAAAGCTGAGATTGACAGAAATGTGGTAATAAGGGACCTTTCTGTTTAGAAGAATGGAACAGAATCTTTCAGGACCAGAAACTTGAAGAATATAAGGGGATCCAGGGAGGGAGGGGAATGGGGTACCTATCAAATTTGTATAAAAATTATTAATTAAGAAAAAAGAAAACTGGGAGGATTATGCTCACCTTTTTCATCTTCCAACACACCCTGAGTTTTCTCTTGGTGATGTTTGGGCCCCACCACAGTTGCTATCTCTTGAACATCTTTCATTAAAACATCACTGTCTACTTTGAGGATACTTTTAAGTCTGTTGAGTTCCTTCGGGGCGTTCTTTTTTCTCTTCTCGGCGCGCATCTTCCTTTTCCACTTACTTCGTAAGCTTTTAGCCATGTTTCACCTGGCAGTTAAGAAAAGCACATAACGAAAGCCAACTGTTTACTGTTAATTCAAAAAAAGGCAAATCGTTGAAAACGACGCCAACGGTGATGTCTACAGAAGAGGCACAGCGGGGGACAACCTGTTTGCTCCGTTCGGTTCAGTGAGGGTTTCGCGTACAGGTTACGTGCGGATCCACGCGGCGCGCACCAACTGTCAATCTCAGCGGAAGAAGTCGGCGATAAAAACCTGTCTTACTCACCGGCACGCACCACTCTGTACATACGGGTTGGGTAATCACGTGCGGACGAGCAGATGAGTGTCGCTGTCGACACTAGCGATCAGATTTGCTTGCCCGCGTCTCGAAAAAGACACAAACTCTGCACCGAGGGCGGCGGTAAACGGCCGGGCAGGACGAAGCTATAAGCCCGGGGCACGGATCAAGGGCGAGCCCATCGCGCACAGCGGCCGGGCCCGCCGTGGGGACCTCCGGGCCTCGCCGCCGAGCGAGCCGCGATCAGCTCCGCCCAGGAGGCTCGGCGTCCGAGGCGAGCGCCTCCACCCACCGCGGCAGCGCGCCACGGGCCCCAGGTTCCCCAGGACCCACCTGAGCAACACGCGCACGCCGCACTCCGCACGCCGGCCGGAAGCTCCCTGCACTTCCGCCTTCCGGTCCGGGCAGGCGCGCTGCACGCCGGGAAGCTGGAGGGGCGGAGCCTCCGTCCCTACAGGTGAAGAAATCAGATTTGGAGACTGCGGAGATTGCTGAGCAGTCCGGGCCTGGGGTGGGCTTGCTCCTGCAGTGGGGGAGCCGGGCGGGAGGGACTTGGGCGCAAGTTTGCTCCCCACCGGCCTCACCACCAAAGGAATTGCTTAGCCCTTGCCCTGGATCACGTTCAACCGGAAGACCAATTGAGATATCTTCAGTGTAGGAATTTCCCTGTCCCAACAGATGATCTTAGAATGCACACAAGTGTCAGAATTTATCAAAGTGGTGACCAAGCTCTCACTGAAAGCAGAAGCAGTTCTTTCCTCTCCCTAAGAGTTTGAGCAAACTATTTCCATCAGTGTTCACTTGTCTGAACCCTTACATACCAGACACAAATCTACGAATGGGACACCTGAGGTTTTCAACACGTATCATTCTACATGTAACAGCATACGTGGTGAAGCCTCACATCATACTTATGAATAAAACAGGTAGATGATGGCTTAGGATCAAGATTCCACATCCTCGTAATCCTAGGTATGTGATAAGAACTCAAAAATAGCTGTTCTTTTCTCATATTACGGTTTGAAAGATCTAACTACCCAGCCCTCTGTCAGTAGTGTTTCCGACAGGTTTACAATAAATACCAAAAACAATACAGGAATTGTGTTTACTGACAGTCTAATAATTTGCTAGTAATTCATGAAATACTGTTGTCCTTCAAGAAACCATGCATACTGTAGAATCCCTGAACGGGGTTAAACAGGGAGATATCTGCAATTCAAATGGAAACCTCATATTCCCAATCCCCTAGATGACTGACTTGAGGACTCAGCTCTACAGAGGTTGCCCTGGGCTGCCGCCAACAAAGGTCCAGCCTGAGTCCCCTGGAAAAATGAGGGGAGATACATGGGGCCCACTGCACATTTTCCCTGATGATATTCAGTGATATAAGAGTTCTCAAAACCTGTTTCTGCCTTTCCATCCGACTTGGGCTGTACTTCCTCTCTGTCCTTTGTATAATGTGTTGCTCTCTTCAAGTTCTACTAATTTTCTTGTATTTTTTGTGTCTGCATATTTTCACTTTTGCATGATAGATTTAAAAAATTAAAGTTGGACTATTGAGGTAGTTCAGTGGATGAATGTGCTTGTGAGCAAGCCTGATGGCCTGAATTCAGTTCATGGAACCCATGGTAAGGTGGGAGAACAGAATCGTGCTCCTCTGACCTCCACACACATAGTAACACGTATGTAACACTCATCATACACAAAAATGATAAAGCGCATGTGCCCCTGTACCAGCCAATTTTACTGTCGGCACACTCTTTACCTAATCAAACTCTCATAGAACTTATTGCCTTAATATATACCAGTCATCCAATGTATTTTATACCAGTATTTTCCATGTTATAAAATAAGCATATTAAGGCGTTAGCAGCAACAATAGTATAGGACAGTTGTAACAGTACACTGTAACAAAAATTAGGAATGTGGTCTCTCGGAATATCTTTTTTAGGTGTACATGTTTATAGTATACATAAGGTGTTGTGCACATAGATGCACAAAGTTGATGTCAAGTGTCTTCCTCAATCACTTTCCATCTTTTTTTTTTTTTTTTTCCATCTTATTTTTTGAGACGGGGACTCTCACTGAAGCTAGTGTTCAACAATCTGGCTACATTGACTTTGCAGAGCCCCGGGCAGCCTCATTTTCAGCTCCACAGCACTGAGATTACCAGTGCATGTCGTGGCTACAGCTTTTATATGGATGCTGGAGATCAAACTCAGGTCACTTTACTGACCGAGCCATCTCCCCAGCCCTGCAACGTATCCGATTTTACTAGAGTTACCCTTCTTGGTTCATGAGATGATACAATGTAAAGTAATGAGATGTAGCAAAGTGAATTACCTAGGGACTGTATAACACCAAAGTGGGTACTGTCATACTTAGGCATGGGTATCAACTGACAATTGAGGGTTTGGGCTCTGCACACATTTGTAGAGAATTAGTGGTTGAGTTAAGCCTAGGGCAAACCTGCAGGAGATTGTCTAGCTGATGGGGAAGGTCCAGCCCATGCTGGGTGACATTAGGCCCTGGAATAAAATATACAGAGCTGGTTGAGAGAGTTGGCATCTTTGTGTACAGTTGCCCAGACATGCTGGTCTGGCAAATAAGGATCATCCCTCTCTCAGCTATTATTATTATTATTATTATTTAGAGATGGTGTGGCCAGTTCCCTCAGCTCTGGTGCTGGTGTGAGCGCTCCTGTCAAACTGGATTGAGAACTGTAACTGGACAATTGTAAGAGAAAATAAAATTTTTGTTCCCTTAAGCCGTCTGATGGTCATTTATCAGCAACCATGCAGGCAAACTGCAACAGGTACTATTGACCTTCTACCTATGTATCGGGAGATCTGCTTCAAATGATCTGGACAGGTTTGATTGTAATGGTGTGAAACTGTATCATGCTACTGAAAACTACATGCAACCTAAAACTTGCCTTGTTTACACAGTGAGTTTAAGGCAAGCCTGGGATACATAAGACCATGTTTGGACCCCTCCCCCACCAAGAAAAAAACCTTACGGATTAATCTGAAATTTTCCATCTTACATTCTTGGACCACAACTGCCTGGAGACCACAGTATGTGAAAGTACAAAGGGGAATCACTGTACAGTGAGGGGATTTGCCATTGGTCACTGTTGCAGTTTGCCTGCATGGTGCTGATAAATGACCATGAAACGGCTTAAGGGAACAAGGATTTATTCTCTTACGATTCCTGGTTACAGTTCTCAGTCCAGCTTGATAGGACAGCACGCACCAACACCAGGGCCGAAAGAACCGGCCACACCATCACCACATAACAGCTGAGAGATGGACAATCCTTACTTGCTAGACCAGCATGTCTGGCCAAGTAAACAGAAGGATGCCAACTGACTCTCTCAACCAGCTCTCTGTGATTTATTCCAGGGCCTAATCCCACCCACCATGGGCTGGGCCTTCCCTATCAACTAGACAATCTCCTTCAGGTTCACTCTGGGCTCAACTCAGCCACTAATTCTCCACAAATGTGTCCAAAGCTCAAACCCTCAACAGTCAAGTTGACACCTGTGCTTAACTATGACAGTCACTTAAACCCTGATTTGTGAGCCAACACAATGAAACTACAAGGTGCTAGTTTCCAAACATTTTATTTCAAATACATATTCTTAATGTCAGATGAACCAATATCTTGGGGGGTTCACTAACCAAATGACTGTTTATGATTTTTAAATGAAACATGTTCTTAAAAAGATAGACAATTACTGTCAAATTTAATGTCGACTTTTAAGCAGACTTTTTAATACATCATTTAGTAATACATCATTAATATCTTTTTAAAATTTTTTCCCAATCATACAAGATTAATAGGTACCCCAGTCCCTTCCCTCCCTCTACCCCTCCCTAGTCCCATTTGCACCCTTCCCCCCTTTTTCCCTTCCTTTCACCCCCTCCCTCCCTTTCTCCTAGTGTCTCCCTCTTCCCCCCTCCCATTCCCTGAAGCATCCTTTTATTAATATCTTAATATAACCTTAATACTGAATAATTTTCTTTGGAATTATCTTTTATAGTCTTTAAATGGAGATTACAATCAAGGTAAAGGAGATTTATAATGGTAAAGATATTTTAGAATCAAAATCAAATCTGCTACTTAAGGAAAATGGAGGATAAATCACTAGCAAACATATTTATATTTAATCTATATATATTTAATCTAACCTATTGATAAAATTATTTTTTGAATTGCACATAAACATTGAGGTATGACTAAAGAAGAATGAAAATGTAAGCCAGGCATGGTGGTGCATGGCGGAAACTCCGGCACTCAGGAAGCGAGAGGGGCAGGAGCTGGAAGCCTGCCTGGACTATCCAGTGAGATCCTGTCTCAATTAAAAAAAAAGTATAAAACAATTTTAATAGTAACTCTTACCTGAGATTCTAGATCAAGGATTTAGAAATGTGGTAACAAAGAATAAGAGTCCAAAATTCAAAAGAATACAGAATGCCAATAAAGATCATAAACACATTCAGTATTAAATATAACCCAAACATTTTTACATAATGAAACAGCCTCTGTGTATTGCTTTAGGTTACTTTTTATTAACTGCTTCCAGAAACTTCAGCAGGTGCAGGAACAGATTGATAACATCCAAGTAGAGATTGATGGAAGCTAATACATACTCCTCAGGTGACAGTTTATGCATCAGTGAGTGTGTATCATAGATAATGAATCCACAAAAAAGAAGGGCTCCTAGTGCAGCAAACACCAACTCCACTGTCTCACTGTAAAAGAAGAACTGCAGGCAAAAGATGAAAGAAATATATTCATAGCTAAGAACTGTGTTAGAAGTGCTTAAGTTACTTCCAGTAATGACCGACTACTATGTACATATTTGATGATGGCATACAACATGAATACAAATGTCACAAGAAAGCACATTCAGACTTGCTTCTCTATTTGATGGAAATAGAGAGGAATGAATAGATACCTTTCATTCGATTAAATTGCCAATGTGCCTTTGAATAGTAACAATTTAAATATCAATTTTAAGGTAATTTTATTTTTCAGAATTAAATGTGTCACTTGGAGGTTGGAGCTACAATTAAGGGTTTTTTCTGTGTAATTTAATTCGTTCACCTATTCAGCTTTCAGTCAATACTAATGTTCAACATAAGGCCTTGGTTTTGTGTTATGTGGCAGGTAAGTATGTGCACGTATATGTTATGTGTGTGAGAGGTAAGTGCATGTGTGGGTATATGTGTAACTGTGGAACCACCTGTACCAGAGCACGCATGTGCAGGTCAGCCTTTGGGCTGTTCCTCACCTTGCTACTTAGTTTGAGATTAGGTCACTTCATTGCCACTGTGTAAGCCAGGCTGGCTGACCAGGGACTTCTGAACTGAAGTCCTACAGCTTGGACGGCAAGCACTTGACCCCCCTGAGTCATCCCCCCAGGTTCCTTGATTTTTCTGAGACTATTTTAAAATCCTACATACAAATATTCCTGATAATTATAATGAAATAGTCTCTACAAATAGCTCTCAAAGATTTTGGTTCTGAGTTTAATTATATTGCTAGAACCAGGATTGTATTGTGAGTTAAATATGCTTTAAAAAAAAAAAAACTTACCCTCAAGAATCCTGTTAAGCAAAAAATCCACAAAACAGCAAATAGTCTAAAAAAACAAAATTTCAATAGTTTAGAACACTGCTCCTACAAAAAAGTTATATAAACCCATTTTCTAAAAAAAATCCATTCAGATTTTGCCAAATAATTAAAATGCAAAAATTCCTAAATATATAATGAATAAAGTACTAACATTTTTAAAATATATAAATATGTAATGAATACTTAAAATACTTAATCTTTTTATAGTATATAGCTGTTTAATACTTCTATGCTATATAAAAGCCAGTGATGCATATTACTTTAAAGTTTCAATCACAGCAGAAATCATGTGAGGTATTTTAACTCAAAGTTTTATTAAAAACTACTAGAATACTTATAAAAACAAGTGAAATTTTGACTAAAATAATTGTAAGTTAGTTTGTGAAGAAAAGTATCCATTGAGGTTCTCAATATACTTTGCATTTTATTCTTATGTACTGAAAACTTAGTGCACACAATCTATCACTGCTATCATTTGAGTTACCATCAATTCCATATAAAACGTAAGTAGAAGATAAAGAATATCCAAGAAGTCAGTCTTTTGTTATCAAATAAGGGACATATTTTTGCTTCAAGCTACCAGGAACTACAGAAGCCGAAATATATGAACCTTGTTAAAACCAGGCAACCTACATGAAGAACAGCTCTGAGATAGCAGATGTCAGTGGCTCACAACCTGGTTCCAGAGATAAGCGAAACCAAGGAATATAACTGCTCTGGCAAAAGAATTCCCAAGCCACAGTGTAGACACTGAACGCCACCACCACGGGGAAGCAACTGAATAAGACAGCTGACGTCATCTCTAGCCTCCACATACATAGACCCGGTAGTGAACACACACACACACACACACACAAATGTACAGTCCAAATGCACTAACTAAAAACAAGACTGAATTTTTAAAAGTCTAACTAACCACGTACTTCCTGCAGTAAAAATATTTTGAATATAACGACATAAGCTAAGAAGCAAAACGGATGAAAAAGACACACCACGCTAACAAAATCAAAAGGACTAGAGTGACTTCATGCATAACAAAGCAGATTTTAGGGAAAAAGATATGAACAGACGTAAATTACCAAGGGGCGCGGGAAAGTGATATTAAGAACCGTAAAGCGTCTCAGGCTGGAGGTGCAGGGCAATTCGGGGTGCTTGCATGGCATGAACAAGGTGCAGGGTTAAATGCCCAGGACCAGGAGGGGCAGGTGGACCCGAGGTTCAAGGTCATCCTCTGCTACATAACCCGAGTTTGAGACCAAACTGGACCACAGATCTTGTCTCAAAAAACCAAAACTGCTTCTTCCCCAGAAAAACACCAAATGGCGGATGACGCCGGTGCAGCGGGAGAGCGCGGAGGCCGGGGCTCCGGGGGCCGCGGCGGCTTCCATAGTGGTCTGGGGGCAGCGGATCCCGACCGCGGAGGGGCTCCAGCGGCAAAGCCCAAGACAAGCAGTGGCTCCCTGTTGCTAAACTGGGTCGCCTAGTTAAGGACATGAAGATGGAGTCCCTGGAGATCTACATGTCCCCCCCCTGCCCATCAAGGAGTCCGAGATGATTGACTTCGTCCTGGGGGCCTCTCTCGAGGATGAGGTTTTGAAGACGGTGCCTGTGCAGAAGCAGACACGGCCGCCAGCGCACCAGGTTCAAGGCTTTTATCGCCATGGGGGGCTGCAACGAGCACGTTGGTCTTGGTGTTGAGCGCTCCAAGGAAATAGCCAAGGCCATGCGAGGGGCCAAGCTCTCCATTGTCCCCCGGCGCCGAGGCTGCTGGGGGAACAAGATCAGCAAGCCCCAGTCATCCCGTGCAAGGTGACGGTCACTGACTGCGGCTCTGTCCCGGTGCGCCTGGCATTGTCTGTGCGCCTGCGCCCAAGAAGCTGCTGATGGTTGTGGGCACTGATGACTGTACATGTCCGCCAGGGGCTGCACTGCTACCCTGGGCAACTTTGCTAGGACCACCTTTGGTGCGATTTCCAAGACCTACAGCTACTTGACCCCTGACCTCTGGAAAGAGACTGTGTTCTCCAAGTCTCAGTATCAGGAATTCACTGACCATCTTGTGAAAGCCCATACCAGAGTCTCTGTACAGAGAACCCAGGTTCTGGCTATGGCTACCACATAGGGGATTTTTTGTACAAGTGAAATAAAGTGACTTAATTAAACCTAAAGAAAAAAAAAACAATCAAAACTGTCCAACAAAATGAGTTTTAAAGCAACTGAAACAGATCTGTCATAGTTAGGCACAGGTGTCAACTTGACGGTTGAGGGTTTGAGCTCTGGGCACATTTGTGGAGAATTAGCGGTTGAGTTAAGCCCAGAGCAAGCCTGCAGGAGATTGCGTAGCTGATGGGGTGGGCCCAGCCTATGGATGGTGGGATTAGGCCCTAGAATAAAAGATGGAAGGTGATTGAAGGAGTTAGCATTCTTGTTTACACTTGGCCAGACATGCTGGTGTGACAAGTAAGGATCGTCCCTCTCTCAGCCATTATGTGGTGATGGTGTGGCCAGTTCCCTCAGCCCTGGTGTTGGTGCATGCTCTCTTGTCAAACTGGACTGAGAACTGTAACCAGTAATCATAAGAGAATAAATCTCGTTTCCTTAAGCCATTTGATGGTCATTTATCAGCAACCATGCAGGCAAACTGTACCAGATCTTACCCAACCATTCAACAGTTAAAACTTGTCTGGTATCGTTCCTTAGATACCAGGCTGGGATAAGATACATTCTATTTCAGCAACAACAATACTCCCTGTTTGTACAGGATGATGTGGAAAAGGCCTGATGATCCCTTGAAGACACTATAGGTTGTGTTATAATGCAGGAATCTTGAATTAAGGCAACACAATCTTTTCTACTAATGCAGTATTAACATTTTTCCACTTTCCTCTATAGGAAGGTACTATGTCTTCCAAGACTGTTCACTACTTATCCTATATATTTAAAAAATAAAAAGACTAGAACAAAAAACATCAGTATATCATTCACAAGACACTGAGAAACGAAATATCCATGGAAACTGTTTTCCAAAGGATGGTTCCTGAAGACCTCTGAGAAAAGGTTAGAGAGGGCTGCCCTAAGGACATTAATTTACTTCATTTATTATGACTGGGCATATAAAAAAATGTTGTCTTTGAGCAAGATCAGGTGCTTTGGATAACACATACTGGAATAAATATTAGAATACAACAACCAAGTCAAAATCTGGCAAATTCAGTTTGCCTGGTTATGCATTCCCTTCCCTAGGAACACAGGTACATGAGTGCACAGCTCGCTTACACACACACACACACACACACACACACACACACACACACACACAAAATTATTTGGGTTCACAAATTCCATTTGGTCTTTAGTGAGAACTTGAGTGTAACAGCAGCAGCAACAGCCAAGTAAAGATTTGAAGGTCAGGTTCTGCAAATAAGTTTCCTGAATTGTTACTTCATTAGCACCTTACTTTGACTTACATTAATCATCAAAATATTAAAAACAACTTCCTAAGAACATGGATGATAATGGAGAAGAAATGCCAAGACGGCCAAAAATAAATCCATCCTCTTAACAAACAGTGGACAGTAACATGCTGTAATCTGCCTCTTGGGAGAAAAAATAAGCCCTGATTTGCAGTACTTGTGGAATTCGGGGGTGTAAATTCTTCTTCCTTGGCCTATTTTAAGCCTCCAACTATATAACAAGTGACCTGAAAAGTTCTAAACTGGTACAGCTGTCTCTAGCACACCAATGCCAAGGTCTTACAATTATCCTGTATTGTTCTGAGAGGTTGAGATTCAATTCTTCTTGTGGCAAAATGATTCCAGCATAGTTAAGTGGTGGTAAATAGTAAAATGATGCAAAAGCAACACAGTTAAAGTCAACATATAAAGTACCACCACCACCGCCCTAGACTACCACTTATTCACATTCAGCAGGTATTGAGTCCCTAACTCTATCCTAACTACAGGTCAGGAAGAAGTCTATAAAAGGTTTGATAAAAATCCTTCTACTCAGTCTGCATCCCATTTTGGCACTTACCCTCTGCATTGCGTCTGGTTTTGAGGCTTAGCAATAATTAGTGTCACTATGTTTTATTAGATATTCAATAAAGGGGCTGAGGAGATGGCTCAAGGATTAAATAAAGTCTTTGCCTTGCAAGCAAAAGGTCCTGAGTTCAGATCCTCAGATCCCACATAAAAATACCATGCAGAAATGGCAACAGCCTACAATTCTAGCCCTGGAAGGCAAAGCCTGGGCGAGCCCAGAGCAAAGCAATGATGTAGAGCAATCCAGGATGAGTCCAATGTCACCTTGGGCCTCCATAGCACACACACTCAAGTACCCTCTCTTCCTCACATGGGCAGGTGTGAATACACACAGACACTGCAAAATAAATAAATGAATACATATACACATAAAATTCAATAAAATGCCATTCTTTTTTCCAGTAATTTCTTTTCTAATTTTACTTAATTTTATTCTATGATACTTTTCACACACACACACAAGAATGTCTGTTTTCGCCCCCAATCCCATCTGCTCTTCTGTTCCATTTGATACTTTTTCCTTTCCAGCCAATATCCCTTCTTCTTTCACATCTTTTTGCATGTGTGGCCCCGTGGGCTCATCTGAGATGTCTGCACTGGCAAGTGCTTGAGTACTTGCTGGGCATGGATGACTTATCGCTGGGTGACTCACTGAGTAAAGAAGCTGCCCTTCTCCTGTCTGCAAACACCATCCTTAAATATACGAGTCTATGGCATTCTGACAATGACATAATTATTAATATTAAGACATGATGATACCCTGTAACTGACTGCAGTGAAAGGAAGCCAGTGGAGAATTAAAGTGTATCTATAGAGCAGTAGTAAGGTATGGAAGGGTTTAAAGATCCCATAATTAAGTATCACTAGTTACTTTGTGAGAACAGATAGAAAGTTGGCAAGACTGGAGAGGGAAAGGCAAGTTGTAATAATACAGACAGGAGGGTTCTGCTTCCAGTACTGTAGCAAAGGAGGCCATTCACACTAACAAGCACTCCCAACACTAATCCCCTAAACTTCAAATAATGGATTGAAAGGAAAACGTTTTTAAAAGAGACCAACAACTCAGAAGACAAAGGAATCATCAAGCCTAGATCTACATAACAGTGGAAGCAACCATGTTTACTGCATGGAGCTAGGTGGGACTTGCCAAAATCTATGGCTTCAATTATCAGGGCAAACCACATGTCACCTCCCCAGCCCCACCCACAGACTATCAGAGAAGTTACCAAGGTACAAAGATGGGTGGGTAGGGAAAAACCACCACTGAAAGGCTTTCCATCACTCTCCTTTAAGGAGTGTAGTCCACTGAGAAATACGGGGTGAGGAGACATCTTGAGCCATAATACACTTACGTGACCCATCCAATTGCCTACCCAGACATCAGGCTGCAGTAAGCCAAAATATGAATTGCACATTTACCAGAGGCCTCAAAGGAAACCAATGCTTTCAAGGATAATTACACCATAAAACATCAAAACAACAAAACATACAAGGAAATTGCAGCCAGCTACCCAAAAAGTTCTGCAACTGTGGCTTGTGATCACACAAGATCACTGTAATACTGGTTGCATCCATAAACATGAATCTGTTAGGAGGAAGGTGAATTACATTATGGGAGGGGGGAGACTATCAGAACAGGAGTTTGAGACAGATACCGGAATGGAAGGAGACAGACTGGGGGAAAACCAAGCATAGTAAACTTTTATTACACACACATACAAATGTCTATGAAGCATTTGTCTAAAAGAAGGAAAAGAAAAAATATTGCCTCTCCCCAAATCAAAGTCCATTCTAATCGAATTACGTAAAACAGCTTGTACAAACTGCATTTTCTCAGTACAGATTTCTGGCAATCCCGAGTGCCGGGAAAAAAAATCCAGGAGAGCATGTTTTTGCAAGAGTAGACTCCTGTGAGCACTTAGCGTTTTAACAGAACAAAGCATGAAGAAGGCTGGGTGACTGTGTGCCAAATGGAGGCACTGAGAGCTCAGAAAACATGCGTTCCTATCAGACGAGGGCAACCCGGTATCATCAACCAAAAACATCCCACACATTTGTGCTGAAGGCCACAGGCTATTATTCTAGGTGGACAAAATGGTCCTAACGTTCACGTAGACATTGCCACCATCTAGGCCAATCTCGGTGCTTCTGTCAGGAAGAGGCAGATGGTCTCGGTGACATTTATGCTGCGACTTTCAGCATGTTCTACACTACTGCTAACCTATACAAAGCCTCACCTCTCTGGAAAGTTGACATGGGGGGACCACTTACTTTCCTCTCACTACATAAGGAAGAAAATGACTCAAGACCACATTATATTTCCTTGTGTGGGAGAATAGGGCCTGTTCCTAATATCTAGAGAGATGGCTTCTTATATATCTCCATTTTTAAAAAAATACCCAGTGCTAACACTATAGCATTTCTCTCAAAACCATTTCTAATAGTAAAGGTATTTATTATATCTGAGAGTATATTAACTTACCCTGCTCCAAATTTACTGAAATCTTTCTTAGATTGAAGAGTGTATACAGTCAAACCAAGAAATACTGCTGTGGTCAATATAAAGGCTTGAAGAATAATATGTACGTCATAGAAAGTAACTGTAAAAATAAAACACTGATTAATGTAGTAGTCAATATAAAACAGTCTTCCTTGGCACAACATAATGGCTTTTTCTTTCTTTTTTTAGTTTTTAATTATACACAGCAGCTTTAGTATGACATTTTCACACATGTACATACATAATGTATCTTGAACACAGTCACTGCCTCTTCCTCTCTTCCACACCCAGAAATCTTTTTCTTCTATGCTGCTCTCCAATAAAAACATTGAAGATACCTCACCCCAGACTTGAATATATTGATACAGTGAAACCATACCAAAATGAAATAAAGGAGCTCCAAATTGTCATTCACACAAAATAAGTCACAAAAATTGTGAACTAATGAATGATTGTGGCGGTAATTACACAGATACCCAGTTAGTTTTGGGGAACTGAACACTAACTCTCACACGGCCTGCCATGCACCTATCTTGTAGAGGACAAAAACCAACCAGTAACTACTCTATAATTAAGTCGGCCTTGTCTTAGAGCACATTACTGTCTTGTTTACTTAATATGTACCAGTTCCCTTCTGCAACTATCCAGATTGACTCTGGCCACTGTAAATACAACTGCCTACCATCTCAACACAATGCTAAATTAGACCTCTTTGAAGGATGTTAAGTGTTTTCAACCCAAAACCACTGAAGTAATTAAAAAATTTCCAAGGTTAATTACTCATATTGCTCAATTCATTAATTATCAAAATTTATGACCTTACTAGATTAGGACTGTGATACAAAACAAAGTCAAATTAACTTTGCCTCCTGTCAATAATTTTAGGATATGGATCACACGGAATAGACAATATAATCAGTGGTAAAAATAAGGTTCTCAGATGACCTATCTCTGTATTTTTACCCCTGGTTCCAATAAGCCTCACACAGACCTTCCTCCTACTCTGACACATAGGTCACTGGAGAGGGAGACACCTGATAACATTAACAGTGAGCAACATTCACAAATAGTGCTACTGATAAGATGCTCTTAATACTTCCTTTCTTTGCTGAGAAGATCCAATTCTACAAGTATTTCTTAGTATTTGTACTCTGATTCTTCCAAGAAGAGCAGTAGGTTACCAAAAAGTACAGATCCAACAAAACTGTCACTAAAAGCACTGCACTTGACCTCGGTGGGCAGAGCACACGTGAGTGACCTTTCTCCTCTTTGTCCCCAAACTTTTCCACTTCCTCTCCACTTGGCTACGCACTATGCACTATGTAAAGTATAAATATTTCATGTTGTTTATCTTTTGGGCATCTTTACCCTGAGACACCTGTCTGACTATGGCATGCCGTGACACTGAACTTTAATCCTAAGATTTTTTTTAACTTTTTTTTTTATTATTTATTCAATTGTGCGTGTATGTGCGTGTGTGTGTATGTGTGTGTATGTGTGTGTGTAGAATCACGGAGGAATTCGGGAACCACCATGGACGCCTCCACCTCCTCCTTGTTTACTCTGCCTCGGGATTCATAGGCTCCGCCCTACCAGGACCAGAAACGCAGGCCACCCCCGCTTCCGCCCGGCATCTATATGTGGGATCTGGGATCCGAACTCGGGACCTTCTGCCTGCAAGGCAGAGGCTTAACCCCTGAGCCACCTCTCCAGCCCCAATCCTAAGATTTTTTACCCACAGCAAGAAGGGCTGTCATACTCACCCACAACCCCCACCGTCAGAGCTTCCAACAGGGTCTAGGAAAAGGAAACCGAAATTAATGACTGCACGTGAAATGCACTTTCCACCATGTTTCCTCCTTTGTAGCAATTCCACTTAAACGCTCTCATATCAGCTGCAGCAGAGAGTCTGCCATCCTGAGGAGGAGGCCTCGATGCACCATGACTACTTAAATTCAGACTGTGGCTCTATCACTTTTTAAGCTCCAATCATATAACGAAGAAGGTTCTATCTTCTTACTCTGGATGATGTAAGTAAAAATGATACTGCGAAATCAGGTGGAGTTTCTAAAAACCTCAATATTGCACATAAATATCACAAGAAATATGAAGTATTTGGTTAGGTGCTCTTTGGTATGACAGTTTTCACTGTCTTCCAATACACCTCGTTTTTCCTTTGCAGCAGAATTTTTACCTGGACACTTGGTCTTTCAGATTAAATATCACATTTTTAGCATCCCTTGTAGCTAGGTCTCAGCATTGAACTAACTGTATTCTAACTTAGATAAAGACAAATACAGAAGTATACAGCCAAGCGCAAGGCTTGCTTTCTCTTTACAAATGAGAAGAAACAGGTACTGAAAGCCTAACTGCCTTGCCTAGAGTCATAGCCCACCACTGGGTAAACCTGGACTGGGTCCTCTCATTCCAACTTGGTATTCTTTTCCACTAAATCCTAAAAAATAATAGAAAAACCATTAAGCTAACAACAGTCAAAAGTTCTAAAAGACTATAAATTTATAAATCATTTCCTATAATTCTCTAATTAAAAAGAAAACTTAATTTTGTCCTGTCATTTCTGTAAGTGCATTCATTCAACTACACAAATACTTTTAAAATAAAGACTAAATGTTAAAGGGACAGTCATCAGCAAAGTACTTACAAATCCAAAAAGCAGGTACAGATTAAGGGGATATTTATGTCTGTTCAAAGTCAATGCAAAAATCAATCCCAACGATCCAAGAGCAAACACCAAAATTAAGGCAGGACTGAAAAACAATATTACAAAACATATTAAGCTTAAAAGTAGCATATTAAAATCTATGTTTTATATGTTTACAAAAAGACTAAGAAAAAATCTGGAATGATCCACAACAAACTCTCAAAAATTATTTTTATATCTTGAGCAGTTGCTGGGGTATGAGGAGAAGAGAAACTACAGGAAAAAGGAAAGAGCCCACAGTGAGCGGAGAAGGCTCTCTTCCCTTCTTTCCCTTACACACTATGTCACATTTGGGTAATGTTTATAATTATTATACTACCTCTGTAACTAAAATACAATAGAGATATTAAATAATTAACAAATTTTACATATAATATTCTTTTAGACATTTATACCATATGGCTATAATTTAAGTAACTTTACACAAAATAGCTAATTAACTAATAATTTAAGGCTCCTATTTGGTAAGGGAAGGAGAAACAGAAAAATCCACACAGAAAATATTCATATTTTGTTTTCCTTCCACTTAACATGAAGAAACCATATTATTTTTAGCAGCTGAAATAATTATATTGATGGGAAAGTCCTCAGTAACAGATCTAATGGAGTTCTTTTAGAAACTTCTCAGTGAAATTATCCTAGTCATAAAATGCAATGAAAATTTACCACCTAATGGCTATGTAATTTTATTTTCCAGGTACTCTCTTGGGTTTTGGGGCAAAGCAGATGCTAAAATTAAATATAAGAAAATAAAATAATTAAGAAGTAAGCTGGGGCATCCTAGCCCCTCATGGCACTCTAGTGCCATGGGTTCCTTTCCAGCTGCCTGCTTCTCATGAGTTCTCTGGCTCCCTAGCCCCTCATGGCATTAGTGCCATGAGTTCTGCTTTGTGCCTGTTTCTCATGCATTCCATGAGTTCTTCACTCCTCATGGGTTCCATGCCTAGGCACCGTGAGTTCTCATGGGCTCCCTAGCCCCTCATGGCACCAGCTCTGTTTCATTTCTGCTTCTCATGGAGGCGTCTTAGCCTCTCATGCTTCTCATGGCACTCCACAACTGGAGTCCATGAGTTCCAATCTTTCTCTCCTCTAATAAACTCTCTCTACCTTAATCCTCTAAATAAAAATAAAATAAAATAAAATAAAAAATTAAGAAGTAAGCTGATAAGGGATAAAATACCATGCAATGGCTATTTTCCAGAACCAAAAACTACTGTGGCTTACGGGAGTCAGAAGATGGGCTTTCTGTACATTCTGGCCACATGCGAAGTGTCTGAGAATGACTGCGCAGCACCTTCCTGACTTACCTCTCATGTACAAACGTCCGTATCGATTCGAAGGACAGGAACACTGCAGAAGTCACAGTTGTCAAGAGAACTTGCATGGACAGGATGGTGTAGACTTTTCTGAGAAAGGCTAAAAGTGAAGAAAGCATTAGCTGGACAGTTTTACCAAGCATTCATCACAGTCACAACACCAAGTTTCTTAGAAAAGCTAAGGTCTTCCATGTATAATTTTTTTAATTTTAATTTAAATAATATAACCCATAATTAAAACTAAAGGAAAAAAGGAATTCAAAATAGTAATGGTATCTATCTAATCTTCAAAAAATTATAATTAAAAATTGAATTAGAATAATAAAGTTGGTGTGACACATAAAAAATATTTTCAACCAATTAAAAGAAACTATCAAATGCCTATTTGTACATAGCAGCATGCAAAAAAAAAAAAAAGATTAAAAAAAAAACAGATTGTTTTCACAAAATGGTTCTACTTTGGATCTGAAAAACAGAAACAGAGTTCCTAAAGTTAAATAAAATTAGTTTTTAAATCTTAATTTCCATAGCAATACAAATGTTTGCCCCAAGATGAATCTTGAGCACATCATGGCAAATGCCCAGGAGGGAGCACAGCCACTCACCTCGGAGCCAGAGGATGAACAGAGAGGCCTGCAGTCCCCAAGTCCCCTTCAAGAGCATGACCTCAGAGACTTAAGTATTGCCCATTAGGCTTTACCTCTTGAAGGCGCCATCACCTCCCAGTAGAGCTACCCCGGGATCTATCCTCTTTAACACACGGGTCTTTGAGAGACATTCAAAAAACACAACTATACCTGTCATGGGGCTGAGAAGATGGCTCAAGTGGGTAAAGCCTCTGTCTCAAAAGCAAAGGGACTCGAGTTCACATCCCCAGATCCCAGGTGAAAATGCCAAATGTGTATGGCAGCCGTGGAGTTTGGAAATCCCCAGAGCAAGTACTAGCTAGACTAGCCCTAATGGTGGGATCATAGTTTGAAATGTGTCTCCCACAGGCTCATGCATGGCACCTTTAGGAGGTGGAGCCTTGCTGGAGGAAGGCAGTCACAGCGGTGGGCTTTGAGGTGGATTAGTCCCACCCTACCTCCTAGAGAGGTTTGTTCTTTGTTTGGCAGTTTATCAGCTCTCACCCTCCATGAAGGACAGACTTAGCCCACCTCCAGCTTCCTGGAATGTAAGCATAGTTCAATGCACAAACACCCATCAATGACATATACACAATGACATATACAGAATGACGAGTGAAAGAAATATCATCATCTCAATTAGTTAAAAAACAAACAAACAAACAAACATTTGATTAAAAAAATCTACAATTTGTGAGTTAAAAAAAAAAAAAAAAAACGCCTAATGACTGGTGACCTGAGTTTGATCCTTGCAAGTCCACATGGTGGAAGAACTGATTTCCAAAAGTTGTCCTCTGTGCCATGGTATGCATGCGTGCATCATCTCTCATAAATAGATAAATAACAAATATTTAAAAAATTCAATAAACTTGGAATTAAAGGAAACTAATTCACCATAATAAAGGGCATATATGAAAAGGCTACAGTTGATATCACATGGAATAAAGTCAAAGTGGAAATTTCCCCTAAGAGGATGCAAGATTACGGGACCTGCTTTTGCTATGTCTATTCATTATACTGAAAGTCCCAGCCAGACCACTGGTACAAGAAAAATAATCGAAAGGCATTCAAACTGGAAAGAAGGTAATGTCTGTCAACAGATACTAAACCACTAGAACTAATAATGCAAGTAATAGATTTCAACATACAACAAAATTAATTTGCAAAAACCAATTGTGCTGGACATAGTGGAGCACACGTAGAATACCTGCACCCAAGAGGTAGAGCAGGGACACCTGCCCTGAGTGAAATTCGCTTCATAACTCAAGACCATTTTCAACTGTGAAATCAATTAAAGGCCAGTCAGGGCCATAACGTAGTAACAAAAACAATCAAAAACATACAAAAACACTTGAATTTTCATTCTATAACAATAAAAAAGCTAAAAAGAAAGTATGACCATCATGCACCTTGGTATTTATCCAAAGAGTTGAAATTACAGCCAGGTGGAAGAAAATCTGCCTGTGATGTTTATAAAACAGCTTTGTCTATAATTGCCAAAACACATACACTGCCAACATGTCCTTCAGCAAGGAAAGCAATAAACTGATACGCATGCTGGAAATGGAAAATTCCTCACTCCTCACAAAGGTAATGAGGAGTTATCAAGTCAAAAAAAATGAGGGAGAAAATCTTAAAGGCATTGTGTAATAGCAATCTAACAATACAAATCTGAAGGAAAAAAATTACACACAAGGAAGTCCAATTATTTGACATCCTGGATAAGGCAAAAACTATGGAGACAAAACAAACAAACAAACAAAAAAACAAACAGAAAAACCTCAGTGACTGCAAAGGGTTGGCCAGGAGGACTAGAAAGGGATATGTAAGCACAAAAAAAGAGGAACTTGAAGGAATGAGGCTATTCTGTATTCTACAATAATGGTAAGCAATGTTGTCAAAACTCATAAAATATACAACACCAAGACTGAACCCTAGCGTTTTCCAGAATTTGATTCCCAATGATGCAGCATTCTTGGTCCACAGACTGTCATAAATATTCTGCTCTGGTGCAGGACAGTAATGCAGGAGGTGCTGTAGGCAACAGAGACGTATTTACAACTCTGTACTCTCTCCTGTGATCCTTGAGTGACACTTGCACTAAGAATATATACACGGAGACTCACAAGCTTTATTTCTAAAATGCTCAATCTTGCAAAAAATCAAAAACGAAATACCACTTTCCATCCATTTGGGAAGCCCTCTTGCATTTAAATACATCCACACCCATCTCATGGACACAGTGAAAATGTGTTGGGAAGGATGTGAAGAAATGTGAACCCATATACACTATTGGTGAGAAGACAGAATGAAGCAATGGCATTTCCTTAAAAAGTTAAAAAGCAGAATCACCATACAAAAATCCAGTAATTCTGCTTCTGGTATATACTAGTAAGTGTCTTCAACAGGCATGTGTTCCTTTACATCAACATCACTCGCAATTGTCAGGTGGCAGAAGTAACATAAATGTGCAGCAAAGAACAGATGGATCATCACGTGAATCATTACGTGTATGCAACAAGTACAATGCGATATTGCTCTCTTAAAAGAGGAAATTCACACCTGCTACAGCATGGGCGCACCTCGAAGATACTACACTAACTGAAAAGTATTCAGTAACAAAAGACCAATATTGGATGAGTCCACCGTTAAGGGGTATTTAGAACCGCAGACTTTATGCAGACTCACAATTGGGAACTGCTAGTAGCAGGGGTGCAATGGCAACCTGAAGTTGTTTAGTAATGAGTACCAAGTTTCGCTTTTGCTTTCGAATGGGAAAGTAGTGGAGGTCGAAAGTGGTCAGTGCGATGCTATGTGAACTTCGCCACAATTAATGGTTTTTAAAAGCTGAGCGTACTTGCCAAAATCAACGCATCAGACCTTCCTTCCTAATTACTTCACCATCTTCCCCGCCTCCCCAGAACCAGTTCCAGCTGCTCAAGACAGGCTGAAAAAATCTAGGGTAGCAAACAAAGAGCTGACTTCTTTGTGGGCGCTGAATTTCTCTCACAAGGCACTATGCACTGCAAATTCAAAATAACGTCTGTGCACTGGAGAGAGTATTTAATCACTTTAAACTGCCCGAGCACTTTTCACTGATGCGAGAAACTTCTATTTCCAACGACTTCCTCGGTGCTCGTGCAAACCTATGTCGAGTTAGTTGCAGGTCCTGCGCAAAGGAAATAAGACCCGGGCCGGTGAGCTGTGCCCGGAGCGAGACAGACAGGTAAAGAACAAGACACGTCGGCGATCGCGGGGCCCGGAGGCTCCGGCACCTACCCATGCGGATGTGCACGCTGGCGGAGGCCACGCAGCTGCCGTAGTTGAAGTCATCCTCGATGGAGGAGCAGGGGTAGCGCGCGGCACCGTCCGCCATGGCGCCGCAAAATCCGCACCCGGAGTTTCCCGGGACCACAAACTGCCCTGGCTCGCGTCCGGGACGAGACGTCAGACAGAAGCAGCCGAGCCCGAGCAGGCTGCCCGCGGGGAGGGCGAGCTCCGAACGCGTCGATGGCCCCGCCTTCTGGAGGACCGGAGTGACGATCTCCGCTCGCCAGCTGTAGGGAAATTTTCCTCGGAAAGTTTGGAAAGTTTCCTTCGAAAGTTTCTCTAATTCTCTCCCTGGAAACTTGCTAAGAAGCCATAGATTCACGTATGCACTCGGCAAACACCCTTCTCGTTTCGGAATAGTCACACTTTTGATTCAGCGACAAGGGCACTTGCGAGCACTTCCTGCAAGCCAGCCCTTTGGAGGGACGTAGTGCTCAATCCTGCAAGGCAGGGGGGAATCAAGCAAGCCGGAGCCACGTCTCCAAAGACCGAGCAGACAAAACTGAATCGGTGGAGGGGACAGGTGCCAAAGGGCGACGCTGGATGTGGAAACAAAGGCCAGTTCACTGAATGCCAGAGGTGAAATACACTGGAGGTCAGGACCAGGGAAGAAGAACAGTGCAGCGATAACCTTAAAGATGGCGGCAGATAGAGCAGCTCAGTCATGATGATGTCATTACCTACAAACATGAGGTGTACACGTGCCCAGAGACACCCCGACTCAGGGTCCCTTGGAATCTTACTTCTGGTGAGTTTACTTTGATGCATCCACATTCTCTTCTCTTTATTTTAAACAAATCCTGCCCCCACTACCCCATCCCCCCAAGAGTAGGCAAGTGTGATGCGAATAATTGTAAAACAGTCTATTTCTGAAATTAAGAATTTAAGAAACAATATTTTCAGGCACTTTTGTCAAAAGGACCAAATAACGAAACGAAAATATTTCTATTATTTTTTTAACATTTGAAAAACATGTTACTCATTTCAATAAAGTCTCAATAGTAGTATTTATGGTGGTCAAACTGGAGATGAACTGGGAGCCCATCAATGTATTGTCTAAGATATGACTAGCATGCAACTTTAAAAATATAATTTCAGCTGAATTGTGCACCAAAATACATAGCATAAAATTTAAAAATTAAAGTGATGTAAGAGAACCCTTTTATAATTTGGAGAAAGCAATTATTTCTGAAAACTAATGTAAAATGCATTTAATCCAAAAAGAAAAGATTGACTTAAACCCTATCAAAACTTGGAATTTATAGAAATAAAATTAAAAATCCTTCATAAAAGAGGTTAAAACAAGCTGCAGAATGGGAATGAATTTTTTATTATGCATTTAAGCTACATTAAGCTCCTGTGCATAACATAAAACAACCATTACAAATCCAGATCCCCCACAAAGCAAACCAGTATATATAACTGGGCAAAAGACCAGAACAGGTAGCACTCATACATACAATGAAGCTAAATAAGTAATAAACACATGGAAAGACCCTTCATTAATGGCCAGAAAAATGCATGTACATACCAAAAGGGAACATCTGTAAGCATCCACCAAATGGTTAAAATTATGGAACTGACAATATAAAGTTTTGGAAAGGCTGAAGACTAACGGGAGCTGACAGATGTGTTGCCTATGCTGTTATACAAGCTTGTAAACTGTAGACACTGAACTTGGTTGAATAGTCAGCTATTGCCATTTTGCAAGGCTTGCTAACTTTTGCATTGATCTTGTGTTTAAAAGTGAACTTGAAAGGACAGTGGAGCATGAGCAAGGGAATAGTAAGTTCACACACTGAAGCTGTCCACTGTCCCCTTCCAACCGTGTGCATTTCAGCACCAAGAGAGCCCTGTGGGACTCACAGCATATAGGAATTAAGCAGGAGTCAAAATATGCCACACCTGCTCCTGAGGAGTGGGAAAGAAAGAATACAGACAGACCAGGAATCAAGCTCTTCTTACTGGCCAGAAATTACTTTGAATGCAGACAGATAACATTGATACTCTAAAAACAGGAATGACCAGTAAATCATACTACTTTCTTTTCTCACTTCTGTTTATTCTGGTATTAGTGAAACATTTTCACCAAAATCAAGGACACAGATGGAAAGGGAAAGACAGCTCTCACCCTCTTTCTTTTAACTCCATACTAAATAAAAAATGCAGGAGAAATGGGTATAGATGGATATAGATGGGTATAGATTGATACGTAAAATAGAAATGGTTGGAATTAGTAAAGCTTTCCCATATTTTTCCCTTTGTGTGTGTGTATGTATGTGTGTGTAGGGGGGGGTCACCTTTTTGTTTCACTTTGGGATTTCTCAGGCTCTGCTCACCAGGGCTGGAAGTACAGGATGCCACCATTTCTGCCTGGTGTTTTTTAAGAGGGACCTGGGATCAGAACTCAGGACCTTCTGCTTGCAAGGCAGAGTCTTAACCTCTGAGCCATCTCTCCAGCCCATTGGCCTATGGATTTTTTTTGTTATACCACGACGGACAGATACCACAATGTAAGTCCTCCCTTAAGTTGCTCAGATATATTGTCATAGCAACAAAAACTTAACTGGCACAACTAGGAAATCCATCATTTTTTTGTTTTGGGGATAACAACCTGAATTCAATAATAAAAGCAGAAGTATAAAATGCAGCTAGCTATCTTTGTATTTTTTTACTTTATGGAATTCCATTAACAATTGATTTTGAAGATCAAACTCACAGACGTTTGTAAGTCTAGTGGATTATATAAAAAGCACATGAGTTTAAAAAGACACATTACTACTTGTTAACTGTATTATTTGTGTTTGGGTGTACATATGTTTATACACATATGTGTACAAGTATGCATGCCTGTGAGAGGCCAAAGGTCAATGTGAAGTGTCTTTCATTGCTCTCCACCTTATTTCTTAAGAGAGGGTCTCTTACTGAATCTAGAGATCACAATTTTGGATGAGCTAGCTGGCCAGGTAGCCTCCCCTATACCCCACGCCCCACCTGCCCAGACCTGAAGTTTCAGGACCATGCCACTATGTTCAATGACGGGGTTCAGGAGGCAGATTCTCATGCTGTGCAGCAAGCATTTTACCTACTGAGATATCTTCCCAGTCCCCGCTGTACTTTTAGAACCAGACAAATTTAGGACTGAAGCCCAGAACCCTTGTTTGTTTGCAAGCACTTAAAGACATATCTCTAGACATGGTTTTTCTCCAATGTGAAATATAAAATAGAATACTGCACAATGAGGTTGCTAGCGTATTAAATGAGACACCGTATGAAGCACTCAGCTCTTCATAGGAGACGCTCGGATAGCTTCCTTTGTCTTCTTCCTGGATTTCCCAGGGTAAATAGGATTTGGTAGTTGCTGAGGAATGAGAAGGTTGTTAGAGGGAGGGAGGGAGGAGAAGAAAACAGCAAGGGGTAAGACTGAATGTGAAATAGATTCCTAAGAACCCTGGCTGGTAGGACTGTATTGTGCAATGTTGAACCACTGATGACTTTTTTGAGGGATTAATATGGTGAAAGCTCTGACCAATAGAGCTACATCTAGAAAGAAGATGAAGAGATGGAAAACTGAACTGGGAAAACAGCATAGCTGTGGGTCCCTAGGTCTTTCTTTCACTGTCTATAAAATGAAGACAACATTGATGCATATCTCGGGGCATCATAGGGCATGGCATATTTAAAAATGTTTGGATCTTTGTCTCTCCTTTCTAGGGCAAAGCTTCAAAATCCCTTGGAATTTTTGAGAGGACAGTCTTGTCTTTTGTTATTCATAGTAAGTTATGTTCCACTGGATTTGAACCCAACTTATAAGGTGACTTTGGTGAGCCCTTAGGTCATCTGAGGCAGGGGCTGCCCATGCCGGAAGGACTAGGAACATGACTAACATATTAGAGCCGCCCACCACACCCTCCTGGACAGTTCAGTGACTGAATTCTGCAAGAGTTCCTGGCAAATACTAAGGAATGACTAAATGTTTCTTTCCTGAGACTTGGGAATCTTTCTAATGAGTTATCAGATTTGGAGGAAGTCATAGATGTCTGATTGTTTAGTCTGCTTTGTGTTGTGTGGCAAAGTATCCTACGTTAGCTGCTTTACAACTAAAAAGTTTCCTTAGCTCACAGTTGTATGGCATGAGAACATAAGGTTAGACCTTTGGTAAGAGCTTACTATATATCAAAACAGCAAATGGCATCTCAGCTGGGGAACTTACATGAGAACATCAAGCAAGAGGAAGTATGAGAGCAGGTTGGGAAGCCAAACTCTCCTTCTACACTTGTCCATAACTGATTTAGTTTTGCAAACTGGAGAAGAAAAACAACAGTCCCTTTTGAGGATGCTGCTTTCAGTAGCCTTCGCTTTCCATCAGGGTCCATATTTTAATGGTCCTGCCTTCCAACACTACCACATTGGACCCCAGGCTCAGCATGAGTTTGATCAGAATAAATCTTATTCACACTGCAACAGTTAACCAGGAAAGGTGCAGGAAGCTTGGAGTCACTTGGGAATTGCAGCTCTATGTATCCCTGTCCATATTTCCCTCTTCTTGTAAAGGTATGAGTCACTGGAATAGGGCGTACTATAATGAAGCATGACCTCACATTAACTTGATTGTATCTGCACAGACGCTATTTCTAATTAAGCTTACACTCAAAGGTACTATTGAAATAAGAAATATAGCTCTCATCTCAAATAGAATAAGAAATAGTTTAGTCTGGAGCCAATGATGAGTGACCATAGTCTGGGAATATAGTTTTAGGTTCCCTCATTATATTCCAACATGGTAACAGCTTCATGAAAAGTTTATAGTAATAGAACAAATAAAATTCTGTATCAAGACACTTCTCAAATGCTTTGGTAGACACAATCAACCAGGTAGATTACAGCAATGTAGGGACATCTCTGTTGTAGATCTTGATGTTTCCTGGTGACTTTCTTAGCTTTTAGATTGGCATAAGTATTCCAAAGGGATTTATTTAATAGCCATAAAAATACTAGGTCAAACACAGTGGTAGTCAATAAACAGCTATTTAGGTGGCTAAGACAGGCTAATTTGACTCTGGATCTGTAATATTCTAAGTCTCCACAGACATCGAAGTTCTAAACATTCTCTTAGCCTTGTAGAATGTTTAATACAGGTATGACCTTTATTCCCCCTGGGAACTTCAGTAGCAGTATTGAATACTTTATATTTATGTCTTGGTGATACACAATTCTACAAATCCACAGCACAGAAGTTGTGATTTTTCTATTGGGTCCTTTTCAAAAATATATTTTATCTATTTATTTGGGGAAAGACAAAGAGAGATAGATATAGAGAGAAATATAAAGATAGAGAGACAGACAGAGAAAGAGAAAGAAAGAGAGAGACCATGGCACATGGGTAGAGGTCAAAGGATGACTTTCAGAAGTCAGTTCTCTCTTCCCACTATTTGTGTTTTTGGAAACCAATTGAAATCACAGGTTTTATGAGCAAGCACCACCTTATCTGCTCAGCTATCTAACCAGACCCTTCTGATGGGTCTTAAAGGATAAGTAGGAATTCACCAGACATAAGCTTCTGTAAAAATTCAAAGTTAAAAGAATAAGTAGACATATTGGAAAGGACCCTGACTCATAGGAGAGACATTACAGATAAAATCTTGGTGACTTATTAGAGATAGGCACTCAGTAATGTGACATATGACACAGCAGATTTTCAGTACACGTGGCCTCTTACCAGTTGGTCATGCAGAGTGACCAGAAATAAATAAGTTGATTTTCTAGGATGTAGTTATTGTGAAGTATGCTGGTTTTGAGATGAAGTCAATAGAGCAAGTGGAACTCTTCTGTAAACACTAGAGAAAGGAGTTGAGAAAGAAAACTGCAGAGTAAGTTTGGGCCAAAGTCCTAAATATAAGTCTACTACACTTAAGGTCAACATAAAAATTAGGACTGTATAAAACACATAAAGCTGCAAGACCTAGGATACAAAGATCAAACATTCAAACCTCAGTATCACCAAAGAAGAAAAGGAAGGGAAAGGGAAGGAGAGAAGGAAGAACAGCAGGGAGAGAATGAAGAGGAGGAAGATGAAGAAGAGGGAGGAAGAAGAAAGATGAAGTACAGGAGAAATAGGAAGGGGAAGAAGGGAAGGAAAAGGAGGAAAATGAGTCCTTAGTCTGCAGAGCACATTTGTAACCCCAACATTTTGGGGGCTTGAGGTCAAAATGGAATATATATTGAAATTCTGCCTCAAAAAACAAACAACCACCACAACAGCAACAACAAAAATGGAGGAATCTGGCCAGTGAGTACATAGCTGGGCTAGAGGAAGAGTTCGTTAAGGAAACAGAGGAATCAGGAATGCAGGAAGAAATCTGATGCCATCAGAAAGGCAAAGGTTAAGGGAGGGTGACGTAACTACGGAGCCATCACTGAGTGCCTAAGAAATAGTCTTTAGAGTTGAAAAATTACTAACGTCCATATGTGAATCTTTCCATAATGAACTTGCCCTTACCATCATTACCTTGGAACCAGGTTGCATGCAAACATTTATTTATTTCAGAAGAATGAAACAAATTTAGAGAAGGACAAGAGGAACTGCAGCCATTCGGAAAGTCCAGAAAACGGACATAGATGTGTTATCACTAACATTGCCAGGTCACACACTCAGAAACCTGATGGTGTAAAGAACTTCTTGAACTTGGGTGCAGAAAGTTTGTTGTGTGAACTCTGTGTATGTTCCCCTGCTGCTCTTTGTTCCCCCAAACTCTTATACTGAAGCCTTGATCCTTGCTGCAGAAGTGTCTGGAACTGGACCTTTGAAAGAAGCATAATCAAGGTTAAATGAGATCTGATTCCACATGGAGACTGAAACAGGAGAAGCCAGAGAGCTCGTGCACTGTCCACCAAGGAATGACTCTACAAGATGAATGAAGAGATCCCGACCAGAAGATGAACCCTTGACTTCGCCTTGGTCTCAAACTTCTAATTATCTCCTCACAAGAGTGAGGAGATAATTTCCATTACTTTTAGTTATACAAATGGTAATACTTTGTTGCTTTAGCAAGCAGGAGAACAAACTAAATAGAAAAATAGTTCATCTGCATGGCTTAAGGGAACAATGGTTTATACTCTCTTACAATTGTCAGGTTATAGTTCTCAGTCCAGCTTGACAGGAGAGCATGCACCAACATGGGAACTGGCCACACCATCTCTACATAACAGCTGAGAGAGGGATGATCCTTACTTGCCAGACCAGCATGTCTGGCCAAGTGTACACAAGGATGCCAACTTCCTCAACCAGTATTTTATTCTAGGGCCTAGTCTCACCCACCATGGGATGGGCCTTCCCCATCAGCCAGACAATCTCCTGCAGGTTTGCTCTGGGCCTAACTCAACCACTAATTCTCCACAAATGTGCCCTGAGCTCAAACCTTCAACTGTCAAGTTGACACCTGTGCCTAACTATGACACAAATCAAATCAAAATTTTGTTTTTGTTTTATTTGAGACAGGTCCTCACTATGTCCTGGAACTCAAAATCTTCCTGCCTCAAGTTCCCAAATGCTAGGCATATGCTAACATTCACAGCATTAAATCCAATCTTGAGATGGAGAAAACAAGATTTTTGCTCACACCATGCCCCTAAAATCTTTGGAAATGTTGAATAAGATTTTTATTTTTATAGTTTTTTAAATTTTTTTCAGACAAAGATCACACCCAGGATTCTTATAATCAGTAGCAATTTTGCCATCTGCAAAATATAAAAGTTAGACTAGTTTTTCTTTTTCTTTTTTTTATATCACCAACAGATTTATTTTATTTTTTTAAAAAAATTTATTCAGTTGTGGGGCTGGAGAGGTGGCTCAGGGGTTAAGCCTCTGCCTTGCAGGCGGAAGGTCCTGAGTTCGAATCCTAGACCCCACGTATAGACACCGGGCGGAAGCGGGGGCGGCCTGCATTTCTGGTCCTGGTAGAAGGCAGTCCATGGTGGTTCCCAAATTCGCCCGTGGTTCTACACACACACACACAGACACACACAGACACACACACACACACATACACATACAATTGAATAAATAATAAATAATGGACGCCTCCACCTCCTCCTTGTTCACTCTGCCCTGGGATTCACAGGCTCTGCCCTAACAGGACCGGAAACACAGGCTGCCCCCACTTCTGCCAGGCGTCTATACGTGGAGTCTAGGATTCGAACTCAGGACCTTCCGCCTGCAAGCAGAGGCTTAACCCCTGAGCCACCTCTCCAGCCCCAACAGATTAATTTTAAAGGAATGGATTTAAGGGGAAAATATGGGGCAGAGAAGTATGAAATAGAAAATAAACACAAACATTAAATTGTTTTACTAACTATTTTATAACCACAAGAAACTAGCACAGAGGATGCCCTGTACAAACAATAAAGACTCAAAACGAAGCGTTCCCTTAGCAAGGCTGAAGATTGCAGTCTTGGTATCTGGAATTTATGCTCCAGTCCTTGTTTTTGGATGGATCACTGGGCTTTTGTCACAATCCATGCTTTCAATTGGAATTGAACAGGGGAATGGCCACCTGACCCAGGTAGAACCAGATGAAGTATCTGGCTTCATGTGTCATGTCACTATTGAAGTTCCGCCCCACGATGCAATGCCAGGTGGAGTTGTACTTGTCAAACTCCTTGATATGGACCACAATATCTTTTCTATGATGTATTTCTCCAAAGCCGGAGTCCGGCACTGCATGGACTCCAGCTGCAAGTCCGCATCTTTGATTACCGCCTTCCGGTCTCACATGGCTACCATGGAGCAGAGGCTGGCGGACTGCTGGGGGCTCCTTGGGGCAGTGGTCCGGCTGAGGCCGGAAACAGATGCTGTCCTGTACTAGGTTTTCTTATCCTTTACAAAGCTTGTTAGGAGCCATCTGAGCAAGCATTTTAATGTAAGAAAATCAATTTTGCCATAAATCCAGAATTTTTCATATAACCGTGGTTTCTTCAAGGGGGTCAATAAACCTGTGTTTCAAAAGTAAAACGTGGGCTAACAGAGGTGGCTCAGTGGGTAAGAGAGCTCATTGCACAAGCACGAGGGCCCACATTGGGGTTCCCAGAACCCATGTCAAAATCCAGTCATAGCTGAGCCAGCTTGTAGCCTCAGCACTCAGCAGACAGGAGACACAAGAACTGCCAACGCTTTCTGGCTACCCGTACAGCTAACAAGAGCTCTAGGCTCAGTGAGATTCTTTGCTCAAGGGACCAAGGCAGAGTGACAGAGGAGTACACCCATATGGACATCACAAGCACATATACAAGCATATATCACACATAAGCACCATTACTCCATGAGGTGCACCACAAATGTGATCATCTCATGTCTGATCTTGACACTTTCTGTCCCTGAACCTCATATATAACCAACCAGCATCAGGTTCAAGGATAAGAAGCATTTCAAAGATGGAATAGCTTAGTTTATTTTGATCGTTACTTCCAAACCTAGAAAATCTTGTAGGTCCCACAAGCTGAGATGTCTTTTGACTGTCTGTCCTCAGGGATGCTGTTTAATAAATACAATGCTAAGATGGTTACGTCATGTAGAGTACAATTGCTGTCAGCCTCTCTGGCTTCTAGAATTCTCCAGATCCCATGGATGGATGGATTTGATCACTGATAGCACTATGTATCTGTGGCACTGTCACCACAGCCTCTGAATTTCCAGGCATTTCCATTTAACTTTTGCAGTTCTTGCTCTCTTCTCTGCAGTGAGAATGGAGCCATGTCCTTCTGATTATCTGGGGTTGTGAGGGTTGGAGAATATCCCATGGCAGAGGGCTAGATCACACAGCAAGACTGTTTTGTGATTGAACCGCAGTCCTCTATGTCAGAAAGCATGTGGATCGGTGACAGAAAGCTGGGAATTGGTAGCTGAAATGAGGGTCAAGGACTGTGTGATTTTCGTGCCTTTGATGTATGTCTAGAACCTCAGACTGCTTCTGCCCATGCTGCCGTGGTCCTTTATCTCCCTGGTCTAGTTGCCTCCCTTGATAATCCATTTTCCACCCTTCTTGCAGTTACTCTTCTTCTCCTGAGGCAATCAGGTTCCAGAGGGGACACAGTCTACTTAGAGCAGAAACTACTTTGCAAGAGGCTGAAGGAAGAAGCAGGAGTTCCCATCACTGCAAACATCAGGACAGCAAGAGAGAGGAAAGAAGCAGGTTTGGGCTACCAACCCTCAAGTCCACCCACTGTAATGAGAGGGTCGCCTGATGCTGAACTCTGGCCTTTGTGTTTACACACACTTGCACATGCACCTGCACACATGTGAGTACATGTTCATATGTTTACCCCATAGCTCTGTTTTTCTTTTTCTCTCTCTCTTACACACACACACACACATACACACAATTTTTTCTGAAAAATAACAAAGCCATGGGGTAGTGGATGAAGAAATGGCATTAAAAGATTTTTTGTTTTTAAGGTAAACTGGGCCAATAAAATGGCTCAGCAGGTAAAGATGACTGCATGTAAGCCTGCTGGTCTAACTTTAATCCCTGAAAGAGCACAGGCTTCCAAATTGTCCTCTGACCTCTTTGAGTCTGTCCTGGTACATGCTCCAATCTCTTGTTTTCTCATTCTCAAGCAAAATGTTAAAAGAGAAATAGTATCATATTTATATTCTGATGGAGAGGAGCAGTGAAGAATGAAAAACAGACCAAGCAGCAGAGATCATGGGGAACAAAGACCCTCAAGAACTTTGATTGTGGGAAGGAATTGTATTTAAAGTGTTGCCCAACTGATAATATTTAGATAGGAGTCTGGACACTTCGCCTCTAAAGAAGAGAACTAAGCAAAAGCATGTGTTATATTTGGGACCCTAAGAGCTCCTGTGTTGAACGCCTGGTTCCCAGTTGGTGGTGGCATTTGTGAGGCACTAACACATCCACAGAGGAATCCACTAGTGAACTCCTAGCTGAATGGGCTGTCAGAAAGTGGGGTTGAATTGGAGGAGACCTTTGGGGCTTGCCTTTGCAGGGTACATCTCCTCCCTCTTTCCCAGCTTCCAGGAGAAGAGCATCTTTCCTCCATCCCATGCTCCTTGGCCATATGTCTGTCTTGCTATGAGTCCAGAAGCAATGATGACAAGTGACTCACGTCTCTAAGAAGTACAAGTCAAGAAAACCTTTCCTCCTTCATGTATTATTTCTCAACTCGTCAGCCACGGCAACAGAAATCTGATTAGCACAGTGTGGGTTGATACAGTTGCTAGGTAGTTGGATGTGACAGTGAGATTCTGTGGGAATTTTCTCTTTATATACACCATTGTGCTCAGTGATGAATAGATCACCCACTAACCGTGAGGATGGGAGAAAATGGAGAGAAATAGAGGAGAAATAGAGAATAGAGGAGAAAAGAGAAATAAGAGTTTTCTTTTTTTTTACATTTTTTATTATTATGTCAGCTCATACAACCTTAATAGGTACACCAGTTCCCTCCCTCCCTCCTCCTCCCCCTGAACCCCCTGCTCCCCCTCCCCTCACCCCTCCCTCCCCATCCCTCAGTGCCTCCCGCCCCAATTCCCAGAGAGTCCTTTCTTGTGCATGCCTGATTCTCCTCTGAGCCCTCTTCTCCGATGACGTACAAGGACCCAGTGGCCATTCCTTGAACCCTTTCCCGTGTTCCCCTTAAATATAGGAACACTGCTGTGGCTGCCAATCCCTTGCCTCCAAGGATCTTGGTGCCTTTAGCAGATGCTAGACTTTGTGAGGTCAATAGTGTGTTGGACATTGCTCAGGGCATGCAAAGTCCAATTATGATTGCTTCAGCCTAACTTGTGTGGAGTATCTTGCAAACCATCCTTTTGCTCTTACACTCTTACCGCCCCCTCTTCCGCAAATGTCCCTGAGCTTCAGGATGGGGAGAGATTAGTCTGGCCTAGTTCTAGGTGGTTGATATAGAGTCTCTGAAGTTCTGGATTGTGGTTTGTTGATTTTCTTTTGCAGTTTTGCTGCTCCTGCAATGCCCTTCACTCCATCCTGATGGGTATTAGGTGTCACCCCCTGGGTCGCGCGGTGAGGCCCGGCTGGACCAGAGCGCGTGCGTCCTGGCGGCCGAGTGCAGGGAAGGGAGATGATAAGAGTTTTCAAAGGAAATCAAAAGAAGACATGACCTTAAAGATACTGTGGCAATTACTCTTCATGTTGCTCATATAAATACAAGATCAATCAACTTAGATGTTACAGTTCGCCTGCATGATTGCTGATAAATGACCATCAAACAGCTTAAGGGAACAAAGGGTTTATTTTCTTACTAATAGTCTAGTTACAGTCTGCAGTCCAGCTTGACGGGGTGGCATGCACCAACACCAGGCTGAGGGAACTGGCCACACTATCACCACATAACGGCTGAAAGAGGGACGATCTTTACTTGCCAGACCAGCATGTCTGGCCAAGTGTACACAAAGATGGCAACTTTCTCAACCAGCTCTCTGGATTTTATTCCAGCGCCTAGTCCCACCCACCATGGGCTGGGCCTTCCCCATCAGCCAGACAATCTCCTGCAGGTTTGCTCTGGGCTTAACCCAACTACTAGTTCTCCACAAATATGCCCAGAGCTGAAACCCTCAACTGTCAAGTTGACACCTGTGCCTAACTATGACATTAGGGAAACAAGGATTTTGTCCTGGGCTTATAGTTTCTGGTTATAGTTCACCAGCATGGCAGAAAAGTTCATACCAGCATCGGGAGCCAAGGAACTAGCCCCACCATGTCCTCAGGAGTGCTTACTTGCCAGTATTACTGCACATCAAAGTATTGACCCATCTCCCTCCAACTCACGTTCAGAGGGGATGTTCCCTTTCACTGTGCTGCATCTTCCCACACCAATTAGATCATCTCCTCAGGCTTGCTCAGCGATTGTCTTAAATTCTTCCTAGGTGTGCTCAAAGACTCAGCCTTCAGTAGTCAAGCTGACACCTCTGTGTAACTCACACTGCCTGCATGGTACCACTGCCTGGTGAGATAAAAGAGAGGGGTGACTGATTTTAAACATGAATGCCGTTAACAGAATTGGAAGTGTGGTCATTTGGTTTGCGTTGATTTGTTTGGTTTTTATAGCTATCCTTAGGTGAGTCAGTACACACCCAAACCTTGCAAAGTTGGATTTAATCACCATGGTGGATTTGCAAAGCAAGAGAAAAGCAAGGGCAGACAGAGCATAGATGACGGGCTGTGGACTTCAAGTGAAGGAGGAAGTAAGGACATCGAAAGTGGGGCCAGAAGCAGCTAGAATTCGGGTTAGACATTAAAGTGAGGAGAGTAATTGTAGATGTCAAACAAGAGAAACTTGATATTGAGAGAGGTGTGGCTAAAGAGCAAGTTCAGGGAATAGGATTAGGCAGGATTAGCAACCAAGAACAGGAGAGTCTAAAAATGAGGAAGAGGAATTGGGGTGGATGGCTTGGAAGAGCGATTGTAACTCATGGCAAAACCAAAAACTCAAAGCCATTTTAGCCTTAGGAGGGAACACAGTCTGATTGAAGGCAGCTGCCAGCGCTGAACAAGACTCCACACACTCCCGCTTTCCTTTAAAATCCTTGCCCAAGCAAGTCAGAAGAGCTGGCAGATCAGGTTGTTCCCCCGCACTGTCATGCTTGCATGTCAAACCTCTCAATGCCAAAGGACAGGATGGAGGCTCTAGTGGAAAAAAGGTAGGTCCCCTGAAGGGAATGTAGGTCCCTGGCTGCTCCCTCCCCACTCTGCTTCCCAACTGTATGAAGTGACCATGATTCCCTGCCACTACTTTTAACACGATGGGTTTCTTTCTTTCACCAACATTGGGGGTGCTCACTCAAACCTCTGAGGCTGGGAACCAAAATAAATCTTTGTCCCTGTTAAGCTGTTTATGCCTGAGAACATTAACACATTTGCGTGTAGTGACTTCCTGCTCACGTGCATGCTTGACTTTGCTTCCCTGTAAGTTCAAAAGCTATCAAATACAGTACTTAACCATATCTTTCCTTTGTTGCTCAGAATAATCCTGGACTCTCTTTAAAGAAATAAAGAACTCTGAAAACATGTAGTTTGACAATAGCCCATAGTTGTTTGAAAATTTGGCCCAAACACTACTGGCTTTACTAATTTTCACAATTTTTTGTGTGTGTGATGTTACAATATTTTGTTTCAGTTTTTTTTTATTTAAAAAGTTTCATGTTATTTAGCTTTTTGACTCTGTGCTTGTGCCTTCAACACTTTCACGACAATTTTCTGCTCCTCAATAAGGAAAACGCGCTTGATCCTGTCACGGACACACTTAGCACACATGAACCCCCCCATGAGCCCCCCCATAGGCCCTGCTGACATGTTCTTTTGTTTTAGACAATCTCATAAGGACTTTAGGTCTCATAGTACGAACCCCTCGAAGACGGCCTGGACACACTCCACATGCAGACTTGGGTGCTTTCCCGACCTTCTTAGTATAAAGGTAAACAATCCTATTACCAAGGGTCCGGGACAGCCTAGTTTTGTTAGAGGCTGTGTTGTAGGAAAGCCTACGGTATGTCAAGCGCTGGACCATTCTGAATGTCTCCAGGCACCATCCCCGGAAGAGGAAAAAAAAAATGTTTCAGTTTTTTATCTTTGTTCTTTTTCTGTTGACAAGTTTTGTTCTTTGACAATTCCATATGTATACATGATCCATTTTGATTACTCTCCCCAACCATTTCTCATCTCCCTCCTGCCCCTCAACAGACAGATCCCTTCCAGTTCTAGAAATGTCAAGGGGATGCACAAGGCTCATACATCCTCACGGCTGATCTCTAGGGCCCACTGGTTCCCAAGGACTAAGACCTTAAGAGCTTGAAAGGATGGATCCTGTTCCCAAGGACTAAGACCTTAAGAGCTTGAAAGGATGGATCCTTTTCAATTGATGGTCCCTGTCCACTCTAACAGTCTTCAGCCTTGATAGTCTCCCCCACCTCCCAAAGGAGAAATACACACTTTGAAGCACTTCTTCTTTTGTCAGACATATCAGCATCATACCTGCGGTAGAATCTTGCAATATAAATAGCAGAACATTTCAAATCAGCAGTCCATTTTACTTAAACTCCAATGTTAAAACAAAAGGAAGAGTCTGTGAAAGATTTTGAGGAAGGAAAGAGTGGTCAAGGTTTCATCAGAGAAGCCTAACGGGACGGAGGAGGGTGGGGGGAGAAAAAGAGAAAGAGACAGAGAAAGAAATAGCGAGACAGAGACAGACAGACAGAGAGAGTCAGACAGAGACAGACAGACAGACAGACACACACACACACACACACACACACACACACAGTGCAGTAAAGCCATCTTTTCCAACAGACTCATGCTTTCTTCTGTTTCGGATGAGTAAGGCGCGAGGAGGATGCGTGAGCACGAATCTGTTTTCTACAGGGCAAAGTGAAACTCGAGAACGCGCCGTGGACCTTCGGCCGGCCCGGCGGAGGCCGCCCAGCCCCGGGGAGGTGACGGGCTTTCCCAAGAGCCCGGGCAAGTTCCTTCTCCCGCCCTTGCTCTTTGGCTCTCCAGTCGCGTCCCTAGCCAAAGAGCAAGGACAAGCCGGATCAAAACAGGAAGCCAAGGCGGCGGGCCGAGCCGGGGCCGGGGGGCAGCGGGGCCCGGCCGGGGGGCCCGCAGGGGCATCTCTAGGGAGCCGTGCCTGCGTCACGTGGGGTCCGCCCCTGCCGCGGCCGGGGCGCGGCGCGCCCGGAGGTGTCGCCGGCCGCGGGCAGAGCAGGATTTCCGCGGTGGTGTCGCGACGCCCGGCGGAGGCGAGGCCAGGCACCGCGTCCCTGCGCGCGGGGGTCGAGGCGATGGCCGGCCGCGGGGTCCCCGGCGCGCTGACCGCGCACACGCTGCTCTTCGATCTGCCCCCCGCGCTACTGGGCGAGCTGTGCGCGGTGCTGGACAGCTGCGACGGCGCGCTGGGGTGGCGCGGCCTGGGTGAGTGCGGGTCCCGGGACCCTGGATCTTGGGGACTTGCCTCTTCCAGGGTTGGGGAGGGGGGGAAGAATCGGGGCGCTGCCTCTAGCCTCCCTTTCAAAGTCACTTGGAGTACAGCTGCAGTGTCAAGTAAGGAGAGGCTTAGGAAAGTCAGATAACTCAAAGACGCATCCTATGTCTGTAAATTATCACACACACACATATATGAGACATAAATCTGTGTGTGTTCATGTGCATATTCATATGTGAGTGATGTTTGTTGCAGAATCACACCACAATGTAATTTCCAAATTAAGGCAATTTTAGAGGGCTAGTGATGTGGCTCAGTAGAGCGCTCGCCTAAGCGTGAACCAAGACCTGGGTTCAATTCCCCGGCACTGTATAAAACAGATGTTATGGCACGTGCCTTTAATACCAGCAATCAGAAGGTAGAGAAAGGAGGATCAGAAGTTCAAGATCATCTTCTCCTCCACAGGGCGTCTGAGATCTTCCTAGGGTACTTGAGATCCTGTCTCAAAAACAAGCAAACAAGCGCACACATTTCAGAACTTTAAGATGTCTGTCCTTTGGTGTTTTCAATGCACCCTTGAGACTTCAAATCAGTTATATACATGGAAAATGCTGAAGTAAACTATTGTTTGCAATTAATATGACTTCCAATTTTCCTAAATGTGTCTGTGTGTGTGTGTGTGTTGCCAAATCTAGGATAATGAAACTTCATACCAATGATTTTTTTATTTTAACCTACAAAGTTGTCCTTGAAACTCCATTTTATGCATATATTGGAGCAATAGTTGAGCAGCTGCCTGTTGAAAATGTTGAGCATAATCACAAAAGATTCAGACAGAAGTCTTTGCTTTGCAAAGTACAGGTGTTCTAAGTTAGATTTGCTATTTCACACTGTCTTGTTTAATGTTAACTGAAAATAAACATGATTATTTTTAAACAGCTGTGTCTGAAATATGATTTTTTTTTCTTACCAAGAATAGCAGACCTATGAGAAGAAAATTTTCTTTGCAGTTGGTAAATAGTATGTTCACGGTTTCTGGACTGGTTATGTAATTGCATAACAATTGCTTGGGAAAGGAGTTAAGAATGTAGCTTAGCAGTAGATTACTTTCCTAGCATTGCAAGAGGCTGGGTTATCTCCCCAGCACCTCAAAGTAGTTATTGTGGCCCTTCAGTGAATGTCTCAGAAAAGGCTACTATATCTGACTTCTGGAAATCATGGATATTTCCAGTCTACATTTGATACATATATTTAGCTAAATGATAGCATGGGTGACTTTTGTGCCTATGGATTTCCTAGATTACTGCATTCGCAAAAGAAATGTATCTTTAGTCCAATGTGCAGTTAGTAAATGGAACTAGATAGTGCCACAAATGAATGAAGCAGTTTGATGGAGACCGTACAGAAATGGAAGAATATGTATCCCATTGAAAAGAAACAACCAGCTCTCAGTCCCTAGATTTGTTTGTGGAATTTTTTTTTTCATTTTCATCCCCCCATAGCATTAAAAGCCAGGTATAATATGCTTTATATGGGTGCCTGATAATCCTGTACAGTCGCTTGTGAGCAGGTATCACAATCATGAGCAGTGTTTCAACAGGAAAGAACATTCGGGGTACAATTTTTTATTTCCGCTCATACAAACTTAATAGGTACAGTCGCTTGTGAGCAGGTATCACAATCATGAGCAGTGTTTCAACAGGAAAGAACATTTGGGGTACAATTTTTTATTTCCGCTCATACAAACTTAATAGGTGGGGTACAAATTGTGAAGGAACTTACCCAAGTTCACACATCTACACAGTAAAGTCAAGACTTGAACTAGGGTAGTCCAGATCTAAGGCTTGTGCCCTTAACTTCAAGCCACTTCTCCCTTCTGCTGTTCCCTTCTCTCCAGCATCTCACAGACTCCCTAAAGGGTAACATTTCTGGCTTGCAAGAAATGATTCTGTGAGTGGTTCAAATTTTCTTGTGGGAATAAATGAAGACACCCCTCCACACATACACACACATATGAGAATAAGCAAAGGCAACTTACTTAGAAAAAAAGAATCCTCTGCCATTACATAGGTTTGGCAGACTTAAAAAGCAGGAAGTCTTTATACTGGACAAGGAGGATTTTATGGTTATGTCTGATGGCAGACTGTTGGTACCAGGAAGGTTCAGGTAGGCTAAATAGAAAGAAAGCATCCCATAAGGTTGTTTAAGAGTGCATATTTAACTTTCTCTAGTCAGAGTCATTAGAACCAAAAGAAAACTATCAGTAAATAGTTAGGTCCTCATTGTGTGGAGCTAATGACTGTAGGCTTTCTTGGACTCAGTGTCGCAGGTAGTCTTGGACTGGCTATTGGACACAGCAAATTAACTGAACATTATGGGCTAGAATTGTCTTTATATATAATGTGGCCATTATCCTTTTTTGCATATTGATTCATAGAGGAAGGACTTAAGACAGTCACTGCTCCTTGTTCCAGGTGTAGTCTGCAGGGGGTGATTGTGCCTATTGGTGGGCTGGACAACACAGTTGGAATTGAAGGCTCCTTCACTAATCCTTGGCTCCATCCCTGGGGAGGCTGGCCCAGTTCTGGTTGTCCAGGGCAACTGTCTGTCTTGAACATGAGTAGTTTCTTTACTGTCACAGTGAGAGGAGAAAAGGAGCAGATTAAGGAGGAAAACCTTGGCCTTTGAGGTATGTGGTGGGGGGGGTACTGACTGAACCAAGAGGTGCTTGGGGGCAGGAGGCATAGTCCAGGGACAGAGCAAATGCTTAGAATGAGACAGACCCTGGGTTTGATCCCCAGTCTCTCCTTTTATGCAGGTGAGAGACTGAAGGTACAGAGGCCCCAGATTTCAAAAGAAAAGAACCTTAACAGTGATAGGTAAAGGTGTCTCGAACTGACAGTGATTCTTGATGATGTGACTATCAGGCCATGTTGGCAAAGCAACATCAACACAGGCAGATCATGGGACAATGTCTATAAGACAGGCTGCTTTTTCACACAATGGAACATACAAATGCCCTGTCACACCCCCGGAATGACTGATTCATTGAGTATAATCCAGAGTCCAGCACATGAGTTTAACGTGCAGCCTTATTTGGGAACCACTCCTTAGGTCAAATTCTCTTTTATAGCACTTTCAGTGTAACAATTATTTTGCTACATGCTTTTATTACTTCTTTTATCTTTAAGTGTGGCCTTCCTGATCCAAATCACTTTTGTCAACTATTATAGTAAAAATAGTGTAATTTAAAGATATCTGCTTGTTGTTAATGATTGTTTACATTGAAGACATAATAATGGATTTACAGAACAAAATAATAAATGCTCTTTTTATCACATTACTATAGAATGATGTTTAAAGTAAGTTGTTTAGAGCAGCTCACACTGGAAAACTTCTCAGCTGGTAAGATGTACTGAGAAAGACCATTTTTATAGATTCTATACATTAAGCTATTCAATTTTCCTCCTTTTCAAAAAAGGAAATACAGGGCTGGAGAAATAGCTCAGGGGTTAAGATTCCCTGTAAGCAGAAGGTCCTAAGTTCAGATCCCAGTCCCACATAAAAACAGCAGGCGGAAATGGCAGGGCCTGCACTTCTGGCCTTGGTAGGTGGAGCCTGGGAAATCCCAGAGTGAAGCAAAAAGGAGGTAGAAGCAATCCAAGATGATTCCTGAAGTCACCCTTGGTCCTCCACAAAGATACACAGTGCCCTCTCTCTCTCTCTCTCTCTCTCTCTCTCACTCACTCACTAAATTTTTTAAAAAAGAAATGCAACTGTATAAATGAATATTAATTACCTAAAATAAAGTAAATGTGAAATCAGATTAAACATGCATTGGAATATTTATACTGCAAAGTCAAATTAACCATGCATTGGAATATTTAATAAAGAACTGAAATAATATGGTATGAAATAATGTAGTGATGATTCTAATAGCTGCCACCTTAGAGAACTGTTTCCTGTGTTGGGCATTACATAGACTATATCGTGTTCCTATTTTAAAGTCAAAACTCTTCCTATTTCCATTTTATTCTAGCCAAATGGATCTTTAAGGGATTTAAATAACTTGTCTCAAGTTATAGGCTACTAAATGACAGGCTATAATGAGACTTAAGAGTCCATGTTCTTTTCTTTCCCATACAGTGTCAAACTTTTGAATGCTTTTACTCTTTGGAATAGTTTTATGTTTACAGAAGAGTTTAAAACATGATATGAAGTTCTCATATGTATTCTACATATAAGCTATTCCTATGTAATCTGTACCCAGTGTCTCCTGTTGTTAACATCTTACATTAGTATAGTTACAACATGACACATGGATTAATGTTGTCTTCTTCTGTTCAATGAGTCAAATGATTCTAGGGAATAAGAGGTTTACTCGTGGCTACAGTTTCTGGCTATAATCCATCAGCACGGCAGGAGAGTTCATACTACATTGGAACTGAGGGAACTGGACATACTGTAACCACAGGAATAGCTGAGAGAGGGGCATACTTCCTAATTGTCTGTATGAAGAAATGCTGACCAAGCCAGAGTTTTCCCATCTCAATCAATGGCAACCCCACCCATCCTAATATTTGTCTTTTGTGACTTCTCCATTTCTTTCACACACCACACCCTGTCTGTCCACTTGATGCTGTCCACTCTCATTGGGATCTACCTAATAATGTAAGAAGCACTTCTTACCAGGACCACCACAACCAATGGCATCCAACCCACCACCAGAGTTCACCTGGTACGTGCCTCTTGTGTGAGAGTCCTGCTGTAGTCCTCCTTGCCCGCCTTGAGTCCCTTCTCAACACAGCAATCCGTGAGTTTGTTAAATAGATGAATACATGATTCTGTTACTTCATTCACAACCTTCTCTAGCAGCTTCTTGTCTCACCCAGAGTAAACACAGAAGTCCCGTCTCACTTTCATCCATCAACTCCAAACACATTCAACAACCTCCTTCGAACTTGCAAGGGTCACGTTTCTGCAGGTAATCTTGAGGTTCAACTCTTCCCCTGCTTTGAGTTTTTGCTTAATCATTACCTATCTCCAACTGATTCTACCCTGGGTGTTCTTTCGACACACACATGGTTACCCCCTTACATCCCCTTAAACCTGTTACACCCTTTTGTCCCCTGCTTCATCTTCATCTATGCCACATAATCATCTCTTATATCTTTCTTGTTTGATATTATCTAGACAAAAGCTTCCTACATTGGTTAATCTTGATTGTCAGTTTGACTAGATTGGGGAGCACTAGGGGATTAGTACAGCACTCCTGGGGGGGGAGTGTGTGCATGTGTTTGCATTAACTGAGTGGAGGGAGTTCACCCCAAATGTAAGCAAAACCACCACATAAGCTGGGAGTCTGGGTAGAATAAAAGGAGGAAATGGAGGCTGGAAAGATGGTATAGGGGTTAAGTCTTGGTCTTCCAAGAAAAAGGACCTGAGTTCAGATCCCCAAACCCCACATAAAAACGCCTGACAGAAACGATGGCGGCGGCCTTCCTCTAGCTCTGGAAGGTAGAGCTTGGGAAACCCCAGAGCAAAGCAAAAGAATGTAGAGCAATCCAGGATGATTCCCTAAGTCACCCTTGGAGCTTCACAGGCACACACAGTGCCCTCTGACACACACACACACACACACACACACACACACACACACACACACGCGCGCGTGCGCAGGAGGAAAACAGGTACGTCCCTCCTCTCTTCTCCTGGCAGCCATGAGCTGAGCCCCTTTAAGGCAGGTTTAGAGTAGCCATGCTGAGATGGTCTCTGAAGGTCTTGGAAAGCCATCACTCACTGTTGGGATTACCTTGAAGGAACACACCCTTGGCTAATTTCCCCTAACCCTTTGCGTATGAAAGGATATGAGATTAGTTCTTCTTTACAGAAACAGCCCCACTTCGAGGTGGGTTTAAGATCATCTGGGTTGTGCCCAAGATCAACCAGGTTGAACCCTAATGTGAGCTAACCAATGACGAAAAGACATGTTCTTTTTCTCTACCTCTACTCTTGCCTAAATGTATAAATATACCTGACCTTGGCAGCTATCTTTGGTACCTGCCCCTCACACATTCCACTTGTGGAGTCCCTGAGTTCTGTTCTTTCTCTCCTCTAATAAACCCTACCTTAATCCTCTACCTGTGTTCTGGTTTCAATCTTTGACTCTGAACACAAGACCCCTGTAACAAACGAAGAGATAGAGATAGTCACCCCGCAACACCTTAGCTCCAGTCCACCTGCCCAGCCATAGTGGGCTGAAATCTCTGGAATTGTGAAGAAAATAAATTTTCCTTCCTTAAGTTGTCTTGCTTAGGTAGTTTTGTCATAGCAACATAAAAAGTCTAACATACTTCATGAGGCAGAGTTGTTTGTGGCCCTCCTTCCCCTGGTTTGCTTTAACTGACTTCCCTGACACCCAAAATTGTATCTGGCATAGAGAAGCAGATATCCATGTTTTGAATCAAATGATGAATAACAATATGGGACCTGAGCCAAGAAATGCCATTTTATATATGTTCCCATTTTGCACTTATTCACTTGTCCGTGCCAAGAAACGCCAGATAGACTGTCTGACCCAATCGACTGTGTATGTGACTCTAGCCATAGACAGTCGGCTCCAAATTAGAGAATACTCTACACTTTGGAGCCGCCTCTAGCTGAGAAGACAGCCTTGAATAATAATGTATAAAGAATATAAACCAAGCAGGTGGAACTGTCCAATCAGAAGCCAATCGCTAACTGCTCAAGGAATTCCAAGGGCCATGAGTAATGTGAGGGGTACTAGAAACTGCTTCTCTATTTATGGGGTACTTAAAACTGCTGGGGGTCGGAGCTGACCAATTCCCACATGCCTTTGCCTCAGTTTACCCAATCATGTATCTGCTAGGTTAGAAACCCCCTCCTCCTATAGAAATAACCTATAAAGGTCCCTGTAAAACAAAGACCGGGGATCTCGTTCTAGATCTGCTGCGTCAGTGACAGTGAGAGCCCGGGTTCAAGCTTGAATAAAAAGGCCCTCGTGATTGCATCGGTGTCGGCTTCATGTCTCTTGGGATTCAGAAATCTGGGCACAACACAAACATTTTAAAAACATATAAACCTTTTTAGCCAGACTCTTTGGCAAGCACTGCACTAGATATTGAGAGAGAGAATAATTTTTTGTTAGGTAATTTAGAAGTGGATTCTTAGCTAGAATAGTTCTTTGCCAGGAAGGTCTTTTGAAGGTTCTTTGCACAAGTTGGTGCTGATCCCCACTGAGATAAGTTCTCTCCACTATGAGGAGGCCAGTGTGAACAGACCAATCAGATGTAGGGGAACAAATGCCCCTCTCCATTTTACAAAAGCTAGAGATCACCGATAAGGAAAAGCCCCTATTCCCAGGCTTGCCAAAGTTTAACAATACCTCTGTCCCTGCCAGCCATCTTTGGCACCCTTTCCCCTCACGGTTATCATGTTGGTGAGTTCCGCTCTTTCTCTCCTCTAATAAACTCTGCCTTAATCCTCTACATTTGTTCTGGTCTCAATTTTCCAACTCCTGAACACAAGAAACTGGGAAACTCTGCAACAATGTGACATCATAGCCCCTGCTCGTAAGGATTTTCCAGTCTAACATTGCAAGCAGACCACATAAATATTGTAAAGAAGCCCAGCAAAGGGGTCTAGAGAGAAGGCTAAGGGGTTAAGATTCTGCCTTTGAAACAGAAGGTCCTGCGTTCCAATCCTAAGTCCCACGTAAAAAAACACCAGTAGCCTATACTTCTGGCTCTGGTGGGCAGAGCCTGGGGAAATCTCAGAGCAAAGCAAAGAGGTAAGAAACAATCCAGGATGATTCCCTAAGTCACCCTTGCCCCCCCCCACTTCACACACACACACACACACACACACACACACACACTAAATAAATAAATAAATAAAGTATTTTATTTTAAAAAAAGATACCCAGCAAGGGAAATACGGAAAAACAGGACTGCTCAGCACCAGGATGTGAAATTGCACAGCTTCTAAGTTGTTTACTAAAGTGCTGGGGTTGAGGGAGCACCTGGCCTCATGTCGTCACCCAGGGGAGCTAGCTTCAGGTATGTACCTGGGTCTAGGATTGAGAGAGGAGGTTTCCGATGCCATGTCCAGTTATCTTCTGCTCACTTTGAAGGAATGGGAATCCTGCTCAGTTATGGGATTAAGAGTACAGAAGTGATTGAGTGTAGATAGGCATTAGTTCATAAACAATGTGTACACTACTGGGTATTAATGCTTGTCGACTGTTATGAGATCTAGAGCTAATGCATTTTTGAGGTTTATTTATTTATTTTTACTCTTTTGGAATTAAAATTTTACTTATTTAAAGATTTTGTTTTGTTTTTATAAGGCAACCTTTTTTTGTTGTTGTTTGTTTGGGTTTCTTTTGGTGCACTTTGTAGAGGAACAGACCGATGGCACCTTTCCTTTCTCTGTTATGTTACCTGAAAACAAACAGCCAGGAGGATCCTGTCTTCATTTCCTAAGGGTTCTGGCTTGTGGTTTTATGCAAATACGGAGATTGCAAAAAGGGGTGTGTTGCACTAGTCTAAAAAAACCCCTCCAGAGATATTTGCATATGGAGACGTGATTTCTGCAGCTGAATTCCCCAGTGGTTAGCACTACCTAGACCATCCTGCCCTCTCCAAACAGCCTGCAAAGACCTTGAATGTCTAGCAATACTGATGAAGCAATTATTATCCTCGCTTTGTTGATTTATGCTATTCCCAAGTACTTTTCGATAAAAGATTTGCTTTCTAGAAAATGGTTTTCAGTAATGCTTAATGACAGTGTTTTTTCCATTATTTATCATTTTGGTCTACAATACTCTTAACATTAGAAACACAGCCTTCTCTTTGATTTGTGAATAAGTAAAATCCTATCTTCTGAAGAGAAAAAGTAAGGCTTGGAGAAAACCATGAATAATAAACCCAGCAAGAATTTGCATTCAAGCTGCATCAAATTGCTGTTACAGTTTTATACAATTGGATCTAAGTAAATTATGTATTTGACTACTGCTGATAATTACTCTTTAGTGGTGTTTTTATTTAGAAAGCATCATAAGTAGGGAAAAAAATCTATTAAGTTTACACTGTGAATCACAAGTGTAAAGAGAAAGCATATTTCCCATCTAGTCCTGGAAGCAATCCATGAAGGAAGGCAGTTATCTATTTAAACTGAGTCCTGGTCAGTTTCTCACCAAGAATTTCTATTAGAAACTTACTAGAAAAAGCCTCATGGTCTAATCCTAGCTTTCCTTGGATTTGAATGCAAACATTCCTTTGCCTAAGTCAGTGTTAGGAAGCTAAAATCCTTGTTTCATTTGGCATCTGCTTATGTCTTCTCCAGCTGAATCTCCCAACTATTCTTCATGGAGGGCCGCTTTCAGTTGCAATCCCTCGGGGCAAGTCACAAGATGAGGGAGCTTGGGGTCATGGTCTGGGAAATTTAGAAAGAGAGAGAGAGAGAGAGAGAGAGAGAGAACAAGGAATGGAATGTAGGAAAGCTGAAGTCCCTGCGATTGGAAGGTCAACTAATTTCCCTAATAGTTTTAAGTTGTTCTTTTCCTGTTGTAGGGACTGTGTGAGGGATAGAATGATATTTAGATCTTTTCGAGGGTAGATGTGATATGTGAAACTCTGGTGATGACTGCTCACCAAGAGATCTTCTACAAAAAGTAAAGTTGGAATTGGGGATTTAGCTTGCCTAGGAAGACCAGTGCCTTGGGTTCAGTCCCCAGTGCTGGGGAGAGAGAGAAAGAGAGAGAGAGAGAGGAGGAAAGGACGGAGGGAGGGAAAGAAAAGTGAAACTGACAAAACAAAACTCACAAAGGCAAACAGTGAAGCTGCCAACTTTGCATCACTTTTCAGAAAAAGGCTGGTCCCATTGCTCTCAGAGTGAAGTCATTAGTTCTTGAGCATTCAAGGTTCTCCTGTCATTCTTGTCCGTATTGCTAGGCTTGTGCCACATACGAAGAGCAACTTCGTAGGGCTTGTTATCTTTAACTCAGTCTTAGTATTCTGTCCTCCCCTTTATTCCCTTCTTCTTTATTTGTGAAACAATCCCTCCTACACACACACACACACACACACACACACACACACACACACACACACACACACGCATGCACTTTGACCTTCTCCCTCAGCCTAAATAAACAGGACTCCATCCCACACCTGCCTCATGCAAGCTGGTGGAAGTCCGTCACCCTCCTGTCCCTGACTGTGGCTATCCACACAAGAATCTTTGCAATCTCCCCAGCAAGAAGTCCATGCATGTGTCTCATACCAAAGATTCAAAGTGTAGAGGAAACAACTCGATTCCCTTATAAAAATTGTGCACATGTTCTGTAAATATTACTATTACTGATCTGTGTGATGCATTATGCCTAACACTCTGCAAAACAATTTTCTAATAGGAAAAGAAACTTAAATTTCCCCTTTCTGAGATGTTTAGTGTTCTAACATTGGAATGCTGATTGTGAGAGTGGGAAGCCTTCTGAAGACAGCCCGTGGTGGTTGTTTGCTTCAGTTTTGTTTTGTTTGCAGAGCTGGGGATTTGCACCTTGAGAAGGTTTATACAGACCCTCTACCATTGAGCTGCAACCTCAACCTCTATAGATTGGGGGTGGGAAGGATTTTAAAACCCGTGTTCATTACAATTAGCAAGCCAAGGAAGAGCAATCAAATCTAGTATTTCTTTTAGGTGGGCAGCTTGCGAAGTCATTTACTAAGAGCCTTTTGTTCAGAGGCTGTAGTAAATTGCCTAGAGTTGTCTTGTAAGTCAAGGTAGAGATACCACTAAACTTCCACCAGGTGCCCGCAGCCACACAGTTTTGACTATTGACTTCTTCCTGGAAGGAAGGGCAGGGTTCAGAGCAATTGATTTACCCTGTTTTGCAATGGAAACACCTCCAAGATAGCATACCCTGGCCAATACCTCTTTAATAATTGATCTCCCTTTATCAATACTCGCTGCTTTAAATTTGACTCAAGGTCCAGAAACCTCCCCTGCGGGAGCTTTCCCTGGTATCCCCATTTTTGTTTAGAGACCTGTCTCCATATTCTACTGTACTTGGTGCCTGCAATTGCTGTAACAGTGTGTGCACTGAAGACACCAAGCAAAAGTAAGAAGGATGGTGATTTGCAATGTACCCTTAAGAGATTCAAGAGATAACTAAGTAAAGTGTTTATGAAAAATAAACTTCACCTCAAAAGTCACATAATATGCTTAAGAAAGAAATAATCACCTATCAGACCCAAAAATCTATAGATGCCCAAGTTCCTACTGTAAGATGGTATTGTGTTTGCATATAACTTACATACGCAAAATCTTCCATATATTTTAAGCTATTTTTAGGTCATCAATAATACATGAATCACTGTGAATGATAAGTAAGTAGTTGCACAATATTATTTAGGTAATAATGAAAGAAAAATTTTGTGTGCATTCAATATTGATTTCTTTTTGGTAGTACCAGGGGTCGAATCCAGACATAGGAGACAAATGTTTTACCACTGAGCTACATCCCCAGTACCTGACACCATTAAAAGTATTTCAGATGTTTACTCAGTTAAGGTTGTAGAACCCACAGATAGGAAAGGCTGCCTATATATTCAAATAGCATTAGTGCTTCTCATTAATATTTTTGCTTTAAAGATCTCTTTTATTTGTAATGGCAAATCATTTAAAACATGTATTTGATGATTTGCTAATTCTAGCCTCTCATTAAACAATATTTCTTTTTTTTGCATATGTATGTGTGTGTGTGTGTGTGTGTGTGTGTAAGAGGGCAGTATGTGTGCTTGTGGAGGCTCAAAGGTGACTTTGGAAGTCACCCTGGATTGCTCTACCCCCTTATGGGATTTCTCAGGCTTCACCTTCCAGAATTGGAAGTGCAGGTTTTTGCATGAGACCCGGGATCTTTCTCAGTTCCTTGTGCTTTCCAGGCAAAGGTTTAATCCTTGAGCAGTTTCTACAATATTGTGAAACACTATTTCTTAAAAGAGATAAGGATAAATCTTTCTTGTCATAACTTAAAGAGGAAAGGCAAAAACATCTGAACTCAATTATGCAAAAATTCTGCTTTATTTATTTTTTCCTCACAGCCCAAACATTCCTACAAATCAAATACCTCCCTATCCTGTTTTCCTTGGTGTGCGATTACAAAAGCCTCCCCTCCCTTTTCTACTGTTCTGGGAACGTGGTCGCCTAAGTAACAGAAAACTCATGCAGCTTTGTGTGTATTCGTCAGGGCAGACTAAGTTGTGCTGAAATGGCAAGCACTGCTAAAGCCACAATGGTTTGACATGTTTTCTACTGGGAGCCCAACGCAGCTCCACCCCATGTGGTAACCCAGCTGCTCCAACTGTGAGGTACCCCCATGCCAGCATGTGCTTATATCAATGCCATGATAGCCTAAAGAGCCTGGTAGAGCATGGCCTGTCTGGAAAAGACATAAAGGCATTTCTAATTCTGCAAGATGACAAATTTGAAGTTCCTACAGTAGGGTAGAGAATTAGAACTAATGGTAAGCATTGGTAACGTCTACCAAGTCAGTTTTTGACTTAAAGAATGGAAAGGTTGTAGGGGAGGGTCATAGTACTTTCATATTGTGATCTCTTTCAACTTTTTTGTTTTAGTGAGAATCTTAATAAGAACATGAAGTTGAGATTAAGTTGAACATCCCAGCAAAGTCTAATAGAATTGAACGTGTGGGGGCAGAGGGTACCATTTCAAAGCAGAAAATCCCTGCCTTTTTGACGTCATGATTTCAAACATGCTAGATAATATAGCAACTCCCTAAGATTTCAACAAACTTCAATTGGCTTGAAACCAATTGCAAACAGAAGGAAACTCTATGACCCTTATGACTGTTCTGGATGTGAGTGCCTATTAGTCTTTTCAAAGAAGAGTAAGCAAGTTTGAAAAAATATGCAGAGATTATGGCTTTTTGGACTTTGAAAGATATTGGTGGACAATGATATATCTTGGTCCCTACCGAAAGGTTGATTCCATACATGTGTGTTGCAGAAGGAAAGGGTGCTGAGTTCCTATACATGGTTGTAGAAGTGTACCAGGGTCTTCATGACGACTTTCAGACAGCAGGTGGATTTTATCCAATGACCTGTATTTAGGACTCTGAGTGTTTTAGTTTTCATGGAAGGTAAAGATCTGAAGGGGTGCCAAAATCATCTTTCATAGCCCAACAACACACGGCTAGTGTTAGAACTCAAGATGACTAGCTAACCTGATAATTACCACAAAACAAAACAGCTGTCTTTTTTGCCACTTGCCTTCTTTCTCCCTCTTTTGCTTTATGGTGCACTTTAAAATTTGGGGTATGCGCAGGAAGTGGGAACATAAAACCTCTGTTACTTTCAGTACCCCTTTACAGTATTTCTTTAAGATCCTAAGCAAATCATTTGTACTGTTGGTTAACTATGAAAAGCTCAGTAGCGCTGTAGTGAAACATTTCCCCGATCCTATCCAGCTATTAGACTTCAGTTTCTCAAGAATGTTCAGCAGCAAGATTTGCACAATAAATACTTAAAACACCATTGCATAGGAACATCAGAACAAGTCAGTAATAACCACAAAGAAGAGGCTAGAAGAGTCAACCTAAGTGACTGGAAAAAAAATCTTACTGGATTCTCTTGGATCGAGGACAGAATTATCATACTTTACTAAAGTATTTCTTACCAGAGTGGGTCAACAATTCTGAAAATAGTAACTGCTAATAATAGAATTAAACCAATAGAAACATTGGTAAGAACAAGAGTGAACTTTCTTAGTGTTCAAGATAAGGTTGCAAATGAAGAACAGCATGTAATCCTATGGTATTCTATAGTATTGCATTTGAACTAGAGGTCTCAGAATAAACTCTTGGTTCATAATATACATAGTTATAGGTCAAGAAATATAAACATGTCTGTTTAGGAACTTCTCAGCAATGAAACTCTGGTCATATCTAGAGCTGGGATCTTAGCTTTGAAACACCTTTTCTGATGGTTAAAATAGCATAAACAAAATAACTATGCATCTTCAGGGAAAGTAATTGTCATAGTTAGATACTGGTGTCAACTTAACAACTGAAGGTTCTGAGCTCTGGGCAGAGTTGTGAGAAATTTGTAGTTGAGTGAAATCATAAGCAAGCCTTCAGGAGACTGTCTAATTGATGGGGAAGGTCCAGCCTACGGTGGATGGGACTAGTCCCTGGGCAAGTGAACAAGATGGAGGAAACTGGTTGAGGAAGTTGACATCCTGTATATTTGGCCAGATATGCTAGTCGGGCAAATAAGGATTGTCCCTCTCAGCAGTCCTGCAGATTTGGTGTGGCCAGTTCCCTTGGCCCTTGGTGTTGGTATGGGCTGTCCTGCCTAGTTGGACAAGGAATTGTAACTGGGCGATTGTAAGACAGAATAAAACCCCTTATTCCCTAAAGCTCTTTAGTCCTGAATTTACTGGCAACACCACAGGCTAGCTGCTACAGTCATTAATTCCCGTGCTGGGGAAGGGGAGGCACACACTGGGTCTTGGAACACAGTGCAAAGCCGATAATTAGGAAGCACTAAAAAATAGGTCTTATCAGAAGACCAGGGCCTATCTTGATAAGAGTGTTTGGTTAACTAGCCATTCAAATGACATAAAATATATAGTGACAAAAATAAAGTATTTACATAAAGGCAACTGTTTTTTCATTCCTTTTACTGCATTTCTATAGCGGAGCGACTTTCGAACAGTTGGCTGGATGTTCGTCATATTGAGAAATATGTAGACCAAGGTAGAAGTGGAACAAGAGAACTGCTGTGGTCCTGGGCGCAGAAGAACAAGACCATCGGTGACCTCTTACAGGTTCTCCAGGAGATGGGGCACCAGCGAGCTATCCATTTAATTGTGAACTATGGTAAACTGTATTGTCATTCGTAAACAGATAAGCTGCCTTTATCTGGTTGTGTGATCCATCAGTAGTAGTCCTTCACTTGTTGCTCTTATTTTACAGAAGCCTTTCAGCTTCACATTCATGGGGGGGAACACAGACATGCAGAGAGAGAGAGAGAGAGAGAGAGAGAGAGAGAAGAGAAAGGAAGAGAGAAGACAGAGTTTCTTCCCTTGCTGCCCAACTTACATAATGTATTATTTTTCTACCACTTTATATTTTTTTCTTAATTTTATTTGCAAACTACAGATCTTTTATTACATGCATTTTGAAACTTATTTTTATTCTTTGGCACTTCATACATAAGAACAATGAATTTGTATCATTTTCACCCCTTACTACCCAATCCCACCTCTAGCTCCTGTCCCACTTTATGCCTTCTCAGTCCAATAAGCCACCTTGCTGTCATGCCTTTTTGCATGTATGACCCCTAGACTTCATCTGGATGCCTGTGCCAGCAGGTGACTGAGTATTTGTTAGTGAGTAAATCACTGAGTAAAGAAGCTCCCTTCTCCAGTCTGGTGATAACCTTTAACAGTCTCTCGGGGACTACTGTAGTGTCTCTTGAGATTTAATCTCTTCCACGGTGAAATGATAGGCCAACTATTGTGTAGGTCTTGCGGAAACGGAACATCCACTTCAATGAATTCTTGGATGCAAAAGCTTTATTGTGACTAGATGATACTATCTGGGAGTCCCACTCCCCACCATTACATTCTTACCACTCCTTTTACACAAGGGTCTCTGAGCCTTGAGATGGGGAGTGATTTTGGTGCCCTATTTAGAACTGAGCTTTCACAGTCACGTTGGCCAGTGTGGTTCTCAAATACAGATTCTTTTCCCCTAACATCTCATTTTCATAGCTAACAGAATTTTTTGGTCCAAAATTCATAATCAGAATAATGACTTTAATAAAATAGACATAATGCTACTTTTTATTCTATTATATTAGTACAAGTTATTGACATCACTGGATCTTAAAGTGATAGGTAGTAGTGATTAAGTCTTCTAGTGTAGCGATAGCTTCAGAATAAAGACAGGCTTTTCCTCTTGTCGGTGCCGTTGCTGAACCCTTTAATTTTGCCTTACTTGTCCCTCACTTGCTCCCATTGGTTTGATCTGTTTCTGATACTGTCCTGCTTTGCATTCAGAGATAAGTGATAAGCCAGGTAGCTTTTCCCTTTTCTTTGCCAGTCCTCTCTTACCATCATCTCTCTTATTTCTTCTGCTTGATTTTACTCATTGCAGCAGTAATGACCTTAAGTGTTCTTTGAACTTTACAGACCTAGGATTTTTAAAAATATTTTATTTATTTATTCATTTAATGTGTGTTTATCAGAGGGCACTGTGTGTCCCTGTGGAGGTCCAAGGGGCGTGTCTGGAATCATCCTGAATTACTTCTACCCTTTTTGTTTCCCCTTGGGATTCCCTAGGTCCACCCGCCAAGGCCAAAAGTGCAGGCCACCATGGTTTCTGCCTGGTGTTTTTACGTGGGACCTGGGATCTGAACTCAGGACCTTCTGCTTGTGAGGCAGAGTCTTAACCCTTGAGCCATCTCTTCAGCCCCAGACCTGTGACTTTTAAGGTTGGAAATTTTCCAACCAACACTACTGTTCTGTGGCACCTTTCATCCAGACATATTTTCAATTTTGTGCATTTTTTTACCCTGTTCTTCAGTCATAGATTAAGTATGTATGAGTCTCTCCCTGACCACCCAAAGAAGATTGATACACAAAAAAGAACTCCCTGGAGTTTTGAACCAGAAAACTGAAGCTTCAGGACGACTCTTATTTAGTAGATTTTGTTATTCTTGGCCCACTATTTCCAATAGGCTTGCATCAAGGCAATCCCTTTTACCTTTCATGTGCAATTTCTTCACTTGGATGGCAGAATGCTCTACGCCAAAGCTGAGTAAGTTTGAAACTGCAAGTCCCTGGGCTGGGAAGATGGCGCAGGGGTTAAAACCGTTGCCTCACAGAGGGGCCCGTTTTGATCCACAGCCAGTGTTAAAAAACACCAAATGAAATGGTGGCAGCCTGTAATTCCGGGCCTAGAAGGCGAAGCCTGGGAGACCCCAGAAGAAAGCAATAAGGAGGTAGAGCAATCCAGGATGATTTCTGGTGTCACTCTTCAGTCTCCATAGGCACACACTCAAGTGCCTTCTTATACACAACACACACACACACACACACACACACACACACACACACACACACACAGAAAGCATTGACATGGCTTCTTGGGGTTCTCAGTATAACCTGCACCACTTTAATGAGGATGTGTTATATTTTAGTGTTCCAGAATACATTTCAACGCATGTAGCTGAGAATGACTTAGGTTGTAAATAGAGAAAACTCCACATTTTTTGTTGACTCCTGGTCTGTGGAATGTGTCAGGTTGATTTCAGCTTTTAGAATGTGAGATTAGCAGATCAACAGGTCAGCAGATCTCCAGTGTAGGGGCCAGGTAAAGCTGAGAGGAAGAGGATAGCATCTTGCTCTGCGACCTTTACTATGGAAAATTGGAAGGCTTAATTGTTGTTTTTTTTTTAATTAATTAATTAATTATTTATTTCCGCTCATACAAACTTAATAGGTACACCGGACTGGAAGGCTTAGTTGTAATCGATGGATACTTGAATTAAATTGCAATCTTGAAAAAGCTAATTGCATGTGTTAATAAAAGTGCAATGCGGTTATTTGTTGGAAACCTGTAGTCCTGGGGTGGCCACTCACTGGGGTGTTCACACTCTTACTGAAAGGTCATAAAAGGATTAAGTCTTTTTGTGGGGCTGTCATGAACAGATTTATCAGTTACCTAGAAAATCCATATTTGCCTACTTTTCTGTAACTTTTGTTCCTTTGGGGACTATTTTGATTTTTTTAATTTTTAAAATTATTTTCTTTTTTTAAATTTTTTAACTTACGCTTTATTCATTAATTTAGTGTGTGTGTGTGCGTGTGTGTGTGTGTGTGTCAGAAGGCACTGTATGTCCCTGTGGAGGACCAAGGGTGACTTCAGGAACCATCCTGGATTGCTTCTATCTCTTTTGGCTTCACTCTGGGATTCCCCAGACTCTGCCCACCAGAGTTGGAAGTTCAGGCCACTACCATTTCAACTTGGTGATTTTTTTTACCCAGGACCTGGGATCTGAACTCGGGACCTTGTGCTCAAGAAGCAGAGGCTTAACCCCTGAGCTGTCTCTCCAGCCCATAATATTTTTATTCTACTTTTCATATTCTATTTCACATTCTATTTCATATTCAAACCTCGAGTTTATTTGATTTGAATTGTTTCCTGAGTCTTGCTGAGAAAGATACTCTATTTCCTTAGGAACTATTCCTGCAAATTCAGGTTTCTACCACTAGGTGGTTTCATTACCTCCATAAAACATTTCCTTGGATTATAGAACGTTAGAAATTTTGTTTACTATCATTTATTTATGGTATGTATGATTCTTACATGCTCCATTTTGTATTATATACTGAGAACCAGCGTTTTTCCTAGTTTTATTTTGTGTGTGTGTATGTGTGTGTGTGTGTGTTCGTGCATGTTTGTATGCATGCATGTGTATGTTCAGAGCCAGAAGTCAACTTTGGGTGTTATTCCTCAGAAATGATCCACTTCATTTTTTGTTTTTTGGGTTTTTTTTTTCAAAACAAGGTTTCTCATTGACCTGAAACTTGGCAATTAGGCCAGGTGGCTGGTCAAGTAGTCTCAGAGATTTCTGTCTCCCCAACGCTGGGGTTAGAAGGACATTCCCCATACCCATCTTTGTATGTGTGTGTGTAAGGGGGGGGTTACGTGTGAGTAGCTGTGTATAAAAGAGGGTACTTTGAGCACCTACCTGAGTGGAGGCCCAAAGGTGACATCAGGAATCCCCTTATATAGCTTTACCTCCTTATTGCTTCACTCTGGGAATTTCCTAGACACTTCCTTTCAGGGCCAGAAGTGCAGGTTGCCACTTCTGCCTGGCATCTTTACATGGGATCTGGGATCTGAACTTAGGTTCTGCTTTGTAGACAAAGGTAAGTCATCTCACCAATTACTCCCCCCTTCACGCCCCCCCACCTCCTTTTAAAATGTAGACCTGAGGATTGAGATCCTTATATTTGCACAACAAGCACTTTGCAATTGAGCTATCTCCACAGTTGAGTTTTTTCCTAGTTTTGAAACAAAAAGTCTGCTTTTTATTGGCTTCTTTGATGAGCTATTTTGAATCTTTTATGACAATATTTTTATTTTTATTTTATGACAATTTTTTTTTGCTAATATTAAAAGGAGGATGTATTTTGGTGCCTTTATAGTTCTCAAACTTGAAATGTTCTATGTGACATACCTAATTCAATGTGTATATTATTTCCTTGTCTGGTCTATTACTCTGGCTGGAATCTTTAGTATAGTAAAGTATAGATTTGGCAAGGCCAGTCATTCCTATTTTGTTCCTGACTTTAAGGAAAAGCACTCTTTTACCATTAAGCATGATGCTAACTATGGGTTTATCACACATGCCTTGTATCAAATGGAGGAAATTCCCTGAATCTCTTTTGTTGTTTGCTTATTTTATCATGTTAGTTGAAGCTTTGCCCAATGATTTTTCATAATCTTTTGAGATGAACATGTGGGTTTTTCTCTTTAATCTATGAATGTAGTATGTATGCTACCTACATTAATTGATTTTCAGGTTTAAACAAATCTGGATTCTTTGCATAAATTCTACTTAGTTGTAGTATGTAGTACTTTCTGCATGCTTCTAGATTTGGCCCACTAATATTTTACTGAAGATTTTTACGTCTATATTCACAAGGGATAATGGTCTAACTTTTCTTTGTCTTTGCCTGACATTGGTATAAAAATAATATTGGCCTCCTTGAATGATCTGGGAGTTTTTATGTTATCTTCTGTATTTGAAAAATCTGTATAGGATTTGTGTTAAACTTTAAATGTTTTGGAGAATTAAAGTATTAAGTCATTTAAATCTGGTTTCTCTGTGGAAAGTTATTAAATAGCAATGCATTTTTTAAAAATTTTACTTATTGCATTCCTATTTAGGTTATTTTTTCTTGAATTAATTTCATTAATTTGTGTTTTCTAGTAATGTCTCCACTATCATCTAAATTGTCTAATTTCTTGGCATCATTGTGTTTCCTTTGAATATTTGTTATTTCAGTAAAACCAGTAGCGATGTCTCTTCTTTTATTGTCTTAAAAAATTTTAGCGTGTGTGTGTGTGTGTGTGTGTGTGTGTGTGTGTGTGTGCGTGCGCGCGTGTGTGTGTCTATCAGAGGGCACTCATTGTGTATTCCTGTGGAGGACTAAGGGTGATTTTGGGAATCATCCTAGATTGCTTCTACTTCCTTCCTGCTTCACTCTGGGATTTCCCAAGCTCACCAGGGCCTGAAGTGTAAGCCACAGCTGTTTCCACCTGGCATTTTTACATGAGACCTGGGATTTGAACTCAGGACTTTCTGCTTTTGAGGCAGAATCTTAATCCCTGAGCTCTCTCTTCAACCCTCTTCTTTTGTTCTTGATTTTAGTAATTTAAGCCTGTCTTGCACCCTCCCTCCTTCCCTCCTTTCCTCCCTCCTTTCCTCCCTCCCTCCTTCCTGCCTTCCTTCCTGCCTTCCTTCCCTCCTTCCTTCCCTCCTTCCTTCTCTCCTTCCTTTGTTATTCTATCCATGTGAATTATTGTCAATTTTGATCGTCTTTCCAAAGCACCACTTATGGTTTCAATGATTTTTCTCCTTTGTTTTAATTTCTACTTGATTTCTGCTCTGATCTCCTTATTCCCTGCCTTCTACTTGCTTCAGTCTAACTTGCCATTTATTTTCTAATTTGTTAAGGTAAATATGTAAGTCACCAAGCTAAGAATTTTCACTTTTTTAAGGTAAGAATTTGCAGCTACACACTTTCCTCTGAGCACTGTTTATGTCGTGTCCTTTAGGTTTTGGATGTTTTCCATTTTCATTCATCTTCAAGCATTTTCTAATTTGCTTTGTGATATATTCTTTGATCCACTGGTTATGAGTTTGCTTTTAATTTCCACATGCCTATAAGCTTCTCAAATTTCTTCTATAACTACTTTAATCTGAGTATTCAGAAAATATAGTTTGTATAATTCAAACCTTCCAAATATATTGAGGTTCATTTATTCTCCAACATAAATCTCTTTTGGAGAATAATCAATATCCTCTGGAGAAGTATATGTGAATTTTATTTTTTTTAAGGGAAAGTTCTATAGATGTCTTGTTTGTTAGGTTCCACTATAATGTTGTTCAATGTGAGTTTTTTAAATTAATTATTTTTATTGATAGTTTTCTAAGCAGAATAATATAAGAAATATTTGACCCTAAGAAAAACTAGAAGGAAAAATAATTTCTTTCATTTTATACATACACATACACACAGATAGCATACAAACTCATAGCACATACATATAATATATGCATATATGCGACACAATCATCAGTACACAGGCACAAAAGAGTATAAAAATAACCAAGGAAGTTACAATCATATAACTGTAAAGTTAAAATATATATCTTTCAAGTCTGTTTTATATCTTAACATTTATAATAATATATAGTAATTTAAAATAACTATTCATGTTGCAAGTACATAAAAGTGTATTTAAATACTTCATCATTGAAATACACTTCACATGTGTATGACGATTCTATTTGAATGAACCTGAATTGCATACTAGTGAGCTATTTATTTTTTAATATCTTATTTTGAGAATGAGAGTCAGTAAGGAGGAGGGAGAAAGTGGAGCAAGGAGAGAGAGAGATTGAGAACATGTGTTGCAAAGTGCTTATGGAGGTCAGCAGACAACTTTTGGAAGTTGATTCTCTCCTTCCACCATGTGAACTCTGGGGCTCAAACTTAGGCCACTAGGTTTGTGTGTAGATGCCTTTACCAGCTGAACCATCTCACTGTCTTGTTCGGGTCCATGAACCCGCGAGAACGAGTGGGAGTGGTAGGAATGACGATTAGACTGGGTCAGAGGGAGCAAGGATGTCCTTTATCCAAATCATCCAAACCAACTTTATTTGCAGCAAGCATAAGTATTTATACCAGGGAAAAACCAGGGAACAGCATAGCTAAATTCTTTACAGGATTATGTTAAACAAACACATTGTAAAACTTATCTAGGTTAGCAAGAAAAAGCCCACGTGACACCTAGTTGCTCTATGGGGTCAGACATCACGTCTCCAGGCAGAGTTACCTGGTTACTTTATGGGGACAAACATGGTGTCTTATGTTACATAATCTTGTGATCCATTACTTCGGTGGTCTCAAGATGCACAGGGAAGGAACTGCAGAAAGAATACCTAAGTTCCACAAACTCATCCCAAGCAGAACAAAGACAAATCTGGTAGAAAAAAAATCAGGAGGCTCCTCATCTCTCATTAATGGAAGAGGTCTCTGCCTGCAACTGTCTGTCTCAGACATGTGCCAACGCATCTGACGCAAAGGAGCAGGCTTAGGCCCTGGTACCCCCACACTGTCCCTGAGATATTTATTTTCAAGGTCTCAGGGAACATAGACATTTAGGTCATGAACATTTTCACATGGAGCTCCCTTGATTTCTCTTTCAGGAGCAAGCTTCCATCCTGCTGCACAAATTCATCAGGAGCACGGATTTCCAAACACAACACCCAAGGTAGAGCACATGTGCCCAGAAAATGACCCTGGAGCCTGGTGTCGATAATCTCACAAAAATTTAAATTCTCTGCCAGAAAAAAATTTGAATATATAGGCAGTTTTTCAAAACTAGAATGCTTTTGTTTCTCTTTTGTCTATATTTAGTTGAGGATTCAAAAGATTAAGTTTCCTACATCAGGATCTACCAAAGCACATGTACTAAGTAAGGGGCTGAGGGTTGTACATTCATCTTCAACTAGCTTTTCATTTTCCTTTTCTAGGTAATGTTTGTGTGGTGCTTTTAGTTTTTATTACAGCAAATTAGCAGTGATAGTTTATAGCATTAGATTTCATTTAAAAGGGACTTTAACTGACCACCATAGCGTTGATGCCTTTCTGTTGATAGTTGACAGGGAAGCTTCAAGTCTGTAAGGGAATAAATGCTACTGAATAAAGTGAAATAGCTTTCCTTTACTCTAGCTTTCTTCTAAATTAGATTCCACTTGGCTGCTCTGTATGTCTCATGGGGAGCCACAGATTTCCACAGAGACTCTGTTCTTTCTAGACTTATAAAATGGAATTACTTGAATATAATATTTCTTCTTTTAGGAAACAACCAATGTCACAGTGGATAACGTTCTTGTTCCTGAACATAATGAAAAAGGTAAAAAAAGAAAAATAATAAAACCCAACCATGCTTTCTTTAAATCACCATATCACTTAAGTGAATTTATGGGGAGGAAATACTCACTAAACAAATACAACTGTTTGTATTCAGACCGACTGTAAACTTTTCATAGACATTAAAATATTTTACATTTTGATTGACACAGTTGTAATGGATGACATATTGTTATGTGAAGAATCCATTGGCCAGAAATTGTCTTTATGAAACTCAATATGAGTTCAATGCATATACATCAATTTTTTAAGAATGGGTTTTCCATAGGGGTTTTCTGAAAGTATAAAAAGAATTCATGGGTTAATGAAGAACACAAAGGGATTTCTTTGTATAGAGGGACTTTTGTTTGTTACTAAAATTCACCATTTTATATGCCATAAGAAAACATTTAAAAACTTATGTTGAGCTTCATAGTGCTTTAGAAAATTTCATAGCAGTTGCAAAGGTCTTTGGAGATGATTACAGCAAAATGCTAAAAGTCACTATGAGAGAATCCAGTTACTTTTGATATTAGCTTCCATAATTTATTAGTAGGGACATAATTCAGTTCCACTGGGGAATCATTCTGGTTAAATTAAAGATAACTTAAATCGGTCTAGCCTAATCTTGGCCATCAAGTCTGATGTTTCTCTGGATAAGCAGAGAGTTCAAAAAGTCAGAGGACTTTGGTTCAGCACTAAGATCTCAATTTACTATAAATGTCTTCAGAAAGCATATTGTATTAGCTGTAGAAAAACAGCCACAGTTTGGCTCAGATTCAGACATGATCTTTTTTAAAAAATTGCCATTGAATTCTGGGCTTTATCAAAACTAGTTAAGTGCTCTGACACTGAGCCACACCTCAGTTCCCTTCCCAATATGAATCTGTGTTTGGTTACTTTTAAATATTGATGTTTCTCCCAGAGTCCAGTTTGGATGGTTTTTATTTTAAAACTGCCACATCTTATTCAGTCTTAGGAAACCAGGCTTTTGCAGACTCCATCTCATGAAAAGTATCATAATCGGTAATTTGGGAGAATGTTGTTTAGTCATACCAAGAGGCCCACTTACAGACCAAAACTTGGTGGTTTTAGATTTGTAATGGGTCAAAAGCAATACATTGAAGTAAAGAGAAAGAAACACATTTTTCCTCATTTCCTCAATTCGGCTCTTTGGTTGGTCTTTTTGGAGAAGTGATAAAATCATACTAATGTTTAAATACCTAAGAGGCCATTTGCTATGTGTAAAGATGGAAGCCAACCCAAGCAGGCTTCAGCGTGGGTGCCTGGTCTTTCCCCCGCAGATTTTCAATAGCTAAGTCTTAATTATAACTGCCATTGAGCCTTAAAAAGGGGAAAGGTGACTTATCTCTTCCTCATCTATCTTCCTTCTTAAGGAACACTGCTTAAATCCCCCATCACCTTCCAAAATATCAAAGAAGGAACCAAAAATTTCCACAAAGACTTCCTCATCGGAGAAGGGGAGATTTTTGAAGTATACAGAGTGAAGATTCAAAACCAAGTATATGCTGTGAAATTACTTAAACAGGTATGGAAAGAATTACAATCACGGGGTATTGATTCCACTTATTTGCTTCGATTTCATATTAAAATGTGTCAGTTTTCATCAACACCAGGGAGGCGTGGCTGAAAATACTATTTTATGAATGGAAATAAGATATATGACCTCAGGTGCTTGGAGAAATGCCTTGGACGCGAGTGCTTGCCCTGAAGACTGGTGGGAGCTGACCCTCTCCCATCTCCAGATTCAATGCACGAGAAAGGCTTTCCATTCTGTGAGCCAACCGTCAGATGTTACAATTCAGTGAAAAAGAAGAGGTTGTGAGGAGGAGTCTGTTACGCTTTCCATCTCCAGGACAAATACCTGGGAAAGTCAGCTTAAGGCAGGACCCGCTTATTTGGGCTCTCAGCTCAGTCTGGGGCCATCCGGTGTCCTTGCGTCCTGCTCTGTGTTAATAACAGCCTTCGTTTCTCTTTGTAGCCTTGTATCTTACTAGAGGGCTCTTCAGAGCAGTGGCTCAGTGTATGCTTGCTGCATGAATGAAATGAAGCACACATGTCCTTTCAAAAAACGTAGTTGCTGATCAGCAGGCATGGTGGTCTGGGGACTGTGAAGGGCTGTACGAAGCCCCCCTGCTCTGGCCTTCCCTCCAGTCTTGCTCCCTTCTTAAGATGGTGAGTGGAAGTTGGTCAGACTTTTGCCTGTTTTCACTTCCAGCCTTATCCAACTCACACGCAGGCAGACAGTCACATTCATGCCAACTAAGAAAGCGTGAGCTCCCTTAGTGACACCTTAGATGCCTATCATCGTGGTTTAAAGGAATACAATTTTGTAGCATTTGGGACATCACTATTAGGATATGTTTCTCCAAGGACCAGAAGTGGAGAATTGTACTGGATGCGTCAGTCTCTGTTCTGGAACTCTGTGTGCACACAGTCACCCGTGACTGGCCTCACGATGCTGATTCAAATCCGGCAGGTCTGGGCTGTGGCCAGCAGGAAGGGAGTTTAAAGTGTCTGGGGCCTCAACTACATGTCAGACAACCAAGTGCTCCAGGGCTAGGTTTGCCCCAGTACAAATCTAATGTCTTCCCATTCCAGATTAAGAACATGAGGGAGACGAAGCGACTGACAAAAGGTGACAAAGTAGTAAGTGTTGGAGAGGGTCCTAAGGTCTGATCTACCTGGCTCCCAGGCTAATTTTTTAATCTCTGTGATGGTTAGTTAACTGTCCCCTTGGCAGGCTCTAGAGTCACTCCGAAGCCAAGCTCATAGCCTTTCCTACTGAGGGCTCATCTTGATTAGTCTCTGGGTATTCATGGAGGGATTATCTTGTTCAGGTTAATGGAGGTGGGAACACTGCCCCTTGGGTGGCACCGTTCCCTGGCTGGGATCCCGAGCTCTGTGTGGAGGAGAAAGTGGGCTGAGCGCTACATGGCTTTCATGTTTCTCTGCTTCCTGACACAGCGCCCGTGGCCAGCTGCTTTGTGCTCCCTTGACTTCTTCACAGGCATGGGCTGTGCGCTTGACCGTGAGCCACAATAGACCCTGTGCCCTCAAGCCGCCTTTGCCAGAGCATTTTGTCACAGCCACAAGAGTCATTAGGACAGCCTTAGTGCCTTCAACTGAACTAGGATAACAGTGTCTGGAATTCCCGTTAGATTGCTTTCTTTTCATTTCTGAAGGCAGAACTCTGATAACTCTCCCCTCTCTAGCAATTTGCAAATGAGCCCCTTAGCAGCTGATGAGTTCTAGGAGCAATACTTAATTTTACTTGCTAATGGTAGAACTAAGGAACTTGCGATCCAGGACAAGCACAGACACAAAACAACCTGAAGGACATCAGCCTGATAGGTGCTGAACAGGTACTCAGAACATTACTGAATTTGAATTTGTTAATTTATTCACGATTCATGTCCCTGGTTCTGGGCTACATTTTGAAGGCTTTTTGGTTCATGTGTGTGGGGGGGGTAAGAAGTTACTTTCATTTAGAGAGTAAGTTCATCTTTTAAATTAATGCAAAGGTGAACTCAAATCAACAAACACAAATAAACCAACTTTTAAATGCCAAGCAGTGACATTTTACAGAGAATACAGGTAACCTAAATTGAATTCTTCCGGGGAATTTCTCTCCATCACGGGATTTTTCTTGAACGCATAATTGTATTTTGAATTTATGTTAACATGTGACGTTATGTTGAGTTTGAATATGAAATTTCCATGAAAATTTTAAATTCAAATGCAATGGTTCGAAATCTTATTTTGGAGTTAATGGATGTTGAAAATCTGATGAATTCTAAAAGCGTCTTCCCAAAAAAAGGTGTTGTGATACATTTGTATCAAAAAGCTCATCTAACTTCAGGGGAACTGTAGATTCTATCTAGATTAAGACTCCCAGAAGTAGAGAGCCTTTTCTTAATTCTTTCTCTTATCTTCTCTATATGACACTTAGGAGACAAATACACAGTTTAAGAAACACTGGAAGAGATTTTTATCAGAGCTCGAAGTTTTACTATTGTGAGTATTTTCTCTTGTTCTCCTTTGATTTGACAGAACTGTGTTAGGCATAGCTGGCATTTGATTAATTTAGCATGGGGTACAACTTCTGATATCTGCTTCAGTATATTCCTTAAAGTACATCTTAAAATAAACGGCTGATATAATTCACTTGAGCAAGAAATCATCACAAGGAAGTGGAATAAATCGGGTATGACTAATGTGTCTGCATCATCATTCTTAGAACCTTAGAACTATGTGCATTTCCCCGTGTCCCCCTTCCACAGAGACATTCCAGTCCAGAGATTGTTTCATTAGCGCACCTCTCTTCTAGAGTTGTAGACAAAGCAATCCAGTATTTTTGATGTGCATATGATTTTTCTGGAAATTCATTCATGAACCTGAGAGTCTTGGGATGGCAGTTGAAATGTCTTCATTTCATATATATTCATATCTCCAGCCGCTGTTCAGCCTTCCTCACCAAAGGCCTCTCTTGCTAAGGAGTTCTCTGGTCACACTTTACAAAGAGAAAACATTTGTTTTCTAAGCACATAAGCAGGGTGGGGTGGAGGCTCAAAAGAGAAGAAAAAGCATTCTAGTTGAATCCTGTTCCTTTTACCGGCAGGGCCAGAGACCAAAATTTTTTTAAAGGTTTTTTTTTAAAAAAATTATTCTTGTAGAGTTTCACACATGAATATAATGAATTTATGATATTTTCACACCTTAATCCCACTCCTATCCCCATTCTTCCTTTTCCCATTACATTCCTTCTCCCTTGATAGTCCTATTTTTATGCCTTTTGTATGTGTGGCCCATGGAGTTTCATCTGGGTCATGATATGTGCCTGAGTACTTGCTGAGCATTAATCATATATCAGTGGGGATATCTTCGAGGAAAACATCTTCTCCCCCCTCCCATCAGCATTAATCCTCATGGGTCTCTCAGGGAGGTGTGGATCCTTTTGAGATCTTTTTTCTTCCATGGAGAAATGTTGACAGAACATAGCTGTAGTGAGTCCATTCACTACAGCTATGCTGTGTCCAGAAGATTTTTCAAAGAAGCAGTGTCACAAGTTTTTATGTACATTCTCAGATATGTTTTATGCATAAGAAAACACATGTTCTGTGTTCTTACTCAAGACTCCGCCTCAAAAGCAGAAGGTCCTGAGTTCAGATCCCAAGTCCCATATAAAAGCGCCAGGTGGAACTGGCAGAAGCCTGAACAAAGCAAGAAGGAAGTAGAAGCAATTCAGGATGATTCCCCAAATCACCCTTGGCCCTTCACAGGGACACGTGCATTCTGATACACACACACACACACACACACACACACACACACACACACACACACACACACAAACACACATACACACTCACACACACACTAAATGAATGAGTAAATAAAGTTTTAAAAAAATGCTTTAACGAGAAAACCCATGCCATCTCTAACAATAACAGCAACAACAAAACATCGTTGTCAAGGCTAGTGTGGAGAAGATTTTGTTTCTGGAACTTTTTGGTTTCAGGTCTCTGATACACTTGAAGTTAATTTTTGCTTCTGATTAAGATAAACCAAGTTTAGTTCTTTTCCATGAACTTTCCTCAAATGCCATTTATCAACATAGAGAAACTTCTTTACCTATGAACTATATAAATGACTCATAGTTCCATTATTGAAGAGATGTTTCCTGGGTATTTTACACAGTCTTGTCAAAGTTTGCTAGTTGTGTATGCATTGGGATATTTCTGGACCTTCTATTCTATGCTATAGATCTGTGAGTCTATTTCTTTCTATGTTAGTTCATACTGCTTTGATTACTACGGCTTCATAATGTTGTCTTAAACCAGAAGGAATATGCCTCCATTTTTTTTTCAGACAGTTTTGATTGTTTAAAGTCTTTCAAGGTTTTGCATGAGTTTTAGGATTTCTGTTTCAGTGGGAAAAAATGTCATTGAGGTTTCGAGAGAGATGACATTGGCTCTGTGGATTACTTTGGGTAGTATGGAGATGGTTAATTCTTACAAGCCGTGTACTTGGGGATTTTTTCTACTTGCCTGTGCCTCTAATGTCCTCCACTAATAATGTCTTACAATTTCTAGTATACAGATTTTTCCATTTCTTTTAGATAATTATTCTTTAGTATTTTATTCTTCTTGATGCTTTGTTAACCAGAATCATTTTCTTAATTTTGCATTCTGATCATTCATTTTTAGTGTATAGAAATAAAATTAATTATGCATTGATCTTGTAGTAGGCAAATTTACGAGTTTATCAATTCTGGTCAGTTTTTGGTGGCATCTTTAGGGTTTTCTATACAAGATCATTTAATCTACAAACCAAGTTAATTTAGTTTTCTCTTTTCCAACTCGAATGCCTCTAATTTATCTTTCTTGTCTAATTGCTGTAGTTAGATCTTTCAACACAAGACTAATAGAAGTATTGAGAATAGGTATCTATATATTGTTCCTAGCTTTTAAGAAAAATGCATGTTTTACTTTTGGGTATGATATTAGCTATGGACTTACTATATATAATCTTAATTATACTAAAGTAATTCTCTATACATGTAATTTATTGAGATATTTTTATCCTGAAGGAACACTGAATTGTGTCAAATGCTTTATCTGTAGGTATTAAGTCTGCTGATGTCTATCTATGATTTGTCATTTTGTGGATGTTGAGCTAGTCTTATTTATTTATTTGTGTGTGTGTGTGTGTGTGCACTGTGTGTACTTGTGGGTGACTTCGGGAATCATCCTAGAGTGCTTCTACCACTTTTTGGTTTTGTTCTGGGATTTCCCAGTCTCTTTCCACCAGGGCCAAAAGTGCAAGCTGCTGCCTTTTCAGCCTGATGTTTTTTTTATGTGGGACCTGGGATCTGAACTTAGGACCCTCTGCTTGAGAGACAGAGTTTTAACCCTTGAGCCATCTCTCCAGTCCCTGTTTTTAATGTTCTTGTTGAAATTTGATTGCCGGCATTTTTTATCGGAGTATCACATATGTGGTCATCAGGGATATGTGCTTGTAATCACCTTTTCTGGTGGTGTGTTTGTCTGGCTTTGTTGTGAGACCATGTTGACCAAACACTTTGTAGCTCGCCTGGCTTCAATGTATGGCAATCCTCCTGCCTCAGTCTCTGGAGGCAGGATGGCAGGCATGAGTCACCATACTTAGCTTTCATCTTCTTTTCTATGAAATATCGGAGAATATCCTTTACCCACTTTTTATTATACCGTTAGTCTTTTTCTTAACAGTTTGAAGGAATGGTTGCTATAGTAAAATATTGACTGAGATACAAAGAAGATTTTTATCAGATTTTCATTTGATCTTTGCTTCTTCAAACCAGTTCAGGCTGGATAGAGCTCTCTATTCCTTGTGCTGTATATATTGGGAATATATTTAAATTAGAAGTTGTCTGGGGCTGGAGAAGTGGCTCAGGGGTTAAGCCTCTGCCTTGCAGGCAGAAGGTCCTGAGTTTGGATCCTAGACCCCACGTATAGATGCCATGTGGAAGCCGGGGGCGGGGGGGAGGCTGGCCTGTGTGGTCCTGGTAGGGCAGAGCCTGTGAATCCGGGGCAGAATAAACAAGGAGGAGGTGGAGGTGTCCATGAGGGTTCCTGAATTCGTCCATGGTTCTACACACACACACACACACACACACACACACACGTACATACACACACGACCATACGCGCACAATTGAATGAATGAATGAATAAATAAATAAATAAATATTTAAAAAAGAAGTTGTCTGAGACTAATTGTTGCTCAGAAGAGAAACTTATCCCATTGTTTAAAGTGGGGTGCACATAGCAGCTGGGAGTCCTCTGCTGCTGGCAACTTTTCAGCACCTTGTTCAGAGAAGTGTGTCTGCACACGCAGGTAAGAGACATAAGCTGCCAAGTACATTATTGCCAGAAGAGAGTTGGGCACATAGCTCATGCCAAGTGGAGTCCCAGGTTGCTAAACTATTCCCTATGCTGGCCAGCCGTATCATAGCCAAATCTGTCTATTCTGAACTGTGTCCCACTCTTCCAAACCAGAATGCTGCCCACTCTTCCAAATCAGAGTATTATCCACATCTGATTTGAACAAAGAATTTGATGGTTTACACCTTCCCTTTTCAAGGTTTCGTCATCCGCACATACTAGAGTTGGCTGCGTATTTTACCGAGATGGAGAAGTTTTGTCTGGTTTATCCATATATGAGAAATGGAACACTTTTCAACAGATTACAGTGTACAGTAAGTCATGACTACCCTTCTCTCTGGTCCCAGGTGCCCCCCTGAAGTCCCAGGGTGAAGGGAGATTGCTGCCATTGCCAAGAGCTGGAAGGTGAACTGTGTGCACATGAGGGCCAGGCAAAGATAGTCTCCCAAGGCCGCAAAGGACCTCCTCAGAAGTTAATATCCCGTTCTGAGACACTGCATCAACATACTAGTCACTGGGTTCTATGCAACACTGTTGCCTAGTATTTTAGGGTTCTTATTCCTGTTAATTCTAAATCTTGATTGAGTCTATATCAATGACCCTTAGCATACGTGGGTTGTATTGTGACAGGATTGGGGATCAAACCCACGGCATTTTGCATGCTAAGAAAGAATGCTATACTCCTGGGCAACTGGCCATGTTTTGATTAAGCTAATATTAAAAATAACTGGGTATTTCCCTAGAACCAAATATCAGCAGTAGAAGGAGACTCTTTATGAACTCAAAATAAATTGTAGCAAACTAAAGTGTTGATTTACTTCCTCTACCCTTTCCCTCTGCTGTTATTCTAACATGTGTCCAACATAATGAATGTGTAGGTACTTTGCACTAAATACAACTAAATAAGCTGCTGATTCTTTTTAGGGTAACACAGCCCCTCTCTCCTGGCACATTCGAATCAGTATATTAATTGGAGTATCCAAAGCCATCCAGTACTTGCACAACACTCAACCAGTGCTCAGTCATCTGTGGCAATATATCCAGGTAAATGAACCTAGAGCTGTAGGTAACACCACAATTCTCAGTTAGGTAAGTGATTCATCTGCCATATTCTTTTCTGTCTATACTTTTCTTGGTATGTATATGATCATGAGCATTCTCATCTAAATATTAAATGTCTTACATTTCTATTGATGAAAATGCGTTTGGCAGATTTATAAAGGCCACATTTATATTGCCAAAGGAAGAGTTACTATCTTTGGAAGCTACTAATATAATCCGTGTGTTTTAGTACTTGTACCTGATAGAAGGATGTGAAATGAATCTATCTACCTTAACCCTTCCCACCCCTTAAACTGAGTTTAACGAAAGGGCACACAACTCACTCATCCAGCAAAGCAATAGTAGTAAACAGCAAGTAAAATTCTTGGTCCTTGAATCGCTTGTGTCTTATCACTATGGGTGCCACCTCACAACCTTGTATACTCATTTGTGATATGCCAAGCACAGTCCATTTTCATATTTGAGACATGAGAATAGTAGAAGCAATGCTTTCTACTTCAGTAAAGACTCATTCAGAGTGGAGATACTTCAGCAAACTCTCCCTGGTGAGTTTCTCCTTTGTTCCCTTTACACTGAACTTACCCTGAGATCTCTATCCATCCCTTTGCTAAACATCTGGGAGACTGAAATCTGAAGGCTGCTGGGGCTTCCAAAGTATTTCACAGTATTGGAAACAGATTGAGTGTACTTTGGACATGAGCAGAAGAGCTGCTGATTGCTTGTTTTTCTGAGAAATGATATGAAAGGAGTCTAGATTTTTACTTAGTCCTAGAAAAGTTGGGAGGAGCTACCAACCGCTGTCTGCTTCTGTAATAGCATGGAAATTCATGAATTGCTGGTGGCTTTCCAGCATCAATCTAAAAAAATTGAAGCATTCTTAAAGAGCCTGGATAGGCTTGGGGGTCAGTGGAGTGACCAGTAGGGTCAGTTCCAAAAGGCAGAAGGGCCATCACCAACCTAAAATAATCTTTCACACTGCAATCGACTGTAAATTCAATGAGTGCTCAAATATTTGTGGTACTAGATAAGTATCTAGAATCTTGATACACACATTGCGCCCTGTTTAAATGTCACATTAGCACTGGTTTATTTTAAACATCTCGGGATCATACATCAGTCTTACGTTTCCTTACTGTGACTGAATTCACCAAATCCTTTCCTGAACACTGAGTGTGAAGGACGGAGGAGAAAAGGGAAGAAGGGTAGGGGTGCAGGTTCTGGAGTTTGCTGGGGGAGAGAGACAAGGAGAGTCACGGACTGAGGCAAAAGGGGCCTTGGGAAGAGAAAGGTAACAGCTGCAAGCCCCACCCACTTCCCAGGGCTTCTTGTGGCCAGTGCAGGGTGAGGTGATGGGATGTGGCATGTGCCCATCCGGCATCTCTCCTGGTGAGAGCACAGGCCATGGGGCCTGATACCGTGGTCTCACCCTTGGCTCCTGTCTTTAGGCAATACCCAAGAGAGAGGCTCAGAGGCAGAGCATCAGATGTACATTTTAAGGAAAAGTCCTTTTGGCAGTTACCTTTCTGCTGTTCTGAGACAACACTTATACAACTAACTTAAGGGTAGATAGATAGGGTAATTTATTTGACTTATGGTTCCAGAGGGAAAGCGTTATAGTCCAGTACAGCGGAAAAGGAATGTCCGGCAGCAGAAGCTGTAGGAGGCCGGTTCAAATCAAAGAGCAAACAAGAAGCAAACTGCAGATAGGGCTGGGCTACCCTCAAGGACCACCCTCTGGGATGTGCCCTCTTCCAGCAAGCTCCATCCCCTGATCGCGTTATAACCGTCCCAAACACTCAAATGCCTGAGCCCCTTGGGAACAGCCACATTCAAGCAGTGAGCGGTGAGCGTTCTCAAGAGCAAGAAATGATAGGGCCTCGTGGAATAGGCCGGCCAGCCTGGCTCCTTAGGGGGCTGAACAGGAGGGTCAGTAAGTTCAAGGCCTGCCTGGGCTTCCAGACTAGTCTGGAACTTACTGAAACTCTGAAGATAGGAAAGTCAGAGGCAGCTTGACAGTAGGCTGCGTGAGGCACTTGGTGGGTGGGAAGATGGAGCGGTCAGGAGACTGTTGCCACTCACACCTTAGCTAGTGACATGGGGACGTGGTAAGGTTGTGGCAGCTGGGGAAAGTATCTGCATCTTAGGCAGAGCACAGGGGTCTTTTGGCTCTGGCCAGTCCTGGAGCAGCATTATACTGTGGGTGAGCCATTTCCCTTCCACCCCCAAGGACAGTTCCGGTCACGCGGTTGTGAGCGCCACCGTTAACCCTCATTGCTGGGGAACCAGAGCCTTCCTGGTTATGGACGAGTTCCAAGAAGGTTTCTTTTGCAGTCTCACGTTTCCATCCTCTTAGCTCAGGATCCCCTAATGTTTACATCAGATGGCTTTTATTAAAGAATCACACCTTCCTCTTACGATGGCTTTTGAGGAAAATTGGGTAACTTGTTTAAACCTCATTTTTTTTCCCTCTGAGGAATGCTAGTACAATTTTGATCATCAGCTTCATTTCTCAGGACTAAATGACATAAGGTATCTTGGTGCTGAGCAGTGTGCACACTCATCAATGGTAACACAAATCCTGTGTTTGGTCCAGAAGTGATACAGTGGACAGTCACTATTGTAAATACTTCTGTTGTCAATTTATTGTTTGAAAACCATTCACGAGCAAAACTATGTCTTACTGTGTGTCTGAACATCTAGAGTCACTTTTGTCCAAAATTTGCTGTGTGCAGAGTGCTATAGAGACCAGAGAGAAGAGACACTTCAACGTTGGACATTGAACAGGCTGGAGAGATAACACAAACTCACAAAATAGGTTAACGCTCAGCAAGCTTCCTGGATTCAGAGTATTCTAGGCTAAGTCTTAGAAGAACTGTGTCATTGACATGGAGTGGTTAAAAGTGGTGGAAAGAACATTTCTGGTTTGTTGAGTGTATTCAAGGGAACAAAGCAAAGAATTGCCAAGTGCCTGCAAAAGAAAGCAAGATTGTCTGGAGGAGAGAGGACCAAGTTCCAAAACAAGTTGACATAAGCAAAGGGCATACAGATGCCAGGTGATTAGACGGGGCAAAAATGTTAAGTGAGCAGGGGAAGTATGTTTGCTAAGCTAGCCTGTAGGGACAGACTCAAACTTGTCTGCCACACAAGTGGGAACAGAAGGCTTCTGTGGTCTCTAATGTGACTTCGCAACTTAACAGGAAGCCAGTTCTTCCAAGTCAGTAGCCTAGCTGTGCTATCACACAACTAGACAGAATCCCAGCAAGTATTAAACATACATAGGCTGTAAAGAGATCTGATCAGACAGGCAAGTATGATGGATGAGGTAGGACTGAACTGGAAATGCATTCAACGGTCATTTTTTTAGTTGGTGGGGGGACTGACGCTGATTGCCCTCTGTCTAGGTGTTACAAAAGAAGCCAGGCATGGCAGCTCATTCTAGTATTTGAGTGGCAGAGGAGGAAAGGTTATCGTGAGATTGAGGCTAGTTTGGGCTATAGAATGTGACCGTGTTCTAACTCCTGAATCTCAAATGAAACGATTCTTGAAGGCTCTTTATCAAAGATTTGGTCCTTACCATGGCACCTTTAGCAGGTGTCTTGGTTTTGTGTCTCTGTTGCTGTAATGAATATATGACCAAACAATTTAGGGGACCAGGGGGCTCATTCATGTTTCAAGTTGTAGTTCATTGTGGCAGGTGAGTTGTATCATCATCGAGAGTCAAGAGAACTGGTCATATCATATCTACAGAAAGAGTTTGAGAGAAGGGCATACAAACTGGCTTCTCAGTTTGCCAAATTGCTAACTCTCTCTCTATATATATTACCACATACTCAAAGAATAGTTGCACTTACTATGGGCTGCGTCTTCCAATGTCAGTTATATAATCTCCTACAGGTTTGCTCAGAGTCTTGTCTCAACTAAACAATTCTTCCTAGATGGGTCTAAAGACTCAGTTCTTGATGGTCAAGTTGAAGTGTAGAACTAACTTCCGCAGTAGGTATTGAAGCCTTTAAGAATGGAATCTAGTGGAAAGAAGTTACATTGTTGGTTGCATGTCCTTAAAGGTAGACATTATGTAGTTACCAATCACTTTCTGTCTCCCTTTGCTTCTCAGTCAGATGAACAATTGTCTTATATCGCATGTTCCCACAATGATATATTTTACCACATGACCCGATGAGTCAAAATAAATCTTTTATTTTCATTGTCTTTCTTAGGTATTTTGTCAGGGATAATGGAAAGTTGACTACCATGCCGAGTTTTCCAGGGTTTAAGAATTCAAATGTAGCCCATCAGTAGACTGTATCTGCATAAGCACGTATAAAAGAGTAAAATTCCAACTCCGTGGGCATTCGTTTGTCAATCATGCTTTCACAAGGGCTAATCAGAGTACCTCCGCCTGTTCCAGCACAAATCAGCCCCTTCCACAGCAATTGACTCTCAGCCTTTCTGCTGAGCTGCCAACAGACAGTAATTAGTGTCCTCTCCAACCGTAGAGAGCCACTCTTATGTGGCACTGTGCACACCTGTTCTGTAGGAACTGGAATGAGACCAACTCAGCTCATTCTGGCCACTGAACATCTGTCAGGTGGTAGCGGCATCAACCCCCAGCAGTCCCAGTCAAATGTTCTCTGTCTCACCCGTGTCACCCTCCTGCATCCCAGGAGGTAATTCTTCCCTTCACTCGAACATGGAACTTCCCAGGTTCTTGGCTCTCAAGTGATTAGCCCAGTGCTTTTAGAAAGAAATCACTGAAATCACTGTTTCCTCTGGCTTTTTCCACGTTATTGGAAAAGTCATTATAAGGAAAAGCAGTTTCTAGTAGGAGAGTCATTTTTATTGTATGCTGCTGACAATTTGACTCAAAATACGTATTAAACAGCATCCTTTTACATGAGTAAGTCAGGACTATTTTTGTTAAAGGAATAAAAAATAAGCAGGCTTTATTATTTCCTCCATTTTCTTTTCTTCATTGGACTTCAGACTAATGGATCAGATTTTATCATGGATCAGTTGACATCTTTAAAGTAACGTTATTAGTAGCATAAAGCAACATGAAACAATAGGTGCAAAGTGAGATTAGGTAGAGAAAGTCTAATGTTTTGTATAGCACACAGTTATAAGTTTGCAAAACTGAAAACTTTTTTATTTATTATTATTGCTGCTCATACAAACTTAACAGGTATACGGGTCCCTTCCCTCCCTCCACCTCCCCCCGACCCCCCTGCTCCCCCCTTCCCTCTCCACTACCTTCCCATCTCTCAGTGCCTCCCCCCTCCAATCCCCGGAGCATCCTTTACTGTGCATGCCAAATTCTCCTCTGGGTCCTCCTCTCCGATTAGGTGCAAGGACTCAGGGACATTTCCCAGAACCCTTTCCTGTGTTCCCCTTAAGCTTAGGAATACTACTGTGACTGTCAGTCCCTAGTCTCCAAGGATCTTAGTGCCTTTAGTCCATGCTAGACTTTGTGGGGTCAATAATGTGTTGGACATACTGCAGGTCATGCAAAGTCCTATTATGATTGCTTCGGCCCTAACTCGTGTGGAGTATCTTGCATATCATTACTCCTCCCATCCTTGTGCTTTTACAATCTTACTGCCCCGTCTTCTGCAAATGTCCCTGAGCTTCAGGATGGGTAGAGATTAGGCTGGCCTAGTTCCAGGTGGTTGATATAGAGTCTCTGATGTTCTGAATTATGGTTTGTTGATTTTTTTTTTTTTTTGCAAAACTGAAAACATTTTTTGGAAAAAAGTTAAAGTAAAGTTAGCAAATTATCAATAGGGCTTTACTTAGATGGAGACACTTTATCCTATTTTTTTAATGACTACCATTTACTTCCATTTTGGGTATCTCTTTGAAAGTTTAAGCCAGACACAGAAAAATAAATGTCTTATATTTCTCTCATATGTAAATTGTGAACTTTAAAAAAAGATTTGTAAGTAGACAGGGAACTCTTTGGGAAGAAGGAGAGACTATTGGGGGAGGGAACCAAAGAGATTAATAATGAGTTGAGTATGATTGAATTAGGTTACCCAGACACAGGAAAATTTCATGATGAAACTTAATCGTTTACACTATTAAAAATTGTTGAAGGAGTATGTTTTACTCTTAAAATAAAAATAACATTTGTCAGAAAAGAACTTGCCATTAACCATTGGGGAGAAATTCTAAGTTTCAAGTTACTAAATGAAATTCAGTCCAATCATTTTCTATAATTAATTCTACTATAAAAAATTTGAAACTCTTACAACTCTATGATTGTGAAAATGCTTCATAAAGTGAGGGTTGTAGGGGCTATGGACGTGATTCAATGGTAGAGTTCTTGTTTGGTATTCAGGAAGTCCTGGGTCCAGTTCATTGTTCAGCATCCTGATGCCCAACAGTTTCTTTTGTTTAAGCAAAATAGAATGTTTTCCACATTGTTACTGGTAGAGGAGGGAGAATGATATGGGCGGTGCCTGTGATAAGCCTGTCTCACATGGTCTGGTCAGTTTTCTAACTCTTACATGCAGAGCTAAGCAAAATTATCTCAAGCGGACTTACTGTTTTCCAATTATTTTACTTTATAATTGCTTACTTTTGTTCTGCTCCTCTCATGAATCTAGGGGTTTTGAAGGAAGATGATGTGACCCCCATATTCTCTTAAATCCTGGTCAAGTTTTACCCTGCTCAGTTTCCAAATTAGGAGGTCTTCAACCAGGTTGAGAAGGGCACCTCCGCCCTGAAGCAGCTCCTAGGGAAAGTCCTGAGATACCTGTTTTCCAACCTATCTCCCTAGTCTTGTCTCTGGCCTTTCTGCTTTTGCAGCAACCAGTCAATGATCTCATTATGTCCTTGCCTCTTGTCACTGGTTAAGAGTGTGACCTTTAGGACTACAAAGAAATCAGCAAAATTCTCTGCTTCTCCTTTCTAGCATTGTGACTCTGAGCAATTTACTTAATTCACTAACACTGTCTTCTTCTTCTGGAACTGGGCATGTTAACAGGGCATCGTCTTCTCAGTTTTGAGGAAGACGTGAGGAAATACATGGGAAGGACAGCCCAGGGCCCGGCAGAAACTGTCATATATTCACTCTTCTACCCCTGAAGTGCTTCATTCAACCTGACTGTTGAATCCACTGGGAAAGGAATGGGGAACAATTCCAACCATGTGGGAGCCACATGGAGGTCCACGAATAGAGAGAAATTGACCAGAGGGAAAGACTTAAGAAAGAGGTGTTGCAGTTCACCTTCATGGTTGCTGATAAATGACCATCAAACAGCTTAAGGGAACACAAGTTTATTCTCTCTTACAAATCCTGGTTACAGTTCTCAGTCCAGCTTGACGGGAGAGTGCATCAATACCAGGGCCGAGGGAACTGGCCACACCAATCACATAAGCTGAGAGAGGGACAATCCTTACTTGCCAGACCAGCATGTCTGGCCACATGAACAGAGGAATGCTGACTTTCTCAACCAGCTCTCTGTGATTTATTCCAGGGCCTAATCCCACCCACCATAGGCTGGGCTTTCCTCATCAGCTAGACAATCTCATGCAGGTTTGCTCTGGGCCTAACTCAATCATTAATTCTCTACAAATGTGCCCAGAGCTCACACCCTCAACAGTCAAGTTGACACCTGTGCCTAACTATGACAAGAGGAGTTAATGAGGCTGGAGAGATGACTCAGGGGTTAAGACTGCATCACAAAGTACAAGGTCCTGGTTCGGATAGCAGATCCCACCTAAACAGTGCCAGAAGGAAACAGCAGTAGCCTCTATTTCCCATCCTGGAGGGCAGAGCCTGGAAAATCCCAGAGCGAAGCCAAAAGCAATCCAGGATGATTCCCAAAGTTGACCTTGGCCCTCTACAAGGTCAACACAGTGCTCTCTCAAACACACACACACACACACACACACACACACACACACACACACGAGCAAAATAAATGAAATTAAGTTTAAAAAAACAGTTTATTAGAGTTGAGGGCCTATTGGCCAAGAGAGCTAGCCTCAAGGTAGGAGTACTAGAACAGAAGACATAGCTTAAGGTGAAAAAGGACAGAACAAGATCCCAGCCACCATAAAAACTTGAAGTGGGGGGAGAGAGAGCTTGGAGAACAGGAGAAGAGAGAGATCCTGGGTGGGGTCAAGATCTTCTATAGTCTCCGGCACTGCTAAGGATTTGCCTGGGAGTTAGTAGGAAGTAGGGCAGTAAAAACTGGAAAAAACTGTGGTCTTCACAAAATTACCCCCTAGCTAAGGTGGAGGCTTTGCAAAATGGCAACTGTGACTATGGCTATGGCTAACACTGACCATCAGGGACTGTGGTCGAACTGGAGGTTCCTATAGACCCTGAACTCTTTGCAAAGCAGCGTAGTTACCGGAACTTTGATTCATTTTGCCTCTGTAATTATATTTATATGAAATCAAACACACACACACACACACACACACACACACACACACACACACACACATGTGTGTGTGGAAAGATTGCTTCTTTTTGTAATCAGCAGATTTTAATCTTTTACTCATGTAGTTGAATGAAAGATTTTTTTTTCATTTGACAGTAGTAAATCAAAAGAACATCAGCAAGGATGGAGCAGGGCCGAGTTTTAACTCTGTCTCTGCCATTTGGTTCTTTTGCATGGAATAAGTCGTGTTAACCTGTGGCTTCATTTATTTCATCCATAAAAGAAGCAGTATGCCCTAGTGGTCATGACAAATCAATTTCATCTCACATTCCATCTTTGATTAGTAATGACTTCCCAGGTGCAGAGTGGTGGGGAATTGAATCGCTGAGTTCAGAATTCAATTAGTGATGTCTGTCAATAATATAGGAGGATGTATTGGCAACATTTGGGTCACATGTTTGCCATTCCTATGCAAATCCTCTTAAGAAATGAATTTTGGGCTGGGAAAATGACTAGAGGTTAAGCAAAAGGTCCTCTCTGAATTTGGATCCCCAGATCTCATACACACAAAAAAGTGAATATGGCAGCAGCTACAATTCCTGCCTTGAAGGGAGGAGCCTGGGAAACCACATAGCAAAGCACTAAAAACATAGAGCAATCCGGGATTATTCCTGATGTTACCCTTGGGCCTCCACAGGAACACACACTCAAGTGCCTCTTGTATGCACCTACACACACAAGCATGCAACAGACAAAAAAGAAATCAATTTAATCAACAAATACTTAGTATCCTCTCCAAGCTTGGCATTATGCTTATATAAATGACAAGAAGTCATCTCCATTAAATACTGAATGATATATATTTTAAAATTATTTATTCATTTATTTTGGAGAAAGACAGACAGACACAGAAAGTACACATGCATGCCATGGTGCACAGGTGGACGTAAGAGGACAACTTTCTGTTTTACCCACTGAGCCGTCTCACTGACCCCAAATGGCATATTTTAGACGGTCCGGTAAGAACTTAGAAGAAGGAACACTTGAATTCTGAGAAGCCTCCTGAAAGCTTCATGGAGGGTGTGTTCTCATGGGAGCACTGGATAAAAATAAAGGATGGAAGAGGACTTTCAAGATGAGAGTAGCTGCATGAGGAAGGCTCCAACACAATAAGCACAGTTTGTCCTAATGGTCCTGGTAAATATTAAGACATGAAGGGTGGCGGATAGACCGCAAGTGGATTAGGGAATTTAACAAAAGCCAAAGACTTTAGACTATTGTAAACACCTGCCCCATGAAATAGCATCCTGTTAATCCTCCCAGTGAACCCGAGTGTAGGTATGATTACCTTCAAAGTTTGACAGGAGAAAGGCTGAGGTTTAGAAAGGTTTTGGATAATAGTAGGGAAAGGAGAGGAGTTATGCTCTCTCCTTTGTGAGTCCAGTAGTCATGCTCTTATTACGGAACCAGCGGCCCGAGGTGAGAGGGAATGTCCTGTCTTCATCAGCAGCTGCAGGAGAATTGGGAAGGAGGTGACGGTATAGTGTTCACTAATTTGTTCATGAGGACAGTGGAATCTTATGAAAATGGCAACAGGTAGTCTACTGTAAGGAAGAGATTAAGTCCAGAGCTCTTCCAGGAAATGGCTCCATAAGACGCACAGTCACAGCTAAGGAACGCCCACAGGAAGAAGCTAAGCCCACATTTCAAAGGTATTTTCCACACGTCTGGTGGTTCATTTTGCCCAAAAAATGTCTTAGTAATTTGAGCTGTTCAAAGAGAATGTTATAAAAACTTACTTCCAGATGGTGGGATTTGAGGAGGAAAGAGCTTAAAGAGTCCAGAGCGCAATCTGCATTCTTGGCAAAAGACCCTCCCATTTTTATCTGGGAAACAAAAATGTTTTTGAATGACAGGATCACATGCCAGCATCTGAAAGCAGCAAACCCTCCTGCCATTTCCATGTCCTGCCTTCGCCAGCTTAATTGTTTTCACATTTGTGAGCAATTTTAAAATGAAATCTATTTAAAATGAAATCTGCATTTTTTCATCTCAGACTTTCATCCCTGCTAACGGTTCCAAATCAAGGAGGTAATCCTGGAGCATGCTTCTGATGCATTCTAGAAAATCATAATTCAAATCGCCATTTGTCTTCCACATAAGACAAAGCATATGCAGGAGTCTTCCACATAAGAGAAAGTATAATAATAGAAAACTAAAGCTTGCTGGCACTTGTAGCCACCGAGAGGCAAATGAAGAAACAGCTTCAATTTAATGTTTCTGTAACCTTTTTGTTACTTCTTATGCCTTCATTTGGCTTTGTGCCACTTTATTTTGTTAGTCTATTTTCACCCAGAAGAGTAAACTGATTCCCTTGACCTGTACAACAAGCTGGAGGTACTTAATGCTTGCTGATTCTATTTAAGATTGAAGCAGGCACAGAATTAAGGTAGGGATTGATCGACTTTATGCAATTTCCCCTTGGCTGAAACAGAACTTTTCTTTTTCAGCTAGTGTTAACCTTTATTTAGAACAGAATAAATCACCAGACTCAGAATTTATGTTCCACACTAAGGTCTACTGGTAAGCAGCTTGTCTCTTCTCCAAATGTCATCACTTGGCGTATAAATACGGTGTCATCAAATAATCTTGACTTACTGATGACCTCTCGCTGACCCCTTTGTCTCAGTGGGTTTATTGGGCACCTCGTGGTTTCTGGTCACCCAACTCACCTTTGGGACCTTTCAGCATCTCGTGACTCATCAGGTGCTGGAAGCCTCTGCTTGTTATCCAGAAGCCCAAATAAATGGATGAGATTATGGTTTTCGCTCTTGTTATTGCTCTCTTCCCACCCCCTTGCCTTGTATTTAGAAAAAAAAATTCAGTTACACTAAGTGGCTTTTATATATAGCTTTGGCATTCTCCTGGTTCTGGTTTGTAAATTAGAATTTCATGCTTCCCAGAGAGCAGGGGTGGAGGAAGAAGACTTTGAAAGGGTAGCTTCAACTTTCTGTTTGTTTGCTTCTCTCTCTTTTCCTTCTGTTGTCCCTTGTGTTGAGGTACACTATGAGCACACAAAGGTGACTCTCAGAGGGACTGAAGCTGGTGGGGCAGAGATTTATGATCACCATGGATATCAGGATCTGCTGGGCATTTCTGAAGGGGTTCCACATTCTTGTGGCTTGAAACAAGGAATTGGACAGACACACGAATGGTAGCAGAGTGAGGGAAAATTTATGAGCAAAAAAATACACTTCCAGGAGAGGAAGTGGGCTAGAGCAGGGGAGAGTTTAGTGACTCACAGGGCACACCGAGAGCAATTTGGGAGTCGTTTTCATTGTGTGGGGTTTTGGGGGGCTCACGTGCATACAGTAGACTTTCTTGGTCGTCGTCTGTTACATGTAGGCCTATGTACAATTTCATGCCTCAAACATCTCATTAGCACCTTAACCCTCCACCCAAGGTGTACATTTTCTCCGACAACGAATCAAGTCTCACGTAATCTGGATACTCTGGAGTGCCTCTGTGTGTGTGCCGGGGGCAGAAAAGACTTTTGGAACTTTCATAAAATTGAACAGTTGTTCAGGCTTAAGAATCTCTTGTCATCCAGTAGCCATTAAGTACTTTTAAACAGCAGTGCTTAGCATTATGAAATATACTTTTCAACATTTTGGTCAGGTCCCTTAGGAAATAATGTTTTAGTGTTGGGGGATACAAAAGAAGATCATAAGAGGCTTAAGCAAAACTGAGAAGAACCAGATCTTGTGGCTCGGCCAACGCGCCTATCCTGCTCTTTGACCATTACTGGTCTTCGTTCTGTTTACGCTAACCGTGGATACACTTCATGTTCCCTGTGTGGCTTGTCCCATACAAAGGAGGGTACCAAGGTGCTCAGAACCAGGAAAAGCAGAGCCAGACTGGTCCATATCAAATTAACATCTCTCTGGGCTTCTCCGTCCTTTCCCTCCTTATGCCAGTCTTTTGAAGGACAGTCAGTTGATACTTATCCTCAGCTCAGACGTGACCTGACTATTGAAGTCCTTATATGAGACGTTCTTCAAGTGGCTCTAGGCAGTCTACCTTCAAGTCTGCAGGTATTCATATTCTAAATAAGACTCTAAACCAAAACCAAAGCCCTGGAGATGGAACCGTGGGGTAAGACTACAAGCAAGACTACTAAAGACACGTAAATCATTCCTCCGCACTCGTAAGTCTGACCTTCCACAGCACACAAGAAATGCTTAACTATTAGCTGATTAAAACTCAGTTCACATTCCCACTGAATGTAAGAAGAGCTGCCGTCTCCATGCGTTTTCTGCAAATTTGAAATGCCCACTGTTCGTGGGTCAGGGTTTTATTTTAGGTCTTATACAAATCTGTGTTTATACATTAAGTTAAAAAAAAAAAACCTTTCACTCATGGAAATTTGTTTGACTTCATTGTATCAGCATTTGAAATTAACCGGATATGAAAGTGAGTTTACCATGTTGGAGTCACTAAATGCTTGCAATGTTTTGTCTTGTTTGTCCTCGATCATAATTTTAGTGCAAACATACTCTTGGATGATCAGTTTCAACCCAAAGTCACTGATTTTGCCATGGCACACTTCCGACCCCACCTAGAACACCAAAACTCTACCATCAATATGACCGGCAGTGGCAGAAAACATCTGTGGTACATGCCAGAAGAATATATCAGACAGGGAAGACTTTCCATTAAAACAGATGTCTACAGCTTTGGGATCGTGAGTATCAACTCCCAGCCAGTGAAAGAAACAAATTCCTTGCCAAGAAGCCTCCAAGAGGAATTCTCAAAGAGCTGTAGCGTTTATTCTTATTGACTTCCTGTTGCTCATTATCTGATTGCATTAATTTGACATAATTGGTGAAGTAATAAGATACGGAGGGATTGATTAAAAAGAATCACGTCCATTGTTATGGGTAACAGAGTTGAATGTGCTCAACATCTGCGGCTGACTTTCTGCATGTCCCTTGTAGGTAATCATGGAAGTTCTGACAGGCAGTAAAGTGGTGTTGGATGATCCCAAACATGTTCAGCTGGTAAGAATGGGCCTGTGAGTTGACTCCTGTCTCCCAGTTTAGTTTTCATATGGCATTCCAAGCATTCAGCTTCTTTCCTCCTCTTCCTAGAGGGACCTCCTCATGGAACTGATGGAGAAGAGAGGCCTGGATTCATGTTTTCCGTTTCTAGATAAGAAAATCCATCCCTGTCCTCGGAACTTCTCTGCCAAGCTCTTTTCTTTGGCAGGCCAGTGTGCAGCAACCCGGGCAAAGTTAAGACCTTCAATGGATGAAGTAAGTGTACAAGTGACTTTATTCAAAGCAGAGTCATGGAAAATCCAAGTTGACTATATGGTGCATCTAATTGAATTTTTTATCGCTGAGACATATTCAACCTCCAATAGAGAATTCTAGGTCAGTAGTTAAGCTTTCTAGAAAAAATTGTCATTTGGTGCTCTTGTGGAGGTCATTATTGGATGGAAACGGAGTACCCCAAAATATCTGTTGAAAAGTACTTAGGGGGGGAATAATTTATTCATTGTGTAGTAAGACATTGGACCCGTTAAGTAACACATGCACTTCTGTTATTTATTTTTAACTATATCCATCCATTTGTCATAGATGTAATCATCTGTTCATTTAAAACAAATAATAATCTAATGCCTATGTGCAGACCTTGTGTTAGGTTCTGGGGGAAACACAGGGGTGAAGGTCCTAAAGCTTGCAATTCAAGGAAGAAGTCAGAGACGTGGAATCTTGGTCCAGTAAGATAAGTGTGAGGACAATCAGAAGCCCATGAGTAGGGGAAGCATCAATCAAAATAGATACTAGTCTAGGGAGCCAGGAGAGTTCATTGTTGCAGAACAGAGCGAATGTTACAGCAATATAGATAGGAGGCAACTTTCGAAGGAGCAAACAGCCCAAGGAGGGAAGACTGAAAACAGTCAAACATGCAACATGGAAGTGAGGTGAGATGAGGGAGCACTGGAGCAGTTACAATTACAGACGTCTTCAGGCGACAGAAGGACATGAATTCTGCCCTGGGAGTTTGGATTTTATGCCAAGTCACTGTAGGGATGTAGATAGGTTCTAAATGAGAAGTTTGACGTAATTACAATGTAAGAGCAGTGATCTAGGGTATATTTACAGTCATATAACATGGCCAATAAGAGCACTGTGATTTCCTACCTCAATAAGGATCTCTCAACTATGTCTTGGAGAGCCAGGAAACTTCAAGTTCAGCAATAAGACTGCTGTTCCTTCCTGGACAGTGATTCTTTTGATCCTTAGCTTCATCTCTAAAATCAGAATAATATTGTTCTTTGTGTAGATTAAATGAGAAAACACACAAAAATATTTTTGTGAATTCTAAAACTCTCTCTCTCTTTATACACACATACATGCACACGCGCGCACACACACACACACACACACACACACACACACACACACACACACACAATCATATTTCATGTATTTTAGACCAAGGAGGAAGAAGGGAAGGAAAGATAGACGATCCAGTGGGACATTAGTTCTTAGACTTGGCCACACGTCCCAATTATCTGGAAAGCTGATTAAATGCCCTACCCCACTTTTCATATCCTCATTTTCTTTTTAAATAACCATTTGTAGGTTAGGCATTTCAGAAATCCCCCTTGCGTGATCCTAGCATTTGAGAACTAGAGGTCCAACCACCCTGGCTGCATTCCATGCAAATTCTCCACTTGTTTCAGTCCAAGTGAAAAAAAAAAATGAAGAATTCACCCAACAGTCCAAAGCCAGAGGGTGACAGATCTGGGACTGAGGTCTGGTGCCTTGCTGCAAGTCACTTGATGTTCTCCTCAAGATGAAGCATCTTCCCTGATACAAAAATAATATGCTTGTACTTATTTCATGGAAAGGAGGATGGAAATATTATTTAATAGCTAGTGAGGAAAAGGTGGAAGAGGGGGTGTTATTCAAGTTTAAAACAGTGTTCATTTGCTTCCTTTTGATCAGGTCTTGAATGTCCTGGAGAGCACTCAGCCTAGCTTATATTTTGCGGAAGACCCTCCCACCTCACTAAAGTCCTTCAGGTGTCCTTCTCCTCTGTTCTTGGATAAAGTCCCAAGTATCCCAGTGGAAGATGATGAAAACCAGGATAACCATCCTCCACCTCGTGAGAAAAATGCAAATAAAGATCGAATGACTCAGCAGATGCCATTTGAGTGCAGCCAGTCTGAGGTTACGTTTCTGGGCCTGGACAGACAGACAGGCAGCAAGAGAAGGGAGGATGCTTGCAACATGCCCAGTTCTTCTTGTGAAGAAAGCTGGTCCCCCGAGCATTCAGCAGTGTCCCAGGACATCAAAGTCACTGAGATCAGCTTGGATTCCTCCTCAGAAGCCCCGCACCACTCTTACAGAGGCAGGCCAGTGGAAACCAGGTGCTCCTCTGAACTCTTCTGCGAGTACAAACAGTATAAAAAGGAATAAATTTCAGCTGAAGATAATATACATGTTGCTGAGGCCTCAAGTAAAGGGTGTCACCCTGGGAAGATCGCATCCACCAGTCACACCAAGGGAGTAAGCGATAGATAACGTATTTACATGATGCAGATGAGCTTCATAGGCCTTCTCCAGGCCTTCCCAAGCCCCATGACAGAGTGCCTTAAATGAGAGTTTTTCCCAACTCAAGCTCAGCTAGAGTGATTCAAGATCCTGAGTTCTGTTATCAGCCAAACAAAGCAATCAAAACCTAGCAAAAGGGAAGGAGAGTCTCATATCACCCCTATCACCATCCAGGTGAGGTCCCTGTGGTGCTGTCTCTACTAAGGACATTCAGTGGAATTCTGTTGCTTTGACTTGGTTATAGAGAAATCTCTAATTTGTAGATATTTATGGATGAGTTTAGAAAGAATTGCCTTCTTGATGTGATCGGCAGCTCATATTCTTTTGATCACCTCTATTTAACCTGGTTTAGAAGCGAACTGAGGGTAGCTTAGCTAGGGTAGCTAAGGGCAGCATGCTGTACATAAGGGGGATTCTTGCGTGCACTTCCATGCTTAAACTCTTAACTTAGATTAGGATACATAATCTAGTTGTTGGTTACCTTTAAGACTTTTTTTTTCCCATTTACTCGGTAGCCCGTTACATCTTCATTAACATAGATGGTATTTCGTCTGGGGAAATAATTGATCACAGGAGTTCAGATCACTTTCTTTTTTTTTTTTTTATTTCAGCTCATACAAACTTATTAGGTACACCAGTTCCCTCCCTTCCTCCTCCTCCCCCCGTACCCCTGCTCCCCCTCCCCACCCCTCTCCCTCTCCATCCCCCAGTGCTTCCCGCCCCAATTCCCAGAGAGTCCTTTCTTGTGCATGCCTGACTCTCCTCTGGGCCCTCCTCTCCGATGACGTACAAGGACCCAGTGGCCTTTCCCTGAACCCTTTCCCGTGTTCCCCTTAGGTATAGGAACACTGCTGTGGCTTCCAATCCTTTACCTCCAAGGCTCTTGGTGCCTTTAACAGATGCTAGACTTTGTGAGGTCCACAGTGGGTTGGACAATGCGCAGGGCATGCAAAGTCCAATTATGATTGCTTCAGCCCTAACTAGTATAGTTCAGATCACTTTCATTTGGTTCTGTTCTGTGCCTTCCAACCTTGCACGTTTGCCCTTCCTGCTGCCCAGAGCTCCCTTTCGGAAATCTTGCCCAATCATCAGGCTCTGCAAAGCTGCCATCCTGAAGGACAGTTCTCTAAGCTCCCCAGCCAGAAGAACTATCTCCACAATCATTTCCATAGCAATTTCCTTGCATTAATTTATACTCTTCCTACATGTATCAAAATCACCCATGTCAACTTATTCTTTTTGGATTGTAAACTTCTAATATATGTTTTCTGTTATTTTTGTACCAAATGAGTGCAAAGTTAATGGCTGAATGTAATATTCATGGTTTTACAGTTTCGGAGGTCAAGAAGACCTGGATGTTCCCAGTGGAGGCTGGAGGTGGGGGTGGAGACGCAGTTGCTTTGCGTCTTCCAACTTTTGGAGGCACCTGCGCTCCTTAGACCATAGTCTCTTCCTCCATCTTCAAAGTCACTGGTACATATCTTCAGGGCCCTGCACTTCTTCCACCTCCTCCTCCTTCTTCTCACTTAGGTCTTTCCCATTACCTCTTTATCTTACTCTTGCTCTTCTGCCTCTTTCTTGTAAGGAGCCTCACAATTGCACTGAGCCCAATTAATAATGCAGGAAGCTTTTCCTTATCTTAAGATCCTTAAGTTAACCACACTTGGAGCTTCTTTTTTTTTTTTTTCTCAAGGAAAGTCACATATTCACAGATTTCTGACATTAGGACATGGACATCTGTGGCGCCATTATTGAATCACTTGCTGGTCACTAGGGAGTAGCTCTCTAAGACAGCATGTCACACAGAGCTGGTGTTTCTTTATAAACTATTTCTAATTAAATTACATCTCTGAATCCACATAATAAAATATTCAACCACAGTAAATATTGTATAGTAAATTGGAAAAGTAGGGATAGTGACTTTCTTTATGGCAATGGATGGAATCACACAAAGAAACCATTTCCAGAGGTTTTCCAGAATCTTGCTCAACCAGAAGTTTGCAAGAGGAGGGTAGACAGGCCCCTAGCTTTCTAGACACAAGAGGTGTTAAGTCCATGCTTTCTTTTTATTTTCCGAGAATTCGTATGTCTAAGCAAATCAGAATCACGTACTTCAGGTTCACAGAATGAACTCATCAGGAAGTGAAGTAGGGAACAGGTGAGCAGAAGAAGTCAACACCATGTTCCCTAAAAAGGCAGGAGGTGAGATTGAAACACACGAGAAAACTTAGTCTGGTTAATAAGCCAAAAACACAAACCCCAGACAAGAAGGTGGGGAAGTCCCCACCTGCTGCCCAGGGCTGACGCCCCTGCCTTACTACTTTGGTGTTCACAGTACTTCTAGAATGTGCACGCACTAAGACTAAGAACTTTAATTCTTGTGCTTGGCAAGGCTTTTAGTATGGGATTTGATCACAGAGTAAACTGCACATCTAGTTAGTACTCTATTACTGAGTTATATCCCAAGCAGCAAGCCTGGACTAAAGAATGCTTGGTGCCACTCACTTATAGTTCTAGATACTCAGGAGACCGAGGTAGGAGTGTTATAAAGCTCAAGGACCACCTGGGAAACTAGTGAAACCCTGTCACAACATCAAGCCAACAAACAACAAAGTGAAAGGAAATCTAGGCCTGCAGCTTAGTGCACTCTTCTAAGCAATTCCCAGGACTTCAGGACCTTCCGCATTTGGCTTGCATATTACACACTCTGTGGAGGCTGATTTAACTTACCATTTAACTTACCTTAGAGAGAGCATCTGAAAGCATATTAGCCGAGTAGATGAATGGCCAGGAATGTTGTGAAATTGTTGCTTGTAACCCATTGGAGATGATAAGCGTTTATTACTTTGATTCTGGACCCTCCCTCAGTGCCTTCTGTAAAGGTCATTAAAGAGCTGTAATTAACAGCAGATTCATATAAAAAATAAAATTCAGGGAATATTTGCCCTGGAAAAAGGCAGCATAAGTGAAAAGAATCTTCTATTTACTGACGAAACCAGCCAATAAGTAGCTGTGCGATTACTATTATGAGAGTTAATTTTGTCCTCCCAGATTGGCAAAGATTAAAGTGCAAAGAAAATATGTGCAAATAGGTATTTGTGTTCACTGTTGGCAGCAATGAGAATCGGCATAGTCTTTTTAGAAGGCAAGTTGGAAAAACGTGGCCAGAATATAAATTATATACTTTTTATTTTTTCAGTGTGCTAGTTTACATGTGTGTTGTGTGAGTGCAGGTGCACACAGTGCTTTCGTGTGGAAATCAGAGGACAACTTCATCTATATAAAGGGATCAAAGATGCCTTTCCTGGCTGAGCCATCTCACCAATCCTCAATGACATACTTTAATCTGTCAGTTTGGGACTTGCCTTAATGAATGACAATTCCACAAGTATGTGATCAAGGGTCCAAAAAATAAACTTCATAATGACTGTGAAATGACAACATTGGATAAGTATCTCCAAAACGAGTTAGGTTCTGGTGCATATATACAATTAAATTGTATGTGATCACTATTAAAATTATTTGGAACTGTGTTATAGCTGTGGGATATACCTGAAATATTATTGAGTGAAAAATCAGACTACAGAATTACAATGTGAGCCCATTTATAACATTGGATTTTTTTTGAATGACATATGTGTTTCATAGAGAGCACTTTGCCAAATGTTAATGGTGTTTTTCTGGGCTGTGGTATTTGAGTGATCTATATTTTCTTCAGACATTTAAGCATTTGAAAGTTTTATAATAAACATGCATCATTTTTATTATCAGAAAATAAGCCTCTTTTGTTTTAGAAAAAAAATCATTCTTTTTTACACTTTCTTGGCTCTTCATTGAATCCTTCGTTGAAATGATGAATAACCAAGGATGATACTCTTAACCCACTGCCTTCTATTACTTTTATTTTCCCACCTAGCCACAGAGATACTGAATGGATTCATCCACTCTCCCCTAAATTAGTTTAGAAAGGACATGAGAAAGAAGAGAGTTGAAAGTCAGACAACTTGAAATATAGGAAAGTGGACAATAGATCACAGTGCACAACTGAGCCTTTTTGAGACTACACATTCATCGATTTTAATAGAGTTCTTTAAATGTTAACTGTCAACTGGTTTACAGACTTGTACTTCAAGGAGTTACCTATAGTTAAGTAGAAAGATATTGGGGGAGATAAATTTTCTACCATAAAATATCAGCTCCCCAGATTCGTGCCCTTTCTTCCGATTTTAGCTTACATAAAAATTTTAACTTGCTGAATTTTGTAGACTCTGAGCCTGTAGTTATCTGTCTGTAATAAAACTAGCAACAATGCTGAGAAAATATAAGCGACTACAGTGCACATGAATATCATGTACATGTGTGAATGCAGTACATAGTGAAGTTAAATAGCCGTGTGGATAGAGCCATAGCAATGCATCAATTACAAAGGGAAATGGCTAAGTGGTCTCCAGAGTAAAATAACCAATTATAATAAGTTCTATCTGGAGGGTCTGTTTTGTGGATGCAAGTCAAGTTATGCAGTGTGTAAATATGATCAAAACACTTCCAAAGCAAATCCAGCTAAAAGACAAATGACTGCTTGGCTTTAAAGAGCATAATCCAGCCACAAGTTATGCTATGTCGCCAGCAAAGGAATGCACCAGCATTGCTTTGTGCTTCCTAGATGGGAAATGCCAGGTGACCTCAACTGCACCATAGGTGATGTCAACTGTACCACCGTAGCAGCAGGAGAGAAGTTTGGGGATCTGGTTCACATGTGCCATGGAAAGTGGAAATGTTCCTAAGTAACACGTGGTCTTTATAAATAACCCCTGATTATCTTTTTTAATTTTCTGAAAACCATTACTAATGATAATTTCATGTCATTCTGGAAATGTACAAGCTAATTATAGTAGAGCTGACAAATCATTAGACACTTAATCTTGTCCTTTTTTTTTTTACTGTAACTTAACATTTTAGTTATTTATTGATTCTTGTGTGTGTGTGTGTGTGTGTGTGTGTGTGTGTGTGTGTGTGTGTAGTGTGTGTTTCTGTGGAAGTCCAAGGGTGATTTCAGAAATCATCTGGATTGCTTCTATCCTCATCTTGCTTCACTCTGGGGTGTCACAGGCACTGCCTTCCAGGGTCGGAAGTGCAGGCTGCTACCACTTCTGCCTGGCTTTTTACATGAAATCAGGACCTGAACTCAGGTCCTTCTGCTTGGGAAGCAGTGTCTTAACCCCTGAGCCGTCTCTCTAGCCCACATGACTAGGATTTTAAAAAAGAGCTACACTGACTTCAGTCAAGAGTAAAATATTAATCTTGACCTTTCATTATTTTTATTTTGTACACCCTGGGGGAAAACATAAGATTCAGCTTCTTGCAAAGCCAAATATGCCTGTTTAGATTAACTCAATGCTGAAAGCTCTGTGGCTATTGCTGGAGACAGGAGGGAAAGCAATTGCTGACATTTTCATTACATATTTGTCTAGCAGTTTGAAGACAGCAACATAATTTATATAATTACTTATAACCTGTCTGGACTACTAAAATGTATTTCCTGGTTAAAAAAATAGTCTATTTTATAAGATATTTATGGTCACAGCCCCATCTTTTTCCCTACCTCACATTCCTGATGTCAATAGTCATTTGAGGGGCTGGAGAGGTGGCTCAGTGGTTAAGTCTCTGCCTTGCAGGCAGAAGGTCCTGAGTTCGGATCCTAGACCCTACATATAGACGCCGGGGCGGAAGCGGGGGCGGCCTGCATTTCTGGCCCTGGCAGGGCGGAGCCTGTGAATCCCGGGGCAGAGTAAACAAGGAGGAGGTGGAGGCGTCCATGGTGGTTCCCGAATTCACCCGTGGTTCTACACACACACACACACACACACACACACACACACCACACACACGCACACACACGCGTGCGCACGCACATACATACAATTAAATAAATAATAAACAAAAAAATTTAAAAAAATAGTCATTTGAGTGAACTAAGTGGAATCATTGCCTTCTTCTGGTTCAAAGGTCTCATTAAAGACTGTAAAGCCTACTTTTACTTCAGCCACTATTTTGCCAAGGTCATATGCTAACCCCTATGACTACCTGTACCTGCTATATGTCATAAATCATGGTATTAAGACACTCTATTACCAGATCTCCTTCTCTCTTTCTCTCTCTCTCTCTCTCTCTCACACTCTTTTTCCTGGCTTACCAATCACAATCTTTATTCTCTCCCTCCTAGTCTAATTTTTTTTTTCTGCCTAGATTGATCTTTGCTTTAGTCTGTATCTGCAAATGTCCTCTTAGGGAAATAGAAGATCAATAAACTGTTTCCAACAGGAATTTAGCATTAAGAATTAGTTATAAAAGTATCGAAATGACTAGAAATGTTAAAAAAAAAATAAAGGAAGAGATGGAGTTGCCCAGAGATGAAGGACTGCAGGAAGCCACTCACACTCTAAAGGATGAAAGAGACAATGTAGAACTAACAGCTCAGGACCTTGGTGCTACTAAGAACTTGCTGCTGGTGTTTTGGGATATTTCTGTTGAGAAAGAAGCAAACACTGATTTGCCCACTATGCCACTGTGGGCACTGCCAGGGGCTCAATTAGAAGCAGAGAAAGAAGAATCTCTAGTCCTGTGTTCCCTAGTGAGAGGTTGGCTGGCAACCCATTGGGGAAGCAGAGTTTCTTCCTATATTACAGAAAAAAGCAAGAGGAAAGAATGGAGCTAATAGCCAGCAGCCCAACCCTGTCCTCTCACCATTCAGCATCTAGATAAACTTGCAGGATCCAACATTAGCATTCTTCAGACATGCATTGAGTAGGGAAGAGATTGCACTCTTTTTTCATGCATACGTGTTTGTAGGGTACATGCATGTATATGTGTGCTCATATGTGTGTGCATGCATGTGTATATGCACATGGAGACCCCAGGTTGATGCTAAGAATCTTCCTCAATTACTCTTCCACTTTTTTTTTTAAGCTGAGTCTCTTAATATAACTCAGAGCTTGCAAATAGGGCTAGTCTGATTAGCCAGCTTGTTCTGGGAAGCCAGTCTCCATCTTCTGATGCTAGAATTACAAATGGGTTGCCATATCTACCCAGCATTCATGTGGACTCTGAACTCTGGTGTTCTTGTTTGGGTGGCAAAGACTTTAATCGCTAAACCATCTCCACAGCCGAAGGCAGCCACTCTCTTGAAGGAGAAACATCCTTCTAGTCATCATTTTGTCTCTAGATGATTTTAATTTTTCTTCCATTTTAGGTACATCCTACCAGAATTTGCTAAGTATAAAGGTAATTGAATGTGAGAAATGCGAGTGAAATTCTGTCTTCTGTCGAAAGGTTAGAGTAAAAATACAAAAACTTCACTTTAAAATTAACTCCATTTGCTAAGAAGTCCCTCATGAGTCAACAGGTCCTGAAATTTAATGTAATATCACATTAGGAAATCACTTTGTCTTAGATACAATAACTCAGGCTTCCTGGAATGTCCTTCTGAAACTGTACCCTCCCCTCCCCTCCCTCTTCCCCACTTCTGTATCTTTCACGAATCAGCTGATGGTGTCAAATTATGAGGTCAAGGTCTGACGGATCAGAGGAGGGCCCAGGGTCCTGGTATTGCTTTGCGTGTTTCTCCAAACCATGGCTGTGCATTTTTGTGCCAAGGTTAAACTTTGCCTTGGCCATGTATTTTGGGTTATGTGGTCATTCTTGAGATCCCAGGCTCATTTGTATCACTGAGGTAGGATAGAAGATGACAGAAAAAGGAGCCCTTATCCACAGTTTAATGGGAGTCTTTTGCCATGTGGCAAACAAGAGCTCCATTGCTATCAGCAATACCTGCCATGACGATTTCTGACACAGAGACAGCATTCCTTCCACACAAAAGTGTTTCATGTTAGAGTAACAGTAAGTCAGGCCTCCATCCTGAATTGGATGAGCCTGACTAGGACCTCATTCCTTTCTCCTGAGATGCTCGAACCAACTTTACAGTGAAGAGATGATCGCTCTGGGCTGGGGAGATGGGTCAATGGTTACAGCCTTGCCTCACAGGCAGATCCCATGCAAAAATGCCAGCCAGGATGTGGCAGCCTGCCTGTGACTCTAGCTAGCCCTGGAGGGCAGAGCCTGGGAATCCCTGGAGCAAGCTGGCTATCCAGACCTAATAGTGTGTCAGCTCCTCAAATAAGAGAGTAACTTCAAAATCCTACCAAAATACCAAGGAATGATGACTCTTCTTTTGAAAGGCCCATACCCACGTTCTCAGGCTTTTCTTGCTTCTTTCTTCTTGATATCCTTCTCTCTCTCTCTCTCTTCTCTCTCTCTCCCCTACCCCCATTATGCATGGGTGTGTGAGTATGTGAGAGAGAGAGAAGGAGAGAGAGAGAAAGACCACTGTGTGTGCTTGTGGAGGACCAAGGGATGACTTCATGAATCATACTTTATTGCTCTACCTTCTTTTGGCTTTGTGCTGGGGTTTCCCAGCTCTGCCTTCCAGGGCTAGAAAGAAGTACAGGCTGCTACCATCTCCATGCAGCATTTAACATGCAATTTGTGATTCAAACTTGGGTCCTTCGGTCATTTCTCAAGCTCCTCCTTCTCTTAACCCTGCTTATGTTATCTTATTATATAATAATAATTATATATTAAAATATCTTTAACAAAATCTCTAACTCTGTTTCACAAACTGGTTTGTTCTGAAATTCTTCTCAACATTGAAGTCCCTAGTCCTGGCCTAGCCCTAAGCTTGTGAGTCCCTGAAGTGCTGGGGAGACGCTTCAGGATGCTGAGGTAGTAATGTGGAGCTGTGCCCTGATTGCCTCACTGCTAACATCGCCCACATTTCTTGGGTAACATGATGGGGGGGAATAAATGCCTGGTTAACGTATCCAAACAACTTCAAGGGCAAAAGGAAGAAGCACGGCTGGCTGCTAGAGCCTTTCTATGTGTTCCCAGGTGGCAATTTACATTCCCAGTCTGCTTCTTCCATTAAACGTCCACATTTCCTTTGCCCTCAGCTGGCAAATCAATATCACATTAGCCAAGGTTTTCCAGAGAAGCAGAACCAATGGGCTGTCGGTAGATAAACAAGGGGAGACTTATGGAAAGTGGCTTCTGTGACTCTAAAATCTAAGAGGCCCCATCACTGGTCATCTCTGCAAAGGGAAAGCAGGGAAGCCAGTGGTGTGATTCAGTCTGAGGCCTGAGATGAGGTGAGACATTGGTTCTCCCAGAGTCCGAGGATTTGGGAACCAGAATCACTGCTGCCTGAGGGCAGGAGAGATGGCTGCCCAGATCAAGGTGTAAGTAAATGAGTGATTGATTGAGTGAGAGAGAGAGAGAGAGAGAGAGAGAGAGAGAGAACTTACTTTCTCCCCTCTTTTAGTCTCTCTGGACCTTCAACCAATCATGTCTTTCTAAATCTGTGAGTCAATCTCCAGTCCCCCAGTTTACCCATTCAAAGGCTAATAGTGTCTCCTAGAAACACCGTCACAAGTGCAGCTAGAAATAATGCTGACCAGTTATTATCACGGTCAAACTGACACAACCTTAACCATCACAATCGTCTCAGCTCCTTTGCCTGACTGTGGACACCAAGCCTTCCCTCTAGAAGGTCTGACGCATGGTGGTCCTGCCTTTATTGGGATGCCACAGTTGGGTGCTTACCTGCATAAGCGGACTTGGAAACATTATACTTAGAATTGCCTATCGGTTGCCAGCTTTGACTTAGCTGACTTCATTGTGTTAAAAACTCTGACTTCTACTTGCTAACTGTTCATTACCCAGAGATCCAGACTGTAACCTTTCTTCTTAGCTCAGTGACATGAATCATCCAAAAAATAGTCTCTCAATAGTGTGAAAAGCACTGCTTTATGAATGTACAACAAGGCCTCACTGGAGGCCTAAGATCTTTAAAATGAGCAGAATTCAGATGAAAAGAGATAAGGCGGGGGATAAATCCCACCAAGTGAGTGTATTTGAAAGTAAGAGGACCCCCCACTCTTTTTTGGACACCTTTTGTTTGTCAGACCTGTGCATGTTGACTGTGAGAGAAATAGCCCTCTGAACTGGTCTTTGATTCAAAGCCTACTTCATCCAATCCTAGTGCTTTCTCCTAGCAGGTAGCATGTCTGAGCTTTCTGCAGGTCATGTCAATCATGTGCAGAGCTAGCGAGTTGGGATAGTGGAGGGACTTCAACAGGGAGACCATGGATTACATGGGTGAGGCCTTGCTTTATTGTAAAACAAGTCGCTGTCAGAGCTGCGCTTTAAGAGACACTATAACCCTACCACCAAAGGGTTCTGGCAGGAGAACTGTGGTTCTGGAAAGGCAAATCCATATCCAGAATAAGACTGGATTTTGGTGAAGGCAAATCATTTGCTCCCTCTAAAGTAATCAACCTGTCACCACATAGCCAGTTGGAGGGCTTGCCTAGAACTGGTGCTGAGACGTGAGTTCAGTATTGATGACTTACTGTTTTATGGGGAGAAGCCCACAATTACTTGTCTCTGTTGCCATGGCTACAGTATGTCAGACTCACTCTTTCTAACATTGAATCATGAATTGTTTTGAGTAGTATTGTTTTGTATGCCTTTGTATTCTCTATTACCATGAACATGGGATATTCAGTAAGCATTATATTGCTGGCATAGTGATAGAAGGAAGGGCATGGTCAATTTTGAGTAGGTTTTAGTAGAGTTAAACAATGCAAAAAACAAGGAGGAGTTGGCTTGCTCCCAGGTATTTCTCTCTGAAAGAGGCTTGATATGTTTGCATGTATGGGAACAATAATTTTTCTAAGGACAAAGTGATACTTGAGATTTCTTTGGCAAGACTGTCCCTGGACAGGATGTAGGAGACCACTTTCAAGTTGACCACTCACACTTCATTTCCTTTGCAGCTGTGCTCAACTAACATTTTGCTGCCCATAAAGGATCCAAGGAAATTTCCCTAAATAGTTGGTGACCACATTATATATGTATTTAAGATCCCATGGTCCCCATTGATATGTTCACAGGTGCTTAGTTGGCTTGTTTCTATTCACATGCATTATGTGTGGATTTAACTAAGTCAGCTCCAAAGATAATGTATTTCCTCTTTATTGGTCAAATCTGTTAAGGACAAGAGAGCTAATGCAGCTAAATGACTAGTCAATATTTTCTTCTCCTCCTCTTCCTTCTTCTCCTTCTTCTGACTTTTCCTTCTTCCTGATCCTCATTCTTTTCTTACCCCTCCTTCTCTCTCTCTCTCTCTCTATGTGTGTGTACTGTGAATGCATATGTGTGCAGGGGTGTCTGGAGGCTGATGCTGATGTTGGGAGTCTTCCTCATTTCTCCACCTCATGTGTTGAGGCAAAGTATCACACTGAACAAGCCTGCCATTTTGGTTAGTCCGGCTGGGCAAGCAAGCTGCTAAAATGTGCTCATCTCTGGGCCTCTGCACTTGGGTAACAGTCATGCACTTTCACCTTGGCTTTTAAGTGGGTGTTAACTCAGGTCCTCATGCTTAAGTGGCTAGCACTTTACCCACGGAGCTCTCTCTCCAGCCCCACCAGTTAACATTTTAAAACTTGGTCTTACTTCCATCATACTTTCTAGTTGGAAATTCTTAACACTGTTTCAAGCAGACTAGTTTTTATTTTTTTAATTTTTTAATTGGAAAGTATTTTCTTTCTAAAAGGTTTAAAGCATGCCTATACCTTGGCATATGAAGTTAGTCCACGGAAATAATTATGGAGGCATAAGAATCATCCACTCGAAGGATGTCCACTGCTGCATTGCTTATAATTGTAAGCTGTAGGGGTCACTGAAGCCTTCTGCTGGCCTCCCCACAATAAGGGCCAGTGCCTCAAAATTGGCCAGAGGTCAAGGTGTTTCCTGCATATCTCTTCCTGTTCTTTCCAGGCCATTAAGACATATTAGCATGTTTAAAAGATGGGCACAGAGCTTTTATTGTTGTAGTAGTGTCACCAAGTTGCTGACCAGGGTACATAATAGTAGCCTGTTCTTTCTTCACAAGGAATGAGGCCATTAAGGCATATTAACATATTTAAAGATTGTCAGGGCTGTATTGTTAGCAATGGCGCCACCTATTGTTGACCTTGTATGTAGGCTGTAGGCTGTCCCTTGCAGTGTATAAACCTCATCTGTTCATAGCAATGTATCACACCCGGTTCGTGGTATATATATTCATGGTATATATATATTCATATATATACATATGGGATTACATTTAAAAATAAAATTTGATTTGGTTTTGGCTTCTCCACATCCCCTCTTCACCTGGCCTGGCTTCAATTCCCATTGATCCCACTCAGGAAATTCACTCAGGAAATCGAGGTAAGCATGCTGGTCTAGGTGTCCACAGTAAACACCTGTAAAGAATTCAAATGTATAAGCATAAGAAATTTATTAAATATATCATTAAATGTAGTCACTAATACATATGATTGCTTACCCATTGTTATAATGCTGAAAGGGAAACTACTTAGCATTGTGCAAAATAGCTTCCTACCTTAAATATTTTTTCTTTTTGTATGCATGTGTGTGTGTGTGCGCGCGCGTGTGTGTGTGTGATCACCCTGAAGGAACATCCCTGCTGAGGAATTGACTCTAATCCTTCCAGAGATAAAATGGCCAACTTCCCATGAAAGGATTATGGAGATGAGCTCTCCATATCCAACAACTTGATCTCTAGCCCCAGTGGGCCCAGCAGCAAGTGAGTTGGGCCCCAGTGGGAGTTAACCAAAGAGAAAAAGCCAGTTTCCCAGGCTTGTCTTGGTGTACAAATATGCCTGACCCTGGCAGCCATCTTTGGTGCTTGCCCCTCAAGGCACTCTAGTGCCATGAGTCCGTTTCTTGTTCCTTGCTTCTCATGGATTCCATGCCTGGGTTCCACGAGTTCTCCAGGGCACTTGCTTCTCATGACACTCTAGTGCCACGAGTCTGTTTCAAGCTGTCTTCCTCTTGTGGATTCCATGAGTTCTCTGGAGCACCCTAGTCCCTCATGGCACTTCACTTCTGGAGTCTATGAGTTCCAGCCTTTCTCTCCTCTAATTGTTGGAACCTAAGTTCCGCGGAACTTCGGGACCTCACTGGAAAGAACCGGGAGACTCGGAAATCAATTCAAAAGCAAGAGGTTTTATTGATATCCAACGCGCGTTGGGGTCACCCTGCTCGGGAAGGCAGAGCGGCCCCCTGTTAGGAGTTCTGGGGGCTTTTATAGGGCTGTCCAAGTAAGTGTGCCTGCAAGCTTCATCTTGATAGAGAGGATTACGTGCTTCATGGTTGCAAGACTATTAGATTGGGCAGGGGGTGATCGAAAGTTCAGCTGATAAACAGGATGCAGGTGCAGCACCAAAGGGGTTGCCGAGAGGTCGGCTGATAAACAGGATGCAGGATGCAGGTGTGGCGTCATTTCTTTGCGAAAGCAGGGGATACAGGCAAAGTTAAGTAGGTTCAGCATATTCTCGTGGTCACATTAGTCACATTTACACATTCCCCCCTTTTCCTGAATTTATAAGAGGCTCTCCTGTTCTTCAGTTTTCTCTTGCTCTTTGTACTGCTGTCTGAGTATCATGACTTGGATGGTACTGATTCGGTCTTTAACAAATGAAATGATCTTATTGACCATGCAGGGCCCAATGGTCATGGCTAGGAGCAGAATTAGTAAGGGCCCAGCAAGGGTTGATACAAGGGTAGTGAGCCATGGGGACTTAGTAAACCAGGCTTCGTACCAGTTTTGACTTCTTTCTCTCTCTGTCTGTTGGCCAATCGTTCCCTGAGTTTGGCCATAGTATCCTTTATAACACCTGAGTGGTCTATGTACCAACAACACTCCTCCTTCAGGGCTGCACATAGTCCCCCTTCTTTCAGGAACAGAAGGTCTAACCCCCTTCTGTTCTGTAAGACTACCTCTGAAAGTGAGGTGAGAGACTCTTCTAGTTTGGAGATACCTTTCTCTGCTGCCAACAAATCTTCTGTCATAGCATCCCGTAGAGTAGAGAAGTGCTGTTGGGAGGTTATAATGGCTTCTGTGCCAGTTCCTATACCAGCTACTCCTATGCTCAGCAATATGGCCAGCGTAATTGTAATGGGATCCCTTCTAATCGGGTTGGCTTAAAGTCATAAAAATCTAACACATCCCTTTCAGAGTGATACTTGGTACTAGTTGAACTAACACACAAAAATCTTTGGAAGAGTTAAATACTGTAGTTGAAACACACGGGGTGAGCCCTGTATTTCAGGCCCACCAGGAGTCGGTTTCTGGGACCAGATAAGCTCCAGTCGAGGAGTTAACAATCATGGTGTTGTTACAAAGGGAGGAGTGGGAGCTCGTAACCTTCCCCATGCATAGACCTCGCCCTGTTACCTAGGGGAGGGTTAATCTATGTTTTTCTCCCCAGGAACAGAAATGATGGGATGTGTGGTAGGACACTTTCCCATTTTTGGCCACCCCCTCATAATAAGGGGGGTCATCCCTATGCACAACCAGCAGGCAGTCGTTAAGTTAGGGTCTGTCTGGCTCAGTATTTGAAAGGCCCCTTTCACCAAATTAAAAATTCTTGTCTGAGAGTCAGATTCTTGTCCTGAAGCGGGAATGGCTAAGATCAGAGAATTAGTTGGGGTGCTGGTTGGGGTTGTGGCACCAGAGCCATCAACGCCGTTGGATCTAGCGCTAGTGGTGCTTCTTTTGAGACTTGCTGTCTAAGGAGTAGGCCTTGATAAGACGGGGTTAGGTCCTATTGAAATGCTAAGGAGGTTTTCTATTTTAAGTTGAACAGTAAATATCAATCTGGGGGTCGTCTTGACCCGGGCGATATAGCCTAATCCCCCAGGAATGTCCGACCTTCTAATCTGCTTGTTTCCCTTTGCCGGTGAAGGTCATAGTGATATTAGATTCTTCTCGGACCGTCTCAGTAAATTTAATTAGATCTCCCCCCTTCATTCTCCACCAGGCCTTTGTGTAAGTCTCGCAACCCCAAGAGGCACAATAGTAGGCTTCTGGCCCCCCGCATTTATGAGTGTGTTTCCTTCCTGGACATATATACCAATCGTTTATCCTGCAAGGGGGTCGGCTTTCTTCTACTCCTTTGACAATGAGTGTACGCTTCATTATGTGATTCTGCCCTCTAAATTTCTTTGCTCCCACTGTGTTTTCTGTATGTGCCCAGGAATCCTTAGCCAAGGTGCACAGGTCAAAGGAAAGGTCAGGGAACCAAACATTTAACAGGATGGTTTTAATGGCTAGGTTGAGGGTAAGACCTGTTTCTATATTGGTGATAGCCCATGTTAGCTTATAGGGCATGTGAGGGTTGCAGTTACTTAGCTGGAGCAGGGTTAGTATAATCAACACGGCGGACGTGAATTTTGAGGGGGTCGCCAGTCCTTTCCAATGTCCATAAGTCATCCTTGGAGAGTAGAGGTGCTTTCTTCACGTGAGATGCGTGGAGCCAGGTGGCTACTCCTTCCACTTTCACTGCATTAGTCAGCAATACGGTGTAGGGTCCCTTTCAGCGAGGTTCTAACGTGCGGGTCTGGTGCCGATGGACAAGGACGAGGTTCCTGACCTGGAACTGGTGCTTTGCAGCACTTTGGCTCTCCGGGCTGGTAGGCTGCTGATATCTGTGTCCACAGGTCTGCCTGCACCACTTGTAGGCCTTCCAGCCTAGCATGTAAGTTCAAATTATTACTAGACACGGAACACACAGGGTCCCCTATTTGGGTTATGGGGGCAGGGACATCATACAGTATTTCAAAAGGGGTAAGTCCCAGTTTTTTAGAGGGGGTATTCCTGGCCCGGAAGAGGGCCAGGGGTAGGAGAGTCACCCAGTCTGACCCGCCAGTCTCCATGGTCAGTTTAGTTAAGGTCTCTTTTAGAGTTCTATTCATCCTTTCTACCTGTCCTGAACTCTGGGGTCTATATGCACAATGAAGTTTCCAATTAATCCCCAGATACCTGGCCACTCCCTGACTTACCTGTGCAACAAAGGCAGGTGCGTTATCGGACCCTATTACCTTGGGGACTCCAAATCACGGGAAGATTTCTTCTAGGATCTTCTTGACCACTATCAGGGCGGTCTCAGTCTTAGTTGGGAAGGCTTCCACCCATCCTGAGAAAGTGTCTATAAATACTAATAGATAGCGGTAGCCATATTTAGCTGGCAGAACCTTGGTGAAGTCCACTTCCCAGTAAGCTCCGGGTCTGTCTCTGCGCAGTCTGTGGCCCATGGCTCCTGTCACTTTGTTTGCATTTACCATTTTACATGCTTTGCATTTCCGGACTAATTCGGCGATGAGGAGGTTCTCTTTAGGGATCATGAACTCGGTCGTTTTCAAGAGCTCTTTGATCTTTGCCTCTCCTAGGTGTGTCCAGTGGTGCATCTGGTCTATCATGGTTCGGGCTTCCTTTCTAGGCAAAATTATTAACCCCCCTGGCGCTCTCCAGACTCCTAGACCAGGGTCATATTGTTTGTCCATTCCTGCTATCAGTCCTAGGTTCTCTGGTGTGTACTCAACCTTTGGGGTTGGTACTGAGTCTGTTATTTCTTCAATGGCTAGGGCTGTCATGGTTCGTGAGGCTGCCTTTCTGGCTTCCCTATCAGCCATGTTATTGCCTTCGGTCACTTTGTCCTTTCCCTTTTGATGTCCTGGGCAATGGATTATGCTTACTTTTTCAGGCAAGTGCAGGGCATCCAGCAGGTTAAGGATTTCTTCCTTATTCTTAATTTCTTTTCCTCCTGAGGTCAGCAGGCCCCTTTGCTGGTAGATGGCCCCATGGACATGGGCTGTAGCAAAAGCATACCGGCTGTCTGTGTAGATGTTCAATCGCCGCTTCTCACCCATTTCCAGTGCTTTTGTTAGAGTTATCAGTTCTGCTCTCTGGGCAGAAGTCCCAGCTGGGAGGGCTGAGGCCCATATGACTTTTTCTCCGTCCACCACTGCTGCTCCTGCCCTCCGCTCTCCTTGGTTAAGAAAACTGCTTCCGTCTGTGTACCAGGTCACCTCCGCATCCGGTAGTGGGCAGTCAGTCAAGTCTTTGCGCCAACCGTAGGCCTCGGCCAAGACCTGCAAGCAGTCATGGGTCGGAGGTTCCAGGTCCGGGTTAGGCAACAAGGTGGCTGGATTTAAACCGGTAGCTGGGGTGAATGTGATCCATTCGCTATTCAGGAGCAGGGTCTGATAGTGAGTCATTCGTGCATTTGTAAGCCAACGATCCGGTGGCTGCTGGACCACACTCTCAAGGGCGTGAGGGGCTGCTATGGTCAAGTTCTGTCCCATGGTCAGCTTGTCCGCATCTTTGACCAAAATGGCAGTGGCGGCTAGTATGCATAAGCAACTGGGCCAGCCCGCGGCTACTGGGTCTAGTCTTTTAGACAGGTATGCTACAGGTCTCTTCCATGGCCCTAGTTGTTGAGTCAGGACTCCCTTAGCAATCCCTCAGTTTTCTGCCACATACAGGTGGAAGGGTTTGGTAATGTCAGGTAACCCAAGGGCAGGTGCTGACATTAATGCCTTTTTGACATTATCAAAGGCCGACTGCTCCTTTTCAGTCCAAATAAATGGCCCATTGGCCTTAGTCAATGTGTACAGAAGGGCTGCTAGTTCGGCAAACCCTGGTATCCAGAGTCTGCAGATCCCCGCAGTTTCCAGAAATTCCCTCATTTGTTTCGCATTCTGGGGCGGCGGGATTTGGAACACAGTCTCTTTCCGGGCCTCCAAAAGCCATCGCTTCCCGTCCTCAAGCAGGTACCCCAGGTAATTGACCTTTTTCCTGCAGATCTGAGCTTTCTTCGACGATGCTTGATATCCTAGGTTGCCTAGCTCCCACAGTAACCGCTCCGTACCTTCGATGCAGGTGCGTTCATCAGGAGCTGCCAACAGGAGGTCGTCTACATATTGTAGGAGAGTTACCTGTGGGTTCTGGGCTCTGAAGGGAGTCAGGTCCTGGTGAAATGCTTCATCAAAGATTGTAGGTGAGTTTTTGAACCCTTGGGGGAGTCTGGTCCAGGTGAGCTGTCCCGATGTCCCGGAGTCTGGGTCTCTCCATTCGAAGGCAAAGATAGGCTGGCTTTCGGGAGTCAGTCTCAAGCAGAAAAAGGCATCTTTTAAGTCCAGGACAGTATACCAAACCAGATCTGGAGGAAGCAAACTCAGCAGAGTGTAAGGGTTTGGCACAGTGGGATGTATGTCTGCCACCCGTTTATTTACTTCGTGGAGGTCCTGTACTGGTCGGTAGTCCTCCGTTCCGGGTTTCTTTACTGGCAGCAGGGGCGTATTCCATGCTGATTGACACGGACGGAGGATCCCCTCTTCAAGCAGTCGGATGATATGAGGTTTGATCCCTTTTCTGGCTTCAGTACTCATGGGGTACTGTCTGACTGCTATACGGGTCACCTGGGAGCGCAGCTCGACATGGATAGGTGGTCGCTGCTCGGCTCTCCCTAGACCCCCTGTTTCAGCCCATGCCTTTGGGAAATGGCGTAACCAAATTCCCATCTCTCCCTTAGTTTCTGGGGGTTGCTCGAACAAACGATGTTCATCTTCTAGCCTAACAGTCAGGACCTGCAAGGGCTTCCCTTGGGGATCTGTGACAGTTGACCCATGAGGGGTAAAATGTATCTGGGCCCCCAATTTGGTTAGCAGATCTCTCCCTAGGAGGGGGTAGGGGCACTCTGGAATTACCAAGAAAGAGTGGGATACCCGGCCCACGCCTAGGTCCACTGTTCTTCGGGTAGTCCATGAATATAGCTTAGTTCCGGTGGCCCCTTGTACCCAGGACTTTTTCCCAGACCTACGTCCATTGTCCTGGAGCAAGACAGAATGTTGGGCCCCGGTGTCCACAAGGAAATTGGTTTTCTTCCCCTCCACTCGGAGAGTTACCCTAGGTTCAGGGAGGGGTCTGAACCCTGACTCCCCTAATCTGATTCTTCTCCCAAGGTCAGCACCCGGGTTGGTCTAGTGGGCCCTGGGTGCCTCTGTCCTTGTTTTCTTTTGGGACATTCTGGTGCCCAATGGCCTTTTTCTTTGCAGTAGGCACATTGATCGCGGTCCCAGCGCCACCCTCGGTTGCCCAGGTCCCTTTCCCTGTTCTCTTTTTTATCTGTAACTATAGTAGCCAGGATTTGCGTCAACTTTTTATCCTGTCTTCTGTCCCTATTCGTCCTTTCTCTCTCTTTCTTCTCTTCTTCACTTTCCCTATTATAGTATACCTTCTCAGCAACCTGCACTCTCTCTCTCAACGACTTATCCTGTAACCCTTCTATTCTCTGTAACTTTTTCTCTATATCCTTATTAGCCTGGTCTATAAACGTGACCTTATGTTCAGGGCTTAGAGGATCAAATGGTGTGAAGCGTCGGAAGGCCTCCATCAGCCATTCTAGGTATGCAGCTGGTGTCTCATCTGGTCCCTGCATAACCTCTCTTACCTTGGCCAAATTGGTGGGGCGTTTCGCTGCCCCTCTGAGACCTGCCATTAGAGTCTGGCGGTAGACTTTGAGTCGCTCCCTACCTTCTGATGTGTTGTAGTCCCAGTCTGGTTGAGTCAAGGGGGAGGCTGTGTCGATGAGGGCAGGGATAATGGTGGGCCTTCCATCATCCCCAAGGACGGCTTCTAGGAGAACACGCTGCTTTTCCTCAGTGGTGAGAAGTGCCTGTAAAAGCTGCTGGCAATCCTCCCACATAGGTTGGTGGGAGAACAGAACAGATTCAATTAGAGAAATCAAGGCCTCAGGGTTCTCAGAAAAGGTGGGGTTCTGGTTTCTCCAATTGTACAGGTCTGAAGAGGAAAAGGGCCAGTACTGTAGGGGCTGCTGGCCTTGCTCTTCTGGGGTTCCCCAGGCCCTTAGAGGTAGAGTGGGGACTGGGGGACCCTGTGGAGCAGTGTGGAGGGCCTGGCGACTGCGAGTTCCCCCGCTGGTCCCTGTGGAGAGGAGGGTTCAACTGATGTCACAGGAGAAGGAAGACTGGGGGAATGGATTTCTTCCAGGAGAAGGCTATTGGGGCCCTGCGGTTCAGACAGGTTTCTGTCAGGAGCATAAGGGGATGGCAGTGGTAACTCCTGTAAAAGAGGTTCTTGTAGGTCCACTGGTATAGGTGGGTCCCTAGGTATCTTCTGGAATGTAACAGTGGTGACTACCAGACAAGAAGATATTTGAGGGGCAGTAAGACAAGGCCGGGGGAGGAAAGATTGAACCCAAGGAAGCGGGTTCTGTACTAAATCTTCCCAGACCTCGATATAAGAAACCTGGTCCGGGTGCCCATGAGCCCCTTCCTGAAAAACATGGGCGTTAACTGCTCGGATGAGGTCCAATTGAAAGGATCCATCTGCCGGCCAACCCACCCCGAAAGTGGGCCATTCCAAACGGCAGTATGTTTGCCACCGTCCTTTATGGATTTCCAGTGACAGATTGTGTCCTCTTTCCCTAACGTCAGTCCAATGGTCCAGAGTCAAAGACAGGGGAGTTGAAAGAGTCTGTCTCATGTCGAGAAAAAGTTTACTTCAGAAAGAAACGTAAGAGAACGATTAAGATGAGAAGAAAGGTGCCTGTGCCAGCCAGACACATGAGAGCAGGGCCGGAGGTCCACACCCTCGGTGGGGTTCTGGCAATTTGGGGTGGAGTGAGTCTGGCCGGTTCCAAATGGAGAAGGACCCGTTCAGGGTCCTCCGCCCTAGTGGTTTCGGGACTACCATTCAGTCTCCCACTGGGAAGAGAACAAACAAAGACCAGCAAAACAAAGACCAGCAAAACAAAGACCAGTGCCGCCCTATTCAGCGCTAAAAAGGCCTCCTTGTTCCTGAGTTTGGAGCGTCCTCTGCACTCTTTGAGGCTCTCAGCACGTCTGCCTGCCTCTCTAGGGAGACAAGGGGCTGTCCTGCCGGTGGGACTTGAACCCACCAAACAACTTGGATCTGAAACTCAAACACAAAGAAGGATTGTTCACAGAAGAAGGGTGAAGTGACACAGAGACAGACACTGAACACTCACGGTGAGGTCGCGACCGCCTCCGATCTGGTGCCTAGATTCCTTCGGGGAGGGGTCCCGAATCCCGGATGAGCCTCCAGCTGTTGGAACCTAAGTTCCGCGGAACCTCAGGACCTCACTGGAAAGAACCGGGAGACTCGGAAATCGATGCAAAAGCAAGAGGTTTTATTGATATCCAACGCCCGTTGGGGTCACCCTGCTCGGGAAGGCAGAGCGGCCCCCTGTTAGGAGTTCTGGGGGCTTTTATAGGGCTGTCCAAGTAAGTGTGCCTGCAAGCTTCATCTTGATAGAGAGGATTACTTGCGTCATGGTTGCAAGACTGTTAGGTTGGGCAGGGGTGATCGAAAGTTCAACTGATAAACAGGATGCAGGATGCAGGTGTGGCATCATTTCTTTGCGAAAGCAGGGGATACAGGCAAAGTTAAGTAGGTTCAGCATATTCTCGTGGTCACATTTCCACATAATAAACTCTATCTCAATCCTCTACACATGTTCTGGTTTCAGTCTGTGACTCTGGAGCACAAGAACCCTGTAACACAGCATTTTTTACATGCAATCTGGGGATCTGAACTCAGATCCTTCTTGTGAAGCAGAGGGTTAACCTCTGAGCCATCTCTTCAGTTCCTTTTTACAATTTTTAAAAATTATTTATTGAAGAAAGAGAGAGAAGTAGACATGCATGGGATGGTGCATGAGTAGGGATCAGAGGACAACTTTTGAAGTCAGTTCTCTCTTTTCACCATGTGGGCTTCTACAGGCTGAACTCATGTTGCTAAGTTTTGCAAGCAGGCCCCTTACCTGTTACGCCATCTTGCCAGCCCTGGAGATTCCTATGTTTTTGCAAAAAGAAAATATATGGATACATAATAGTAGGAAAAAAAAACTAGAAGAAAATACAAATATCGAAAATAAAGTGAGAGCTAGCAATGTCCTCCTTTGTGGCCTCTCTACATTATTCACTTTATAATACAGCAGACAGGCATTGCTTTCATTTAATAACATTGTCATTATTAGAAGAGTGAGAAATTAACTTTTATGCTCATACTTGAAGGGATGAGACTGGGCATATGAAATCATGTGCAGAATATGTTAGTATTTCCATTATGCAAGAAAAGCAGCTTTTATCTCTCTACTTAACATACCATTAATTTCCTGCAGTGATATTCTATTGCTGTAACTCATTGAATTTATTAGTTGCCCATATTTCTGCCCATATACGTGCAGACAGGGCTATTTTCTTGTTTTCTGGGAGACATTACTATGAGATATTGGAAGTAATGACCCCCCCAAGCAAGTATTCGAGGAACCAGTTTAAATTTGTTAGTGCTCGATGGTGGTTCTGTTTCAGTGTGGGGGAGCAGGTTGTGCACGGAAGCTGAAGACTCACGGTCCACCCACCACAAATATTGCACTGATTAGAGAGAAAAAAGCAGAGGACAGGGAGGGGAAGCACAAAATGCGTTTGCGTGTGAGGTACAGTTGCAGCTCGATCAGGGGATGCTGATATTTATTAAAAGTCAATTACAATGTTAATTTCTAGATTCACGGAATTTCGGGGCAAAATGTAATTAAAATGGTGCAATGCCGCAACTCTGGTTGGCTCTCCTATTTTCTTTCACACAAACTGCTCTTCCCTCCAGCTCTCTCGCTTCTGGCTGACTTCTTGCCAGTTTCTTTTCTATCTTGTGGAGTGCTCTTCTGTTTGTAAAGATGCCCTTTCTGTGTAGGGTTCTGCAGAGAGACACTTCACACATCCATGGTCTTAATAAAACCTGGCTCTCTGGGGCTGGAGAGGTGGCTCAGGGGTTAAGCCTCCGCCTTGCAGGCAGAAGGTCCTGAGTTCGGATCCCAGATCCCACGTATAGACGCCAGGCGGAAGCGGGGGCGGCCTGCGTTTCTGGTCCTGGTAGGGCGGAGCCTGTGAATCCCAGGGCAGAAGGAGGTGGAGGCATCCATGGTGGTTCGCGAATTCGTCCGTGGTTCTACACATACACACACACACACACACACACACACACACACACACACACACGCGCACATACACATGCACATGTGCACAGTTGAATAAATAATAATAATAATAAAAATTTTAAAAACCTGGCTCTCAGCAAGAACACTTGCTTGGCTTTCATTACAGCTTTGTCCAGGGAAGAGTTGCTTTTTCCTGGGTGCTGACTCTGGAAGACTGGGAGGCAGGAGTCTCCCACTGTTCCTACATAGCTGATCTCCCAGCCCAGTGCCTATGCCCCTGCACTGACACTGGATCCTGTATAGCCATAGCTGCTCCAAGCTGAGCATCAATACTCTGTAGCCGACAACTTGAAATCTTATTGTTTATTATTATTGTTATTATTATTATTTGCTGTTAGCCAAAACTGCCATTTGGTAAAGCATTCACCTTAGCTAGGTGAATTTTGTAAAGAACATGCCTCCAGTCTTCACTCATTGCGCTACTTCCCTAGAAACTCCCTGGCAGCTCCTTAGCGATGTCTGAGACTATAAAAGATTGCGACCCTCACCCAGGGGTCTCTCTCTTCTTTCTGAGCTCTCAGGTCTCTCCCCTCTTCTCTGTTCCTCTCCTGCCAGGTTGTCATGTTCTCTCTGGCCTTAAGCTGTATCTTCTGTTCTATTCCCACCTTAAGGGTGCACCATGGTTTCTTTGGCCACCAGGCTGTCAACTCTAATAAACTCCTATTAAGTCTTTCCCTGGTCGCTTTTTCTTTATTCACGGGTCCTCCACATGGTACCCACACGTGGTCAGAGTGGCTCTCCATCACTTCCCTTGCTGAACCAGCAGGCCTCCCAGTCCAAGGCTGACTTTACCTCTTCACTTACACTGGGTCCTTGGCGACAACAGGTGCCTCGACTTGAGGATCAATACTCTGCAGCTGACATCCTGAAGTCTGTAGTCATCATCATCGTTGTTGTGTGTATGTGTGTGTGAATATGTGCGCCGGGCACCTGAATCACAGCACTCTTCTGGAGGTCAGAGAACCTTCTTCTTCTTTCCTGAGGCCAAGTCTGTCTGGCTTTGACAGCTCTGGGTACTCCAGCCTAGCTTCTCCTGCCTCTGCCTCCCATCTCACAGTAGAAATATCAGGATTACATTTCGAGCCATGACATCCAGCTTTTTATGTGAATTCCAGGGATTTAACTCAGGTCACCTAGCTTGTATGGCAAGTGCTTTTTTTTTTTTTTTTTTTGCTATCGAGCTGTCTCACTATCCCCCCAACATCTTGTACGTCTAGCAGTTGCTGTCATATCCATATGCTGAAGTGTGGCGTGTCTTAACTATTTCTATTGTCAATACGCTCTCAGAGAGTGTCTTTAAAGAGGTCACTATGGTTTGGAGATGTCTTCGTTGTGGACCTTAAGTCAAGATGTCCTTAAAAGAAGCGATCAAGACAGACCAGTCCAGAGGAAAAGCATGTAAAGATAGAGAGGTGAGGATAACTCTTCTGGACTCCAGGAGAGAGGCCATGGAAGAGCAGTTCTTCAGGGGCATCTTGATTTTGGACTGGTGGCAGCAGAATCGCAGAGAATAAACTGTGGTTCTTTAGGCCAGTCTATGGCACTTGGTGCAAGGTAATATAAGTTTTACCTTCTACTTGGTGGATATTTAAATTTTTATTCTCTCTCTGTCTTTCTGTGTGTACAGGTGCATGCATGTTGCAGCGTTCATACAGAGGCAGAGGATAACTCTCCTATCATCTTTTTTAAAATTTTTTTTATTATTTATTCAATTGTGTGTGTATGCATGTGTGCACATGTGTGGATGTATGTGTGTGTGTGTGTAGAACTACGGGCGAATTCGGGAACCACCATGGACGCCTCCACCTCCTCCTTGTTTACTCTGTCCCGGGATTCACAGGCTCCGCCCTACCAGGACCAGAAACGCAGGACGCCCCCGCTTCCGCCCTGCGTCTATACATGGAGTCTAGGATCCGAACTCAGGACCTTCCACCTGCAAGGCAGAGGCTTAACCCCTGAGCCATCTCTCCAGCCCCCTCTCCTATCATCTTTACAGGGGTTCTGAGGATGGGATTTAGGTTCTCAGGCTTGCGGGCAAGCACCTTCACCGGCCCAGCCATCTCGCCAGCTCTGATTTGTTTTGTATGTGGAGTTGGATGGGAACATGAACACACATTCTTGGCCTCCTGGTCTCCATAGTCTCTCCTCTGGGTCCTTCCCAGCCCACCCTTTCCTGTTCATTCCTGGACAGTGGCTGAATCCTGTCAGGAGTGTTCCATCCTTGTGCTTCATTCTATCAAGTATCTGCATACAAATGCAGGTAGGTAGAGGTGGGGAGAAGCATTCTCTCCCCCCAGGGCATGTTCAGTGCTGGGCACAGCCATGACATCACTCGGTCCCAAGTTGGTAGTTACCACAAAGCATTTGAGGAGCAGTGGCAGGGCGGCTCTGTGCTGACCGACATCACCATGCATCTTGAGTCTCCCCCTCAGCCAATCCCTCCCATTTCAGCAGCCCTTGTCACCGTTCACGTCATCTGTGTAGCATAGCAAAGCAGTTCTCCAACCTCCTCACCTTTTCTGACCACAGTCACCATATAACTGCTTCTGGGGCTGATCTCTTATTCTCTCTTTTACAGACGGAGCCACAGGCAAGCGCCGTCCCAATGGCTTCTTCTCTACTTAAGCCTGTTTCTCACCTTTACTCAGCCCTTTCTGTTACACCTTCTCTCTTGTTTTTCAGGTCTGCTTCTCCATGACTTACCTGCCTGATACATATATCAGTGCTCAGGGGTCAAATTTCCTGCTTAAGTATATATCCTCATCTCATTACCTAGGCCATTGGAGAAGCTAGATTGCATGGTTCAATCTTTTTTTTAAATATTTTATTTATTTACGGTGTGTGTGAGTGTGTGTGTGTATCAGAAGACACTGTGTGTCCCTTTGGAGGCCCAAGGGTGACTTCAGGAATCATCCTGGATTGTTTCTACCTCCTTCTTGCTCTGCTCTGGTTTTTCCCAGGCTCCACCCACCAGAGCCATGTGGATTGCTGCCATTTCCACTGGGCATTTTCACATGGGACCTGGAATCTGAATCTAGGACTCTCTACTTGCGAGGTGGTGTCTTAACCCCTGAGGCCATCTCTCCAGCTCCATTTTTCTTTTTCTCCTCCTCCCCTCTCCCCTTTTAAAACCATATTGCTTCTCAGCTCCTTCAACAAAACTTTTGCCTTCTGTTCAGGTGCCAGTCAGACGCTCAGACGCTCAGCAGCCTCCTAGGCTAATAATCCTAAGCACCAGCTGGCAGATTTTGCTTCCCTTCCTGCTGGGTAGAATCTGACATGTTAAGTACTTCCTTCTGGAAATTCTTTCCTATGCCTCTCCTCACCCCTCCTCTTTTCTTACCTTCTTTCCTCTCCTCTCCTCTCTTATTGTCTCTCCCCACCCCCTTGAAGAATTCATTCACTGATGTAACTCTAGTCACCTGTTTTCTGAGGATAGACCCCCAGATGCTGGGACTCCCGGCTCATGGAATCAGGTGAGTGATATGGGTTCAATGTCAGTCACCCACAAAGCTTGCTCACTGATTGAACTTGGAAAACTTAAAACCCACAAGACTCTGTTTTAGACCTCGGGGCTAATAGCAGGTACTTGATGACTTCTGTGTAATCTACTTCACAGTCTCAAGCTCTTCCACACGGTCTGCAAATAGAAGTTCTTTTTGAAAACTTCCCGTAACTGCATAAGGTCAGATTTCCCCTGAGTAATCTGAGCATGGTTTTGTGCTTCGTGAACTCTGTTAATCAATCATTTGAAGAGCAAAGGGTCCAATGAGCAAAGGGTCTGTGGATGAGGGTCCGCCCAGGGTCCCTGCCTGCCTCCAACCTTCTCCATATCCCTCACCAGAAGAATCCGGGTTCACCAGCCTTTCTCAGCTCGCTCTCTTCTCTATCCGGACACGGGACCACCGGCCCCTCCGACACATCAGCTCTTCCACTCTGTTCTTTACTGCAGCTCTGACGACTCGCCCTCAAGGCTTGCTTTAGCCACCGAGAGCCTCACTGGTCAATCAAACCGTGTCCCCAAAGCCCGCGCAGCACCTGGCACCCCCTTGTTCAGGAACTGGCTACAGAAAGGACAGTCCGTGAAGAGGCTTCGTGAGAATCCCACCAGGGACCACTTTCTCTTCAGTTCAGGAAGAATAGCCCAGGCACTCAGAATCAGAGCGCCATGAAAAAAATCAGTCCCCTGCTTAATTTTTCAAGTCGCGTGTTGTTTATGTAATAGCAACTGAAATCCTGCCGTGTTGTACAAGCCTGGAAGGACCCGACCGTGCGCTATCAGCACTGTCTGACTTTATGGATAACATCAATATTCATGTTTGTGGTAAAGATGAAACCGAATCTGGCCTTTTGTTTTGCGTATTAAGAATTCAGGTCACTGTGTGCTTATGAAAGGGTTCTTCCTTAGTTTTAAGTGACTCTCCTTAGATAAGGTTAATATTTAATTAGTTCATTCCAAATATGTTTGTAGATTATCTCAAAGACCTGTTCTTCTAAACTTTTATTTTCTTACTTACTCTCATTTAACTCCAGCTGCAAAATTAACGATGTCTTCCTACTGATCACGCAGATCTGCTTAATACCTCCGAGAGTTTCATAAGAGGAGTGGAACAGCAAGAGGCTGATTTTACTGGCAATTAATAGCCACTAAATGCAATGCAAATACACTCAGCATAGACATAATGCTTAAATACTTTGGTTTCTTCCACAAATGCAATATTCCTGACTGGTTTCCAAAGTAGCCGTGGTTCTGAAATTCTATTTTTTTCGGGGAAAATATAGTTCTCAGTAACACTGAACTTCTAACACTACAGCAATATTAACCTTTTAGGAAATACAGAGACATCAGTCAATGATCAAATACAATAAGGAATACGGGAAGAAATTGCTTCAGAGCTGTCTGGTTGGTAGAATGGGTTAGGAGGGGGAAAATCAAAAGATGTACCCATCTGGAAGCTTCCCCCTCTGTGGGTTGTCCAATGTGTGTTTAATTTCTCCACACTGTACTAGGGAAATGGTTTTAATAGTAAGTAAATGTTGTTATGTTTCTTTCTTTCTTTCTTTTGGGGTGGGGGAATTCTTTCACTTGTTATCCCTCCTTGAAAGTTCTTTAAGTTTAAATGTCTATGCATGGTGACCCACAAAGCTATCCTGGGGCTAAAGAATATGAAAAAGACGGAAACACACGGAGACTGAAAGAAAGAGAAAAGTTGGCAGAAACAGGTAGGAAAGTCTATTGATCTCCCGGAGGGAGAACAGTGAAAAACCCATGGTCTAGTCCTGCAAGATTTTATTTGTACATATGGAATAATCAGGAGGCTATAATCAGGGAGCTGGGAATCTGCATACAAATTCAGGTGTGGGAGTTTGGATTGATTGGGAGGAGAGCTCTCCTAGTTTCTAGTGAGGGCTTGGATGGCCAGCCTGAGAGTTAGGAGAGAGAAAGAGAGAGAGAGAGAGAGAGAGAGAGAGAAACTATGTGAAACATTTCTCATATAAACAGAAATCGCTAAGGTTTCAGGTTGTGTCCTTATTCCTTGAGGGTCTCCAGAGATTGTCAGTGAGTTAGACTGCTGTTTCTGTCCTTCCATTTTCCATGACTTTAACTCCTCTCAGACTTCCATGACTTTTTTTTTAAATCCAGGAATGTGATTTCCTTTTCTAGCAGGCAACATCCTATACACTTTCCACTTTCCACTACTTGACTTTCTACATCTTTGTGTATAAACATACCGAATAGAGATTTTCTTTCTTTCTTTTTTTTTTTAATAAAATGCATTATGATAAATTAAGAAAATAAACATATGACTATTTCAATACTTTCACAAAATATATCCAGGAAACTGAGTCAAGCAGTCTTCATAAAAAAGCAAAAAGAAAACAAAATATGAAAGCAAACTATGAATAAAAGAAAACTACCATATTCCGATAAAGAATATCAACAGAAATATTTGAAAAAAATGTGATTCTTTTTTTATTTTATTTTGTTTTTCTACTTTTACAGCATATTGAGTACTGCTTTCCTCCACCTCACCTCCCTCCCATCTGGGATTTTCTCTTTATTTACTGATTTTTACATTTGTTTATCTTTTGTCTTGTATGTGTGAGTACATATATACCACAGCATGTATGTTGAGGTCAGGATACAACTTTCAAGAATCGGTTCAACCAGGCCATCCAAATGTCTCCCCATCCAGAGGCTCAGGAAACTTTGCGGAAGGAGGCAGTAAGTCTGCAAGAGCCTAAAGATGGAGAGCTCCGTTGCTGGACAGGTCACTCCACTCAAGACAGGGCAGCCGCAGCCAGGAACTCAGGGCAATGGGACTTGTTCTTATCAGACCTGCATGGGGTGGATGCGTCAGCATACTCTCCATGGGCTGGTGTGGACTTCAGGAAAAATAGTTTTCAGGCAGTAGGATCCTTAGGGGCAAGGAGGGGTCAGATAGAGTTAGGGGAGTACCCATATCAATGGGCAGCTCAAGGAAGCGCCTCTCTGTCTGCTACAGAGGCCTGAACCCCATGAGAACTAATGATACAGAGGGAACCCCAGGATCCACAGAACCCAAGGACAGGAGAATAGGAGGGAGTAGACTGGGCCATGTAGGGATGGGAGGGAGGGTGGGATGGAATAGGAGTGGGAGGGAAAGGAGAGGGGATCGAGGGAGGTGGGGAGCACGTATCTAAAAATGTTAATTTAATTAATAAATTTATTTTAAAAGGAATTGCATCAAGGAAAGGACTATATGACTCTTACTATAACTAATTCCTTTTGATTCATTTTTAGCATCTTTGTTTTGAGATATAATTCATACCGCAGACAATGTCTATGCTGGCTGTTTACAATTCAAGGTTTTCTAGTATAGTCACAGAGTTGTGTAACCATCACCACAGTGAATTTTAGAAACCCTATGCATGTTAACAATCACTCCCCATACCCCTAAGCCACACCTGGCCAGGCGCTACTTCCCTACTTTCTATCTGTATAAATTTGCCTGTTGCTGGGTATTTATCTGCTGGACTGATACCATATGTGGTCTTTTGTGATTACTTTCTTTTGCTTTGTATATATAGTTTTTGGTCCATCTATATTGCATTAGAAATGGACACCTTATCCCTTTTTTCGCAAATTAATATTCCCCTGTATAGATACACCACTTCATCTATGCATGAGTTGATAAATATTTGGTCGTTTTAGCCTTTCAGCTATTATAAAAATAGTATTGTGAATATTCAAGTGCAGGTTTGTGTACGGGCATGTTTTAAATTCTCTTGGGCTCATGCCTAGGGATCCAATTGTTGTATGATATGGTTACATTCTTTTTAAATAAATGCACACATAAATAAGTGTGTGTATATTACAGAGAGAGAGAGAGAGGACTTGTATGCTATAGTGCATGGGTGGAGGGTCAGAGGACAACACTTCCCTTTGCGCAGAGGACTACTTTTGAAAGTAGTTCTCTCCTACCACGTGGGCTTTTGAGGATTCAACTGAGGTTGTCAGGTTTGCAAGCAACACCTCACCAACTGAGTGGTCTTGAGGGTCTTGATATGATAACTTTTTGTTCAACATTTTGAGGAACTGTGAAGTTATTTCCAAACTGTCTCCTATTTGCAACCCTACCGGCAATGTATGAGGGCTGCACTTTTTTTGCAATAGTTTATGCTATTTTTTTTTTTAACTGACAGCTTAGTAGGCGTGAAGTAGTGTCTCATAGTTTTGCTTCATATTTTCCTCATCAAGACTTGCTTTAACCACTCAGAACCTCACTGGTCAATCAAACCTGTTCCCCAGAACCCAGTGCAGCACCTGGCACCTAGCCAAGAGGCGCTGTCTGGTAGGAACTGGCTGGAGGAAGGAAAGCTACGGGCTGGTTTTCCCACATCAATTTGATAATCTTCCACAGGCTTGCTCAGAGTTTGGCTTGCCTTAATAAATGATTCTTCACAAGTGTGCTTAAAGGCTCAGTTCTCAATTGTTCATTTGCCATCTGTATCTTACTAGTATACTACGTAACATAAGAAACTAGAACAAGATATCAGATCTATTAATCACGCTGCCCAGCTTCCTGTCCCAGCCAGCTTTGTGTGGCTGGACATGCTCTCCAGTACATTCTGTCTCTTTACCCATATCCGTTATTCCTTCCAGGGCCATGTCTTCCTCCATTTTACCCACAGCTGTTTACTTAAGCTTCATTTTTCTCATTCAAACTAGTTTCTGGATCTGGCTTTCGCATAACCAAAAGATTCTGCCTCTCCAAGAAAAACTCAGCTGCACTTTTTCTTTCTTCCTGGTACACACATTCCACTGTGATGAGCAAACAGCCATTCTCTAAACCTAAGGGGCTTCAAAACTGCACAGCTTTTCAGTGACTTTAGACTAGAGCATCCCCCGCACCCCACCATCAAATTATTTTCCAGACCAGGCTACTCCAGTGAATTTTCTATGTAAATCTTCCTCTTCCCTATCCTTAAGAACATGAAAGTATTAGCTAGTGCACCACACTCTTGGAGTGTGATTAAGATAATGTTTCATGAGTGATTGGAAGCTGGGTCTGCTTCCTCTACCTGCCTACCATATTGTGTGTGTGTGTATGTGTGTGCGTGTGTGTGTATGGGTTATGTGCCTGTGTACTAGTATATTTTGAATGTGCGTGTGTATATACAAGAGTTCACTGACTGTATATGTCATGGATGCCCGAGGGTGACTTGGGAAATCATCCTGGATTGTTCTGTCTTTTTATTGCTTTGCTCTGGGGTTTCCGAGACTCCACTTTCCAGAGCTGGAATGACAGGTCACCTCCATTTCCCCCCAGTATTTTCACAAAGAATCTGGGGAATCAGAACTCAGGTCCTTTTGCTTTAACTACTGAGCCGTCTTCCCAACCCTGTGCAGCATTTTTTTTTTTTTTTAGGTCTAAGAAATCAGATCTTTCCCTGCAGTGAAAGTGACCAATTGTGGCCAGCAGAGGACAGCAGAGGCACAAAAGCGCTGGCCCTGGATGGTCTAGCTGAAGTCTCCCTAAGTCAAAGCCATCAGTATAGCGAGGCATAGAATATCTACAAAGTATTCATTTTTGTCTTTACATCAAGCCACTTTCCCCTGCACATGACCCAGTGCTGGAGCAGTGACATTGGTCCGTGTCAGGAGTACACTGCAGGAATTTTGAGTGGGGAAATGTATGAGAAATAACAGAATTGGATGTGAATGCTTATTGCACAAGGGATCCGCAAATTCACAGTCATCCAAAGAGAAAGGCTGTTCTCAAAGATGGCATTGAACCTGGAGGGATCCGGTGACACATCCATCTGTCACCTCTTGTGTGAGACACGGTCTCTGTGAATGCAGCACAACAAATGGTAACAGACAGAAGAGCACTGTGTCTCATGTTTATTTCACCCACACATGACAGTGATAATGCCCATCAACTCTCTTCCCTTCATCCTGGGGTCATTAATTTGCATGACAATCTGTTTCCTTTATTCCAGACTCTTCCATTTTCCACATAATTTTCTGCAACATTTACCCTTCCCTTAGGCTCATTTTCTTTTTAGAGACTTTCTGTACTTCCATCTTTCAAATATACCTTTGCTGATGACATAGAGACATTCATTATCATTCCAATTGATAAGAATAAGCAATGTAGAATTAGAGGTACATATTCATTTAGTCTAACAATAACCGAATATCTCCTGTGTACAAGAAAGGCTTACCACTGAGAAACATATACACAGGTTAATAAAGCAAAAGATTAGAAACCAAGGTAGAGAGTCTCTGGCCTATGAAGCTCATTCATCCAAGTTGCCAGACAAGCGGTCCCTTCATAAGTCATGGCTCTATATTATTCAAAACTTCTGTTTGGAAGTAACCTCAGAGCAAGGCATGTCATGAATGTGTAAGAACGGACTGTTGAAATTGGGGAAGTCATCACTAGAGTCTTCTTTACGTTGTTCCTCAGAGAATAGTGCTGCTTCCTCTGGAGATGAAAGCAGAATTAGCAATGCTTAGCTGTATGGATGGGGGAGGGGAGAGAGAGAGAGAAAGAGAGAGAGATGCATGTCTGCAGGAAGACAGAGGAATGGTAAATTCTGAGAGTGGGAAGTTGTCTAGGAATTCTAAGATGTTAGCATTTATAAACTGGTTGATTCTCTGATCCAGATCCCTTCATCTACGGATTTGTTACTGGAGCCCAGAGTTTAAGCTCTTCAATAAAGATCCTCCTTAGCTTTGTTTGTGTTGGGATGTGAATGTAGGACTTCCATATGTACCTGAGGTTAGGTTCAGAAGGGCTTGCTATGAGCTTTTACATGGTTGCAGTTTCTCCTGTGAAATTCTTTGGGTCTTTAGCATTTCTCCATGTGCTCGCTGTCTTCCCCTCTCCTAGATGTTGCTTCTGTGCCCCCTGCTCATTTCTCTCTCCATCCGTGGCTTCCACTGTCCTTTCCATCTGCCTGTGTCATGTCATCAATTACCATTGTGTCAAGAAGAGAAAAACCATGGGATTCCTACATCATTATCTCAGGCTCTGAATCTTTGTACAGGATCTGCAGACACATCTGTTGCCTTGGTATCTCTTTCCAGATGTCCCACAAGACACATCCAGGTGTTCAAAATGGAGTTGATATCTTTTTGACCTAGCTGGTTTCTCATCTTGTGTCTTGGACATAGTATTTTGTACAGTGACATTATTATCTACCTATTTTTCTTATCCCTTCCTCCCTCATCTAATCGATGGACAGCCCATCACAAATCTTTCTCCCTAACCTTTCTTGAACTCATCACTTCCTGTTTACATGCTCTTTGGATTAAGGTCAGGATTCAGAGGCGAAAATACCTACTGGAAGCAAACAAGTGAGGGAGGGTGCATACCAGTAAGAAGGACCATGGGGGGCTATGGTCAACTGTAGATGGCAGGCCTCAGCTTAAATACTTTGCTTAAGCAGCCTTTTTCATATGAGAGAATTTCAGCCCAATGCATCAGACATTCAAAATGTAAGAGAATTTATTTTAAATGTGAGCTCTTCTGATTATTTTTAGGATTTTTTCCCTATTTTTACTTATTGGTGAATTTACTCTTGACTTCCAAAGCTGGAAATGAAGTGCAGGTCACCACCATTTCTGCCTGGTCTTTTTACATGAGATTCAGGATCTGAACTCAGGTCCTTCAGCCTGTGAGGTAGAGGCTTAACTCTTAAGCCATTTCTTCAGCCCCTCTTTATCTGTTCTTATCTCCTTTTACTGATTTTTTAGGTGAGGCAATTAGTTGCGCACACACACACGTACCACACCATGCCATGTCTGAGGTTTGAATTCTGCCCTTGAGCCATCAGTTAGCAATTTCCATGCACTTTATTAATCTCTTACAGAGAATGCTACAAATATTTCCAAAATGTTTTCCTTACTTTATTATCTGAGCAATCATGCACCCGTGTAGTATGTGATGATGTTGATGATCATCATTAGGATTTTGAGCATCCAGAGTGTACAGCTCCCACGATACGTCCCTCCTTTAATCCTCCAAAGTCCCCATGTATCACTATCATTACAACTCTTTCTCATATTAGGAAGCTAGGTCAAGTACCGGTTTCCAGCTCTCACATCTATGCTTTTAATGACCTTTCCTATCACGTGCTTTTCCTCTGGCCTTCCGTATTCTAATCAAGTGCAGAAAATCCCAGAAGTTCTATACTTAATCCTTTGCACGTTCAAGTCTTCCAGGATCTTTTCTGGTGCTTGGAACCAGCTGAGAATGTCAGTGTGATCTGGATGGGGTCTATGCCCAAGCACAGGCAGGGGTCTATGTGGTGATCCAAACATGGGCAGGGGAGGGAGGAAGGTTCACGTGAACCTCAACTTCCTTTTCTCTCATTTGGAGTGGTCTCTTACTGTCATAGTTAGGCACAGGTATCAACTTGACAGTTGAGGATTTGAGCACATTTGTAGACAATTAGTGGTTGAGTGAAGCCCAGAGCAAACCTGCATGAGAGTATCTAGCTGATGGGGAAGGTCCAGCCTATGATGGGTGGGATTAGGTCTGGAATAAAATCCAGAGAGCTGGTTGAGAGAGTGGGCATCCTTGTGTATACTTGGCCAGACATGCTGGTCTGGCAAGTAAGGATTGTCCCTCCCTTAGCCATTATGCAGAGATGGTGTGGCCAGTTCCCTCGGCCTGGTGTTGGTGCATGCTCTCCTTTCAAGCCGGACTAAAGACTGTAACCAGACTATCAGTGAGGAAATAAATCCCTTGTTCCCTTAAGCTTTTTGAGGTCAGTTATCAGCAAACGTGCAGGTAAACTGCAACGCTTACCTCATGTTCCATGGGTGGGTTAACCAGATGTCTGAAAAGATTCTATGCCTCATGCATATCTGGATTCCTGCTTCTCAGGGCAGGCACAAGTTGTGAGAACCACCTATCAGCCCATTGTTCCCACTGATTGTTGAAGTAAAGTTAAATTTAGAATCAGATACATTTGTGCTACGGGTAGGGCACTAACAGGCTGACTTAGAGTAGTTTAAGTCATTTAGTACATAGGGACTTAGCCCCTGAAAGACCATGAGAGTGACATAATCCTCACAGGACAACACGAAGAGACATTTCCCAGAAAGAACAGACACAACTTAAGGACTCTTAGCTGCACCAGTACCTGCATGGCATCTTTCCAATCATTTCTGTCCCCTACTGCAGACCTAGTCCAAACATGGTGGATCATTTGACAATAACAATTACTTAGCCAGGAAATACTAGGTGGAAGTTTTGAAAGAGTATTGAGGGAACATGAGCAATCATGTCTTCCTGAAATATGAAATCACAGTCAAAGACCATAGGAATGGTGGTACTCAATAATAACTTGTCCGAAGCAGAGCCAACTGGGACAAAGGTGAGAAACATACATTTCTTCCATGCGCTATTGATCTTCAAACTCTGAATGAAATCTGCTTGCAAATTGATCTGGCAAACTGTGTAAAGAACAAATACCCTCCCTGCAACATGAGTTATTTATTGCTTATCAATAACATGATACTGTGGGGGGGGGTTCTTTATAATTATTTTAAATCTACCTGAAGGTCCCAGAGAAATATGTATGTTTGAGGAGATCAAACAAACAAACAAAAAGGCAGTGTAGTTAGTTGCCTTGAAATCCCAAGAATTTGGGGAGTAGGAGGGGTCATGTAATAGGTAGGGAAAACACACTGTCCATTGCAGCCAGTCTTCTGTCTTCTGATCTCTGCTCTGTGCTTCCGGCTTTTCTGTTGTCACATAATCATATAAGTAAAATGGGCATCTTTGTGTGCGTGTGTGGCGTGTATGTGTATGTACATGCATGTGGTATTCTTTGTTCTTGACTACCGTGGGAGCATATGTAGAGGCCAGAGGTTGATGTTGGATATTTTCCTGCATCATTTTGGCTGGCCAATGAACCCCTAGAATCCATCTGTCTCTTCCCCCACAGGGCTGGAGTTATAATGTGTGTCTCTGCATGAGGCTTTTACCTGAGTGATGGGAATCTGATTTCAGTTCCTTACATTTGCTTTATCCGTCTCCTCAATCTCTAATGCTACCCACTGAATACAGGTTTTGTGAAGAGCAAATGAGTTAATTCATAAAAAGCACTTTGTGCTTGACTTACCACAAACACTTGATATCAGTCTATATTTTTATTATTGTTTATAACAAATGGGAAAGAATTTTTAAAAATCCAAACTGGACCAGTGAGATGATACAGCAGTAAAGACACCTGTGTGCACCTGGTGACCTGAGCTTGACCCTCACAGCCCAGATGGTAGAAGGACCTCTAAACTCTGGGATGATGCTGGCTCGCTCTTTCTTTCTTCTTTCTTTCTTTCTTTCTTTCTTTCTTTCTTTCTTTCTTTCTTTCTTTCTTTCTTTCTTTCTTTCTTTCTTTCCTTCTTTCTTTCTTTCTCTCCTGTCTTTCTTTCTTTCCTTCTTTCTTTCTCTTTCGTTCTTTCTTTCTTTCTCTTTCTTTCTTTCTTTCTTTCTTCCTTCCTTCCTTCCTTCCTTTCTCTGTCTCTCTCTCTCTTTCTTTCTTTCTTTCTCTCTCTCTTTCTCTCTCTCTCTTTCTTTCTTTCTTTCTTTCTTTCTTTCTTTCTTTCTTTCTTTCTTTCTTTCTTTCTTTCTTTCTTTCTTTCTTTCTTTCTTTCTTGTCTCTTTCCTTCTTTCCTCTCCCTCTTTTTTGCTTTCTTTCTTGTTTGTCTTTCTCGATTTCTTCCAATTAAATATCTGTATTATATTTGTGTGTGTGCATGAAAATGTTTTCTTTGTATCCTACAAATTCTGTGTTTTCTTTCATCAAAATGGATTTCAAGTTTTTGCTGTATTCCGCCCTACAGTCTGCCATGATGTGAGATGTATGGTGGAATTACAGCTTCATTTCTGAAGGATCAGTGTCCAGCATCTGTGTCTGCATTCTCATCACAGCTCTCCTGCATCCTTCTCTTGTCTCCCTTCCCAACAGTCTTTCCATTTCATTCCTTATCACTCAACCCAGAACATCACACCTTGCTCATCTCCAGTGCTTCAAAACATGGATACTTCCTTATCCTGCTTAGTTCAAAGTGCAAGTAGCAGATGGAGCTGCCTTATAAGTGGAGACACTTTTCTACTATAAAAAAAAAAAAAACATACTGCTCATCGGCATGCAGTTTATCTTCTGTAACAACAGTAACTGTGCTCTGCTCAAACACACTTTTGCTTTGCAAAGTCCATCTTCCTGTTCTGCAAATTGTGGGTTTTAGAAGCACAGGACTTTTTGTGCATTCCCACATTTGCATTCTTCCTATGTAACCATTTATTTTATAGCCATTTATTCCACCCAAGTCAGTTTGCATTATCTGTGCCTGAGTTTCTCTCGATCATTCTTTCTGAAATAGAATCTTTTCTGTCACCCTTGCTCAGCACCCAGCTTCTCTTCCTGTCTCTATTCACCTGTTCTTTACTCTCTCCTCCTATGGGATGTGCAGAGATGGTGTCTTCTTTATTTTTTCTCTGGTATCCAGAATGTAACGACTCTGAGGCACTTGCTGGTTAAAGAAATGACTCATAATCACCAGTGTCATCTTCCTAACACTTCCTACACTTCTGTTGCTTTTTGCAAGTGCATGTGTGCGTGCATGCATGTTTGTGTGTCTTCATGTGGGTGGCCATACACATATGTGCCAGGCACACTCACACACGTATGTGCATGTATATGGAGGCCTGAAGTTGACATCAGGTGTCTCGCTCAAGCATGCTACATTTATTTAATGAGGCAGAATCTCTCTATTGAACTCAGACTTCACCAATCAGTTGGTTCAGCTAGTTAGCTTGCCCGGAGGTTCCCCTTGTCTATGTCTCCTGAGTGCTGAGATTACAGGTAGCCCCCTACCCCCCAGGCTTTTAGGAGAGTTTATCCACTGAGTCATCTCCTCGGCCCTGCTCTAGTTCATTCTCATCAATTAGACAAGATGATAAATTATTTGCACTAAATGCTTAGCAAAATCTAACATGGCCACCTAGTACCACCTCTCTGTGGTGGCTGCTCAATATGTTTTTGTTTTAGTGTTGATTGCAGTAGCAGCATGCTTATTAAGGAAAGAACTTCTAGAACAAATCTTTGAGGAATCTTTAATTTTTAAAATAATATTTTATTTATTCTTTGCAAATTACATGTAAGTGTACAATGTATTTTAATAATATCTATCTGTCATCCCTGATCCTAGTCACCTGAGTCCTTCCCCCATTATATCATCCTCCCTACTTCATGGCCCCTTCCCCCCTTTTTTTAGCCACCTGAGTCCAGTTATTGCTGCCCTGTGTAATGGTTGTGGAGACTTCAAACCAGGGTATGGGCCACCTGCTAGTGGCCATACACTCAAAGAAAGGTGACTCTCTCTTGCTAGGTAGACTCCAACTGAAGCAATGATTTTTTTTCTTAAAATTTTTATACATTTTTTACTATTATTTCAGCTCATACAAACTTAATAGGTACACCAGTTCCCTCCCTCCCTCCTCCTCCCCCCGAACCCTCTGTTCCCCCTCCCCTCACCCCTCCCTCCCCATCCCCTAGTTCCTCCCGCCCCAATTCCCAGAGAGTCCTTTCTTGTGCATGCCTGACTCTCCTCTGGGCCCTCCTCTCCGATGACGTACAAGGACTCAGTGGCATTTCCCTGAACCCTTTCCTGTGTTCCCCTTAAGCATAGGAATACTACTGTGACTGCCAATCCCTTGCCTCCAAGGATCTTGGTGCCTTTAGCAGATTGAAGCAATGATTTTTAATCAACACACTTTCCTGTAACTTAGGATGAAACAGAAATATAACCCTATAGACTTAATTCAACACATATATTAGTTCAAGTAAACACTGTGATAAAGCACTCTAGGTAGAATGGCAGCTGAGGTGAAAGAGGCCATTGGTTATGACACTTAAAGGCAAAAAGTTAACATTAATATCAATTAATGAGATGGCATATCTGCTGAAGTGCCCACAGGGCCAAGAAGAGGTTATATGAAGATGGAGAAGTTCTGGGGAGCTGCCTAACCTAGCCACTCAAAGATGCAACAACTTTTCTTAAGGAGTCATGTCAATTTTTCACTCTACAAAATATATTCTTATTCAAATATAATATTATGTACCACACTATACTATACCACACTACACTATACCATAATAATATACAATGTATAATATAATATCATATCATAGAAATACTCTCAGAAGCCTTTTATTTTGAGTCCTTTTTTTCCCTCCTGTATAGCAAGGAGTCTGTATTCTAACAAGTGAATTAGGAAAGTAGGTGCCAGCTATTTGAGAGTACAGTGTACACTATCTTCTGTCCAATGGTCTTATCTCAGTGGCTTCGCCTTCACTGCTGTGGTCAAGCCGCCAGTGGAGTTTTCCACTTCCTTGTTCTATTAACCCCTGATATTTTAATTAAGTCTTAAGAACTTCTTGATAAGAGTTTTTAAAAAATTTTTTTTTATTTCCACTCATACAAACTTAACAGGTACACTGGTCCTCCCCTCCCTCCAACCCCCTATCCCCCGGTGCCCCCCTCCCGTCCCCCTTCCCTTCCCATCCTCCAGTGCCTCCCCCTCCCATCCCCAGAGCATCCTTTAATAAGCATGCCAAACTCTCCTCTGGGTCCTCCTCTCCGATGAGGTGCAAGGAAGGACCCAGTGACATTTCCCAGAACCCTTTCCTGTGTTCTCGTTAAGCATAGGAGCACTACTGTAGCTGTCAATCCCTTGCCTCCCAGGATCCTAGTGCCTTCAGCAAATGCTAGAGTTTGTGTGTTGGACATTGCGCAGGGTAAGGAGTTTTTTGTTTGTTTGTTTGTTTCCTCACCCCTCTCACTGTACCCAACAAAGCCAGCCATTGCTGCAAGACCAGTATCGTGCCAGGAAAGGCAGGTTAGTTTCTGATGAGATAAGAAAGAACATCACAATCTTAGTGGATTAATATTACAAATATTTATTCTTACTTATTCAAAACATGCCATAGTCCATATGTCTGGGCAGTGTCTAGTGTATAATGCCATGTTGTTACACCTCATGACTTCACAATCACCATTGCTAGAGACAGGTGAGCATCCATCATTGGAGCTTCTGCCTTCCATTTACATAGGTGTTTTTATTCTTCTATTAAACAAGGAAATGGAAAACTCCACTGGCGGCCTGACCACAGCAGTGACCACCACAGTGAAGGCAAAGCCACTGAGATGAGACCAAATGGACAGAAGGTAGTGTACACTGTGCTCTCATAATAATCTTCGACCAGGTAAAGGACAGTCCCCTGTATACCTCAACAGAGAAGAGCACCAGTGAACAGTAGAGCTACATGATGTGTGTGCATATCTGTTGACTGAATGAAACCCAACTCACTTATTTTATAATTTATGCCTTGTCTGTAATTATCAGTATCCACATTAATGCTATTATTCACTCATTTCTTGCCTTAACTCTACCATTGCCCTTTGGACCCTAGTTTCACAAACAGATGAAACGCTAGCTTAAGCATGCATCAGGATAAATTAACTGCCTTTATCATGGCTGTATCTAATTGCATCCTTTATCTCATCGCATTAATGAGACAAGCTTGCCAACCCTTATACCCTGCCCATACATCCAATACAATGGGTAAGTTTTACTAATGATGACTATGATAGTGTTATTTGCTTGACACCATCCAGGCACACTGCCACAAATGTATGCAAAACCTTATCAGCAAACACATTAAGCAAAAGGAAAAGAAGTCTTCCAACTAATAAGTGGTATGCATTGAACACCTGAAAGTTTTGTTTCCTGAGTCTAGTGAGTTGACTTATTTAATAAGAAATTTTTAGGGCAGATTTTTAAGAGGATATTAAAACCAGAACGTGGCATATGGGAGAGCAGTAGCTGTGTTTTTGGAAGAGGATGATTAAGCTTTTGGTACTAGTTACTCTTGTGTGTTGCTGTGAGAGAACATTCAAAGCCAAGTAACTTAAGGGAGAAAGGGAGATGTATTCAATTTATAGTTCCAGAGGGGAGATACAGTCTTTCATGGTAGAGGCGCCATGGCTAGCTAGTCAAAGATGAAGACAGGGTACATCACACCCAGTCACACCCATCTGAGAGGCTGGAGCTACCACACTGCTTGCTGCAAAGGCAGACTCCTCCTGGAGGTAGGGTAGGACTAATCCACTTCAAGGCTCACCCATTGTGACCACCTTCCTCCAGCAAGGCTCCACCTCTCAAGTTGCCATGACCTTCTCAAACACACGAGACTGTGAGAGACACATTTCAAACCATGACACCTTTGATTAAGACCTTCAGAGAATTCCTACTAACTTCACAGCCTCATGAAATATGGCAAACATGATGTCTTCTTGGGAAATCAGAATTTTTTTTCTTTTCTTTCAGGATGTCCCATCTTTACCTGTGGAACATGGTAAAAAAAAATGATACCCAGGAATCCAGACACATTTATTAAATGAGAAAATAATGTGTCAATTTGACCATACTGGCAGTAACTAAGACCAGCTGTGAGACCTGAAGAGATTACCTTTTACTGTACAAAGACCAACCCTAGATCTGATTGGAACCTCCCTAGATCTCATTGGAACCTCCTAGCAGTGGACCAGATAAAAGGAGCCATAGAACAGGAGACTTGGAAGAAAAGAGACTCTTCAGGAATCCTCCAACCTTCAACTGTCACCTGCTAGCCTACTGGGTGTTTGCAGTACTTAGCCTGCCTCCAGCTTCAGCTACCCGCCATGTTGCCTCTGCCATGAAAGACTGTTTCTCTTCTCTGGAACTGCAAACTGAATAAATTTCCTTTTGTCCCGTAAGTTGTTCGACTTTGGGTATTCTCTCACAGCAATAGCTAAGAATAACCGTTACACAATGTGAAGAAGAAACCTCGCCAGCATTGTGAATTCTCACACAAGGTATACAGTAGGAATGCAATTGACTCATGTAAACAGAACCTTAGCATGTGGGGTCTTGTGTCCAAGTCATGTAGGTAACAAGGTTACCATATGCACACATGGAATTCACAGAAGTTACACAGATTTTGGCTGCAGAAACATTAGTTCATCCATGTTGTTACAAATTGCTAAGGGGCATCCAGTAGCTGATGTCTAATAGGCAGATGTCTGCACAAGTTTGGAGCTCAGATTAGAAGTCATGGGTATGCAGATGATGCATATGCAAATTATAGAGTGAAAATTATAGAGATTATAGGGTGCACGCTAAGAGAACAATAGAGGAAAACAAGGCACGTAGCAAAAGCCCAAGTAGCAGAACAATACAAGCTCAAATAGTCATCAAATATAAGCTGAAAGTTCAAGTAAGCCACAGGCTAAAAGGTATCCATTCAATCCTGTATTGGATACAGTAACCATATGCAAATAGGAGTTCAACCTTTATAAAGGATCTTTAGAAGCACTGGGGTTTTATTAGTTGCAACAAAGTTTTCCTTCTCAAAGAAACAAAAGCCGATATTTATCAATTTGTATACAAGGTAGGTTATCAATTTCCGTTTTTCTTCTACCATGATTTTTTTCTTAATGCTGGCGGCTGTTCATCCGTATGGTAGTTAGGCAATTTTAGAGCAGCTGTGCTGGGACTGTCTCTTTGCTGATCATCCCCAGGGCGGGGATTACCCTGAAGGAACACACCCTCTGCCAACTTTCCCCAGCCTTCAGTTCAGAAAGAATATGGAGATTAATTCTCCATTACAGATAAGCCCTACCATGAGGTGGGCACAAGTTCAATTAGGTTGGGCCCCAATATGAACAGAACAATGAGATGTGGAGGACCAAAAGTGTCAATCAGGTTTGCAGAACCTGGAGCTAACCAATGAGGAAAGCACTTTTCTCCGGCCTGCCTAAGGTTATAAATATAACTGACCCTGGGAGCCATCTTTGCCCCTCATGGGTTCCATGCCTGGAATCTATGAGTTCTCCAGGGCCATCTTGCCCCTTATGTATTTATGTCCATGAGTTCTGTTCTTTCTCTCTAATAAACTCTGCCTTAATCCTCCATGTGTTCTGGTTTTAATCTTCCACTCCCAATACAAGAACCTGGATACATAAAGACCCCAGAGGGACCCCCACATCAGTAGTACTCAGCATCTATGGGGAACTGGTTTCAGATTCCCCACCTCAGAAACCAGAGGTATGCTTAAGCACCTTATGTAAAAGAGCAAATGTACAGTTAGCATACACACATTCTCTCAGACAACTTGTTTGTAGTTTATATCTAAAGTAAAAATTATACTAAAAAATGCTATAGAAATAGTTGATATGCTGTATCATTTGTGGAATGACAAGAAAATAAATGTTTGTATTTAGTACAGAAAAGATTCCTTTAAAATTTCCTTTAAAATATGTTTGATACGCAGCTGGTTGAATCTATTCTTGTGGAAAGGTCTCTTGTATTATTAGAATCTATCATCAAATTCACATGTTTTCAATTTAGCAAAGTGTCATTTTTAGCATTATTATAATTAATCAGGCAATTACATAATAACTCCAGTGTAATATATATATATATATATATATATATTTTTTTTTTTTTAGTGCCTAGATTTTTAAATGTGATGCTATGGAATAAGAGAACCAAGCTCCAGAAAATTTTTCAAAATCCTCTTCTTCCTCTTTCACTTCCCTTCTCGGTTCCATCCACCCTGTGGGTGGCCAAGCCACACTCCATTTTCTGCTTTAAGCAGCAGCTCAGCTCGGAGAGGTCTGGGAGACCTGTGGAGGAATGGATGGAAAAGGCTGCCCTCGAATTCAGCACTGTCCACACAGGTAGTGTGCATCAAGGGTGCACAGCCCCGCCTACCCAAACTCCCAATTCAGAGAGTCTGCAAAGGGGTCCAGAAATCTACCTCGAAAAAATGCCTTAGATGCAAATATTAGAGCTCAGTAAGCGGAGGCACAAGGCCGTCGCCACTGAGGTGTCCCCCCACAGGGGGGATTCACTTTTGTGTGTTTTGGGTGGTGGCCCAGAGCCCCTAAGGCCCGTGCCACTTTCGATTTCCAGGTTTGAGAGACGAGAGCTTGCTTTTCCGGTTCTCAGAGCCCAGTCGGTGTCCTGGTCCGCGTTTCCTTTAGGGCAGGGATCGCCCTGCGCTGGCGGTTCTGCGGAGCGTCACACTTGTTGCTGCCCAGCCGCCCGTTCCCCGCGGACAGCCACGCAGGAGCCGCGTGGAGATGCAGAGCGTCCGGAGCGCGCCCCTCCCTCGCGCCCTCCCCATGGAAAACTTGGGGCGGAGCTTCGCTCGGACCACGCCCCTCCCGGGCGTCCCGGAAGCTGACTCAAGGTCTCACCCGGGGATAGCTGATTGGCGGTGCACAGCACCCGCGTTTTTTCCTGACTTGTGCCCGCCGACTTTGGAAGAAGTGAAGATGGCTGAGCAGAATCAGCCCGTGCGCGAACTGGTGGGACCTCTGCACCCGGTCAAGGACGAGGAGGAGGAAGAGGAGGACGACGATGATCTGAAGGAGGACGGAGAGGACGAGGAAAACACGGAGTTTCTGGACGCCGAGGAGCTGTGCAGCGGGGGCATCAAGGCTGGCGGCCTTCCTGGGCGCTGCTATGGTGAGCCGGAGCCCTGCCTCGCTGGGTTGCAGGGTTCAGTGAAGTACTTTCGATTCCCACAGTCCCGATTGAGCCGGGGCTGGCACACAATTACATTACTCGTGTTGATGATGATGGCAGCAAATTTCAGCGCATCCTGTGTGCGCGGTCTGTGCTTTACATATGCATGCCATCTTATTTAATGCCAACAGTTACTTGAGCTAGTTTAAGGTTGAAAAAATAGATGCAGAACTTTTAATTATTTGTCCATCCTGCTTGGATTCAAAAACAAGGTTATCCTTTAACTACTGGAGATCAGCACACACACACACACACACACACACACACACACACACACACACAACCTTGATGTACTGATGTGTTAAAATGGTGTCAGTTACCTGTGATTTCTGTTTGCCTTGCAAAGTCTTTTGTAGTGATGATATGTTTTGTATTTACTTGGTTCAGTTATCATAGTTATTGACCACCTGTAACTGTTGACACCTTGAAATGCAACTGGTGCAATCCAAGGCTGAATTTTAAGTTTTATTATTATTATTCATTTTTTGTCCATTGACACAATGACACATAAATGCAACGGATATCTGATCCTATCCTCCCTCCTGTTCCACTTCACACTTTCTCCTTTCTGTTATGGGAATAACTCCAGAATAATCTTTCATAGCCTAATGGATAGAGGAAGAAGAACTTTAATTTCACATTGGTGGATGGAGAGCTGGGATAATACCCAAAGTGCTCTAGCAACAAGTTTCAGTTTGTTTTTACAATTTATATTGTAGGGACAGAATGGGGTTAAAAAAAAAAAAAAAAAGGGAGCCCTAGTCATGCAGGAAATTCAAGGGGGGACATACAAAGGCAAAAACACTGGTACAAAAGCCAAAGTGATGGTTTCTTAGCACTAGCCAGGGCAGGTGGATTTCAGACTTTTCAAAACTTTACCTGACTCTCAGTGGTTACTAAGCAAACCAAGTACAGGCCTGCAGGAGACGGGTGTGACTGAAGGACCCAGAAGCTTTTCTGGTAACCCATGTTGAGATTTTTGTTTAGTAACAACCTAGCAGTTTGTTTTCCTATTTCATTTCCATCTTTGTGTGTGTGTGGTCCACTGAGCTTCATCTGGGATGCCTGTACTGGCAAGTGCCTGAGTACTTGCTGGGATATGGATGACTTATCTATCAGTGGGTAAGTAGTTATGTAAAGAAATGTCCCTTCTTCTGTCTGGTATTAATCTTAAATAGTCTCTCAGGGAAGTGTAGTATTCCTTGAGATCTCCCTGCATCTATGGTGAAATGTTGACAGACCAACTGTCTTTGTTGGATGTGTGCTTTTATTTAAAGTTTTACATGCAGATAGATCCATGTTGGTAGACAGTGCAGGTTTAGGCAGAAAAATTTCTTTTTAAAAATAATTTTTTTTTAGGCTGTGTGTGTGTGTGTGTGTGTGAAAGAGAGAGAGAGAGAGAGAGAGAGAGAGAGAGAGAGAGAGAGAGAGAGAGAGAGAGAGAGAGAGAGAGGAGGACACTGTATTGCCTTGTGGAGGACCAAGGATGATTTTGGGAATCATCTTGGATTGTTTCTACTTCCTTTTTGTTTTGCTTTGGGATTTCCCAGGCTCTGCCCAACATGACCGAAAGCGCACACTCTTTCCATTTCTGCCTGGCATTTTTCTGTGTGACCTGGTTTTTGAACTCAGGGTCTTCTGCTTGCATTGCGGAGTTTTGCCCCCTGAGCCATCTCTCTAGCCCTAGCTAGAAAAATTTCAAGTGATTGTGGTTTAGTCATTCCTGCATGATAGTGATTTTTTTTTTTTAAAGAACTTCATGAAGTCTAGTATTGGCTGAGGTCACATCAGAAAGGAGAGGCTAGTATTAGAAGGAGTGCAACAGACCCCTGGTCTGCACAGTCCTTACTTTTGAATGTAAGGACAATCCTGTTGCAGGGAGCTCTGTGTAACAGAGAAAACCCGAATAGCAGGTAAGCAGGATGAAGTGTTACATGTATCCTAGTAGAATCTGCATGGGCGCTGTGTGTGTATGTGCGGGGGCTGGGGGTGGGGGGATAGGGATGTTAAAGAGAATAAGCATCAGGGAAGAGTTTTACAAATCTCCTGTGTTATCTTTTGTTTTTCTTCAGTTATTATTCCTGATGAGCATACTGGAGAAAAATGCAAAGTGTTTGGTCGCTTTCCACTCATGGGTCCTTGGTGGAGAGTCAAGCTTCGGGTATGCAAGTATCGGCAATCAAAGATCTATCAAGTTCAAGGATTTCCCTCCTACTTTTTACAGTCTGATATGTCACCACCAGATCAAAAAAGTATCTGTTCCCTCTTTCTTCAAGAGTGTGAGATCAGTGCTGAGCGCAGAAATAAGTTTTTAGCATGGGTAAATGAAGTGGTGAACTATGCAAATCTGCACTTTGGAAATCTTCATGAAATATATGAAGCTTACTGCAGAGTCGAAAAGAACAACCAAAAACCACTTAGACAGAGTACACAGGAAGAGTCATCACAGGGCGACAAGAAAGACCCACCTCTGGAATGGGCAAGTAAGTATGACTGTGCCCTTGAGTTTTAGTGTAGTTCAGATACTCAGTGACTGGGATGTTTGAAGTGTCATCTCTTGGCATCCTCTTATATGAAACTTTGGGAGCGCAGACAGATGACACTTTCCGATCACCATTTACAATTTTTGGTTCATGCACAGAATTGCTAAAAAGATTTTATAAAATTATTTCCAGGCTATGTGTTTAAAGGTACATTTGAAAAATGAACAAGTGAAGGGGTTTGACATGTAGATTTGGATACCATCCCCATCCTTACATATATATCCAAGATTCTGAAAAAAAAAAAAAAAAACCCCAAATCTCAATCATGTCACATAAAGGACCAAGTCTGCACCATACAGGAATTCTTATGAGTAATCTCTCTTAGAAACACTTCATTTTAGCATGATTTAAAAGCATATTGAAGTGTTTCTTTCTTTGTTATATCAAATAAACCTTATAATACATCAGAAATAATTTAAAAAATCAGAATTAAAATTGGGAAGATAATTGTAAAGGTTTCTGTGTAAATAGTTGATGTTCATATCTAGTTTAAAATTTATCCTTAACTCTTTGTCATGATTATATTGCAAGGAAAGCAAACTAAAGACTATGGGAGCAGTTAGGCATTTGAACAGCTTGCTTTCATCACAGTGAGACCATTTTGGTGTAAAGATCTTTGCGTGTTTTCTTATTGCTTATAGTTAATGTGCTCATCTTTTTGTTTTGGATTTCTTGAAGTGGCTATGCTGAGCCAGGCAGTTCTTCAAATAAGTGTTTCTGAGACTCCTTGGTATATTTTGATTTGTTCTTTTCTGGTATCCTGTAGTTCCATTTAGAAACGCAATGGTAGCCTTGAGATTTCCAAAAATCATGGAATTCCTTCCAATTCTTCTCCCTCGACACTTTAAAGAGCTCATAATCTCAAGTTCTAAAGAAGTGTTGGAAAAGATAGAAGAGATTTTAGGCACTCAACCCTGGAAGCTGGGATTTAGAAAAGTAAGTAAGACATTTATTCAGTATTTATTTATCTTATATAAGTCAGGTTTCTCAAATTTAACAATTTATGCATCTCTTTTATTACAAAAGTATAACTTTTAGTGTTGGATTTTTTTTTTTTTTTTTTGGTGTGTGTGTGTGTGTGTGTGTGTGTGTGTGTGTGTGTGTGTGTGTGTGGTATACCAGAGGGCACTGTGTGTGCCTGGCAAGACCCGAGAATGACTTCAGGAATTGAAGCCTAGATTGTTCTTCCTGTTTATTGCTTTGCTTCGGGGTTTCCCAGGCTATGCCTCAGGATCAGCAATGCAGGCTGCCGCCATGCCCACCTGGCATTTTTATGTGAGATCTGGGGATATGAACATGGGTCCTTTTGCTTTCAAGGCAAAGGCTTAAATTCCTGAGTCATCTTCTTAACTTTTTTCAGTCACTGTGACAAGTAAACGTAGACTTGTTATAGCTTCAGTTCTTATGCACCTATAAAGTCATTACATTTATCAACAAGCCAAAATAATGAACCTTATGATTTCTCTATTATCTCTATTAATCGTGTAATTTGATATGCCATGACCTTCTATAATGAAATTTTCATTTGTGGCACCAGTGTCAATATCATTGAAGGCAAAAATTCTTATTCAAGTCCAATTCTGTTATGCCATGCAGCTTTCCATTTTCCAAAATGAGTTATTACATGCTTTCATATCCTTATTACTTATGCTATCATATGAATTTTAGTTTTCCAAATATCATTACAAATAAGACTACATTAGCACTTATCAGAGATCAAGAGTAGAAAGTAGCTCTTGGAGGCCTGAATGGGGCTGGAATTCAACATGGCATTTAACTCTTGGTAATACTTGACTATGAAGTAGTTTTCTAAATGAAAATACATTAATTCAACTTGATGCTCTCCAATATAAGCAATTAAGTGCTTCCTGCTCCCATCCTAGCACTGTATTGATGTTGTATAATGTCATTCCCTAAGAGACTTTAGACTTGGGGGACAACAGAGGAGGATAAAGTAGGAAATGTGAAGTGGTGATACCATTGTTCTTTAGGGAATGGGTCTCTTCCTCTTTCCACGTCAGTATCTGGAAGTCTTGACTTTCTCTAGTCTCTTCTCTGAGAAGAACCATACCTGGTGAGGTTAAACGTGGTTGATGGACATGAACAACTGTCCAGCTAGTGCATTAACTTATAGGGCGCTCACAGACTCGATGGCCTAAACTACAGCTATGTGTTTTCATTCTAAAGGCTGCACGTCTGAGATCAAGGTGTTGAAAGGATTGTGTTTTCCTGAGACCCCTCTGAATGTCCTACTCCTGGTATGGTCACTTGATCTTCTGTGGCCTCATCTCCCCTTTGTTTAAGGATACCACTTTTATGGGTTTAAGGTTCACTCCAGGAGATTCTGTAGTGAGGTTACAATCTCATTTGATCTTCCTTGCCTCTCTGAAGGCCCTGTCTCAAAACATAGTCACATTCTGAGATACTGGGGGTTAGGACTTTAGCATCTGATGTCCAGGGGGAACACAAGCCCTCAGAAAGTATTGTGTGGGGGTCTCAGGAGGTGTGTCTCCATGGACTATTAATAATGAAGCCGGTGGAGAACCTGCTGAGTGGATCATGGTGAAGTGAGTTCTGCGCCTCTGTGGCACTTGGGCAGAATTCTTGGAGGACACACAGAAAGCCAAGCCAGCCAAGAGAACGAAGCAACCGGTCTCTTCTCAATGCGTGCAAGGTCTCTTACAGAGGTGATCATAGCATATCCTGTCTCTCGCCTGGGAGTCATAGTTACACATGCTTGATAAACACTGATTTAATAGAGTCTAAGTAAAAAGGAAGCCTGGGTGGGAATGATGGCGTGAGGCCAGGCAGACATTAAAGCTCTTATAAGGGATTTCAATAGTAGAGACGCAATGTAAACATTGAAAAAGTTTAAGAGCCCAAGAAACAGGACTACTACTGTGGAAATCAATCCTGGAAGAAATACCAAGTGTCTGTGATGTTGCCTTTAGATGGTTGGGAAGTAGACTAGGGGATTCCTCAGTGTGTGTATGTGTGTGTGTGTATTATTTGAATTTTAAAGCCATATTTATTGCTTTGATAAAACAGTTCTAATTTAGAAATTCTGTAGATCACTAGCCATGAAACAGCAACTAAATCATTATTGATATGTTATGTACGTAACTTTATCTCAAAGTTTTGTAAAGAGTTTTTATTCTCTGGAGCTTAAAAAAATGTAACTGTGATAACATTCGTCAATATGTACAATTTTTGTAAGGCAACTTGAACCTTGTTTTCCTAAAGATAACATACAAAGAGCTGAAGCTGTTGCGCTGCGAGGCCAGTTGGACAGCGTTTAGTCAGTGCCCATCTCTTCTCCAGCTGATGAGTGATCTACAGAAAAATGCTCTGGTCATCTATTCCAAATTGAAGCAGATATGCCGAGAACATGGGCACACATGCATTGAAGAAGTCAAATTGACCAGGGCCTTGGAAGAACACATGTTTTGTGAGGCAGTCTGGCTTTCCCTGAAGTTTCTGAAGGACTTGGGTGTGGTGACCTATACGAAGGGCTGTGTCTTTCTTTATGAACTTTATGAGGCTGAGCAAAGTGTCGCCTCTTCAATATGTGAGCTGATGAGCAGGCGCCCGTGGAATTTACAAGTGGATGTCAAGAAAGTGCTGGCTTCCATTCACACCAGCAGCGACGCTGCACAGGACAGGAAGTACCCCAGGTGACCCAGGACCAGAGATGGTGGGGGACATTTTGGATGCACAGAGCGGTGAGAATAGTGGAGGTGAAGCAGATACAGAATCCAGCGATACCCAACTGGATCAGGATCAGGTGGCTGCTCTCAGGATGATTTGCTCCAATGCTGTGACGGTCATCAGTGGGAAAGGGGGCTGTGGGAAGACCACGATCGTCAGCCGTCTTTTTACACATGTAGAGCAGCTGGAGGAAAATGAAGTGAAAAGAGCCTGTGAGGATTTTGAACATGATCAGGACACCCCAGAAGAATGGTGTACCTGCACTAAGACAAGTCCGCAGGGGACGGGCAAAGCTATAGAAGTTTTGCTCACAGCACCCACGGGCAAAGCAACTGGCTTGCTAAGGCAGAAAACTGGTCTTCCTGCTTACACGCTGTTCCAGGTAAGACCTTTGACATTTTGCCTATAGATAGGACATACTTTTAAAAAAAATTTACAACAGCCATTAGGCAAGAGTATTTACCTGTTATAGTTTTACTTTCCATAGTTTTTTCCCCCCCATTTTCATGTGTATGTTCATATGTACTATATGCATGTCTGTATACACGTTTCATGTGTGTGCAGGTAAGTGTGCACTTGTGTGCGAGTGCTAGGAAGCTTGAGATTAAGTACCATCCATGGTTGCTCTAATATCTTACTCTTTTGAGTCTGGGTCTCTAATGAAAGCCAGAGCTTATCTGTATAGTACTGTTGCCAGCCATCTTGTCTTGGGGTTCCCAGGCTCTACCTTCTGGGGATAGAATAACAGCAAGCCACCACACCCACCCACTGCCACACCCGCCCACTGCCACACCCGCCCACTGCCACACCCACCTGGTATTTTTACAGGGGATCAGGGCCTTTTGCTTATCTGACAAGCACAGAACCAGTGAGTTCAACCCCACTTTCTATAGTTTGAAGTAACTTGCTGACAACTGTGATCAAAATATATTACATGGAAAATTCCAGAAATAAACACCTTGCAAGTTGTGTGATCTTTACTACTGGGGATTGAGCCCAGGACCTTCTGCATGCCAAACAAGTCCTTTAGTAATAATACATATCCCGGGTATCAGGTCTCAACAGTTTGTAAGTTTTAAAGTAGACAGCATTCTGGGTAATGTAGCGAAATCTCACCTTGTTCCACCCTGTCGTACTGGGGGAATGGATCATTTCTATATCAGAGTATCTGTGCTGTTATGCACTACCTGCCTTTCAGTCAGGGAGGCTCAGATTGAGTTTCAGAGTTTCATAGTACTTGCAGATAGAGTTCATTGTTTTCTACGTCTCAGGCTTCTGTTGGGGGAGTTGGTATGATCCCCCCATGGTTAGTGGGGGGGATTACTATATTTCCTTATAAATGTCTGAAGTCCTTGTCTTGTAGTAGCTAATTATTTAAATCAGTGAGATTCAAAATGGCCTGTGTAGAACTTGCCAGTTTTTAGTGAGAGTGGAGTTAGGTCTGAGAGTAATGTCCTATACTGCTTTCTCCATTAAGAATGTGTTATGATTTAAAAATGTCCACAGAATTAAAGTATATGTGTAATCATGCAGTGTAAATCCTGGTGCAGTGTGTATTTCTCATGGGGACTAGTTTAAAAATTATCCATGTTCTGGGTTCGAGTGATGGCTTAATTGGTAAAATGTTTGCCCTGCAATTATGAAGTCCTCAGATCAGTCTCCAGACCTATATTTAAAAAAGATAGAAGAAATAGAAGCCACTCTTGATACCTGTTGCAGTTCACCTGCATGGTTGCTGATCAAGCCACCATCAAACAACTTAAGGGAACAAGGGATTTATTCTTTTATGATTGACTGGTTACAGTTCCTCATCCCGCTTTGCAGGAGAGCTCACACCAACCAAGGGGCCCAGGGAACTGGCCACACCATATCCACATAATGGTTAAGAGAGAGACAATCCTTACTTGCCAGATCAGCATGTCTGACCAAGCACACACAGAGATGGATGCCAACTTCCTCAATTAGCTCTCTGCATTTTATTCACCTGTGTAGGGCCTAGTCCCACCCACCGTGGGACTATCAACTAAATGATCTCCTGCAGGTTTGCTCTGGGCTTACCTCAACTATTAATTATCCGCAAATGTGCCCAGAACTCAATCCCTCAGTCATCAACACCTGTGCCTAACTATGACAGTGCCCCTGTTTTATAATCTCAGACCCTGGGGGAGGCAGAGACAGAAGATCTCTGGAGCTTGCTGGGTAAACCAGCCTTCTGTAGTGGGTGAGTTCCAGACTAGTGGGACACCCTGTCACAAAAAACAAAGTGGGTGGAACTAAGGAGATGGCTCAGTGGATAGGTACTTACTCTTTGAGTCTGAGGGCCAAAATTCAGACCCCCTCCCAGAACCCTGCTGAAAGTTGGGCAGGCATGGTGGGTGCCTGTAATTCCAGTACTTGGGAGGCATAGAGAGGTGATATGCAGAACACATGGCTAGCTTGGTCAGCCAATAGGCGAGGTTTGGGTTCAACTGAGAAGCCCTGACTTCATAATAAAAGTGGAGAGCCTTCAAAGAAGATGCCTGGCATCAGCTTTGGGTTTCCAAGGCTATGTGCACATGGAATCTTATGCACATGTGCACCCACATACATGTGAACATATATACACATGTGCATTCCCATGCCTACACATATATACACACACATGCAAAAGTGGATGATGTCTCAGGAAGGATACCTGAGATTGTCTCTACCCTTCACATGCATGTGCACACATTTGCATGTGCACCTGTACACGTGCAGCCATACACACAGGTGAAGATGAAAGGACAATGTATACTTTTTAGAGTGACAACTCCATAGAATTGAAAACTTTGACCTTTGGTGTAATTTTTCATCTCTTCACCTAGAATAACCCCTAGCATTAGTCACATAATAAAAATTTGAAATTCATTACGAGGCTTGAAAATTGAATTGCCTATAATTAAGAGTTTAACCTATGAAGAATTGAAGGATTTCCTCCAACTCTGACCTGTCATTTTGTACATACTTCTTGAAGAAGAACTTGAAGGCTCAGGTGAAAAGAAAGAACATCATTTATTAGGGGAAGGGCTCTCCTCAGGCATTGGGGGCAATGATCACAATATGTTTGTAGGGTCTGGAGTGACCCTACAAATAGAATTCAAATAGAGATTTTTGACCTTCCAACCAATTGTTCTTTCCTGGTGCTGTAATTGCTCCTTTAGTCTTGATCCTGCACATGTAATAATGCAATTCAAGCTTGATTTATGAGGGAGCTATTTAAGTTCTAATCAATCCATTCTCTTCTATCACATGAGTTTTATTTTTACAATTCTTTACTGTTAATTTTTTAATCCTGATTTTACATGCACATGCTTTCCTTGCAGGTCAATTATAGCTTCTATTCATGGAAGAAAAGGGAAGGGGAAAAGGATTTCCCATGGAAATTTTCTTCAGTTAGAGTTCTGGTTGTGGACGAAGGCAGTTTGGTATCTGTAGGAATCCTCAAGTCTGTTTTAAAGTTACTGCGTGAGCATGCCAAACTTTCTAAGCTTATTATCCTTGGTAAGTTTAAAATACTACTATAGTTCAGAGCACTGTGGTTATTAATTTGTGGATATCATTCTACTAAAGATGAGCTACTTCTTGCAGCCCATAGCAAAGCCACACTGAGCTAATATGATCACTCTCTTACCAGCTCGGGTGCCTCTTCTTTTGGCTACAATGAATGAGATAAAGCTGTGAAAAGTTACTGCTTGCCACCTAAGTCGTGGCTATTAAAATAGTAAAAATGTCAGACACAGAATAAATCAGGATGTAGACCACTTGGAAATAGTAAAAAGTCTGAATTATAGATCACTTTACAGCAACTTTATGATTCCAAGCTGATAATTCAATCTAGACCTCTCAGCCTCTTAAGACCTCCCAATTGTGATGAGATTAGTTAGTTCTATTTGTAGTAATATCAGTAGACTATATGATTTACTGGAGAAAAAAAGCAAGAAAGGAATCAAGTGCTATATAAATATTCTTCAGGCATTTGAGGATATCTGATCAGCAGTTGATGAATGACTTATGCATTCTCCCTCTTGCCATCCTACTGTGTATATTTATATTGTTTCCCCAGTATATATTTTTTCTGTAAGGTTTGAGTTTTGTTTGTTTTGAACAAAAAAGATTTTTTTAATAGACCTAAATATAGTCTTTAGATGGCTTCCATTTGTCTGTTTTCAAACTTATTTAGCTTATTTTCTTTATGTTTTATAGATTTATTTTATGCAGTGGAGGCCATAGTTTTTCCAGATTCAATAGCACATTGAGCAAGATTGAGAAGGCTGTAGTTTCCCCAGATTCAGTAGCAGCATGAGCAAGACTGAGTGCAAAGTGTCCAAGGTGTGGTTGGTGACACATTGGCTAAGATACATGCTCCTTCATGGTTTGCCAGTGGTTATAGTTAAGAAGTTCTATTTGGATTTTGTCACTTTAATGTAATCACACATATTTTTATGTCTTAGGCAATCAAATTGTGTTTTTTGCAATTAAAAAAATTTAATGTTCTTAAGTAATTTCGAGTAAGGATTTTGAGTATTTTTCTGTTATAATAACTCTGTAATTATCACTTTATTAAATAGGAGAAATAAATAATAACCTTCAAACGTTAGAATCCTAATTACATAGAATCTGCTTTATTTCCCTCTCTGCCATTAGGTGATATTAGGCAGTTGCCTAGTATTGAACCTGGTAACATGCTCAGCGATGTTTTTGAGACTCTGAAGTCACGACATTGTGCCATTGAACTAAAGACAAACCACAGGTCGGAGTCACAGCTGATTGTGGACAATGCAACAAGGTATAACATAACTCAGGATTTGTATTTTCTCTCTGTTGCTCCCGAAAAAAAGAAAAAGAAAAAGCATTCAAGTCAAAAGTTTTAACTATAATCCTGTTTTAGCCTTAAAATGTATGAGTTTTCCCACAGTTAGAAGAGGAAAGTTACTATCTTTCCTCGTTAGTCTCGCATCAATTGTTAAAATGTAAGAATGGATTTATTTCTTGACTAAGAGCTTACCTAGCTGGTGTTCTGTAGATTCTACATCTTTGAGTGAGACCAACCATAAATTAAAAATATTTGAAAAAAATACATGCATGTTCATCTAGCAATTCTCCCAAACAATACAATATGACAACCATTAATGTGATGTTTACATTGTTTTAGGTATTGTAAGTAACTAGAGACAATTTAAAATGTTGCATGAAACTGTTGTGCTGTTTTGTCTGTGGGCTGCAGGGTCCCGTGACCAGCACGCTTACCTCGCAATCCTGATAGGTACCAGAGTGAGATCAGCAAGAATTAAGTCAGGCTGGGTCAAGAGGGGACCTTGGAAAAGCCAAAAAACCAAGTAAAGTTTATTATGGATCCTAATCCCTTATAGTGACAGACTGCACAGTCCACAACAGGTGGGACCACCACTACCAATACAGCCCTGCCAATCCTTAGACATGTTAATAGGCCCTAATGGCCCCATACAGGGTGGAGAAAGAACAGGTCAGGAACTTGGTGATATAATTATAATGATAAAGCTCTGTGGCCATCCTTTACATATGCTAATCAATGTCTGGCTGGCTTCCAAAGAACTGGAAGGAATATGTACAAAACACCTCTGCCCTTGAACCCAGTTCAAGACAGGACAAGATCCATCCCTGCCCCTTGCGGGAAGGTTAACAGGAGTCAGCGTAGGACTGTACTGCATAGGCTGGCATCTATGCTGGCATAGGCATAGAACTATGCTGGAATAGGAGGCACACTGCAACTGAGACCACAAGGGGTGCCCTTGGCATCTGTCTTCAAGAAATGGAGATCTCGGGCTTGAGCAGTCCCTATAGTGGGTTGTGAGCATCTACGGATTTTGTCAACTATATATGGATCTAATCTCCTAAGATAAGGAGGGATAGCTATATGTGAGTTAAATTAAGTATAAAGACTGTAGTAAGCTTAAAGGCATGAGACTTAGATTTGAGTTTTCTTATGTGCAAAGGAGAGTTGGGGAAGAAATTTATATATATATATATATATATATATATATGTAATCTATACATGATCTCTATATAAATATAATATCTATCTATCTATCTATTGTGCGTGCGTGTGTGTGTGTGTGTGTGTGTGTGTGTGTGTGTGTGTGAGAATGTGAACCCCCCCAAAAAAAGTAAATGTGGTGTTGCAGCTAGCCTGCATAGTTGCTGATAAATGACCATCAAACGGCTTAAGGGAACAAGGGGTTTATTTCCTTAAGATAGTCCGGTTGCAGTTCTCAGTCCAGCTTGATGGGAGAGCACGCACCAACACCATGGCCGAGAGAACTGGCCACACCATCTCTACCTAACAGCTGAGAAAGGGACGATCCTTACTTGCCAGATCAGCATGTCTAGCCATGTATACCCAAGAATGCCGACTCTCTCAACCAGTTCTCTGTGATTTATTCCAGGGCCTAGTCCTACCCACCATGGGCTGAACCTTCCTCATCAGCTAGACAATCTCTTGCAGGTTTGCTCTGGGCTTAACTCAACCATCAACTCTCTACAAGTGTGCCCAGAGCTCAAATCCCTCAACAGTCAAGTTGAACCACAGTATGCTACTCCAGGATGAATGCTGGTGGCATTCATGGCTTCTAAATAGAGAGCAGTGCTCCTCCTCTTCCTCCCTTAGTCTTTGCATAAGCTTTTGAATGACTTTCTGTGGACTCAGGTTTAGTGTCTCTATAACTCACATGTTGGAAAACTAGGGTTATTACTTTCATGACATTTATTTTAATATTAAAATCCATAGATGTGATGACACCTGGGATGCCATCGCTTCATTTACCTTTGATTTTGATTGTCCTTTGTAATGTATCACTTTTATTGCTTAAACTTTCCTTGGTTGGATGTCAATAAAAACGCAAACTTTCCAAATCTGCTTTTTTATGTCCTTTCCCACCCTAGACATGATAGAAGGTCACTCCAAAGGCTTATGCAAAGATTAAGGGAAGGGAGGGAGGAGGATTGTTCTCTACTTAAAATTCCTATGCCACAGAGACCACCAGGAAAGGAATCAGCAGGAATAGAGTAGATGATGTGGATTTTTATCAAGACGGTAAGAAAAATAATGGAGCTAATAATGGAGTTCCTTGTAACTTTTCTGCTTCTGCCTATAGACCACCTAATTTTTGATAGATCATTGTATCCTTTTAAAAGTCCATCAAACGGAGAAGACTTATTCTAAAACATGTTTGGTACTCATGTTCAGCCATGATTTTATAGTGATTAGTACTCTGAATTGTATAGGAACATGTTCATTCGTGATTGTATAGGGTTAGTACTTAGCACTGTGTAGTAGCATGTTCAGCTGTGATTGTATAGTGGTTAGTACTCTGAATTGTGTAGTAACATGTTCAATGTCCTTTGGCCCAGACTATCATCATTTCACCTTAATCACCATCCTCAAATATTACCATGAGGGATCTCTGTGACATTCCAGGGAAAAAGCTCATGCTACATGTCTTGTATCTGAAATGAAGGGTCTCAGATATTAGGGTCCAAAGGGGACAACGAGACAGATTGTCCTTTTTGGTGAGAGGCTTATTGGAAAAGATTAATTCTATGGAAAGACAGCATGGCAGGGGCTTGGAGTGGGGCATGTGGCAGTGTGTACGTAGTCCTTTTTGCGAGTTCAGAGAAAGACAGGAGGTACCATATGATGGTGCTGAGTTGTCTATGGTTCACAGGGCCTAAAATCAGGCTGTCTCTCCTGTGTGGCAGAAGAAGGGAGAGAGTCATGTATTATAAGAGATGGAAGAAGGAATCTTGCCACTGTGTGACTTAGAGGAGATTGAGGGGAGGGAAACATCCATTTAAGGTGGACCTCTTGTACAAGGAGAGAATGTGCTGCTGGAATCGCTTAATGGCTAGAAGCCTGGCAGAAACAGGCCATTTCCCTAGAATCCCGATGTGTAGTGGATTACAGGTTCTTGGTAGGTGGTTGTCATTTCTTTCAGTAGCCATGGACAGTAGAGGGAGAAAGTGAATACTGCAGGTGAGTATGGCCTGCTTCACCGCTAGCTCAATCCTAACGGGAAGCCAAACAGGAAATCCACCATGATTGCTAGGTGGTTCTTCTAAATTAAGTCGAACACAGCCTGACAGTTCCTGCCGCTTCATTCCTTTTTAGCTGGGAATGGCTCGAAGTTGGCTTAAAACTGCACTCTCACGTCTGACAGCTAGGCGGCACTAGGTCTGTTCTGAGTCAGTCAGTCTGTGTCTAATCCCAAAGAAGCTCTGCGGCTGCTGGCCAGGCACCTGTACCTTGTTGTGCTTTCTGATGTGATTGGCTGATTTTAAAAGCATACAAATAAAAGGATGAGGAAGTGATGAAGCAAGCGCACTGTGGATGCTTGGCTCAGCTGGAAAAAATGGGAGCAAGCACAAGTGCACAGAACAAGCCATGTGGTACAGAGTGTGGGAGGGACTCCATCTAGTCCAAGGTACCTTAATAGAAAGGAACGTGGAGTCAGATTTGTGTCCCGGCTTCCCAGCTCTCTATGCAGTTCTGTGGCCTTGGAACCTAGGAGACATGACTAAACACATTGCTCACCTGGGAAGTGAGAATCACATCTTCTTCATGTGCTATTTTAGTCATTTGGTCAAATAGATTGAGTTCTCAGCATGGCATATCACACATTGTCTGAAAACTTTTTTCTGAGTCTTCTCATTTGTTAGGAACATGGACATGATTGCTAAACACAGCACCATAATTTTGCAGTCTTCCTATTCTACTGCAAAATTAACTGGGAGTTGTATATCTCTAAGCAGCCCTTTCTTCCTTCTTTCCATTAACAGTTATCTCTTCTCAAAAAGATACTAGGGTTGATCATATAGGAAGATACAATTGAAGATGATGGTATTCTTGATTTTTATATTTGATCTTTCTTCTAGAATCTCCAAACGACAATATCCAGAATTTGATGCAGAACTAAATATCTTTGAAAATCCTACCTTACCACTCTCAATTCAAGATAAGACATTTATTTTTGTTAGACTTCCCGAAGAGGATGCCAATTCTCAGTCTAATAGTGATCATCAATCTCGTAAGTGTAAGCTTCTATGATATATAAGTTTAAATGTAAGTGTTTTGCTTTATGTTATGTAGTATATTAAATGACTAGGCATGATTTTACTTTATATGAAAGCTAAGTGTTACCATTGAAGTTAGAGTACTGGATAGAAATAAGTCCATTGATGAATTTTCAAAGACAGATTGCTCTAGAAGTTTTTGAAGAAGTTAGCTCTTAACTCATTGTAAGGATTCCGTAATTAATTTTTGAGTGAATAAATGGTCTTAGTTGGTTTTGTTTCCTGTAAAGTCCCAGTAGCCCAAGGTTGATTCAGGAGAAAGTAAATTTTAATGAAGTTTTAATTTATTTGGGGTGCATTTGTGAATCAAAAGTTATTAAACTCTTGCTGCCTTGAGTTCCTAAGAGTTCCATTTGAAAAACAATGGACAAGCATCACAACTACTGTTTTAGTCTTAGAGTAAAGAAATGACAAGATGGAGGAGTCTGGATAGGAAGTCTGAAGTGTTGACCTGGGTATATCACTTTGCCACATGTAAAATCCCTCAAGTCCACCTCCCTTTGTATGTGTATCTAACCCCATTGTTCAGGTTTTATAAATATTGTAAGCTACTCATTATTTTGGAGTTGAATTCTATTATAATTGCTAATGTTTATTATCAAAAATGCTTGGTTAATTAGGTACTAATACAGTTGAGAAAAACAGATACTATAACTTATTCCTTTACTGCTCCTCGTAGATATATATTAAATGTGATTTACTTTGTTTTGTTTCTGGCACCCATTCTGTATATTAATAAGAATATACTTTTTAAAACAGGGTGCCTGTAGCCTACGATGTCCTTAAACTCACTCCCAAGGCTGGGTTTGAACTCCTAATCCTTCTCCCTTTACCTCCCAAATGCTGAGATTACAGGGCTCTGCCATCTTGTCTGGCTCATGAGAATGTACTTTTTAAAAAAATATTTTATTATTTTATATGTGTGTGTGTGTGTGTGTGTGTGTGTGTGTGTGTATCAGAGAGTACGTGTATTCCTGTGGAAGACCAAGGGTGACTTTGAGTATCATACCAGATTGCTTCTACTCCTTCTTGCTTCTCTCTGGGACTTCCCAGGCTCCACCCACCATGGCCAGAAGTGCAGGCCACCATCATTTCTGTCTGGTATTTTTTTACATGGGACCTGGGATCTGAACTCAGGACCTTCTGCTTGTGAGACAGAGTCTTAACCCGTGAGCCATCTCTCCAGCCCCTAGACTGTATTTTTAAAAGACAGAGATACTGTTCATATCATAGTGATAACAGAACTTAGCTGATTATCTATTTTAATTAAAAACTTCTGCTAGAAAATTAGTCTTTTCTTTAAGAAACTGTGTAAGTATTCCCTAGAGAGGGATGAAAATTTTCATTAATAATTATGTGATCAAGTAAATTATACCCACTGTCGCAAAGTATAGAAATCTAAGCCAGGATCCATAATTGGGCTAGAATTTCAGTGATGCTAGAATGTGGATTTTAGAATCAGTGAAATACAGAGTGCGTGTGGACCTGCAGACTGCGGGGAGAGAGGCAAGGTGCGGAGCGGTGGGCTGTGCCTTAATGAACAACAACATTATGTTGGGGGAACCTCCACAAATTCCTGCTCTGGAAGCCCCAGGTTGGCTGGGGGTGAGCAGAGATAAGGCCAATTTCTGGAGAAATGATCCTTCATTGAAGAAATGAAGGGCTTCAGTGAATTAACTTGACTTCCTAGAACAGGTGATCACAATGTCTGCACTTCAAGCTCCTCCATGATTGGTCTGCTGCCAGGGAGATGCACGTAAGCCTGGAATATTCTTCCTGTCCGTGTGTGTGTGTGTGTGTGTGTGTGTGTGTGTGTGTGTGTATGTACACATATATGTTTATATATTATTGTTGCATATATATCTATACATAGGGAATTTATGATATTTTCACCCCCATTAATTCCCAATCTCATCCCCTCTTCTTTTCCCCTCACAATCTTTCGTCTCTGCTGCCAGACCCCCTCCTACTGTCAAGTCTTTTCACTTGTGTGCCAACTGTGTTTCATCTGGTTTGTTTTTGCTGACATATGCCTGACCTGATTCATGCTCCAGCAACTGTCCTGCATCAGTGAGTGCATCATTGAGGAAAGCATCCTCCTTTTCTTCCCCATCAGCATTAGTCCTCATCAGTCTTTCAGTCTTTCCCTTTCTATGGTGAGATGTTGATAGCACAATTCCTTGTGCAGTTCTTGTGAAAATATATGGATCTGCCGTGAAATCAAGGATAATATAACCTTGTCATGTCTAAGAGATAATGTATGGCCCACCAATGTCCCCCTTCAGACTCTTACCATTTTACCACCCCCATCATCTTTGATGTTCTCTTGGGGTGGGGACCATCCCTGGTTTTAATTTTTTTTTAAGGCAGAGTCTCATGTAGCTCAGACTGCCCTTTAGTTTGTCGCGCAGCCTAGGCAACTCCTGGACTTATGATCTTCTGACTACCAACTTGTAGTGCTAGCTTTAAAGGCATGTACTAACCACCATGCTTGGTGATTGTGGGGAAAAGAGGGAGACAATGTAGGCTGGCCTTGAACTCAGTATGTAGACGAGGATGACTGTAACAGTTACTATTAACTATTGCTGTGAGAGAGCACCCAAAATCGACCAACTTAAGGGAGAAAGGGAGGTTTATTCAGCTTACGGTTCCAGAGGGAAGGTACAGTCTCTTGAAGCAGAGGTGGCATGGCTGGCTGGCCAAAGCTGGAGGAGGCTAAGTCACCACAGACATCTTGGAAGCTGAGAGCTGCAGACTGCTTGCAGCAAAGGCAGACTTCTCCTGGAGGTAGGGTGGGACTAATACACCTCAAGGCCCACCCCTTGTGACTGCCTTCCTCCAGCAAGGCTCCACCTTAGTGCCATGACCTTGCCAAACACATGAGACTGTGGGGGACACATTTCAAACCATGACATTCCACCCCTGGTCCCCACAGGCTTATTGCCATCCCATTATGCAAACCATACTCAGTTCAACTTTAAAAGTCTTCATAGACTACATTAGTATTCCCAACAGTCCAAAAGTTCAAATGTCCAAAGCCTCTTATAAAATCAAAATACAAGTTACATACTTCTAACATACAATGGCACAGAATAAACATTTCAATTCCAAAAGGAAGGAATGGGGGCACATCCAGGAAAGATCAGTCCATAACAAGACCGAAAACCAGCAGGACAAACTCCAAATCTTGTAGCTCCAAGTCCAACAGGTGAGAGCCTCTTGTTGAAATCATCTCAGTTCCAAAGGGCTTTGGTTCCACCCCTCCAATGCAGCTGCCTATACGTTGGTCTCTTGAGCTGACTCCTCCCAGGGTATACAGCTCTCTTTGGCAGGTGTCCCACGTTGTGTCTGAAATCTCTAACAGCTATACTTCTCAATGGCAAACCAAGCTTTAACTCCACAGCACAAACTGCCCTTCTTGGGCCTCTAAACTGCAGGCTTCTTGCCTCATGATGCTTGGATTCTGCCAATTTTTGAAATCTTGGAGGAGGACTCCGTGATCTCCTCCCTCTTGCATCACTGATGCCTCTAAAACCAGAACCACGTGGACGACTTTGCCAAGACTGGCCCCCTTGAATCACAGCTGATTCTGCTTCTCTATGCTGGCCATCTCTTTCACTCCTGGGCAGTTGCTTGGTAAGAGAAACCAACTCTTGCTTTGGAACTCCACCCTTCAGCTCCAGTCTTCTGAAAGGATTTGCATTCTTATGAGTGGGAGCCTTCCCTGAGGATCTTGCCCTCAAGCTAAGGCCTCTCCTATGATTCAAATTAAGAGCAGGCTTTGATTTACAAATGGAGCTAATCTCTTCAACAGCCATTTTGTTCTCTGCTTCTTCCTGGTTCAACTCTAAGTTTGCCATTGCATTTTTCATCATTGGATCTTACAGTTTTTGCTTTTTCCTGCCTGATTCTTTGCTCTTTTTCATAACTCTGAAGACAACTAAAAAGTAGCCATATCACATTGTCAAGACTACATTGCTTTGAAATTTCCTCCGCCAAGCACTCCAGCTTAACTTCAGGCAAGCTTTCAGGAGGAGGACAAAACTTCACTAAACTCTCGGCCAACACATGGCTCCATGTGTCACTCGTCTAATTGCAAACACAGTCTCTGTTCCCCTCTGGACCATCGCAAGGTGGGCTTCTACTGCCTGCGTCTCTCATAGCATTGCTCTCCTGAGCTCTCACGAGAAAGGCCCATTTGGCCCCCTCACCTAGAGGCAAAGACTTTCCCAGCACAGAATCCCAAAGTTCTCCATATTTCTCCCAACAGATAGTTCCAAAGGCACACTAGCCACATCACAGCATTGGCCATACTGCTGGGTACCACCTTCTCTCAGCTTCACAAACAACTTCACGTCCTGGTACCAGCTGTTCTTAATTTCACAGCAATACCCCACTACCCGGTACCAATTTCTGTAACAGTTACTCTTAACTATTGCTGTGAGAGAACACCCAATGTCAATCAACTTAAGGGAGAAAGGGAGGTTTATTCAGCTTACAGTTCCAGAGGGAAGGTACAGTCTCTCAAAACAGAGGTAGCATGGCTGGCTGCCCAAAGCTGGAGGAGGCTAATTCACCACAGATATCTTGGAAGCTGAGAGCTGCAGACTGCTTGCAGCAAAGGCAGACTTCTCCTGGAGATAGGGTGGGACTAATCCATCTCAAGGCCCACCCCTTGTGACTGCCTTCCTCCAGCAAGGCTCCACCTCTCATGCCAAACACATGAGACTGTGGGGGACACATTTTAAACCATGACAATGACCATGAAGTTTTGAATCCTCCTGCCTCCACCTTGCACGTGCTGAGATTGTTGGTGTGGGCCCCCAAACCCCATTGCTGGAGCCATACTTAACTTCAGGCACACACTCTGCTGACTAAGCCGCAGGTCCAGTTCACTACCTTGACTTTTATTTTCTTCTCTTTCTTCTGAGAAATGTTTACTTCTTTGTACCAGGATCGAGAGAGCAGACGAAATTTGCTCGGCAGGTGTTTTTGTGTGAAAGAAGTTGTAGGTGGATGATTCTCTGAGCACTGCATGGCGGACCTAAACACCCTGCCCTACTGGGGAAATTTCTTCTGTGAGCCTTTGTTTTCATGTTCACAGTGTAGACATAAGTGGTTAGGCTGCTTAACAGCTGGTAGGGCACGAGTGCCATAGAAATGCTCTTTCTGGGCCAGAGCTAAGTAGTGGCTGAATCCATGGGAAAATAGGGCAGGAGAGGAAAGAGAAGGTTGGGATGACATGAGCTTTGTACTTGAGTATAGCATTGACCCATAGCCAAATATCTCTCAGTGGGGTTACAGTGAGCGTTGTGCTTGTTTTCAGTGTCAGCCGTAGTAGTATATATCGAGAAAGATTACATATGAACTCATCACTAGTTCCACAAGGACTTAGACATTTTCTTCATTATCTTTCTTTTGCATGGCCAATGTAGGAATTCTTTTGGTGAGCTTGTCTTCCATTTACCGAGATGTTTTTACTCAGAAGTAATGAGCTAATTTTTGCATGGAAATCATGTTATAATTTGGTAATTGTTGGTTTTAACTTTGTTCTCTCTGTCAGATTTATATTCTGCGGTTAAAACTTTGCTGGAAGGAAAGGACTTTAAAGATGCAAAAACATCCCAATTTATTGCATTTAGAAGGTAAAGCATACGTAATGTTTTAATGAATTCTATCCAGCTTCTAAATTGCATGGCTTTTTTATATGGATTCTGTTTGGACGAGAGACACTCACAGTTTGCCATTATTAATCCTCATTCTTGCTTCCAAGTATTTCTTTGTGAAACATGGCAGCAGCTACTTTCTAAGCAGTTCATTTTAGAGTATTATAGCATATTATGTTTAATATATAAATAACGTATTGCATCTCAGAAACACAGGAAATCTATGTGGAATAAAACTTTAGGTGAAGGTAAAAACTCTGAAATTTTCTTTTTTTTTCCTAGAGAAAGTCCTGGAAACTTTGTATAGAATCTGTTACCTCAACTTGCTGTATAGTTCAGTGATTGGATGCTTGCCTAGCAAGCACAGAGCTCTTGGTGGCAGTCTCCTCCAACAGTCTCATACCACGCCGATGATGCAGTACGCAGATGTTGATAGCATAAGTAATGTGTGACATGTGATGGTAAAGTGATGCTATGTCTTCATGTGTTTCAGGCAAGACTGCGATCTGATTAATGACTGCTGCCGAAAGCACTATACTGGCTCCCTCATCAAGTGAGCATCTAGAACCCATCCCCCAGGGGACCATCCTGCCTAGATTTTCCATTCTTGTGTTTGCGTTGACATTGATCACCAAAAGTCACATGTTCTAAATGCTTTTTGTCTTTCTCATTTGTGACATATGATTTCTTCCATTAAATCAATTGTATGTCACTAGGAGTTGATTTTTAGATAGTGGGTGGACTAAAAAGAAAAGTAAGGCATGAAATTCCCCTTGCAGCTTCCAACCTCTCTAAGATCAGCCTGGAAAGGAAAGAGGAATTTCTAAAATCTCACCTGTGTGTGTGTAATGTTTCCAGGAATGTGAGCCACAGGTTGCCTGCAGAGGGCACACTTGATAATGACCAGAGAAATAGGCCTGTCACCAAGCCACCCGGTTTATGCATTAAAAAAAGTGAATTCATCTGTTTTTTTTACCTGCTCATCATTAGTGCTGTGTAAGAGATAGGCATTCCTGTCTGTTGAAAATAACACACAGAAAGTCATTAGGTAGCCGGGTGAGGATTGATAGATGCCTGATTGCGGCCATATAATCATGATCCCTATAAATGGTGCCCTTGGCAGGTAATTTCACTTTCCATTTGTGTAAAGAAGGCCACTCCCATGGAACTTCCCTCATAGAGCTGCATAAGAGCAAAACAAATAATGAAGCACTTACATGACGGCAGCCCTACCACTGCTGCTTACTGCTGTGATTTGCTTAGTGTTCTCGTCTTTATAACAGAGATGTTGTAAGAACTGTAAGACCCGACACAGGAGATTATAAAGAAGGGAGGAGGAATTTGCAAGAAAAGACTCAATAAGATTTTTAATAACTTTTAGAAAATAGAGAGAAAGAGCATTTTTATCAAAATATTTTATTTTTATTTATTTGAGAGAGAAGAGAGAGGTATCAAGTGAAAACAAGAGAGAGAGAGAAAACGAGAGAGAATACCCCAGGGCACATGTTATCAGAAGACAATGTTTGGGGGTTCCTTCTCTCCTTTCACCGAGGCCAGCTCAATGCCCAAATTTCAAACTTGAAAACATTTGGCTAGGAAATGTCATTGGGCTTAAGGGTGTTGATAATCAGATGAAAATTAGGGCGGCTTGATTTTGTGTTGACCTTTGGAGGATGCAGGTCGTATAAAGAAAGAGAGCACTGTCCAGTCATTTCGAGAACTGGATTGGATCAAGTGTAGTTAATGTCTAAGCAAAACGAAGCAAAGTTTCCAAATGGTGATCATCTACGATCACTTTCTAACCCAGAGACCATCAGAAAAAGCTCATCTTTGGCGTCCAGGATAAAATTTGTTGTACCAGGAATGCATATCTCAAGGATTTACTCCCTGAAAATGACGAACATGTTGAGAATACTCCAGATGATACCGCTAAGAATAACCACGACTTGGAAAGTGGCATTCGACTGTGCAATGGAGAAATATTTTTCATAACAGCTGTAAGTCTTAGAAAATCATACCTGTTTACGAGTTGAGATTTTTTTTTAACCATTCTAGAGTTTAGGATTTAATCACGTTAGAATTGACATTCCCCTTTTATTACATTTGTTTATTTATCTTGTGTGTGTGTTCATGCACATGCGATTGCGTACTGTGAAGGACCACTTGTGTGAACTGCTTCTGTTCTTCTAGCATGTGGGTTCTGGGGATTGAATTCAGGCCATCAGGCATGGTGACAAGCACATGTACCTGCTGACCACCCACCAGCTGTAGAGTTGACATACAAGTTTTTTTTTTTTCCAGAGAAATGTAACTCTTTTTAAAAATGTATGTATTTTTTTATTTTGTGTGTGTTTGTGTGCGCACGTGTGCATGAGTGTGTGAGTGCATGTGTGCGTGTGTGCGTGTGTGTGTGTGTGTGTGTGTGTGTGTGTGTGTGTGTGTGTAAAACCACTGTGTATGTTTGTGGAGGACCAAGGCTGACTTTGGGAATCATCCTAGATTGCTTCTAGCTCCTTTTTGCTTTGCTCTGGGATTTCCCAGACTCCGTTTGTGAGGGTCAGAGTGCAAGCCACTCCCAATTTCATGTTTTTTTGTTTTTTTTTTTTAAGGTGAGATCTGGGATCCAAACTCAGGACTTTCTGCTTTTGAGACAGAGTCTTAACTCCTAAGGCATCTCTTCAGCCCAGTTTTTTTTTTTTTTAATATTTATTTATACTTTTGTGGGGTTGCAGATGCACAGCAGTGTGCATGGGTGGAAGTCAGAGGACAACTTGTCAGCTCTTTTCTGTCTGTCACATGGGCTTCTGGGAGTTGAACTTAGGTCTCCAGATTTGAGAATAGTAGTCTTGCCCACTAAGCTATCTCAGTGGCCCCCAAAGGTTTTTTCTTTTGTTAGGGATTTTTATATATCTTTGTTCACATGAGTATTGGTTGTGTGTGTGTATATGTGTGTGTGTGTGTGTGTGTGTGTGTGTGTGTGTGTTTTAGAGGAGATTATTTTATTTGATTTTTTTTTATTGTAGCAAGAATACACATGCACCATATGGGCTACTAAGGGTTGAACTCATAGAAAATTTGTGTTTTTCTTCCCTCTCTTGGAAACAGGATGTAACTTCCATAGATGATGAAAAAAAGAGAAAAAAGAGAAGACTTTTGACCATTAATAATAACGCTGGTTTGGAAGTAACTGTGGATTTTAAGAAACTAATGAAATTTTGTCACATAAGACATGCCTGGGCCAGAACTATTCATACATTTCAGGTAAGGTCTGATGATTCCGAGCTTCAGATTTTTGATGCAGGGCCTCATACTTGCTAGATGTCAATACTTCCACTGAGCTACATCTTAGCTGGCCTCAGACATGCAGTCCTTCTGCCTCAGGCTCCTGAGTAGCTAGTAGCTGGGATTCTGGATATTTGCGAACACACCAGCAGAGCATAGGTTTTTGTGATTGCTATAGTAGTGGCGTTTTTATATGGGGCATGGGATCCAAACTCAGGACCTTCTGCTTATAGGACAGAGTCTTAACTCCCGAGCCATCACTCCAGCCCCTCTTTGCATTTCTGAACAAGTAAAGAGGGAAAGCATTTTTATTATTGCCTAACTGAGGTAAAAGTAGATATTTTGTATTGAATCTAGTTTTTGTTTCATGGTTGAAATCACATCTCTGTGCTCTGAGAATATTTGTGTCTGTCATATCAGCACATTCTGTTTCAACACGTTCAATTCTGTTCAACAGTATTTTTTTCGAGTTGACATTATTCTTTGTTCTTGGTCTTAACCAGTCCATGAAACAGACCATTGGGATGCTTACATATGGTGGGCAGATGGATGGATGAGACACAATGATTGATAGATTGGATAGATGACATATATGTGATAGCTAACAGAAAAGGCATCCCTAACCTGAAAATGTGATAACCTGAAACTGTCTTGAGTGCCAGTTGGAGCAAGAAGTTGAGAGCATTTTGGATTTTGGATTTCCAGATAAGGAATGCCCTACCAGAAAAATCTATATAAATATTCCATGGTCTGAAAAACTTTGAAACTAAATGTGTCTGGTTTCAAGCCTTCTGGATAAGGGATTTTTCAGCCTGTGTTAGGTTAGAAGAGAGTGAGTAAACACTGGAAGAGAACTGGACCGAGCTGTAGCCGTGATTCTGCAGAGGTGTTCAGTTCCGTCCTGAGAAGACGGGACTCCAGCAGAGTCCTGAAGGAGGTGAAGATGTGAGCCATGCTATGGAGAATCTGGAGAACATTCCAAGTAGAGGGAACGATCAGGACCTCAGTTCTAGGGCAGAAGGCGGTCTGGCAGGTATGTAGAACAGCAGAGGCCACAGGAGGAGAGTAATGGGAGAGGCCAGCCCTGTCATGTGGAGTGAGAAGGTAGGAGGACATAGAAGCCCCTCTCGTGGGCTTTTGGAGCCCTTAGTAACCAGTATGGCAGCAGCTACAAACAACGTGTAGCTTTTCAATCCTTGAATGGGGCTTGTGTGGAGAAACTAGAGTTTAATAATAATAATAAAAACTTGTTAGAGTTATTCATTGTAAAGCTTCTTACATGTATTTAGAACAAACTGACGATCTAAATCTTCTGTGAAAGTTAGATAACAAGTTAAATGTTCTGATTAAAATTCATTGTTTAAACTATTTCCAGACCTTGGTGTGAAAAAGACTGTAAAAGTTGTATTAATCATCTTTATATTAATCTTCTATAAAAATGATAGTACCTTTGGTATGTTGGCTTAAATGAAAATATTTTATAAAATTTTAAATTGCACATGTAACTTACTTTATCTTTCTCTTGGAAAGTACTGCTCTTTTTAAATTTTTATTTATATATTAAATGTGTTTGTGTGTGTGTGTGTGTGTGTGTGTGTGTGTGTGCGCGCACACACACTTGAATATGTGTACCTGTAGACACCCAAGGATGACTTTGAGAATCATCCTGGATTGCTCTATGTTCTACCTCCTTTTTGCCTTGTTCTGGATTTCCCAGGCTCCGCCTTCCAGGCTGCAAGTGTTGGCTGCTGCCATTTCTGCCTGGTGTTTTTATGTGTGTGATCTGGGATCTGAACTCAGGACTCAGGTATTTCTGCTTGTGAGGAAGAGGCTTAACTTCTGAGCTATCTTTCCAGCTCTGGATAGAACTTTGATTTTTGTTCAAATGAAATAGAGAACCTGAAGGCTTCTGGTCACTTTCAAAAGTCCTTAATCGTAGAACTGAGAGAATGGAGATCTTCATAATTAAAAATCATTGTACAAATATTTATAAGATAAATTAAGATTTGATAGTTCTTATGAGTCCAGAAATATAAAATTTTATAAAACAGGTGATGGAAGTTAGTACTGTAGACATCATGGTTTGCTTTCAGAAGCAGATAGCTACCATTGGGTAGCTATAAAAGCAGGGATCAGTAGACATTTGATTGAGGTAGCATAACGTAAATTCTGTCGTCAATCCTCAGTCACTCAGCAAAGGCACTGAAGACAAAACAGGTGGATATGATCTGCCGTCTCTAAACTAGGTGACCGGCCAGATGGATCACAGGCCGAAGGCCATGGGAATGTTCTCTGTGCAGGATGCAGTGTGGCTCCTGGAAAAGAAACAGGAGAGTAGGAAGAGAGAGCAGGGCTCAGGGGACGTTAGAGGGTAGAGGCTGTGAGAGGATTGTGAGTGGAATCCAGTGTGACTGGATTTGATTGTACAAATTCCACTGTGGTGGCCGGGAGAATGATGTTTCAGAGCAGATATGCACAGAAGACTGACACCATTGTATTTTTGCTGTTCTCTTTTCTTTGTTAATTAATTGTTGTTAGCTAAGTGAAGTGGACATTCATATTAAGGCATATATGAAGTAGAGACCAAGGAGGAGAGGTGGGAGAGATCTGCAAATGTATGTAGCATTTGTGTGATCGAGGATCATGTAAGTCCATTTCTGAGGTCCAGTAGCTTTGGAAAGAAATATTTACCCAGCTCTTACAGTCCAAGGAGCTTGTTTAGGAGCTCGTGGCAGTGATGGAGGCCATGATGGTTCATAACACCCTTTGTCTGTCAGTACACCACTCTCAACTCATAGAGACCAAGAACACCTCAGAACATGAAACCAGCTTCTTGTAGTTACATGGAATCATTGGACATGTTCTTTTTTGACTTACGTAGTTCTTGTTTTGCTAAACTTAAAAAAGGTTTGTTGTTTTCTTCTGCTTATTTTGATGTAATAAATAGTTCAATAATGACAAAATACAGAAGGTAAAGAAAAGATGAAGGGATTCATAAAAATTTCGATGATCTCATTTTTTTAAAAAAATAGTGTGTGTGTGTGTGTGTGTGTGTGTGTGTGTGTGTGTGTATGTGCATGCGTGTGTGTGTGTCCAGGTGCACATATGTCAGAGGAGGTCGGAGGATAACCTTGGATATAATTTCTTAGGCACTTTCCACTTTTCGTTTGAGATACGCTCTCCTCTCTCCCTCATTGTCCTGGGACCTCACCAAGTGGGCCTGGCTAGCTGGACAGGGAACTTTAAGGGATCTACCTGCCTCTGCCTCCCACCTCACCTTCTCTGGGACCACAAGTGCATACCACCATGCCTGGCTTCCTCTGTGTGTGTGTGTGTGTGTGTGTGTGTGTGTGTGTGTGTGTGTGTGTGTGTTCTGGGAACTGAACTGAGGGCCTCATGCTCATAAAACAAGGAATCTATTAACAACTATCTTGCGTTTTATATTTATGATGGTTTTAAATATATCTTGGGATTAGAATAACTATTTTTTTAGTATAACTGTGTCCATTCTTTATAAGTTGTATCCATCTAAAACATTTGTGTGTATATGTTCATTTGTGTTCGTGTGTGTGTGTGTGTGTGTGTGTGTGTGTGTACGTGTGCGATGCTAGTGTTTCATCTATCACTTGCCTCCTTATTTTGTTTGAGAGGTTTTTTCCCCCTAAACTGGTGCTCACTGATTTGGGTAGATTAAGTAGCCAGAAAGTTCCAAGAATTGTCCCTCCCCCTCTAGCACTGTGGGTACCGGCCTGCTTCTAGGTTCCTCCTCTTTTTATTATGTGGGTTCTGGCGATCTGAACTTAGACCTTCATGTTTGTTAGTTGGACACTTTACTGAATGAGCCATCTCTCTAACATTCTTGGTTTTTTTTATTTTATTTTTTGTTTTTTCCTAGTTTTACAAGCATATTGAGTACTTATCCCTGCCTCCTTCCTTCCCACTCCCCTTCCTGTCAACTTCTATGAGCCCCAGGGTTCCCCGTGGTTTGTCTACTCTCATGGGGGGGGGGCGCAGTCAGGCCTCTGGGGCATAACAAGTTGCCCCTTTTCAGGCTGCCTTGCTGAAAGGGGCATTTCCCTTCACTCATCCAACCCTAATCCCCAAGGTTTCCACTGCATGCAATTATCTCTCCTGAGATACTGGCATATTGATATGTCAGTCTTTATGCAGGTCTTTATGTAAGGACAAGTCTCACTGCAGTGAGTTCTAGATACAACACCTCTACCATGCACATTTTTGTATTTTTAAAGCACCTTTTATGTTTGCAGATGTGGGAGTGTGTGTTTATATATTATTCTGTTATTGGATATTTTACGTTTCTTTGTATTTTGGCCACAAGCAATACTAAGATAGCATATTTAAGCTTAAGGCCCACACAGCGATTTCAGAGTCCTTGGTAAGGGAAAAGTTAGCACTGCATGCAGTCTTTGACGTTGTTAGAATTACCACAAACCAGTTGTGTCCTTTTGAGACCTAAGGTGGCTGCGGAGGCCTTAGCAAAGCTGAGTTTTGAGGGAATAGACAAAAGGGACCCGCTAGAGGGATGGATGAGGGTCCCCTGGCCAGATGGACCTTGCACCAGAGTACCCTGTGGACCTGCCCCCTCCTGTTTTGTGAGCTGCCTGAGCCCTCTACTGTCCTGTCACCTCTCAGGGCTCCGAGGAGGACACAGTGGCCTACGTGGTGGGAAAGGCTGGCCGCCAGCACTGGCAGCACGTGTACACTGCGGTGAGCAGGGGCCGCCGCAGAGTGTATGTCATTGCCCAAGAGTCTCAGCTCCAGAGCGCCATCAGGAGATTCAGCGTCCCCAGGAAAACGCGCCTGCGACACTTCCTGCAGAACGAACTCTCCAACAGCGACCCGCTGGCCGCAGATTTTCGGTACCAGTGCGGGAGCTCTGGAGACAGCGGCGGACCCAGCCCGTGCGCCTCGCCATCAACGCTTCGAAGGGCTCCCGACGGGGCGGCTGCCTGCATCCCCACGAGCCAGGCGCTCTGGGCCCGGGACGAGAGGTCCCCCACGGCCGAGTGGCGGTGGTCTTCCTTTGAAGACACCGACACAGATGAGGAGTCAGCATATCCGGGAGCGGCCAAAAGAGCCAGCGATGGGAACCTATTTGAAGGTGCCAGTCCCAGCAAATTCCTGATGGTACGACCTACATTCCAGTGCATTCCTATTTTCTTTGTCTTGACAGCTGCAGCATACCTGGGCCAGGGCTTCTCACTTCTTTCCGTAGCCTTGCATTGTATCATGAGACTTCAGAACGACTTCCAGAGTCACTCTCTTCTGGGCCCACTTGCTGCCTGTTCTAACTTTGCCCAGGCGGGTACTCTGGGAAGCCTCTGTGGATTGACTGAATGATTGGCAATCATTTTCCGTCAGAAAGGTCTGGCACTCTGTTCCTTCTCCTTGTCTTTATTGGCATCCCTGGACACATCAGTCTTGAAGGCTATAATTGGTCTGTATTCTAAGACTCTCTGAATTGGTTTGTTTCAGTGTGCTTGCTAATATCCGGGCCCTTTCTTATGTCTTGCTCTTCACTTTGGCCTGGACAATTCATGGTTTAATTCAGTGTTTCCTTCCTTTGGTTCATGTTACTTCATCTGACCTTGTGACAAGTGCTTCAATGTCTCTTTTCCATGTCCCCCCTTGTCTCTCAACCATCCTCTAACTGGAAACATCTCCCCAAGACTTGGAGAACATATTCTAGTCCCACAGTTTCAGCCATGCCCTTTGCCTGGACAAAGCTTCAACTGTTAGCTGGCTGCTATGTTGTAGGGACTGGGAATTCAGGGTCAGTAAATGACAGTCCTCACTCTTGCTCTCACTTTAGACAGCTGTGGAAGAAGCTTACCGAATGTTCTGACACTAGAGAGCAGGTCATGCATCTGTTCCCTAATCTAAGTCTCGTTCCTAGTGATAGATGTTTCTAGAACTAAGACCCACCCTCTCTCTTCCCCAGCTCCCCATTCTGCTGCTTTGACAGCTTGAAGTCTTCGAGTCAGCTTATTTTTGCCGCATTTTCGCTGCCTATTTCCAAGAAGGTAGCTTCATTGCAAGGTGTGTCTTAGAGTTTCTTCCGCTCTGTTGGTTGCCCTGGTTTAGTTCCCTGTCTCACCCTGGAGGTCCTCACATTGATTTCCTCCTGTTCCCTCACACACCCTACACAGCAAGATCAGCAGCCTCTTGGGTGTTCCGCCTACTCCTTTGCTTAAAAACTGTCTGTGGCTCAAGCGCCCAGGCTGTCCACTCGAGACTTGCAGGTGGGCACTGGAGACTGCTCAGTTGGGTCCAGATCCTTGTGAATTCTCACCATTCTTTTCCAGCTTGAGTTAAGCTTCTGTCTTCATTTACCAAAGTGCATCGAAGTTCTCGCTCCCTGAGGGCTCTTAGTTTTTAGAGGTGCTGTTGGTCCGGCCTGCTGAGTAGATAGGAGGGGGCAAGAGAGAGCAAGTGAGGGGGCAAGTGATTCCTGTTTTTTTTTTTTTTTGTCTGAGATGTGGGACCCTGCAGTGCCATGCCCTGAGGTGAGAGAGCTGTGAGCAGATCTTACTTGAGGAAGTGACGGCCATGCGAAGTGCACTTAGATGTGACAGGCGGTGGTAAATTACTTTGAAGTGTTACCACCTGTGCGGTGCACAAGCACGATGCTGGCTAGGTGGAATGTTACAGTTCAGAGGCGTTCAGAGGAGCCATGGAGCCGCCTACCCAGGCTAAGCTTTGACAGAGGGCACTCCTGCCCTTGCCCCAAGATGGTAAGAGACAGTTAACAGCGTCTCTGAGTCTGCCTGACCACTGTGAGCTATTGGCAGATGAAGCCACAGAGAGAGATCACTGTGTGCAAAGCAGAGCTGAGAATGAGGACACAGGAGTACTCAGAAGGACAGACGGAGGAGCTTCTAAAGAGATTGCCATTTTCGATTGCCATGCAGGGCAGTGGGAGCATCTCAAGTGCTTTGGAAACTGGACTTTAGAAAGGCGACCTGGAGCGGGGTGTAATGAGTAGTGATTAGGGGGAATCTAGCAGACCGATGGGTTCCCGAGAGAAAGATGATTGTCATACCAAGAAGTGATTAGACTTAAAAGTCAGGTTCCTGCAGTAGGGAGGAAGAGGTGCCGCCAGGGGGCAGAGTCTGTGAAGAATTGAAGTGTACATAGTTGGGAGACGGGAAAACTTTTCCTCCATGGACCGGTAGAATCCTTGGTGATTCTAAACCTCACTCCCCACTTCAGAGCAACTCTTTGATACGGCATTTCCATCTCAGTGGGGCATCTTTTTGTGAAAATAAAACTGCTCTGTCCTGCAAAGGCCTTTTGATCTCAGTGGAAAGGGGCAATTCTAAAGATAAACGCCTTCAAAAACAGTTTCTTCAAGCTACATTCCTTCTCACCGACACTGGATGAGGAACTCTCTGCTCACACGGTGGGACAGAGAGAAATTAGCAGCATTGCCTGGCCTCCGTTCTGAGCTGGCCAGAGCCCTCTCCCTCTGACCAATGTCAGTATTGCAGATCCGTGAACACAAGCATGAAAACAGGGGGGGTTGTCACACTCTGGCTCCCACCATGATGTGATGACATAGGCACAGAGTTCTGTCACTGTCATTTTCTCACAGGGTTTCCGGAAAGTATGTAGCACCTACAGGAATCCCTAGAGACAGGCAAGCAATTCAGAATTTCAGGACTGCTAAATGAGGGACAGCCATGTTTGGGTCATTCTAGGGGAACTGAGAGTTGTCATTTGAGGAAGATAGATTCAGTGACCAGGGTATGTTCCCACTGCTTCATAAAAACACCACATGAGCTTTGTAATTCTACAAAGACAGTCATAGCCCAACTGCAAGGTTAAGTTTTTAGAAGTGCAAATATCCGGGAATTTCAACCTGGATGGTTTAGGTTAATCTCACCTCGGGCCTCTGAGCACCGTGGTAAGAAGACACAGTAAGCCTGAGATGTGTGTGGCCATAGCTGATGCTGTTTATAGTAAGCAGACAAACATAGTGTTTGTAAGTGGAATATACTCTTAATGATAAAATATCAAACATATAAACTAAGGACAATATCAAGTCTTATGGGCAGTGTATGATTGCATATTCTATGCCTCACACCTCAGTAGATTACATCACCAGGGCACAAAGCCAGGAGTACTGTTTTCACTAAACAATGGGAATTTTTTTAGATCCATTACAATCTTAGGGCCACCACCATTATATTCTACCTAAATCATCACTGACCACAATATTATGATGGCATGCGTAACCAAGATGATCTGTCAAGGAAAAGCTTTGTGCTTCTTAGTGGATTAATAGTTTTGAGTTTTGAAAAAAAAATTGACCTGATATTTTACTGCCTCTCTCTAGAAATGAAAAAACTAGAAATATACCTCTTGATAAAAGCATACAAATAAATAACGCTGAAAATGTATCAAATTAAGCAGTTATTTTCAGAAAATATATAAAATTTATAAAAATTACATTTTAATGTAAAAAGCCAGCTAGGAAGGACATAGTCATAACTGTGCATGTTAGTCAAAATTCTCAAGAAAGACAGATTTGGATGGTGCACTTGTCTTTCAATGTGTGTAGCTGGACATGAATTGAAGGAACTGGCTTATGTGACTGTACAGACTGGTAAATTTAGAGTTTACAGGATCGAATTTTAGTCATGCTACAAGATGAGTCAGAAAACAGTCTGCTGCAGATTTTTTCTTGATGCAGGACTTTTCTCTCTTAAGCCCTTCAGCTGGTGAATAAGATCCACTGTATTGTGGAATGCAGTGTCGTCAGTCGAGTCCACAGGCTTAAATAGTTCATCTCAAATAAGTGATTATAGAAACATCTAGAATGGTATTTGACTGCATATGGGTTCTGGGGGTTCAGACACAGATAGGTAGCCACAGTTAATATCTAAGAGAAGATGAGTTGTCTTTCCCTCATTTCCTGTGGAGGGGAAAGCCAGTGACTGCATTAGCCTAGGGCTCCGTACATGGGGAACCCACATCTTGAAATTCTTAGTTTCAACAATACACCTTCATTTTCATTATGTGCTTTGTTCTCAAATTACATGGTGAGCTGTGTCAATACTTGTGGAAGTTGGACACATGGATTTGGGTAGTAAATGGTCATTTCTACTTGCCAGACCTTGAACTAGGTACTGGGGCTGCCACAGTGGGCATTAGCAGTTTCCGTCACCCCGAGTGGACAGCCAGTGGCTGTGGTTACTCAAGTGTTCTAGGATTCAGAAGAAGCCTGGCTTTTTTTCTTTAGAAGCGGTCAGAGGAAACAGAAGTACATAAGATAGGGTGGGCGCCATTGGGCGAGCGCCATTTTTGTACCACTAACTCTTGTTTTTTATTTTGTAACAGGTTGAAAAACCATCTCCACAGGTGTCTTCTAAATTTCAGGATTTGAGATTAAAAAGTATAAAGCCCAGGCAACTTTTCAAACCCACCGACACTCAAGAAGCTGTGAAGACAGGGGTGGTGGTTCACCCCTATCATCCCCGCAGTGAGGAGGACGAGACGGGAGGATCGTGAGTTTTAGTCAGCCTGGACAACATGGCAAGACTGTTTTAAAGAGAGAGAGAGAGAGAGATAGAGATAGAGATAGAGAGAGAGAGAGAGAGAGAGAGAGAGAGAGAGTGTATTTGACTTCAGATTGTTCAAAATATTTTAAGCCAAAATGAACATTTTGTCATCAAGATGTCAAGCTATCATTGGATATTGGATATCGTCGGAATTTTATTTTTGGATCTCTGTGTTTGCAGATATTTTAAATTCACGTGATCAGTGAACACCTTAGTGTTCTGTCATTGTAATGGTGCTGGACACAAAAATGTTTATAGGTTTATAAGTGTTTATTTTATTTTGATCATTTCTCCTTGTTGGTTTTCTTTGCCCAGGAACCAAAACAGTAGCGAAGTAAACCATGATGGCACCTGTGGCTGATGTGTGCCTGCTGCACAAGGGCTCCTCCTCAGGGCTGTCACTCATTCTGTCACAATGCCTTCTGAGTTGGGAGCATCCTGGCTGCTCAGGGAAATTTCTCCCACAGAAGTTTGAGCTTTACATATTTATTGCCTCTCCCCCTCCCCACGCTGTGGTTTGGCTGTGTCCCATCAAACTCATGAGTTAGAAACCTAATTCTGAGCACAGTACTACTGAGAGGTGTGGTCTGATGGGTTTAGGTTATAGACAGGTCAGTCATAAGTAAGCCCCCTCTTACTATCTTGAGTTCTCTTGTCGCTTCTTCCTCTATTAGTAACAAAGCAGAAATTCGTCTTAATATGTGGGCCTTGGGATATATGAAATCATCACAGATGTAGACCTCGTGATGCCTTGTTTGATTATACTTTCAGTTATTGGACTTCTCTGATACTGGGATTTTTTTTTTTTTAAAATTACCATGTATCTAACAGCTCAGATCGTGGCAACTTTTAGCAACAAAGTGTTTTTCATTACTGTATACATATTGCTTGTTTTAGACATTGTTATGTACCCCAAAATATTTTTTCTTTGTGTGTGTGTGTGTTAGGAATTCAACCCAGGACCTTGTTCATTTTAAACAAGCGTTTCACCACTGAACTATACCTAACCGCAAGCATAACATTTATGTGTACTGAAAAAAGCAAAAATAATTGTGTGGAATCATTTTAATGCGGTATTCTCTTTATGACTATAGTGTGGGATTAAACTCACAATATATCTCTTTGTGAAATTCCAGTTTCCAGAACTATGAGAAATTTACATTTTTAACAAATTACTCAATCTATGGTAACTAGATGAACTATGATAAATGATAAAAATAAAAAGTTAGAGGAAGAATATGGTTCTTTAGTGTTCTTAATAATGTTAAGGCATCATTCATGTATGATTCACTCATTTGAACAATTCATTAGCTTCTAGTATTAGTCACAGAACTTTGTAACTGTAGTCATAGTCAATTTTAGGGTATTTTCATGCCCATCTATAGCCTGTACCTCTTGGCCATAGTCTGTCTATCACTCTAGCTATAGGCAACCATCCCCTATATTTGCCTGTATTAGACAGTTCCTCCGTGTGAAGTCACATAATATGAGGTCTTTTCAAACTAATTTCTTTGACTAACATGTTTTTCAGATTTCATTCACATTGTGTCTGTCCTGTATTAGTGCTTCATCTCACATATTGCTAGAGAGCATTCTATCGTATAGATACAGCATATAGAATTTATCCTTTCAGTGGGTAGTTTCTATTCTTTGGCTCTTATAACTAAAGCTGTTCTGAACATTGGTGTATACATTTTTGTGTATAGACATATGTTTTCATTTTTTTGGCATATGTATGGGTAGAATTGCTGAATCATATAGTAACTACATTTAGACTCTTAAGGAACAGCAGCTACTCTACATTCTCACCAGTGGTATGAGAATTCTAAATTTTCCATGTTCTTTCCAGTATTTCTACTGATTTCTTGATTATAGCCATTCTATGAGTAGGAAATGATATTTCATTTTGGTTTTGATTTGCATTTTCCTTAGGGCTAAAGATGCTGAAGATCTTTCATGTACTTTCTGTTCTTTCATAAATCTTTTCTTGGAGAAATATCAATTCAGAATGTGTGCCTACTATTAGAGTCTCTTTGGCAAGCAGAAGTAGTTTTCATTCATTCTTTGTAATCTGGATACATTTTATGTTATTTTCTTGCTTGAATGTCCTGACTAGACCCTCTGAGAATTCTGTTGAACAGACATATGGATGTGTTGAATAGAGAATGTGAATCTTTGTGTTTCTGACATTAGAGGATGATAGCTTCCTGTCACTTATAATGACATAACTACTCATCACTCCAGCAGTAGGCATTTTGTATTTGCCTGTATTGGACAGTTCCTACATGTGAAGTCATACAATATGGGGTCCTTACACAGAGAAAGAGTTTGTTTTGGTTCACAGTTCAGGGTTGCATTCTCTCTGGTGAGGACAGCATATCATGGTGGGAGTTTGTAAAAGTGCAAACCCTTCACCTCATGAACCAGGAAAGAGAGTGAGAAGCTAACACACCAGGGCAATCCTCTAAAAGGTCATGTGCCCAAATCTTATCCCCTAAAGGTGCAGGACACATCCCAACAAGACCACCCTGGAGATCAAGCCTTTTACACTGTGATCTTGGGGGACATCCAGTACTCACAGAATACTACAGAGGAAAGGATTCAGTTTTTTACTATTATGTTGTTAGCCTTGGGCTTTTCTTTCACATTCTTTATTCAAAATGAGGATTTCTCTCTTGTTGCTGCTAACTTGTGTTTTTAACCATGAAGAGAGCTTAGTTTGTTGTTTTTTGTTCAACTATTGTGAGAATATTGTTTGTTTCAGTGATATGGTATATTATGCTATGTGGGGATTTTTAACCAACATGCATTACAAGAGTAAGTTCCACTTGGTCATAGTGCATAAACCTGTTTTATCTGTTGGTCAGGATTTTGTATTACTATTCATAAGTGATGACAGTTTATAGTTTTTCTCTGATTTGGTTTCAGCCTTGAGATATAATGATTGCACAGAATAAATTGAGAAATGTTCTTTGCTCTTCTAGCTTGGCAAACATTAGTAGTAATTTTTTAAATGTATGTTCTAATTCATAAGGAAAGCCATCTAGAGTTTCCTTTTTAGAAAATTCTAAAATTACTAATTAAGTAACCTTACTGTAGGTCTTCCAATCTATTTCAGCTTCATAGAGTCACTTTTGATAATTTGTGTCAAGTAATTTGTCTATTTCACCTGTCATTTGATCTGTTGGCATAAAATTGATCAGAATATTCCTCCATAGATTTTCCTGTTTCTGTATGGTATGTATTAACGTTTTTCATTCATTCCTGATTTTATAAATTTGGTGTTTTCTTTCTCTCTATCAGTTCAGTTAGTGATTTATAAATTTGTTGATTTTTTTAAAGAACCGATTTTTGGGTAGCTGCTTCCCTTCCCCCCCTTTTTTCTTTTTTTTTTTTCTTAGGAAAGACTATAAGGGAGGGATATATACTGGCCCACATTGAAGATTGACTTGAGCTCAGGAATCTGGGAGAAGGAAGTTTAATATTCTGTATAGATTCCTCGGTGAATACAAACAGTTCAGTTAGTCATTTTAAAGTATATAATGCCATAAAATGGCATTATGTGAAAACAGGGTGGGACGATTCTGTCAAGTTACATGGAACAAACACTTCCTGTTTCACAAGGCTGGAAGGCAGAGGGTGGAGAGGTGGTTAGTTAGCCTAATGGAAATAAACTTTCTTGAACAATGGCTCCATTCCAGGAGCACAAAGATCAGGTGAAATAAGAAATTTAAAATTACCTGCTTTCTTTAAAGCACAATGGAATTAATCCTCTGGAACAGTATTCTGAAGTACTAGCTCTTAGATGATGATTGTGCCACTGGGCCAAAATTAAAGTAGCAGCCAATTCAAAATTCTAACGCTTTTTTTTTTAATTAACATTTTTTTATTATTTATTCAATTGTGTGTGTGTGTGTGTGTTTGTGTGTGTGTGTATGTGTGCGTGTGCGTGAGTGCATGTGTGTGTAGAACCACAGGCGAATTCGGGAACCACCTTGGATCCACCTCCACCTCCTCCTTGTTTACCCTGCCCGGGGATTGACAGGCTTCACCCTACCAGGACCAGAAACACAGGCTGCCCCCGCTTCCGCCTGGCATCTATACGTGGAGTCTACCCCAAACTCAGGACCTTCCGCCTGCAAGGCAGAGGCTTAACCCCTGAACCACCTCTCCAGCCCCAAAGTTCTAATGCTTTTGTCAACATTTATAGGAACCCATGATTTTGGATGTAACGGAAGTCCGCGTTGGATCACAGCACGTGCAAATGGTGTTCTAACAACATTTTCCTATTTTCATAGACACACACTGCCGGAGCTAAGTCTTCACTAGACAGAGACAACCACTACGACGTAACAGTGAATCCGGGTCACTGTTTGAAGAGTACTTAACCTGGGGGGGAATTGAATTTTACTTTTGTTTTCTTTTAAACAGCCAGTGATTGATTTTGATTTTGGTTATAACTATTTAAGTCTATCACATGTGCTTCATTCTTGAAGTCTGTTCTAACTACACTTCTTTCCCATGGCTCCAGGCTCGATATCTATGTGGTTATTGGCTATTCTGCCTGCAGTATAATAAATATACAAATGGCTGTTTGGGTTCTAGAATAACAGAGTTTCAGTCAGGGCCAGGTGACTCCTATGTGTTTATAATGTAACTCTAGGCACACTGACTGCAACTACGTAAGAATGACGTGAATTACAGCACCTTGTTGGGACTATCAATGTACTTTTTTGTCTTTTTTTTAAAGATAGTATAAATTTTCTGCATTTTAACAGTTACTGTCAACACCACAAAGACTGAACATGGTGTTTCTTGACAGCAGAACTATACCCTTTAGTTGAGATCTGCCATTACCTCCTAAAATTATCCTATCCTATGTGCAGGTGGTTTTAGTGCTTGATGTAGACAATTACCTTCAGTGTCACAGGTGGGAAGCTGGATCAAGATAAGTAAAATTCATACTATCTTATGAATATAGACCTGGATGTCAAACCCAGACCTGACTTTAAAACCCATGGTCTACTTACTCATTTATGGAAATTTTTGAATTTATGGCAAAACCTTTCCCTTTGGACAGTGGTAATAAATGGACATTGTGTAGATCATAGGCTAGAATGCTGAAATCTATTCAATGCAGGTCATTTTTTTGTTTGTTTTTTTGCTTTTTTTTTTTGCTTTTTAAAATCACTGTTTATTCCATTTGGTAGAGGATTTTTTCCATACAAATATTTGCAACAGTTTTGAATTCCCCCCAAACCATACATAGACGATAAATACCATGCTATTAAAGTATTAAATTTGTACAAAAATACTTTACAGTTTAATACTTGTTTGTTACAAATAAAAATACATATTTAAGTGACTCGTGATTTTTTTTTTCCTTAACATGATTCTGCTCTATACTTTCTTGTCCCTGGCAGTTTTGAAATGTGACTGAAATAATATATTTCTTTGCATGAAAAGAAAGGTGAACTTTTTCCTTAAACAAAGGACACAGTGTTTCAATGCTTTGCCTAAGTGGTTGTATTATTGACCAAGATGAAAGATGTTTGGAAAATAATTGTTTTGACATTCTACCATCAATATACAGATCTATTTTTTTATATTTACCAAATAACAATTATCAGTGTAGCTATTCAAAATATCTGAACAGATGAAAACAGTTGCCAACAAACATTAAAAGCAACTGTCACAATTTATTGCTTTGAGGGATGATTATAATTGGCAATGTGTTTTGTGAAGAATGTATTTACAATTGTCATAAGTGGCATGGCTCAGAACAAAATATAGTCCAGTGTCATTTTTAAGTACATGTGCTGGACACCCCTCAGCATACCAGTTTGCAAACATGTCAAGCCATATGAGTTTTATTTGCCTAGCAATACCGTGAATCTCATTTGAATAGACTCTTCGTTCTTTCTTAAATTCTTAGTGTTGGATTTTAAAAATAGGATAATATCACTAATTCTCAGTGTTACTACACACTCTAATTCATTATCAGAGATTTTCAGCTATTAAAACAAAATGTGTCCTTAAGAAAAAGAAAAACAGGTCACAAGACATATCCTGTTTGATAATTTGTTGCATAGGGTAGCATACATCTTAGTTAAAATCATTCCTATATTTGGGCGAAACATTTACCACCACCTATTATGGTCTCCTACGTGCATCATTGCTGAAACATCTTAAGATAACCCCTCCCACTGTGGCAGGTCTAGCAGCTTACTAACACCACCTCCCCCAGCAGAGCCAGCTTTATGGAAAGCCATGTTGGTTGAGTTCATATGCTAATGACTTCATAATAAGAAATTGATTCCCAAGTGAATTAAGGAAATTACCATAGAGAATATTTTCAAACAGACCTTTCTCTTTTTAAAAAGATGAACTGTAAAAAATTTCCTCTGTTGTTAATTGTGAGAAGGGGTGGATTGTTTTTTTTTTCTTTTTTTTTTTCCCTCCACCATTGGGCCTGGCAGAGAAATGACTTGCAGGTACTAGAGTGGTCGTCATAAAAGAAACCTCTTTAAAGTTGGAAAGGGACAGGGAGGTGAACATGAGCCATGAGAGAGATTTCAAAGACCCCTGTGCTTGTGGTTAATGCCACGTGATTATCTGTGCTTCAGATGTCACAGAAATCTTAGAGGGATTTGTAGCACCATGTAGATATCGTCTTTTGTCCTGCTTTATAAAAGTGCTGCTATAACGTATTAGTGGGTTCCCGTGTCTCTAGGTTACCACCATGGCTTGGCTGCTGGAAGAAAGCACTGTTCTGTTCACTCCAGTCTCCGTGCACAGTCTGTTCTGTAGCCTTCAGGGAGGCCAGCGGATTTCTGCTAATAACCAGATCCAGCTTATTGCCAGATTCCGCTATGAGGGGCACCACCAGGCAGCAGTCAAAGTCTCTTGTCCGAACGTGATTAACCTGCAAGAAGACCAAGGACAGTCGTTTTCAGTGACTATTGTGGCCATGGTTTCCGGGAAGATGCATGAAGTGTAACAATTCAGTTTGTTTCTGATGTAGACCTTGTGGATAGGATCCAACCTCTCCAATCTGAACACTCAGTTATGTGGCTGTTGCCTCTCCAACATCCTCTACAAGCTAACTTGTGAAGTAACCAAGAACCAGATACACCGTACTTCCTCATGCTGAGTGGGTCGCCTCGCCCAAAGTGGAGTGGTCCTCCTATGGTTGAAAATTACCCCCAATTTCCAGGTGAAGAAAGAACACCTAGGTCTGGAGTAATTAAGTGCTTTGCTGCATTTGTTTAAATCACTTGCATTCTGCTCCCACTTCTTACTTCCTAGGCCCCCCTTGTTCCTATGGATACTATCCAGAGACTGCAGATTCAGCATCTTCTCTGGCTGTTAGTGTTTTAGCTCTCTGGACAACTAGTAATCCTTTCATTCTGTACTGATGGAGCAGCAACAGCAGTACAAGTCGCTGCCTAGGCTCAGATGTGGCAGACCACGCCCCCAAGACCCAACATGCTGGCAGCTGTAAGCACCGAGGGGCATCTTAACCACACCATAGCAGGCTGTTCCCTGCGTTTCTGTACAGATCATCTAGCTGTTTGCCCTTGAGCTTAACCTGACCCATGTTGTTTTCTAGTGTGTACTGCTAGTTGCACCTGCTCTTTTCTTGACTCTTAGCTCCTGTCTTGTGTGACTCAGGGACACAAGACCTATGTGCCTCCTGACCTATGTGCTCTCCCTGTTCAGGGTCTGTACGCAAGCGTCATCAGACTTACTACTGCGGTAGTGCACTGAATTCTCAGCGTCCAACTAAAGAACCAGGAGCTGGCGATAGAGCGGGGAATGGGGCGGGGGATCACTGGAACCAGGGCTAGTCAAGCAGAATCAGTTGGACCTGGGTTGAACAAGAATCACCAGAGCCTTTACTACAAATGTCTCTCATATGAGGACTGACCACCTGAATTGGACAAACTGGACATTAAACCCTCCTTAGGTCAGAGGCCCAACTCCCTTACATTGCCCATTAGCACACACAGCTGCTGAGTGCTACGATCCTAGATACCAACTAAGATGGGATCCTGAAACTCGCTCTGTTCCGATGCTACCAGTTAGTTCACTGTTGACTTTATGTCCTTCCAGCCTTTCTTGCTTCTTGTCTTTTGGATATTCTCAGAATTATCTTAATGGTTTTCTTCTACTTCTGACTGTAAGATCACATCGGACAACTTTATCTAAATCTTCACCTTCTGAAACCTTTAGCCCTGGATGTAATGGCTTTTCTTTTTTTCCACTTTCATATGTATGGGTGTATGGGGTACATGAGTATAAGGGATGAGTTTGTATATGCGTGTGTGTACATCCACATGAACGTGTGCATGCATATAGAGGCCTCAGGTTGATATTAAGAATCACCCTCAATCATTCTTCTACCTTATTTTTTGAGTCTGAGTTTCTAAATCCAGAACCGACCTATTGGGCTAATTTGGGGATTATCAGACTTTGCTTGCTGGGGTTAGAATTACAGGTAGGCCATGATGCCTACCTGGCATTTTACTGGGGATCTGACTTCAATCCTTTTGCTTGTATGGCAGATGTTTTAACCTTTGAGCCCCTTTTCCATCCCTGTTAACATCTTACAGATTCAACCTATCAACTGCCTCCCATCAGGATGTACTGAAGCAACCAAAGAGCGGATAGGTTAAAAACACTTGTTTTACCCACATCTCCCTGGCCTCCCCACTTCCCAATCCAAGTTCTATTCACTCATGATAACATTGTATTGCCTTTCTAAGTTATAAATGATGTTACTGTCTTCCAAAAGAAATTAATTTACCTTCAAAGTGAAGTTTTAGAATCTGTTATGGGATTAAAGGCCCTTCACAATCTGAAGCCAGTCCACTTTTATGGCTTTAGCTTTCATGAAAGTAGGTATAGCTCCAAGTAATAGATTTGGGAGACCCTCATGATAGAGGTTCAATAGTTTATCCAAGTACAGTGTCTATGGAAAATGAAGACCCCCCCCCCAATTCCTAGGTCAAAGTTAATTGTACCATTGACATGTTAAAAATAACCCCCAGAACTGGTAGCCAGTGTGCAGTTGATCACTGATAGTTTATGCTTTGCAAGGCAGTGGTTAGCTGACAGACTTTTCTGGTGGATGTTTCTGCGACTGCTGTCAACTGGTCCTTTTGCTTGTTAAGTGTTTCATCTAGGATCATATGAAAGTCAGATCCCCAGTAATATGATCAAATGAAAATAAATCTGACTGTGATAATAACACTGCATTACATCATCATTATTTTGGCTTAGGATATTGTATGAGGGGCTGGAGAGATGGCTCAGGGGTTAGAGCCTTTGCCTGATGAGCAAAGGACCTGAGTTCGGATCCCAGATCCTATGTAAAAAGGTCAGGTAGATTGTAATTCTGGCTCTGATCAGTAGAGGCTAGGAAACCCAAGAGCAAAGCAATGAGTTATAACAATCTAGTATGATTCCCATGTCACCCTGGGGCCTCCACAGGGACACACAGAGTGCCATCCTGCACACACACACACACACACACACACACACACACACACACACACACACGGAAGCAAAATAAAAATAACGTTATTGCATGAGTGCTCACTTTGACAGCACATACACTAAAATTGCAACAATACAGAGATCATCACGGCTCTTGTGCAAGGATGACACAAATTTGTGAAGCATTCCATGTTTTTTTTAAAGGTATTGTAGGAGATATTGACATATCAAATACTATATACTGGCAAATTAGAGACAAAAACACCAACTGTGCTCTCAAGAAGTCCACACTCCGTTGGGAGAATAAATATAGAGAAACAGGCAGCTGTAGAACATAAAGCCTACCAAAAGCAAAAGCTTCTATCTTATGCAGAATATGGGATATGTGTAAAGACACAGGAAGAGAGATGACAACTAAGACTGAGAAGTCACAACAACCAGTGATTTTCGAGCTGGTTGCTCCCTGCAACCACTTGGGGGAGCCATACAAGCACATTAAAAGCATTTCTTAACATGAGGGAGGGTGATTTCATTTGGGGTTCTTCAGGGGGTTCTAGTTTTTCAGATTGAGAATCAGTGATTTATATGAATCCAAAAGGTGAAGTAGGAGTTGGGAAGGCGGGGAAAGGGAAACAGGTGATGCTTCAGGAAAACAGGAGAGTGCACCACAAGCTTTGGGGCCGGCATCCTTTCTTTCACTCTCCTGTATGACATTCATTACATTTTTTACATGTCAGGCATTATTCTTGGACCTAGGAGTGTTGAGACAAGAAAGGAATAACAATTTGTCTGGTGTCTGTGTCGTGACACAGAGAATGATGGAAGACCATTCCAGATAGTCTTTTGACAGTGGCATTGAGGAAAGGACCAGAACATGCCTAGTAGGTCTGCCATGCAAGCCCAGGAAGCAGCATAGGCAAAGGTCCCAAGAGCTGGACTTCACTGGGGAAAGCGAGACTCAGGCTCCAGTGAAAGGAATGAAGAAGGTGGCCAAGCCACGCTGTTCCTGAAACGAGGCTAATTGAATCTAGAGAGTAAATGAAGAGAGGCCGGAAAGGATACTGGCAAGGATGGGAGAGGCCGAATGGCAGGGGCCTGGTCCATCATGCTGGAGGCAGGAGGGAAGGACATCTGCAAGCTAATCTATGTCATCTGCAAGCTAATCTGTCAGGGACATACACGTATGGCCAAAGCCAGTGCGGTGTAAGGAATACTCACTAGGCTTGGAAAAGAAGCTTTGAGCTTACTGTCAGAGTGCTGATGAGAAACTGGAGAATTTGGGGGTCCGAAAAAGAACTTACTAGAATTGGAAATTCTTCATTTAGCTCTTTGTTAATTCCATCATTTTGCAAAGGAACTAACTCCAAATGGGACTTAGAGGAAGTTGCCAGTTGTGAGCCAGTTGCAAGAAATAAGGACCCATCCCCCCCCCTAAGGTCTTACCTGTAGGAGTCTGTCATAGGGCTTTAAGCCACCGAGATCGCCTGGCCCAGCTGGGCGGATATTTTTGACATACACTCCTTTCTCTAGCAGGCCATCCGCCACACTGAACCCAAAGTCCTCCATACCAGAGTCCTTATACAAGGTCATCTGCAAAGGAGAAAATGTGGAGGGAAAGTTAGCTGGGATGGAGACTGATGCATCTGAAGTGTCCTATTTTCATAAAATTATTTTAATGAATTAGAAAGTGTGTGTGTGTGTGTGTGTGTGTGTGTGTGCGTGTGTGTGTGTGTGCATGTCACCATGCACATGTGGCAGTCAGGAGAGAACTTGTGGGAGTTGGTTTTCTCCTTCCACTTTCTGGGTTATGGGACTGACCTCAGGTCATTAGGCTTGGCAGCAGTTGCTTTTAGCCTGTTGGACCCATCTTGCCATTTCAGCCTTCTGAAATTTCTTGATGAAGACTCTTTTCAAGCTAATTTCAGTAACACAAGAAACTTATACCACAAAGCTTTAGTCAACTCCCACCACCGAACCCGGCAGTTTCTTTTCCAACCCAAGTCTGCACTAGAACTGAGTAAGAAGGAGGGGAACCAAAGAGTCCAGTCTTCCTTTGTTCTTCTTTCACCCCACCTTCCCTCCTGCTCTCTCTTGCATTTCCCCCACCCCCCAATATAATTCAGTCACCCTGTGCTTTGCAGCTGGCGCAGACTGACATCTATTGTTTCCTTAAGGAGGTCCCCTAAAGGAGGGGTAGCCAGGGGCTGCTGAAGACCATGCTCTTTGATAAGGGCCATAAACGTCACCATCTTACTTATGCACCGGAATCAGCCTCATCAACAAAACGCTTTCTAAGACACCCAGAAGGGTTCACACAGCAAGTGCCCGATTCTGTCTGGCATTTGGTTTGACTGTCCCTGCAGTTTATCAAACTCCTACCAGCTTTGAAACATTTGTCTAGGTGCTAGAAACAGCAGCGATCAAAGAAAAAGGAAAGATGCCCTCAGGAGGCAAACATAACCATGAAATACTGAGTTTACCTGGGCTGGACTCTGTCTGGGGCACCCTCAGCCTTTTACAATACTTATGCTGTGAGGTAGGTACTGTTCTTATTAAGGCTGTACTGGACGCGTCTCGCAGAAACTGCCTATACCTCAGTGATATGGGCTTATGCGTTCTGACTGTGTATGTGTGTGTGGAGTGTGCGCCTGTGTATATGCATGTTTCTATGTGTGTGAGCTCATGTGAGTGTGCTGGTGTGCATGCACACGTGTGTATGTGCGTGTGGAGGCCAGAAGCTAATATCGGGTGACTTCCTTTATTGTTCTTCAATTTATTAATTAAGTCAGGTCTCTCAATTGACTCTGGAACTCAACTACCAATTAGTCTAGCTATTCGCCTTACATTGGGGATTTCCTGCCTCTATTTCCCATGTGCTGGGATTACAGGCAAGGACTATACCTGCTTGACTTTCACAGAGGATTGTGAACTCTGCTTTTTATGCTTGTGGCAAGTACTTTATCTAACAATCCATCTCCCTATTCCTGGGCTTGCTTTTCAAACTAATTATAAACATATTTTATGCTCACACACACATACAACACACACAGAGTCAAAACACAAATACATTCTTGTAAAACCACTCCCAAAAAACTGTAGAAGGCAAAAAAAATATAATGGCCGGAACTTTTATAGCAGGTGTAGGTCATGCTTTTTATATCCAGTTATTTGACTTCAGAGAGGTATGGACTACGGAAGGAAATATAAAAGTGATCAGCGTGGGATTTTCACTTTGCTGTATAGAAAGCTAAAAAAAATTAAAGCTTCCTGGGTCAATACTATTTACCAGCTAGCTTTAGTGGTTATGACCATCATGGAGGTGAGGAAATTCAATTTTATAGAGGGTAAGTAATCAGTGCAAGGCCTTATGGGTAATGGACATATGCCAGAATCCAACACAGATGGCTTAACCAGCAAATATCCCACCCAAGTGCTTAATCTCACGGATGCCACAGTGTACCTGTTTGCCATTTTTCCATTCTAAAGTCTCTGAAAGCAGACTGTATTTATGAACGATGGCACCTAAGATCCTATGAAATATGCCTCTTCCCAATGGTGCACCAGAAGGAAATACTCAGAACTGTGAAGCAACTTTATCTTGTTGGGGAGGGTGGGATGCTTTGTCACTCACAGTTCCTCTTGCACCGGGGCTTGTCTTGGGAGCCTGTGAACATGCAGGGCCAGGATGAGAAACTTCAGTTCTGTGATTTGTCAGACTTGCTCTGCTCTGCTGCTGCTGCTGCTGGTGTGTGTGTGTGTGTGTGTGTGTGTGTGTGTGTGTGTGTGTGCAGTGTGCGCAGGCCAGAGGACTGGAGCCCATATATCTGCCACTCAGTACAACCATCACAAGCTTATCAACACTAAGTTCAGCATCTTCCTTCTTTTAAACTGGGATAGTATTGTAAGGGAAATGCCAACCCTTGTACCATTTGACTTCTATGGGCATCAGGAAGCATCTCCAAAAGAGCCAGCCGCTTTCTTCTGAATGGAAGAAATGACTGATAAATGTCTGAGAAGATGCTTTTCATCATTAGCCATCAGAGAGATGGACATCGAAATCATAGTGAAACATCATATCAAAAATATGCTTGTATTCCTATGTTTATTGCAGCGATATTCACAATATGGAGATATGGAATCAACCATCGTGATCACTGACCAGTGAATGGATAAAATGTGGTATGTACCTCATGAAATATTATTCAGCTATTAAGGCAGACATGCTGTATTCTGTCATTTGTCCATATTATCGGAACTGGAGGACACTGTGTTAAGTAAAACAAGTCAGAACACATATTCTTCCTTGTTCATGGAAGCGAAAGAGAAAAACCTGGACTGATCATTACTAGGCTCAAAGACAGGAAGCAGGGAAAAAGGATAAGGAGAGGTCAGACAATAGATACTCAACCGTAGTTGTAGGAGGATATCCATTGTCCTAGAATAGTTAGGGTGATCACAGAATATAGAAAACTGTCATATATTTCTAAGTACCTGCAAGAATTTGAAGGTTCTAGCACCCAGAAATAAACATTTGAGATGATGCTGAATATTCTAATCTGATCAAGATACAGTGAATACATGTGCCAAATTATTGTATATTAACTTAGAAACACGTAAAATATCATACGCCAATTACAAAGTAAATAAAATTATGACTATTAGAGAAAACTATGGAATACACACAAGAAGATACAGATACAGGAGAGAAAAATGATTGATTTCACATGTAACCTGAATGTTGCAAATTCATTGATCCAATCTACCCTAATTCTTTGATGTCCTCCAATGTCTAGTCCATTATTTGCCCAGTTGCATCAAGAAGTTTTTGAAAGTCAGCTTGCTCAAGTCAGGTCTTGTGTAGCCCTCTGAATCTCTTCTTTTTTTTTTTTATAATTTTTTTATTTATTCAACTGTGCGTATGTGCATGTGTATGTGCGCGCGTGTGTGTATATCTGTGTATGTGTGTGTAGAACCACGGACGAATTCGCGAACCACCACGGACGCCTCCACCTCCTTCTGCCCTGGGATTCACAGGCTCCGCCCTACCAGGACCAGAAACGCAGGCCGCCCCGGCTTCCGCCCGGCGTCTATACGTGGGGTCTAGGATCCGAACTCAGGACCTTCCGCCTGCAAGGCAGAGGCTTAACCCCTGAGCCACCTCTCCAGCCCCTGAATCTCTTCTTATTTACGTACATGCCCCTCTCTTCTCCCTAGTAGCCCCCTTATTGTGGCTGACCTCATTCCAAGACCCTGTGGATGGCTGCAGTCAGATCACCAAACCCTGTCCACAACACTAAGTTGAAGCAGCAACCAACATGGATGACTATTTGCTCACTCATGGGTGACACGTGTATTCAATACTGACAAATATGCTGGGTCATGGGATGACACGTTACGAGGCTGTGAGACTTCATCGCACCACTCCAGATGGTACACAAAGTAATACTGGAGGATTATTTCTAGAAAGTTCTATTTAGTATTTCCAGGCTGCAATTAGCCATAGATAACTGAAACCACATGCAATTAAACCACAGATAGAGGAGGTCACTTTATTGCATTATTGTACTTTCTGTCCTTCAGCGTGTGCATCTACCTCATGTAATTCTGGTGAACTCTGAGGGGGCATGAACGGCTCACAGGTGTTGACTGTCTCCTGTGATCTCACATCGCCCAGGATCTAGCTGTCCCATTCCGGTGGGTTCGGATAGTGACTGTTTACTTCCCTCTCTGCAAGACTTCATCATCAATCTTTGATCACATGGTTTCAACCATACTTCTCACTTTCTGAATTGGGAATTTTATTGGAACTACACGGAACAATCTTTTCCTAACACTACAAATCTTCTTAGCTAGAATTACATTGTTAAAAAATAATTTTCCTGTCCTCAAATTAGTGTTGTCTGATTACTCTGAAACGCAGTTGGCATAAGACAGGCAGAATGATTGTTCATTCTTTCAATTTCAGAACAGAGAATTATCATACTAATGATGTCTCGACAAGGGCAACTTGTGCTAAGCAGGGTATCAACATGAACTTTGTTACATTTAAATCAATTGTGTCGATCTTCCTTGGGATGCTCAGAATGCTTTCATCATTGGAAACTGGAGTCCTTTACGTGTCTGCTCGTTTTCACTGGGCCTGCTGGACCCATTCTTTGGACAGCTTTAGTGCTTTCTAGTGTAAGTTATCACAGACAGCAAGTGATATGTCACCATGAATTTTTTTTGTCACTCTTCTAGAATCACTTGCTCCCGCAAGGAGTCTCAATTATAGGAAACATTACTATTTTATATTTTAGTTATTTTCCTCCCCTCTCTCTCTCTCTCTTTCTCTCTCTCTCTCTCTCTCTCTCTCTCTCTCTCTCTCTCTTTCTAAACTCCAAATGGAGAAAAGGAAGAAAGAGAAGAAATGGGAAGGAAAAGGAAGAGGTGGCGACCAACAACCAAATAGGGTTGCTGACAGATAGACTGATGTTCTTTGGGTCCTATTTAATATTAGGTGAAGCCTCTCTTCTCATGGTCCCTGCCCATGCATCTTTCATTGACTTTACCTGCATATATCTTGTCCTCTGTTGTTTTTCTTTGTCCACAGCCATGTCCTCCAGGCAACAAGCAGCATTCCTACTCAGGGCCCATCACTGCTGATCCTAGAGGGCAGTGTATGTATCCCCACAGCTCTTTCTCTCTGTGTTACTTGTAACTCAGTACGGTTGTACATTCCTAGGGACTGTGCCCTGAGGTATCCTCCATGTGAGGTTCCCTAAAACTCTAACCTTACAAAGAATATTAGGAATTCTGCATTGATCTTAGACTTAAGGCATGTTTTCCAATAGAATGACCCAGAAACTACATGTGGGAAATGCTCCTGAAATTGTAAAGTTCTTCATTGCCCATTTGGCTGGGCAATGAATAAGATCTGATCTACAAGCCAGATTGGGAAGGGCATTGAAAACACATTGACCAAACCAGTGGAGGCGAATGCCAACCCCAAGTGTGCCAGCAGACTGGCTCATTAACTACAAGTCCTTGACTATCCAACGCCTTTTATTTTCTGCAGCCTCACGTTTGGTGTATCTCAATGTCACACTCTTCAGGATGAAAGGTTGCTTGCTGACTGGTTTGAAACAGAAAGGAATCTGTTTCTTTGGAAAGATTTCCTGAGGTTACAGGAGACTAAAATTCAATATCCATGTATATACTTCTGAACAGACACAAAAACTTGGAAATAATAAGCTACCGAACAGAAAGCTATGCTAGAACCACATAAAAGCACCAGAACTCAGTCACGCAGAATCAGGGGAGCCAAGCTGGTTGCTCTTAAAGCAGCCACAATAAATGACACCCTGCAACCCTATTTGCCCAAATATTGATAGTGGTTACTTGTGATTTATTTCTGGTCCAATTCTAAGGATTCTGAGGCTTAAGTCACATTTGTCCCCCACACGAATGAATCCTTAGGCAAGCACTTTCTTATATACAATTGCTTTTGATCCCCCAACAAGTCAGTACAAGAAAAGCATTTTTCTACTAAGAAGGATGCTAAGCCTTGAAGAGGTTGATGGAATGACTCGCTTTGATAGAATGCAGAAACCTTAGGAGTCAACACTAGAATGCCTGACCCCATCTGTGGGTTTCTTCCACCAAATCATGATTGTTTGGTTAGGATATATAATCTTCTAGGTGGCCAGCAAGCTTTTATTCATTTTCAACTGCCCAACAAACTAAAGATGAATAATTTGTCATGTTGGCTGTGTGCATCTCTTCCCATCAAAGCCTTCTTGGGGTTTTCCATGAATATCACAGAGACTCCTTGTCTCTAGTTAGACACAGGTGTCAACTTGACTGTGGAGGATTTGAGTTCTGGGCACATTTGTAGATAATTAGTGATTGAGTTAGGCCCAGAGCAGACCTTCAGGAGATTGTCTAGCTGATGGGGAAGGCCCAGTCTATGGTGGGTGGGACTAGGCCCTGGAATAAAATACAGACAGTTGATTGAGAGAGTTGGCCTTCTTTTGTATACTTGACCAGACATGCTGGTCTGGCAAGTAAGAATCGTCCCTCTCTCAGCCATTACATAGAGATGGTGTGGCCAGTTCCCTCAGCCCTGGTGTTGGTGCATGCTCTCCCGTCAAGCTGGACTGAGAACTGTAACTGGACTGTCATAAGGAAATAAACCCTTTGTTTCCTTGAGCCATTTGATGGTGATTTATCAGCAACCATGCAGGCGACCTGCAACAGAATTTGGTATCCAGGAAGTGGGATGTTGCTGATACATCCGATTAAGTGGATTTTATGGCTTCTGAATGGTTTTGCTGGACAAAGTTTGAAATGTTTGAAAATTTGACCTTGTGGATTACCAATACAGTTCTGCAGAGTTTTGTGGGCCATTTGGAAAATAGTGATGCTGAGAGAGTTGTGACTGGTTTGGGGCCAGTTTCTGATGAGGGGAACAAGGACTTTGGTAATGAATATAATGATGGGCTGGTTTGCTTGATGGACTGTGTCGGCAGCCTTGAGGATCTGCATGAGGAAAGGGCAGGCAGCTGAATGGCTGCCACTGTTGGAGAAATGAGTATCAATGAAGGAAAACGTAGTGACTTGCATTGGGACAGTGGAAGACATGAACACACACCGTATGGCAAGTTCATGGTTTGAAAATCCAGATTCCTTCAGGGGCTGAAAGCCCAGGTTAAAGCTGCTTCTTGCCTTTTGCAAGTTTGGCTACTTAGAAAAGAGGCTTTTCCAGCACCAGAATGCTAAAGTCGGTACAACTGTAGCTCAAGTGGACCAAGATATGTTTCAGCCTTGCTTCGGAATCTGGCAGCATCCCTCAGGTGATACTGGTTTTGGCATACTACTGAAGGGTTCATGGAGAGCGGCAAAAGCTTGGCACCAAGTGGCAGGCATAGAGTTCCTGCGAGAGAAGGTGAAGCTTACCGCTATAAAGGTTCTAGAACTCGGAGTGTTGTTGGAGATGCCAGAACCGCAGGATGTATGCTGAAGATGGCTGCGAGTGGAGATTCAGCCTGGTTCAGAGGAACTTTGCTTTTACAACTTCGAGCTGCAAACAGGGACTGGGAATGCCTAGAATCATTGAGCCACTGTGATTACATGATGAGCAACAGAAGATGGACATTGAAGTAAAGGATGCAGTATTTGATTTGCTGGACTTTGATCTTTTTAATGTTTTATTATTGTTTCAAGATCCTTCTGTTTTAATGTTTTATCCGTTTTAAAGTATTTAACTTATATTCAGATTTAAGACTCTTAAGGTTAAAAAAACTTTGAACTTTTAAAATGTTGGAATTGAAGTTTTAATGAGAGAACATTTTAAATTTGTTTATGAAATGTATTTATATTTTTAAGATAACTTTTAACACCTATGGGGACAAGGATTAAAGGTTACAGTTTACAAATACTATGTCTTTGTATCCAGTTGACAAAGGGCAGAGTGCCATAGGCACAGGTGTCAACTTGACTCTTCAGGGTTGAGCTCTGGGCACATTTGTAGAGAAATCAGTGGTTGAGTTGGGCCCAGAGCAAACCTGCAGGAGATTTTCTAGCTGATGAGGAAGGCCCAGCCCATGGTGGGTGGGATTAGGCCCTGGAATAAAATACAGAGAGCTGATTGAGAGAGCAGGCATCCTTTTGTACACTTGGCCAGACATGCTGATCTGGCAAGTAAGGATCGTCCCTCTCTCAGCCATTATGTAGACATGGTGTGGCCAGTTCCCTCAGCCCTTGTGTTGGTGCGTATTCTCCCATCAAGCTGGACTGAGAACTGTAACGGACTGTCATAAGGAAATAAACCCCTTGTTTCCTTAAGCCATTTGATGGTGATTTATCAGCAACCATGCAGGTGAAATGCAACACTCCTGTTCTGAACTTCTGAAGATTGTCGTCCTAAAGTTGGTTTTGCATTTTTGCCATAGTCTATATGAGGCAAGGGTTTTTCTTCTAGGATCTACATTAAAAAAGATGCCTTTGGGGGAAAACTTGAGCCATGAGCATGATTATGAGACTGTTTCATTTTTTAAAAAAAAGCCATTGTACTTCTTGGAGCAAAGTCTCTCTGAGTCAGGAGCCAGTTCCACACAGTTCAGTTGAATTCTAAGTTACTTAGCATGTGCGACAATTGCTACTAACCCTGAAGTCCCAGCAGATGCTGTCACTGGAGGTAAAGAAACCCACTGAGATTCAAGTGCAGCCTTGTTTTTACATTTCTAAGCAAGTTAGCTAGGGTGTCTGAACCGTGTCCTCAAATCAGAGATAAGAAAGCCCATGCTGGACACACTAGAAAGGCTTCAGTCAGAGCCAACTCATTCCCTTGTAATAGGCATTGCATGAAGCATCTGGAGAAAGAGTGAGTGACAGCCATCCTGGACGCCATTCCTAAGCACTGGCAGCCTCCTTAAGGGTCTCTCAGATATCAAAGCAATACCTTTTTTTTTTTTTTTTTTTTTAAAGATGCTGCTGTTTTTCCTGAAAGTCTCCAGGCACTTGGGATTACTCCTGGCAGACACCACTGACCCAACCCTGTTTCTTTCAACTTGACAGTTTAAGCAATGTCAGGTTTTGGGACAAGGCCTCCCTTAGCTGTAAGGTTGGAAGAAGAAAAAGTGATCTTCCCAATTAATTTTCCAGACCAGGAGAAAATAATCCTGTTTATACTACTAGAAACCCCTGGCTTCCCAAATTGACTCAGGACAACGGTTGCCTCTGTCTGATGATTCCCTTGGCAGAGGAGAGAAAAGTGCCAGCTGCCTCCTGCTGCTCTCGGGCACCGTGAGGTATCCAGGGCTGAGAGTCCCCAGGACTGGCCTGTGAGAAACCAAGAGCCAGGGTCTCAGCAAGACAGGAGGGTGATTTGGTTTTGGAGAACAGAGTCGCAGGTGGGGGAGTGCAGCCGTCGTGCAGAACTGAGGCGGATGACCATTCTACTTTCCTGGTTCATCATGGAGTGGTTCACACAGGCATGGTTTCACAGAGAAACAAAGAGACCAGTCTCTAAATTCTCCAGGAGCGCGACCCCCGTCACGGGTAGCTGAGGTCATATAGTGAGGGTCAGCTGCGTCGCTGCCCTTCCTGCTGGCCTCCGTTATCCCTGAGTTGGCTGGTCGTGTCTGGCCCCCATTCCTGGTTGTCTTTGCTCACCACTGCCTTGCTTCCTCATAGCTCAGCGTTCTGTATTCAGTCTCTGCTTCCTAGTTGACAGGTCACTCTGACCTGGACCTTCATCCGTTCCTAAACCTTTCTGATTGCTCTGCAGTTCTCCTTCGGTCCACATGGACTTCTTTGATGCTCTGGGTTACATGTAGCACTGTCCACCTACCCTTTGGGCTTGCAAGGATTGGAGCTCAAGGTTATTGTCATTCAGAGTGGATGACGAAGTTACAAGTGACCAGACTTCTAGTGCCCTGAAAATCAATGGTCTTGATTTTATTTCTCCATTTTAGATGGATCACTGAGGTCTGACATTACAAAATATCTCAGACAAGGACCCTTATGTTAGAGAGAAGCCAAGCCCTAGGTTAGACTGCTATCCCTTTAAGGAATACAGACGTGCATTCCCTGCCAGGCAAGTGATATGGCAGAGCAATATGGAAGGACAGGTGTAGACAGTTCTTCCTCAGGAACTCAGACATTGGGAAAACAGAATGACCTTCAGGGAAAACTGTGAATATCCTAAAGATGATATAAAGTTCCAAAACTTATAAATCACCATATTCGAGCACAGCAGAGATGCACGAGGATGTCAGGGAGCAAAGAACAGCCTGAGGTAAGAGCCAGATAGAAAGGAAAGTCACATAAATTTGTCAAGAAAGGTGGGGTAGATCTGGGGGGGGCGGGGATGAGAGGAATGTATAACCCTAAGCAAGGCATCCTAGCACTGTCTACCAAGCTTGCCTGAGGTCATCTGAGATGAGAGGGTGGCAGCTTTTGATGGCTTACCTTGCTGTCCCCCAGAGCTGAGCCGCCTGTAAGGGTAGACTACTCACAGACACATGATAAGATGACAGGGGAGTTTTGGGGAGAGATGCAGCTGAGCTTTTCTCTGCCCCCTGGGAAAGAGCTCAAAAGTTAGTTAATGATCAATATGATACTAGCATAAAAATCACACACAAAGTGTGTGTGTGTGTATGCATATTCTCTCTATATTCTATCATATATATGATCATATATCATGTACATATATATCAAGGGATAAATATATGTATACATATATACATATACAAGTATAAATACAGATATATGTATACATACATATATATACATACAAACATATATACTTTATCACTATGTAAACAAGCTGTGTCCTCTGTTGTCATTCTTGTTCCTGAGTTGGAAAAACAAACGTTTGCTGACATGAACTAGTCATTTGTATAAAAATGGTATTTTCCTACAATTTATAAAAGTACATTTGTACTGATGAACTCCCAGAAACCCACAGGTTTGAAGAGGAAAAGAGGCAGAAAAATGTCTAGTAGTCTGTACACGGAGAAGCCCACCAGGCTTCGTGAGACGATCCCAACCCCCAATCACATAGGGCCTTGGCTGAACCTGGTGCACACAAAGCGAAACAAAAGGACTTGGGTATGAAAGACTAGAAGGGAGGCAGAAAGCAGGGGAAGGAGCAAGAAGTGGGAGAACGGAGCAGAGAGTAAATGCAATGTATTTATGTATGAAAATGTCAAAGAACAAAATCCATCAATAAAGAAAAGTGGAGAAAGTACTTCTGAAAAGAACCACAAGCAAGGGAAGTAAATGGAAATGACTCACTTTGAGGACGACCCAAACCATCATGCATCTGAAATATGCCACCAAAACCCCAGCTTGGTCCCCAACTTGGGGTTTCACTAACATTGTTTCATTAACAATTCATTGTTGTGATTGTGAATGGTGTGTGTGCTGTGTACATGTGTGTGTGCATGCAATATGTGCACATTTATGTGTGTTCACATGGATGTATTGTGTTATGTGTGTGTGTGCAAGTGTGTGTGGTATATAACATATAGTGCACATACGTTTGTACAGCCTGTGTCTCTGTCAGGTATAGTGCATGTGTGTATGTGTAGGGTGTGTAGTGTGTTTATTATGTCTAATGTGTGTGTGCGGTATATGCTTCTGTATGTATGTATATGTGTGTGGCGGGTGTGTGATGTATTTGTATGTGCCCACAGGAGCCTTAAGGTATGTAAGGCAGTGAAACTACAATTCATCTCAGAAACAGATTAAGTTGACACCAAAGGGAAAGAAGGGTTATCAATGGACTGTAGCTAAGATCACAAGCTCCTTATCTGCAAAGAGAAGTGTGTGTGATAAGCTGCAGCACAAACAGAATTCATTTCAAAGATAAAATGCAGACGCTACAGGGCTCCAGATGTTGCCTCTTTCCCTCTTCAGCCTGCCACCTTGTTGTCCACGATTTCACCATAACAGAATAATTACCACCTACAGCTGCCAAAGCCTCCTGTGGTGAGTCTCAATCTTTAGTCCTCAAAAGAACTCTGAGAGGGTTGCTAGGACTCAAGCATTCTTGGCCCGCACTCCAGGACATGCAGGTAAGTCTGAATGGGGCTTAGGGCTCTGCAGTTCTCTCTCTGTCTCTGTCTCCCTCTTTTTTTCTCTCTCTCTGATTCATATTTTTATACTATACTATCTGTATATTACTAGACTGTACTATACAGTACTATACTGTACTCTCTCTACATAATTTATACTGTACTATCAAGTCATTTTTATACTGTACTCTCTGATCCCATGCTTCCTCCTTGTCCCACAGAAAACCTTCTCTTTGTCAAACTTCTTCCTAGTATCTGTCTTACTTTCATGTTTTTTATGTGTTTGTCTCATTGAGTTTCATCTGGGTTGTCTGAATTAGCATGTGTCTGGGCACTTCTTGGAGATGGATGATACATCAGTGGACTATCATTGAAGAAAGCAGCTCCCCCTTTCATAGCCAGCATAGCCCTCCATAGGCCTCCTCAGGGAAGGTGATGACTCATGAGCTCTTCCCCCTTCCATGATAAAATGTTGACAGGCCAAACCTTTTCCAGGTCTTGTAGAAGTAAGTGCAGCTACAGTGAGTTTGTGGATGCAGCAGTCCTGTATATCCAGAAAAATACTGGTGGCACCTCACGCTACATTTGGCTTTTACATTCTTTCCGCCCCATCTTCCGTGATGTTCCCCTAGCCTGGGAGTATGGGGTGACACAAAGGACTCTGCATTTAAACAGGCATCACATAGTGAAAATCATCTGTCCACAACTCAAACTACTATTATGCCTTTAGTCCTCAAACTGTTGGCTGAGATACATTTGTAAGTCTTGGAACCAGCTTTATGCATTTTTTTTTAAATGGGAAAAATTGTCTGTGTTCTGTGCAGCAAGTATTTAGATTCCTTTATACACAGGAAGGTGGCATACTTGTGTATTGGTTTTAGGAGCACAGTGAATTTTCAGACTTGACACCTGAACTGAGAAAGCTGGAGAAGCAGGGTAGGCCTGAGGGTGGTCCAGTAGCACTTTCCTGAACTCCTTTCCCCCTACTCCTATACTAAGTACCAAGTCGCATCAGCTCTGACCTCTTCCTGCTTGTACACAGCCCACAAAAGAAGTGAGACTGCATGTCTTCATTCCTAAGTGTCAGGAACAATGACTAGTGATTTTGCTTTCAAGAATGAATGCGGACAACTTGAAGGAAAGCCCGCAAGCTTGCCAAGACCCTGTGCAGACACAGTTGGTGGGAAATAGACAGAATCCATTTAGAGCTTAGGAGGCTCCAAAATTCTGAAGGATAGAAAAAAAAATGGAGAGAGAAGGAATGGGGAGGAAATGAGAAAAAACAAAAGAGTAAGTGAAGGCGATTTCTTGGTTAGTTTCATATCAACCTGACCAAATACTGATATGGATAACTTGAAGGGAGGATGCATTTTAATTTACTGTTTCAGAAGTTTTGTCTATTAGTAGTTAGCTATGCTGATTCTGGGCCTGCGATGAGGCAGAGCGTCATTGAGTGCAAGCTCATGTCACAGGCTACTCACTGCATGGAACCCAGAAAGCAGAGAGGTTGGGGACCTAGCTCAGTTGGCAGGATGCTTGCCTGGCATATGCAGTCCTGGATTCTGTCCTCAATCCCTATAATGCTTCTGCTTAGCGAGTAGAAGTCTGAGGATCAGAAGTTCAATGTCACCCTCAGCTACATAGTGAGTTTCAGGCCAGGTTGGGCTGAATGACATCCTATCTCTAAACAAACAAAACAAAACAGCAGAGGAAGAAATAGGAAAGAACCAGGGCAAATTAAACCTCTTGGACCAACTTCCTCTAGCCAGGCCCCACCTCCCACAGTTGTAACACATCCCAGTAATCCAGAAGTTGAAACTATCACTGGATTCTACTATGGATTAGAGCTCTCATTATCTGATTGTTTCTGAAGTACCCTATTCATCTCTGAAGCCTAATTTGTTGGTAATGAACAGAACCACCAAAGGCAAGAAACTTCTGTATGAAGAAGATGCTAGTTGCCCACCCACAGGAGATGGAGAGGTTTAGACATTTTCCTCTCCTTTCCCGCAATGAGACAGAATCTTGTGCCTTCATTCATGTTATTTTGATTCAACTTCCAATGAAAATAACACATAGGTCTAAGTTTCAACCAAATGGCAAGCAGACACCAGAAAGAGCAACAGAAAAGTAAGGTAGGCATGATTAAATCGCTCTTTCTGCTCTGATCTTTGCAAACTCCTTAGAATTTCTCCACCAGATCTTTTCAAGAAAGATTGCTGAAGGGGATTCAGGCACTGAAAACCAGCTCTTACTCTAAATGACAAGCTGGGTGCTGGGGCTTGGGTTACTTAAACTTCCCTAGTTCTGTCTCTGGGATGCACTTTACTGATACCTTTTCCCAGTTTTCACAAAGACTTGCCAGCAAGATCACGGGGAAGAAAACTTAATTCTGCCAGTGCTATAACAATTCCCCATAAGCTTGCTGTTCCAGGGCGTCATCCCTAGATGGTCATGATATTTTTTGAGTAAAGAAAGAAACTTTAGAGAGCCTAGATGAAGGGAGCAGTCTTTGGGAGAACATTCCTGGTTGTTCCCTTCTCTACCACGGTGTTCAGCCATGCCTTCCCCATGTGGACAGACAATCCATGAATGAAAACAAACTTTTATTCTCACGACTTGTTTGCATGGAGCACTCTGTTATGGTGAACAAAAAGCCAGAATGCAAGCAGCACACCAGTTTGCTTTTGAATGATGTCACCTTTCAGTGCTCAAAGGACGCTCATGCGTAAAGACCCAGCATGATGAAGAGTTTGCTCTCAGGGCACTGCTTCACAAAGGAACATTTCTTTCCCAACCCTTAGTGCTGCTAAACAGACATGTTGAATGACCTCTCAAAATCGTGGAATTCACTCAAAAAAGGAGATACCTGAGATGTGAACATAACAAGCCCAAGACCTTCACAGTTAGGCCCCAGGCTCCAATATGACTTAACTGGATGCTTGAGATGAGGGGGGTGGTCTTATAATCTTAGGATGACACTTATTGTTGAGAGTATTATATTGTTGGGGATCAGTTTAGAAGAAAGTAAAGGTGCATGGTCAGTCCACTTAGCCCGGGGGAAACAAAGGACATGAAGGGGAAACACAGCATTCCATTGATCAGTTCAGGTCAGCCCACCTGTGTCTGCAATCTCACAGACCCCTAATTCTTACTCCGTCACACAGATGGTCCGTCCACTGCCACTCATTAAACCAATAAATGGGTGATACATTGTTGTTTTCTTTTTTTTTTAAACAAGATCTATATTTTAGCAGAGCCACATTTAAAAAGTGTGAGCTGTAACAATATCCACAATCCAATTTTCTGTCATTATCTTTGCCGAATGCTTTCAAGGCAGGAAGGGTGGGAGATAGATCTTTCGTATTCTTGGTCCATCAGTAATTATCTTTGAGGAGACTGCTTCATTCCAGAAAAAGAAAGAAAGAAAAAAAACAACAATTTTGTACAGAACTTTTCTTATCCTCTAAATGAGAATAATAAGGGCGTACTAAAAATGTCTATTGCACAGGCTAAAAATATGCAGTCTACACACAGCAGTTAGTAATCACTTAGTACATGTCAGAATCTGGGGCCTAAAGGAGGATGGGTTATCAAGCATGCTCTTCTTTGTGTGGACAGAGAGTGAGAGAAGAGGGGAAGGCAGTGTTCCAAGACACTTGAGGGAATCAGGAAAGTCAGACCTCTTCCTCGCACAGCAAGTTTAACAAATGTGACTTTTGCAATTTAACCATGCGAGAGTTTCTGTAACCGCATGGTATGTACCACTTAGAGTGTTTGGCTATGCGACATACCAAGCAGACACATGTGTTCAGGGTAACTGGATAAACAAGCTAACTTGTGGCACGGGGATGAACCTGGATCCTCATCTGGAAATGCCAGAAGCATCTTTGTGTTTCTGAAATTCCTCCTAAAGCACATGGTCCTGGGGGAGCATTGTTTTACTCCCGCCATGCACCGTGACTGCTATAATTCCGTTGTATGTGCTTCTTTCTGTGCTTGGAATGCCCCCCACCCTCCGCCTTGCTTTCTATCTATGTCTGTGAAGCCGTTCGTGTCCCTTGCTTCACAGTGCATGAGGTACAGCTCTCCCATTGCTTTCCCTCTGTTCCCAGAACTGGCTTCCCACCAAACTCTCCTCTACCTGTGGTGGCACAATACATTTCCTGAAAAAATAATGTAAAAAATTTGTGTGTTCAATGAATGGATGAATGTCTGGTGGAAGAAAGAGCACAGGATCAGAACCCAACATATTATCTTTTCTTTCGCTGTCTCTTTTGTCAGCTACAAATAAAGAGCTAGATTTTACTGGAGAGTTAGGGAAATTAAAATCTTTAGAGACAAAAGCAAGTAGAGACCTGTTACCTCCTCTTGGCCTGACATTTATTTGCTCTTTTGAGTAAGATTAATTATGTCTGGTTAATAGATGATTAATATGGTTCTCATGAACGGTGGGGTTGAGATGGTTACCATTAACACATCCTCATACATTAACAAAAAATAAAGCATTAACTCTAGAAAGGTAAAGCAGGGAACTGTCCTTAGTCTTGCTCATGTGCTCATGTCCAATGTTCTGTGGACATTGTCATATATGCCTAACTGAACTCTGCTGTGACAGGGAGTTGTATAAAACGTGAGATAGCAGTTATAGCCAAAGATGAATGGGGCCAGGGCTCCTCTGTGCTAGCCCAAGATGTCACGTCCAGAAGAAAACTTCAAACCTCCTGAATAACCGTAGGCAAGCAATTGAGGAATGAGCTTTTCCACACTGAATCTAAAACCCTTGTCACTGACGCAATGCTTGATGCTTAAAAAGGCCTTTTTCCATCCAAGGAATCAGAATAAGAGACTAAACCATTAAAGCTCCACATGATGTTGTAAGACATTGGTCATTTATTGCTAAATACATTGCTGGAAAGCCAACCTTCCCTGCTTGCCAGGATGACTCTCCCATAGACCATATTCGAGGGCAAGGTCTCCAGGTCTCTCTGCCTTTAAATTCTGGCTTCTCTGTGACGGTCCCTGTAGGAGAGGTTATGGGTGTGTTTGCCCTTCACACTGGCAACTACTACATCTGACCACAGGGAGGAAGAAGAACACCGACTGACCTTGTGCAGCTCCACCGGAGTCGGGGATATGATCTCCTTTATTTCCGGCTTCATTTTTCTTAGGGTGACTGACTTCCTACCCACATCCGAGGGCAGGGTGTTGCTCCGTGTCGTTTGGCTATAGTGTGGCCGGGAGCTGCTCCGTTCCTGGAAGCTGGCCTGCCGCCCCAGCTGACTTCGAGCTGTTGGAGCCTCATGATTCAAACTCATAGTGCTCCCCGACATGATCGTCGCCTGCGGCATTGACAAGTGACAATGTTCAGAAACAATTAAGTTGTGGATCAGGGAAGGGTTGGCTTGCTCAACATTAAGCACAATTCTCCTTCTGCCCAGTCAAAATACGATCTCTTCAGGGCACAACCAAAGGCTGGAGAATGGACTCACTAATTGAACCACCAAAGTCTGGAAACTGCTTGGCTAGTGACATTTATAATGCACATCTTAGGTCCAATGGAAGTACTTAAGCCCTTGAGTTTATTTAATCAAATACCACCCCTAGCAAATTCGAGACAAATTGAAAAGCTCCAACATTGGTTTACTGCAAACTGCGTTTTAAGCATTAACTTTCTACGAGTGGGCTCTGGAGATGGGATTCCTGAAGCCATCTTCCGTGTGTCTTGAAATGAAGCAAGAGCTTCTCAGTGGAGAGCAGGCTGCCCCTATGATGCTGTCTCACGCAGCCAGGCATTGGCACACATGTGCACAGAGTGAACAATTCAGCTCACTTAGCTTCTGACTAGCTCAGTTACCTTATGGGTACTTTGCAAAAAGAAATTGTAACTGTCAAAAAGAAAAAAAAATCCTTGTTGATCACTGAACACTGAGAATGGAATATCATTTGATATTTAAGTAAACACATACGATACCTTCACAATGCAAGCAAAGCAGGAGACTTGTGGTTGAGTTTAACAATTTCCTGAGAGTTAGGATGGTAACCTCAGCATCCTGCTGTAAAGCGCTTGATCCCCACCACCTGTCTCCATCACTTCTGTCTACTGTAATTGCAACCACCTAAAACTTCCTCTTTCCTTTGTAGGCAATTGAAGGCATCCATGTTATGAATTGTTTTTCATATTTTAGAATGCAATATTATGTATAAGGGTATGTGTATGGTGTGTGTGTGTGTGTGTGTGTGTGTGTGTGTGTGTGTGTAGCATGTTGCACATGTGGTCAGAGGATGACTTAGTAGAGTAGGTTCTCTCCATTGCTCTTCATGTACATTTGGGAATTAACTCAGGCCACCAGGCTTGCACAGCAAACATTTTTAGCCACTGAGCCATCTTCCCAGTCTGGCAGATACCCTTTTTTAAGCTTACCGACACCTTTTAGTAGCCAGCTATGTTACTGTCATGGGTCACAGTTACCCCTATCATTTCCATGTTCAGGGTATGGTAACTTATGGTACCCGGTGATTATTTTCCTAAGGTGGTAACCAAACATCTATTACTTTATTACCTATGTAGAATACATAGGTACTTGTTTTGCTTATATCTGTTCTTTCCTTATTTTCATTGGGAAATGTGTGAGAAGGAAAACACTTCCCCTGTTGCATGTGGGAGATATGGCCCAGAGTCTGAGCTGCCAGAGAAGACATTGCAAATGGATTTGCAAAGACTCCAGTGTAATCAATAGTTTCTTAGTTTATGGTTTTACAATATGGCTAGACCAATTTGTTTAAGGTGAAATTTCAGGTAATTAATAGTTTCTAGAAAGGACTATAAAAGTTAGAGCATGAATATAATTTAGATTCTGACATTTAGTTTGAATTTCCTCTGTTAAACAAAAAAGCTAAAGCAGCATTCATTTGTCAAGCAAACCTAATACTTAACTTTCACTGCACATTTGTTAAATGCCATGTTCTTCGTTAATTGCTATGTAAGTATTAGATCATTACAATGGACATATTTTATACAAGAAATAGCTGCTCAGAATCTGAGTTTGTATTTTTTTTTTGCCTCTGGTAAAGCCATACATTTGTTCGGCACTAAAGTCACACCCAAATTATTGCTAATAATAAGGGAAAATGATTAGGAAATTTAATTTTCATTTCAATTGCAATCAATTTTCATCTGGGCTAATCTACATTTATTAGTGTTACAGTATGTTTTAACTTTTAGTAGCGAACGTAAATTTCATGTATAGGAATCTAGCTTTGATGTCAGTTTTGGTCTCTTGATCTCCAATCAAGAGAATGGGGTTCACTTAAACTATGAAGTGGAGTTCTTGTGATGATGGTAGAAATCTAACTCCACTCTACTGGTGAACCTTCCTCCTAACTTCTTGGCTTAAGACTGTCCTTTTCCTTTCTGCTGAAGGTTGTCCTAGGGCTTTAGCAGCATAAAGCACATGAAAGCTAATTTTCAGGCTGCTATATGACCTCTGTGATGCTGGATATAGTCTTCATGAGAAAATCCAGCTTCTGAGTGAAAACACAAGCTTGTTCTATTAATTTTTACATATCATTGGTAATGTACCTGACAAAAGAAAAAGGCTAGGAGAAGAACCGTCAGAAATATCATAACAGAAATGGCATGTGAATCAAAACATGCTATTTAAAACAAAGGCATGTTCAAAAATTGAAAATTATTTATTATTATTATCATTATTAATAAATCATTCAGTTTGTACTGCTTCTACCCATTATTTTACATGGAAGAGGTGGTAAAGGTTTAAATAAGCCAGCTGGTACTTAAGCCTTCTGCTCCTTTTGAAAGTTGTATAAGAAGAAATTGATTGCTCACATCATGATTTATTTAGATTTTTCTAGCTCTGTCCAAGTCCAGATCCTTTAACTGTGCTCTGAAGCTGAAATTCATGCCAGCTGATATTCTGATGTTTATAAATTCAAACTAATATTCTTCATTAGAGTTCTCTTTGCATATTCACAAACATTAGAATCACATAAAATGTCCACACATGCAATCGAGAAGCAAAATAATAGGAGAGATGAGTCATCATTTTAGAATTGCAAGAGTTTCACCCGGTTTTTGCCATTCACATTCCTTATGGTGACGGGGGACCTCGTGGGACATCAAAACAAAAATGAGACTTTTGCCACTTTATTTTTTACAGCTTTGAAACTTTAAAAGAACATAAAAGGAAACAGTCCAGGGCTTCCCAGACTAAAGTAAGAACAGCAGTCACAAATTCATTGACTAAAGAACTTGCCACGAGTTTGGCTGTTCCTCTCCATCCAACTCCTCCTCAAATTCACATGAAGTTAATATGGAATAGGATTTGCAGTTGGAGATATTTTACCTGCTTACCAGACAGGCTGCTCTTTTAAAAACCAGCTGTCTTGTCATGGACTTTGAGGGCAAAAAAATAAATGAAATTTCCTCTTATGTTCCTCTTAACGATCAAATTGATTTCTATACCAGGTACAAACAGAGACATGCCAAAGGACCTATCTGAAGCAGCTAAGAGAAAGGGATGCACCACTCTTGGGAGACTGGGCTGGCCCCTTAGCGATTCGGTGAGAAACAGGTACAGTCAGGGTTAGCAGGGAGCAACCGCAGAGGCCACAAGTCAGTAAGCTTGAGGGTGGGAATGGGAAGTACTACGTTCAACTGCATTGGCTAAAGTCAAACTGCTGTCCGGAGGGCAAGGGTGGGGAAGGCAGCTTCACAAGCAAAAAGTAGAAACATAAAGGGTAGCTACCAAGAGAGTCATGTTTCTCAATGACACACGCCTGTCAGCTTTCTCCTGTGGAAAGGGGTTAAAGCTTTTAAATGAACTGCTGTGATCAATGGCAAACTTAAAAGGACCAAAAAATAATGGATGTCAAAACAATCAACATAAGCGCTAGGCTACCTCAAGTTCTCTCAGGATGCCCGACTGGCCACATGTTTCCAAGTCCTCCAGTGCTTGAGACCAGAAGTTCTCTTCTTGCTCGGCCTCAGCACCGTCACAAGTCCCTGCAAAAGTGCTGTCAGCAAACAGTTTGGATTAAGAAAGTGATAGAACATATACACATGAACACATACCTGCATATATATATATATACATGGAAGTGTGCACATACATGTATGTATATACATATATACATGTATATATACTTGAATCTTTTCCTTTATCTAGAATCTCTATCCTATCCTTCATTTCACACACAAAAATGCACTTTCTTCTGTGCTTCTTTGTCCTGGGCTACCAATTAAAACAGGTTAAATACTTCGGAACTCTAGTATCTTTCAGGATTGAAGGATGGTCTTTAGTCCAGCTAACTCCCTTTATCATCATGCATGGTTGCTGCTGAGTGGTTCCCTGTTCAGACCTTGCTGCAATGGACTGCAACAGAGGCTATATTGCATCTGCTACAACTATAGAGAAAGGTTGACCTCTTATAGCAAAAGGTATGTTCCTATGTGTATGAGACCGTTATAAGCAAATTAAATGTTATTACTCTTTACAAGTTTCTTTAAAATATTTTGATTAGGTACAAAACAAAATGTTTAAAAACAAAAGGCCAAAATATAATTTTTCATTAAAAATATGGAACCCAGCCCAGCTGTGGGGTAGCACAATTGGTAAAACACTTCCCTTGCAAATGTGAAGATCTGTTTAACTCCCCAGAACCATGTGAAAAATACCATAGATGGTGGTCGTTAGGATGATATCTAAGGTTGTCCTCTGACCATCACATGTATGCCCATATATGTGCACATGCACACACATGAATATGTACACACACACAAATTGGGACTGGAGGCAGATGCCTACAATCCCAACACCTAGGAGACAGGGGCAAGGAGGATTGTAAGTTCAAGGCCAGCTTGGGCTACATAGGAAGACCTTGTCTCAAAAAGAAAAGGAAAGAAGAGGAAATCTTGATGTATCTTTCATGTGACTAACATGGAACTGTGGTTGTCACAGAGGATATGGCTTGTACAGGTGACTTCCCACTAGCACAGCAGCTGTCTCCCTTTTGTCACCTCTTGCTCTGTGGGGTGGCCTGTCATTGGGCAGGCTCACAGCTTGGAGCCCTTCCATGTGGTCCGCATGGGTGATTCACAGTGGCTTTGCCCAGTCAATGCAACAAAATTGCCCTTGCGGAATGGAGATATATAGATCCTTCCCAGAGTAGTCGCCTGGCAGAGCAGCTGTGGAGGACAGCCTTACCCACTGGCTGTGGAGTGATCCCATTCTTCATTACTTAGCCCCACATCTGGATAAGTCTGGCTTCGAGGCTTGGGGACTGGGGACAAGCTGCCTCTTTGTTTTGTACTCCTCCAGTCATAGGTGTTGAAATTGTATCCCGAAGCCTGGAAACTGGAGCCTGAAACACAAGCAAGGTTTGAGGATTAGGCCTGCAGAGCATCCAGCCCATCGAAACATGGTGTCATGGTTTGAAATATGAGTTGTCCCCCACAGGCTCCTGTGTTTGAATCCTTAGTTGTCTGGAAAGATCACGGTACCTTTAAGAGATGGAGATTTGCTGGAGGAAGGCAGTCACAGGAGGCGGGTCTTGAGGTGGACTAGCTCTACCCTCCTTACCAGGGAGGTCTGCTCTTGCACTCGGCAGTTTTGCAGCTCTCAGCCTTCATGAAGGATGGGACTTAGGCTGCCCTCCAGGTTCTGCCAGCCAGTCATATCTTTCCTGCCATAATGGATTGTATCTCCCCTCTGGAACCATAAGCTGAATAAATCTCCCTTTCTTCCTTAAGTTGCTTGACATTGAGTGATGTCTCACAGCAACAGGAAAGATAACTGGTACACATAGCATCATTGGTCAGCCAGAGGGTCAGACAGCCACAGAGAGGAAACAGGCAAGCGTGCTCACTGTTGGTGGGCTGTGTGGGCAACAAGCCTGGGTCTCACTCTGGAGGCTTTCTGAGCTCTGATGAGGCTACAAGTGGGCAGATATCCTACTACCAGTGTCTAGCGATTCATAAAAGCATCTATTCCCCTATTCGTCCTAAGTACCGGACCATCAGTTTAGATGTAGTCATGTACATAACTACTCAGAGTCAAACTATATTTCTTAGCCTCCTTCAAAGTTAGGCGAAATCTGTGGAATGTTCTGGCCATTGTCATGGCCAGAGACATCTTGGAAGAATCTTCAAAAACTCTTCTTCCCGGTACTGGAAAATTGAGGGAAACATCTGGAACACTGGTAGCCGCAAGTTGGACCAGGAGGTGACCCAAGGATCAAAACTCAGAGGTAAGCGTAATAGAGCAGAAGCATTTAGGAGCACAGGTTCTTGATGATTCCCTGGAGTCACGTATCAGCTGACACGCCTGCATCTTTAGTACTGAAGGCTCTACACTGTTAGGCTTTTTAGTTCTGCTCGGCTGAATGACAACCAGTGTGATGATCATCAGTAGTTACTGCTGTCTCTGGATGCCTTTTTGTGGGTTGTGAGATCGTTCAGTGGGTTAAAAGGTAGACATGCAAGTCTGATACATGCAAGTCCGGTGACCTGAGTTCAATCCTCAGGACTCACGTAAAAGGACGGAGAAAACTGACATCACAGAGTTGTCTTGTGATCTCCACACATGTACCATAGCATGCACATGCCCTACTCACATGATATATAATAATAACAACAAACAATAATAAAGTGTGTAATGAAGATCTGACTTTTTTCTTCCTTTAAGTCCTCCTGATGCCTAGACTGTGTTTGAGAAGGAGAGAAAGAATACTAATTTTGGTTTCAGCAGCAATCCAGATTTTCTAACACACACACACACTCATACACAAATACATAGGCATAGACATACTGCACATACCTCTACCTACATTAAAAATTAACTATAGATATTTTAATTCATAGCTAAATCCAATTTCTATTTCTCAGCATATTTTGGATTTGTAAAGGGCAGGAAGGGCATCCAGACACCAAAGACCAAAGATTGGTTGGCAAATAGTGTGGAATTCAGAACATATAATATGTGATAAGGCAGACTAAACTACAAAGTACTATAGGCCTTGACTTTAGCCTTCAATAGCAGAGAATGACTATTTGATGTATCTGAACATCTCTGACAGAAATGCAAGGTGATTAGGCACTGAAGGAAGCTAAGTGAGAAACCAGGCATGAGCATTCCTCCAGGTGGAGGAATAAAGGCAGAGGTGATGGACAGGCACCAGAGATGCCAGTCAGTAGCAGAAGTATGACACATAGACCCTGATGCCCAGTGCTGCCTGCCTCTGTGGGCAAAGAAATCCTTTACATGTCATCCTTTAATTTTTTAGTTATGAGTAGCTGGTCTCAATCCCCTGCTGAAGCAGGCGGGCGATGATTTAAAATGGGGAATCAAGTTTGTTTGTAAAGGCAAGTTGGCTTCCAGAATCAAGAAGCCCTGAGGCTTTTTTTTTCAGGAGGTTCTTTTCAGGAGTCAGAATAGAAATAAATGGGGCAGCCCTAGTGCAGGCAAAATCAACTGCAAAAGTGTAATTAAGCTTTACTTTTATTGAATGGCAGCAGAAACACATCAAAATAAAATGTATGCATAATATTGGAAACTACATTTTAAGCTAAAATTGATTAAATAAAAATTTAAAAATCATTATGACTATAAGTGATTTATTCCTTTGATGTAGATTCTGAACAACCCTCCCCTTCTTTTTGTTCTTCTGCCCTTGGTTTAGACATCTGGCTTTATAGTTTAGGTCATAATATAGTTTAAATTCAGTTCATATTCCTTCTGCTAAACACTCTGTTTCATTTTATTTCTTCACACAGTGGAAAATCAGAGTTTCACAAATGTAGGTACTTGTGAAAGTGTATAGAACCTCAGCATGATGGATTTTACTTTTAGGAAAAGTAATCCTTAGATATTTGTAAAATCATTATAATCTAATATGGTCATACTTGGTTTTCCATACTAATGCAAATCAATGTTTTTTTTTTAACTCACATTGAGTCTTAATGTAGAAAATCATACAGTGTTGGTTCCTGAACATAAAGTTTGAAATCAGAAAGTAGTTTCAGAATTTGTTCTTCAACGCTACAATTTGAAGGCTTTAAGATTTGCGTTACTTGCGTTTTTGGAAACCAATTTTAGCATAGGAATGTGAGCCAGATAATTCTTGGCCAAATTTGTTTTGCAAAGATTCAATTTTGTTAAGAACAAGGAAATCAAATCATACGCTTGTGCAATTATTTGTAATTGTTCTTGCCAAGAAAGATTCCAAGTATTTAGATGAGCTCTGGTTTAAAAATAGCGGAGGAAAAACTAGTTACACCTTCTCTTAGAAAATACAGAAAACTAAAAAGTGATGATAAACAACAGGTTCATCCCCATCCTCAACACAATTAGCATATTGCCATAAGCTCAAACCATAATACATGAGAAAAATGGCCACATTCAGTGAGTGTCACATGGGAAGTGGTAGTGGTAGGGTTGACAGCACTAAGGTGCTGAGAGACACTGCCCAGAGCACAGACCTTGACGTGATGCAGAGCAGCGACGGTCTGTTTAGCACACCGGCATGTAGTGCAAAGGCAGGAGGCAGGAAATATCCTGCACCCCACTGGGCGAGCATGAGGGGAAACTCAGGGAGGACGTGTGTCTTGTTAAGACTGCACCTGCTGCTCCCCGCCAGCCCAGGAAGCCGCAGCTCCCTGCTCCACTGTGAAGTGGCTGACCTGCCTGGAAGACAACTGGGCCTTATCATGCTCAGAACCCCTGCAAACTTGCAGTTCAGAAAGAACTTATTAAAAGCAACAATGAGCAAGGACTTGAAAAGAACAGACATAAGATGCACAGGATTGAATTTCATTTGTGGTATCTTGAGATATTTTTCTCCCCCAAACTCTAAGTTTGGTTAAAAGCTTGATAAAGTTAAAATATTAGGTTCTGTTTTTTTCCCCCTAACCATCCTGAGACTTAACAGAGAGTCAAACAAGGCAGATTGGTAGAAAACAAAACAGGGAAACCCTGGATGAGAGGAGACTAGATAGGAGCTCTTCCAAACCACAGCTAATTAAGTCATCATGCAATCCTCTAACGCAAACTGTCAAAGTGACATCTATGATGACAGATCTACTACAGATTTACTACAGGCCTTCATCTACCATGTGGATAGATCCCCAGGAAAGAGCACATAAGGAAACTTCAGCTTCTGTTAAAGCCAGGTGTGTGTAAGAATCAGTGGGATTACAAATCATGTATTTCTGATCACAGCTTCAGAACTCATCAGTTCATCCTTTTATTACTGTATTTTATTTATTGAGTATGTCTGTGTGTGTGTGTGTGTGTGTGTGTGTGTGTGTGTGTGTGTATTAGGAGCATTATGTGTGACTATGAAGGCCTAGGGGTGACTTTAAGCATCACCTTGGATTACTCTACCTCCTCTTTGTTTTGCTCTGGAGTTTCTGAGACTCTGTCTTCCAGGATCAGAAGTATAGGCTGCTGCCATTTCCTCCTGGAATTTTTACATGGGATCCAGGATCTGTACTCAGGACCTTCTGCTTGTAAAGTAGAGGGTTAACCCTTGAGCCATCTCTCCAGCCCATACCAGTCCATCTTTGTGGAAAGCTTACTAAACACACACACACACACACACACACACACACACACACACACACACACACACACACACACACCACAAACACACAAAATGTCTCTATTAAACCAGTCGTTGAATGGTCTGCTTCATAGGGTTTTGGGTCAGGATCTGCATCTAGGATCTTGTGAAGAAGATCTAATGGGCCCCTGATATACTTGATGAATGCTCACGCTTTCTAAAAAGACCAGTCAAGGGAAAATACTCAGTGGGTCTAGTTTAGGGAACAGACACAGGTTAGGTAGAGATGCTCTCCACAAGGACTGAGGCAGGTTTGACATACCTTGACTTCCATAGCTGGTCTCTATTCCAGATCCATCCCAGGAGTCCACAGCACTGTCCACGCTGGGTACTGCGGAGGAGTACATGTCAGATAGCTTGCCAGGCTTCTGTATTGGGGAAGCATCCTCCTCCACATCTCCCACGTCACTGGAATGGCTAGGGATCGGTAACTTCTTGGGACTTGATGTTGATTGGGCTTTACAGACAGGAAAGGAGGTGAAATGTCAGCACTCCTTTAGGTAAACATATTCTCTAGTACTCTAAATTAAGAAGTCAGTTTCTTAGAAATGTACACAGGCCCCAGAACATTCTTTTCAGAAACACAACGGAAATCCTTTTAACCCACTCACCATCTGTCTGTTTCTTGATTTTCAAGGTGACAGTCTCTCCCGCCATCTGTAACAGATGGATGGCTTCACTCAGCGGCTTCCCCTTCAAGCTGCTACTGTTGATGGCTAGGATTCGGTCTCCGATGTGGATGGCACCGGTCCTGAAACACCAAATCGGGTTAGGGGAGGTAGACACATTCCCTGTGTGCTGTTGCAGATAAATTCCCTGACATCCTTACACGTTCATAGCAATAAAAACTTGGCCAGTGCCTCTACAAGTTGCATTTAGCTTCCTCCTAAGAAGTGTGATCATTGCATCTGCTGTGACTTACTTCTTGCTTCCCCATAAAATTAGAAGAAGTGTTTTAATTAGTTTTGAAAATGGGCCTTGGTATTTTTTTTTTAAACTCCAAGAAAGCTGGCTCCTTTGGTAAGCTCCAGGAAAAGTCAAAAGGAAGTGAACTCTGTAGACTGATAAATGTGGCAATGTGTAGCATAGGAAAGCTCTTGATTTCCACTAGTTTACAAAGTGTAACACCAGAGATACTCAGCTCAACATAAGTTAAGTTCAAGATGGGGAGACACACACCAGGCTGGTGCAGCTGAGCCTCCTCTGAGGAAGGCTGAACACAAGGACCATTTAGTGCCGAGTTCCAACTCCATCTCTGCCACCCGCCAGCTCAGCTGTGTGCTGTTGCTGCCTTATTCTAATCTCCCTGGGTGTTGGTTTCCTCACCATTACCATGGGGATGACCATTTCTAGTGAAACCCTGAGGATTAGAGAGGAAAGCATAGGTAAAGGACTTGGGTACCCAGCTTGAAAAGTGGATAAAGCAAATGAGATAATTTTTATTAAAATTAATAAATAATCTGTGCATGTGGTGATGCATGTGTGTATCTGTGTTGGTGTTTGCATGTGTGCATGTGGGTGAGTGTGCATAGGTGTGTGTGTGTGCGTGTGTGCGTGTGCACAGAGAAGCCAGAGGATAACACTGGGTTTCTTCCTTAATCATTTCTCCACTTTTTTTTGCGTATGTATGCAAAGCATGCATGCATGCATGTATGTGTGTGTGTGTGTGTGTGTGTGTAATTATTACATATGCACATGAAGGCCTAAGGTTGAGGCTGGGTATCTTGATCAGGCTCCGCTTTATTTACGGAGGCCTCGGTCCCCTTGTGTGGCAAACAGAGATGCTGACTGAGGTGATATCTAACAAGGTACCTGTGGCTCTGCAAGCCACCTTCTGATCATCAAGTGTCCACCTCAACATTGTCTGTGAGCCTGAGTAAAACTGCAGGAAAACAGATATGGTTTCCAGGGTTTGTTACATCCCCAGCACCATGTCTTGGAAACAAATGCTGTTTAACAAGAGACAAGGCAGACAGCAGGCATCACAGCTAAAGAACAAATGGACACTATGGCGCAGCCCAACTCCATGTTGAGAAGGTTGCTACACTTTGTTTCCTGTAATCTTTGAAGCTGAACCCTATGTTAGTCTCTCCCAAATACACAGAAGCTTAGCATAGCACCTGTCAGGAAAGAGAAAACTCAGAAAATATTGGCATGATTGGTTTGGACAAGTCTTTTAACCTCCTTGAACTTTAGTCTCCTTGTCTCAAAATGGACACAGTAGAAATCTACCAGCAGCTGACTGTGATCTGTTGACATATTTGTGGAGCGTAATGGACAGGCTAAGCCCATGGCATCTTTTACTCCCTGTGAGATGTCCTTCAATGTCAAGGCAGAGCCCTTCCTGAGAGCTCCTCAGCTCTAAGAAAATCAATCCGCCATGCCATGCAGATTAAAAAGTCAACAGATAAACAGCCAGCAGAGAAGAGCGCACTTTCCTGTGGCTGTGAGGAAGCCAAGCTCCTCAGCTCCTTGCAGATGCAGGTAATTATAGCAGCGCCTTCAAATTTTACCTTTCAGCTAATCCCCCTTTAGTGAGGCTCGAGATGATTATAGGATCAAACGGCTCTTCAGTTCCTGAAATGGTGATGCCAAGGGGACCCCCATAGCGCTTCAGCTCCACGGTGTAAATAATCGCTCCGGAAATTTCTTGCTCATCTGCAATAAATGCCACGGAATCATAATTGGTTTCTTCAGAAAAAGGCAAAATAATAAGGCACATATATTTGTACGTAAAGTAGGAAAGTCAAAAACATCACCGTTGAGGCATTACGGCACGGGAAATGATTATTTGGGGGAGCAGCACTTCCTTCAAAGGATTTCAGATTCCAATTCCGGGATAGAGTTGTCAGCAGTACAGGGAAGCGGAACACTTATATCCTTAGGTTGGGTGAAGGCCTAGTAGTAGCCACGAAAACCCCTTAAACCTGCTACATGCTTGCACGGGGCTTGACCAGATTTTGGTCAAGCATGTGATAAATACCTGTGGAATAAACCTAAGGCTGAGTAGGCCACACAGGAGGAGCACTCAGAAGCCAGGGAGAGATGAGGATCTGCCTCGTCTATTCTCAGGATTCATCTGCACACTAATTCTCAGTATAGGAAAACTGTATGCTCAAGGTTGGCGTGAATGATAACACATGTTTAAGTAGGACTCAGAGAAGTTCTCTTGAAGACAATACAAAGAATTCTAGAGTCCCTTGATATCACTTTGCCTATAGTGTCTGAGTCCTGTTGATGATTCACAGGCCTTATGCAGGTTTGGATGGTGACCTCTTTCTGTTGTTGAGAATAAGAGCTGCTATGGTCTGTGTTTCAGTAGCCTGCCCCAGGCTGTCCACACTGTCATGTGTTAATAGTGGCAATTAACTATCAGCATGGAAGAAGACGTTTCTGAATATGGTTCACTGCTGCGTTGTGGACCACTTTCAATGTGGATGATATTTTGATTGTCTTGGAGTTGAAGTCTTAACATTTTTCTGGGGAGATGGCTCAGGGGTTAAAAGTCTTTGCCTCATATGTGAAAGAACCTGAATTCAGATCCTCAGACCCCATGTGAAAATATCCACTGACAATGGTGGCAACCTGTAATTCTGGTGCTGGAAATTGAAGTCTGAAAAACCACAGAGCAAAGCAATAAGAAGGTAAAGCAATCCAGGATGATTCCTGATGTCACGCTGAGACCTCCACAGGCATATGTATACGTGTGCATATGCTAGTGCATGCGTGCGCGTGCATACACAAACACACACACACACAGGCACACACACACACATGCACGCACACACAATTCAATGGATCTTATTTGCTTATGACATGTTTAGAGTTCCTGAGCATTTCTTATTTTATTCCTTGGCCTGGGAGCTGTTTCATTTCTATACCTAAGGACACAGTGAAATGGTCCAGTGGCTACTTTAAGAAAACAGTCAGCTTTTACAGTTACATGGTGTATGGTATGGTATCTACACAGCCACATTTTTGCAATGAGCAGCTGTTCATTTACGATATGAAATGCTAAAATAAAGTAGGAAGGAAAAGCTTGAGTTAACAATTCAATTATCTGTGTGCACAGTGAAGAATTAGGGCGATAATAAAAGGAAAGGTCTGTAGAGTAATGTGGGAAGCAATGCGTCCCCTCTCATCAGCACAGACTTTACTCCTGGCCATAGCGGGGAGTTCTGGAATGTAGCCCTCACTGCTTCCCCAGGGCTCTATGCCCTCACAAGTTCCACATTAAAGATCATCCAGTACATGCTGCAATTAACATCTTTGAGAATAAAAACTTCAATATTGACTCAATTTATATTAGCAACCGAGGCTCCTTCAAACTCAAGCCTGAGCCCGCTCAGACAAGTGGTTCACACGTTTCTCCCAGGTTATTGTTAAATAGAAGCAAATAGTCTGGTCCTGGTGTACTGAGGGATTCAGAGAGAGGTACTGGGAGGCAAGGGAGTGAATAGCTTTTGCTTATCAGTTTACATTTTCCTGTAGCCTAGTGTTTTGTTATTCCGAGTTAGGTTGATCTCAATGAATAGGGATGTGTTCAATAGATCATGTTTGTCATGTTTGTGGAAATCGGCATTAATGCTAATATTCTGGATGAACTTTTTGATGATTCACTTGATTAGCAACCTGGTAAAGTTAAATATTAGTTACTGCTGTGAGTTCTGCTGGCATGTATTGTTAAACCTTGACCCTTTAATGCACTCCCCCACGATCCCGGGGCTTGTCTGCAGACACCAGGGATCTAGATTCTGTCTAAGGTGACAGCTCTCAGCACCTGGAGACCCAGGAACTTGTGCGAAGCTTTCATTAAAACCTCAGTCCAGAAAACAAGCCCTGGCCCAGTGGAAGGGAACCCTGGGTGCGGCATATAAAATGTTGGGTAGGTGTGGCAGCCTACTTGTAATTCTGGCCTGAATTGGCAGAGATTTTGAATCCTGAAAGCACAAGGCTGATTGGTAAGCTCTGGGTTTGATTAGAGCCCCTGCCTCGAAAGAATATGGTAGAAGAGCAATTAAGGATGATTCCCAGTATCAATCTTGGGATTCTACATGTATGCACACACTCGCTCCTCCCCACATGTGCATGAAAATGGAGAAAGGAAAAAGGATATCTTAGCTCTCTCAAAAGGCCCTTGACTAAGCAAGTATTAAATTAACATGTCATCCTTCTTTCCATTTATGGTGGCGGTGGCTCTGTCATAGTTAGGTACTGGTGTCAACTTGATGGTTCAGGGTTCATGCTCTGGGCACATTTGTAGATGATTACTGGCTGTGTAAAGCCCAGAGTGAACCTGCAGGAGATTGTCTAGTTAATGGAGAAGAGCCAACCCTGGACAGGTGAATAACATACAGAGAGCTGGTTGAGAGAGTTGGCATCCTTGTGTATACTTGGCCAGACATGCTGGTCCCTCTCTCAACTGTTATGTGGAGATGGCGTGGCCAGTTCCCTGGACCCCAGTGTTGGTGTGAGCTCTTCTGCTAAGCTGGACAAACAACTGTAGCCAGACGGTTGTAAGAGAACATAAATCTCTTGTTCCCGTAAGCAGTTCTGTCATGATTTGATCAGCAACCATGTAGAGTAACCGCTACAGGCTGCCCCCTCATGGTCCTCCTCAGACCATATGGGCCATCTGGTCATGAAGCGAAGTGCTTCGGACTCCTGCCACTCACTCTCAAGAAAGCCTCATCTGGGATATGCCAAGGTTTTCATAGCCAGGGCTTCTTCCTCAATGGTTTTCCTGATGGAGCCAGCCTCCTGTCTCTTCTTGGCTCTCTTACTACCTGTGCTGCTGACTCTGTCTTTCTTCCCAGCAGATTTTTATTGCTCACTTATGTGGAGTTTCTTCATTGGTTCCCAATTTATGAGTCAACTCCTTTTCAAGAACTGAGCAAGAGCTGTTTTTTTTTTTTTTTCTTTTCTTTTCTAGAGGTTCCCCTGGTCCTCCCCGCCAAACTCCTCCTAATTCTCTTCTTAAAGATTCATTATGACTTCTTGAATGGCTCTTTGCAAATATTTCCAGTGCCACCCACGTGTGTAGATCTCCTTCCGCTTGTCTTCTGGGGAGCATTTGTCTGGCTTGGAAACTTGGCCTGGGTGTCTTATTTCCTAGGGGACTTCCTGGCTTTTTGATTGGGTGTAGAACTTTTTCTTAGGATACCACACGATTCCTGTGTATCCAGTATAGAACTTCCTAAGTTCAAATTTTCATTCTTGCTCCTCTTTAAGGAGAGAAAAATTGTTTGGATTTTCTCCAGGAAGAGGAACTGAAGGCTAAGAAATAAGATTTGACCAGATTTGACCAGGCAGGCTGAGCTTTGGAAGGCTGCAAACCATTGTCATATGATATCTATGAGGTGTTGGTCCCCAAAAACCAGTTTTCCCCCTCACTGAGACTGCATGTTCTAGAATATGCATTACACTCTGTGTTTTAGCGCCCTTTTTCTTCGTGCCTTTATTAGAATTAGATCATCTAAAAGATCAGTGATTTCATTTTCATAGCCTCATATCCTAAAACTACATCTGACATCAGGGTTGAATTCTCCTTGGATTGCGTTCTCCATGATGGCCCTGTGAGTCAGCTAGGCCAAGGTCTAATTTTCTTCTTCAAGACAGGAAACACAAAGTCAGTATGGCATTCAGAGTGTGAAGCTAAGACCTGGGCTGCCAGAAATTCCTCCCTCTACTGTTCCTGGAATGTTGAGCTCAGCTTCAGGCTGAACTTCCAACTCCATCTGCTATCTTGGGTTCTAGTCCAGCTGACATCTGTCAGGCCCTGTTGCCCAGGAGGAAGACTTGGACTGCCATTTGGAAAGCCACATTCAGACCCCTTTGGAGATGGCAGCTCTCCAAGGTGTTCTCTCCTCCAGCCTGCCTCTGCTGCAAAGCTCAGAAAGGAGCAAACTAGAATGTTCCACAGAGAAACTTCTGAGGAGGAAAACTGTGGCATCACCAGCAAGTTTCAAAGTGAGCCTAAACAGATGTTAATGATATTATAAAGCAGCTTTTATATCACAACAGAAGGTTTACAACTATTAGCCAAAGACAGGAAAGAAGACTAGCCTACTTGTTCTGCTTGGCTCTAGTTAAGAAAATTAATGGGACCGTGGAACAGATGCGAAATTGCTGCATTACTTATCTGCAATTTTATTTTCAGCCTTCTTGAGTGCTGCCTGTTTAACCAAATGAACACTGTCTGGCTTGAATCCACAATGGCAGCTGCTTCTATGGCCAAATAGGGCATGGATATGGGAAAGAATCTTTGGAAGCCATTCACGTGCAGGTCAATCAAAGTTCACTTCAACGAAAAATGATGGAATTCATTTTAGATCATGACTCAAATTCTTGGAGTTGGACTAGCCTGAAAAAATAATCCACTTAGAAAAATGCTCCCCACAGCTGCCTTACTGTTGCAAAGTCTTTTTACCTGTATGTTAAAGCAATGCACTGTAAGAGTTCCCAGAAGTTGTTGAATGTTGATAAGTGGAATTAAATTTCTTTCTGAAAGTGATCCTGTATGAGCTTCAAAGTGTCATTTTAGAACGGGAAGCCTTGCTATCATCTGGGAACTTGGAAATTCTTTGTGCTCTCCCTGACTTGTAGAAACTACAAACACTGGAGGGAGGAATGGGGTAGAAAGCACTCGTCTGCTTCAACAAGCCGTCTGGGTGATTTCTAAGACACACTAAAGTCTAAGAGTCATTAAGTAAGAGAACAAACACAAGACAAAGGAAGATGTATTCTGCCAATCAGAGATTCTCCTGGAAGTCAGCATCTTCTGCTTCCATCATTAGCAAAGTCAGGCCCATTCTAGGTTTTGGAGAGAAAACTACATTCAATCTTTTAGCTTGGCCTGACAACTGAAATAAACTGAAAAACAGACAAAGAAAGGAAACAAAAACGAAAACAAACAAAAAAGACAAACTCCAGATTTGGAAAGGATGGATTTAGATACCAATAAAGCTATATTTGCATAAGACTCTACTTGGAAATATCTAAAGGCAATTTGTTGTGTATTGGAAACACTGAAGCCTGGACATATTTGGACATATACAAATTACAGCCCATGAAAGTAAAATACTGAATTCATGGTCTCTAAAGATGAGTTTGATATAATAGAGAAATCAGCTAACAACCACATATTTGACTGATAGAAGGCAGCAATACAAAGCAAATCCTTGGAAAACATATGTGATGCAGAAATTGTCACTTTGTGACTCCGTGCCGCAATGTCTCTATGTCTGGCTTTCTTCTCCAGATCCAGCTAGATCTCCTACTTCTCCCCACTTCACTGACCTTGGACCTAGATAACAGTCAAGGGGAAACCACAGATTTTATTTCAAGAGGGTCCCTCACAACTTTGGGGACTTGAGATTGGGCAGTAGCCACTGTCTGGGTGGTGTCATGGATATGAGCCAAATGTCCCTGCTTAAGTAATGTCTCTCTTTTAATGCAACATGTCAAAACTAAAGCTTCCAAAGGCAGAATGATGACTATATCTATAGAGGGAGAAAAATGCCCCCAAACCCCAAGTATTCCAAAAAATTTGGTCATCATAAACTAAAACTAAAATTAATTTTAAAACCTTCTAATCATGGTTGTTGTTAATACTCACTGGGTCCTACCATGTGTAAAAACTGTGGCTAAGATATATTACCTCCTTTGATCTTTAAAGAGTCACATAAAATAAGCATTAAACATCTTTATAGATGAGAGAGCTGATGCTCAGAGAACTAATTTGCTTGTTTCTGCACTTGCCAGATGCAAAGCCAGTTTGCCTAGTGCTTTTCCTCATTTCCTCATTTTATCTTGTAGAGCTAGAAATGGAGTTCATTCAGACTCCCTTGAATGCCTCATTCAGCACGAGTAAAATCAGTGGTCCCTAACCAATTACCCTGGACTTACTCTCTGCTTTAAGCCTTTTAATAGTTTCCTTCCATTGGCTTTGGAGGTAAAAGCTTAAATTTCCTAACACGGTTTACAGGGCCCATGGTGGTATGGCCCTAGTATACCTTTCCCGTTTACTACAACCAAGTTCTTAACAGACTTATGCTTCAGTCACGTTGGCCAGTTGGGACAAGCCAGGCTCTCTCTAATCTGTCCCACCTCGCAAACTCTTCCCAGTACAGGGTTGTTCGACTCATTTCCTTGAATCCCCCTGGACTCAAATGGAGTCCTCTGCAGTCTCATATTTATTATTGTATTAGGCACTTTTATGTCACTGTGATGAAATACCTGTGAGAACAACTTGAAGTATTCTGGCTCATCGGGGTTCAATTCTGTGCTTGACCGAATACACTCAGAAAGAGAACAACAGGGATTTGGGAGTGGATGTGGGAGGCGAGAAGAAGATGTCCACTTCTTGGCGGACAGGATGCACAAAGAATGAAGAGGGGCCAGAGGACCAGATGTAACCTTCAAAGCTATGCTCCAAGTGACCTGCTTCCTCAGGTTTCAAGAACCTCTCCCACCAAAGTGCCACCAGCTACACGTGCACATCCACAGCACATGCGTCATTTTTGGTGTGTATCTGTGTTCGTGTCTATTTGTACATGTGCATATGTATATATGCATGCATGTGGAGGCCAAACATCAATATCCGGTGTTTTCTTCAGTCATTCTCCACCTTATTTCTTGAGATTGCCTTTCACTGTACCTGGTGCTTGCCATTTTGGCCAACCCAAGCCATCCTCGTATCTCCATCTCTCCACTGCTTCGATTACATAAGTGCACCACTTGGATCAAGTATTTACATGGAAGCCGATTCAAACTCGGATTCTCATGTTTGCATGGCTAGAGGTTTGCTGACTAGACCATTTCTGTGGGCTTCGCACTGGATTTTAACTGATTTTTTTTACCACTTCTCCTATTTCAGGATGATTGACGGAAGGGCGAGGATTGTGTTCTCTTTAAGATCTAGCTGGCCCTAGAACAAGTACTTGGTAACCCATGGACACTAAAATGCTGATGAAATGACAGAAAACCAAAGAGTTTACAGTATTTGGGAATAGTTCTACCATTTCTTTTGGTACAGGACCGAGCAATGAGACTAGAAACTGGAAGAAAGGTTGATGTTTTGAAGTCACATTTCTTTTTTTTTTTTTTTTTTAATTGAAGTCACATTTCTTAAATCCAATTGTAGCTTAGAACACCAAGTTACAGAAAGTATGGTAAGGAACTTCCTGTGACTGATGAATGACCCATCAGTGAAGGATGGACAGGATCAGGTAAAAGCAAAGGGAAACATTTCTGGAGTGATATCTTCATCAATTACAGGGAAATAGGACTTGAGGAGACAACCGTAATAATAAAGGTAGACCAGTTACAATGCCTTCAACAAGTGACAACTTCCATGAGATAGATTCCTACCTTTAGTTCATGCGGAAAGAACAGATTCTCAGTCTTGGTGACTTGTCCAAACTGTACCACTAAAATGTGGTAGGCCTGGACTTTAGACTGGTTTTAAAATACGTCCTGTTCGTTACCACACAGACTCTTATGAGATAATCTGTGACCAGGTTTTACATTTTGAATAATAGGAGTTTCCCCAACTTGCTTTGGGCTGAATAAAAACAGAATTCAGTTATTTATATTTCTAATCTTAGGAGGGAAGAACGTACTAGGATTGCCCTAATTCTTAGAAACTACTTTCAGATGGCAAGTTTTCTGTCATGTGTCATAAATCACATATGCATGAGTATATATGTTGATATAAAAAGTTGAGAAATTCTGGTTTGGGAAAATACATCCCTTACATTACTATCTAATTATTATTTTGGGCTTGTGTGATTGTGTTATGATTGAAGGATTTAGGATTTTGAAAAAATTAAAAAATATTTAGTAAGCACAATTCTTACCACAATACTGGGAATAAGAAATAGAGGAGAAAGATGGAAAGGAGGACAATGTAAGCCAAAAGAAATCTGTAACTGGAAATAAGATGGCTGCTGGCCCAGGGGCTCAGATGTTGTTCTGGAATCTCCCACCAACACATCTGCCACAGCCCGGCTCTGAAAACAGATAAGTTGCCAGCTGTGTTCTCCATCCCTGGCTTGGCTTCCTCACTATGCAAGGAAGCGGCTGAGATCTGCTTAGCTGGGCAAATTGTGCTAAGTAGGTTTTCCCACAAGGCTTTGCTTCTTCACCGGGACAGAATCCAGTTGATGCTGGAGGCTTTAGCTCTTTCTTGAAAGAAATTCCCACAAGCAATTGCAGTTGGAGCGAATTTGAAAGAAGAGGAATGCAAATGTTGGCATAGAAAATCAGTTGCTTGGGAAAGGATGAGTACAAACCTAGGAATATTTTTAAACTCTGGTGACAAAAATCATTTGAATATAAGCATCGTTATGAACTATATGATGGATGTTATTACAGGTGTGTGACTTTATTTTTTTACTTTGAATATAAATAAACAAATAATTGACCGTGACTTCCAGGCCTGGATGATTATGGGAAATAATATTGAAAATTCATTAGTGATTAGTATTATGATTCTAATTTTAAATGCCCTCAATGCGCACAAGTTAAAGGCTTGATTGTCAGTCTGTGGCACTATAGGGAATTGTTGGCACATGTATGAGGTGGAGCTCAGAGGAAGGCAGTTAAGTTATTGCCTTATCCACTTGCCTTCTCTCTATTAAGTGTCATATAAACCTATTTGAAAGATCTTGTTTTGAGAAAATAGTTCCAGGGGACCTTTCTTGAACAAGGATGACAAGGGAAGTGTTTCAGCCAACCAAGAGTCAGAAGTTGCTGCAGCTGTAGTCTCAAGAGGATCTAATTACTCTTCAAGTGGGCCACAAATTTTAAAGTCACCTATATGATGCTTGTGTTTCAGGTATGCAGAATGTAAGAGCTGCAGTGTCATGAAGACTTCTGAAGAGATTTCAACGGAAGACCTTGGAGGCCAGGAAATGTGTAATAGAGTTGAAACCCTTATGGGCAACTTCTGATAGGACAATCCAGGAAACTGTGAGAGTGAAGCTAAAACTGCAGTGGAGACCTCAGGAAGTCAAAGATGCTGGGGGAACATGAAGTTTCTTTCAAGGAAAGTGTCAGGCAGCAGGCAGAGTCAGGCCAGGAGAGAGGACATGTGAGTTTCAGAGGTCAAGGCCTTAAGGCCGAGGCTGTCCAAACTTTACAGAGCACACATCACATCGCCATGTACCAGAGTCTAGACATGAAATTATGGGATGGCTAGATATGTAACTACATGCTTTAATGTTTGGGCTACTGGGTTTCCATCTTGCTTTACTCGCCCATCCATTTTTTCAGTGTCCCAATTTCTTCCTGATGGAATGGGAACAGTTTACTTTGTGCCACTGTATCTCAGAGGCGTGCCATTTGTGTTTTGATTTTTATACAGACTCACAGCTAACAGTTTACTTGAGTCTCAGACAAGACAACTTGAAATTTTGAGCTAGCATATTGAATACTAGCAATACTAGCGATATTGAGAAATGAACTTGAATGTGTTTTGTATCATGAGATGTGTTTTTAGACGTAGTGCTTTTAGAAGCCCAAAGGGAAAGGTTATAGCTGAAGATGAAATGTAATCCTAAAGGCTCATATGATGAAGACATGGACTCCAGCTGGGGATACTCTTGAGAGGAAAATGAATCATGACAGCACTGCTTTCACCAGTGGGTTGAGCTACTGGTGAGTTCCAACAGTATGAACTAGAAGGAGTTCATGGGGAAACATGAAGGAAGCAGAACATGGAGCTGTGCTCTATACTCTGAAAGGTAAAACTTGCCCATGACCCATCATCTGTCTTTCTGCTTCTTGAAAATCATGATGGGCGTGATGCAGGTCCTCATACTCTTGATCACCATCTTCTACTACATCAGTTCCAGAAACACAGGGATCAGCTGACCACACACTGGTACCTTTGAAACTATGAGCTAGAATATATCCTTTCTTCCTTAAGATGTTTTATTCTAATATCACAGCAATGGAAAATGAACACAGAAGTAGCAAAATATATTATGTATGTAGTTGGGGCAGACAAACAGACTATTTAAATCTACAATAGAACCATATACATATGGAAGACTTTTGAGTTTATCCATGAGTTGGTAAACTTTTACACTAAATCTTTATGCTTCTGATTATATATCATTTCTGTAAGTCCCACAGTAGCTACATCTTTCTGTTAGTGAACTCTAGGTTATCATCATAACCAGGTGAAAGGACTTCTAGTGCAGGACTACTAAAGGCTTCTTCATTGCATTATTGCTAGCAATGCTCAGATATCACCTAGAGATTAATACCCAGGATCCGTGTTTTTCAAAGCCTTCTCAGGTAGCTCCTAGGCATGGTAGTGTGTGAGAAGCATTTCCTATACATTACTGAAGGTCCTGAGAAAAATAAAGAGCAGAAATAAAACCCAAGAAACAAAAACCCAACATGACACAAGATGCATGAGGAATCTCAAAACATTTTCTTTTCCTTTGATTCTGCAATCCTGCTTTTATTAATGTTTTCTAAGGAAATTATTCAAAGGAAGATGAAAAATTGAATGAAGATACATTTGCATAAAATATATTAGTGTTTATATTAATAAAGTCACTGGAAGTAACAAAACAGGTGCTTGTAATGTGGTTAAATATTTATAAAATAAAGTGAATTTTAAATGTGATAGCTTGCTGTGGCTATAATTATATATTATAAATATCAACAAAGACTTGGAAATAACTAGTAATGCTGCACTAGAGTAGCACTGGGGGGCAATTTAGTTTTCATCCTTAAAATTATTTTAACGTAATTATAATGGTTATCATAAAATATCTTAATTATCTCATTTAAAAGCATCATTTTAAAATTCATTCTCCATTCTCAATGCACAGTTCAGACTCTTTTAAGCACATAAAACCCTGCTACGATGTCACTGTGAGCCAGATATTGCAGGTAAAGCAACTTATCAAGACTTATTAGCGATTTGTCAGATGGACCTTTCGGCAAATCAGCTTCAGGTAAGGATGCCATCAGTACCTGAATTGTCTTCATCTTTGCGGATCTTGAGCTTCACCAGTTCCTCGCACTGCTGGAGGATCTGGACAGCATCTTCCATGGAACAGTTATCCAGCCGGATGTTATCTATTGCAAGTAATTTATCCCCAAGCTCCAGTGTTCCAGTTCTGTGAAGAAGGAAGTGCACAGCAGTATGTAACTCACGGTGAGCTCTCCCACAGCCCAGAACACTGGGCATTGTGTAGCATTCTGGAATCTTTCGGGAAAATGACCTTAGATGACTTTAAATTGCACTTTGCTGAATTGCGACTATTTTTCCTGGTCTTATTTGGGATGGCTGTTTGGGACATTAAGCTGCAGAGAGTATGAAAAGCATTTTCCTTATGCTTTCTTCCATTAAACCAGAACATGCCTTTGGGAACTCCAAGCCTCGGGGAAGGGAAGTAGCAGGCGGGGATCTTCAGAGTATCCCCTGCTTCTGCACTCCTGTTCACATTGATGTGTCTGACCATTTTCAGCAAGAAACAGCTATTCTAGGAATAGTGAAGAGCTAAGGGAGTGAAAGAAATCATGGGGAGCTGCAATGAGTGAGACCTGGGAGGGAACCTCAGCTGTTTCTGCACATACCTGGAAACTCACTTAGCCAGCAGGGCGGGGCAAAGGTATGGATGAATGTCATGTACCTATTTGAAAAGTTCCAGTACTTCCAATACTGACTCTACTACACATGTGCAAGTCTGTTAGAAGTTTTGATGTTCATAATAAAATGCAAAAAATATCCAGAATGTGCTCATAGGTATGCATGTGCACATACAAATATATGTATTTATGGAATTGTCTCTTAAGTATTATGCCTGTGATGAAGCTATCGGTTGCTCATTCCTTGTCATTCTCCTTACTTCTGTTGGTAGCCCCTGATAATGCAACTTGTCTCAGTGTTGCCCAACCCCTCCCACCTGTGGTTAGGAAACAAGATGACTGGCAAGTTGAAGGGATGGTTCCCAGCCCTAAATTCCCTGCCTATCTTCCACACAAAAACAAACTTCTGTCCTTATGAACTGTCCTAATGGGTGTCTCTTCTCCATAGCAGAGCCTGTTCTACATACCCAAACTCATATGCTGCCCTACCTATCTTTGGATGGTTAAAATATTTCTTTAATGACATGATTGTAGGTGCTAAATGGAATTTTAAAGAGGACTATATTTTAAAAAATAAAAGGAAAGTTACATTGTGTCAGCGAGCTTTATTACTTAGAAAGTATTTATCTGTGAGATCAAAAGTCCGAGACTCTCTTATGTAGGTGAATTTGGGGTCAAACAGGAGCCATGAACATCAATGGAAGCTCAAGAATTTTGCTGGTCCAAGAATGATACCTGAGTACCTAGCAAAACTATCCCATAAGATACTGTGTCTGTGAGAGGAATTTCTCATAATCGGGCTGCTTTGGGGGTTTCCCCTATGAAATGAAAGATAAAAGGTGGCCAGTGAAAAAAATGTTCATCCTGAACTCAGAAAAGATCCTCACACCATCTCCCATAATTACTGGGTGCTCTGGGAGCTGAAACAGAGAGAAGAGTAGAGGTGCACTGCTCTTGCCAATAGAAACACCAAATACAATGATCAATGGTGGCTGTCGGGACAATATTAAGAACATAGTATTACATTAGTGAAGCTTACCTTGGGTAGGGAAGGGAAACTTCTACTTAATTAAGAGATGCTTTGTAAAAAATTGAATCATAACACACCGTCCTTACCTGTGTGCCACACTGCCTTTTTTGATATCAGAAATGACGAGAGGGTCCCCTGGTTTTCTACTGGATGGTGCTGTAATAATGAAGACAGAACAATTGTATTTTAATGTCCCGGATTCACTTAGGACTGTACATGCCTCCCCCACATTCCAGAATACCTTTTCATCCAAATCGAGGCTGTCTGCCAATCACGAACATGAATTAGAAAGCATGCAAATTACATCAACATATTTATGTAAAAGTTTATATGCTTAAAATCTGATACAGTCATTTAAATTTGTAATTAAAGAAAGGAATTGAGAGATGATCCTCAGATTTAAATTTGTTTAAGTTAGTGATCTGAAGGGTTTCTACCTCAGCAAAGAATAATGAAACCAGTTTAGAACAGCTTGGCTATTACCCATTCCTTCACTCCTCTCCAACAAGGAGGCGCCATTGCTGATAGGGATGCACCGCATTACCCAAGTGTACCAGGAGGGAAGCTAGACAGATTACCGATTTCAAGTTCTTTGTTCCAATAGTAAGTCTTCAGATGGATGGATGGTAATTTTAAATTCTGCTTACAAATTCAAATCTAGAACCATCTAAAATGTTTTGGGATGTGACTATTTATTGTGGTCAACTAAACGTTCATATATCCAGACATTCTAAACATATACACATACATTTTATTAAATTTACATATAAAATTATTATCTGGCTCAGTGGTCATTTGTGGGGTTTATCATTTTCCCGGTAAGACCTGCATTTGTTGAAAAACAATTAGAAATGAGCTTATGTAGAATCAACTCTGAATATGAAAGGCCACATAAGTACAAAAAAATCATCTTGACTTATAAAATTCACATTTAATTTAGGATATCAACATTCATGAAAAAACAATTGGCACTTGAGAGAAGATTTTTTTGCCAACCTGAACCCTGGACTGATTTCCTTTTAGAGATCATTAAGGGGCCCCTAAAGTAAGATTTTATTATAAACAGCCTGATCATCCCATAATAATCATAGAACCAAATCATATCCCATAATCCCATCTGAATCCCAGGAAAATGTTTATGCACAAGAACAGATGGTTTAACAGCTCCACACAACGTTTAAAGGAAAACACACACATCCCCCCAGTCCCTCACCCACTGTCTCAAGTAGTCCAGCGTAAATGGCAATGAGACTTCGTTTAATCATTACACTTAGCTTCCAGCAAAGAATGCAAAGCATTGTATTCACTATAATTAATTCATTATTTAAACTCAATGATTTGCTATAATTTCTCAAGAGAAACATAAACATCTAGCATTTTTTACTCATGAATTCCAAAATGGAAAACAGTTCTGGGCATAGGGCAAAATCATGAAAACTTCATTAGTACCCCAAGCACTACTCTTCTTCTATCTGCCAAAGAATTTGCCTAGTATTTTGCCAACCTATCGTAATCATCACAAAGCACTCAAGTGTTTCCTTTGGCTTATAAAGAGTCTGTGTCGTACTGAAATAATCTATGAAAAGCAGCAATGGTGGAGCCAAGGAAAATATATTGAGCCCATTTCTGTCAATCTGACAAGAGAGGAAAATCACACTGTGATATGATCTAAAGACACAGATGTGTGTGGTAGCCATTCTTATGTTGACTAGATTCGCTCCTTTCCAGGGTGGACACCCATTAGGATGACTGCACTGAACACAGATGTGAGTGAAAACCTGCGTGGTAGGAGGCTATTGAGTTTCACAGCCAGCGCCCAGTGCAGGAGATGCCTGGCTTATAACTGGTGTTGAAGAAGAATGTATCCTTCCTCCATCGATCCCATGGATACAAATGCAGCCATGCACACTGTAGAGGTCAGGCTCACCCACCGCCTTGTGAGATTCTCCACTTCCTAGGAAGTCACAAATTCTAAAACCTATCAAATAGGTTGCTTCTTTTGAAAATTAATAGGTTTCACATAGATGTCTAACGTGGTCATTATGAGATGCCCCTTGGCAGTCATCACAGCTGGAGCTAAAGACCCTGTATTAGCACTTGAGCAAAAGCTCCTCCTCTGGGCAATGGTACTAGTGTTTGCCCAGAATGCTTGTTGAGAGGACTATGTGAGTCATTACATGCAAAGTGACTGGACCAGCGTGCATAGAACACGAGCATTTGCTGTTACTGCTATCTGACACATCGGATTCACTTTCCCACACCTCCACATACATGGGGCCTTCAATCTCCCATTTGCCAGCTGTCTTCATTCAGTGATCTTACTCAGACTTGTGACTCTTCAAGTGAAAACACTAACACTCCCTTCAGGGCGTTCAATTTCATTGGAGTTAGCCACAGAATTATTTGCTTATTAAATACCTTTTTATTCAATACCAATTATGAGCCTGGCATCTCTGCACTGGGCTCTGACTGTGAAAACTCAATAGCCTCTTGCCATCCTCTGATTTATCAACTGAACTATTGAAGGGAGTTTGAGCACAAAATATAAAAGAGGTTGACTAGAAAGGAGACATAGGTGTTTGTTAGATCTCATGTGCTAGGTCATGAGAACAGGAAATAACTTTCCTTTTTCAGAATACCATTTCTTCTAGGACAGCTATTCCAACATACTAAAGAGTAGAGGGTGAGATGGGGGATACTGAATGGGTCAAGAGGAAGAGAAGAAAAGGTTATTAAGCTGTGCAAATGAAAGGCAAAAAATGAAAGATCTTGAAATCTCAATTTTATTGGCCAAATACATAAAACTGAAAGGGCGACAAGAGACCATTGATACCAAATCCAGGATTACATGAGACAGGTTAAACTTGGTAATGCCCCTTTTCAACTCATACTTCACGAAATCATTACAATTCAAACTTGCATCTCTGAGCCACTGTTAATGTATCCATACTAAAGCAGTGGTGCTTGAGCCATCTACAAGCTTGCTTGGAACCATTCAATCACATCTCCCTATGAATTTTTCACAGCCAGCAAGTCCATGTCACTGGATTATCGATCTCAAACCACAAACATATTAGCATAACATTACAATTTAATATTTTTCAAGTTTCCCATAGGTGTGTATATTCCTAAAACTCATGAAGGAACTGCTGACTACAATAATTTAAAAAAATGTACTTTTTGTTTTTATTTTTTCATTTGTATATGTATGTGCACTGCATATTGTGTGTGTGTGTGTGTGTGTGTGTGTGTGTGTGTAAGTCAAAGAAAAACCTCATGTATCATCCTCCAGAATGTCATTTACTTCCTTTGAGATAGTCTCTCTCTCTCTCTCTCTCTCTCTCTCTCTCTCTCTCTCTCATATGACCTGGAGGCTTATGAGTTAGGCATTTGCCTTTCCAACAGTGATAGTACAAGTGTGTGCTGCCACACCCAGAATTTTTTTTTTAGGGTAGTGCTTGATTTATTTGTTTAAAAAAAGGTTTTATGGATACAAGACTAGATGTTTTGTTTCCAAGGGTTAAAAGCACTGTTTAAAAAGTTAATGTAGGGGGCTGGAGAGGTGGCTCAGGGGTTAAGCCTCCGCCTTGCAGGCGGAAGGTCCTGAGTTCGGATCCCAGATCCCACGTATAGACTCCAGGCGGAAGCGGGGGCGGCCTGCGTTTCTGGTCCTGGTAGAGTGGAGCCTGTGAATCCCGGGGCAGAGTAAACAAGGAGGAGGTGGAGGCGTCCATGGTGGTTTGCAAATTCGTCTGTGGTTCTACACACGCACGCACGCACACACGCACGCACGCACATACATGTGCACAGTTGAATAAATAATAATAATAAAAAAATTTTAAAAAAAGTTAATGTAGGAGCATGGATAGAGTGAACACATAAGCACATGGAGTCTATGACAGGCAGGTGACAAAGTGATAAAATTACAGGGTCCTCGGGTCACAGCGCTGAGATGGTTCGTGGAAGGCAGTGGCATGAACGCTGGCTACGCTGGGTGGAGAAGAGACTTACTAAGACCTAGATACACAAGGCCAGAAACTCGTTTCACACAACTGAGTGATGGGGTAGACACTGTGTTGCATAGTCATCAAAGGCAAAACTCAGGGGCGACCAGAAGACGGTCATGATGCAGATGTGTGATTCTTAAGGCCGGCACGGCTTCTGCGCTTCTGGTTTCCACTAGCATCTCAGCATTGGTTAGTTCAACTGATGGGGCCCACGGCTGCTGCCTGCAGCTCAGCCTCAGCACCAGCCAGGCCCTTTGCCTTTCCTCTGAGGAGGAAGTGGCTGCAGAAAACATGGAGGGGGGGTGCTCACAATTCAGCTAGTGTCTGTTTTCCTTTCCTTTCCTTCCTTATGAGCTTCTTCCTTTTTAAAAATATCTTTCCTCTCCCACTGACATGACTCATGCTCCAACAAGTACTCAGGCACGTGCTGTGAAAGGCAGACCAGATGAAACTCAGTGGGCCACATGTGCAAAAAGACATGAAAATAGGAGGGAGACCGCCAGGGATGAAGAGTTGTAATGGGAAAAGGAGTGGGGGTGGGATGGGATTGTCACTGCATTTGTGTAGGAAACGCTAAGACAATGATAAAAGCAAACTTCTTACATTGCACATAAAATGAAGAACAGCATAAATCCAGCCACCATCCTTTATAACCTCAGACGTATGAAAACCATTAAAGAAAGCTTATTAGCAACAACTGATTTTTATAGAGAGCTTGAGTCCTTTTTCCTTTCAAACCTTTGTCACAGAAGGTAGAAAATGACTTTCACTCATTTGTCTACTGATCTAACCACACTATACGGATTGAACCTAGGGCGCCTCACACATGCTAAACAAGTTCTCTGCCAACACACTATATCCTCGGCCCTTTTTTATTTGAGTAGATTTTCTGTATTGAAGTGAACTCTCCTGAATTTTGAAGCTAATTAAATGGGATTCAACAAAGTACTCCACAAACATCCTATAATATGCAGCCATCCATAGAACTTACTCTGTTAGTCTAGATACTTAGAGTCTGATGAAGTGCCTTAACTTATCTTTTTCTGTTTCTTTGTCTTCCTGTGTTTCTCTATGTTCTCTCATCTGTTTGTTTGTTTTTTTTTTTTAAGTTACCACTATATGTTTAAAATGTGATTTGACTTGAAATGGAGCAGGATGTAAAGGGTATTTTATTTATTTATTTATTGCGCAAAGCTGACAAAAAAAATCCCATGAGCCATTCACTTCTAAATACACTTAAGACTAGAGGAATGACGGATTTGTTGTGCTTGTCATAGGGGTTGCTTTATGATTTTATAACAAGAAAAATAAAAAAACCAAGCCTTTGTTTCTGCAAACACTTCAGTCACAAGTAAAAAAGGCGGCCAGCAAATTAACTGTGCTTACAAAATGCTGCCTTTTGCTTTTCTGATACTGGCTCACGGAAGGTTCATCAATCAAACAGTGACAAGGCTGAAAGCTGTGGGAACAGGAGGACAGGGTTAAAGCAGACAGAACAGCTTGGGATCTTTGTTTTGCCTTTTATTAGCTTTGGGTCTTTGGGTAGGTTACCCAGCTGAGCTATGCTGTTGATCTGTAAAAAGGAGTTGCTGAGGGGCTGCTAGGAGGATTAAATAAGAAAACACATAAAACTGCATAGTGCTATGCCTCGCATAGCAGATACAAATCCCCGTTACAAGATCTCAAGAGAAAGTACCAAGGTCAAAAGGACTTTGCAGAGAATAGCACGTGACAGAATTAACAGGACTTCTCCAACTTGAAGGGCTGTGCTGGTAGGCAGGAACTGGGTGACCGGCTAGGGTGTGTGAGCTGTGAGAGAGCAGGGGTACAGCTTCCAGTCTTCTGCTAGGTCCTTCCACTTCATCTGCTATAGTAAATCACTCCATAGTACAGCCATAACATCAATGAAAGTCATGCTTGGCACTAACGTGCTGTGAATGTTTCATCAAGAACTTAAGAAAATTAGTCTAAAACTGCTCATCACATCCAAATTCAAAGGGGCTCATTTCTCAGTCAATTAGGTTTGGAGACTGAGCCAGAAAGAATTTGATAATACCTATGCTTCCTGGGATGCTTCCTATGCACCATCTTAATACAGGAGTTTCACAGGGTTATGATGGGAAGGGGGTTTTGTATAAAAATTGTACAAAAAAAATTTAAAAAGTCCCAGTAGTGTCTCAGTTTAACACATAGAGCATGTATGCATGTGAGAAGAGTATTCCTGGATTTCCTGTTTACAGAACTATAGTCGACACTAGGTTTTGCCATCTAACACTGTTCTTAAAATATCTTATAAGGTGGACTGGAGAGATGGCCTAGCAGTTAGACTTTTGCCAGGCAGGCAAAAAAAGATCAGACTTCAGATCCCGAGAGTCCATGTACAGTGCTGGGTGGGGTGGAAGCATCCTGTAGTTCCAGCATTGAAAAGCAGTGGTTTGGAATCTCTGCAGCAAACTGCCTAGCTAGAACAACCTTATCAGCAAGCTCTGGGTTTAACTAGAGACCCTGCTTCAAAATATAAGATGGAAGAGTAACTGATGGATAATGATTGCTTACATCACCCCTGAGCTTCCACATGCACGACTACCTGCACACGTGTGCCCATGCACATGGAAACACATATATACATTCTATACATACATCCATATGGAAACCATTTCACAATGCCACTAATGGTTACCATCATACAGACATTTTTTCAAGTTCACAATGTTTTATATTGATGAAGACTAACTCATTCACTCTTGTCAATAGTGCTATGCAACAGGGACTATCTATCACTTTATGATGAGGAAGGTAGGTAAGGAGAGGGCTTGGGGATTAGGGAAAGAGTCTCAATCCTGGCTCAGGATCATTATCCAAGCCAAACATCTTTAATCCCTGCAACAGTCTTTGCATAATCATGTGTATTCACCCTTTCCCTCAAAAGCCCATTTCCTGGAGGGCACAGTGCTTAATAGAACATTATTTGCTAATAGAGGCTTCTTGTTCATTCATGCAACAAATTATAGTCGTTAAGTAAGCACCTTGTATGTGTCAAAGGCTGAGTGAAGCTTCAGGAGTTTACCTTTTAATGGCAATAAACAAAGATCCCATTTTTAATTTTTTTGTTTCATTTACAGCAAATTCTGCTTTCTCAACTTGTAAAATGTATTTTCTACCAAGAGACCACATATTCAACCTGCTGATGGCTAGTTGTATAAATGCAGCTGTAGTTACAGAGGAGCTGTTAAACCTTTGGGATAAGTTTATGCATCCCTACCTGGAGTGGGGTAAGACTTACAGCTTCCATTTGCATATGGTGAACTAAAATTTAAGTCCTTCTTGAAACAGTAGCTTTGGGGATTGTTATTTGGCTTAGTTTCTTTTCCTGTTGCTGTGATCAAAGTAACTTAAAGAGGAAAGGGTGACTTCAGCAGCTAAACACACTACATCCACAGCCCAGAAGCAGAGAGCAATGAATGAGTGTGTGCGCTTTATCCTTTTGTTCAGTTCAGTGCTTGGGAATGGTATCATGCACTTTTAGGCTGCATGGTCTCACATCAACTAATGCAATCAACAGGGTCCTTCTTACAGGCAAGTGTACAGGCCAACCTTAATCCAGAATTCCTTTTAGCTATGCCCAGAGGCCCATCTCCTAGATATCAAGTTGATAATTACTGCCAATCATCACACCCATTATTGGTATTAATTTTAGAGGTGATGATTAAAACACAAAACACCAACCTAAAGCATGATTTTCATAGGATCTTATTTGTGACTAAAATAAATAATTTGTAGTTGGGCATACATGACTGCATTTTGAGCATATTGGGCATGTCTATCTTTTTAAAAATAAGCGTAGGAGATTATTTTTAATGGATATTAAACAAATTGATTTTTTTATCTATATAAATTTTAAGAATGTTTATTACAGGAAACAATCAAAAGGAAGACTATTTTTCTAAATAAAATTTGAGAGCAAAGCAACTGTGACACTGGCGATAGAAGCTCCCAAGCAGTAGGTGTCTGGGCAGTACCTACTCTTAGGCAGCATTTCTCTCTAATGCAGTCTCAACACTTAGCTCAGGGTTAGAATGTGGTGGATACCCAGGGTATTGATCAGGTAAAGGCAGAGCAAAGCAGAATGGAAGGACAGGCAGGGTCTCTATGCACAAGGGTAGATCACATACTACCAGAGACATCCATTTAGCACTCTGTGCTCAGGCGGCCGGGAGTAGGATGGGGAATGGAAATGGAATAAAGAGAATAAATGGAAACAATCTAAATTACATGGAGCACACAGAAGCCATCTTGAGCCTGAGGTCCTTTTGGAATTTTGCGAGAGCCTATGTGAACAGCTACAAGCCCCTCTCCTCTAGTGCCCCTTCCAATTACTGGAGTAAAATTTACAACTTACCTAGGAATCCCAGATAAGCCTAAGCAGAATCAGATGGCCACACTATGGCCAGTCCTTGAAGAAGTTGCAGCCCCCTCGGCCCAGCCCCCGGAGCACGTACCAGGGAGAGTACAGCACCATCAGTCACCATAACTCACGGAGGCTGAAGGAGGTTATGTGCAAATTCCTCAGTCTCTGCTTGCGAAAACCCTATAAAAACCCTAAAACCTGCTATTTCGGGGTTGCACTCTCTTACTACGCTGAGACCTGTGAGACCCGAACCTAGGTTTGTTTTAATAAAGCCCTTGTGTGTGTTGTATCGGTGGGTTTCTTTGGACTTTGCGCTCTGGGCTTAACATTGTGAGTTCTGATGTGTTCCCCCTTAATCTCAGCGGCCACAGCTGTTGACAGACTAATGACATACCATCTTTGCTTTACCATGAACATTCGAAGAGGTGAAATAACCCTAGTAAGGGCATAAGCAGCTTTAGCAGCACCTAAAAATTAAGCTGGAATCTCCACACTCTCATTCTGTCATTCTATTTCTCTCCCAGTAAGTCACTTAGAGTGGGTGGGATGTGACCTCACCATACATAGGGCTTCTTATGTTTAACATTGACTCTAAAAGCTGGTGCCACTTATTTTACTATCACAGTAAATATGTGCAGTTTATGAGTTATAAATAAAAGAAGCATTTTTAGTGTTGAACCAGACAACTCTATTTCATACTGCTCAATTGAGAACTCTTTATTTATTTTTGCCTTAACCACTGGCATAAGCACTTGCCTCACTTTTATGAAGTCTCATCACTCTTTCTTGAAAGGACAACCTTTTGGTAATGATCATTGCCTCTGTGTCTCCTTTGGTCTTTAGGGACTGACCATTTGCTTTGCTTGCTTGGGGGATGAATTTAGTTTTCGGATACTAAAAGCACAAAATAATCTCAATTTCTATTCTGTCGTACAGAGGTCAACTGTGCCTAAAAATTTCAAAGGTGATTTACCAAAGTAGATATAAAACCACAACGTAAGGAAGGAAGAGAATTAGCACATGTATATATTTTGCTCTTCTTTTCGGTTTGGTTACCCTGACCCTATACTATGAGGAATTCAGGAATTGACTAAAGTGAGGAACATTGTTTGAATTTTGTTCAAAATACATTAGAGAGAGAGAGAGAGAGAGAGAGAGAGAGAGAGAGAGAGAGAGAGAGACTTAATAGTATATAAAAGTGTTTCTGTATGTACAGATTGATTTTTTGAATGCATCCATTAGGTAGAAAACAATTTAAGGTTTGCAAAAATGTAGAGAAATCCACCTGTACATTTCTGCTTATCTGGTCATTTATTCATTCTTTGCATATTTACATGTTAGACATGTACTTATTGAGTATTTATCATTTGCTAGTCAGTAATATCATTTGCCAGTCAGTACACAATGAATGTAAATGCTACTTTTATATTTACTTAATTTTATATTTTTCTTTTCTTTTGTGTGTGTACATGTTTATGTGTGTACACACGTGTGTGCACATGGGTGTGAAGGACGGAAGTTGACATTAGGAGCCTTCCTCAGTAGTTAAATACCTTATTTTTTTCATTTTCATGTCTATATGCAGATGGATATATACATGTGTGCATACATATTCAGATGTGTATGAGCATACATGTACTGCTTGGGTACACATGCACGTGTGTGTGTGTGTGTTTAAGTCCAAGATTGATAGTTGGGATCGTTCTCAATATCTTCCCTATCTTATTTTTTTGGATGCTGGACCTCTAATCAGACCCAGAGTTAACCAATAGGTTAACTCTGTCTAGTCAGTTTGGTGTGAAGATCCCTAATCTTCGCCTTCTGAGGCTGGAATTACATGCGGGCTATAATTCTAGATTTTTTTTTGCATATACACGTGTGTGTGTGTGTGTGTGTGTGCGTGTGTGTGTGTGTGTGTGTGTGCATGTGGGGTGTAGAACAGGCCACTTGAGTGCGTGTATGTCTAAGGGTAACTTTGGAAATCAACATAAACTGCTCTGTATCCTTGTTGCTTAGCTGTAGGGTTTCCCAGGCTCTACTTTCCAGGCCTGTAATTACAGGGCTACTTCTGCCTGGTATTTTTATGTAGGATCTGAGATCTGAACTCAGGTCCTTTTGCTTGAGGGAGGGAGCAAAAGTTTTAATCCCTCAGGTATCTATCTCTCCAGCCTAATTCTAAACTTTCATGTCGGTTCCCAGGATTCAAAACTCTGGTCTTTTTGTTTGAGCAGAAGCACTTTAACTACTGAACCATCTCTCCAACCCCAAACCACCTGCTTTGGGAGATAAGAGTCTCACTCTGAACCTGCGACTCACTGATTCTGCTAGAACTGTCAGCCAGCAAGCTCCCCAGGTGCGCCTGTGGCTACTCTCCAGCACCAGAAAGGTGCTTGCTATTCTATCCAGCTTTTTTACATGGTGGTGGGGATTTAAACTCAGGTCTTTGTGCTTGTGCAGCAAGTACTCTGTCTACCGAGTTACCATCTCTCTCCTTTGTTTCTGTCTTACAGATAAAGAAATACATTGACAGAGATAATTGAAGGAGCTTGTCCACTCACAAGACTAGTAAGGTGCTGGCTATGTGACGGCCTCCACACTCTGACAACATGACCTTGCAGTTGAGCAAGGCCATACTTGTAACACCATTTGGCAATGGAATTTCCAGTTTTCTAACATCTTAAAATTGCGTATTAAAAAGAAATCAGTTTTACTTACAACTTATGGTGATGCCAAGTTCCACGTTGTGCTTCTTGGGGAGCTTCACGTGGAAGGTGCCACTACTTGGGATGACAGACTCTGTAATGTCAAAATAGAAAAGAATGGTTATAGAACACGGGGAAGACTGGAGCACCAATTAATGAGCAGGCATCTGGCGGCCTTGCACTGGTCACTGCTGGTACAAGCGTAGGCAGTAAAGTGAGGCTGTGGCCAGTGAAGCCTGGCCAATGAGCTCCTGGTGAAGGAGTTTACCCACAAGCAGCTGTGCAGAATTCACAGCCACAGTCGAGTTGGTATTTTCCAGACGCACTCCTGTCACCATCTCCATCAACTTCACCTAGGAGCCATGTTTGAAAACACATGTGTTCTTGAGCCATTCAGAATCTCCAAAGATGGAGCCTGGAATTCTGCATTTTGAAACAAGGTCTCCCTCTTAACCCCTGAAAGACAAGAACATACCCCATAGCCCGAGCTGATCTTGAATTTGCAATCTTGCTTCAGTCTCCTTGCGCCGGGATGCTAGGCTTACAGCACGACACCCGGCTAAAACCTGTTCCAGCATTCTTTGGCTCATCTACTGCGGTGAGAGATTTCAGGAGAGGGCTCAGTTTGTGTGATGGCTGTAATGACTATGCATGGGAGGAGAAAAGCATCTTCGTGTGTAATATGAGTAGTAAAAGGTATAATCAAAAAGGCAGAAGTGGGAATAATATGCAAAATATTTCACAACCAGAATGGTACTGGCCATGTCCAATGATGCTGGATGCTGACAGAGAATGGAAGTTCCTGGAATGATGTTGCACTTGGAAGGCTGATTAGCTGGTTACAGCCTCAATGATTTAGAGAGGTTTAGGATGTTCTAAGTAGAGAGCAAACTTATCCTACACTGTCTTTAGTCTCCTTAATGGCTATTTATTACCCTCCTTTGTCAGTGACCTAACCTCTAGGTGACTTTCAGATGAATCCTTCGGAACATACAGGTAGACCCCTGGTTTCTGTCAACTAAAAGGCCAAGAACGTCTTCAGATAGCATCTGAGCCCTACAGCAGACATTTCCCTGCTTTTCTGTAGCCCGCCTATGTGATGTTTTCACCAATGAATTTAAAAAGTTTCTTGGTTTGTGATTTTCTCTGTTCTGTCACTTAAAAACCTTGAGAAACTATAAGCAAACCCACAGAATTTGGAGCAACTTGAATCTGTGTTCGCAGGTAACAGTCACTTTGGTTTGGCTCCTGAATAAACCATTCTTTTTTCCTTTACGGTGTAAGCTGTGTTTCACCTTAACAACATGAACCTAGGAAACTTCTGCAATAGGGAGACTCTGGTTTCTGGGTTTCAGGAAACTTTGACAAGTTCCAGAGAGGATCAAGGGACATTTAAAACAAGCTGGTCATCCAGTGCAGAAGTGAGGTAGCAGACATTGTATAGAGGGAGAATGAGTGTGTTTCTGGCTGAGTCGCAACTTTCTGTAAGACTCTGCTGGTTTTACCAAGACCCTGTGAATATCAGAGACAGGAAACAATTGCTACATATGCCCAAATAGACTCTCAAAATACCTGTAAAGGACTAGGAGATAGAAAAAGTGGGAAGAGGTGTTAAAGGAAACATGAGCAGATAAGGACGACTCTGGGACGATAAATGATTCAGTGTGACTGACTGCTTCATCAGCTTGATTCAAGTACAGTGCCCCTTCCAGTAAGCAAAGATGCAACTACAGCAGCTAGAGTGTGGGCAGAATTATTAGACCCTCAAGCATCTAGTTCAACTGGCTAACTACATGTTTAACAGACTTCATGTCTCTGAGCAGCAGAGGTGAAAGCAAGGATTGGGATTGTGGAAAGAGTTAAGACACCCCTTTTCTTGCTCTGCCTTAAAGTTTTCTTCCTGGCCTTTTGCCCTGTCCCTTGAGAAGTTTAAGCAGTAAACTTTTTACAAGGCCAGAATCTCATCTTCCAATCTGGAAGGTTCACTACAGAGTGTTAAACTGGAGAACACAATAAAAATTTGATTTCCCTCAGCCCCTCCAGACTACAGGAAAGCCACCTGTAAAAAAGGATCCCCAAATTATCCCTGTGTCAGTGGTGTTGCCGGCCTCCCTCCTTTCAGATAAGCGAGGGCACTGCTTGACTGTCCCACCTTCCCTCACTCTTCTAAGCTCTCCTGAAACCAGGCCAGTGTCGGAAGTGGACTTAACAGCTTGGGCATCTCTGTTATCCTCAGAGAACACTGTGAAATGCCAGGAAGTGAACCTACACATATTTGTTGAGTCATTCATTAAGAATCTCTACCTTTCTCATTTTCTAACACTATCAGAACTAGACAAAATGATACATTTCAAGCAATAGATTTTGAAAAGAACACTACTTTTGATTCATTGGGGGCAGAAAGGGAGAAATGAAGCAGGTAAGACAGCTGTGTTTTCCTTTCTGATGTCAAGTCTTGCACATGTATAAATATTGACTTTCCAAATATTTCTCCTTTCTCTGTCTCGCCTCCATTTCTTTCTCGAGTACTGCTTATTCTGCAGTCAAGAACAGAAGACTCCTTGGCACCTTCACTCTACCCCCAAGTGACCATTTAGAATTTGGAATTAGCAAGCAAATTTGGCCTGTAAAGGGCCTTTGGAAGTGGCCCACTTTTACCTGCATACACCAAAAGTTTGTCTGTGGAAGGAAGGAAGAAAGAGAGAAGTATGTATGAAGACCAAGCACACATTTTTTGAAGAGTTTCTGAGCTTGGTCTTCACAGCCCTTGGTGTTTACTTGAAACCTCTTCTGGCCACGAAAGAGGTTTCATGCCTCTAAGCAGTGTTTCCTGTCTGTCTGAACCAGCTGGGGTGCATTTTTGTCACAGCAACTTAAAGATTTCTGATGGCATGGAAGGCATGGAAGCAAAAGGAAACCTGTGATACAAATGTTCAAGACATTTCAAGAGCAGAAGTTTTAATTGATTGGATGAAGCACATTAATAATCTCTAAGTAAGGGCTTCCTCTATTTGTGGAACCCATTTCATGTATGTGTAACTGTTTGTTTCTGTTTTAAGAAAGGTATCTGTGGAAGGGGAGGGGGCATAATGAGTGCTCATGGACCTATGTGTGCATGTAAACACCTTGCCTGTGAAGCTGCACTTAGACATGTGATGTTTTAGACTCCAAAGGGCCAAGAAATACTGATGGAGAATAGTTACTATAACAACATTTTGTTTTTATAAAAATTAATATGGGGGCAACTGACCATGATTAATAATACTAATGACATTAGAAGAGATGCTACAACTTCCTTGAAAAACAGCAATGGATCACTTTTGACTAACATAAGATTTGAAAGAGTCATAATGACAAACAAATAGCAACTAATGAATCTTGTTGATCAAGCTGTGTCTTCATTTTAATCTTTAGATGGCAGCATGATTTATTTTACATTTGATGTTTTTCCTATATAATTATTTGCTTGTTAAAGTGAAGGCATATTTAATCTGGGGTGTCATAAACAAAGGCTGTTAAAGAGGAAAAGGTTTCAATATTTGGGAAAAACAACAGGTTGAGAGTAGCTTAATAAAATTCTGAGAACAAATGATGTTTATTTTGTTGGACTCCCGTGTGGTTATTTTGCACTTCCCCGGTTTTGTTTTATCTTTGTTAATACTATAATTAAAAACACATTTGGGTAAAAGGGTTTTCTTCTTCCCCATTGGTCTGCTTTGCTGCCTGGAGCATTCATTGTTGGCACAGTGAGACAACTAGCACATCATAATTTGTCAACCTGGGCACCCTTGCGAGGAGTGTAAATGTTTAACTCTCCCCTACTCAGAGGAACACACACGGGTGTTTCAGTAATAATGGCAAACATCATTTCACATGTTTTATACCGAGATGCCCTTTCAGAGCAGGGCTATATTGTCCCTAACAAAATAGCTGTAGAGTTGAAGTGGGAACTTAAGGAGTCAGGATATTCATGATAGATTGTTACTTAAAGGAATGAATGAGGAAAAAATGGAAGAAGATGGTCGGATTCTTCTGCATAAAATCATTGTGCGGAAAAGGATTTTAATGCAGATTTTAAACTTTTATTTGATAGAGGGATGGAGTTCTGAGCACTTAAAGAAAAATTCTATTAAATTTACCATGATAGTGTTTGCATAATACTACCTATTTCAAGAGATAGGCTTAGGCAAAAGGATGCTCACAGGTAAGCTTTTTAACCACCCGCATGTCACTTCAAATATATGTTAAAGAGAGATAGCCAATCTCTGAGACTCGAGGCTACAGCATTAACATCAAGGTATAAAATATTGTGGGGAAGAACTTTGGAAAGGTACGACTCATATTCAGGAGTTAGGGATGAATCCAGGGTAGGCCAGTCTGGAAATAGCTCACACCCATATATTCCCTAACAATGACCCATGTTCTTAAAGGACTGAACAGGACCGATTCTTACAGGTTGCTTCTATCTGAGTCCTGCTTGATTGCAGGTGGCTGGAAGGCTGGGATAACAATGAGAACTAACTGGGTATTAGAAGAGATGGAACTACAGTCTACCAGAAATAGATAATAGAAGTGGCTGTCCCAAGACATCAGGAGCTTCAGAGAAAGTGGGTTTGAACTCAATGCTTGACATAAACATAAGTTCCTAACCCAGATCTTTGTGAAGCCTGTGTTTTGTGTTGACCAACAGCCTCCTGGATTCTACGCACTATTCTGGATGCCAGGAGCACATTTGTAAACCAAAGGTAAAAAGTCCCTGACATTATAGGGTTTTTTTATTACTAGAGAAAAGACAGTAAATACATAGTAAATATATAATAAAACACCGGAGACTTTGGACTAGGAAGAACCATAAATCTGGGTAGGAGGAGAGAGGGGCAGGTCGTGGAAGGTTTCTCTGAGCAAGTACATTTGGGCAAAGACCTATGTGAAGCTAGGAATCCCCCCGCTCCAGGCAAGTCAGGGTGGCACAGACAGCTACTTGTAAAGGAGCCTGCCTGGCACTGGGGCGAGGGCTTTCCATACTGTTCGATCCTGGGACACTGCAGTGTAGATGGTCCGTTTCCCCACACACTGTATTTCCAGTTCCCAGGTGTCCCAGCCCCAACCATTGCCACATCTGCTCCATTTCACTTTGGCCACATCATCACCTTGAGCCTTGTGTGCCCTTCTCTGAAGTTCAAGACTCTCATACATCACCTTGACCTTAGCATGTTGGCCATTCTCTCTCTCTCTCTCTCTCTCTCTCTCTCTGTCTCTCCTCTTCTTCTTCTCCTGCTCCTCCTGCTCCTTCTGCTCCTCCTGCTCCTCCTCCTCCTCCTCTTCTTCTTCTCTCTCTCTTCCTTTTCTGACTATACCCATTTTCCTTCCTCAAGGCTCCCACTTCTTTAAGTTCTTTTCCTTGTAAGCTATCGGGCTGATTCTTTACTGATTCCCTCTACTCTTCAGCACTATGGTGCACGGCTGAGGCAATAGCAGCCTGACTGGGCTAGCATGCCAGCCCCAGCATTCACACTGTGCCTTGATTTTTTTTTGAGGACACACAACAGTGACCTCAGCCACTGCTGCCGGGTGGATTAAGCGATCTAATTCACACAGTCCTTAGCAAGGTGACACGCCATGAAGCAAACCCTTGGTAAATGTTATGTGATAGTCACGCGACTGCCATCACAGCACTCAGCTGCTCTTCTAGCAACAATTTCAAACTCCTTGACTGTAGTTTTTTCTGTTGACCTTTCTTTAGAAGTGTCAAACTGGCTCAGCTGGATCATCTGTTTCTCTGCTCTTCTTCCTTGGAAAATGACATTCCATAAAACAAAACCCAAAACAACCAGCGAAAGCAATGGTAATGAAACCCTCTTTCTCCATGTAAGTTGACTTTGCAGAGAACTCAAGCATTGCAGACCTTTTGACCCCTTCTGATCTTGGAACGGTCCTTCCACGCTGGAGTTGGTTTTGCTCACTCATTTCTCCCACCTACCATTTTAAACCATCAAGTGTTTCTTTCAACTTCTTAAGCTACTGATTCTTACTTTTCCCTTTACCAGCAGTTCTTATGGAACTCTGGAAACATTTATACACATTCTGCATAAATCCATAAAACGTATTTTATCGTCTCACATCCCTTTCTTCAAATCCACAGGGAGAGATCTTCCGTCTTTTGCCCTAGACTAATTAGTGATGTCCTCATAACTCCTCCTTCCCTTGAGGACCCGACTTCAGTATTTATCTTTTTCTCCATCACTCTTCATATGCCTCAACATGTTTTAATCTCTCCAAGATCACAAAACAAAACGACACCCCATGTGCACTGTGAATCCCTGGCTGATCTGCTATCACATTGCTTTCTATACAGCTAAATTTCTTGACCTTGTCAAATGTGCCTTGGGGCTAATGACCCTGATTGTCAACTACTGACTAGAATATAAGAGAGCAGGAAACAGAAGCAATGTCTACCTAACCACACAGAAGCTCTAAAAAGAGGAGCCCACAGCTTTCTGTAGCTTCTTCCATCCATTCACGGAGTGTTCCCTGCCAGGTTCTTTCCAAACTCTATTCCTAGGCAGAAAACATGTCTTCAGCTTTCTGAGCTCTGACGTCTGCCCCCTAAAGGCTCTGAAAGGTAGTGCAGCTCTGTCGTTTCTCCTCTTTTCAAAGCTGGACAATACACCGCCTGCATTATGTCACTCGAATTCCCTGCATGTCACTCGAATTCCCTGCATCGATCGTGTTTGTGTTGCTATGACTTGTGCCTTGAGGTGCATTGCTTTCCCAAACTCCACCTTCCTTGATTCTCCTCCGACTTCTACATTTTCTTCATCTTCTTTTGCTAGCACCTTCTCCCTTTAAATTTTAAGATTCTCGAAGTGGAGCCCCCTCCCACCTCACCCTCATACTGTCTCCCTCAGTTCTCTTATGCCCACCCTTTTCCTAGGGGAGTCAACATTTTTTCCAAAGACTATAAAAATCATCCCCATACTGGTCACTCCTTGAATTTGCTCATTAACCCAGAACTCTTTCCCTATTTCCAGCTTTTTAGACATTCTGTGGCCACACAAGTCATCAAGGACGTCTTTGGCTAACTGGCTATGAGCTCATGAAGGCCCTTCTTAATTTTCTTCCAGTGATCTGTACATAGCAATATGTAATATTTAGTGACGTGTGCTCAGTAGTTGTCTTTTGAATTAAGATAAGGCTGGGTTTGGCTTTTTCCCTCGGGACTGCCAGTGATCATGCCACTTTGTGTCTAAGGCAGAACTCTGACTGTTATCCCCAAGTGACTCAGTTCCTGTGGTCTTCCTTGTTATGGAGGTCGTCATCTACTTCTGCTTTATTCACCTTCATATGTCAGGAGTCACCCCGATCATGCCTTTTCTGTATCTACATGTCCAACCTTTAGACATGTTGTTAAGTTGACCGTCTCCAGCAAGCCAGCACCAGTCTCTCACCAGTTCAGCTACCACAGTCTCCAGCTGGTTTATTTTCCATGTCTGCTGTCTGTCTCGTCTTTAGAAAGTTTTCTCTAAGCATTTCTGAGATTATAGGATTTCTTGCCACCACATGGTCCTTGGCTTCAGTACATGTGGTATATAAGCTAAATGCTTTCTCAGGACACTTTGCTCCATTCTCCAAATCCAACCCCTGCTCTTTTGTCCCTTGGGGATCCCAGAAATGGCCCTCTGGACTGTGTTCCAGCCTGAGGGTCTCCCTGACTCCTCCTCCTCCTTGGAAGGCTTCCTCCCAGGTCTGTGGCTGGCTGATGCTTTTTGCTCAAATGTTACCTCCTCAGAACAGAAGCAGTCTACAAAGCAGCTCTCCACCCTAGTCATTCTAGAACAAACAAATCTGCTTTATTTTCCTCAGAGAACTATTGTTATAGAATTTTTTTGTTTTTAAATTTTAATAAAGTGAATTTTTTTCTTTTCTGTATACTGTTATATCTGCACTGTGTAGGGGAAATCACTGACCTACAGCAAACGTTTCTTGGAATATGATCCATGCATTTGAGGCAAATCTTTCGTGACTGGTAAAAGTTACTGTAGTATATAGCACTGTGTTGTATAAAACAATTTCCTTTTTTTCCCCCTCCCTCCCTTCCTACTTGTGTTCAACTTTCTCTCTATCCCTCTCTTCCTCCTTTCCTTCCTCTTCCCTTACTCTCTCCCTTCTTTTCTCCCTCTCTCTCTTTTCTTCAGTGGCACCAGGGACCAAATCTAGGTCCCTTGATACTAGGTAAGTTCTGCACCACTGAGCTACCTCTCTGGCTAAAGCTTTCTTGAGGGAACTAGTGTCAAGTTCTAAAACCTGCCAGTTATTGACTGGGATTCCTTCCATGGCCAAACTTCCATTAAGCTACTACTTTGGACTGATAACTAGGATTTGTCCTGGCTGAAGAACTCAAACTTTAGCAAGGATCCCCCTGGAATGGGAACAAGACAAAATATTCCATGTTTTTTCTCACATGTGGAACTTAGATTTAAACCAGTCAGTCTTTTTTAGGTCTGGTTGTATGTCTGGTTTGTGTCTGTATGTCTGGTTTGTATATCCAACTATTTGTATATCTATCTATCTTTCATTTTTATCTATCTACTTTCTGACTATCATTTAATCCATGTAAGTATCTATCATGTATATCTCTCTATCATGTCATTTATATGTATCTTCTTTTTTTATTTTTTATATGTATCTTCTATACGTATGCATTTATCATCTTTATCTATCACATCTATCTATCTATCTATCTATCTATCTATCTATCTATCTATCTATCTATCTATCTATCTATCTATCTATCTATCTATCTTATCTATCTTCCATCATCTATTATCGGTCAAATATCTATCATCAATGAATGATATGAAAGCAAAAGGAGGACTGCTTGTGGAGAGGAAGAGGAGCAGAGAGGAAGGGTAGAATGAAGCAGGAGGGTCGTGGGACGTGAACATGAACAAAGTACAATGAAATACATGTGTGAAAATGTCAAAGGTTAAACTCATCATTTTGTGTATTAAATAAGAAAGTAATAAAATGGATACTCCCGAGTTAGTTTAGAGAGCACCTGCTACACCTCCCCCACCATTTCTCAAGTTCTTTACCACTGACCCTCTGATCCTTACTTTGCCCCTTGACCTCCACCTTTCCTGTCTGCATCTGCAGTGGGTTGAAGTTCTTTCACCTTCTGTGACTACCATGGCACTTTTGAAATGGTTTTGAATGACATCTCCTTTGTCATTCTTGGTGGATGACAGGAACAAGTCCTCTTTAGCACTAGGATCAAATATTTACCTACTGGTGTTGTATCCATCCACCTCATGAATTTTCATTTCTTTATACCTAAGTTTCACATGTGCTCTGCAGTGAGAAATGTCAGCCACACTTTCTGTGTTTCTGAGACTAAAGAATCTGGCTTAGTTAGCAAAGAGGAGAGAGTTAGAAAGAATAGGAGTTAGAAAGAATAACTTTTGAAATTGCCTGCACAGTGACCATTACTTATTCAATTTTATACTTATTTTCAGTTGTTCTTGTGGTGACATTTTAATACACAATACCAAGCCCTGTGCTCAATTCAAAACAATGCCTCAAACCTCTTAAGCAAAAACATGTTCCACATAAATAAAAATCGTTTCCTTCCATCACATAACTAGCACAACCCACATGCTGCTTTCTCTACCATAGTTTGAGATTCAGATTTACCTGCAACATCAAACTCGATTTCCAGTGACACCTTGTTGGTGATGGAGGAGTCTCGGAGAAGCTGATTAGCTTCCTCAAAGGTGCTGTCTTCAGTTGGAATTCCATTAATGGCCATCACTCGGTCTCCAATCTGCAGCACCCCACATCTAATTCAGAATCACATGTTAGAGGATGCAGGCAGGTTAGTAATCATGCAGTTGAGGGTGCCAAACCTATCGCATCTGATCCTTGCATAATAGCATCACTGCTTGGTCTGGTTGGTTCATTGCTTTTCACATCATGTTAGGTCAACAACAATGTCTTGCACTTTCGTATTTCATGTTTATGATTGTGGGTAAGGGAATTCTAAGTATCCCAGAGAAGTAGTTCATAATTCATAACTGTGCTGGTGTTGTAATCAGATCTGAACTAACATACAGTAATGATGAGTACACATTCCACAATGCGGAGAAACTACTGAAATTGAACTTCGGGTATCTTTTTCTCCCTTTTAATTAAAAGAGCCTGCGGTCTCCTGATGGACAGACTCTGCTGGATAAAAGCATCTGTGCTCGCAATTCTTCTTGAACCTGATCAAGAACATAAAATTTTATCATCGGAATAGAGAGTTCATTACAGCTTGCGTTTCCTGCACTGAGCACTGTTCCATAATTTATTAACACTTCACAGATAGCCAGTGTCAGAAACACAGAGTAGAAAAGCTGTTGGGAAGGAAAAGTCTCTCACCTCTCCGCTGGGCTGTCAGCTTCAATATAGGAAATCAGCGGTGGGGATGAGAGTGTTTCAGTGGCAAACACGCTGCCCTGCAGTTGGATTCCAAACCCCGTGACAGGATCTGCTGTCAGTATAACCTCTGTGGTTTCTGTGTGAACCACCTGTCCAGCCAATCCCACCGTACTGGAGGCTAAAGACACTGGAGGGACAAACATGAACAAAAGTGACTTTAGGTTCAAACCATATCAGGAATAAACAGACTGTGTCCCTTAACAAAACCCCACTAGCAATGGTAGGAGTCTTTTAGCAAAAAGTCGAGTCCCAGAACAAGATAAATGAATCTCGCAGCTCACTGTAATTCAATCTGACACCGGCAAAGTTCCTCCACTATGCTAGGAACTGATGATATAGGTACAGAGAGGACAGCGTTAGGCTCAGGGTATGTACCATCTAGTCTGCACAAATGTGCACTTGCTCGGAGAGCTTGGGCAAGCCCCTTCATCTCCGCGTGTCTGAGTGAATCCTCTTTTCAGAAATGGGAGCTGGGATGGAGGGGCTAACAGAAGTTTCCCATTTCAGTCATCCAGGCTTACAAGCAACCTACTAAAGAACAATCTCTTTTGGGGACTTAGGAATGGTGATGCTGGGCTGATCCTCGGTCTTTTTCCAGCACTGGGATGGCACAGAGAGTCACTCAAATTCTGTGTATTCTTCTTAACCTAAGGTTAGTTTCTCCTGCTTAGCTTACAACCCACCTGGTGTTTCCTTTCCATTCCATTCCTTTCCCTTCTACGATACTCACTGGAGCCTTTTTCTTATTTATAGCCCAAGATTGAGAAAGGATGCCTCTCTCAGCCCTGCCCACCAGAACCAGACTCCCCTGTGGAGGAGCAGGCTGTTGGCCTGGGTTCTATGCTCCCTTTTCCCAAAACGGGTCATCTAGTCCCCCTTACTTTAATCGAAAGACACCTCCAAACCCTATCCAACCAAAACCCATTTTTTTCACTCTCCCACATGGGGCAAAGAAAGAGATTTATAACACTCCTGGATGCTTGCATATAATGCTTTTTTCTTCAGAATTCTCTGCTACTTCCTCGCTGACTTCATGTCTTCATTCTTTGTTTCCTTCCTCTAATCAGTAGGTTTTTCCTGGTCTTATTCCAGGTGCCGACTTGGTGGTTTTTCAGCTTGTTCAAGGCCAGTTGCTAGCAGCTCTACCTTACCTCAGTTCTGGCCACGCGGCCCAATGCTGCAACCCACCTGTCAAACAGATAAATCTCCAAGACCTTCATATTTAAATTCTCCTTATATTTTAAAACTTTGCGTGTGTGCGTGCATGCGTGTGGTGTGTGTGTGTGTGTGTGTGTGTGTGTGTGTGTGTGTGTGTGAGATAGCTCATGTATGGAAGCCAAAGGACAACTGTGTGGAGTTAGTTCTCTCATACAATTTTCTGGGTTATGGTGATCAAACTTAGTTCATCATGCTTGTGCAGCAAGCAATTACCCTCTTGTCACCTCCTGATCTTGCTGGCCACACACCCATGAGCCATCTTGCTCAGGCTCTACAGGCTGTTTCTCCTCTTTCTGATCTCTAATACCATTTCCTCTTACTCGGTGTCAGCACTATTGATTTCAAGTATTAAGATGTGACAGATTTTTTTTTTCCTTTTTAAATGAAAGCATTCAGAGATATACCTTTGTGTTCCCCGTTGAGCAGGACGACACTGGCTGAATGGGACACCCCAGAGCTCTTGCTACAGCCCCACTGGAGACTGGAGGAAATGAGGTTATAAAGCCACTGCTTACTCGCTCCCTACTCACTGTCTGTCATGCTGTCATTTCACTCCACAGGGCACGGGTCCTCCTGAGATCATGTCAGTGCTGGGTTAGAGCATCTATACCCTATGGCAATGCCCAGCCAGCTTCCTGGCAGTCACTGAGTTGCTGAAGCACATCAAGAAGTTACAGAGCTGTTCACATTACCATTACTAAGCCTGAGAGTCTTTCGTTGAACAGTATTTCCCCACCATATTCGATTCCTTATAGGATCAGTTTAGACACTCCTACAGGCACAACCCCACATTTAGCTTTTTATTGGGCTCTGGGGATCAAACTCAGTTTCTCCTGTCCTGAAAAGAATCAAACCTCGTCTCCTATAAAAAAGACAGGATCCAAACATTTGATGAGTGTTTCGTAGATAACATTTATCTCAGAGAGAGATAAATTCACTCTGTTTTTTTTCCCCTTTCCTACCTACTTAAGGAAAATTCTTCCTTTTTTTTCTACCCTCAATACAGGGTCTTAAGTAAGTCAGACTTACTTGACTATGAAGATGAACCTCAATTTTGACCCCCCCCTTCTCAAGTGCTGGAATTAGAGGTGTGTGTCCTTATGCTCAGTTTAGTCTTTGTGATTCTTTCCCATTTCTTTCCTTATGTGCTTTTGTGCACTAAAAAATTTTCTCCTACACTAGGGAGATGATTCTGTGGTGGAAAAGTACTTGGTACGCAATCCTGATGCCATGAGTTTGGGTCCCCGGAACTCACAGAGAAGCTTGAAGCAGCAGTACAAGCATCAGTAATCCCAGAGCATCCCCTGTGGGCAGATGGGAGACAGAAACGGGAGGATCCTCACAAGTTCCCTGGACAGCGGACCTGGCTAACGTACTGGCAGACACGATCTCAAGCAAGGAGGAAAGGAAAGGACAGGGAAGGCTAGGACCGACACTCAAAAGATTGACCTCTGACTTGTGCAGGCCATGTGCTGCGACATGTATGCTTACACCCATGCACGGGAACAAGCATGTGCATACACGCCCACCCACCAAGCACACATAAATCTATGAACAATGAAACATGCTCATATGAACATGTACATACACACTAGCAAGCACACACCCATGGATAAAGACACACGTAGTTGAATAAGCATGCACATGTATGAATGTGCACATATGCAAATACATAAGCACACACATACCACATTACATAAACATCTACGCATGGATATGAACACACACACATGAACACACCCCCATGAGCAAGCACACACACGTGAGCGGCACACATGCACAGGAACAAGCACAAATCCATGAGAAACACATTTATATCCACAGGCACGAATACATTTCTTGCTTCTCTATACTCTCCACACCCTCTCCCAGCATCCCTCTCTATGGAACTGCACTGATTCTGATAGTGCTTAAAACTGGTCTTTTTTCACTGTACTCACTGATGTTCTGAATGACTGGAAAAAACCCCACTAAAACCAAAACCAAAAGCCAAAAAAACTCACTCCCCAAAACAAAAAAGCCGAGTGACCTCATTCACTCCAACTGGGGAGCAGTGACTCCTCCCAAGCCCCAGGGGCATTCATCCCTTTTCTTGCACTTGCTCTTCAGGCATCCCCGAGGTATCACTTTAATTTCAACCTCAGCCCCTGCCACTACCTTTGCTGCCTTTAATGTAGGAAAACAACCTCATCCTTGGCTCTGTTTTAAATTCTCTTACTCCTCCCTCATTCTCTTCCAACCTCTGCCAACATCACAAATCTGTCACTCCAGTTTCAACAATAAATTTCGTCACTGCGCAGATAGCCCACCCACAAACACATCTGAGCACTTCAAACTATTTCCTGAACTAGGGTCTTCGTCTTGACGGTGTGGTTTCCTGTCCTGTGTGTATGGGAAGGCCATCATGTCTCCAGTCTTCCAGCCTTGAAATCTCAATATAATCTTTGATGCAAAACTCTGTTGTCTCAAGTTAAACAATTGCCAGTTTCTACCAACCACAGACCATGTCATACATAAGTCTTCCTTTCCACTTTTACCTTCAGTACCTCAGTTCAGTCTTTCTTATGCCGAGGTTCTTTGTGTTCAGAGCTTTCTGGGACTTGTTGGCAAATGTTCTTTCCTATCACTCTGAGAACAGAGATTCATTCGTTTGCCTGCAATAGGGTTTCCTACCACTGGTACATGTTGCTGGACAGAGTTCCTGCCAGTGGGCCTCTCTGCCTTTGGTTTCAGGCTGACAGGCCTCCAATTTGCTGTCAAAATAGACTTTCTGAAAGGCACAGGCTATCCTCCAGTTTAACATATTTCAGTGACTCTCATTTGCAATAAAGCAAACTTTAATTGCAACAGCCCACACACGAATCTTCCTTAGTCACTTAGCCTGTCCGCCCATCTCACATTCCCTCTTCTGCTTATACAAATATTCACGTGCATGGGGCCCTCTGCTCTTCAGCTTCCGCACTGGCTTTTCAATGTCCCTTCTCTGCTGAATCTATGGAGAATTAGGAACTTACTTGTCTGCATTTCTGCACTATTCATACTTTGTCCTACTACTTCAATGGTTATGAGTTTTTAAAATTAATTATTTTTATTCTTGAAGTTTTTATATACAAACACAATGAATTTGTGTGTTTTCATCCTCTACTCTCTACTGCACCCTTCCCATCCTACTCTACACAGTCTCCTTTCCAGTCAGTCTTCCTCCCACTCCCACGTTCCTCTGCATGAAGATTTGACTGCCTGTCTCTCCACTTTACTGACAATTTTGAAATCTTAGGACTGGATCATACACCAAAAACATCCCAGTGCCTGGTACTTTCAGTAAGTGCTAAATAAACAAGGAATGAACCGTGTTTTGATTTCATCTATATTGGAAATGTAACCTTGCATATCTGCTGCCGAGTTAACACAAAGAACCAGGAGTCATTCTTTAGTGCCCACACTTTTCTATCACGGTGATCATTGTAGCTGACAGGGTAAGGAAGGGTAGGGAGGATCATGTGACTAGGAGAGGTTGGGAAAGACCCTACTTTTCCTTCTGTCTCATCTGGAGTGCACAGTGTATGGATTTGTACAGATAGTGGGTAGCTTACAATCCCAACTTCTGACTCAGGAGCTAACATATATCAATTCAGATGCATTATCTAACGTGGCTTCATTAATGACTGAAGAAACACTTTGTTCCCTAGATTGTACTTTTTTGCCATGAAACTACTAGATGTCTCCTTCCTACTTGTCAGGATTTTGGGAATGGTGTTTCTTCTAGTTATCATTCATAGAAGAATAATCCCAGCATAACAATCCCATGGCAGGTAACTTTCACTCACCTTCTAGGGAAGTCTTACACTTAGCTTGCATGCTGTTGATACATCCATGACCAAATGACTTATAGGGGAACGAGGAGGTTTTATTTTCTCTTATGATAGTCTGGTTATCGTTCCTTTTCCAGCTTGGCAGAAGAGTACACATCAACACCAGGGGTTGAGGGAACTGGCCACACCATATCCACATAATGGCCGAGAAAAGGACAATTCTTACTTGCCAGACCAGCATGTCCGGTCAAATGTACAGAAGGATGTTTCCTTTCTCAACCAGTTCCCTCTATCTTACTTACCTGCCTAGGGACTAATCCTGCTAACCATGGACTGAGCCTTCCCCATTAACTAGATAATCTCCTGCAGATTCATTGTGGGCTTAACTCAACTATTAATTCTCTATAAATATGCCCAGAGCTGGAACCCTCAACTGTCAGGTTGACACTAGTATCTAACTATGACAGGATTTTAACAGAAACCCTCCCCACACTTTACATCAGTACTTTTCTCTATATGAGATCTAGATTTAATAAAGATTTTTAGGACAACTTAAACAGGAGTTTAAAAAAGTGAGTTTGAGATAGCTGTTTCCTACCCCCATTAAGAAACAAAAATCAAGAAGCAGTTCAACTGAGTATCAGTAAGTGGGATTATATTAGATCTAGTGAAGCCTTCTCTGAGAAGGGGCTTGCTGTATTTTTGGCAGGCAGAAGCAGATTGAGTAACTTTGTCTCTAAGGTTTTGGTAATAGAAGTGAAGACTAATTAAATGAGGGCATTGCTCAATTTATAAGCTCTGTCTAGAGACAAGTTGAGGTGATATAAATTAGTAGGCTTTTTAATTGATGACTTAAAATAATTTATGTATTGTACATTGATTTTGCAACTGTATTAATATGAAGTTCTAATTTATATCCTAAAATAAGATTACATTAAATAATTTAAGATTTTTCAATTAACTCTAAAAATTCTTTGATATATTGGGATCAAAGAGGAAAATTCCATCTGAAACTACATTGATTACTTATGCATATTAAAATCTTAGGAAGCACTATTAGATATGAAAAAGATAACATAAGATTTCCAATGAAAAGTCAAAAGAATACAAAATTAGTCAATATTACTTAATCAATATTAATATAAAATTTCATTAGGTTGCTTCATCAATGATGCCAACCATCAAAAAAAAAATGTTTTGTGAATTAGAGTTCTGTATTTTCTATGTGGTATGTGTGTGTTTGCACATGCGCGTGCATTTGAGGGCACTGTATGTGACTGTGTAGGCTCAAGGATAACTTTGGAAATCATCCTAGATTGCTCTACTTGCTTTTTGCTATGCTCTAGGGTTTCTTAGGCTCTGTCTATCAGGGCCAGAAGTGCAAGCCACCGCCATTTCTGCCCCAGATCTCAGTTTCTTCTGCTTGCGAGGCAGAGGCTTAACCCATGAGCCATCTCTCCAACCCTGTATTTTCTAATTCACGTGGGGAAGGCCCTATATGGGAGCAGATTTTCCTTCGAGTTACTTAGTAGTCAATAGGTTCTAAGCTCCTGGCTCTAGCTCAAGGCACGTCTCCCTCTACTCCAGGTAAGATAGTCCACATGTTAATGTAGCATATTAGTGGGTGTTCACAAACCCACTTGCTCTTCTCTGTTCCCATGCCACACCTAGCATCTGCTCACAACTCTTTGTGGAGAATGACTGTTTCTGTTATTTCCTGTCTTTCCTAATGTAAGCAACAGTGGAGGAATTCAAAGGTGATCAATGGGTTTTAAACCTTTGTCTTTTAAGTGTCAAATATACCTGTGAAATATTATTTAATTAAAGAGGTTAGAGATTTACTATCAGATAGGAGAAACATTTTTAAAGTTTAGATAGCAAAGGACCTGAAGAACTTATTAATATCATATGTGATTGTTTGATCCTGATTTCTGACTGCTGGTCCATTAATATTCCACACTAAGGAGGACATACTGTGGACCCAGTAGACTATGAATCTTGTGGCCCAATTATGGGAAGCAGGAGGGGCCCACAGCTCCCTCTTCCACACTGGGAATAGGGGTGGTGGCAGCTTCTGAGCTTTATCGTTGAGAGCCGCCCCGTGCGGTCACTCTTGACAGCTTACCATGAATGGCCTGCATCTTCGGCCCCTTTTTGGGGGGTCTGTGGGAGGGGACATAACTGCTGCTAGGCTTTTTCATTTCCTTCTTTTCAGTTCTTCTCAGTGTCACCCCCTCTATTAGTAAGTGATGGTGACCGAAGCAGCAAAGGACATGGTGGGTGGACCTTCTGACTTCCACTGCTTGTTGTAATCCGGGTCAACAGAGATAGGGTGGGGTCACCACACCAGCTCTGTGTGCAGGCACAAGAAAGGATGAGCTAGGGCACCATGTAGTCATGAGGCCAGGACAGTGTTTGATGGGGTTCTGGAAGGAGCCTTGACTTTGCTGGCAGAAAAAAGGGGAATCTCTGACTGTGGGAGGGGCTGGAAAGATTCCAGAAGAGGGATTGTTTCCTTTGTGACATGTTTCAGACCTCTTCCTGGGTTCTGTGACTCTTCAAATCCTGGAACTCACTGAGCTCATCATTCTCCCTGAGAAATGAAGGTTGCCCCACTCACAAACGTTCTGTGTTTTTCCCCTTTGGTCAATGACACAGAATGTTTTAATATTTATTGGAGAGCATTTCATGCTCTTCTGGCCATGTCCTTACTTCATGCTGGCAATACATGTGAGAGTTGTCTGCTCTTGTTCTGTTGTGCAAGCGCTGGTCTCAACTCAACAACGAGAGAGCAAAAAGACTTTTTATTATATGTGTGGCTTTTTGCTGTGATTCACCATCCATACAAATGGCCTGGTTGCTATGGAAACATAACTATCAGAAAATGGGCAGCAAATGGCGGTGCCGAATAAAGACATAAATAAAATACAGGGAAGAAACAAGGGAACACAGTGAAGGTGGTGGTAAAATTTTACTTTTAGTTATTTGGGAAGACTTTGACATCTAAGATGATTGTATCAAACCAAGTGATAAAACAATGGAAATTTCCAATATTTGTTCAGAATTTGAGTGAAATAATTTTTCGGATATCTTAAGAGAATAAGAGTTCATAGCATTTCAGGATTTATTGCTTATTTAAAATATAAAGCATTGGTTCTAAGACACTTTTATGTGTTTATGATATGATGTAACATCTATTATTGGTGGAGCTCTAGTGACTAACGTCCACAGCAAACAATCTAGAAATTTTTAGAACAGGCTTCTGTTTTTCTTTCTAGCATGCTGGAGAATAATGTGCTGACTCAAGAGAAGTTAGAGATGTCAGGGACATCTACTGACAGTGAAACCTCATTGTTTGTTTCCTATCGTACAATTGAAGATGTGCAAATACCAACTTAAGGCAGCCAAACATATTATCAGTCATTTAAATTTACTAATGACTTTAGTCAACACAGCATACTTTACCTTATACTCAGGAAAAGCTACCTTTTGAAGTACAAATAGAAACTGAACTCATTCTGAGGGCTGTTCCCTGTTGAGGGCTGTCAGCCTGTTTCTATCAATTAGGAACGTCACTCATGAAGCTACTGCATGTAAAGAAATTATATAGATATACATATATATATATAACTAGGCATTATGAAATAGTCAAGATCTGTGTATGATGCCACAGTATATATAACCAGTGTACAAAAGGCCTATGTTTGAAAGCAACATAGGTACAGATCACATGGGACAATTCAGATGAATTTAAAGATGATAGATTGGTAGATGAGAGCTATATTAGTGACTTTGAAGTTTTGGACGAAGAAAGGGAAGATAACAGAGTAGCTATTGGATAAATTATTGTTATTGGAGAAAAACCTAGTTCTTTTCACTGACTCATATAATAGAAGAAAGCCTAAGTTGAAGCAGTTTCTTGTTCTTCCAAAGTTTTGGCTGCCTAGATCAGGGCTTTTTCCCACGTCAGTACATATAAGGTGATATAGCTATGATCCAAGTGGGTCAGGCTACATCTCAACCTTGTGGTAGAAGTTGGCAGCATCATACAGGTAGCTCTGGTTTTAATGCAAGATTAAGGGGGTCATGTACAGCAACTGATGCCTGGCACTGTGCTGCAGGCTTGGAGTTCCTGAAACAGGTGAAACTTATAGTTGCAGTAGAGAACCCAGAATGTTGATGATACCAAAGTCATTGGATGTAAGCTGAGTAAGATTGTAAGATTGTGGGTATATAGATCAAAGTGTTTCCTCCCTCAAAAAAAAAAAACTGTTTGTGCTGTGAGCAATAAAATGATAGTGATAGAATTGGAGCTTGTCTAACTACATGATGAGCTAGAGCTGATGGACATTGAACTACAGGGTATGAAGTTTATTTTACTGGACTTTGGTCATAATTTTAATTTGATATTTTCTTGCTATGTCATGTTTCCATTTTAAAATAAGAATATTTATTTTGTGATGTTATATTTTGAAAGTACTTAACTTTTTTTTTAATCTTATAGGTACTTATAGCTAATGGATTTTTGACATTTAAGAAGAGACTCTGGACTTTTAAAATAGTGGTATATAACTATTAATGACAATGTTTCAAAATTCAACTATGAAAACTTTTAGTCTTTGACTATGAGAACTTTTTAAATTGAACTGAATATATTTTATTTTATAAGATGAATCTAACATTGATGGAAGCAAGGGTGGTAAAGTTATGGTTTAAAAATGATCTGTTTGAGTCTCAAGTTGACAAGGGGTAAAATTGGCAGTTAGTCGTAGATGCCATTTTGACACCTGAAGTCCTGAGTCTTTGGGCACTTATGTGAAGAACTATTAAGTAAAGGTAAACACTGAGCAAGTCTGTGCAAAATTACCTAACTGATGTGGAAAGAGCCAGTCCATAGTTGGTGGGACTAATCCCTGGACAAATGGATAAGATGGAGAAGTTGGTTCAGTACTTTGACATAGTCACACTGATACACTGGCGAGTGTATGTCCCATTCTCTGCAGTTCCAGTGGATATGGTATCGTCTGTTCCCTGATATTAGTATAAACTTTCCTGCCATGCTGATGAACTGTAACTTAGAATCACAAGCAAAAATAAATTCCTTGTTCCCTTAAAGTTTTTGGTCATGTATTTATATCAGTAAAAGTAGAAAAACTGAAATAGTAAACATAGGAAGGAACTCCAACCTCTTAGGTTTTTTTTCTTTTTCTTTTTTTAAATCTTAACATTGGAATCAAAATCACAACCATTTTAAAAAAAAGATTATAGGACATGAGATACCATATTTGAAACAATGAGTAGATCTGGTTGGAAAGTAGTTAATTCTTTCTCCCAATGTAATTAGGAAGATGATAGTCTTCCTCAATTATCAAAATTTAGGATGATCTGTGTTTATTCCCTATTAAGGCATTTTGTCATTCTTTTTCCTCCATACAAACATCCAGCTATCTCAAAGTAAATAGTCAATATCTTCCTAGTGTAACTTACTTCCTCTGTATGTGCTTGGCTGCCCCAGAAAATAATATTTCCAAGAATAACAGTTAAATTCCCTAGACTTTAGAATGCATCTGTAAACATGAGCATCCTTTCAACCTTCTTAATGCTAGAGTACATAATAAGAAATGAATGCAACAAAAGTGATTCTCAATGGGATAGGTTTATGAGAAAAGGAAGAGAAACTTGAGGAATGAGACAGAATTTGAAAAGGAATATTAAAACATATCATTGCTTTGTGAGAGCAGTTCCAGAAATAGAATTATGAAATTTATCATAACATGAAACAAAAGAATGAGAATTAGTTATCAAAAGTGGGACAGAGTTTTGTACAAAACCGCTTTTTAAAGGAATAAGGAATGAAGAACAAAGAGTTTGTGTCCAAAGGTACCAAGAATACAAAGCCATCTTAGAAGAAAAAACACATCCTTGATTATTTTGGGACATCAAAAGAGGAAGAAAAAATAGCTCAAGGAAAAGGTTGCAGGCAAAAATAGTAGGAACTAAGTTGGCCTCCAGTTGTATTGAGTGCAATCATCATCATTCTGGTTGTGGACATCAGTCAAAGTTTAGGGTCTGAGCTGTTGGCTACTTAGCACCTACTACATCCTTTGACCCTGAGACATTCCAGTGTGTGGAAGTCTCCAGTGCCTGCCCATCTTTCTGCAAGTGTGATGGCTCTTCGGACTGCCTTCACTTACGTGAGCTTTTGAAGTCTTTCTTTTTCAGTCTCCTGCGCATCATGGTTCCGCGCGGACTTGTAGAGTAGAGGCTTCGCGGTAAAGTCCCCATGTTCAGGGAGCTCAGGCTGTATGCGCTCATGGAGGTAGGCGAGAAGGATGAAGAAACCACGGCTGCTGTAAGAAAGGGAAGACTTGGCATGGAGCAAGGGCTCCACCCTGCCAACCAGAAAAGACCCCAACAAACGCATGCCACACAGCCATGGCTGGTCAGTACCCCACCCCCGGACAGCCGGCATTTTAGAGTCAGAGTCACAAGAGGTCACATGTGCTGAGGGGCAGTGGATCCTCAGAAGCACAAAGGAGCACACAGAGACTGTGGATTTTGCTCTAAACAAAAGCAAGCATGCAGGGAAACCAGTTTCCCCATAAACAACAGGACGCATTAGACACATCGCCTCATTTCATAGACACTTCCTGAAACCAACTTTATAAGCCAGTTCACACACAGAACGATCTGAGAACCCTGGGCTCTAAATCACGTTCTGAGTTGTTATCTCCTGAACTGCACAGAAAGCCTTCTGCACATACACATTCCTTCTCAATATGGCTGAGCACTTTCCCAGGGAGAAGAAAAAGACAGGAGATGTCAGAAACAGGGTGTTATTAGTACAGAGAAATCATCAGTGACAACGACAAGAAGAGCCAGGCAACGCCCATGAAACCTGAGATGCGGTGAGGTGGAGGAGGAAAGGAAGGGAGGACCGTGATCTGAGTGAGAGATGGGGAGGGAAAGCCGGGAACATTACGAGGGCTGCTTGGAGGCGGCGCCTTCGGGAAAGTCAGGGCTGGCGCTCGGCAATGGTCGGGGTGGTGCGTGTTATGGTGGTTGATGTGCAGGTGGCACTGGTTGCTGGCCCAGGAATCCCAGGGGAGTTGTCTGTCGCTCCTCTGAATTTTCACTGCCCATATGAAGTGATGATGGGAAATAAGGAAAACAAACAAAACAAAAAAAAAAAAAAGAGGAAAAAGTAACTGAATTGCACAAATTAGAGAAACGAAAAGCTATCAACAAAAAGGAAGGCTGCTTGAAAAGAAAAAAAAATCATCTTTGCCTTTGCCGCTTTGGTCAGCAGAACAGATGACAAACAAGGGCTATGGAAGCTTCTCATCCGCCCGAGTAAGGCGCATCTGTCCCTAACACATTTGTTTTCCTTTTAAGAAGACTATTGAATCAATTTCTAATCTCTCCCTGTGCTTCCCTGCAGAGATTAAAAACATTTTTTTTAAACTTAAAAGTCATCCTCATAAAGATCTATGGCACATGATTAGTAATTAAAGATTTGCAAATCTTGGTCAGTTAGTAGCACTTGCTCAGAGAAAAAGAAGAGAGGGAACCATAAATCACATTGGCTCATGATTTGCATGCTGTCCAGGTCACATGTCACAATTTACTGCCCTGACATTTTAATTACACTGTCATCTATCACTTGGGCTTCATTTTCTACAATAAACCACTGGAATCATCTATCAGTATCAGACTTTTTGTATTCTGTATAATAAGGAAAAATGTCTCAATATATCTTATGACCTTTCAAAAACAGTATATTTCCATGACAGATACTGAGTTTTAATATAATTTACATATTCTTATATTTCTTTAACATATCATAATATTGTAATAAGTTTTATTTCAAAGATTTGAAGTTTCTTTTATTTTGCAAAAACGTTTCTCCCATTTTCCCACTCTAATTTTAATGCTGCTACAATGTGACATTTTGGGGTTTGGGGAGATAGCTGAGCTGGCAGAGTACCCTAAGTTAGATCCCCCAAAGGCATGGTAATGCATACCTGTAATAATCCCAGCACTTGGGAGCTGGAGGCAGAAGAGTAGAAATTCAAGGCCATCCTTGGCTATATATATATATGTATATATAGTGAGTATGAAATTTAGGTAACAGTGATCCCTGCAGAAGAAAGAAAGAGAAAGAAAGAAAGAAGAAAGAAAGAAAGAAAGAAAGAAAGAAAGAAAGAAAGAAAGAAAGAAAGGGACAGAGGGAGGGAAGGAAGGAGGAGGGAAGGAAGGAGGGAAAGAAGGAAGGAAGGAAGGGAAAGAAGGGAAGAAAGGAAAGGAAGAAAGAAAATAAAGGAAGGAAGCAAAAAAGGGAATAAAGAAAAAAAGAGGCAAGGGATTAGCAGCTACAATAGTGTTCCTATACTAAAGAGGAACATAAGAAAGAGTTCTAGGCAATGCTACTGAGTCCTTACACCTCATCAGAGAGGAGAACCTAGAGGAAAGTTTGACATGTGCACTAAAGGATGCTCCAGGAATGGGGGAGGGGGCACTGGGAGAAAGGTAGGGAAGGGGGAAAAGAAGAGGAAAAGGGGGGAGGGAGCAAGGGGATCCAGGGAGGGGTGGAGGGAGAAGGGGAATGGGGTACCTATCAAGTTTGTATGAGTGGAAAAAAAAGTGAAATAAATTTAAAAAAAGTACATTGAACTGAATAAAAATAAAATATACCTCCCCCCAAAAAGAAAGAAAGAACAAAGAAAGAAAGAAAGAAAGAAAGAAAGAAAGAAAGAAAGAAAGAAAGAAAGAAAGAAAGAAGATTTGACTTTCTACCAGCAGCCTAGAATATGAGAAAAAAAAAAAAACTATTATAGTTTTGGCTATCTGACAGGAAGTTTTTCACTGAATCATCTGAAAGAGTTGACAATAACTGAACTCTGACCTTCTTTTAGCTTTCAGTATTCCAAAGTCAGGGATCTGTCCTGTGAATGACTTAGCAGTAGTTATTCACACAAAGGAGGCAGACTACTTTGCATGCATGCAAATGAAAGTCACCTCACCCTCCCTGTGGGGAGACAACAAAAGCCCAGTAGGACAGGTCACCGGAGGGAGGCTGATCTGGGCTTTGCTTCGAGGTTTTTTATTTTTTTTCTACTTCTGACCTTGCCAGCTACTCAAACCTAGTGTCCTCATTCATCAATACATCATGAAAGCTTCTATTCCTGCTGTGGGAATTACGCACATAAGGTGTTCGGCATGGTGCTGATCCGCAGAGTAAAAGCAAATGAGCTATGAGTAACAATATTGATTCTCCGTACTGTTCTCTCTACCTCCCAGCAATAAAATGTCCTTAAAAGGAAATAGATGTATCTCTCACTCAACAAATTTCACTCACTGGATGCTTAAATTTTAGAAGATTTGTCAGGAATCTGTAAAAAAAAATCACAGCCACTATAATTTTACAGTCCCGATCTTTGTGACTGTTCTGCTGCTATTTCCAGGTCGGGGTCCCTGTCCTTCTCTACCTTCTCGGTCCTGGTTACTACCCTCTTCATCAAACCATTGTAACACCAGCACACTTGTCACTGATTCATATCCTGCTCATCTGCTCTCCAGTATCCACGACACAGTGGTCTTTTAAATGCACATGTTCGTACACATCACTCTGGTTTAAATGGCTTATGCTGCCAGGAGAATCAAAGGCAGCTCCATCCTGATGCAGCTCTGTAGCTTCATCCGCAGGACTCCTGTAGTCTGTCTTCGACTACACTGGCTTCAAGTCTCTTAGGACAAACCTTCCTGCCTTTGCACATATTCCCCTCTCCTCTCCCATGTGCATGGCTTGCCCCATCCCATCGTTCAGGTCTGAGGTCTGGTGCACCTCTGCAGAGAAACTGCTGACTTCTGAGACTGAAGTAGCTGTCTGTGCAGGCCATCCTATTACTTTATCTTCTGCACAGCACTTATTTCTGTCTGAAATGGCCTTATTTACACTGCATTTTAACTGTGTATACCAGCATGCAAGTTCTGTAAGAACAGGGATCTACTCTGTGTGACTCACATACTTAAGTGTTCCCCAGTAACCAGAACAACATTCTACTAATGGTAGAATTTCACACTGCAATGGCATTTTTCCTCTAGATGTTGGAGTATCGAAGGTTTTCTTCCACCATCCTCATTGTCCTTTGTGGTCCTTCTTAGTAACAAGTACTGCTGGGTTGAGTAACCTACAGTCACAGCCACTTTATGTCCTCTTTTTTTTAAAATTTTTTTATTATTATTATTATTTATTCAACTGTGTGCATATGCGTGTGTATGTGCGCGCGTGTGTCTGTGTGCGCATGTGTGTATGTCTGTGTGTGTGTCTGTGTATGTGTAGAACCACGGACGAATTCGCGAACCACCATGGACGCGTCCACCTCCTTCTGCCCCGGGATTCACAGGCTCCGCCCTACCAGGACCAGAAGCGCAGGCCGCCCCCGCTTCCGCCCGGCGTCTATACGTGGGATCTGGGAACCGAATTCAGGACCTTCCGCCTGCAAGGCGGAGGCTTAACCCCTGAGCCACCTCTCCAGCCCACTTTATGTCCTCTTAACAAAATACTATCTGTGTTTTTAATGAAGCCAGGTGCAGTGACTGGATTCAGAATTTTTCTTTTTTCTTTTTTTTGGCGTGCATGTGAGCGTGTGTGTGAATGTGTGTGCATGCAAAAGGACGCTTGAGTGCGTGCATGCCTGTGGAGACCCAATGGTAACATTGGGAATCATCCTCGATTGCTCTACCTCTTGATTGCTTTGCTCTGGTGTTTCCCAGACTCTGTCGTTCAGGCTGGGATTACAGGTGTAGCCAGATCCATGCAGCATTTTTACGTAGAATCTGGGGATCTGACTTTTTAGGTTCTTTCACTTGTGAGGCAAAGGTCCCAGCTTGGACTTGAGAATTCTATACCAACCTTTCAACCCAGTTCTTTAGGGAGGACTTTCAAAACTACAGGATTTCAAAACTATTAGGATTGTTAAGGCAGATGGATGAGCCAATAAGGAAAGTACTGCTGTCCATGTGTTGTGTGCCTAGCTCTGGGCCAGTTGTAAGCAGGTGAAATGTAGGTCATGAACTTCACCTTGACTCTGAGCTATTACCAGGGATATACACAAAAAATAATTAAAGAGGCAAAATGATATGAAATGTGCAAAATAGCATGCCATGGATAATGAATATAAAAAGTCTTTGAAAAGTGAGTAGTACGGAGAGTTGCTGACCATTTAAATGCATACTGCCAATCTTTGTGTTTTTTAGTAATGTATTTGATACTCATAATAAGTACGTATTCTAGGACCGATGCAATGTTTAGAGGTGTATGAGGCAGAAAAGTACTCACCATCATTTGTTTTCCTTATTGTATCCTTTTCACTGCCTAAGATGCCAGAATGAATGGGTTGTAACTGCTCTTAAAGTTCACAAATGGTACACATTCCTACTCTGAAAGCATCACTTGTGGTGACCTGGACACACTGGCTTTCTCAAAGTCTTGATTTCCTTCAATTGCAATTATGCCTGGTATTTTCAACCTGATGCCTAGGAGGCTCAACTCAGAGGTCCTCTTCAGATTAAGGCTGGCCTCTGCGAGCCTGTGAGGACTGTATAAACTTGTATGATTGATGTGAGAAGACCAAACCTATTGTCCGTAAGTCCATCCCCTGGGTGAGTGAATAAAAGTGGAGTAAACTAGTCAAACAGTGGCAAGCAAACAGGCAGCTAAGCATGCGTGAACGGGACCTTTCCCTCTGCTTCTGTGTGGATGTGACTGCTAATTCAAACTCCTGTGCCTGGAACTTCCCCTCAATGATGGACAGTAACCTGGAATTATGAGCTGAGTAAAACCTCTTTCTCCCTTAAGTGGTTCAGGTCAGGTATTTTATTGTAGTGACAAGTCACAAAGCTAAAATGGTCTCTAAATGACCCTCAGTAGGAACATTTTTTAGCCTCACTGAAAACTATTTTTTTTCTTTTATCATGGCGCTGAGGATGCATGTCAATGCCTCGTGTGTGCTTAGGCAAGCATTCTGCACTGAGGTACACGCCTAGCCTGGAAAACACATTTTTGTCAGCTCCTTTGATGCTGCTGTTTACCAGGAAAAGACAAAGTGGATCTCTTATTCCAAGCTGACATATCCTTTTCTACGCCACCCTGAAAATGCTGCTGAGACTGTTTTGTTACTAACCGAATTTGGGAAATTCTGTGGCTCCACGAATTCATGAAATGAGAGACACACTGTTCAGGCACCACAGTTCTTAAAAAACTCAGAACTTCTTTGCGGAAAAGGATGAAGATACTTAAGACTCCACCAACACTAAAGTAGAAGCTCCAGAGAACTTCTCTGTGCATCACTTTCCTTTCTAAAGGAGATTTAATTATGTTTAAACCACTATTTATTTCTTTTCAGAAAGTCTGATTTTAATGCAAAATGAAGTGGAGATGTTTATATGCTAAATAAGGAAGACAGTCAGCAACTTTTAGCAAAAAAAAAAAAAAAAAAAATCCATGATGCAGGCAGAAGCAGACACTAGGGTCACTCTGACTATCAGAGACCTTCAGCGTCCCACCTCCTAAGTGAAAGTACCAGGGAAGAAAAACAATGTGTTTTTGAATCAGCCATTTTAGCATAAAAATTCATCTCTTCAAATTATCTTGGCAGGTAGAAGTAGTTAATATTTCATGAGTTGGGAAACTATTTGTGATTTGCATCCTGAGCAAATAAGAGTAAAATAACTAAGGTTGCTACAGACAGGAACAGGTAGAAAGAGTCTGTAAGGAAGGAGAGATACCAGAAATGAGGCAAGCGTCAGGCTGAGAGCGTGCAGGCTGCCAGCTTAGACCTCCTGTGCCCCGAATTCCATGGTGACATCATGGACACTGAGAGGTGCAAGGAGCTCACGGGGCCTCCTTGCAGGGACCTGCATGTGTCTGCTTGGTCAAGCCACCCTGTTGCTTGCTCCTCAGTGTCTCTATGCAGCGCTGTTGAGTTCCTTTTCTCATCCTGTCGACGTGCATCATTTCCCTACTCCAATGTGTAAAATTAAAATCTGATAAAGGGAATGTGGTACTAGAGGTTTTCATTAGCTCTGGGGCTGTCTCAGCTACATTTAATTAAAAAGGGGGCATCCAGCTGACTCATTCAGTATGAAAATTATTTCATCCCTCTTTTATTTTCTCCCCCTAACTGCAGAGAAGTGCAGTGGCTTTCAGAAGGTGGGGGACATACAATGCAAATAATCTTCTCGTGAGCAAAATCCCCAAGCTAGAAAAATAACTTTGCATAAAAAAGTACACTTTCCCTTTTTAGTCTCCCTGATAACACTGTGGAGGTCTTCTGCTTCTGTGATTAAAAACAAAGAAACACATAAATTAAAAGAAGAGCATTTGGTATAAGGAGCAGTTTAGAGAAGGGGTTAAGAGCAACAACTCTACCGGTGAACCTATCTTCACTGAGTGTTCAAGGACCTAGAACCTATTGGTTTTGGTGCCAAGTGATATGATGGTCTATAAAACCAAGGCATCTTTGACAACTCCAAGACAGTGAAAATGTAGATTCTTTCTGCTGACCATATTTACTGCATACATGGAATCACCATTGCCATTGTCTGTCCCTTATACTAAGATTGTCCCTCATACTAAGAAAGAAAAAAATAGATAAAATATATAGAAAGTCAACCATATCTTCATGCAACCATGTCTCCCTGCCAAATATTTGGTGATTCTGTACAAAATGTTTTAAAAAGTGAGTTTTACTACTTGCTTTTATGATCCTTCATGCAGCTTGGAATTTCAGCATGCCTGTGAGAAGCTAAACTGACTTTCCTTCTCACCATACTCATTTTACAATACAGAATAATACTAAAAGATAAGTTAAACAGTGTTAGCCTGAAAATTCTATTTCCAGTGATATTTCTGTCTTCCGTTTAGGGGGTTTCCAGGAGTTTTACATGACTTCAGCAAAGGGTCTTTGGAGATGAAATAAAGGTAACTGAAGACAACAGGGGTGTCCTGAAAAGATGCCAAGGAGGAAGACTTGTCTTCTGCTTTTGACTCTCTAGATGAAACATAAGGCATGAAGCCAGATAAAGAGAATAATCCAGAAAGATCCCCTCACCATGGTCAGGCCCTTCAGAGCCAGGCGGGTCTGATGATGTGGGAGGATCTCCAACTTGACCTGGTCGGTGGTGTTTGCCAGGAACTGGGTGGCTTCTGCTAGTGTACAGTACTCCGTGCTGGTGCCATCGATGGAGAGGATGTGGTCTCCCACGTGCAGCGCGCCACACCTGGAAAGAGGAGAAAGGCACCATCAGCATCGTCCTCTTTGGGATGCGACTTTTGTGCCCTTCAAAGTCAGAATTTCACATAATTCATTTGCTTAAAAAGAAAAGGCAGAATTTACGTGTGATAAATGCTACCTATCATCTTTTTGGCACCTTGGGTATGAAAAGGAATGTAAACTCTTGTAGAAAATATAGAAACGTGTGGGGAAGTAATTTTTTTCTTTTCTCTTTAGATATATGTATTATTTTCGAATGGTGATAGTGACATAAAGAGGAAGTAAGCAGCGGGAGCTGAAGAGCAAAAAAATTTTCTCCCTTGATTTTCGTTTTCTGTTTAACTCTTCCCTGTGTTTGTCCACTACTAAGAGTGGGTGAGCATTTAGACTCTCCAGACCTGACTCACAGAATCACAGGAAGACTTGGGGGAGATTTAGTTATTGCTTCCTTGGAGTTCTTTCACAGAAGCTTCCAGATCACCTGTTTTTAGTATTGTGCTTCCAGTGTTATTCTGCAGTTGGTACAGAAGCTCTGGATGATAGTGGAACTTATGCAGGAATCACGTGATTAATCAAAGCCTGAATGGTGAGTGGGGGGAGTTTAAGGGGGCAGGGCTAGCTGCTGTATCTTGCTGAGCTCAAGACACAGGCTATTGGAGGACTTGAGAAAAGTAACTAAAACACAAAGCAAAGCAAAATGAAACAAAACAAAACCAGTTAGCGACCTAGCACACTAAACAAGTGGACACACTGGTCACCCTCCGTGGAATGCGGAGGTGATAACTAAAGCCTACTGTGCCATTGAGCTGGAGCACGGCCCGCATCAGAGGCTGCCACTTGGGAAGAATGCATGGAGACCCACCCACCAACCACTCCTGGGGCTGCTGCCGGGCACTGCACCACAGGAGAGCCAGGTGGTAGGGCAAGAGAGGAAGGTTGGAAACACACTCACTGGACTGCATGCTCAGGTTTAGGTACAAATTGGCAGTGTGAGTCTACTTATTCGGGAAAACACTTCTCAGGCATCCCTTCCCTTTAGAAACAGCAGCCCATGGTGATTCCATGGAGTGCTTCAGCGATAGCAGGTGCAATGGAGTTCTTTTTTAAACAGGAGTTGCAAAATAATTTATTAGGTAGGAAAGCAGACTTTTTTTTCACTCCTTCCTCTTTTACCTTGCAAGTTCAAATTATTAATTATAAAAATATAAAAACCTTGTTTTTATTGTGACACTGAAGTAAATGATATTTCTAGAAACCCTTGATGGAAGGTTACAAAATTACTAAGAAGAACCTACTATAGGGTGTCAGATCTTTCAATATGACATTATTTTAAAATATTGTTATTTACTTTTTAAAATGAGTAGTATCTAACTGTTAACAGTGAAGGAAAAGGCGTAGCTCAGCATAGATCAGCTCAGTGACTAGGAATAGTCAATTAGTAAAAATGTCTTTGCAGATTTTTTCTATTGCTAAAGGCCATGCCAAACATTTGGATGAAGGGCTGTTACATCATGGAGTAGGTGCTAAGAACTTTACAGTTTTAAGTCTCACAACTTTGTTTGTCTACCTGAAATTTTCATTAACTGGCAAGAGTTTTGTTGTACATATTATGTGTGGGCATATTTGTATAGATGTATACTAATCTTTAAAAAAAACACACATGTAATTTTGAAAGTAGGCACTTGTTCTGACACTCACCTGTCTGCAATGCTGGCGGACTTGATTTTGTCTATGACAATGACCTGTTTGTTACAGCACATTGAGGTAGTTAGGGCGACCCCAAGGCTGGCACCAGGAGTTTTGGCAACTTCAACTAGTAGTGGTCCGGATGCTGTTGCCACAGAATCTGTCAAGAAATACATGCCAGAAAAAAAGATAAAGCAAACAAGCAAATAAACAAGAAAGATAAACACTGCTTAGTTGAATGGCAGTCTGATAATCTAATCACTAAAACTCAGATGTTCTTCTATGTCATATGTTCAAACCTCCTTGGATGTATGCATGTCGTGCCTGCAATTAGATTTCAAGCTTCACATCACTTGGCATAACAACTCATGGGTCATTTTGCTCCTCTATACTGCTTGGTACAGTGTGTGACATATACCAGGGCAATTAATATCTAGGAATATGTGTGTATGTGAAAAATTGACAAAAGATGGATGGATTAAAGGAAGAAAGTATAGAAGGAAAGGAGGGAGAAAGGGAGGAAAGCAAAAAAGGAAGGAGGAAGGAAGGAGGGGATGAATGATTCCTTCAAACAAGTTAGATTACAGGTAAACTTGGTCTAATTTGTAAACACTTCGGGCCTGATGTCTGCCAGCAATGACTTCGTATATGGTTTATCTTGGGCTCTGAACACTCTTTATGCCTCTCACTCCACTCCTCTCTGAGAAGTCGGTCTAGACCTCCAACCCTCTAGACCTCCAACCCTCTAGAAAGCCCTTTCCAATTCACAATTTGGTATGGTGACCTTCACGTGTGTCGCTGCACCAATCAGAGACCAGGAATTGGGACACTTGTGTTTCTATGGCAGCAGCACAGACAGTAGACCCTGACCTTGGAAGGTCCTTGTGGGAGAGAGAGCACGTGGGTTTGAGATAAAACACTGTTTTAAATCACATAAAGATCTGTGTTGAGAGCACATATACTCTGGGCCTGAGGATTCTCCTATGTACCAAGTTTCCTAAATGATGGCCAATGTTTCAGAAGCTTAGGACTGAAAAGTAAAGGTAAAGAGAACCTCAGGGCTGGCCTCTCTTCCTGAAAACTCTGGAAGGAGCCGGTAGACTTGATCCCCTAGAAGGCTTCTTGGTTCTGAGGGGTTATGGCTGCTCATCCAGAGTCTATGCTTGCTTTGCTCTGGGGCCCTGTTCCAGGGCGATTGCCACTCTGTGTTGATCTTCCTGTTCTCCTGACGTAAGTTTCAGATCAATGATGACATTCTGCTTTTCTCTGTCTTCTCCGTGATTGGCTGCTGTCTCTGTCAAGTGCTTCTCTGGTCTTGGTGCTGTATGGAGTCCCCTCCTTACTGGTGCCTTTGAGTTTACAGTGAGTGGTTAGCACTTTCTATTCAATAGAAAGCTTGACTGTCTGCTGTTGACAACAGCTTGCTGAACACACACACACACACACACACACACACACACACACACACACACACTCTCCTCCCTCACTTGCTATGCTTGCTGTTAAATTTGCTTGTTTAGCACACATCTTCACTGAACTCTCCTGATACTTGGAATAATTCTTCCCCATCTCACAGTCAGACTGGAAGCACATCCAAATCTGAACAGTGAGTTCATCCACTCCGTTGCATTTCCTGGCTTCTTTTTTGCACACGAATGGTTCACATTGTGCTACATTGGACATACCAGGACCCAGGAATCATTCGCCAACTCTATCTTTTCTTCATTTTCACAAGCAGCCTCTTCCAGCCTCTACCTGGACTTTTCAAAGTGAAAACCTTTCCAGGGGAAGAGCTGCTGGCATGTGCACAAAGGACCTACGCATCTGCATCAGTTTATTTCACTACTCCACCTCTTCCGACTCTTCAGAACTGCCCTGTGCCCACCGGCCCTGGTCCCCTTACACATGCTCTTCTCTCTGCGTGACATCCCAGCCTTCCTTCACCTGTTCCTCACTGCTGCTCTCTCCAATGCCGCCGACCTGCAAACCCAGCCGACTGGCCTGCAGCACTTTTGCCTCCACGACATTTTCCTTTTATTAATACTATTTCAGTTAAGCATGGAATTCATGAATTTATTTTCATAACTGCTTTCAACTTAGGAACAGCCTCCTATTAACTTGCATGTACAGTCAAGCTCATTGCAAATCAAAGATTTCCACTACCAATTTATTTCTTTATTGATGAATTTTGTTCTTTGACAATTTCACACATGTATATGACACATTCTGATTACTTTCCTCCCTTTACCTTTTCTTATCTCTCCCCATGAATCAATCCTTCTTCTCTTAATGCTTTCTCTCTATATTCTTGTCTTTAAGATATGTTTTATGTACTACTATGTTTAATCAGGAACTTTTGTGCGATCCTGTGCTTGGGGTTATCTCTTGGAGCCTAGCAACTAATCAGCATTCATGACATTTTTAAAACATGCAGTTCAATAATTATTTGTCCAAGTAGCTATTGATTAATTACTCAATTAATTGCTTTTTTATTTCAAAATTTTCAATTAATTAATTGATGGAAAACATAAGCTCTACACAGCAAAGAGTGTGTATGTTTTGTTTATGACAGTGACTATCCACAGAATTTCAGAGCTATTATAAACATAATAGGTGCCTGGTGATACTTATTAATAGACTGTTATATTACACAAGACACTATGTTAATACATTATTGATAGAGCAATTTGTATTTGGAATCATATGAATCCATGCCTAAAATTTTCTGATGGCTGTTTTTGTAACAGACTACACACATGTACTGGGGGCATTGATGATATGGAGAGAGAGTTTTTTCTTCTGCTAACTTCTAAGCCTGTATAAAGAACTCCAAGCAGTAACTCCTCCCCACCCCCCTACCCCACAATCTCAGGGTGAACTACTCAAAATTATCCCATATCTGAAGAATCATCTCACTAGCTTTTGGATAAAAAAGTATACTATCCTTTGGAGGAAAGAGACCTGCTATCTGCCAGATGGAACTTAAACTCATCTGGACATGAAAACACCTGAAAACCGTTAAATAAATATGCAGGACCATTAGTAGTTCAATGAGACTGACATTACCCCAGAATTAGCCTAAGGTCCTGTGCCTTGAAAACATGTGAATGACCCTGAAGTTTGGGAGAGGTAGTGACTCTGGGAGACCAAGAGGCCTCTAATTTGCAGCTAATCTTACCAAATGACCACGGTATGTCAAGGGAGTGGCACTGACACCTGAGAGTGAATTGTGGTGACCAACAAGCTTAGCACAAGGCTGTTTAAATTAAGTGTCCCACTGGGGCTGGAGAAGTGGCTCAGGGATTCAGCCTCTGCCTTGCAGAAGGAAGGTCGTGAGTTAGGATCCTATACCCCATGTATAGACGCCGGGCGGAAGCGGGGGCGGCCTGCGTTTCTGGTCCTGGTAGGGCAGAGCCTGTGAATCCCAGGGCGGAGTAAACAAGGAGGAGGTGGAGGCGTCCATGGTGGCTCCCGAATTCGTCCGTGGTTCTACACACACACACACACACACACACACACACACACACACACACACACACACGCACGCACGCACGCACGCACACGCACACTCGTACACGCACAATTGAATAAATAATAAAATAAATAAATTAATTAAGGGTCCCAGGAAGTGATAGGTGATACATGCTGAAAGGAAGATGGTTCAGGAAAGTGTAATAAAGGAACTACCTAGAAGGAGGTGGGAAGGTTATGAGAAAACCACAAGGAACAGTACCACAACCCTGATACGATAGGCCAGCCTACCCTAACCATCACAAAGAGGCAAGCCATCAAACTATGAGCGGAGCAGCAAGTCAGAAAGGGCGATGTGATAACGCAAACGGGACCTGACTCCACAATGAATGCAGCCAATCCTAGGGAACCTGGGAGGAAGCCACGGGGAAGGACTCAGCATCATGGTCTCTCCTCATCTCCAGCTACAATTCCCTGTTAGCCCAACTGAATGAACTGGAAGCAGGCGGCTGTGAGAATTCGCAGTGTGGATGGCGTACAGGACACCGCTCAGAACAGCTAGATGGGGTCAGGGCCTGGGGTACAAAGGAGCATGTCCTCTGTGTGTATCTGCACTCACGTTCTTTCTACAGTGCCCCACGTCTGCTTGTCATAAACAAAAGATATGTACAACAAGGAACTAATGAGGAAGAAGAATCTGCAAAACCTCACCAACACGGGTGAGCTCTGTCGAGACTGCAGAACTGCTTCTGAACTGCAACTGATCCCAGAGACACAGAGACAGGTTAGTAACTGACTGGGGTTGAAGGGAGAGAGGAAGGACTGCCTACTGGATATGGGGTTTCCTTTCTGGAAGGTAAAAAAAATGTTTTCAAACTAAACAGAAGGATGCCTGCACAGTAATGTAAATGTACTAAGTGCCGCTAACTGCATTCTTCAGAATGGTTATTTGGAAAACAGCACAATACAAAAGAAAACACGATCAATTATGCAGTTCTTACTTTGGGAAACAAGGAGGTTTGCTGGTTTCTGTGGCAGAGACAGAAATTGTTCTGGCAAAGAACATTCACAGAGAGCTTTCCCATGGGGCTTTATGTAAAGATGGTGCTAAGTGATGTAACGGTCAATGTGCTCGACACATTGTTCTAGTAGGTTGCAAAGACAGTCTGGAGACTGTTCTGTGGAGGCTGAGGTGTAAGGCAGAAACAAGGTGAATGCAGCAAGCTAATGTGTTGGTCAACATGATCTAAAGGCAGATCTAGGGACAACAGATTATGTGTGTCTCTGGGTTTCTGGGGATCTCTCCTGCATTATAATATCTCTCCTCACTTAGGTTTTTAACAGAAGCTGGATGTTAAGACAATTAAGAAGGTCTGTGATGAGGCCATGGTGTGTTAGCACTTTGCTAACACAGATCAGTAAGGTACAGACAACAGATGGATTGTAGGAGGAGGCTGGAGAAATCCAACTAGATTCTTGCCAGAACAGAAGACCACTTTGTCACAGCCCACAGATGTGGGCAAAGACTGCACACTAAGTTATCAGTCATGCAAAAATCTAAACAATAGATTCAGTAAGTGTAAACACATGCAGGCACATGAGAGTTTATTAAGAGAATTTATTGCTTCTGCCTTCTAGGAATCCTATGTGATCCTATGCCAGGAAGTCAGGGAAGGGGAGAATTCCTTGGTTTCACTGTAGAAACATTCTATTGATTCAGCTGACTTTCTAGCTACTGTTTTTCATTTTAACTGTAGGACTCCTGCTTGTTTGTAATCCTCTTGTCTCCTCATGCCTGGTGAAATCTTTCATTCAGTGCAGTCAATATGCTTGCAAAGATATTGGATTATCTAGTAGGATATGGTTTTCTGGTTCCTAGGAAAATGACTTATGCATACTGAGAATCTGAAAAGACCCACAAAAGATGGCTTTCACTCTGTTTGTATAGGTTTTGCCAAGTCAACTATTTTTATCAAATAGCTATGGTATCAAGAGAAGAGCAGGTAGACCTGAACAAGAAGAGGTGGTGTGTCTAGGATTAGTTTATTAGATAAGCTAGAATCTGATCTCAATGATTCTCAGTTACCTTTATTTTAATGGGCCCAAGGAATATTACACAACTATTTTAGCAAATATAGCTCTCTGGCATTACCTAGGTGACAATTACTTCTTGACTCACCAAAGGTGATCTACACATGTTAACGTTTAATTGATCATTAGCCTTTCCTGGCAATTTCTTTCCATAGGAAATGTTTCCCTGCAACACCACCGCGAAGCTCATACTACCTTGTGGTAAGGCTATTTCCCTCGCTGCCCCCCAATTTCATTCTCATGGTCTGTTCTGAAAAGCAGGATTCCAAAAATGCGGGCTGCTGCATGCCAAAATATCTCACAAGATGCATGGGGAAAAAAGAAACAAGCAGACAGGATGGATGAATAGAGCACTTACATTTAGGAAATGCAAGAGAGAGAAAAAAAATGGAGCATATCAAAAAGACAAACATAAACAGAAGAAAAATCAGGAAGAAATAATCAAGAGTCCATCCCTAGACAGATGATTAGTTTATCCTGCTGAAGTGAAGCGCCACTGGAAAAAAAATGGATCATGTAGATATAAATTATTCATGGTTAAAGACATCTCAGCCATTAAGATATTTACACCAGGAGCGAAGGCCCTGCACGCTGAGTTGATTTATGAGCTACATAATTACATGAGATGCGTTGATGACTGTTTGCATGGGGAACACTCTGGAGTTTTTTATTTTGTTAATCAGTTTTCTCACTTCTGACCCTGCATCTCAATAAGTGCAAGTCTTGATTATAACTTTCTAGGGTGGCAGAAAGTCCGTGTGTGGCAAGTTGGCTCTGCCTGCTAGCTGTACGTTCTTGCAGATAGAAAGGGCCATTTAGGAACTTCAGTTTTCTTATCAACTAACAGTATTTTTATTAATGACATATTATACAAATAATGCTTCAGTAACTTTAACTCTCTTCAGACAAATGAAACTTAAATTAATTATTTTTCTTTGTATGTATGGGCACATACATTTGGATATGTGTGTGCATGTGAAGGCCAGAGGTTGAAGTTTGGTGGCTTCCTTTGTCGTTCTCCAGCTTATTATTTTTTTTTTAAATAAACTAATTTATTTTACCCTGCCATTTCCAAGTTGAGTTCCATCTATAAAATCTAACATTTTTATACATTTTTTATTATTATTTCAGCTCATACAAACTTAATAGGTACACCAGTTCCCTCCCTCCCTCCTCCTCCCCCCGAACCCCCTGCTCTCCCTCCCCTCACCCCTCCCGCCCCATCCCCCCGTGCCTCCCGCCCCAATTCCCAGAGTCCTTTCTTGTGCATGGCTGACTCTCCTCTGGGCCCTCCTCTCCGATGATGTACAAGGACTTCTTTAGCCATCAGGGAAATGCAAATCAAGACTTCCCTGAGATATCATCTCACCCCAGTCAGGATGGCAAAAATCCACAATACAAACAACACCAACTGCTGGAGAGGATGTGGAGAGAGGTTAACTCTCCTACATTGCTGGTGGGAGTGCAGGCTCATACAGCCACTCTGGTGAGCTGTCTGGAGATTCTTAAAGAAATTAAAGATTGAAATGCCAAATGACCCTGTGATTCCACTTTTGGGTATAACCCTCCATACAGCAGAGGTTCACCTCGATAGCACAAGCACGACCATGTTCATAGCAGCACTGTTTACAATAGCAAAGTCATGGAATCAACCCAAATGTCCAACAGTTGACGAGTGGATAAGGAAAAGGTGGTACATCTATACAATGGAGTACTACTCAGCCATCAAAAATGATGAATTACTGGAATTTGCCGGGAAATGGATGTCATTAGAAACAATTATATTAAGTGAAGTATCCCAAACCCAGAAAATTAAGCGCCGTATGTACTCCCTAATAGGTGGCTCCTAGTACCAAAACCACCCAGCCCATCTTGAGACACTCATAGGTAAATCTATGTATTACCTACAGTAATTGCAAGGATTATGAACAGGAGGGATGGGGCTAGAGGGCCACACCAGAAACAAGGAGAGAAGTGACCATGTTACAGTAGAGAAAATAGGCCTCCATCAAGGACTGCAAGAAAGTAATGTGACATCTAGTAAGTTCACAATTCGTTCCTGATCATTTACAACTAAGGGGGTATAAATTCACCAGAAGGGGAGGGCACATAGTCCGGCAGATTAAAAAATAACCATTTTGCAAATGGGTGATTGACCCCTCCCATTGCCAAATGCCATATGACTCTCCAGCTTATTTTAAAAGACAGTGCCTCTCAGTGAATCTAGAACTTTCCATTTCAGCTAGATGGGAGGCCTTGGGATTTCTCTGTGTCATTGCTTTCTAGCTTTCACATGAATGTTGGGGACTTCAACTCAAATCCTCATGCTTGGCCAGCAATCACTTTGCCCACTGAGCCATCTCTGCAGGCCCCATTTTCTAGTTTTTTTTTTAATTGGTAATTTCTTAATTTTATGTCTTAATGTTATGTCTGTCTAGCTACTAAAATACTCAAAGTGTATCTGGACTTTCCATGTCCAGACATGTTTCATCTTAAATCTTATTTTTTCTAGAAAGGTAAAGCAGCCAATGGAAATGTGTTTTATATTTCAGGAAGAGTTCAAGGAAAGTAAAATTTGTGACACGCCCTAGGTTATCTTAAGCACAAGCGGCACTGAATCTTATTTGGCACACCAGGCTTTTCACAGTAATTTTATTAACTGTGGAATAACTTCACTATTTTTTTATATGGCTGAGTTGTTTTTAATATGCTGTTAATTATAACAGCATATTATTATATATAACTGTTTATCATATATATAAAAACATACACACATACATATATAACTGTTTATTATAAACAGTTAGGGAAAGTATAGTCTATATGGTGTGCATGAATAAGTTTCAGCTTCGTAAAGTTTCATAAACTGAACATTTCTGAGTACCCATATCCACACCTAGAAGTAGAAAATTGTCAGGATTGGAGATACTGAGCGCATGCTGTAAAGCACTCATTCATCCCTGGTAGACTCAGAGAGCATAAACTAGACTCAAAACACATAGGATAGCTTTGCTTAGTCTTGTACATAGACAGAAACTCAATTGGGCTCAATACTGTTTGTGAGTTTCACACATATTACTGAAGTTAGTTTTTGATATTCATTCTCCTGGTAGCATTGTATTTCATGAGACAAATGTGCCACAGTGCATTCATTTTTCTATCTGGATATCTCTGGTTTTCTGGTGATGTAAATATTGTTGTCATGATTATTGTAGTACCTTTTTGGTGACTGTGGGTATGTATTTCTGTGGGTATCATAACTAGGAGTGCAACCATTGGGGTAATAAGGCATATGCTCAGCTTCTGTAGATAATGCCAAAGGGTTTTCCAGAGATGGCATGAATTTACCTTCCTCCACAGGGAGAGAATTCTGGCTGCTTCACTCGTCTGCCACCTCCTGCTGTGCTCAATCTACCCATAGCAGACATTTAGTTTAGTGTGTAGTGACATAACTTTGTGATTTCAATTTTGAAGTACTTCATAGCTAAGGTAATGGGCCAATTGTCCATATACTTATTGGTGGCTATTTAAATTTTCTCTTTTCTAAATTGCTCAAAAACATTTTTTTCTGGTTTTCTATAATGATATTTGATATGCTGCTTTGGAAGAATTAAAAACAATCCAATAAGTTTCCCAGTATCGAGTATGTGATAGCTCCTAATGAGTTGTTGGTTAGAGAGGTCTCAAAGACATCCGAAACAATATAGGCACTTGACACTGCTCTTGTTGCCCTCTAGAACCTGACAATAAGACCTTGTTGCTGAATATGCCCCATTCAAGGATCACAGGACATGGAGTGGGGAGGTAAGCGTTCTCTTTGATGGCTAGCCTTCACGGTGCCAGAAGGCATGTGTAGCTTTCCAGGAAAGAAAAGTGATCAACAATCTTCCTTAACTGCAAATGCTGTAAGCAACAATAACACCTACTCTAGCAAGAGGAGACCCATTTGTGCAATAGTGGCAAATAAAGTATGGGGCTAACCAACTGCTTTCTGATTGGATTTAAGACTTACTTTTTAGCAGGGTACACACAGCCAAATATATACAGAAGTGGAGACCATTAGCCCCAGGTGGGATCAGACTTCTTAGCTTTGCCTGTAAGTATTAGATAGTAACCTATCACCTAGACACCTATCGTTATATCCAAAGATTAGAGAAGCTCTCAGCACTGGACCAAGAGTAGTCTCTGATAATAGAAAGTCTGCAGTGCAGAGAACCACTGCAGGCTTAAGTGCAGAGAATCAGTGACTGTGGGGTGCTCAGCTCTAAACAGGACACCAAAATCAGTCCCCAACCCAAGACTCAGGCAATCTTGAGGAAGAGGGAGTGGTAAGAATTTGAGGGTAAGAAGTAGTGCTTCCAAGTGCTATCATGACAGGGCTGCTTCACCCGAGAGCTCACTACAGCCTCTACCTCTACTAAGCTTGCACAATAGTTGGCCGATCAGCATTGCATCGTGGATGGAGGAGGGAAGACCTCTAGAAATACTACACTACCCTGGGGGAAAACTGAAGGCTAATGTCAAACAGGAGAAAGGGATCTTCTTTACTTAACGATTCGCCAATAAGTCATCCATACCCCAGCAGGTAATTGCTCAGGCAATTGCTAATGCAGACATCTCGGATGAATCCCAGTGGTTTCCACATTAAAAAAAAGACATGAAAGTCAGAGAGCCTGGCTGACAAAATGAAAGTATGAATGTGACAAGAGTGGGGATGGGACAAGGTGAAAACACAAATTCATGGTATTTACGTGTGAAAGTAACAAAGAGTAAAAAAAAAGAAAAAGAAAACAACTATTGCATGTGAGTCATTCTCAGGCGTATGGTGCTCAAATAAAGTTTATCTTTCCACAGCTCACTGTTTTGAATTCTTAGCGGCATCTTTTGATGAAGTAATTGTATTGCTGCTGTTGTGGTTGTTCTGTTCTGACAGTGGCTCAGACTGGCTTTGAATTTGCTGTCAAGCCAAGAAAGAGTTGAACTCCTGATCCTTTAGCTTCCACTTTCCACATGCCAAGTGATGGAATTGCAAGCATGTGCCATGCACTCAGTCTTAGCAGTCTTATTTAATCGATTTTCACAGATACTTTTTTATTATTATTTGTGTGTGTGTGTGTGTGTGTGTGTGTGTGTGTGTGTGTGTGTGTGTGCGTGCGCGCGCACACATGCATGAGGATACTGTGGGCCCTGTAGAGGACCAAGGTGACTTTGAGAATCATCCTGGATTGCTTCTACCTCCTTTTTGCTTTGCTCTGGGATTTCCCCGGCTCTGCCCACCAGGCCGCCATTTCCACCTGGCCTTTTTATGTGGGGACCTGCGATCCAAACTCAAGTCCTTCTGCTTGTGAGGCAGAGTCTTAACTCCCTGAACCATCTCTCCAGTCCTGTTTTGTTTTATTTTTATGAGATCTTCGTTTACTATAAGTTATGATGATATTTTCTGGTGCTTTATTATTAACTTGATTTATTTAGGTTGCCCAGCCCTCTGGAACTTATTCCTATATACTGTGTGAGACAGAATCAAGATGCGATTTCTCTATAGGAATTAACTCTCATCATAGTAGAAAGGGACCTATTTCATTGCGGTGTCACCTATGTCATGCATCAGATTACTGATAGGTGCACACAAATGCATGCTTTGTTGGCTGGCCCTTCTGCCAGTATTATAGTCTTGATCAGTTTAGTTTTTTAATAGACTGTGGCATCTGACAGCCCAAGTTCCCTAGCTTTGCAGCTGTAAAGAATGCCTCAACTGTTCTTGACCCTTGGTGGTGTTTACTATGAATTGAGTTCAAGGGCTCAGAAACCCAGTGAGAGAGTTGAAGATCCTACCAAGCAGGAGCAGTATATGACACCATTAGCACTTGCAGGACAGGTTTCAGAATTTATTTGACAGACCCAGATAGTTTTTGTAGATATTTAAGCTTTTTTTTTAAGATCAAATAAATAGCTCCTACTATAGATTTCTATGGTCTTCATAAAGAAAATTTCAGCTTTTAAAATGAAGAATAAGAAAACACAGGTCAAGTTTCTTAAAGATCCCACCAAGCTCAGTCAAAGGGAAGGGCCCACTTTTATCTATTTTAATTTTTATTATCTTTGACACTTTCACTGTAAATACCATGAATTTATGTGTTTTCACCCTGTATGACCCAAACTCATCCCCTCCTTTCTGACTTACTTCATACTTTCTCCTTCCTGACATTTTCCTTTCTACTTTCTCTGCAGTGACTTCTTGGGTACCATAGACCTGTCCTAATCAGAAGATGCACCCTTCCCAACCTTCAGGCTCTTACATTTTTACCTCCCTCTCTTCCCCAAGATTCCCTGAGCCTTGGAATTGGGGGGTGATTCTGATGTCGTGTTTGGAGGTAAGCACTCCACAGTCACTTGTTCTCTGAACTTTGGAAGGCACTAATCTAATCTAAGACACCACCACATGCCTCCTGCAGAAGGGTCACTTCCATTGTCCCCACTCATGTGGGGACTTTAAAAACAGGCATAATTATATTGGGAGAAACCTGTAAGAAAATTCAAAGATTATGTCTTCATTTTTTAAAAAAAGCAAAAATAGTCAAAGCAGCCTGTCCTTTGAGTGTCCAGCAGGGACAGCGAAGTAGAAATATTTACCTCCATAGTGGGCATTGCTTTGTCCTGAGTGCTAAATGAATCTGGCACAGGATACATAGCACGTGCCCAATCGTCAAGTCATATCATCATTCTCTAGAAACTCTGACTCCTTCTCAGGCTTGAAATAGGCACTGTTAGGTTGTCCTGAGTTGGATAAGTGACCCACACAGAACTGGAGTAATATGGAAGCCTCCATCAGACTGCTGAAGTGAAGGAACTAGTCTGCCAACCAGAAGAGAGTTCTACAGCACCCCCAAGACTAGAAGGAAGATGAGTGCTCAATAGTATGATACAAACTCACTCTGCCATCCTATGCTATACTTGACTGAATATGCACAGTCAGAAACCAATGCCTCTCACCTCTTTATGAATGAGATCTGAAATGACACAAGGGAATAGCAACTATTCAATTATCCCCAAAGACAACTTGGCAGTTGCCAAAAAAGTGTGTGTGGCGGGGGGAGTGTGTGTGTGTGTGTGTGTGTGTGTGTGTGTGTGTGTGTGTAGAGACCAGAAGACAACCTGGATTGTTGTGGCTTAGGATATGTCCACCTTGTCTTTTGTGATGGGATCTCTCACTGGGACCTGGGACTCACTATTAGTTTAGGTTGCCTAGCTAATGAACTCATCAAGTCCAACTTTTGATGCCAGTTCTGGAGCTCGAATTCAAGTCTTCACGCTCATACTGCAATGCTTTATTGACTGAGCTATCACTCCAGGTTCCCAAAACATGTTTTCAAATACCACATCTATATTTCTAATAAAACCTCCTTGAATGTTTACAAGAGGAGATAAGGCAAACAAACATTGAGTAAACGTACAGGTTTAAATACATGGCCTGAGTGCACAGCCACTGTGTACTAAATAAGCAACGTCATCACCAGTGCAGAGGCACGAGGAGGCCCCTTGGCTTGGGCCTGGGTGGAGCGTGGGTAGAAAGAGTCAGTGAAATTTCCAGAGACTCGAGCTTCCTTTACTGGACTTCAGTTACTATTCATTTATTAGTTATAAAGGAAAAGCAATTTTCATGAGTAACTACCTAGAATATATTTTAAAGAAATTATATATTCTCTTTCTCCATATCTATGTAATATATATGCACAACTTTGTGCAAGTGTAAAATTAATACAGTAACTCTGCAACTTTTTAAGTTTTAATACAGAATACTTCTTTACTTTTTTTTTTTACTTTAAGGATACATGTATTTCATAACATATAAAATTCATGACACTAAAGGGTGTACCATCACCAATCAGAAATTGAGACGATTCCTTATAATACTTTATCTTAAAAAATATTTATTTATTGTGTGTGCCTCTGTGTGTGTGTGTGTGTGTGTGTGTGTGTGTGTGTGTGTGTGTATGTGTGTGTGTGTATCAAAGGGCACCGTGTCCCTGTGGAAGACAAAGGGTGACTTCGGGAATCATCCTGGGTTGCTTTTACCTCCTTGTTTGGTTCTGGGATTTCTAGGCTCCACCTATCAGGACTGGGAGTGCAGGTTGCCAAATTTCCCAGGTAGAACCTGGGAACTGAACTCAGGACCTTATGTTTGTGAGGCAGAGGTTTGGCCCCTGAGCCATCTCTCCAGCCCTTCTTGCCATACTTTAAAAGGCTACAGTAGGAAACTTTCCTAAATAGATATTCATGGAAGAAAGAAGATCCAATTAATTCTTTGGAAAACCTGAGAATGTACTGACTCCAACAACACGTGACATTTTAGATGCGTATTCTTCCCTGAGAGTTGATGGACTGAAGACCTGAAACCCGGTACTGAGAGCTGGGAGGCAATGGGAACTTGAAGAGGTGAAGCCTAGTGGGAGGTGGTTAGCTTATAAGTTACCAACCTGGGAGGGAAGGAGGGTCAACTCTAGTGAGTTCTCAGAAGAGCAAGCGTGAGGGGATGGGGATGGGGCTCACTGGTAGAGGGTTTGCCTAGTATGTAGGAAGCCATAGGTTTGAACCTTAGTAGCAGAGAAAAAGAAATGAGAACAGATAGATAAATGAAATAGATGATAGAGAACACATAATAGATAAAGTGAGGGAGTCTGGTCCTCACATTACCGTCCAGCTTCCTGTCTGAGGATGCAATCTCTTGCTCCCCACACATTCCTGCCACAATGTTATCAGCCATTAGGTGCTCCTCACAGGTCACATTGATGGAGTAGATTTGTAGCCTCTAAAATTGAGGTAAATGAGCTCCCCTTTTTTATAAGGTAGACTGACACATGGACATTCTGAGTGTCTTCATCCAAATAGAAATGTTTCATTTAATTTTCTGTATATTAGGTGCTTATTATAGCCCACATTGATGTTATAGATGTGTAGCCTCTAAAACTGTGAGGTAAGTCAGCCCCTTTTTTGCATAAAGCAGGCTGATACACAGGCTGATACAATGGACATCGTGAATGTGTTCATATAAATAGAAATGTTTCATTTAAACCTCTTTGCCGTGGAGCTAAAATTCAATGATGAGATCCTAGACACCTTTATTCTATTAGAAAGTAGGTAGAAACCCCTTTCTTTCCTGGGGTACTTACTCCTCTCCTTTATTCTCAGGCGAGCTGTAGGGATCAGGCTGCAGGCGCGGTGTCTGGACACTCACGCCGTGCCGCCATTTAAGACAGTGCAAGGGTAAAGAAAGAAGAGCTGAGCAGATTCTAGAAAATGCTCCCTCACTCCTTCAGCCCGAGCAGTGTTACCATAATTTGAATCAATAAAAATGCTGCAACGATTAAGCACCAATAGATAATTAATTTATTGTCTCACTTTCTTCCCCCTTACTCTGAACTTTTCTAGGTTATCCATGTTAAATATTTGATGCTCTGGGCTTTTTCACAGGGGCGGAAGTGTTCAACAGTGCACTTAGACCTAAAATCATTATATTTAAAATGATAAAATTCCACTCCTGTTTTTTTAAATAACTCCCCATAAGATTTTCATTTTTTGAAATAATATTAACTGACTCTTACAGTTCAAAGTGAAAACAAGTTAAAAAATTATAAAGATATAATCCATGGTGTGTTCTGCTATCTTCAAAGCTTGCAGCTTTTTGTTTTCTTGCGTGTGTGTGTGTGTGTGTGTGTGTGTGTGTGTGTGTGCGCATATGTATGTGTCCAAGAGGGCACTTGAGTGTGTGTTCCCTTGGAGGCCAAAGGGTGATACTGAGAATCATTCTGTTTTGTCCTTTTGCTTTGTTCTGGGGTTTCCCAGCCTCTGCCTTTCTGACTGGCATTTTTACATGGGACCTGGGGATCCAAACTCAAGTCCTTTTGCTTTCAAAAGACAGGCTTTAACCCCTGGGCCATCGCCCCAGCTTCCAAACTTGCATCCTTATTATTTGACACATCCGCTACTATTTTTCTTAATCTGCTGTGGGTATAATATCAGTTTTGTGAAGTCTCCCTAGGTTTTTACACCAAATTTAACACTGCAAGAATTGCACAGGGTATATATTTTATTTAACCTGTTTCAGATACAGTTACTTAATCTGTACAAAGTAAGAAGCATAATACTGTGAGTTTCATGCTGCTGTGAGACTCAACTGATGAAATAAGCAAAGAGCCTTGGACAATTATGGGCAGCTATTACCTGCATAAACACTTGGGAGTTCTCCCTACTCTTTGAATGAATGCAAGGGTATACCATGGACATCTGTGGTGCTTAATTCCTGTCCTAGTTAATATAAAAAATATTTTCTTTACTTGGCCAGAGCAAGCTAAAGAAAAGAATCTATTGAGTCAAAAATTGAATTATGTATTTGTTTTTGCACCTGTGGGATATGTGTGTGTGTGTGTGTGTGTGTGTGTGTGTGTGTGTGTGTGTGTGTGTGTAAAAGGCCACTTAAGTGCGTGTGTATGTGGAGTCCCAAGACTGAGTTTGGGGATTCTTCCTGAATTTCTTTATTTCCTTATTGCTTTCTCTGGGGTTTCCCAGGCTCTGTCTTCCAGTCACCATTTCTGCCTGGCATTTTTAGGTGGAATCTGGTCCTTTTGCTTATAAGGCAAAGCATTCAAACCCTGGGTCATATCTCCAGCATGAACTACTTCTTTACATTCCCCAGAACCTTCTGTTAGTGTTTCTTCCTATGTAAGCTGCAATGAGGTTGTCTCCAAGGGAAAATTATCACAGAGAGAGGAGAAGGGAGGGGCAGGAAGAGGTTAGACAGTTTACAGTATAACATTGTTTACATTTTCACATGTCATTGCACTTATTTAGCTGTAAGTGCTGTGAGTGATTTCAGTATTACTCCATTCGCAATTTTAGATGATTTATACCAATTGAGTTTTATAACTGATAGAAGCCATGTGTTAGATAAGATATTCTAACATCTGATCAGTGGTCTTTAACTCACAAGAACTATTGCTGCGGCTAACGTAGAATGCCAGCTGCCCATCAGGTGCAGTCCCACTGGTCTTTGTCTTTCTGATGCATTTGTCTTTGTACAGTTGATGTGGAACATCTGAACTACACGGTTTTTGGAAATTAAGTTTCTCTTTTTTTTTTTTTCACAGTTGGCTTTCTTGGCTTGGCTGACCAAACAAAAGTCTGTCCTTTTCATGTTTCCTCCTTAGTGGGAGAATTCTGCTAGCAAGGCTGCCCAGTTTTTCCCTGGGATTTTGTTTGAACGGTTAGACCCATGAAATGGCTCACGACACTCAGCACAAAAAGAGTCTTTGAAGGCACTTATCAGAAGTGTTAAAGTCAAGGAATCACTTCTGAGAAACAGGAGATCCCAGAGCTAATCAAAGCAGGTCCCCACAGTGAACGATGGCTCAGATGTGGTCTACAGCAGACGCAGACAGCGGGTAGTTAGGACGCACAGCACACAGGACAAAGACCAGATGGCTATTGAAATACTGCTTCATTGCTGAGACCAACTCTTGTGAATTAGAACTCCGCCCTCCTTCCCACTCTCTGAATAGTGTGAGTCGCTTAGTGGACACTAAAATCCCTTGGGAGCCACAGACTTCAATGTACCACAGAGAATATGAGCAGTGAGCTCGAAATACAGCCACGTACTATTCTGCTTGTTCCAAGACTTGATATTATCGGTGATCTAGAGAGACTCCCTTTTATGGGCCCCTAAAAGGTCGAAGCTCTGGAGAAGATACACAATGAGGAAGAGGATGGAATTGAGTAGAAATGCCCTGGGAGGGGGGAGCTTTAGGGTTGTGATCAGAGAGAGGCCAGGATCAGACCTGAGGACTTTTAGCTTTACCAGCCAAGGACCACAGGAGGTGCCTTCAAAAGGACTAGAAACTTCTGTCCTAAAGTTTGACTTCAAAAACAGGATGCTGGACATGACCTGGGGCTTCCATGCAATATAGCTGGAAGAAATGCTTCTATAAGGGGAAGGAAAAACAGCAACGAAGGCAAGAAAAAAGAGAACAGAACCAGGAAGAGAACACAAGATAAAGAAGAATATACATGAATACAAACTGCCTGCTGAAGCGTTTACTGCATCTGTTACCACAACCTTTAGAGTTCTCCAGGGACAAAGCAAGTGTTTATTCTCTATATAGATGAAACGCAGGGGCACAGGGTTTTAAAGCTATCTACATATAGTTTATTTGACCGACACTCCATGTGCATCATTTTTGCTTAGTAGGTACATACAGTGGTGTGTAGAGGTATTATGTATATGTATCTGTGTATGTGTGGTATGTGAGTGTGTGTATCTGTGTGTGTGTATAATATGCATATGTGGTCCGTATCCCTGCTTCTGGGGCTCACAATTTAGTAAAGGAGGCCAGTAGATTTTCTTACCAATAAATTAGCATTAAAATTGTGATAATTATCTTAAAGGAAAAGTAAGGGGTCCCTTGGGGGGGGCAGGAGACCTAATTTAGATAGGTTGTGAATTAGATTTATTTAAAATTACTGATATCAAAAAAGGGGTGCCATGTCAGTTGAAATAGATAGAGAGCCTGATGGAAAAACTTTGAAGTGTTCTTGTTTGATATCTTTTAAAATGAAACAACTCTACAGAGAGATGATCTTTACAGTGGCCAGTTATTCAATGTTCCTTGTGGGATGACTCCTCAGATGCACTGGTGATTTCACCTGGGAATCTGTCTTGAGTCTTTCCAAAGAGATCAGGTAAAAATCAGATGACTTTTCTAATTCCTGCTTTACTCTTATTGGCACTTCTGGTGGTGGTAAGAAAATTGGTGCTATAGAAAGCTTGTTGGATATTGATATGTTCTTAATGAAATTTACACAAAAATATGATCTCAGTCTGCTTCTGCGAGTTTGCAGATGAGAAACTCTGTAACTTAAAAGTAACTGTGAGTGCCTTCACTCAAATGCTCTGGCCACTCAGCCTCAAGACAATTTCAGGATGTGTGCCTCTGTTTCTATCACTGTCCTGTTTATAAAGCTTCATCACATTGAAGATCCAGGAGGAGGGTGGGGACTGCAGTGGGGCTCGGCCTTATAACCCTGGGAGCAAGACTGTCGGGTGTTTACAGGATATGTGAACGGCCACGGGCATGCCCGACTGAATCCTGAAATATAGTAATTTATTATATGCTGGGCACTGAAGTAAATATTAATGGGCAGAGATAGTTGAAATATTTGGGAAAGAGAAGAGACACATGCTGGACGGGAATCCTGAGGGTTCTGCTTCTCTGGAAGCTATAGATTATCACTTTACACTGCAATGGCTAGTGAGAGGCACAAAGAATAGTATTTTTCCCAGAGAAAGGTGCTTTGAAGAAGGTTTTTATAAGGAATGGAGGATGAAATGGGTTTTTCACCACGAAGGAAGGTAATCGTCACTGGATCGTTAGTCGCAGTCTACAAAAGATGACCCCAAACTGACCTTATGATTAATAGCTGAGCTGGTTTGCCTCTTCTCTCCAAAGGAAAAGTCATTCTAGTCAAACTAATTCACATCCATGACCTCGAGGAAACTTATCACTCAAAGAAAGATGCCCCCGACAGAGCTGTTGGATTTCCATCCTTGTAAATCATGTTAAAATTAAAGGGCTAATTAGCTTCCGAAAGGACATATTTAATTTTAGAAGCATCATATGCAATCTGCAAATGAGAGAATTTTGATCAACTTTTGATTGATTGATTAAATGCCCCTGAATGGCAAGATCAAGATTCTTGCAGACAGTGGCTGCCCAGCTGCATGCTAGGAAGTAATTGCTCAGGAATTTGTAGCTGTCCGTGGGACTTCTGGGTTCGATGTGATTAGTAGAGAATGACCAATATCCTCTACTAAATGAAATGATATTCTAAAATACTTTTATATCTAGCTTTTATGGTTAAATTTATGGTTACATCAATGAAAACAGGAACAATAATAACTTCTTTCATTTTTAAATCCAAAGACACAGCTTAGTATACCTAGAAAGGACCTCTGGGATGCTACGATATGATCTTCTCAAGTGGTAAATAATAGTGTCAAAAGATGCACAAAATCTGTTTGATTCTACCACAAAACATATAATCTAAAATATGGCCCGTTGGGCCTTCAGAGATATTCAGATGCTGAATTATTAATCTGTGTTACTTTTATCACTATTTATCACCTTAGCATTCACTGAATGCTAAGCTTCCAGAAAGAAGTCTGGAATGATATTATATAGTATTTTATATTCTCACTCTGATATCACTCAGATATTTAAAAAATGTTTATGAATATCTCTTACACTAAGCTCCGACCAGCCATAGCACTTTATTGTCCTAGAAATCAACAGCTAGTTTATTCTGGATGAGATGTCGACAAACATTTGTCTCCAAGTCAAAGGACACAATCAGGATGTGATAGCTGAGGCTTGCTGGGAGGGAACAGGAAGGAATGGGCAATCAGCAGCGGCTTGTTCAGAAGAGGAAGACCTCAAGAATGGGCCACGCATGCTAAGAAGCACTCATGAGTCTTAACCTCTGATCCTCTATCAAAAAGCTTCACAATCCCCAGAAGCCCTCGAATATCTCAAAGTGCGAGGTTAGAAAGAAAGGAAGGTTCACTGCTTGGAACAGGTGTTTCCAGTGGGAACCTTCTTTCTAAAAGATGACACAGATTGTCAGAGAGTTGGGCTTAGTGACAACAACAACAACAACAGAAATCACACAAATGCCCAAGGTGGTGGCAGGCATGATGGGCCCCAGAGTAGGACTCTGCATGAGGGAAATGACTTGAGAAACCCTGGACAACATCCTCCATCCAGAAAGGCAGTCTGACATTAGATCGAGCCAATGGTCATCCAGAGGGATTCTGGTCCAGTAATATCAAATTATTAAGAACAACCAGGTGTTTGCGTGTACTTGAAGGGAAGGTCTTTAGTTTTCAACGTTGTAAAGCAGTTCTGAATTTTTAGGAACACCTCAAAGACCACAGAATCCATGTTGCATGGCTGTACCTTTCTAGCACACTACCGATCCTAAAAAAGGAAGAACTGTACATCACTCTGTTGTATGCTTTGCAGAAGAAGTAGAAAAATGTGTAGTTACAGCCAAAAGACTGATTAAAAGACCTTATTTTTCAGAATTATCAGAAGGGCTTCAAAACTGAAATATTTATGGACTAGTCTTTGGTTTAGTTTCTGAACTATCACTTGGATCTCCAAGAGACTATGGAGACTAATTTTGATTGGATTAAGAAATGCCTCAGTTGTTGACAGAGCCCATATTTAGATGTGTCTGGGAGGGTTTCTCTAGAGAGGATTAAATAAGGGGGTTAGGCTAGCCATGAACTTTGGTGGCAACATCCAGAGGGAAAACAGGAAAGCCAAGGAGTGTCAACATTCCTGATTCTCTGTTCCCGATCCACTGAGGTGTGTGAGCAGCAGCCCACTGCTGTGACTGACAGAGCTGGTCCTGCCACCACGCTTTCCCTGCCCAAATGAACCGTATCCTAAGCTGAAAGTCAAACCACCCTTCTTCTTTTTCTGTTTTTAAATGCCTACCTTGCTGTATGCATGTGTGCATTTATGCCCGCATGTGTGTGGGTGCATGTGTATATATATCTGGGTATGCACATGTCTGTGGAGACCCAAGGTTGTTGATGCTGGGAATACCGTGATGGCTCTTCTATCTTATTCTTTTGAGACAGGGTCTCTAATCAAGCTCAAAGTTTGCCAATAGAGCTACATTGGCTATCAGCTTGTCCTGGGGATTCTGAGCCTGGAATTACAATCAGACTGACACATCCACCTGGCACTTTAGGATCTGGGCATCCAAACTCCAGCCTTTCTGTTTGTGAGGCAAGCACTTGAACTTCAGAGCCATTTCTCTAGTCCAAACTTTTCTTCACTTAAGCTGTTTCCTGTCAGGCATTTTGTCACAGCAACAAGAAAAGTAACTAATACAATGTGATGGGAACCAGACACCTTTATCACACATGCCTATAGCACTCATGAAGATAGTTGAGGGCTCTCACAATGCTCATGTCTGCTGAGTTTTGTTCAGACTTCAAAATCCTCCCTGTGATAGTTAATCCTGGGTGTCAACTTGACATACTTGGTCTTAACTAAGATCAGCTAAGACCACACCTGGAAGGATCAACTGAGACCACCTGAAGGCATTATACTCACCCTCAGATCCCGTCAGAACCTCCAAAGGTCTCATAGGAAAAGGGACCATAGAACATAGGAAGAAGAGAGACATTCCAGGAATGCACCAGTTATGTGGAGGTCTACTGTGACTAGTCTGCCCACCTGCCTGCCAGCTTCCGCCATGGCGCTTCCATTGCTTTGAAAGGCTATATCTACTTCCCTCTGGAACTGTAAGTGAATAAATCTCCCTTTCTCCCCTAAGTTGTTTGACTTTGGGTTCTCTCTCACAGCACTAGTAAAGAGTAACTGTGACACTCCCCCACCATACTTCAGAGGATTTACCATCCATTAATCAGATGGCACACAGAAATAGTAAATTATTGACTTTTTCTATTCTAGATGAGCCTTGTATATTATGTATACAGTTTCAAGAAACTGTATGAGTTTATTTGCCAGAAAATGTTCGGAGAAAGATGATACAATAGACAATAGTTAAATATGAAGATAAAAGGAAATTTCCAGAGACATTCACTCATTTAGTCATTCAATAAATATAATAGAAAGACTACCTCAGGTCAGGTACTTTCTAGCTGATCACATCTAACTGATTGTTAGACATTTCTTTTAGCTCATAAAATAAGTTCCTTAGAGTTTCATATACAAATACAACGAATTAATATAATTTTTGCCTTTCAATATCCAAACCTATCCTCCTTTGTTTTTCCATTGAAAACTTTCTTCTTCCGGAGTCTACTTCCATATCCTTCCTACTTTCATCTTTTAGACTGGTTGTTTAACATGTCATTTATTTTCTAGCATTCATTTATCTGAATTTTAGTAGATAATCTTTTGTAGAAGTTTTTCTGAATTCACACCCCAAAGATTCCAAGCTCTTCATTCACCCCAGAATGGATGTGATGATGTATCACTCCTGTGACTGTGCTATGTCACAAGGCACAGCTGACTTTGAAACAATTAACTGGATGGATCTACAAGGAGGATAGTAGGGAAATCAGGGGGAAGGACTGGATGTACTATTTCTGGCCTGAAAAATGGAAATGGTCACATTAGAAGCAATCAGAAAATCAATGCAGTTCTGAAATCCAAGGCAGCACTACTTTAAACACTGGAGGGCAAGGTATATGACATCTAACACCCTTTACCAAGATTGTCTAACTTTTGAAGAATTTTCCCAACCCACAACCCAATTTTTGAATATTGTACATCTACCAGTTTTGGCATTTATTGACACTCAGTAGTTAGGGTTGGTTTGTAACATGCATCACCATCCAGTAGCTTGCATTTGCAACCTATAAAGAAATCATATGAATTAATAATAACTATAGATTTTCCTAATGTATCTCAAGATGTGATTAAACGTATCAGGGTGGATATACATATGACCTCTAAGGAAAAGGTGCTCCATACACCTGCTAAGTTAGCAGATAGATGTTCAAATTGCACATTCATCACAATAGTTAAAATAAAAACACTGACACCAGTTGTTGGTGAGCCTGTGAAAGGCGTCAGTTGTCACTGGGAATGTCAACTGATAAATTACTGTGAAAAAGCTTTTTCTCTCCATGTCAAAGCTGAGCATACATGTAAGTACGGCCCGTGCTATGGTTAATCTGGAACGTCTGCCGTAGCTGTGTTGAAGGATCTCAGACTGGTGCTGTTGGGAGTTAATGGAAACTTTACGTGAAAAGTAAGAGCATCTCTTCTCCTTATTGTGGGGTGTGGAATCAAAAGGGGATTAAGGTATCTTAAATACCCTTCTTTCTTTCTTTCTTTCTTTCTTTCTTTCTTTCTTTCTTTCTTTCTTTCTTTCTTTCTTTCTTTCTTTCTTTCTTTCTTCCTTCCTTCCTTCCTTCCTTCCTTCCTTCTTTCTTTCTCTCTCTCTTTCTTTCTTTTACTTTTCTCTCTATCCTCTCCCCTCTCCTCTATTCTCTCTCCTCTCCTCCTCCTCTTCTTCTTTCTCTCCCCCTCTTCTCTTCTTTTCTCTCTTCCCCTCTCTTCTTCTCTCTTCCCTTTGGCTCTCTCTTCACTTCTCCTCTCTTCTCTCTCTCTCCATCCCTTCTTTTTCCCTTCTCTCTTCCTTATTCATGTCCTAGTCCTGGGCTGTTATGCTGTATCACATATTCTATTGCCATGATGTCTTATCACAGATCTTCAAGCAATGGACTTTCATAGACTGAAACCTCCAAAACTGTAAGCCAAAAATTAACCTTTTCTCTCTATCATCTGACTTACCTCAGCATTTGTCACAGTAATGGAAAGCTACCAGTTGAGGCACTCTATCTACTCCTAGATATGACTTGAGAAAAATACATGTATGTGTGCATCAGAAGACAGCACAATGTCCATTGATCATAGACATCTTAAACTTACTAGCATTCAAATGGTCATCAAGAATGAAATATCCAAATTATGATCTATTGACATGATGGAATATAAACAAGTGCAAAAAATAGTGAAGTATTGTTGTCGCTGACAGTATAAGTGCATCTAACAAACTTGTTGGTTAGAAGGAGCCAGACCAGACAGCAAAGAAGTATTCATATGATTTCATTTATTTGTGACTCAAGATCATCAAAATTAATTTGTGGTTACCGCTTAGGAAAATGTGCAGTGGTAACTGAGAGGAGGTACAGTGGAGTTTTTGGTGATGATAGTTATGTTCTATTTCTTCATGTCTAGATGGAGAATATACAAGTAAAAGAAACTCAACAAGTGATACAAGTTTGAGCACTTGGCAACTTGTATCAGTTTGCATAATTCACTGTAATATAAATTTAAAAGTATACCCTATCTAAACTAGCAAAAAAAAAAAAAAAAAGAAGGTCAACAAAAGAGAGTCACTTGTCTCTACAAGCTTAGCACAAGGCTGTAAGTTTCAATGTGTAAAAGTGAATTGAGTAGTCAGAATGAGAGTATTTTGCAAATAATTCATTTTTAGATAAAAGGAGAATACATAAGAAAGTATAGTTATCATCTTAGAGAAATACCAATCTAAACCAAAGAGTGTTGGCTTTAAAATCACACACATCTTTTCTGTAAGAATCTGTTTACTATATTTTCCAGGAAGAAAGAAAGGCTGGACATGAGTCATAGGTGTCATCTTAGGGCTACTCTAGCCTTGAAATATTTAGCTTTCAGGTCATTTAGAACATGCAGGGGATCAATGAAGAAAATAAGCATAACACTAATTTACTTGTAGGACTAGTAGCTGACGATTTGCAGGTTCAAGTTTCATATATTGGCCCTGACATTTTGATAAAACAAATGCAAAATCTATCTGAGATTTAATTGTGAGAGTGTCAATAAATCTATTCTTCGTGACTGAAACTTATCAGTTTTTAAAAGACACAGTGAAAAACAACTACTTAAAAATAACTCTTTTATGTTTGTTTAGGACTGTAAGCATATGTGTAAGGACTATCCTTATAACTGGACAAAGATGCAATACCCTAGGCCACTTGTGAAGAGAGGTTAATTTTTTTTCTCAGCATCTTAGCTTTGCATGGTCATATATAATCAAAGTAAACATGAGGAAAGATTTGAAAATAGCAGAGAAAATGCTAGCTTAAAAGGAGATTTAACCACAAGACTCCCTAGGGCAAGGGGCATAAGAACTGGAGTGTCCTGGCTGGATTGGTGAATGGTGGGAGGACGGGCTAGAAAAGAGAAGGGTTGTGTATGCATAAGGACACAAACCTATTTTATTTGTATATGCAAAATTTTTAATAAAAATATAATCATGGAAAAAGGAGAGCTAAAAGTCTTACTGGACTCAGAAACAAGCCATGGGTTGATTATTAATTATTGTGATGAAAGGTTTTGTGATGTTAAAACTACAGTACAAGATGAAATAACTTCGTTTTGGACCTACAGCATAAATATTGATATTTTGGTACATTCTACAAACAGCCATTTAATAGCAGTTGGTCATATGGACAGTTAATCTATGAGCAAACACATTGTTCAATATATGGGCATTAGTAAGTGCCACCTGTGAATGTCCAAAATTTCTGTGTAAGGTCTTGTAGTAATAACCAAACAAACATGATCTCCTTAGTGTCCCCATGGGATCTGTGGGGAGCTAGTATCACATCATAGACATACATGGGTAACTAAAATAAAAAAGAAGATTCATACTACAGAAAGTACTACAGAGAGTCCTCCATTCTCATTGAAAAGAGGAAGAAATGGGAGATCCAGCCATTTAAGTAGATAGACTAATGAGAAGATGGGTTTGACCTGGACTATAGTCCATTTCTGTAAAGTTTTGCAAGGTTGTAGTATAAGATCAGGTACAAAAATGGGAAGGCTGGGGCACTTGGGAGGAAGGTGTTATACCTTTATTATCAACTAAAATATTTGTTGGTTTACTTGAATCCAAGCTCACTATGGACATTAACTCTTCTTTAGGAAGACAACATGCCAATCACAAAACCGTGAGTTTTGTTTAACTAAGTTAACAAGAGTTCTCTGTATAACAATTGCCTTTCTAGGGAAACAAGTTGTAAAATAACTATTAGAAATCTATGTAAATATAAAACAATTCAGGGTGAGTTCCAAGTCAGTACAGATGTGGTAAAATCTTTTACATACCTTGACTGACTTAAGGATTACTAAAGATTAATATTTAAAATAATATTCATGAGATAACTGTGTTACCCCACCAAAGTCTCAAATATTAAATTGAACCTATATTTTCAGAAGCGTATTTGGACATATTGTTGTCAAAGACTTATGAAAATAAGCATTCAGATAAGCTTTAAGAAAATAAAACAATCCAGACCATATCACGTCCCAATTTTTTTCTGCAATAAAGCAAAAGCTGAATCTCAATCCAATGTAATAAAAGATTTATTTTAGAGAGATGGAGAAGTAGAAATAGCTTCATTTTTTTTCTTAGCTAATGATAGTTTAGTCAAGGTGAGCCCTTTATATATATTTTCAGACTTTGGTCACTATCAGCAATACTTTGAAGACATATTGTTGTTCCAAATTTAGACATGATTCTCTAAACCAGATAGCCTAAAGAGGGTAAAAAATTTGTCTAAAGTCGAGAAAGGACCAAGCTTCAAAACTAAGTTTTCCTAACTTCAGGAGATACTGTTCTGTTATAGTCATTGTTTCTAGAAAATTTTCTTCATAGAGTTTCATGCTTTCTTGCATTTTATATTACTTTCTAGTAGTAGGGCTCTTATATCACACTTAATTTATTTCATAATACATACAGTTCAACAATACTAAAAGGGATTTTTCCTTGTAAATATTTAAAATAATATATATATATATATATATTTACATTTACAGAATCCATCAATGTGTCCAACAGAGACTCTTAAGCTCATCACAGCAACTTTTATTTTATTTTAAGTGTGGTGTCATGATACTATGATTTTGTTCAGGAGAAATCTAGCCTCTGTAACCTAACCTCATGCTTGCCTAGATTAACTGTTTTAATCACTGATGTTTCTTTTTCACTTCATTTATAGCTTCTTCTCTTTCCAGATGTTTAACTACTGGTAGGCCAAACAGCTTAGTCCTTGGGACTCTTCTGACTCTACCCAAACTCACATTCCTTACATATCTCACACAGCTTCATTCATATCTGGGATGATGACTCAGCCTTTTGATCTCTTGTCCCGACTTATGGGGGACAACTTCAGGCTAAAATACCAAGTGATCTACTCATAGCTCCACTTGATGATGCACAGACATCTCCAACTTCACATATCCAAAATAGAACTATTAATTTTTCTCAGAGCTGTTCTTTCTACAGCATTCTTTATTTCTTTAAAATATTACCACAGTCTAAATTAATATTTTGATAGCATTCTTAAGTAGGTCACTGAATTTGCTAACACTTTTACAATCTAAGATTCATTAAAAACCTTTCTAGTGATTCATTAAAAACACATTCTAGTGATTGATATTGTTATCAATGTCATACACACAATGTCTTCCTAATAAATAATAATTTGTGATAATATAGGAATAAATACAAGTACTAAAAGCAAAGAATCAAAGCAATAAGCATGCTCCAGTGGCAAAGGAAAAGATTTTCCATATTATTACCCATTCAAGAAAAAATATATATATACTAGTATGTACCCATCAGAATGGTTAGAGTAAAATAGATAGAGAATACCAAATACTGGTAAAGATGTGGCACAAAGCAAACTCTGAAAGATTTACATTGGAAAATAATATTTGACATCTAATTATGTCCTTAAATGAGCACCCATTTTTTGTTTACCTAGCATCATCCACTTGAGGAAATTAAAAATTTACTGGCATCTATTCCTTATATATAATAATGGGCTTCATAAAGACATCTTAATTCAAATAAATGTGGATCTTGACTATATCAGCACATATATCCTCTCCTTCTCCTCTGTTCCTTCTAGTTCTCTAGTGTTACTTTTATTTTCACATGTGTATATTACTGCTCATGTATGTATATGACATATGCATGTATGCATGTATGTATATATGAGATATAAAATCTAGCACACACATATGAGAGAAAATCATCTGAAAGCTGGCTTTTGAATCTGACTTATTTTGATTCTTGCAGATACATTCATATCCAAGTTTACTACAGTATTATTTACAACAATCAAGTGTCAGAATTAGTATGTGTTTCTATCAACAGATGAGTTGATTAAAAACGGTACTATATATATACACACACAATTATTATGTTCAGTTATAAAGAACATGCTGTTTTTAGGAAAACAAATAGAACAGAATGTAAGGGAAATATTTCTCATTTAGTTCTCAACAAGCATTCTTGTTTCCCCTACAAGTATAGAGCGTGGACTACGTTCCTACACACAGTGATTCATATTGTACTCAGCATTTATTCTAAGCTAGGTCATTAGGAGAGATTGGTCTTGTTTCTTTTTTCTTATCGTTTTAGACTCTTAAGACTTGTGGCTCTTACGGCCATCTTGCCACAATACACGGAAACCAAAAAGACAAAACTCTCTTTGCCAAAGAGTCATTCACGCAGAAGAGCTGAGTGCTAAGTAAACACTGATAGTATGAGACTTTATTATGACACCTATCGCTACAAGAACAGCATACTGGGAAAAAAAGCATCATTCATTGCTTTCCTGAACTCAGAGCAAAGAAACATAGTACTGATGAAAGTTCTGTGGCTAGAGGAGAACAGATATACTTACTAATCTGAGGTAGTTTATCAGCAGTGGACAGTGAAGTGACCTTAACCTAAGCTTAAGCAGTTGTACTCTGATAGTTACAACATACCCATTACAGAGACATCATATTCTATCAGCAGCGTCGCCTCCTGTCCACACTGTTTAAGAATACTCATGGCTTCAGCATGCGTGGTTCCAAGAAGACGAATTCCATCCACACTGAGCAACCTGTCGCCAGGTTTGATGGTGCCCTCCCTAGAGAGAGAATAAAAGAGTGGTCTTTATTAATTTAGCATAATGGGGCTCAGCATTAATAGCCACTTAGTCAAAGTAATACTTTTGCACACGTTCACCAGCATACCATTTGCATTCTTCTCAGGCATCGAGAATGACAGTGTAAGTAGAAAGAGGTAACCCTGAACAGAAAATTGCTGTAATATAAAAATTGGTAATGAGAAAATAACCATGTATTAGGAAATAACCTAGTTACCCCCAGTTAACTCTTGGAAGACAAAAAGGAAGGAAGGCACATTTTGCCTTTTGGAGGCTTTGACTTGAAAGTCGAAAAGTGATTTATTGGAGTTCAGGAAACAGCATTTACCTATTTTCCCCAAAGTCAGGTAAGCAGAAAAGCCTTCTAATTTCATTCCATTTATTACCGGTGAACCCAAGTGGAATAGGGAGTCCTGGTGAGAAGTTTCCTAGTCTGTAATTTCCCTACTGATTTATGAGTCCATTTGGCAACCATTCCACTGATCCAGCCTCACATTCCTTGGAAGAACCTAGACAAATCGGACTCTCCCTGCCGTGACCGCAGAGCCCGGGGCACTGGGAGACTGTGACTCCAGACATTAGAGACACCAGGGAGGCAGAGTCGAAGTGCTCTCCAGATCACGCTCTCTGCCTGGGGGAAGGTCGTGAGGATGACAAACACAAATGGAAAACTTAAAGAGTTTTGCGATCTGGGGAGAAGATAAATGATCTCTAAAATAAAGTTCCTCCAGACAATTAATTCAAAGTATAGGATTCTGAGTTTTTATACAGAATGCACAGATATATTTAAATTCTAATTTCATAATAGAATTTGCTAGATAGTGCTCAGACACTGTATCCAGCATTTCTGTTAACCCTAACCCTGCAAGTAGGGAAGACACAGACATAGCTTTTTATTTTCATTAGAAAAAAAAATAATTCCTATGAGAAGCATGAGAAAAGGAAGAGGAAAGACTTTCCCTGGGGGGGTCTGATGGTACACTACCTTCTGCAAAGGTAAATACCTGTCAGTACAGGTAAAAGGCAGTGTCTCCTGATTTTCAGATTTTATGTGGAATATCATCTTCCTGGGAGGACAGCTAACAGTATGAGCTCTGGAGGAGACTGTGCCTGCAACTGTATCTTGTTCCTACTTAACATCTGGAAAGTGACTTAACCATACTGGTCTTTGTTTTCTTGCTGTGAGATAGAAACGATGCCTCTCTTACAAAGTGACAGTAAGGATTCAGTAAGAAAATGGTCAGGCAAGAAATTAGTACAGTTTCGGGAACATAGCATAGTTTTAAATGTGAATTGTCCCCCATACAGGCTCATCTGTTTGACTCTTTTAGTTGTTTGGGAAAGTCACTGGCACCTTTCAGAGGTGGAGCCTTGCAGAGGTGAAGGCAGTCTCAGGGGGCGGGCATTGAAGTTGGTTAGCCCTGCCCTGCTAGAGTGAGTGAGTCTGCTCTGGAGCGAGCAGCAGCTCTCAGCTGCCTTGATGGACGTGATCCAGCCCTCCTCCAGCTTCTTCCAGCCAGCCTCATCTTTTCTGTCGTAATGGACTATATCTCCCCCCTGGAACCGTAAGCTGAATAAATCACCTTTCTCCCATTAAGTTACTTGACTCTGAGTGGTGTCTCACAGCAACAGGTACAGCATGTGTTTACTAAGCATGTGTTTATTGTGATGGTTTTTAATTCTGCAAAGTTTAGAAAAATCGTTTCTGATCTGAAATGGACAGATGGAAGCAACTGTTTCCTTTCCTTCCAGCACTTCAGTATAGTAAAGATAGAATCTGAAGGCCAAATTTTTGTTTTATTCTGATCCCACAGCCCAAGTTTTGTTATCTTTTCATATTCTAATTAACATGCAGCTATTACCATGAAGCCTATCAATCAATTTCTCTGCTGAATTCCCAGCTCCATTTAATCTATTTTGGATAGTGACACAGAAAGATGAAATTTACCTGTCAGCAGGCCCTCCAGGACGAACACATGTTATCACAACTGGACGACATTTATTTCTGTCATCGTGAGCTCCCCCTAGGAAAGAAATGGAAGGTAGCTTCAAAACACTTTTATCATCGCCATTAGAAAGAACAACTCAGGAAATGCCTGAGGAGACATTGCAGTGTCTATAGCTGTATGAAGAAAAACATGTACCTCCTTCCTTCTGGCATGTAACAGCCTTTCAGGTCTCACTTATTTTACTCAGAATATGGTTCTGAAGTCACCATTTCCCCACCTCTCAATAAATATGTGGCTGTAAGCACTATGACATAAAACGTTTGACAAGTGGAATGGCCAGAGACTCATCCAACCGCTGGCCTAGTGAGAAGAGATACTACTCATATACCCAACCCAGACGTGTACACCTTATGTTGATCAACCCAGAATATGCTGCAGATGAGGAAGAAATTCTCCAAACAGATAAAAGAGAAACTGGAGAAATGGTCCACAGAGGAGGGAAAAAAGAAAAGAAAGAAGTGCTGGGTATAGAACTGCATAGCTATAATTCCAGCACTCGAGAAACTGAGGCAGGAGGCTCACTGTTAGCTGGGGGTCAACTTAGGCTGTGTAGTAAATTTCAGGTCTGCCTACAGTATGACCTTCAGACAAAACAAATGAACCAACCAACAAACAAAAAAAGTAAGAAGGACAAGTTAAGAGGCTGAAATACTCCTATAGTATTCAAAGGTTTAGGGGAAATGTGGCCACTTGTATTAAATCACTTACAATGGGAATTCTAATTGTGCATAGGGAAAATTTCTGTATAGAATTTCTCAGACTACAGAGTCTCAAGATGGAAGAGAGTCCATTGTCAATTCTCTTTTTGACAATGTCAGTTCTTCCTCAATGCTTGCCTGCCACTGGTAGCCTGACTTTTCATAAACTTGGCCCGGGTAAGACAGAAATGCAGAAAATCCAGACCAAGAGAAAGGGTTAGGGAGTTTTTATTCTTTTTCCTTGCAAGGCAGTCATAAAAGGCAGTTTTGTTTTATTATGAAGGATAATTCCACAAAATGGGAAGAAGTTGAATTCTGCTAGAAACATTTGTACAATTTTGATATTCAGATTCAAATTTAAATATAAAACACTGATTACATGTTAATAGGATCCAAAGTCGTGTTTATGTGTAAAGGCCCAAGGGAATCATCCTGGATTGTTCTACCCTCTTATTATTTTGTTCTGGGGTTTCCCAGACTTGACCTTCCAGAGCAAGAATTGCATGCCCGCACCTGGCACTGGATCTGGAGATCTGAACTCAGGTCCTTTTGCTTGCAAGGCAAACACTTTAAACCCCTGAGCCATCTCTCCAGCCCCAAACTGATATGTGTCATTTTATCATTATTGAAATAATGAACTAAGCTGAAAGAAAGCAGGCAACTCAGAGGCCAGAGAAGATGACTGTTGAGGGTAACAGTACACGCTGGTATCATTTATGATGCTTTTGAAAAACATCAGTGCCTGGCCTCAAAGTGGCACTTAGACACAGAGGCTGTGTGCATGCTGTGAAAAATAATGACAATGAGAACAACAAACCAACACCAGGTTCACAGTATAGTCCAAATCTGAATGTTTTTCAGTGTGCATTACAACGAGCAGACCTCATCAGTTTTACAGCTGAGAAAGACTAAAGTTTCCTTGTTTCATGTAAAAAGTAAGCCCGGTGCCAGAATGTTCTTCCTGCTGCACAAGCCATCTCCTTTATCTTAGCACCAGAGAAGCCACTGAAATTCAAGACTTCAAAATTCACATCAGAGAATCACTCTGTATTCTTTGAGTACAATGTTCTATTGTTTGGGGAGTAAAGATTTTTAAAGCCTGTTACTTAAAATGTTAGAAATATAATTCCACTTATCTGTTACAAGCTTATCATAATGGTTGATGCTCCATTCAACAGATTAAGAAGAAATTTCCCAATGTTGAATGGCCCATCTGCAATATTTGCCTCTTCCTTGCTTTACTAGCATTTTATTGACCTAGGTTTAGCTCAAACCCCATTAATGCCAAAATATTTTTATCAGCTATGCTAATATATTTGTCAATCATCATTTCTACCTTAATCAACTAGGGACTCTAAAAGAAAGGGTCACAACTACCTGCTGAACAGAGAACCTTGTAGAGGTGGGCCTCAAACTGATCAAAAGCTGTAAAATTCTGCAAACTTTTATATTTAACCACTGTATTAATGAAATTCTTGAAGCCCATAAAAGTGATATCCACCAACTAAAACTGGCCCATTATTATGAAAGCTTGAAAATCAGAATAATACCAAGAATGCTGATATTCATAAGAGTTGAAAGAAATGACATCCACCTAGAAATTCATTGTTATTTATAAAATGTCACTTATGTATCAGCTAATATAAAACTCTTGGGCATGCACAGAGATATTTGAAGTACTGAAAGTTGTAGAAAAGAGATTTTGATAATATTATGTCAACAATTGTCTTGTGATTGATGTGGACTTCAGTTGCATCTGTTATATTTCTCAGTGATAATTACTGTCAGCTTAACTCTTTTGCTAGCAATTTGATTTGTTATTGATTTGTCTTATACTAAGTAATGAATATTTACATCAGTATCTTTTGCTGCAATTTTTCAATAATTAGGCATGCATGCATGTGTTACAAAAGTGCTTATCTTTCACAATTACTTTGTGAAAATAGTTTCACATATACCACGTTCAACCTAAATAATTTGTGTTGACACTTTTTGTTATATATATCTAGCTATTTTAGGCAGAAATTTGGGAATGGTTATGACTAATGATTTTGGGGGGTCGACTGCTCTTAAAAATAGGCTTTGACTAGAAAAATGTCATAATCTCTGAACTAAACCATACATTGACGGTCTAGTTTATTGTTTGTAAAACTCACTTGGACATATTATCAACTTGAATCTTAAATTCACTGAACTCCAATTCCCTGTAGATATGGCTCTTGCCTTACAATGCCATAATACTTATTATACTGATATGTTGATATGTACTTGGTGGACTTCTGACTGAATGGCTGATTTTTTTGAATGACTGGGCCAGATTGAAATCTAACACTTTAGGGCTCAGTCACATAAGTCAAGTTTTTACAAGTGAACTTATCTCAGCCATTGATGCAAGTATATTTACTAAGATGTTTATTACCGTTAATTTTTAACAATAATTTTAATATATTTTTGAGTATTGTAAAGCACAAATTTACAGGTTAAAAATTAAAAACTTCAGAAATGTGTAATATTAAACATTTTCTAGTGCTCATACAATTCTCTTTTTAATCTTATCCTTTTGCTCGGAATTAAAGACTACCAATGTAGGAATACATTACAATAATTACAGGAATGAAACTGCTTTTAAGAAATCACAAAAAAGGAAGACTCATCACTAGAGTTACTGGTTTTATAGACAAGTTGGAACTCCTAGTAGTCTTTATTTGTCAGTGAATCTCATGAAAAGATGAGTTGAATGCACATGGGTACTCAAGGGATTAGAAAATCTTCAGTCCAGTTTTAAAAAGCTGCAATAAGAATGTATGTCAAAAGAAATCAATTTCAAAGAAGCTGCTTTATATTTGTGTATTAGATAAAGCCACATTCATCAGCATTTTTGATTCAGTGGTAAAGCCTTCAGAGAGGCAAAAGGTGTTGAAAGTGATTAATCAGATGACTCAATTGACAAGTATGATAGTGGCTAACCACTCTGTAATGCTAGACTGGAATCAAAGTGGATCATCTGGATATAATTTAATTTCAATTCACTGGTCCGTCTATTTAATAGTAACTTTATATCATGGGAATATCAGGTTTTGAAGATGATTTACTTTCGATATCTCACAGAAATTCTCTGAGAGTATCTATTCTGATAATTTTCAAAAAACATTTTAAATGGCTTCATCCAGCTATGAATGTTGCAAGCTATAACAACAACTCTGGCAAGAAGAGTCCAGTGGAGCAATGGTGGTACTTCCCTCGGACAACCAGTTACTCTTTGAATGCATTCTAAGCCCTCTCTTACTGTCAGGGAACACATGCCTGGAACTGTAAACCTATTCAAATAATAGTGGAAAAGGAGAACATAGGCACAAGACAGGAACAGACATATTAGTGTTAACTATCAATACTTGATAGCAAATTCTTATTGCAAGATTTAGATAAGAAAAGCTCTCAGCACTCAACCAAGATACATCCTGCTGCAGAGGAAGATTTGTGATGCAGAGAACCACAATTGACCAGGGTGCAGAGGGTCACCCCGGAATGCTCAGACGACAGGCCATCAAAATCTCTCTCCATCCCAAGGCTCAGGGAACTTAGTGTAAGAGAGGCTGTAAGATTATAAGAGCCTAAAGGCGGGGAGGAGTGTAGCCTGTCATCACCCTCTAGCCACTACAGGGTTGCTGAATCTAGTTCACTTCAGTGACAGCTACTTCTCCCATATCTACAGGATGGTTGCCATGTCAACATTCCTCCATGGGCCAGTGAGGATCTCAAGAGAAACAACTACGCCCAGAGTGAATCTCTGGGGCAGGTGGTGGAAGAAGGGAAGCTTCCCCACCTGAGGGTCTGCCTACTGGAGGACCACTTGTACTACCACAGATGCCTGGATACTTGCTAGCTGGAGGCTAGATGCTCTCCAGACAGTCCTGTGGTCCACATATGGCTGGATTGGTAAACTGAAGGGACAGTGTGAGAGTAAAGGGGTCGAGGACAAGAATATAAACTCATTCTGTTTTTACAAGAAATTTTCAAAAAATAAAGAGAAAAAATATAAAAAAATACTTTTGAGAGAGAGAGAGAGAACAAATATAACATCCCATGGTTCATGGGTAGAGATCAACAGGGGGAGGTCAAAGACCACTCACAGAAGTCAGTACTCTCCTTCTGCCATAGCTGTGGGGTCCAGAAATTGAACTTACATTGCCAGATTTTCAATCCAGTATCTTAGTCACCTAGCCATTTCACTGCTTCAGCTGACAGTTTTTAGCCACCACCTACCTCGTATTACAAAACCAAAGGTGTTGCCTTCTTTGTGTAATGTGACCTCCACTGTTCGGAAAATAACACTTGATCCTTGCACAGCTGCATATGGGAAAGAGAGGTGAAAATTTAAGTTACAATAGCATTTTCTAACTTATTCAGTGTGCCATAATAAATTGCAATTCTCTGTCACAAATTTGTTGAGTTTATAAAAAGGAGTAATTCTAATGAAGTTTGAGAAAAAGTAGTTGTAATGATACACATATACTATTTATTAATAACTATCTGCATAAGTGACTCATATTGGTCCAAGTGGAAGCACAATCATAGCTGGTTCCTTTTTTCTGTAGAGACAGTTTCCAGAGGAGGTGATATTTATGTCATTTAAACTCTACATAAAAAGCAAGATAATCTTTACTAAATAGACATGTTTTCCTATTGTGAAATACAAAAGCAACCTGATTTTTACAAAGCTTATGAAATCATTTCTTCAGTGAATTCAATGAATTCATAGTCTTCAGTTTATAGTCAATAGGTTGGTTGATGCAAATAAATTCTGACATAATAAATACCTTTAAACGAAAATGTCAGCCATCCAAATGAAACTTGGAGAGCTAGAGAAAGCTTGAGTACACTATTAGGACAAAGAAAATAAAGAGCTAGCTAATTTCATTGGATCACCATGTTTCTGTGCTTTTAACTTCTCTCATTTCACAAAGTAAAATTGTCTCGCCGGGCTGCAGTGTCTAATTACTTCATACATGTGTGAGGAGGTATGTTATGGAAAGACACAGTCCCTGATCTACCCTGGGATGCTGCCTTTGGGAAGTAAGCAATTCTGGCCGTACAATATATTATTGCTGCTTTTGAAATGCTAACATTTCCACAAATGAATACTTCATTGTGAAAGAGGAATGAAGAAAAGTTTGTGTGCTATATAGAAATAAATGGCTTTAAAGCCTTTAAAATGTGCATAAGGAAAGGTGTGCAATTCCAGAATCTGGGAGGCAGGATCTTCTCAAGTTTAAAGCCAGCCTGAGCTACATAGTGAATTCAAGGCTAGTATCAGCTACACAGTGAGACCTTATCTTAAAACATCTTGCAAAGCAGAATGTTATATAACGCCATATTCACTGTCAATATATACATGGTTGGGTTGCTAGATCCTAAAGTGTTTGCTACATAAAAGTAAAAATAAGAAAACATATGACTTATGATGTTTGACTTATAATTTATTTTTGTTTTATGACTATGTGAAATGTACCAGTACAACATTCCACTTTTATTGTCAGTGCAGTATTCAGTAAGTGACATGACATAGTGGCACTTTATTATGTCTGAGCTGCATGATTTTGCCTAAACCTAGGCTAATGCAAGTGGTCTGGCTATGTCTAAGATAGACCAGGCTATGTTAACCTGTTTGGTAGGTTAGGACTAGTGAAAGCATTTTGATTTTCCAGTATTTTAACTTATCTGGACAAAATCCCATGCTAAGTCAAGGAGCACCTGCGTGTAGGTTTAAAATTATTAGAAAAATACTTTTCTTGCCATTTATGCACTATTTAGTGTTTTTTTAAATAGTAAGTTGTTTGAGAGAGAGAGAGAGAGAGGTACATGTGACACTGCACACATGCGACAGTTAGAGGATAACTTGGGCCACCAGAATTGCACAAAGGTGCCTTTAGCCACTGAGCAATCTCACCAGCCCAAGCTAGTGGTTTTTAACTAACCATTAACTACAACTATTATCAATGATCAGAAATTCAAATACTCCAAGGGATACTGCAGAAATAATTTTAAAGATTGTACATTTAAGTTCCCAAAATCAGGCTGGGACACAAAAGCAGGCTGTAGACTGCCAAGCTGGACATAAGCAACAATAAGAACTTGGATCTGCTGAAACACGACAGGAACCTACAGCCTAATAAATGCTTCGCTACAAGGTTGGGTTAATTGAATGTTATATTCTTGCTATCAGGGGAATTTCGGTTTGTTAGAATAAATAATTAGGAGCAGAACATACAAACAGATGAAAGAATTGAAGGATAGTTTTAATTAAATGAAAAACAAAATTGGGTTTAAACCAAATGTTTTCTTATTTCCACGACCCAATAAAGCCACTTGAAGGCTGAGAACACAATATTTTCATTTTATTGCTATAGCAAGGAAAGCAAAGGTATGGCAACAAGTAACTGATAAACACACACCGTGTGCCCAGACCTCTATGAAGTGGTTTGCAAATATTATTCTATCATTAAATCATCTTTCAATTATGTGCAACCAAATTCCAATTCTGCGCCACCTGTGCTTGTTGGCTGTGTGTCTGCTCTGGGGATGTAAGGCATCGCAATTTTAATTTTGCTTCAGCTATATATTGCTGACCACAAAAATCTTATGGTCACATCTGAAGTCACTGTGAAGCCCTTAGGGATTATCTACAGCTTTCATTTATCCCTCCACACATCGCTCTCCATCACTTACAATGCTAAATGTGAATGTGGGCTACATTTTAATGTAACCAATGAAATACATGGATTCTTTATGGTTTCATTTTGTATGCCTGGCTCTTCCTTGATTAGATTTTCATATTGGTAGCCTTTATTGGTCAGTAGTACAAATGTTCCCCATGACTACAGAAAGATGCAATTAAGGGGCTTACCAAAGAATCAAAGGTCTAAGTGGAAATCCACTTCACATTGCAAAACGATTCCTCATATTTTAGTTCAGCTGTTGTCCCTTGTTTCTGTCTGGGAATATGCTTGTGTTTCTACAAAGTTATTTCTGTACGGTAGATGAGATCTTTCCAAACTGTCTGTCCCCACTCCTGCCTTGGTGTGAGCGCAGGAGTCTTGCACTTTCCTACTTCACCATGTTGCACTTGCTCACGTGACCTGCTTTTACCCCTGTGAGATTAGTAGACACAGAGGTGAATGTATGCTCATGCAGGAAGGCTTTCCCTCAGCTATAGGAAGAGCTTTTCTCGAGATGCAGTGCTTCTACAGACTCAATCCCAGAATGAACTGCACAGGGAAAAAAAATCTTAGAATGCCACTCTTTTTTTCTATGCTTCAATACCACCATCACTATGACCACGTTCTAGCACCTTCTACCTACATTAGAACATGCATCCACCTATTTATTTGCATTAAGGAGGGTCTCCTGATTCTAGGTAGCTGACATGACTCAGCTGATAGATAAGGAGCACTTTTATTTTTCCCCAATCAAGTACATGGCAGGCAGGCTTCTTTTTTTAAAAATAATTACTAAATAGGGTAAATCTGTAGCTCAAGATTTAAAAGGAAATACTATTTAAATAAACAAAGTGCCAGAAATCACATTATTTCCAATTATTGAAGCTGGTGACAGAGGATGTCAAGAGTACCAGTTGGGAATGGATGAGATTTCCTGAACATTGCAAAATCCCATGGGGTTATTTGACCACAAAGTTTGGAGGTTAATGCACAAAGATATATGATGTAGTTTGCTACACTGTCTAAGTGGAATCTGAAAGCAGAACATATTTTCAAAATACAGAATTTTCAAGATAAATAACTGTAGAGCTCATAATCTGCCAATCATTTCATCTCCATAAAGAGTCAGAATCTCGGGAAGGGTAAGTGGCTTGCCCAAGGCCAAATTAACTTTTCCTCTTCAGACAGTAGACAAACTCATCCTTCCTCTCCTGCTTTCTGAACTTGGGTCAGCTGAGCTTGATTGCTATGATCTAGAGAGAGTTTTCAGATTGGCCTGGGGTAACTTAGCAATACGCTATGATGGGCTGTTCGTTTTAGGGATCTGAACTAAATGAAGGGGAGGCCTGGGAACGCCTTGATCTTCAACCTCTCTGAACTGAAAGATCTTACTAATTTCTTCAAACATAATAGAAACAGACAGAGACCAACCTTGGAGAATAGACCTCTTCTACCCTGAATTCTATTATGAATTTAAAAAAAGCTTTTTTATTTAGAAACACATTTTATCTTTTCCTGTTGGTTTTACTATATGAGAAGAAAAGGCTGGTATAGTCACCATGTCACACCAGAATTCACTTATAAGCACTCCTGACACCCACCCTCTCCTTTTCTTTAACTCTGTGGATGCCTGGTTGACTGAGGATATCATGTCTCTTTTGGAAAACTATCACAGTCTTCAGTTGTAGAGCCCTGAATCTAGTCTCCATTCAGGCTCCCAAATGATAAATCTAAATGCTGTAATCTGACAATATAGATTTAAAAGGACTCTGTTAAGGACCACATATGTCCACTTGATGCCATCCCACATGGGGCCTCATGGCTGGCTCCTGCAGACCAGGTTAGATTCACCTCATCCTGGGTCTCTCTGTCTTTCCTTGGCGTTCCTCCATCTGCAGTCCTCCCTGTGTCCTGAACTGCTGCCCCAGCCTCTACCTGTGCCCTCCGCAATACTGTTCCCTTCCTACTCTGTTCCAGGTGCTTCACATCCTCCCAAGTTCCCAGCTCTGAATTAACCACAGTTAACTCTCTACTCTCCTCACCCAAAAAGCTATGCCGAGCTCCTTTAGGAACAAAGCATATTTTATTGATTCTTAACACCCAGAAGAGAATAAATGTGAGGAACATTAGAGCTCTGGCTTTCTTAATTCCTTGCAAACTGTTAGAGAGCCTAAGATAACACAGTACCTTCAAGATAGTTAACACTATTAGTGATTTACCCAGCCTATGACAATGGTCTAAATGATGTGATTATAGTCTGAATTCTTACAAAATACCTCCAACAATGACTAAAGACACTTTTCAAGTGGAAACCCCAAGGCTAGAGAACTTAAAAACACACCTGAATGCTCTAAATTGGTCCCCGGGCTTGAATAACAGCTCTATTTCCATTATTCTCTATTACACCGAGAGTCCTCTCCCAAAATCCTAAACCACACTGCTGGCTCTTTTCTGACATTTACTGGGTATGTCAAATACACATCTCAGACATAGTACTTCAAACAATACTCTTCCAACCTTTTCTCCAAGTCAACTCTCCCCATATTTTTGCCCAATCCATATAAAACATCCAAGTATGTTTTTTTCTACTGCACAGAGTTTCTAAAACTCTGTTAGCTGTCAATTACAACAGCTCGAGTGGCAAAAATGTACACAGAGCGCTTTAACATCACAAAGGTCCTAGATAATGTCATTGTTAATTTTGCTTTATTAGTCCATTCTGAAGAGACTTATGTCACTCATTTCAAATAACTTCTAAATATCCAGAAACTACACTGCCTCAGTTGTGATACTGGTGGGAAGGGGCGAAAGATGAGAAGCCACTTTCTTAGGACCAGTGAATGCAGACATTTCCTCTAGTGGCTGGTGATACTCACAGACGGGAGGAAGCTCATACTCCACCTCAAGCACCACTCTTTCCCCAACATTCTTCAGCAAGCTGATGATCTCATCGTGGCGGAACTTGGCCAGGTTGATCCCGTTCACGGCTTTGATGTAGTCACCCACATCCAGCTGGTCGCTTCTGTGAAACACACAACATGGCTGCAATGGACACCTTCTTGCGCTGGGCCAGTCTACATCTTTCTACTGCACTCTCCACACAAACAAGCAAGCTGACACGGTAGACTTTTCCACCTTGCAGGATCCATCTGACTCTTAAGAGCTCGGTAGCTGAGTGTGGGTGAGATTCAGTGGGTCTCATCTACTTATGCTGCCAGTCACAGTCTTGAAGTTCTGCTCTGGGGATGGTTCCCTAGCCCTTTGCCCCTATTATTTAAAAAAATTATAGAATGAAACAGAAACTTTTCTTGTTGCTTGGCTCCTGGAGGGCGGGGTCTCTAGAGATGGACCCTGACCCGAGATACTTAAAGTCTTTCCTTCTTATTCCTTCTGTTTTGCAGTCTGCCTTGTGGACATTTCACAGCTCTCTGAATCTTCACTGGGAGTGGGGCCAGGACAAAGGTAGGATGAGCATATTTTTTATTATTTATAATTCAAAAGTACTATTTGTGCAGAGCAGGTCTGATAAAGGAAGTGCCAGGAAAGAGGCACTAGAGAACGGCAACTGCTCGGGGGCTTCTAGTATAACTCAGCCTCTAAAGGAAGAGCGGGTCATGAGACCCATGACTAGTAGTAACTTCAGTTACATTTCCACCCCAAATAGCAACGCCCGGTGCATTTATTTACTATCCAACACAAGTCCCCTTCTCCTGAGAGACGGTGGCCTTGTCTCTCAGGAAGGAAGGGGGAACTCATAGTTTACCAGGCTCAGGAAGCTTAGAGAGTTGGGAGATACCCAAAGTTAGATAAGCAGCAAAAGTGGCTGCAGAGACATGGTTTCCCAGTAGCATTGCACTGCAAGTCTGTGAGGACTTCCCAGGAGGCAGCTTGAGCTAGCTGTCGCCCATTCCCCAGGGAGGCAGCTTGAGCGAGCTGTCACCCACACTGGAATGGACTTTTCAGTGACATCACTGCCTTTAAGTCACTCAGGATTCTGCCAATGACCCTTCACCTTTATTCCTGTAAATACCCCCAATAAACTCACTGGCTTGACAATCTAGTCCTGGGTGGAATCCTTTCTTTGGTCTATCATCAGCATTAGATGGTGAATGAACTTCTGTTCATGTCTCTCCAGGAAGAGTCACAGCATCACCCTCCCTACCACCTGGATTGACTTGACACTCAGGACAATGTCGCTGCTGAAAGCTTGGTGAGAGCTCTTGTGCTGTCAGGCTTCACTATTATAAATATGTTCCTTTCCCACATCTTCCCAGACACCCTTTATACAATACACCTTGTAGGGCAGGAGTTTCTGACAGTATGTTTGAAATGCTGGTGCTTTAAATAAAGTATTGGGTGTTTTTTTAAACTCAATATGACTGTATATACTACTACTTATTTTTCTTTTTTGTGTACATGTGTATATATGTTTGCAAGCAAGCATATGTGTGTACATGTGTATGTGTGTGCACGTGTGTGTATGTGCATGTGTGTGTATGTGTGCGTGCGTGTGCATGTGTGTTTATGACATGCATATGGAGGGAGGCCCAATGATGACACTGGGACTCATCTTTGATCCTTCTTCTACCTTAGTGTTTAGAGCCTGGGTCTCCAGTTAAACTCAAGCATTTCATTAGGGACAGCTTGTTCTGAAGATTCTCAGGTCTTCTCTGCCAGGCTTAGAGATTATGGACGGATTACCTTGCCTGGCCAGCAGTTTATATGGGACCTGGGGATCCAAACCCATGGTTCTTTTGCTTGCACAGCAAGCACTTTAACTGCTGAGCTGCCTCTCCAGCACACGACTACTTTTTAATTATGGCATCAATATATCGGCAACTGTCACCCTCACTCTATAAAGGAGTTCAGGAGACATATAAAGTCCAAGATCATGAGTTTTCCATGACTACTACAAAATACCTATAGGTATGGAAAATAGCCTTTAAGAATTAAAGGCTTGGGGCCATGTCATCTTCTCACTGAGATATTCTTCAGAGCAATTAGTTGTATTAAGCTTATATATTGTACGAATAAGTTGAACATACAAAGTAATCACTATTTCTGGTGATAGTCTATAAGCCAAGAACTCTGAATTTTAACTTGGAATAATGTAGATAAGAGTATTTGTGCCCAAAGATGTAAATATCATTTACCTTACTTAAAATTTTGTTTGTGTGTGTTGGCGGTAAAGGGGAGCAAATGCCACTGAATGCGTGTGAAAGTCAAAGGACAGCTTGCAGGAGTCAGGTCTCTCTTTCCATCATCTAGGTTCTATGTAACAAACTCAGGCCATCAGACTTATGAGGCAATGCTGAACCATCTGGTCAACCTTACTTTGTGTTTCATGAATCCTGATCATCCCAACCCCCTGTTCCTGAGGTGTATATGTGTATTTATTCACCATTTCTGTGGTGCTGGAGATTGAACTAAGAAACACACACACACACACACACACACACACACAAGCATGCACAATATGCAAACATGTGCACATGCATGCATGCATGCACAGACATGTACACAGGCATGCGTGCGCGCATGCACACACACACACACACACACACACACACACACACACACACACATACGTGCTTTCCCATTGAGAACAGCTCTGCACTTTCTGAGGTAAAATCTAGACCGTCCATCTCTGTTTAGCTTCTGGAACAGTACACTTTAGCAATAATTAGAGAAATTTCCAGTTCTTGGGAAAATGACTAGGTAAAAATTCCTCCTTCTAAGTCTATTCTTTGACAAGCCTTGGTCTCTCTCGGTCTTAGTTAAAAAGAAAGTCTTATCAGAAGAAAAGTAAAATTCCTCCATTGGAAACTAGGGCTGTGCCTCCATCTCTCCCTCAGTAGCCAATGTCCTTGGTCACATCCTGTGGTCACCTGCTTCACATCAAGGTCATCCGAATGTCACTTCTCCACTGCATCCTGCCTGTTAACCAGAAGCATGGTCAGTCTAGACCCAAACTATCATGTCAAACTCAAAACCCCAGAGAGCCTGGCTCGTCCTGACATGACCTGAAACTCCCCCAGTGACTTTGGCATAGGTCCAAGGAGCCAGAGCAGCTCTAGGGAGCAGCTTCTGAAGCCCGCCCGCTGTGCTCTGCTGGGAGGAGCTGCCTGGCAGATGGCAGCTGCCGTTTATTAATCAGTGACCTTTCCTAATAAAACTTGAATCTTTGAATCCATTGCCCCCCCTCGTTCCTTCTGCCCGTGTTTCCCCACGAGGCAGTTACCTGGCAGCGATCCCTCCCTGCCGCAGGTTGGACACTCTTGGCTTGCCATCTTTGTCAATTCCTCCTGATACTGTCAGGCCCAGGGTGGTACCTTCCTTCTTCATCAGTTCCACCACAGTGGAGCCCTTGAATTCTTCTGCAAAAGAGAAACATTCACCCTGTTAAACGAGAGCAGCACCAGGGATATTGCTTGGAGTTTTTAAATGACTCCACCCTATGAACTCCTTTCACTAATTCTCCCCTGAGAAAGACCTCTGTAGCCTGTTTGCATTACAAATTGTAGAGTGCCACGTGATGCTGTTCATACAAATGGCGCTGAGAGAAGCATGCCAGTGCAGACCAACGGCGCCAGTGGTCTAGTCTGTTCTGGGCTGACAGTACACTGTCTTCACCAGTGACAACATTTACCCTTTGCTTTCTGCCATCCCTCAGGGACTTTGCCTGATTTCACTTCTTATAATTCAAAATGAAACACTGGAAGTTGTCAGGCAAGAAAGAGGAGAATTTTAAGTAAGCACACACATGCGCAGGGTGTAGAAGCAGGCAAGAAGTTCATGGCATGTTTCAGCACAGGACGTCAACTGACAGAACTCTCTCTCCATAGAGTCAAGAAAAATATTATCAGTGCTACTTTGTCAAACTCAAAGTACAACGGTTCAGTGGTAACTCTGATCTTTTCTTGCAGAATGTGTCACAGTATGACAAGGTAGGACTGGCCCTCAGATTTTCTGGGTAATTACAGAAAACCTTCCACTGTCTAAGTAACAAAAATTTAAAATGTCACAGATCTTATGTGAAAAATGTCTGTAAGTGATTACACAAATCAAAGCAGAAGATAAGAACACCTTAAGAAATGCTTCCTTCTGGAAATAAAAAATGAGATTAGCTATTTATCTGAAAGAGACTAAATAAATAAATACTTTCATGGATTTCCTCTGATGCTATCCCTTCTTAAGCTACAGAGACACTTTATATGATGTATATATAAAGGAAACCAGATGGTTTTCCAAATTATCCTAGTTCAGGCTATGAATTTTAAGGTTTATGAACTCTTATAATAAAATGCAAGAAAAACCCTGATTCTTCTAAGTTAAATAAGAAAAGATTGTTTGCTCACCTTTGTCTTTCCTTAATTATGCACGTTAAATATAATTTCAGAACTCTTTATGATCATTTATCACCCAGACATTTAAATTGTTGCTGGTATATTATCCTACCAAGTAATGAAAAAAATCAAATTGAGCAAAGGAAATGAATGATGTCTCATACAGTCTGGTCAGCAGACTCATCTTCCAAAGAAAAGATGCAACAGTCACATACAAGTCACTGATTTACTCACTGACACAAAGAAATGAATCCCAGGCGGGGCTGGTATGATTACCTGTTCCTATGATGTTAGCACCCCAACATATTGAGACAGAAAGCCCACTTTTGAATGGCAGTCTAATGAAGTCCACATGTGTGATTGGTATTTGCAATAAATTAGAGAGCACGTAAGAGGCCAGAAATGTGCATGATGCTAGCTTCACCCATTGTATTCATCCAATAAGGTCTGAGCATCAAGAAATGAGATTCTTTTTCAAACACATCAAAGTACAAGGTTTTTTTTTTTTTTTTTGCATCATTCACCATAACCATTTGCACCCAAGTACATCAGGGTTTATACTTCCTCTGTATCTCTATAACACTAAGTGATACCACTGCTTCGATATATCACAGAAACCTGTATGAGTCCAACTGATATTTAAAGACATCAACTTAAGAAATCCTATTAAACTTCTTTTGGTAAAAAGCAAAGTATAAATTGTTAAAAAATGAAGCTAACAATGAAAGAAGCCAAAATGCCACACAAGGTGGCTATCCATCACAAAGGTGCTTGGTATCTAACATTTTTGTATATTCTTGAAATATGCATAATAGTCATGTACATTAACACATTTCAAGACCTTAACTTGAAGAATTGGCCACATGAAGTTTTAAACACTCCTGCCATATCAGCCATAGAAGAAGTAAGTTTCAATTCAGAAAGTCTTTAATTCTTTGCAGGTCTTCAAGAATGTGCTTGCTACATATAATTATATGGGGCTTATTCTTATGGATGGAAGACAATGCAGGTTTTTCTCTAAAAAGAATCTCAGGCCTAGGTCTTTTCTAGATTTTTAGCAAGATATAATAAAAAAATCTAGAAATTCACTCCACACAAATCAGTACTTCAGCAGCCAGGATATAGCCACGGTGTGATTGGACCTTGCCTGACCTGCACGATGGCTGACGTGTCAACAACCCCAGAAGTCTATCATGGTTCACAGGGGAGAAGGCTTCAGGCAGTAGGATCCTTAGAGGCAATGAGTTAGTCATAATAGAGTTCCCATACCAGGAGGCAGCCTAAGAAGGGGCCCCAAGCTATGCCACTGAGTCCTGAACCATCACTAGAATGGAGGATTCAGAGGAAAATCATTTGCTCACAAAAACAGATACTCTGGAGGATAGTAGGGAGAAAGCACCAAGAAGGCAGGAGGGAAGGAAAAAGGGTGTGTGTGTGGGGGGAGGGAAGAGTGAAAAGGGAGGAGAAGTGCAATGGAGGACAATAAGTGGAAAGGGAGAGGGTGGGAGAAGAAGGGGGTTACCTATTGAGCTTGTGTAACTAGGAAAAAATGTAACAAAAATCTAGAAATTCTCAATTCCTTTAATTTGATTTGTTCTTTAAAATATAAATCCACTTATCTGGTTACCTTAGAAACTGGTAATAGTCAATTAGCCTCTAATTTAAAAATATTAAAAACCTTTTCCTAAGAGTTAGTTTTAATATGGAGAAAGAAAACATTTATGCTTCAGTTAATTGAGTAATGCGTGCAGTCATTAATTCACTAAACCATTGACTGTCTACTAGGAGCCAAACAGTGAAGTTGAAGATGGAAAAAGTTAAGCCCGGTCACAGAGGCCAAATCACAGAGAATGTCACAGTGTGGACTGTGAGGAAGAGCAACAGAGGAGTTCTAAGTAGGGTCAAGGTGTAACATCTATTTCACAAGTTCTCCTTCTGACCAATCTGCTGTACAGATTGTTTAGGGGAGTAGCACTGATCTAAGAAGGAATATAAATTAGGAAAAGATCAGGAGAAAAGGTAGAAAGTTGTTGCAAGAAAATGTGCTGAATCACAAGAGGGTTAACTGCCAGTAAGTATCTATAATCTCAAAGGAACTGACTAACTCTGTTGTGTTTCCAGAAAGTGTGGCTCTGTTTCTAGAATTTGCTCTCAGCTACCCTCTAAGCTCTACTTAAGTCATCAATTATTTTATGTCTTTTTTGATGTTTCATGTTTTCATGATGATCGAACAGCAAAGAGGAGCAAAGACAGATGCATTCATTTGATTTTCACCCATCTATCAGGCGTAATAAACAAACACTGCAGAGAATGAGGGGAATGTGGGGAGCATGTACTGACAATATCTCACTCTTGTGATTTAAATTGCAAATATTCCTCTGCAAAAGAAGAGGACCTCATAGCAAACATTATATCTCTGCAAATTAACAAGCAGCACAGGCAACAGATGATACCCAACTGGCAAGGAAGAAATAGCTCTGGATTTGATGTCTTCCTTAATCACAATATTTAATCATCATAGAAAGGAAATGGCAGGTTTACATCTGCACCATTACTTACTCAACATACCCAATGTTCATCTCACTGATGGCATGGGATTTATCTGCAATTCACTCTTTTAAGTCACAAAATTCATGGAAGTTTTAAGAAAAACAATGATCATGATTGACAAAAATGAGATGATTATGAAAATTATTACCAAATAGAAAAGTTAGCAAGATATTTTTACTAATTAATATATATGAAAGTATATATGTAGCTTTTTATGTGGACATGTGTATGTACACGGTGTGTCACCAGTTCAGCTATTCTGGTTGGTTAGTAAGCCCCATGGATTCTCCATTTTTTGCTTCCTCCATGCTAGAATTACAGGAACATGACTCCATGCCCAATTTTTATACAGATTTTGGGGATCAGATTCAAGTCCTCATACTTGCTTGGAAAGCACTTTGCAGATAGATCTGCCACATATACAGCTTTTACACAGCTAGCCATCAGCAAGTTAGAAGTTGTCAGAGACACAGAAGACATTTCTTCTGCAGTCCAAAGGTAAAAATCTTTGTGAAAAACTTAATGAAAGATGTGCAAGGTCTGTAAGAAGACAAGTTTGAAGAACTTCTGGGCGATCAAGCTAAATGAAAATGAATCTTATTGAATTTTCAAAGTGTTTATCATGTGCCAAACAACGTTCTAAACATTGGCAACATAGCACTGAAGAACAGGTAAAATTTCTGTTATTAATTCACTAAAATTCCAGTGATGAAATTAACCCTTAAATTTGTCCATTTTCCTAAAGTAATCTATAAAGTTGACAATGTTAGCAAAAGTACCAGTGTGGTAGTTTTGGTACAAGATGTAGCTTACATTATTACAAAAATGGAATGTGTATCCTTGCAAAGATTCTGTGAAAAAACTGTGGCACTGGTGTGTACTAGCTTGTTCTTTAATATTCTGTGAAAGAGTGGGACGAGTCCACCCACAGTAAATAAAGCAGTAAAGAAACAGATAGCAGCATCATCAGTATAGGACATTATGAACCTGTATCAGATTGTCTACCATCTTCTTGTTTTGTGACACTGCTTCGCATAAAGATCTGGATGGTTCTTTAGAGAAGCCATTTCTAGGCTAAGTCTTGACAGGTCAGCTGAAGGCTGCAGAGAGGGCAGGTGTGCGGGCAGAGGAGTTAGGTCGCGGATGCTAGGAAAGCACGTGGCTCTAGGGAGGTGTTGATCTTGGGTTCCTCAGTCCTGGCTGCGCATCATGATTACCCTGACAGCTTTTATAATACGTATCCCTAGGCCTACCCTAGAACCAGAATACCTGCTGCAGGGTTTCTTTATAATTAAACTTTGCATCACACTTAACAATCAAGTTTGTACGGTACTGTAAGAAATAACAAAGAAAGGCCTGTACATTTCACAGTATGTTCCTCAATGGTAACATCTTCAGATGGTGGGATATGCTCGACCCAGGACAGTACTGATGAAGTCAAGACATAGAACATTTCCATTTGTAAGACACAGGCATGTCTAATTTTCTCCAATAGCTTCCCCTTCCTTAATGACTGGCAATTTATAATCAATTCTCTACTTTTGAATTTTGTCACTTTAAGAATGTTAAGTACATGGAATTGTATAATGCAAAACCTTCAGGGTTGACCTTTTCCATTCAGGATCATTCTGCTGTTCATCTGAGTTGTCACTGGCAACAACGGTTCGTGCTTCATCCCTGAGTGTATTTCACAGTGTGCCAAGCTAGATAAGAGCCATCTGACCACACACTTGTTGAAGAACATACTTATTGTTTCCAGTTTGAGTTATTATGAATTGAGTCATTCTAAATATTTGTATTTATGTTTTGTATGAACATAAATATTCTTTTCTCTGGGATAAATGCCCAGGAGTATAATTTGTGGGTCACATGGTAGCTGCTTTCTAGAAAAACTGCTCGACTGTGTTCCACAGTAGCTATGCAATTTCTCATCTGCACTTACAGTATAAAAATCATTCATTTTTTTGCAGCCTAATACATGTTAGATGTTGCCTTTTTTTATTTTAGCCTTCTAAGAGGTGCGAGGTATCTATTACAGCTATATTTTATGAGTAATTCCCTAATGGAGAATGTAAACATTTGTTGGTGTGTACTTATGTGATATCTCTGTGAGTATCCCTTCATGTTTTTCTCTATTATTTCCCCCCCACGTTTTAATGACAAATTTTGTTGATAACTACATATATATGACACATAACAAATATAAATATATTCTATATTACACATATATGACCAATACATACATATATGTATATATAATTATATATTCAATGATAGTCAAGAACATGGCAATAGCCTATAATGTTTTGGAGGTCTTTGGGACCTCCATGAACAAGAGCTCATGTGGAAACTTTTCCATACACAGTAATTAGGGTTTTGTTTAATCACCTGTGATTTCTGGGAGGAGCATCTTAAGGTTCTGCTGTCCATTTACTTCTCCTCTCTGTGTATTTCTGTGTGGGTACTTCTGTTACAACTTTTTTTAATTGTGTTTTTAAATAAGGCAATGAATTAGTTGCTTTCCATAGAGAGTTATCATATATACCTAGTGTTATTTAATCTCTCCTTGCCCCTCCTCTACCTATTCTGTCATTCCCCTTCTCCCTCTCGCCACCCCAGTGAGGCCTCTTTCTACCATCATATTGCCTGTTTTCTTCTACCACCACCACTTAAAGTCTTTCTCCCTGCTTCCTTAATGTCCTCTTTCTGATATTTTTTGATTTTTAAAAGTATTCCATGCTGTGCCCACAGACTTGAAGGTTTAAAGCTAGGGGCCACATGTAAGAGACAACATGGGATGTTTGTCTTTCTGTTCTGGGTTTCTCACTCAGTATTTTTCCACTTCTATTCATTTGCTAAAATATTTCATTTTTCTTGATAGCTGAACGGTATTCCATTTTGTATATGTATTATGTTTTCATTATCCAGTCATCAGTTGATGGACATTCACTATTTCCTAGCTACTGAGAATGGAGTGAGGATTAGCATAAATGTGCAAGTGTCTCTGTAGTAATATAAAGTCTTTTGGGAACATGCCCAGAAGTGGTATAACTAGGTCATATGGTAGTTTTAATTCTAGGTTTTTAAAGAACTTTTACCCCAAGTCCCACAGTGGCTACATTAGTTATATACCCAACAATAATAAGTCCTCCTATTACCATATCCTCTCCAGCAGTCGTTTTTGTTTTCTTGGCCAGTGTGATGGGGTAAGATGAAATTTCAAAGTCGATTTAATTTGCATTTATATGATGGCTAAAAATGTTGGTCACTTTTAAACATATTTCTTTTTTTCTAGTCCATTTTTTAAATTGGGTTGATTGCTGTTTTAGGAAAAGTAGCTACATACAGTGGGAATTAAAGGAGCAGGTGATAGACAGGTGAAGAGAAGCATCCTCACCAGTGGGTTTAGCCACTGAAGGACCACTTATACTGCCAACGAGGCCTGTCCCCTAGTAGTACAGACAACCCAAAGGGAGCCCTGTGGTTCACATAAACAAAGAGTCATGAGGAAGAGAGAGATAGGGATATGTTGGAGAAGGGAGGGCAGAGAGGGAGGGTGGGAAGGAACCGGGACAATTACTTATTTTGTTTGTAAAATTTTTAAGAAAGATCTTCACCGGTCCATGGGGAAATGCTGTCATGTTGGCCATCGTGTGGGTCTGGTGGGGGTAGATCCACTGCAGTGAGCTCCTGAGTGCAGAAGCCCTGCAGAGGCTGGTGTGACCTGGCCTGCAGTGCACCTTTAGGCTATTAAAATCTTACCACACCCCTCTTTTGCAAAGTTCCCTGAGCCTTAGGATGGGAAGAAATTTGGATGTCCTAGTTTGGGCTGAGTGTTTGGGAACTGCCAATACTTTGTGGTTTTCTACTTCACTAATCTTCCCTTGCAATAGGTTGCATCTGAGTGTTGAGGTCTTTTCTTATTTATAGATATAATAAGAGATGTTTAGATGGTGGTTTACTAACAGGTCTTTATGGTTAATACTAAGACATCTCATTCTGTCTAGTGTCGATTTTCTCTTCTTCTGCTGCACAGGTTTACAATACTGAACATGTGTTCCCTGGAATTAAGGGGAGGGGAATTTTAGAAGCTAGTTAGCAGGTATTTGATTATCTGAAGGCTAACCCTGCTCCTTACTGTGTCCTATCTCCATCCTTCCCTTCCATGTAAAACCTTTTTTTCTTTTTGTGCTTATAAATTATTGTTCTGAGTTTACTGACATGATCATGTGATTTCTTTTCTTATTTGATAATATATTGGATTGCATTAGCAATTTTTTTGTTTTACACTTTATTGATGAATTTTGCCCTTTGACAATTTCATACATGTATGTATACATTATGATCCTCTATCTTTATCTCCTCCCTCTCCAGCTCCCACTTTCCCATACGTCATCTTCACAAATTTACGTCTTTTTGTTTTCTGTTGTGTCCTACTGCGTTTAACCAGGTATTTTTCTGTGATTCCAGTTAATATTGAGGAAACCATATATTACTAAGAAAAACCCCACTTGATGATATTATATAATTTTAAAATAAGTTGTTGAATCCTACTGCAAATATTGTATTAATAATCTCCACCAATATTCTTGTTGTGTTGTCTTTGTTTTGGCATCAGCATAATGCCAGCTTCTGAGAACAAATCAGTAAATAAATTTCTTCTTTCATTTTCTAGAAGATACTATATAGACTTATTTTTAATTCCTTTTAATGTTTGGTGAAACTTTCCAGTGAAGTCATCTATGTCCAAAGATTTCTTTTTTAGGGTATTTTAGAGTTACAAATTCAATTTTCTTTTCTTTTTCTTTTAAGTTTTTAAATTTTATTATTTTAATATTTTTATTTTATTATTTATTCAATTGTGCGTGTATGCGTGTGTGCGCGTGTGTGTGTGTGTGTGTGTGTATGTGTGTATGTGTGTAGAACCACAGACGAACTCGGGAACTACCATGGACGCCTCCACCTCCTCCTTGTTTACTCTGCCTGGGATTCACAGGCTCCGCCCTACCAGGACCAGAAATGCAGGCCGCTCCCGCTTCTGCCTGGTATCTATAAGTGGGATCTAGAATCCGAACTCAGGACCTTCTGCCTGCAAGGCAGAGGCCCAACCCCTGAGCCACCTCTCCAGCCCCTATTTATTCAATTGTGTGTGTATGTGTGTGTGCACGTGTGTGTATTGTATGTGTCTGTGTGTAGAACCACGGACGAATTCGGAACCACCATGGACGCTTTCCAACTCCTCCTTGTTTACTCTGCCTGGGGATTCACAGGCTCCGCCCTACCAGGACCAGAAACACAGGCTGCCCCCGCTTCCGCATGGCGTCTATACGTAGGGCTAGGATCCGAACTCAGGATCTTCTTCCTGCAAGGCAGAGGCTTAACCCCTGAGCCACCTCTCCAGCCCCAAATTCAATTTTCTTAATAGTTATTGGACTATTCACATTTTCTATTTTATATTGCAGGGCAGTGACTTGTTTTTTTCAAAAATTGGTCCATTTTGGTCAGATCGGAATCTGTATAGATGAGTTCTGAGCAGTTTTATTTTGAAGGTCATAGTCGATTCTGACATCTAGTTAGAACTGCAACATGAATGAATACGGGATCTGGTGCGTGAAGAGAGACAGACTGGTAGACAAACACAGTGCTTGGAAGCACCTGGACTTGAGTTTAGAGAACTCTCAATTCACACCACTGAGAAACAGTGGTTTTGGTACTGGTTGAATGAAATGTTGGGAGAAAGGTATTATACTTAGGTTAAGAACCATTAGAAAGTTGGCTTAGTGATAGTGTACATTAATTATTTGAGTTAGGTTGTGTCAACACAGAAAAAGAGGAGTTAGTTCAAAGGCCACAAAACTAATTCTATTTAAACGTCCTTTCCAGAGTAGGCATTCCTGACCAGCAGCCAACATCTTCTATGTAGAGATTCACGGATCTATGATTTTTTTCCTTTTTATTTTGTGACTTTGATGTCACCTAGCTGTTCATGGGAGCTGGGGGCTGTTTTAAAATTTCAAGGAAGACACAGTCATACTGGATATGCGCTGGAAAAAATAGCAGATGCCAGTTGGAGGAAGTTCAGATCAACATTTGATTTTCTGCATTGCATTTGTTGATATCCTATCCTTCCAAAGCTGACATTTTTGTTGTTGTCATGATAAAAAGCAAGCTCCACATGAAAATTAGTGCTGGACATAAAATGAGGTTGTTGATGTTTAATTTGACTTGAGGGTTTGGGAAGATGTTCGGTGTTTAAGTAGCACATGTATACTGGTCCTAAGCACTAATGTTTACTTGAGCATGAAGTACACACATTTTATTCTTTCAATTTATATGTGCTTTCAGATGGTTAGGACATTGTTAGGAGAAAAATATGAAGTATGTTATTTGGAACAAACTAAATTGAGGTATTGGAACTTCATTTGCTCTAAAGGTGCCTGCAAAAATTTTCAAGACACTAGGTATTCTGTGAACAGAGAAATTTTGGACACTTCTGGCATATAATTGTATCTTGACTGCATTCAGCTAGTAGAGCAGGAAAATGAACTCTTTTAAAAATTATCAGGATCAACATAGATTCAGCCTAGATTTAAAGGACAAGAGCTTATTTTTAACCATACCTACTTTTAAAGGAAGCTGAGATTAGACTTCAGACAAGTGCTCAGACAAGCACATAGGATGGATTTGAGATCACATGCAACATGTGAGACACTCAGATACATGAAGGGTTATATAGGTGGCATAGATCCCAGGTATAACAAGGGAAAGCGCTTCCCCAGAATTCAGACACAAATTCAGATGTAGGAAGTGAGGAAAAGGATTGTAAGAGGACTTCCGAGTTTTTGATTTGCCAGATTTGCGGATGCTGATAACATAATGCTGTAGAAGAGAAACTGAGTTGAATATTTTTTGTAATACTCCATAGCATTCCCTAAGACCCTCATTCCATGGTTACAGCAATAAAATGTAAAGCATATTCAAAGCAATTACCAAAATAAATTCTGGAGGAGCTTTTTATTTCTTGACACTCCATCAATGGCATTGATTAAAAATGATGAAATGTAGATTGAAACACTAGTGATGAAATCCCTCTATAGTAAGTCATAAATTTTGATCTACCAATGTTAGAGATGGTATTTTGTTTCCTGTTATGTCACCAGTATGGAGAATGTTAGCTGGCACGCTACCAGGTGTGCACTGGTACATGCTGAATGATGCGTCAGTCCTAGGGCACTATGGCTGGGTGGTGAGCACTGGCTTCTGGCTAAGGGAATCATGAGTGGATAGCACTGCTACAAAATGATACAGGGGAACTTGAAGAGCAGCAGATAGCTATTTCCTTAACCTTACTAGGAAGATTATTTTTTACCAGTGCCTTAATAAGGGGAACAGGGGCACACATCACAATACTGTAGCTGTATCTATGTACTGCTTCTGGAAAGAATATTATCTGTATATTATTTTTAGTGAGGCCACTAGGAAGTTTATCCCTCTCAGGAAATCGGCAGGTATTTTTTTAACACTCATTTCAAGCTTCTCCTAGCATCCCCTGGTTCAGCAAAGCTGTAGGGATCAAAGCTGGGCTTCTGTGATAACAGTTGCATCTCACACTCAGTTCCACAGCAGCAGAGGAAAGTCCGGGGGCATTTTCCATGGTTGACCAGTGACATGAGGAATTGTACCAGAGATTTTCTCATCCTCTGGGAGTCAGAGGATAAATAAGATCAGTGGTAAGGATGCACCACATAGAAATGGCAAGGAGCACAAGGATTCATTGAGACAAAATTATACTCAGTATTCATCTCATCCGGTCATGGATAGGGCTGGGTTAATATGCAGATCAAAAGACAGGAAACATAAAGCTATGAAGGAGAAAATATAAAAAACCTGAAACTCTTGCAGACATTGATTTTTAGATCAACTTCTTTTTTGTGTAACTGATTCAGATGTCATTCATTTCCTGAACTTAAAGTGAAAGAAAACTACTGGTTTTCACAAGAGGCATTTGGGTGGGGAGATGACTAAGGGATTAAAGCCTTCGCCTTGCAAGTGAAAGGATCTGAATTTAGATTCCCAGATCCTATGAAAAAAAATGTCAGGCAGATATGGGGGTGGCCTACAATTGTGGCCCCAAAGGGCAGAGCCATGGAAACCCCAGAGCAAACCAATAAGGAGGTAGAGCAATCCAGGATAATTCCTGATGTCATCCTTGGACCTGCATAGGCATACATACTCAAGCATCCTCTTGTGTACTTACACACATAAGCATACAACAAAAAATAAAAATCATGGAAATTACAATTCTTTTGGCTTTCTCTTCTCTCTAAAAGTCAGTCAATTGATTTTCAACTTTTTCCTACTTAGCTTTCCAAGGTCACATTTTTTTCGACACATTATTAGTTTCTATGTGTCTTACATTTTTTTTAACCTCTAAAATATTTACCACATAGGGTGTTTTGAAGATTGAATGATAAACAACTTATAATGGTCTCTGTCACACAGTGAGTGCTTACTTTATGTTAGTCAAGGAATTCTTAGAACTATTTATCAGACTGCAAGTATGCATATTGCCAATCTTCTATATATTTTGATTAGTATAAGCAGAAGGCAGTATAACTAGACTACTTGGAGACTGTAATGGAAACTGTGGCTTCTCAATGTAGAAAAACTGTGTAACTTCAGAGCAATTTGTTTTTAAGCATGTACTCTTTTGGAGTCTAGCCAAGAATCCCACATAAGAAATATGTTGACCTAGAGAATCATGTTTAAGCAATGCTTCAATTAAAGTGCACCTGATAGATAATTTGTGAAAGGGTAACTACTCCCCAAATCTATCAAGGACATATTCCTAATATATCATCTCATAATCTAAAAGAAGCTATGCTACAAGACATCAGAGATGGGACAAGATCTAAGTGACCTAACCCGCCTCCCCCTTCCACGGCACTGTGGTTACGAGGTAGATATTTGGATAGAAGAGTTCTTAAGGAACAGAAAAAAAGCACTGGGTAGAAGGCTTAGTAATTATACTTACTCAAAGAGCCCCAAGCAAGTTTCCTTTGAGAAAACTCAGCATTGGTGATTTTTGTTTCTAAGCAGTTATATACTTAGTGAAAACTGTTGACATGATCAAAAAGTGGATTTTCCAAGTTAAGCTTAAGCAATTGGTCAGGCTAGTGTTGAAATTGTACTTGCTCTTTAATATTCCCCAAAGTCCTTAAAGCTACTTGATTGTTTTGCCTCCAAAAATATATTTTTGAGTACCTGTAATTACCAGGTGCTGTGCCAGAAGTTAACATTGCAAAGAACAATAGTCACAACCTCTACTTTTCTGCCTTCCAAATGGCTTGAGACAAATGTCTATGTTAATGATTTCAATGAACCTTGCTTAGTGCACAACATGGTCTGGGATCATGAAACAGAATCAAGCTGGAGCCCTGTCTCCTACAGGTTATAAACCACCTCTCATCCTAAGATTCAGGGAACCTTGTGAATACTTATAATGTGGCATGAGCTAAGATCCCTGACTGAAAAAAGAAGGAACCTCCTGACACCTTTAAAGATCATCTATCACTTTCAAACAGTTTATATTCATTAAGAGGTGCACCAGGCCAGTGTATAATTCAACTTTTAGAACAGTCCTGTAAAGAAGCTAACAGACCCATTTCATGGATCAGCGAGAGCAAAACTTGAAGATCGCGGTTCTTTTGTTTTGCACACATGAAACTGCTAGACCTTGTTCAGACTCAACATACTTCCTAAACAATGGAGGAGAGGGTGTTAAGAATGTAAGAGATAGAGGACAGGGAGAGGTAAATGTCAGACAGTAACCTCTGCTCGTATCAGGGCTGTCATACATAAGAAGCCAGTGCAACAATGTCTGCTTCCATTAGGCGCTACAATAGTCAACCTAACACTTTGCCATAGGACAGAGAGGACCTCATGAGGCATCATGCTACCCTGAAACACTGTATGGAACTGATGCCAGACAAAAGGGAAGGGGAACACTATATTCTTTAGCTGATCCACCAGTGGACCACTTATGCCCTGGCATGTGCCCAGAACTAACTAATATAGGCATCTTAGATGGGATTCAATGGATCTCGCATGTAGGGAGATGTGGGGGAGGGAGGAAAATGGGCTGGAGCAGAGGAAGAATTGGGTGGGTGGGATGAGAAGCAGGATGGTGGTAGGTAGTAGGTAATGGAAACACACAAACTCATCAAATTGTTAATATAAATTAAAGTAAAAAATTAATGATAAGAAGTTTGAGTTCTTTTGATGAACATAAGAAAATTTACCTGCAATATTACCATCATTTGCATATGATAGTAAAAGAAAAGACAGTGCTAAAATCGCTTAGAATATTCATGAAATATTGTTGGCAGAATTTATTCCACACATTTTTGTGGATAGCCCCATGTGATCAGTATTTTATGTTAAATGGACTTAGAGCCTTTGGATTGAAAGTCTAGCTGAGCATCAACAGATGAATCCAAGACAGACAGACAGATGTCACATCTGCACCGTAGTTAATGAGAACTTTTCTCAGCAAGTTAGGTAGATTATGAAGTACTCCCAAAAGGGAGTTACATGTTGAAGATGTTGCATTTTAAAGATAACTGAAAAGACAATGCTTTGAGTTCCATCTGGCTGCCAAGTGAAATGGACCGAAAGGAAACTTCAAACAGAAAAGTTTTTAAATAATTGGGTAAAAGTGGAAAAGATATACTTATGTGGTCTCCTTCTCACAATTCTCACAAATACCTAAGAGCTCATAAATGTGACATGAGCTAGAATCTTTGATTGAAAAGAGAAGGAACACATTGACACCTTTAAAGTTCATCTATCACTTTCAAACCGCTTATATTCTTCAAGATGTGCATAAAACCACTATCTAATTCACCTTTTAGAACAGTCCTGTGAAGAAGATAACAGCCCCATTTCACGGATCAGCAAGAGCAAAACTTGAAAATCATGGTTCTCTTGCTTAGCAGAATTTTCGAATCTGTTTTGCACACATGAAATTGCTAGACGTTTTTCAGACTCAACATACTTCCTACTATGGACACCCAAATATATAGCTCAAGTGGTACTAAGAAAAAAGAATGAAAAATAAGGCAAGCCTCTGGATGCCTGCAAGCCACCCGGGTGGTAGTAAATTAGTCACTCTCATTTTGTTATAAATGCTGCAGGTCAGGGCTGTGCATCGGACTTTCACTCTGTTTTATGAGAATTGATCTATTTCAAATAAAAGAACAGATGGAAAACTAACAGTGTAGTCACCGCACACAGCCAAGAGGCAGGGCACCAAGGGAGCCCTGTAGGAGATCTGGGAGACCCTTGAAGTCTGCTGCAGTCTCTGCATTTTATTATAGCCCTGCTGAGGACCACCTGGGTTCCAGAATGGAGAATGCTGAACTGGCCTCCCAAAGGATTGCTCTCAAGTCTCACGTTGGCGCCCTCTACAGGGCACTAACAATAACACTCTATTGTTCTGAGACTAGTTCAGCTCTTTCTGATTCACATAGGAAAACAAAAATAAAACGAAACAAAACAAAAAGTCTATATTCTTGAATCAAAGAATTTTTCAGCACAGAGTGAACAGTATGGGAAAGAGCAGGTAAATTAGCCATGATAGCCTTTTTGGTCTATCCTTTGCTTAGTATTTCAACTACCGTGTATATTACATTATGGGACATAATTTTCTTCCAACCTATTTTAAGTTTGTTTGTTTCTTTACCTGTTCATCTATCTGATTGCATTCTATCCCACTCTATCTATCTACCTATTTATCTTCCCATTGATCTCTATTGATGAATTGCTAAATACTAAGCAAGCGGCTACCAAGCCAAAATGATATAGTACATACTGTCAAAGAACTTTTATTCAAGTAAGAAAAAACAGATCCTAAGAAAGTAAAAATGATAAAAATGTAATTGAGATGACTAGTAAAACAAAAGCTTATTCAGGGGAAAGCTAGGAATGACAGCTTAAAAATGTTCACCAGTGGTTCATTATGCCCTAGAGAAACCAACCATATTGCTTTGGGTAAGTCACAAAACTCTGACTGTGTCTTAATCTTCAAATTGTAGCATGAAAGAAATGAAATATATGATTAACAACTCTCATATTGCATTGATTTCAAGATGCTATCATTTACAAAGCATAGCTTTTTTATTTAACACCAAGAAAGACTAAGCTGCCAGTTAAATTACAACATAATACTTTCCTATCATCATTTTATAAACATTTAATACTCATAAAGGAACTCAAAGGTATGCAAAAGAAAATGCAAATGAAATAAATAAGTCCACAGTCGCCTGTTGCACTAGTGCCACGGATGTCCATATCTTGGCAATGACATGGTTCTTGGACATGAGGAGACTGATGCCGATGTTCCTTCAAGTCTATGATTCTCACTGCCATGTTTTATTTGTGTGTGTGTGTGTGTGTGTGTGTGTGTGTGTGTGTGTGTGTGTGTGTATGTGGAGGCACAAGAACAACTTTGGGAATCATCTTGGATTGTTCTACCTTCTTACAGTTTTGCTTTGGTGTTTCCTGGGCTCTGCTTTCCAGGACCAGAAGTACAGGCCACTGTCATTCTGCTCAGCATGTGTACATGGGATCTAGGGTCTGAACTCCTTGAGAGGCAAAGGTTTTAACGAGAATCATCTCTTCAGCCCACTGCTAAGATTTAACATTTACTGTTACTGTTTGAATCTGAAATGATCCCCACAAGTCCTAATTCTGAATGCTCAGTTTCCAGATTGTGATGCTATTTTAAAGGCTACAGAACTGTTAGGGGGTGGGGTCTGGTTGGCAGTAGCAGATCACTAAGGGTGGATCTTGGAAGGTTCTGTCTGCTTCCTTGTTTGACAAGACGTGAAGCTTCTCCACCATATGTTCCCAGGCAGAGAGCTACTGCATTTTCAAGCCTTCCCTGTTGTGATAGATTGTAATCATCTGACCCATGGACCAAAACAATCCCTTGTTCCCTTAAACTGTTTCTGCCATGTTTTTTTATGACAACACAAGAAAAATGATGAGTGCACTTGTATTTTCCCAATCTTACAGCGTCACTACAACATTTTGGACAATGATGCATATTCTTTCCTTAATTATTCCTGACAACCATCAAGGAGTTATATTTATCTAAAAGTATCATCAGAAATTACAAACAAGGCATCCACAGATAATGCCAATGACATCACAACTACTATAGGTTTAAAAAAAAACTATAAAATCCTTCCTGTTTTCACACCTGTCTTGGTCTCACAGCAATACCCCACTTCTCTGATATCAAATTGTCTTACTTTTATATTTATATTGCTGCAATAAATGCTAAACCATTTGGAGGGAATTTTTTTTACTTCTGCTCATGATTTCAGATTTTGTACCACTGTGGTAAGAGCTACCGGTGGGGGCTACAGAAACTGACCACAAACACAGGGAGAATGGAGAGGGCATACGTTCTAGTTTGTCAGTTTGCCAACATCAATAGTTCTCCCTCTTTGTCTTACTCACCTGTTGGGACATGGTCCCTTCACTGCAGGCTGGGTCTTCTCTCACCATATCATAGAAAACGTACCGCGGGCTAGTCCGAGGACTCGCCTTAACTAAATGATTCAGCACAGGTGTGCCGAAGGCTCATCTCTGAAGTGTGAAGCGGGCACCTGTAACTTACGGCCACACAAGTCTTGAGAAAATGGTGGTGATAGATGAGTGGATCCTAACAGAGCTGGAATACAGTATATTTTTCCAAATTCCATTTTTAACTGAAATTCTCAAGGTGTCCAGCAGAAGGAGCCCAAACAGGTGTTGTCATAAGTCTCTGATCCTACCATCATTCTCATCTGCTTTCTTTCTTGTATTGCCAAAGTCTCTACTGTTTAACAGAACTATGTGTCCTTGCTGGCTGGCAGGTATGGGCACTCTGAACTCTGGCATCCTCCTGTCTGTGAACATTGTTCACAGGTCAAGCCACCAACATAGCTGAGAATTTCTTTGGCTTCTTCCAGTCTTGAGATTTTTGTCAGATTTGGGAATAACTTCACATTTTTGAATTGTGTAAACTTCAGATGTCACATAGTCTAAATCTTCCTTTGATAGTTTCACAACAGTGTAACATCTAGGCTGGCTGGTAGGGCCAGACATTTGTTACTTATCAAAATTCAGGATAATAAAAGTGAAATGCATGAAGATTTCCATGGTCAGATAACTTGCTAATGACCTGCATAAGGCAAATCATTTTCATAGAAATTAAATAACATCTGTTCAAATTCTAAACCTTCTTTTCCTGAAATTATGCTGTTTAACATGTTCTAACCGAACATGTTAATTTTTAATAAAAGTGTAATTTTTAATAAAAGAAAGTTCCACATGCTCATAAAAAGTTCAAGGAATATTTTACTTTTGCTTCCTGAATGTAGATGTAAAATATTAAAACAAATTATCATCCCAGTATATTGGTGAAAGTCACTTTCACACAATGGGGAAAAAAGAATTGTTTTCATTTGCTATGAGTTTGAAACTTCAAACTCTTGTTTGTAAACCCATAGAAGTTTTACAGAATAATAATTACAAAATTCTAGAGATACCCCGAGGAAAGGGTACTCTTTTTGCTTGTTTTAATCTTTGTTCTACTCAGTGATAGATACATACATTGGAATATATATATTTCTCATATCTCAAATCTGGACACATATTTCTTAAAAATAAATTGGTCCTGTCTTTAGTTTTCTATTGCATATTTCCCTTCAGAGGTTCATCATGTGATGCGATACAACATCCTTTCTTGTTATCAAACATGGACAGAACAGAGGACATTTTCCCTTTAAAAGCACAATGCCCTACACTGCTTTAAAAAATCTACTAAAGAACATCTCACCAAGCCCACAAGAGTATTACAATAATTGCTTCTCTTACCTAGGTGAAAAAGGACATATCTGTCAACTAAAGAAGTGCAAAAGCAATTAACACCTCAATACTCTACAGGGAAATTGCTTAAATTAAAGAAATAACAGGGTTGTTTCATAGCTAATGTATTTCTAATATTTAGTGATTAGCACAGCTGTAGAGCTCTTCAGTCATTCCCATGTATTCTTGCCAGTCCAGCAGAGCTAGAGTCGTTGTGCGCAAACATGAGGTACATTTGGGTGTCTATATGTGTGCCACCTGTGGTTCTTGGGTTTTGCTTTTCAAAGGCTTAATGGAGGAAGAGAACTAGTACACACAACACACATTTATAACATGCAAGACTGCATATGTCTGAAATCAATAACTTCTCAGGAATAAAGACACACCTCAGATTCTGTACTGCCATCCATATAACGGTTTTATAAGTCCCTGGAGTTTGGATTTATCAAGTCTTGAGTTCACACAGTGGTGTTGCATGAATGAACGACAGAGAGAAGAATCAGATGTGCGTGACCACTGAATGAAAGCAGCAAGACCTAGGCTGCCTAGAAGTTTAGTTTGTTGTCAGACATTACAGTGGTCTCCTCATGTACAGCATAAGCACATAAATCTGCTTATGCTGTTTGAGCGAGGCAGAAGTAACAGCAGGATCTAGGTCCCTTTCCTTAGGAGACAAACTTGCAAGTTACAGGAGAGGTTAACAATATTTCTTTCCTTCCTCTCCATTCCACCATCGAAACTTTCTGTGTTCTGAGACATGAGGGCAATTCTTAGCATTCTTAAAGAAAATCACACAACATATTCTCTTTGCTGCTTTGACAGAGGTAAGACCAGGTGTCGCAGTTCCCCTTTCTGCTGCTGTGAGATAATGTTCAGACACCACTTGAGAGAGAAAGGGGATTTATTTGGCTTACAGTTCCAGAGGAGAGATACTCTCCAGTACGGTGGCAATCCCAAAGCAGAAGGCAAGTGGTTCATGTCACCACTATCATCATAGAGGCACAGAGAACAAGAGACAAACTGTGAGGAATCAGGATTGAGTTACCAAACTTTAAGGCCCATCCCCCTGTGGCATGCTTTCCTTCACCTCCCAAAGGTGCCACATCTTTCCAAACATCATCAGCTAAGGATTCAAACTCATGAACCTGTGGAGGACAACATACATTCAACCATGACACCAGGGAAGAATCAAATAATATCACACACAAGAAGAAGAGCAGCTATGGGATGGAAAGATGTGGCAGAAGACTGAAGGAGAAAGCACATCATTCATTAGTAAAGGAGCAAACATCTTAGTTAAATAGCACTTGATAGGACTGACTATTACTGACCTTCCAAGGCCCATGACTCCTCACAGTCACCTCCCTGGTGTTGTCTCCGCAGTTACAAGCTAAATCTGAAATGTGGTTAGAATGCTGGGCTCTGAGGCTGAGCTGCTATTTTGGGCGCTGGAAGAGGGCAGCTTTTGGAGGTGGTTCCTAGCTGGCAGAAGGAGTGATTCTTCAAAGGTTAAACCATTGGTTTTAGCCTGCGTCTTCTGCTTCCCGGCCTACAACCAATAGTTCTTCCACATGATCCAGCAACTGCAAAGAGAGCAACTCCTTCTGTGGTGCCTTCCACAGGCCGTGGGACTGAAATCCCTCTGAGACCATGAGCCTAAATTAAGTTGTGCCTGCCAGGTATTTCAGTCACAGCAATGAAAAGCAACTAATACACTCTCACTCTATGGATATGAATGTGAACTGTGATTTGAGGACAATTTTCAAAGGTTCTGGATGTATGTCATCACATATATATGATGTGTCCACAGGCTCCATGCCCTTCCTGCTGGCAACTCCTGTCCTCTGTGGCTTACGGAATAGACAAGAATGGAGGGACTGACATTGGACTCAGGAAGAACTGAGTGAGCATGGGAGCAGAACTTCCCCTGGCCAAGCCTCAGATGATGCATCTGCTCTGTAGGACCCTGGAGAGGGCAGATGAGTCATGCTCAGCATCTAATGCAGAGACACTGAGATAATACATGCACATAGTCTTAATCAGCTCTATTTGTGGAAACATTGTTATGCAGCCACAGATAATTAATATAGATGCTTCCTTTGTATTAATTTCTATAATCCTCATTATACTCTCATTTTACACAATGGGAAAAGTGAAGCATGAAACTTAAGCAAGCGGCTTAACTCCACACAGCAGCAGGTAGCAGGGCCGTTGGCATTCAACCAGGCAGCCTAGCTCCAGGGTCTATTCCTACCCGGTAAAGAGCACTACCTTACTTGGCTTCCAGATCACAGTTCCCATTACTTATCCAAATAGCATGAGACAGAATCCAAATGAAGGTGCTAGTCACATCAACTGAATGAAGGAGCTGTATGTAACCTGGTCAGTGGTGTGAGGACATATAATGCAGTGGACAGGAACACATCTGCTACTTTATATTCTCTGGCCACTATCCAGGGGCTGCCCTCTACCAGCAGAAGGACACTGGTTGGTGACTTCTGGCATATGAGTTCAATTTCAACCTCTAAGATCATTTAAAACACACTAGTACCATTTCTGCATGACCTGTAATATTTGAAAACATTGATGAGTTTTCATACCAGTCAATTTTTTTCTGCTCTAATGGATGATGTCACCCTCAATTTTTACTGTTCTCTTTTTGCAGATGGTGTTAGATGATCTTCTGGTGTGTGTGTGTGTGTGTGTGTGTGTGTGTGTGTGTGTGCTAGCTGGATCAGAGTGGTATTGGTTTGCAGAGATGTCTCTGCTTTTTCTCCTCTACAATACCAGGCAGTGCTAATCTACTGATATTACTTCTTGTCATTGTAGGTTTAAAGATTTCCCTTCTCATAACTTCTAGGCAAGATGGAATGCTGTGAGCTGAAAGTTTATGGTTCTGAAGCTCATTAATGATAATACCCCAAGTCTACAAAACAATGTTCATGAGCAAGAAATGAGGATTGAGGCAGGATTGAAGTGAGGATTAATTAGTCTTAACACCTGTGGAAGGCTTTTCAAATTTGTGACTAATTTTCTGCCAGGTAGAGCAGTCCATGTATGTGATAACCGGAAAGACAATCTATTTCTACCAAGTCAGAGAATGATTAAAACCATACTAGAGCCATGTATGTAGCTGAAAGATGGGAGGCTAAGGTGTCTGAAACTCAAAAACCAACTTTATTGTTGACAACATTTAGACAAAATCTTTTGGGCTCTGAGTCTTAATTTCTTTCTCTGTAAGAAGACTGATGTCTTTTCTCTTTCTTAAGGAAAAAAAGCTAGTTTTTATACCTGACAGATGTCTAACAATTGTTAGATCTCTTCTTCCTCTTTTTAAATGTAATTGACTATCAGAGAAATAAGTGTGTGGACAACTGGACAAAGGTTAGAGATTTGACTGGCATTAAAAAGAATATACTACTCAAGGGAGGAAACCCAGTCCTTAAAGCAACTCATGAAATCAAGACCCGTTTCATTTAGTAAATTTGACAAAGACACAACTTCACTTAAAATCTCAATCTACCTTTCCCAGACCAGGGAAGGTAAGATTTGCTTGCGCTCTGCTCCCTTAAGAGCGCAGTGAGTAGAACTACTCATTTTGGTCCGCTGAATGTAAAAGAACATCGACAATCTGAGAAAGAAGATCAGAGTAGAGAAGGTATGTCACAGGCACCACAGCTGCAGGAAGGGATCTTTTACTTGCTTTAAAACCAAATCTAGAAAGAGATGGCAGGGGCATTCAAGTATGCAAAGGACTGGTTTAGGGGAGGATCAGAAGTAGAAGAGCCAGAAAGCTTATTGTTACAAAGGATGCTTACTTGTCAAGATACAAAAATGTAGGACTACCCTGTACTATAAGAAGTTTCTATTGTTTTCAATATTGAAACCAAAGAAGTTAGATGTGGGGATTACAATCTTGAAAGTAGAACACAGAGGAAAAGAACAAAAGTGAGTGAGTGAGTGAGTGTGTGTGTGGGGGGGGGAGAGAGAGAGAGAACTTAGATGTTTATAAGTAGTCTGACTGCCATAAACTTCACTGGGACATTCTATCTCATCACTTTGTAAGAGATGATGGGCAAAAGCAATGGGATCCTAAAGCGGGTGATGAAAGAATTTTTAACTGAATAAACCTGGGCTACACACAGCTATCAATTTTGCTGAGTGAATCTTTTTAAGGTAATTTTTTGAAGTATGTTAATTTTTAAAAATTTATTTATTTTTCTGTGCATACAAATGAAATAGGTACCTGTGTCCCCTCCCTCTACCCCTTCCTGAACTTCCCTGCTCCCTCCCCCCTTATTCCCTTCCTTTCCCCTCTCCCTCCCTTTCTCCCAGTATCCCCTCCCCCCATCTCTGAAGCATCCTTTAATGTGTATATCAAACTTTCCTCTGGGTCCTCCTCTCTGATGAAGTGTAAGGACTCAGTGGCATTTCCTAGAACTCTTTCTTGTGTTCCCCTTAAGTATAGGAACACTATTGTGACTGTTAATCCCTTGCGTCTAAGAATCCTAGTGCCTTTAGTTCATGCTAGACTTTGAGGGGTCAATGATAAGTTGTTCATTGTGCAGATCATGCAGAGTACTATTAGGTAATTTTTTTTTACTAACATAATAAAGACTTTTTGGACAAATCTATAATTGGACAAAATTCCAAAATAATGAAAGCAATTCCTCTAAAATTAGGAATAAAACTGGTGTTCACTCTTGTCTTAATTTAAGGCAGAACTTACAAATTCTTAGCCATAATGATAAGGTGACAGAAAGCACATCCATATGACATACTGATTAATATAATCGGATTTGCTGAGTTGATTCATTAATGGCAGAAGAATTCCTCATTCAAGGATTTCCCTGACAAAGTAGCATATGATCTTGTTCTGGAAGTCTCCAGGAGGTAGCAATAAATATAATAATCAAACCTCACACTAAGTCCTTTTGGGAGAAGTATACACTAGATCCAGGTAAACTTCCTTCTCCATTTCAACTTCATCTTCAAAGAAGGTATCTACAAGATCTTCTGCTATACTTTTTACTTGATCATTTTTCTCAGTTATTTTCTGCTGAGCCTTTCTGAATACACGAAGGTGAGTGTCAAAGTCATTGACAATGTGTGTAGTAAAATAAAGCTACCAGTCTACTTTTTTTGACCTAGTAGCAAACTGATTAAGTGCATTTTGAAGAGTTTGCCTAATTTCAAGAAGAAAAGTTTCAACATCACTTAGTGTATAATACCAATACTGGACGCAATCCCTCAAGGAAAACTAGACAACTTGCTGGAGAGGTTCATCATTTATATTGGCATCTGTCAATCTTCTGTCAGTTTTGATAGTCCTGGCCTCCTGTTTCATTTCTTCTAAGAACTTTGGAACCTCAGTGGATGTTGGAGGAAGAAATGAGAGTTCACACTGCTCTAGGTATTTTTCTGAATTTGTTTTCCCAAACAAGAGAGTAACCTCTAAACCCCCACCCACAAAGCAGAGGACATAAAATGCCAAATAAAATATTACAAAGGGTCCAAAGGTTACTAGGAAAAGGACAATGCCAAAGCTTCCCCATCCCCATATGGACAGAATGGCCTCTGTTAACATCATTACATCCGGGGACTTGAGGTCCTAGCGTCGCTGCATGGCAACAGCCAGTGCAGCAGCGGAACCGGCCCCGGCCACCATCAATCCCAGCGACTGCTCCTTCATGCTTCACCTGGCCGCGCTGTACTCCATCTTGGAAGAGTAATGTCCACATCTCAGGGTAATTTTTATAAAAAATGTGTGAGTGTGTGTGTTTGCACTGTATCTGAAGTATTATGTGTGCGCCTGTTGAGGCCCAAAGATGACTTCAGGAATCATCCTGGATTGCTTCCACCTCCTTTTTGCTTCACTCTGGGATTTCCCAGGCTCCACCTCCCAGAGCTGAAAGTGCAGGCTGCTGTCATTTCTGCCTGGCGTTTTTACATGGGATCCAAAGACAGGTCCTTCTGCTTTCAAGGCAGAGTCTTAACTCCTGAGCCATTTCCCCAGTCATCAGGGCAATTTTTAAGGAAGAAACACTTTCTTGAATACAGAGGACTATAACCGTGAATTAGAGATCACTCTAGAAGCCAGGAAAGTAATTGCAGAACAACATGAAACCAAACTTAAAATGACAAAGCTTCAGAAATTGTCTGGAAGTTCATAATAAGACATGGTGTTGGAAAAGTGAAGAGCGGAAGAGCTCCCAGTGGAGCTAGAAAATGATACATGAGGTGTCAACATTAGGGAGTAAGTCTGCTTGATCCCCTTTTGATTGGAGCAGGATCTGTAAGACAGAAGAGTTACATGCACAGTGCTGCATGGTGACCCTATGACAGAACCTTGGGGAACCCACTCTGTCGGTCTTAAAAGTGACATCTCTTCGTCTCGGCAGCCTTTAACACTCCATGCCCCGTATTCAGTGAAGGACTGCCCTCTTCTCCTCCGAGATCTTCTCAGCAGGAATCTTGCTACCTTTCTGCCTTCAGTTCTGCCTTTCTTCCTGCAGACTCTGACTGGACATTGTTTTTGTTGTAATCTCCTCTCCTGCAGCAATCTCTTGCACTGCACAGTAACCAAGTCAGAACACAAGCCTGTCATCTCCTTTCATGATCTCTACCTCTATCGCCATCTCCCTTCCAACCCCATATTCCTGTGTCCAAAGCTATATCCATACCTTTATCTGTGTCTATACTTAACGTTCCATCTATATACCTATATGGATATTTGGCCCAGTCTTTTTCTCTCTCCATAATGGCACACGCCTTTTACCTGGACTCCAGAGTCCCACAGTCCTCTGACTTTCTACCTACTGGCTCTATGTGTTCGTCTGCTGAGTCTTCTCTCATTGCTCATCTCTGAGGGATGCTGGGCCCCAAACTCAGACCTTGGACTCGTCTCAATCTATCTACACTACATACATGACTCTAACCTTTCACAAGAGTGCAAATACCATCTCCACACTGAGAACCCCAGAATATGCATCTCCAAATGAGCTCTTTGAGATACCCACCCATGCTCATCTTTCACTGATTTACTGCTTCCTGCCTGGATCCCTGCCTCGTATTTACCCAGGGGTTGTTAAACATTGGGATTTCCCAAGCTTTCTCCTTTCTTCACCATCTGGTTATCTTTTATTACTTACTACTTCTAAGGGTCTAGTGTGGTAATTGGGTTCCCCCTGCTTCTCTTCCTGTCCTTAAAGTATCCTTAAAGTCTGTTTCTAAGTAGCTAGAGAGGGTAAAATGAAAAGCCAATCTGACCCGTGCCTAAGTTTCTGGAGGTCTGCAATGGCTTGCTGTCGCATTCAGAATCAGATTCAAGGGCTTACTGTGACCTGTAAACTCTACAGGACTTAGCCCATTTCTTTCTCCAGCCTCATCTCTTGCAGTGGCAGTATCTCGGCCTGATTTCTTTTCCCTTTTCTGGCCACTGTGAACTTCTTTTAGTGCTCTTAAAAGCTAAGCTGAGCTTGATATGTCCCTAGGGCTGTTGGACTTGCTAGTCTTCTTATCTAGTACCCTCCTCCTCCAGATCATTCGGTTTTTCAGCTCTCATTTCAGGCTCAGTGAATGTTACTCTCTTAGAAGCCATCCTTGGGTTTTCTTTACAGGCGATGACCCTATCCTTCTTTCTTCAAAGTCTCTAGTGCTGTATGAGGTTATTTCTCTTCAACGTGCTTAGCACAGCCTGACATTATAGCAGACACTCAATGCCTGGTACATGTCTGTATCTGGAGCAGAGATTTATGGTTCGGTTTCATAACTACTTAGAGCATTAGAGACAGTCTCTGGCACATACCTCACACCTTTTCGATGTTTCTAAGAAGAGGCTCACTTGCTGTCTAGAAGTCAAAGTCTTTACATCCCTGTCACAGTTTGCCTGCATGTTGCTGATAGACTTGTGGCTAAACAGCTTAAAGAAAAAATCAAGGGGTTTTATTCTGGCTTATAATTATCCAGTTACATTTCTTAGTCCAGCTTGGCAGGAGAGCTCATATCAACACCAGGGACTGGGGGAACTGGCCACACCATATCTACAGGACTGCTGAGAGAAGGGCAACCTTACTTGCCAGACAGCATGTCTGTCCAAGTATGGCGAAGAATGCCAACTCACATGCCTGGATCAGCACTCTTCCTCTTCTCCACATACCCAGGGAAAAGTTCCATCCACCAAGTGGTAGGTCGTCCCTCATGAAATAGACAGTCTCCTTCAGGCTTGCACAGGATTCGGCTCAACTACTAATTGTTTACGAATGTGCCTAAAGCTCGAGTCTTCAATTGTCAAGTCGACACCTGTATCTAACTGTCACAACCCCGTTCTCAGAAAAGATTCTTCTCCTTCACTCTGTGCTCAGGACTCTGGACAAAGCCAAGCTCTCTATGTTCTGGCCTTATGATTGCAGACAAGTGACAGTTGCTTTCACAAGGTCAGTTTAGTCATTTGTATGAGAAGGGTTAAAACTGACTTCCTGAAGGTGTTGTAAGGAAGGAGTGAAGTGATACAGAATGCTCAATATTTCAATACTTGGAACATAGCATATGATGATTGGCAGCTCGTAGTGGCATGTGCACTGCAGCTCCCTCCCTGGCTTTCCATCTCTGGACCAGGCAAGTCTTACAGTCATTCCATTCTCGGTATTTCCTATGTCTGGATTCATAGGTCTCAGTTTCCTCTTTCTCAGCCAGGGCTTCTTTTCATCTTTCAGCAAAAGCCCCCAAATGCACTCCATGTCCCTTTAAATGACCTTTTCCATACCACAAATCAACATCTATTTACTGATGTGGAAATAAAGTGCAGAGTTCTGGGATTCTGAAGTCATTGCTTCTTAGAAGAATCCCATGTTAAAATACATGACACATAAATAAAATTAGCATATTGATTCTGAATACTAAAGCTTAAGAAAAAATATGAAAAAAATTCAATCTTACTTAAAATTCATAATAGTTATACTACAAGTAAAACACACAAATTAAGAAAAAATGGTAGACATGACATGTGAATAGCCAAATTTGGCAAGCTGCTCAAAGTCATTCAAAGCTGATGGAAATGTGGGGAGTACTCATGAGCCCCTGTGCTCAGGTCTACAGGAGACTACATGAAATAGTTCTTCACTTTCTCCAATGCTGGTGAAACAATAGTACTTTCATCCAGTGTAATTCCCCCAAAGGGTTTAATACCCTGTAGCTCTCTGGTACATATCCTTGAGCTTTCTTGTGCAATGTTTTTTAGACATGGGGTCAGGGCCAGCTGTTATTGGAGTCACTCCTGATGGCAGTATCTCAATGTCACCACTCCTGCTACATTGGTAAACATCAAGACATAATATGAAGCCACAGCAGATAATATTCCTCTAAAGTGCAGGCCGGAAGAATTATTGTTTAATCATCACTTGTTTTGCCCTCTCCACTTGATTGTATTTCAGCCATGTTTGCTAAGGCATTGAGAGAGTTTCAACACAGCTCACTGACGTTTCTGAATTGCTAAGGGAACCTCTAGCTCTGAACACACAAATCAAGTTGTTCAGTTCACTCGACGCCATTTGAGAACTTCCTTTGTAGCTTAATCACACAGGAAACTGGATCAGCTCTCTGGGGGAAATCCTTAATGTGTACCTGCCATGGCACGTATAATTCTACTTTATTTATAAACTCCAGATTTTTTTAAACACATGTCCTATCCCTTTTCAATGGCATAACAATCAAATGAATCACTCTCAGCTTGTCAGTTGTATTATTAAATAGTATTTAAACTTTTCTGCAGGTGTTTGGAAGGCCAAACAGAAATATTCTGCTCAAATGAATGAATGAATCAGGGGGTCGATCCCTGACCTTTAAAAAAGTCTTTTCTCTTCCTCGCTAATCTATCTGTCATTCATTCATCTTGAGCAACAGGGTTTCTTTAACTTATCACATTTGGTTCATCTTCAAGGCCAATGTGAATGCTTGCAAGAGCATACAATGGTCGGTCAGAGAGCAGGTGGAATCAAAGGCTGTGTCATGCATTTCAGTAGGAAGTAAACTTGTCATAACATCATGGCCTCTGTACAGAGATACCTGCCTCTTGGTCTTTGCACATTCAGTTACTCTACAAGTGTTAAGTGAACACCTACTGTTCCATTGCTGAACAAATACAGAACCAAAGAGCTTAAGGGAACAAGTGGTTTATTCTTGTTTATGATTCTTGGTTACACATCAGGAGCCCAGGGGACTGGTCACGCCATATCCACATATAGAGCTGAGAGGAGAGTATTTTCTCACATGCCAGAATATCGGTATGTCTATATGCCTAAGTATGCTAAACTACTGAACCACCTCTGTGCAACTTATCCACCCATGGGAATGGTCCCACCTACTACAGGGCAGGGTCTTTCCACATCTGGTAGATAATCTCTCTATTTGATTGCTTGCTTAGGGACTGCTTTAACAACTCATTCTTCATAGATGTGCTCAAAGGTTCAGCCTTCGGTTGTCAAACGGACACTTGCCTCAAACTAGCATACCTACCATCCATGAAGGGCTGTGCTATGCATGGGAAATACTGAGCAAAACATATGGGGACCTTTGTCTTCATGGCACTTATGTTTTAGGTAGGGACTAAGAAAGAAGCAATAATATGTTTATCAGTTTATTTCTACTAGTGATGAGTACATCTGAAAAAAGCATCAGGAAGGGCAGACAATAGTCACGTTTTCAGTTTTACCAATAGTCTTAACTTTGTCATCTTAGAAATGTATCTTAAAAAATCGATTTATCCAATCCTATAAATGCTCTATTTGTAAGAAACATCCAGATTTGGGGCTTTGTGAGGGCTGACAGGAGCCGTCTTGTCCCGGTCGGATGCTCATGGGAATGCAGGGAAAACAGACTGAGCAGTAAAGGCATTTGTGTCAATACAGGAAACGCTGGGCAGGCTGGTACCCTCACTAATGACACACTTTGGCTCAGCGACTCTGGCCAGCATCTGCAGCACCAGTCCTTACATGACATCTCATGCTTGCGGGGTTCAGCTGACTCGGTTTCCCATCTGATGAGACCCCCCGTCTTTTCTCCTTCTTCTCCTGTTTTTTCTTTCTTTTTCTTTTTTTTTTCTGTTTTTTTTTTTTGTTTTTTTTTTTTGAGAGGTTCATTGGTAGAACTAAGCAAGTAAAGTAGAGCCAGGCCCCAAAACCCTGTGCAAATGCTTTTCATACAAATGAACAGTAGTACAGCTAAAATCCTAGTGTCAAAGTCAAACTGGAGAGCTGCTGTACTAAGGGAAATTTAGATCACTGGAGCGTCAGATTGTGTGCTTAACAACAGGAAAATGCTGAGTAGAGATGTTGGGACCTTGAACATTATTGTCCTGTCTCCTTAATCCAAGGTTGCTGGTCTCTGTGGATATCAACAGCATGACATGTCTTTCCAGAACTAGACTTTTTAATAGATGTTGACCCTTCCTGGACATATTCTAACGACTTGGCTGCATACATTGTGTGGGCTAGAAGCGCTTCAGACTCTTAGCTCCATACTTTCATGTCTCCCCAAATACCTAAATAGGAAAATCAAAGATGACTTATGTAAAACTCTGTCCCTGATGACCAAATTGATAAATATATTTTGCAATATTCCAAGAAGAGAACAACTTGTGCCACATAAATATTTTGTGGCCTCAGTCTAGATACAGACTTAAGACAATTTTTCTTGCTGCATCCAAGTTTAGAGACAGCAGAGATGAGCATTTCACATCATTCTGCCTTTGTCAGTGGGCCAGAATTCTTCCTGAAGACTAGCATGAAGAAAGACAGATATCCCATGTAAAAAGAAGAGGCAACATCTGACAATATCCTCACTGTAGAATCTGGGGTCTAATGGGGTGTCTTGTCATTTCCCTTTGACAATGACTAGACACATATGGACAAAGGTATTATCTTTAAATGGGAAAAACAGACATTATGATGAGCTATGCCATAGCTAAAGTATGGATAGATTTCAGTAAAGCCCTTCGACAAACCCTTGAGTAGTCAGATTCCAACTCACTAATGATTCATCAAGTTAAGGAGCATCAGCTGAGAGGAGCTTTCCAATGAAGCTATGGCAGATCTCATAGCTCGGAACATCTTTGAGCCTAGAACTCACCTAGTCTTTGAAAAAAGTGTGGAGGTAAGACTAAAATGGACTTCCTTAATATTTTTAACAGAAAGTGATTCTACACTTGAAGTTTCCAATGACATAGGGACAGATGTGTCTTCTTTTACTATTGTCACTGTTAAAATTTTTACAAAAGTTTATAGAAGTGTGAAAAATTTTTTGTGTTTATGCTTTATGACATTATTGATGATCAAAACGACAAGCTTCTAAATAATACTGATAATGCATTTTCCTTTACATAAATACATTTTGTGCATAAGAGATGTTTAATACAGTCCCTATTTTTGAAAGAGAAGAGAGATAAAAGGATTTGATGAAGAATGCATATTTGCATTGTGATTATAAAAAACTGCTGCTGATAGTTTTCAGTTTAGAGAGAGTTTCTTGGTTTTGATATGAACACAAATCAAGTTATATTTCTGTAACATTCAAGTTTATCTCTTTGGTACAGAATTGTGAAAAGGTAATGCCTGTTAAGCTATGAAAACAGTACAGACTGTGTTAAGTATCTTTGGGTTGCGGAGATGATTCAGTGGTTACAACCTTTTGCCTCTCAAGCAAAAGAACCAGAGCTGAGATCCTCAGATCCCACATAAAAATGCCAGGTGAAACTGGCAGCAGCCTGTACTTCTGGTCCTGGAAGGCAAAGCCTGGGAAAACCCAAAGCAAAGCAGTAGGGAGATAGGGAAATTCAAGGTAATTTCTGAAGTCACCCTTAGGCTTCCATAGGTACATACACTTAAGTACCTCTGATACACACACATACACACTCAGGCATCAAAAAAAAAAAAGATACAATTGCTGTATTAGGTCTATATTTGCAAATAACTTTCAAACGACAGTTGTGCACGCTTGCTTAAATGCACGCATGTGAATGTTGAATGCACGCAATGCATGTTGAAGTCAGAGGTCTACCTCAGGCACTGCCATTCAGCAGGTGCTGCTCATTTTATTTTGTTTCTACCTCACTAGTACTTTGGGATCACTGATAAAACTAAGGCAGCTGGCAGCAAACCCTAGAGGTTTGTTAGTCTCTACCTCCCCACTGATGAGTTTACAAGTCCGTGCCACTATGCCTGTCTTTTGCATGGGTACTGGGGATCAAACACAGTTCCTTCTATTTGTACAGCAAGAACTTAACTTGCTGAAATATCTCCTAGCACCAAATTGTCATAAAACGTTTATAGACAAGCTTACAATGCCTTTCTAATGCATATTATTCCTCTGATATACCCCATTCCATCAAAGAAAGTGGTAACAGGAGAGTCAAAGTTGATCCTCATCACTGGACTACTGCATGCGCAGCTTTTGTGGTGGGATGTGGGTTACAGACACACTCCCTGGAAATTTCATTCTCTTAGCTTGTACTTACTTTCCAGGAGCTGGAGAAATTAAATGATTCTGGGGTCTCTCCTGTCTTGGGAAGGCCCTTTAGTCAGAGACTAGAGACTGGTAGATGGGTCAAGCTACCATTTAGACTTTCTTTGCATGTTTGCATTGCTTTTCTCCAAATGCATCTTTCCTTCTCTGAGGGTGGGAATGATAGCTCAAGGGAAGTGAGATTGGGAAGGCAGCATAGGAGAAAGAGGAAAAAAAATTCAAAGCTGCTTCACGTTTTCCCATTAGGCTACATTAGGATTTTTCAATGAGCATATATTTACCTGTTTTTCTTTTTAATCACTGAGTGTCTTTCCATGTCTCATTGACTTTGCGGGACCTAGAGATGGACATGGTAAAGGAATGGTCAAAATATCCAGATGCTGGCCTAAATCTCTCTCTAAATGGCTCAAGTGACTTCTTGGCCAAGGTTCTGGAGCTATCATTTCTTTTTTCTGGAACAAGGATTAATAGTATGTTTTAGTAATAGGGAAAAATAAACAGCAGCATTCCAAGAATCATTAGTTACGCAGGAATCAATTTGAAGATGCTTGTTCATTTTCTTCCTAAGCTAACAGTAAGTTAAGGATCAGTTATTAACCTTAGTGTTTTAGCCCTCTAGCTGATATAGCATATTTCTTTTCTTGGATTAAGATGATTTTTGAAGACAATTGATTCCTCTGGTCATGAGGAATGAACAAAAAGATGTTTCTCCGTGTTTAAATTCCATGAAAGCAACATAGAAAGCCTATGAACTATCCAAAGTTTCAATGACTTTTAACCAGGACACGTGAGAGAATGAAAAGAAAATTTTAGGATGAAGAATCGTTTGTATGCTATGAACTAAAGATTGTGATTCATCAACTTATTAACCTAACAAAACTTGAAAAAATGGTTTAATAACTTTAAGAAAAAATCTGTTGCTCAAACGTATAAAAATGTAGCATGAAACATTAGATGGCTCTTGAAGGGAAACTGCTGATAACAGTCAGCGTTTTTTTCTTTTGGTCACCTTTATCAATTGTTTGAGGTAAGAGAGATCTTGACTCATGGTCTCAGTGATCTCAGAGATCCACAGTCCTCTGGCTCATTGTTTTTAAGCCCACTGCACAGAAAGTAAAATGTCAAGGTTCTTACACATGAAACTAAAAAGTCCTTACTCAGTATGTAAGACAATCAGAAATCCACGGCCTCTTCCCTGCAGAGGAATGTCAAGTACCAGCAAATGTACAGAAATAAGAAGGGTTTGATGCAGAACTGACCTTCAAACCCCAAATACTTCCTTCATGCCAACAAGGAGGAAGGAGAGAATACAGCCCAGAGCTTACTGCGATAGTTCTTCCAGATGTGACCTGCATTAAGAATGATGCCCCACAGAATGGGATAGAGAAATCTCAGCACTGGAGGATGACAGCTAAACAAAAAATTCAAATTACTTTAGAACCTTCAAAGCACAAAACAGGTATGTGCAACATACTCGTGTCTCTTTAGAAGTCTTGTACTTTCTAATAACTATACTTCCTGGACAGACTAAAAATAACTCAGGGAATTCTTATGAAAATAAATGACAATCATATATAAAATTTCTCATAAATTGTACTAATCTTGTTCTTTACTCAAATGGAATACGTCCCTTTTCACTAAAGGATTGGTCAATTGACTCAATGTAATATAGCCTTTGCTTCTTCCAATTGATAAATTCCTATACTCCTTGTTTCTCCTAACAGCTAAAACTCCTATACTCCAAAAGTCCTATAGCTGAAGTTTAATTGCCTCAAATTTTTGATATTAAAACAAATAAACATTTTTATAAATCTTTAAAATGTATTCAAACTTTTTAACTTTACTCTTAATCACTTCCAAAAGGTGATTTCCCAATTATCTAACTGATGTCAAAGTTCCTATTTCCTTTCCTCTTCACTTGGAGAAGTCACATGTTTTTAAATTATTCTCAAAATTCCAAAAATACTGGCTACAGGGTGGAGGTATTTTAGGATAGTTCTCTGAAATGTTTTGTGTGAAACATCCTTCTTTGTATTAGAAGAATCTGAACCACATCCTCCTAAGGAAACAAAGTCACAGAAGTTTATAAGAGTCGTCCAGTGGAAGCAAATCTATTTCAAAGAGATAAGAAGAAAGGAGATCTTTATCCCCTTACATGATCCGAATGTAATTTCAAATCCCTTTATTGGGCCAGGTAACCCAGCAAAGGAACAAACACTCCTGTAAAAGCCATCCTGCTGAAAGAAAGGGTAAGAGAAAGCAAATGAGTGAGAGCTGTTATCAATTCAGTCGTTTCACAAAAGACTGTGCTATGATGACCTGCAAGGCGAGTTCTCATATACTGGTATGCTTTTTGGGTCTTGCTGCTGATAGTTGTTGGAACAAGTTGCATGGAATCCAATCCATGTTCCATGAAAACACATGATTTTTGGTACCAGGTTGGGATTACTTAGGATGCCCATATAACAGGATTCAAAAGAAAGTAAAACAGCTGAAAAATCCAACAGTCCGATCTAACCTGGGATGCTCTGTCTCCTCACAGCCAATGCTCCATCAGGCGGCTTTGTCTGGCTGGCGGATTTAGTGTAGGGACTCTCATCTGCAAAGGTACAATGAAGGGTTTGGTTAATTTACATCAAGTTTCTAGCATAGTGAAGATCTTTAGTGGACTGTAATCCTTCTTCCAGAGAGGTGATTGGGGTCAGCAGAAAGAGTTGTGACCTGAGTTCTAAACTTTATGAATTGTGGGATGAGTCTGAAAATGTTTTGAGCATCAATTTCTTCCCTTACCTCTTGGAGTTGTGAGGATTACAAGCTACAATGCACTTGAAGACATTTATGAATGGTAAGAAGTATGCTACTATGGCATACCAATTATTTGCTTGTCACCTACATTCACCATTAAATAATCAGTGAATATGTGTAATAGGAAGACAAGTAATAAAATGGCTCAGTGGGCACTAGGGATAATCAGGTAGAAGAACAAAGGAAATGAAAAGAAATGTAATATTTCAGAGAAGCAGATGACAGAGCATTAGTACTGCAGGAGAATAAAGACAAACAGAGTTAGTAGGTTTCTCCTGGGAATGAAAACTGGCATCCAGGGTAAAGCAAAGGGATAAGGTCATTTGGAGGTAAGACCAGCAAGAATGAGAAAAGGGAAGGCATGGTGGTTTGGCAAAAGAAGACATACATTGCAATGAGCTGATTAGTTCTTTTGCACAAAGAGATGAAAAGGATCTACAGAGCAGTAGAAAGAGCAACTGAAAAGACAGACGGTCCAAAGCTTGTTCAATTGTGAGAGTTAGGCAAGAAGCTGAATGATTAAAACAAGATCACAGAAGAAATGGGTCCATCAATTGCAAGGTTTTTTTTTTTTTTTTTTAAGAATTTTTTTTCCTGAGTCAGAATACAGGAGCAGTGATCTAGAAATGCATATGTTAGGGTTAAAATGGGAAGCAATGATTCTTCCAGTTTGGATACAGGCATCTGTGTAAATAGGAGAAGAGTCGTAGGAGTAGCAGCTTTAAGAGTTTTGAGATTAGGGTGTGGGTGGTTTAAGTACATACAATGTAAAATAATCACGACTAGCTTATACACTCAAGATAGAAAACACAATGACATTACCTTCCACTGGAACACATTTGTTATTGCTGTTCTTGTTGTTTAAACAGGAAATCATTAAAGGACCAAAAAGAATCATATTGTACATGGCAAACTATTAAACATAACAAGTATTTAATTCATTGGCAAGACTTTATCACCCACGAACCCAGAGCATTAATTCTCCCAACTAAGTAGCTTGTGTTTCAAAATTGAGGAACTCATTTCCTCTTTAGGATGTACTTCTCATGGAATTGATTCATGATTTCTTCATAAAAGGAACAAGGTCTTTATAAGCAGCGACAAAAGAAAAGATTAACACTGTTGTAAACTGCAATTAGCTTAAAAAATGGCAGTCATGCTGTTTCATATTTCTATTCTGTTTATCGCACAATTCTTTAGATTCTCCCAACCATAAAGAATACTAGTGGCTTTCAGATAGCAAAACAACCAGCATCATGAATGTCACTTCTAAAGCAGTATCTTAAGTCACCGATTCTTCACTTTGCAGACATAATTTTGAATATAAAATTAAGTGCTGCAAATCAAATCTAAGCATTTCATTATAAAAAGGCTCCACTTGCCCCACCATCCCTCTGCATATGAGTGTTCTCACAGTGTTAATTAAAAAACCAAGCAATAAGCTCCACATATAACACCTGTTAAGATGGCTCCATAAAAGTCTGAGATTCTTCACAAGAGCATATCACAAAAGCATTTTCTTTCCATAGACACAACTTGGCAATCGTGTGCTTATGATCACAGAGCACAAGTGATATTCTTCACAATTAGATGACCAGGAGTGGCCATTCTAAAACTCCAGTCTTTCCCTAGTTTTTCATTTGTCCATTGGAAAGTGTCCATTGTTCCATTATTTCTAATCCAGTGTTCAGTTGTAGTACTAATCTCACCAATCAATTTACTCTGAGGATCTTTGAAACTATAGGCATGTGTCATGCACACCCAGCATTTACCTGGATGGTGAGGATTCAAACTCTTTAATCACTGAGACATTTTCCCAGCTCCAGTGTTGAGTTTTCTTAAATATCAACAGATTTTTTTTTTCAGGAGACACCGAGGTTATCTTTAATTGATACTCTATTGTAAAGAGACATTTTTTCCCTGTAAAGAAACTTACCTAGTTTGCAAGACTGAAGTATTCAACCCTGGCAAAAAGTGGTTTCCTCATTTATATTTGAAAGCAATTTTCTTGATTTAGAGCAGAGACTCTTAAGTTATATGCATCCTTAAGTGAAACTGAATTATAGATAGCCACTTGGCCTGCATCTACATCACCATCCCCAAACCCCACCCTCACTACCAACATCAAGCACATCCTAAGCTTAAGGGACAGGAAATGATTATCTAGAAGCCAAAAGTTGTGTTGGTCAAAGGACTAGACTGAAAAAAAAATGAACCATGGGTATCATCTAAGAATAGCTTCCTGAAGCCAACAGGGATGAACTATGTCACAGCTAACAGAAACAAGTGAAGCAGAGGTCAGGGACCATCATTCACCATGAGCAGAGCAGCAGAGATGCATGGCCCAACTTAGCACTTAGTTTTTAGGAAACTTTCCCTGAGACTATGTCATTACTTTACATGGAAGACCCCCCCCCCACAGACCTTTAGCATCACAGTTTAGACTTGGGCTCTCTGGTAGTAAGCGTCAAGGCGTGATTCCAACTTTGCCCAAACAGAGAAAAGGAGAAAAGACACTGAGCCACCAGTGACCAATGGATACTAAAAGACAAGAACACAGTAGGTATTTTTAATCCTTTGTATAAACATACATAATCTGCTATCATGGATTATCTCATATGTCCTCCTAAGCAGATTTATAGATATATTGTCTAGAATTTAATACTTACAATGTGACCATCTAAATTATGTTTTCATTTTTGGTTAGTACTAAGACCCAGAGATGTTTGCAGAAAGACATGCATTTAAAGTGAATCTAATTCATTCTGTATTTTCTTATTCCCTTCCACTCTTTCCTCTTATTTCTTTTTCACATAGATGGAATTTTAAGGATGCCAGATACCTATCTGCTGTAGCAGGTAAAGATATGACTAGGTGCATGAAACAAAGATATTGCCTGGTGTATGTACCTCCTGTGGAACAGCCTATGAGCATATGTCTTAATTTTTCTCTGGATATACAAATACCATCTCCACCTCATCAGTTTGCTTAAAATGAAGAATAGTTAAAACTGGCAGCATAAAACCGATTTCCATGCTCAACTTCATCTTTTGAGAGATTAAAAATCTAAAAGAAATGCCAATGTAGTTCGTTGCTTCCCACACTTTGAAGTACCATTGGATTTTAAGATATGCATTAATACTTATACTGCATTTAATTATAGAGATAACGACACTTTCGAGTTCCACCCAGATACAGAAATGAATTTTAAAAAAGTGATCAAGGATCAAAGAGATGGCTCAGTGGATAAAGCACTTGCCATGCAAACCTGATCACCTCAGTTTGAGCCTTGGTACCCACATAAAGCTGGATGTGGTGGCAGATGATTACAGTCACTCCTAAGGCAAGATGAGAGGTTGAGACAGAAGAAAATACAGAAGAAAATCTCAGGCCACTTGGTGTGGAGTATACCAGGCAGCAGCAGAAACAAAAGAGACTCTGCCGCAACAAAAAGGAAGGTGAGAACTAACTCCTGAAAGCTGTCCTCTGGCCTCTGGATGTGCTATGACATACATGTGTCTTCCAATAATAACTACATAAATAATAAAAATACAAATCAATCAAATAAAGAAAGGAACCAACAAGTGCTTAGAATACTACCTGGCACATAGGCATTCATTAAATATTTGCTGATGGATGAATGAATTATCATGACCTTTTCAAATTAGAACATTACAAAGGAGTGCTTTGAAGCATGTAAGCTGTACTCCCCCTCCTACCTGACTTTTTTTTTTTTGCTTCTGCTAGTTTTATAGATTATTCCTGTTAATGCCACCTCATCAACACCCAGCAGCTATTAAAAATTGACAATGTAAACTATCTTTTCGTTTTATGGTTAGTACTGATTTATATTAAAAGTATAATCACTACAAAATTGATTTTATAAGATTTTTGTTCAGGTTTTAGATATATTAATCAATCTTCTCTAATTCTATCTATCTGTCTTCCTGTCTGTCTATCATCTTTCCATTTATTGAGCCTAGGTTGACCTCAGACATACTACAAAGTCAGAACTGTCCTTGGATTCTGAATCGTCTAGTCCATAGCCCCTGAGCACTGCAATGAGAACTCTGTACCTCTGCACCCACTAAATCTTCTTTTAAAATAATTCTTTGAATAAAAGAATTCTAATCAGATTCCTCCTTGTGTTGATGGTAAATCCTATTAGTAATAAGGGACCCTCTTGAAGTTGCCTTAGAAACAAAGCAGATATTGATGCAAGTGACCATAAAGGGCATCAGGGTATCAGAACCACCAGCTTTTTCTAATGACTCCAGCAGGTAGATAATCACTGTCATATGTGATGGCGTCCCACTGTCACAGAGACCTCAGTATTGGCAACAATAAGGAGGAACACAGAGTCATCCCATGAGGCCAGGGACTGTGTGCCCTCTATCAGACAAGGAGAACGGACCTGGCGACTGAGCTCAGAAAGGGTTTAGTCAAGCTTACATTTAACATGGAAGAACAACACTGGGGAACCATCTGTCCCTCATTTACCTCAATTTGGCCCGTGTCCTCATATGCCCAGCACAGGAGAGACAAGGACAGGTCATTTGCTTTGATGACATATTCTAGATGAAACTGTCATTTATAAATTTGGAAAGCAGACACCTAAGGAAGACAGCCATCACAGACACAGCCTACTCTGAAGCTGGAAGGGTCACAATGTGAGAAAGCGACTCTCAGGGGTCTCCTGTCTTCCAACAGTCACCTGTCATCAAATGCATTAACATCTAATTATGCTCGCCCATGTTTCCCTGTGTCCTACCTCTCCCACTCCCAAGATCTGAGTTTCCCAGAGGAACTGGGTATATGACCCATGGTTCAGGAATCTCAGACCATGTTTTTAGTCTTGTTGAAGAAAACACAATTTAATTTCCTTTGGCAGAGACTAATCAGCCTATGGTAAACATTTCCTAGCAACTAATTATGTACAATTGAGGCACCTGCTAAGCCAGCAGATCCCTTAACTTCTTGATTAGAATTTTTTTTTTAAAAAGACATTTGGTGTCTTTAAATACTATGACCATTTCCCAGCCACAGGAGACAGGCAGCACAAGCTACAAGGCTCATGTGTGCAGTTATAAACTCAGAAGAAAACACTGCTTTCCATATGGGAGCACAGTGAACTCCATTTCGAAAAAAGTAATCTGTCCCTTGAATCCAATTAACTTCACGGCTTTTAGTGCCTACTATGTGCAAACTAAGACTTCAAGTAAATAAAAGATAATGAAAGTGAAAGAGGAATGGTGTTTGTAGAATTGTTGTTACCCCCATAGGTTCGTGGGTGGGTGCAACATGTGCTTAATTCTCCTTAGAGGGAAAAGCAGGTGGAGCTTAGGAGAAGTTGGGGATATGGGGTGCTGGAAGGCAAGGATATCCTGATCTGACTGAGAATTTTGCAATCAGAAAACTGGGAAGCAGCAAGTCAGTTTAAGCTGTCAGCTAAGAAGAAAATTTCAGATTGGCGGATGATCTACAATCTTTCTGAGGACTGGTCCTGGGATACTTTTACCAGCCCAACATGAATACACTGTAGTGTTTTCATTCTCTTGCATCCTCATCCTCCAGTTCTGTTTACTGTGTTGGCAGTTGGAAAGGATGCTGGGAAATTTAGCAAGAACACTTGAAGGACAGATATCAAAAGGTTCCTACAACAGACCTGAGTTATAGCTTTGTCTACACATCGAAGTACAAGGTCACCAACACATCACTTCAAATGAAATCTCAACGATACAACCCAGTGCCCCTCTTTCACCCAAATCATTTGTCATTCCTGATTAAAATAACTCTGCTTTTCTTAGGCCAAGCGAATGGAACACTTTGGGCTCTACGTAGTCAGAGGTGAGACTACAGCATGGGATGGGCTAATTTCATCTCCTTCCCCAATCTGATTAAGCAGTCCACACAGCTAGTTTTGAAGCAGACTGGAGCAGGGATAACTTGAGCTCAGTGGCAGGAGGCAGAGGCAGTGTGCTCAGTCATGTTCTTTCTCCTATTAAGAAATGATTTTCTCCCCCACCCACCTTCTTCACTTTCATAATTTATTTTGCATCTGCATGGCATTAATGTCCATCTTGACTCTGCAGGTTTCCTTACAGTCTCATAATTCAGACACAGAGGTTCTCTATATTCTTAAAGGGACCAGGTCCTTTGTTTCTGAAAAATTAGGAAAAAAAAAATCATCCAGGACTGGTGAGATGACGCAGCAGGTGAAGGCACTTACAGAACAAGTCCAACGACCTGAGTTTGGTTCCTGAAGCCCACAACATGGAAGGAAAAAAATGACTCCCTAATTCTTTGGCCCCACATGTATGCCTTCCTTGGCATGTGCAACTCCCAAATAAATAAAAAAGTAGATGAATAATTAAAAAAAACCACTCATTATGTCTATAAAACTAGAAAAATAAAAAAAATCTTTCAAATGACATTTAGATTTAGCCATCTAAGGATTATAGAATTAAAAGTGAAAAACTAGGCTGCCGAAGTCAAAAGAATTCCACAAATTTTGATAAGAGTTTAGAAGACATTTTCTATTTTAATCAACTTGATAATGGTAAATCTTTACTTAAAATTATGGCATTTAAATAAATCCCTGCCCCTCCTGAAATATAAAAAAGAAAAAAATTAAAAAAGGATGGATTACTCAGTCTATGCTACTTCATTATTTATTAATATTTTGATTGTGTTCCAGAAATAAAGTAATCATAAATACTACATAAGACTAAAAAAATTAATAAATGCTTTAAAAAGTCATCCAAACAGTATATACAGCTTTATTTTTAAAGTGAAATGTGGTTTCTTCGCAGTGATACAATGTCCTCTAAGTTTGTAAATCTTAAACACAAAGTACTTGTCATGATTTCCTGTGACAGGTTCCTCATAGACTCATGCATTAGAGGCTTGAATGCAGCAATGGACTTTGAGAAGTGAGTGGACTCAACTAATTACTGGAGTAACATTTGGTGGATGCATGATATAATCTCGCTATTGGGATAGAGTTAAGAGTAGGAAGCAGGACCTGGCTAAAAGAAGTAGGCAGCACGCTCCTTTGCCCTTGCACCTCCTTCTTTGTCTCTTCTTGTCAGCTATGATGGGAACTGACTTGACTCCATAATGTGCTCCTACTATCATGGTACTCTTGCTTGAGCACTTGCAGACAAATACCATGGACTGAAACCTCTGAAAGTGTGAACCCAAATAAGTCATTCCTTCTTTAAAATTGTTTCTCTTTCTCAGATATTTGTAAAGGTAACACAACAGAGATTAAATGTTACAATTGAGAACAGTCTCATTTATGCGTATCATATTGCTCTAGGTCTGTCTTTCAAGAGTATGCTTTTACTCTTTCTTACTTTAATTCTATCTAACACTTTACATCTCAAAATATCCACGGAGCAGCTATATGAGTATCCATGAGTACCCATGAGTACCATGAGTGTCAAAGGCACATGGTCTTGGGTTCCACCAACCTAAGGAATCACCTCCCCGTGACTCACAGGCTCATGTTTGGAAAGCCCTGTTTCTTTTTTTAAACATTTTTTTATTTATTCAATTGTGCGTGTATGCGTGTGTGTGTGTGTGTGTGTGTGTGTGTGTGTGTGTGTGTGTGTGTGTAGAACCACGGACGAATTCGGGAACCACCATGGACTGCCTCCTACCTCCTCCTTGTTTACTCTGCCGGAGGATTCACAGACTCCACCCTACCAGGACCAGAAACGCATGCCGCCCCCGCTTCTGCCCGGCGTCTATACATGGGGTCTAGGGATCTGAACTCAGAACCTTCCGCCTGCAAGGCAGAGGCTTAACCCCTGAGCCACCTCTCCAGCCCCGGAAAGCCTTGTTTTCTACTGCTATGATTAACAGTAAGAGACTACATAGTTAACAAGGGTTCACTGATAGGTCTCACATAATTATGTCAATGGCAACTTATCATTTAAGGAACTGGTAAATGCCCTGCATCTGAGTAAACTACACAGAAACCATCAGACTTCGATGATTCTTACTTAGGCAATTAGTTCTGCAAATTACCAGGACATGATAAGTGTGAGTGAATTCTGCCATCTCTATATCCATTTTAAGTCTTTCGGCAGTTCTACAGTGGTTGAGTTATGGAAGCAGATTGAACTGAGGTCAGATCACTGGGTACAACTGATGAGTTGCAATAATAATAAACTTTTCAGTGGAGAGAGGAAGTGATAATGTGATCATGCCCTACCTAGCAAAGAATGAATGAAAATAAATCTGTCCCACTCATGACAAAGGACATGTAAGAAGATTCCTCCATCACACTGCCTTATAAAGAGTTTGCCTTTCAGATAGGAGCTCTTCCCCTTACATCTTCACAATGCATTTTGTTAGGGTCTCTAACAGATCCTAACCTGGGAATTCCACAGTAGGACAGAGGCTTGCAATGATCCTGAAAAACTGGTCAACCTCAGGTCTGTGGTTACTTTGCTGCTAGATGTCTGGAGGGAATGTAGCCAGGTTAATTTGTAAATCCTCTCTGAAGTTAATGAGCATGAAATTGCAAATTTGTGCCTCTGGCATTCCTACTACTGATGTATCTGAAACACAAATAATAATTCTTCACCTCCTCTCAATGCTGTTTCCAAGCAAAGACATGCAGTCACAGACCTTCCTATTGCTAGAGAATAAGTCTTGCTAGAGACCTGGTTACTGTCCCATGAGTCACTTTTCAGTAGTATATCAGCTCTTATTTTAATATTTTGAAATCCTAAATCCAGTATTCTCTCCATATTCTCATGTAGGGAAGAACACATGCATTAAGACTTTGGTTTAGTGTTTAGATAATTCTTTTATTTCCCATAGTATATGCTCATAGATTCAAGTTAGTGTTAGAATGATATAGTTAGCATGTGCTATTTAAAACCACATTCTAAAATACACATGCACATTGGGATAAATAGGTCTGGCCATACATGAATAGTCCAGGAGGGTCATAGAATCAGTGTTTGATTTTATGTGATGGTAATTATAGTTGAGTGTGGTATGATAATCAAAACAAGACATTTGGAGACATCATGGTTTCTTCTGTTTTGAATTTGACTAGTATGCATGCCGTTATGTTTCAGGGTTAGGGAGAGGACTAAGTGGTTAAAGCACCATGCAAGCAAATTGACTGGATCCCCAGATCTCATATAAGAATGCAGGACAGGTAAGGTGGCTCACCTGTAATTCTAGTCCCAGAAGAATAAGATGGAAGAGTGAGGATGATTCCCTATATTAACCTCAAGTCTCTACAGGAGGATGTGCACACACAAGCCCACATACATATAAACACACACCCACATCCACATACATACATATACACCACATATTACACTTACACATGGGAAATGGAAAAAGAAAAAAAATAGTTGTTTTTGCTGTACACTAATACTTGACCTGGAGTAAATTTGAGAGAAAAACTTTAAATAGTTGATAAATTTTCTTGAGATAATTCCTAAAACAAAACATTAAAAGTGTTTTCATGGAAAAGATTGACAGTGTTTTAAAACATGTTAATAATAACTATGACCATTTCAAAACTGGATTCTAGATATCATTATATTCCTTGACTGCTCAATCACATCTTTTTTTGGAACTTTTTAGCAGTTCTGATATAAGTTGTAGACAAAATTATGGAGCTTTATCTTAAATCAGCGTTTTCCACGCATCCTTTTCCGTGGCATTACTACAAAGGCTTCTATTAGAAATTCCCAGGAGGACTGGGAAGATGGTTTGGCAGTTAAGAGCACTTATTCTGTACGTATTAGTGCCCGACTTCAAATCTCCATCATCCATGAAAAAAAAAAAAAAAAAAAAGACCTAGAATGTCTGTACTCACTCCTGAAGCCCTATCGTTGCTGGGGGCACTAGGCAAAGACACAAAGGTGTCTTAGGCTTGCTGGGCAAGCAAGCAGAGACAGGAAGATTGTTCAGTTTTGCTGGTCATGCAGCTTAGCTCCAGGATCCCAGAGACAGGCAGAGAATGATAGAACATGGCATATGACATCTCTGTCTGTGCATGATGCATGCACCTGCACATACAACACACACAAGTAAAACTCAACCAGGACAACTTTATCTCAGGAAGTCTGAATCTGATACAAGCATATGAATGTGCACAGATGCCACTTGATGAAAAAAGAATGATGCATGTATGTGTGAGGAAGAGCACTCATGATGCAGACATGTCAGTAGCGTGGAGCACTTGCTCCTGTGTTTGTGCAACAAAAATAGCCTTTCTACATCTCTTATTTCATCCTGACATGAGTGACATTTTGCAATAAAACAACATTAAAACCTACTTTGTAGCTTGGGTTTTTTTTTTAATCTTCTATTTATTTTCACTGTTCCTCATCATAAACCCAAATAAATGTCAACTTTAGGCAAATCATTTTATATAAGCAAATGGACAGATAAACACTACTAATTGAAACATAAAATCAATTTGATAAATATTACCACTCTGTTTAAACTAAGTTTCCAAATTATGAGTTGAAAATTTGTATCTATTTTTAGCCCCTGGAATAAAAAAAAAAGCAAACGTACATTCACATCCTTTGGTAAGACTTCAGATTAGGATCCCAGACTATTCTCCTGAGGGTCACTGATGTGGCTGCAGAGCAGGGGTACCCATGAGACTCTATGGGTAACTTCTAGTTTTCACCTGAGTGTAAGTTTATAGCAGCCTTTCAAACAATGGCTGTTTTCAATATGTCAAGAAGAACAAAAATTTTCTGAGAGGATTCCAAAATTTATTTCATTTACTTTCAAAACAACAAAACAAGAGATGGGACTCTACGGAGATGGAGATGGAGAAGATGGAATGAGGTAGAAGTTAGCAGGAAATACGAAGAGCCTCAGGCTAAGAATAAGTTTGATTCCAATGATCTATTTTTACATGCTGCCTCCATCAGACAGCAGCATCACTGAGGAAACAAATCACATAAATGATATAGACATTTTCTCTATTTCCAAATTTGTGCTTACTTTTCTAGGTAGTTTAAGCACAATTTGGTTGAGAAGACCTTTTTTTCCTTTCTCCCACATTTTATTCTTTTCCTAAGTATACAAACTCAATAGGTACCCCCATTCTCTCCCTCCTCCTCCCCTCCCTGTTGTCCATGATTGCATTCTCCCCCTCCCCCTTCCTTTCACCCCTTCTCTTCCTCCCCCTTTCCAGTGCCACCCCTTTCCTACCTCACATCCCCTGGAGCATCCGTTTATGTGAACACCAAACCTCCCTCTGTGTCCTCCACCTTAGTGAGGGTTCAGGACTCAGTGGCATATCCTGGAGCCCCTTCTTGAGCTCCCCATTAGTATGGTAACTCTATTACGACTATTTAACTCCTTGCCGCTAAGGATCCTACTGCCTGGAACCTTCTCCCCTGTGATCTATGCTAGACTTTTGGGGGGTTGTTGACATGTCAGCCATTGTGCGGGTAAGGCAACGTCCAATGCTGGCTGCTGCACCCCTAACTTCTGTGAAATATCTTGCATATCGTTGGTCCTCCTCATCTTTAGGCTCTTACAATCTTCCCGCCCCCTCTTCCACAAGGTTCCCTGCGCTTTAGGATGGGGAGAGATTTTGTTGGTCTGGTTCCAGGTGATTAATGTAGGGTCTTTAGTATTCTGAATAATGGTTTGTTGTTTTCAGTTTTGCTTTTCCTGCATTGCCCTTGGCTGCATTCTGATTGGTATGGAAGGTCATCTTCTAACCAGAGATAAAAGACTGTTTAAATGAAGATCTTAATATAAGAGGAGACTCAAAGGTAGATGGAAGAATAGGAGTAGGACACAGCAGTAGGGGTGGTGGTGGAAGGGGGTGTCAGTTTCCCATCTGCCAGATGGTTACTGCCTATCTGCCAGTCCTTATATCCTCCCTGATTGGTGAGATCAAACCTGTTCAGTTGCAAGTGACCAGGAAGGGAAGTGAGAGTGAGCTGCACCAGATGTCTCGCTACTTACATGTAATACATGACCGTGACCTATTTTCTCTACTGAAGTGTGATCCCCTATCTCCTTTCTTTTCAGCTCCTCCTTCCCCTTCCCTCCTGTTTATGGGCCTCTGAACTCAAAAGAAACTTTTCCAGGGTTGAACTTGAAATGTCTAACAAATACCTTAAAAAATTCTCCACATGCCTAGTCATCAGGGAAATGCAAATCAAAATATCTCATCTCACCCCAGTTAGGGTGCGATACAATGCAATGCAATGCAACACAACACAACACAATGCAATACAAACAACACTGAATACTGGAGAGGATGTGGAGAGAAGGGAACTCTCATACATTGCTGGTGGGAATGCAGGTTTATATAACCACTCTGGCAATCACTATGGTGATTTCTAAAAACATTAAAGACTGAAATGCCATATGACCCTGCTATGCCACTACTAACCCCCCCATAATGCAGCAATTTACTACAGTGACACAAGCACAACCATATTCATTGCAGCACTATTTACAATAGCATGTAATCATGTAATAGTCATGTAATCCTGTAATAGTCATGTAATCAACCCAAATGCCCAACAGTTGATGAATGGATAATGAAAATGTGGTGCATTTATACAATGGAATACTATTCAGCCATCAAAAAGATGAATTAATGAAACGTGCCAGGAAATAGATGGAATTAGAAAAAATTATATTGAGTGAAGTATCCCAGGCACAGAAAGTCAGAAACCATATGTATTCCCTAATAAGTGGGTCCTAATTCCAAACCCACTTAATGACATATTCAAAGGTAAATCTCTGTAATGCCCACTGTAATCACAAAGGAGAAGACTTTTTAATGTTAGCAATACTGGAAATACTGCAAATAACTATCACAGCTACTCACTGAGCACTCTCTGATAGTGCAAGTCCAAGGCTTTCATATGGAAAGACTTAAGTGTCACAAGAACTCAATTCAATTTGAGATTGCAAACAGATAAATTCTTCTCACAAAAGGAGTCTAGTTTTAAGGAAGAAGTTGTTTATTCATTCTAAGTTGTAGAAGAATACGTGAACAATTTGAAATAGAGCTGCTCTTATACCAAATCTTTTAGGGCAGTGTGGACATATTACCTGCCCTGCCTATGTTTTGTACTTTATCAATATTCACTTCAGACTGATAGCAAAGCTACTTTTGTACTATTTGAAAGGTAAAGATACAGAGACTATAGAGACAAAATCTGTGGCCTAAATTTATCATCAATTAAAATGCAAGTATATGTGACTTTGTAGAATTTGCTCTATCTAAGTTTGGTCTACATGCTTTGCTTGAAATTCCTTTTGTGTGTGTAAAGAGAGAAACACACCTTCATATTGTAGCCACAGCTGAGTGCATTCTGTCATTAAGCATCACTAATACAGGGATTTGGGTAGTATTTGATAATCTCTTGAAATTACAATTTAGGAAAAAATTATCATCTCACCCAATGTTTGGATCTCACTACTTTGGCTCAAAATCCCATTTCAACTTACAATGTAATTCAAGGATCTTCCTAGCACTTACACAAACCCACTGAAAGAATACCTCTTAGCCAAGAGCATCTTAGGAAAGGACTCTGGCTGCATTTATCTCCCTAGTTCCTTCTCCATGTCAGCTGTGTCTACCGATGGAATGGCCATGAACTGGTTTCTACAAGTGGTTTATAATCTTAAGATGAATAAATACAGCACATTCTCCTTTAATATTCAAGACAAGATGTTCACAACCCATCCAGTACAATACTTCAAACCTTTCACTAGTATTCATGTAGCCAGAAGGGAAAAGTAAATCTTAGACCAGGCAATATATAATGATGGAGTGGAGAAAATGATATGTGTCTTTGCAGGACAATAGAGGCTGTCTGCTTAGTCATCTCAATAGCCAGGCTCCAGAGAGGAGTTTGGTCTCCTCTCTGCAACATGGATACATGTTGCAGAATCACTGGGCAGATTGGCATGGACCTAGCAGACAAGAATTTCACAGGGTGCTTTCAGACTCATGCTAATTAACACCACGTTTGTTTTACCCAAGGTTGTCAGATCTCTTAGCCTTTGATCAGTTTTTAAAGTGCGTGCGTGTGTGTGTGTGTGTGTGTGTGTGTGTGTGTGTGTGTGTGTGTATGTTTGTGTGTGTGTATGATTTTGTTTTGTTTTGAAAATTCTAAGGTTTCTAGGTGTGTATTCATGTCATTAGATACCATTAGAACCAACACCTTCTTGTCCAGCGTGGGAAGGAAAGGTCAGAAACCACATCCAGATGCCTTGGAAATAACACATTTCACACATATGTCTAGAGCTGTCACATATTTTATTTTGTGAGGTCAAGCAACAGCAGATGACTGCTTATCAAACAGATGACATGTGGTTTTTTAATGCATGACTAAAGCAGAGCTTATTCATGTCTGTCAGAATCTAGGCAGTGTGTGATTTTTGTTATTTAAAGTTATACTTTGGGTACTGTCTGGTTTTATAGTCAGAGGCTGAGATTATGCAGATAAAAATCTCACAAGGGTGTTGGGGACAGAAATAATTTTTAAATGGAAGACACTGAAACCATTTTTCATTGACTAGAATTTTACTGCCACACAACAGTACATGTTTGGCCCATTATATACAAACTGTGTGGCTTCAGATGAATGCTTCAACTTCCTGACTTAGGAAATGGAAGTTGTGTTGATGGCAAGATTCTTATGAAAATAGAATCAAATAACATAAAATTCCAGGATTTGAACTACTACTATCCCATTCTATCTGGTAGAAAAAGAAACAAGAAAGAGGAGGAGCCAGAAAGTTCTTATAAAAACAAATAACTTTCCTGTGGCAGTAACTATAATAGCTTGTAATATAAACTCTTTTGAGCCAAGATTTAATTTTATAGTCATAAGCATTGTAGCCCCAATTATTGCATTCAAGAAAACTGAACCTTGGAAAAGTTAAAAGTCTGCTCCAGGCTAAACAGAATAATAGAAATGAGAGACAGAATTCAGCATTAACAACAAAGACCACTCTTTCCCCATTATTGTCAAGTGCCTCAATACAAAGAGTTCATACAACAGTGATCCCTGGAGACGTAAATGATACCTTGTTGCCGTAGACCAATTTTCATACTGCCCAAAGATGCACATCTACTTTCTTTAACCATTATCATCGTTATCATTATTATTATTATTTTAGGGTTTCATACATGAATATAATGAATCTCTTATTTTCACATTTTAATTCCCAATCCCATCTCCACTGTTCTCATTACAACGGTTGTTCCTCCCTGACAGTCTCTCCTGTTTCCATGTCTTTTCATCTGTGTAGCCCACTTCATTTCACCTGGATTTCCTTTGATGGCATGTGCTCGAGTACTTGCTAGATCATGAATTATATAACAGTGGGTATAATACCACCCAGGAAAGTTTCTTCCTTACCCCCCCTTTTTCTTATCAGCATTAACCTTCAACAGTCTCTCAGGAGGTGTGAGGCCCCTTGAGATCTTTCTCCTTACATGGTGAAATGCCAATAGGCTAAATTCAGTGCAGATCTATCATGAAAATGATGGGAGTATTTTACATATGCATTTTTAAGCTATAGGCAAACCACCTATTGAGTTTTCAACTAGATAAACTAATTGATATTAAATGGTTTATTATAAATATTATAACTCAATTTGTCAGCTTCGAAGTAAAAATTAAAACTTAGGTTGCCTAGATTTAATAGTCCAAAAATTTTCAAATTACCTTCATTTGCCTCTGAGACGAATTATTCCAATATACAATTTCCTTGAGAATGACTTGCTTCTCTATCTCTCCTTGGGTTATGTCTATTTCATCAACTTCACTACATTTCCCCACAAATCTTGCCCAAGCAAAGATTCAGCTTTTCTACTTAATTAGGATGAACAGGGAAAATGCAATTCAACTTCAGAAAATGTGGATGTTTAATTCAGAAATGATTTTGTAGCATTATACTCAGTAGGACCCTTTTAGTTTTCTAATTACCAAGTTACTGACATTTACACACATCTTGAACAAAAGAAACCTTTCCTTCAATCATTGTCTGCCAGTTTCACTATTGAATTTTGAATCTGCTTTGGGATACTTCCATCATGAAAGTAATTGTGTAAAACTATATTGAATTCTATTAGCAATAGCACTGGGGAGGAGGTTCATTTATGATAACAAACTTTTTCTGGCTCAGAGTCATCTGCTGTGGTATTTAGCATCTCAAAATCAGAGTCAAAACTTCGCCATGTTTCAAGCATGTAATCTTGAGACACAGCATATGTCAAAAATGAGTTTTCTAAAAATAAATATTGGCAGACAAATTAGTCAATAGCTTTTACTAAAAACTGTCTTTATTTCTTGGTCAATTGTATATCAATGTCATGTGAGAAAGATGTGGTGGATATTTTATATGTGTGTATATATATACATATATATAACACAGATATAGGTACACTGATAAACAGATATGTATATATACATATATTTAGTTGTACAGTCCTTTACATATGTATCTATTTTAAGCACTGCTAACAAAAGAGCACATGAATAGGGAATTTTAGATGCAGAAGTTGCAAACTACCAGTCATCCAAGTGACTTCTTAGTGAGCCTTTTATTAGGACTATTGGGAGTTTAAAGCTGCTAACAAAAGCCAGTGAACTCTGATAATCTTCTAGAAACTTGTACATTTCAGAAAATGGATGAGAAATTTGCACTGTAACTTACAAAATGCAAAGGCTTGGAATTCTACATTTAGTGTTTCTATGTGCTATCTAAACACATTGTAAAAGACAGTGAAATTTAGCTTTGAGACAGTCCATAAAGACGGAGCACATCTATTGTAATTATACAGTTTGCAAAAGAAAAGAACAGCTATCTGAGAAATGAGCTTATCTCAGTGTTCATAGTGAATAATGGAAACACAAAATAGCAGACTATCCACAGATCCACTGCATAAAGTAGTTGCCAGAAAGCTATATCATGAGTAGATCTATCAAACAGTTTGGGGCTGATGTTAAGTGTTGCTTGCCTTCGCATTTCTCCAATGTGTAAACTGTAGCCTTTATTGGCCTCTATTTTGCTTCAGACAAACATAATGAAGCTTTTCTATATTTACTGTGATAGAGAGAGTAAACAAGAGGTAATGACTTGAATGGGTACGCTAAAGCTAAGATCTTTGCTTCTTTGACAATTAGGGACCTATTGCTTGATATGAGCAAAAGCATTTCTGTACTATCTGAAAACCATCTCACTTAGGTAAACAGAGATCATAAAACTGAAATATGTAAGTACCACTGGAACTACTCAATCAGAGTTTTCCCTTGGGGATATAATTTCCAGGTGTATCTTTTAACTGCTATTACAAAAATTTTTAGCTAAAATCAATTAGGTCAATAAATTCTTTTTTTAAGCTGAGTAGGATGTTTTGCCATCTTTTTGAAACATCTACAAATATAATTGAAATAAAAGGTGTTAAATAGGGCCAAGAAACGCTAGAAAGCCTCAAGCAACTTTGCATAATCAATCCTTTTTCCATTTCCTTTATCTTTTACTTTTGACCCCAGAACTTCCTTCTTCATCAAATGTATGTGTAACTGAGATGAGTCACAATAAAAGGCTCAACATTCACTCCATGAGCCACAAAATCCAGATGATCTGCACACAACACTTTTCATACTTACCAATCAGATGTGCATCTACTAAAATCAAATTTCACCTAGACTATAGTAGGTTAAGTAGACCAGTTGTGGAGATAGTTACCAACATGATGAGGGCTCAAGCTACAGTTATCTGTTCTGCCACCAGCAAGGACTAGTTGAAAATAGACAAGAGAAGGTAGTTCTTTATTCTTCCTATTACAGCAGCACAGCATGTTGCATTATATATTACATATGTACAAGGTTTGAAGTCTCCAGCCATCTCATTCTACTCTGATTGCAGACAGTGAAAATAAGAATGTACATTTTATCATGGAACAGTATAACACAAAACAGGGAAACACACACATGTTCATAAAGGCGCTTTAAAATTTTGTTTTATTCCTTGACAGATCCTTAAATGAACGGAATGAATTTAAATAGTTTTCATCCTACATTATCCAATTCCATCTCCCCTCTTTCTCCCGTTCAAAACCTTCCTACTTTTACAACCTTTTTCTCTGTGTACCTCACTGAGTTTCCTCAGGGTTGGTTGCCTGCCTTAGCGTGTGCCTCAGCACTTGCTAGCGCGTGAACAGTAGACTACTCGGCACACCATTGAAGAAAGTGACTCCCCTTTTCAAAGCAAGCACCAGCACTCAGCAGTCCTTCATTGAAGCGTGGTACCTCATGAGCTCACTCCCCTTCCATGATGGAATATTAACAGACCCATCTTGGACAGGTCTTTGAAAATGCGATTTCTCCATTTACTTTGGGGCAAGTTAAACAAATTCCTTGATTTCTAATTTATAATGTTTTCATCCTTCAAATGAGGGTGATGTCTCTTTTTCAAATAATGTTTAGTGAAAATTAATGAGGGAAATATGTATAATGTATAAATTGGGATAAAGTGTGTGAAGACCTTGGTATTCACCATTGACTCAGTATATACTAACTTCTCTCTCTGACACCCTGACATTTGATAAATGTAAATTAATCATATCTGCTACATGAAAACCATGCAAATGGAGATTTTTTTAAAGCCAGAATTTCCTTATATGTTCTCATCTTATTATGAAAGAAAGACAACTTAAATAATGGAGTAAAATCATTATTTCTCAAACATGATAATTAGAATTAGTTACAGATGAGTTTCAAGAGACTAAAAATGGCTCCTTAGAAGTATAGTGAAATAATCTTCCCAATACACAAGGAACCTTTTGAACACAAAGCATATCTTTAACACACAATATGGTAAATCCTCCCAGAGGCACAACTAGTCCGTGAAACCAGATACATCAGGTGGGAAAATACCAATTCTTTCATGGTACTAGGAGATCATTTATTAAATTACCTCTTTAATTGGACCCAGGTGGCCTTGGAACTAATGCTCCTTGTAAAAGTTTAAGTTGGAATGAGGGAAAAATTTGCTCACCTGATCTTTTATGCATAATTATCACTAATTACACAAATCGGGTTTATGTTTGTTTCATTAAGTACTTTCAAAGCTGCTGGTTTGTAGTAAGCCCAAGTATGAAATGACAATGGCTACACAGAAGATTCCTGCATGTTATGACCCAGTTTAGTGTTTTAATTAAACAGAATGAAAAGCAATGGCATAACAAGACACCTACAACCTCTCCATGAGAGGACTGTCTTCTAGTGTCGCACGGCAAATGATGAGGAAGTCAAGTGTGTTGGCATTCACCATTTTGGAAACACCTATTAAAAAAGAGGACGTTCTAATTTATTTCATAAATTTTTATTTTAAAAAGTGAAGTTTGGCAAAAGGCAAAAGACCTCCTGGGTATTATAAATCATCTCCTGGCTAGAGAGAGAATCTCCTGGAAGGTTGCCCAGGGCACACCAACTTGTTCTTTTATCCTAAATCACTACCAAAGTGCAATTATTTTTCATTAGGTTTATTCTGTACATTTACTCTGTACAAGTACAAAGTAAAATGCTTCTGCATCCAGGGATGTACAATCATACGAATAGCATACACTGAACATGCATGCAGTCTAAGCAGCTCCCATTTCTAGTCATGAGGTTCTTCTGGAAGTCAAGTAGGACCACACATGCACCGGTTTCAGCAAAGTCAATTAAGAGCATGTGTGCCTCAGCTTCAGTACCTTAAAAGTCTTCCCTGAGATCTTCATTCCTGATACTTCAACAGCATGGTATGAATTGATTCTGCTCTGCTTGGCTTTAGATTCCCCACACTCCTACCTCGCCAACTACACCTCTAAGTCACGATGCTGGAGTCTCCTTGTCCTTCCCCTCTTTCATTTGTAGGGCTTATAAATGCTGCTATCTAATAAGACTTGGTCCTCTTCTCTATGTACCTTTTCTCCATATTATTGCATTCACTTACATGCCAAACACTGATTGTATCTGCAACCACTACTTGCCCCATGAGTTCTAGACTCAGGATTCATACTTGCAGGTGTAGTGTACGTGCCTGATCATCTAAGTGACATTCTGATCTCAGCACGTCTAAAACAGAATTATTGACTCCTCGACGACCCTCAATGCACACCCCACAGCATCTCCATTCAACCAGTAACTCAGGTGAGAGGCCCTCCGAGTTGACCCGGAACCTCTGTTGTCATTAAATTCCAGACCAAAGCCATAAGTAAGCTCTGTTGGCACTTTCTTACAATATAGACACTCCTTGACTTTTATTTTTGATGGGATACAGCTTAATGAGGCTATTATAAATTAAAATTATCTTTGGGCGAAAATGCATTTAGATTGCTCAGTTGGTAAAGTGCTTGTCTTGCAAGCATAGGGACCTAAGTTTGTCCCTCAGAACCCATGTAACTAAAAGTTAGATGTGGTGGCACATGCCCAAAATCTCGATGCCAGAGTCTCGAGGCTTGCAGAACAGCTAGCCTAGCCTACTTGGCAAATTTGAGGCCAGTGAAAGACCTTGTCTCAAAAAAAGTGAGATGGTACCTAAGGAATGTTACCCAGTATTTTTTTCTGGCTTTCACACATATACACAAGCATCTGCAAAAACAAGTATAATTATAAGGGAGAGGGAAGGAAGGAGGGAAGGAGGGAGGGAGAGAGGAAGGGAGGGAGCAAGGGGAAGAGAGAGAGAGAGAGAGAGAGAGAGAGAGAGAGAGAATATGTTGAAAAAACAAACTTACAACACAGCAACCTGACAGTTGACAGCAACTGTCAATACAGATTGTTCACCCTCATGATCATGTGGTTAGGTGGAAACATAACTTGCTCTCTCTGCCCAGCTTTGGGAAATACCATATTATCTCTACTCTAGGATAAGATCAAAAACCAAAATTTGATATAGAATTTCCTTAAACATGTATTATTTTCAGGCCATAGTAAAGTTAAATCCTAATTCTAATTGGTGTGAGCCCAGGGACTATCTGTGTATTTCCTCATTATGTGCCTATCAACTTGGACTATGCCACCTTTTATCTAACCTGTACTGTTGAGACAAGCCTTGAAACTTGACTACCTGTTGCCTTCATGACTGCTGAGGTTATTTCCAAAGTCTAGAAAGAAATATTGGATATCAAGCTGATAAGCAGTGGATTTGTGATGCTAACTTTTCAATTTGTTGGACTGAAAAGAACAAACATGTGCACACAAGTGTGTGTGTGTATGTGTGTTATGTGTGCACGTGTGCATGTGTGTGTGTGTCTGTGTGTGTGTAGGTGAAGAGGTGACAAGCTTAATGCTCTTGTTAACTCCAGTGGCTCACCTCCACAGTAGGACAGAGACAACAGTGTTAATCATCCAAAGAGTCTTGGATCTTGGGTCTGGCTGCTTCTTCCTCTCAGCAAGGAGACAAAGGACTGCATATGCACTACGGAGACTGTGGCCCCATTCATCACTTTTAGTGACATTGCCCATCTAATAAACTTCAGCTCTTAATTACTTTTACAAGAATGATATTTAATCAAAATTTCAAGGAACTTGAATTGCCATATGAATTAATTTAGCAATATGAATGTCCCATCGTATTTGCTCCTTACTTTCCCCAATATTAATTGGAATCATTTCCCAAAGAAAGTAGGAATCTCAAAGATGAGCAGGAAAGGCCAATTTTATTTATTTATTTATTTATTTATTTATTTATTTATTTATTAATTATTCAATTGTGCGTGTGTGCGTGTGTGTGTGTGTGTGTGTGTGTGTGTGCGCTCATGTGTGTGTGTGTGTGTATGTTTGTGTAGAACCATGGGCAAATTCGGGAACCACCATGGACGCCTCCACCTCCTCGTTGTTTTTTACTCTGCCGGGGGATTCACAGGCTCCGCCCTACCAGAAATGCAGGCCGCCCCTGCTTCCACCCGGCGTCTATACGTGGGGTCTAGGATCCGAACTCAGGACCTTCCACCTGCAAGGCAGAGGCTTAACCCCTGAGCCACCTCTTCAGCCCCGAGAGGCCAATTTTATACTCATAGTAGACGACATCACAACAGCTTGGAAGAGGATGGAGACACAGGTTTTGGTTAGGAATAAGTTACTAAGATCCACTTAAATCGGAAATGCTTACACATTGTAGTATACAGTGAGCCAGCCCCCCATAAAAATGGACTTGTTGTATGAACTGAAATTCATACAGTCAAGGAATAGGAAATAAGTGTTTTCTTCATATTGCTTTTTTCTAAGGTAAGTTCTCACTCTATATAATTCAAGGTGATTGTAAAATCTAAATCCTTTGTGTCCTCCTTTATGTGCTCAGACTGTGCAAGTTTACTACCATGTCAACTTACAAATGACTCTTAAAACTAACGAGAAATGGCCAATCTCACTCCATAAGAAATTAGAGCTAAAGTTCTTTGATTTTTCTTCCTCTGATTAGCGAACTTCTACAAGATGATTGATATGCTTTTGCAGTTGTTGGGAAACATACTGTCATATAAGGCAGATGAGACATGAATCAGTATAACGTCTAAAATATGGAATTTGACATGTTTCAACACCACACATGTATATGTCCTTCGATTTGTAGTTCCAACACTGTGGCTTACTTTAAAAAGTGTTCACACAGGTGAGGGTTAACACTTACTGTCAACTTAACAAGATCTGGAATCTCATAAGAAATAGACCTCTGGTCACATTTGTGACAGAATTTCTATATTAGGGTAACTGAAGTGGGAAGACCTATCTTAACTATAGGCAGCATCATTTTACCCTCTGCTTCTGCATATGCCATGTGACCAACTGCCACACATTCCTGCTTCCAGGACTGTCCAACCACGACGGAACTGTCAACCCAGCCACAAGGCCAAATAAATATCTCTTTCTTCAAATTGCTCTTTTCAAGCATTTTTCACAGTGAGAAAACTTGCCAATACATATATGTAATAATAAACAAATATAATGCCACCAATAATAAGTATTCTCAAATATTCATAAATGAAAGTTTGTTTACCAGTATAAAGCATCATGCAGATTCAAATAATGTTGGACCATTTATTTTGTCAATATGGAAAGTTCTCTAAGATATTTTCCTGAACAAAGCATTGGGTAGAGCAGCCATAAAATGCTGCATTTGTTTTTAAGAAAACTTATGGACATGAATTTTTATTTCTTATATTTGCATAAAGAGCATCTGGAACATTTCTATGAAACTAACAGAGTGGGTATTCATTCTATCTATGAAGAAGTAGGTGACTGGTAGGTATGAAACAGAGAGAATCTTCTCAGAACACACCTATTTTGTAGTTGCCTACTCAAAAAAAAGGCAAACCATAAAATATGATTGACTGAGGCATCACCATTTCTGAATTTACCAAAATATGCTACTGAATATTACTGAATATACTAAAAATTTCTCTTCAGTAACTTTCTTGGCCAGGGAAGGCTAACCACTGCAAAATGATAAATATTGAAAGACATTTCACAAATGCATGTGCATAATGAAACTCTGGAGATGATCACTAGCACATGCAGTGAATTAGATTCGAGTAAATGTGATACTTCTAAAACAGCTAGGAATTAAAGCATGTTGGATGGAGTCTGCTGAGAAAAGAAAAGCATTACCTCTACCCAGAGCAAGCCACAAACAATTGGAGTGCTCAGTAGTCAGAACATGTAAAATATAGGTGGGTGTGGTGACCTGCCTCTAATTCTAGCCTTGGAAGGTGGAGACTGGGAATCCCCAAAGCAAACTGACTAGCCACACTAACCCTATAAGTCAGCTCTCAATTTGATTGCAAACCCTTTCTAAAAGAATAAAGTAGAAGAGGATGATTCTTGACATGGATCTTGGACTTCCATCCACATGCACATGGATTTGCATGTGTACCTGCACACATATGTTGCAACCAGACAGTAAAGCAAGACAGTAAGTATGAAATGACACCCACTATTATGGCTATCTCCTGGGACTACCACAGAAATGGGTCCTGAAATTTGAAACTCCTGCAGGAACTTCATACTGGGGGCAAATACAATTCCTACATCTCTGACAACTTTGGTGGGCAGAACCAAAGTTGTTTAGTTATGTGTTTCTTTTTCCTACCCCATCACTTAAACTTTATTTCTTTTTTTAGTCTTTGAAGAGGAAAATAAAATTGGGCTAGAATAGCCTTCTTCCTAATATGACTGTATTGAATAAATTTCCTTTTTCTGATTTTCATCATCAACTTGAATTTTTGTCAATTTAATTAGACAGGGTGGCTGAACTAGAGGCACAAACCTGTTTCTTGTGGCCTTACCAATGTTCACCTACATGTATGCAAACACCCCCCAACACGCACACACACACACACACACACATCACAGACATACTCATGAAAATGGAAAAAAAGAAAAAGAAAAAAGTAATGTTCAGCAGTAAGGGACAGGGCCCCAGGAGGCCTCCCCAACCTATGTCTGCTGACAGGACCAGTTTTCAGTTTTTGTGAGCTCATGATCACACTTGGTGTATCATGTCTAGATGACTTCTGACTCTTATATTCTTTCTGCCCCCTTTTCCTCAGTGTACCCTGAGCTTTAGAGGTGGATGACATAAATGTCTTCTGTAAGACTGGGCACTCAACTGACACTTATTCTAAGCCACCTGGGCAGCCATGAATCTTTGCATTCACTGCAAGGAGATGTCTCTGATTAGGGTTGAGAGCAGCATTTGTCTATGGTATAAACATAACTACTAAGAAGATAGCATGATAGTATGTTACATTAGGTAGACAACAGGAGTAAATCCCTTTTCCCTCTGGTTCCCATGGGCTTTTGACCAGACTTACAATACTAGGTCAGGATTCTTGTGGAGCTACTGAGCGATTCTGGGAGAAGGAGAGTCACTATCTTCAGTTGTGTGTCCACTGAGGAGGCCACAGGCTCTAGTGAATCATTCTACAACACACAGGTAGTGCTCATTAAACCCAGTGGGCCACAAAACAAAACAAAAGGCATGAATACTGGAAAGAGATTTTTAGGGAAGAATGGGAGGGACAAAAGACAAGGTCGGGTGAGAATTCATTATATACGTCTATGAAATTATAAAGAGACAAATTTAATTAAGAGATGTTCAGGCAGATAAGAATAAAGATACCAGAAATACTAAGATACATGCTGGGGGCTGGGGAGATGGCTCTGTTAGTAAAGAGTTTGTCACAAAAGCATGAATACCTGAGTTCAGATCCTCAGACCGTGTTTTGTTTGTTTGTTTGTTTTTAATAGAAAAGAAAAAAGGACAGGCAGAGGCCTATAATCCCAGCACCAGAGAAGTGGGAAGAGAAGGATTCCTGGGAATTGTTGCACAGAAAATTACAGTTTTAGTTACAGTTTTCATGGAAGACCTACGTAAAAAAATGAAGAAGCAATTGAGAAAGGCACTGAATATGAACTTTTGGCCTCCATACATATGTATACACATACCCTCATGCACATAATATATATACATATATACACATATGTTTTACTTAAACATATGCACACATGAAGTACAAGATGCCGTTTTTCAGGATTTTATGTTGTTATTATTGTGGTTTTATTTATTTAAGGTCTTCCTTGAGTAATAAAAATGAAAAAAATCCAAAGGAGTTAAGATGACACCATCAGACAAAATAAAACCAAAGTGTATACATTAAATTTAAATAAGGTACCATTAATAGAGAAATAGTTCAGGAACCAGATAAGGACAAGGAGTATTAAATAAGAATTAGATTTTTTTTTTGTCTTACAGAGGGAACACAAACCTACAGAAGGTCTTTTTAAATGGACACATAACATTCACAATTCAGTTTTAGGAGCACGCATCAGAAACTTGATGTTAAACTGTAAGGCTTAACTGGCCCATCATAGAATTGAAGTGGATATAAGCTGAGAGAGTTGTCACAATTGTTTTCCATTGGATTCCTGACCATGCTGTAGGAAATTTTTACTTTCTTTTATGGCATCTTTGCAAGTTATTGGTGCAATATTTGTGCTCAAGTTCTGCTTGAAAAAGGCATGGGGAAGTAAGCTTCCAGTTTGGCCACACATCAGGAGAAAAAGGGGCGTCATAAAGAAGCATGAAGATGGGTGGGGGCTAGTGATCAATGTGAACTATAAAATAACTATTTGTTAAACTCCTTTTGTTTTATCTACCTTGTGTGAGAATACCAGAAAGAGGAAAGAAAAAAATACGAGGGCAGTTATGAAGCAAAATCATCTGAAAACGGTTAGTACGAGTTGCAGTTCATCCAGCTTTAATCCCCCGTGGATGAACAAACATCCAGAGAAAAATTCAAATGTGTAGACTTTAAAATGAGATATAAAAAACATTGGCTCATCATTAGATGACTTTGATTGCTGGAGGAGGGGGTCCAGGTGATTGATCATTGGGCTTGAAATTAGTCTTTCATAGCTTCTGAAAAGAGGAGTTCTTATTTACAAAGCTCTTGTCACAAGCAGTACAACCATCCACTGACTTGTCCTTTGAGGAGGTGAGAGCATCCTGGGAATGCAGATAGTGCACAGAGACCAGCACTCCAAGGTTCTAGGACCCAGCTTGAGTTCACATGGGTAGAAAGCAGAGATGCAGAGCTTCTAACCTAGTTCATGACTGTCACAGTCAGTCAGGGGTGTCAACTTGACTGTTGAGGGTTTGAGCTCTGGGCACATTTGTGTAGAGTTAGTGGTTGGGTTTGCTCTGGGCAAACCTGCAGGAGATTGTCTAGCTGATGGGGACGGCCCAGCCCATGGTGGTGGGATTAGGCCCTGAACAGGTGAATAAAATACTGAAAGCTGGTTGAGGAAGTCGGCATCCTTCTGTATACTTGGCCAGACATGCTGGTCTGGCAAGTAAGGATCGTCCCTCTGTCAGCTGTTATGTGGTGATGGTGTGGCCAGTTCCCTTGGCCCTGGTGTCAGTGGATGCTCTCCCATCAAGCTGGACTAACAACCATAAGCAGTAATCATAAGAGAAAATAAACTCCTTGTTCCCTTATGCCATTTGATGGTCATTTATCAGCAACTATGCAAGCAAAATGTAACAATGACCCCATGAATTCTTCAGGTAGTGATCGTTCCATGTCTCCCAAACACATCATCCTGCTGTCCCTCAGAGGCAGTAGCCTGGGACTCATGCTACCTCTAATGGACAGGTGGAGGAGCTCCAACCAGCAAATCAATTATAAGGATCCTGGTATCCCTTCACCTAAGAGGCCAATATCACTTTGATTCAAATTATGCCTACTTAGGAAACTTCTCTCTTGCTTTCTGCGTATTACAAGTCAGTATCAGATGTCAACAGTTAGAGATGCTTAGAGAACCCTACCCATCGCCAAGGGCAGGGGGACAAGCAGACTGGTTCACATATCCAGGTCACAACTCTCTGAGGATACTGCATCCTCATGAGTGCAGGAAGAGAAGTGTGACTTCAGAAGTTGCAGGCAAGCGCCATGTTTTGTTTTATTTAATTCATCTTCCCCTTGTATACTTTGTCTACATCCTGGAGGCTAACAACTTCACAGCCAGGTGGGAAGGGTGGTATAAGGAGCTTCTTCACACAAACGAAGGGCTAGACTATAGAAATTTGTTGGAGTTTGGAAGTTAGAACATAAGATTATTCATTCACCTTGTACCTCTCTTCCTGGAGCTGAGAGATGACTCAGTAGGTAAAGTGACTGTCATGTAGGCGGGTGGGCTAGAGTTTGGATTCCTAGTGCTCATATAAATGTAGCAGCTTATCCAGGGCTTGGGAGGTGGAACGAAACTTTACTCTGGGCAACACATGGCACCTTTAGGAGGTGGAGCCTTGCTGGAGGGAGGCAGTTGCAGGCAGTGGACCTTGAAGTTGGTTTAGCTCCACCCTGTTCTAGCTTGCAGAGGCTCTCTGCCTCCATGATGTCTGAGTTAATATAGGCCTCCTTCAGCCTCTGCCAGCCAGCCATGCTGTTTACATCATGCAAGACTGTATCTCCACTCTGGAACTGTGAGCTGAATAAATCTCCCTTTTCTCCCCTAAGTCATTTGAGCCTCAGTGGTGTCTCACAACACCAGAAAGAGTAACTGGTACACTTCTCTTGATATTTAAAGGTGGTTAGAGATCCTGGAAGACACCTATCATCAACCTCTGGTCTCCACATGCACATCCACATATACACGCCAACAAGCATACACATATACATGCATATCCATACCCCAAACAATGGGCAAGAAGACACCAATCTCTTCCCCTAACTAACTCTGGCTGATACTTTATCAAATTCCAATGATAGCAAATGGAAAAAAAAATTTCCCCAAAAGATGATCAAAAGTAGAAAAGGTTTAGTATATCTTGTGAACACATGTTTATAAACTGTTGGACAGAGATATTCCATTAAAAACTTTATTGTATTATTGTACTACTTAAAATACATAAAACACACTAAAGTTTAAGCCACTCAAATCTGCATTTTGATGGCCAAGTACATTTGGAAAGTTATAATTCATTTTCTTTCATCTTCATAATAGTCTTTCATCAAAAGTGGAAATTCTGCACTCATGCTTGTAATCTCAGCAACTAGGAGGCTGAGACAGGAGGATTGCCATGAATTCAAGGCTAGCCTGGACTATGCAGTGAGACCCAATTAAAAAAGTTCCTTGCTCTTTGTCGTCAGGAAACTTCACATAGTATCTGTCATATGGTGTCTGATTTATTTCACTTAGCATACTGAGTTACCCATTAACTGTCTGTATATGTGTCTATACTATGTGTATAATTTCAATTAATTTTCATTCTTGAATGTATTCTGAGTTTGGACATTGTCACCACACTATTCTTAAGATAGAGCTAGGCCCCTGCTTCATCGCAGCATCTCCTCACTCCTTCTTCCTGCTTTCCTTGTTCCTTCCTAACAAGTGAATTAACTTTTTTATCCAGTCAGTAATTTCAAGTGCAAGACGTTGTGAAGGATTGTGGAACAGTGTTTTGCTTCAGAGGACTTCCCATCTAAAAGGTTTCTCCACTCTCATGGAACTTCAACCTTACTCTGATTTTGGTGAGAGAAAAAATATTTGAGAAGAAGAAATTTCCTTTACCCCCCATACTTATAACTGCCCTCTCAAAGGGCTAGATGATGTTGGGTAGCAGCCATTATTTTGGCCTGAAGAATTAAACAAAATGTCTCATTATTTCAGAAAGTTCAAAAACATGCAATAAGATGATTTACAATTTAAAGTGAAAATATATAATAGGTTGTTGCTCTGGTTGTGAGTCAGTCCCCAAAGACAGGGAAAAAAATAGAAGCAAAACAACATTTTGGAGCAAAATGGATATATTAGAAATTTACTACTGGATAGATTGTGAAATGTTTCTTGGCTCTGCATAATAAATATAATTTATTGAGTCTCTCTGAATATATTAGAGAAATAAAGCATGTAAAATAATTATTTATGCTAAGGACATAGAGTAAAAAATTAGAACTGCTCTCTGCAGCGAGCGCAGGGCTGACAGCAAATCACACACATTCGTTTTCATACTCTTTCCCTTCTTAATAAATCGCTGAGGAAACAGTGGTTACTATTTGTTCCCCTCCCCCCATGAGATTTCTCACATAATGCAGCACATCTTCAAAAGTGATATGAAAAGTCCATTATTCTTTTGAGATTCTCATTCATAGTTAAGCATGCCTGTCATATAGTATGGACACCATTTCCAGTTTAAGTTATTCCAGAAAAATCTAACATTTAGAGTTAATTTCCAGCATAACATTTAGAAATAGCTCAAAGTGAAAACCTATTATTAGATTTGCCACGTCTGTGAGCTGAATGCAAACGGAAACTAAGGCTAAACTGTATTTTACTTGTAGATCATGTATTTAAGATCCTTTTGCTGAATCAGTTTGGTATGGTATGGTATCACTTTGTAATGCCATTAATATAGTGAAAATGACCATTCTACCAAAGGCGATATACAGGTTCAATGCAATTCCAACCAACATTCCAATGCAATTCTTCACAGAACTGGAATAAAACCAATCTCAAACTTCATATGGAGAAACAAAAGACCCTCATTAGTTGAAACAATCTTGAGCAATGAAAACGCTGCTTTATTTGTTTAAAATACAAGCAGAAAGGGCTAAGGAAGAAAGGGATGCATGCTAATATTGGCCATGCTAATATGCTCATTAATTTGATAACTGCAGACAGGTCTTCAAATGACCAGATGTGCTGTTATGTTTTCTATTTAGAATATGCCTCCATGGGCACACATACTCAAGTGTCCTCTTGTACACACACACACACACACACACACACACACACACACACACACACACACTGTTTTATTAGTCGGTGTTATGATTTGGATGTAATATGTCACTCAGAAGTTCATGAGTTTGAACACTTGGTCATTAGATGGTGGCACTGCTTTTGGAGGCTGTGGAACCTTCAGGAGGTAGGGCCTAACTGGAAAAACTATGTGGAATCTTCAGGAGGTAGGGTCTATCTGGAAAAACTAAGTGGAATCTTCAGGAGGTAGGGTCTAACTGGAAGAACTAAGTAGGTCACCAGGGAGTGGGATGTGGAATTTAAAGCCAAGTCCTGGTCCCTGCCCAATGTCTCCTTGGTTCTTGCGCACTAAGATGGGGGAAGTTTCAGACTCATGCCCTCACTGCCATGTCGTTCCCACCACGGTAGACTGCACTCCCTCAAACCCTGAGCCAAAATCTTTCCTGTCATAAATTGGAGAGAGTTTTACATATGCACTTTCTCCTATGAACTGATAGCCATAGGTTCTCATTTCATTCTTCCCTAGAAATCTACAATGTTATATCATTACATTAAATTATATAGGGACTCATGATAAAATATGCATAAATTTAGATTAAAATACAGTGATATACATTGAAAAAATCATAGAAGATATTGTCTTTAGAATAATTACCTCTAAAAATTTTCAAATGAAAATATCAAATAATGGCACTAACATTAAAGAGGGCAAATATAAAGAGTTTCATTAAATTTAAATAAATAAAAAGTTTAATTTTAAAAAGTCACTGAAATGAAAGTCTTGTAAATGTAAACCATGGAGTTTCTAAAAATGGGATAATGTAAAGATAATCTAAAAATTTGCAGATTGCTTAGATAGGAAATTTGCCCAAAACATTGGTATGAAAATATATGGGATGTTGCAAATATCTTCCATGTGGGATTTAAAAAGTGTTTGTTTCAGGCTGGGGAGATGGCTCAAGGGTTAAATGAAGCCTTTGCCTCACAAGCTAAAGGACCGCAGTTTAGATCCCCAGATATCACATAAAAGTGCTGGGTATAAATGACAGGACCTGTAATTCTGGCCTGGAAGGCAGAGCCTGGGAAACCCCAGAGCAAAGCAATGAAGAGGTAGAACAATCAAGGATAATGTCCCATGTCCTCCTTGGGCCTCCATAGGCACACACACTCAAGTGCCCTCTTGTACACACACACACACACACACACACACACACACAAATATTTATTTCATGCTAATTGAAAAATTTCTCACTGAGATTTCTAAGGGGGAGGAAAGAGATACCAGTGGCAAGAAATGTATATTTATGGAAGTGACATTGGTTGATACCTAAATGATCCCCATTCTTGGGAGGACTGGTCTAGGAATAAGCAAGGACAAACACAGAGACAGAAAGAGTCTTAAAAGTCTTAGGTGTATATAGATATGTCTATTAATCTGCATGTTCTAAATATGAATTTTGAATGTGGTTATATGAATACAGAGCATGCCTTTAGAGAGGACTGACACAAAGGTTCATAGTGTTGAAAGCAAAGTAGCAAGAGAAGAGTCGGAATGTGTAAGTGAGCTCCATTTGCCGTAACACATCTGCCTCCTCTCTCTTTTCTTCTGTCCGTGCTTTCTGCCAGAGCTTCACACGCTGTACCCTTCCCCAGGGAGTTAAGGGTGGTGATTAATAAGAGGTGCACTTGAGTCATGGCCCTGCATTTCCCAGATGTGGCCACGAGCATGGATCCTGGGGAGAAAGACCTGCTTGTTTTGACAGGGGTGACACTGCAGAAAGGACACTGAGCTGGGATGCCCGGGGACCCGGCTCACAGATGATTCTGCCAGGATTCACACCTCTGTGCTCCCTGACTCTCTGCCTGGCTGGACTAGCTCATTCGCATGGACAGTAAGTCCCAGATGTCACCACACTCCATGTCTTCCTCTTTCCTAAGTGCAGGTGCTCATGGATCAGGCCCTTGCTGAACCTGCTACCACCAGCCAGGTCATGGCTGATCCTTGCAAGCATTAGGACAGTTGTCCTTCTCCCCGGGGTGGAGAATTCCAGTGTTTCTTCTTGTCACGGGAGACGGCTTTCCGCGTCTCAGGTAGACTGCATTGCCATTGGCCCCACGTGAGGTGGGTTTCCTGGTGGCAGACAGTGCCGTCTGTCCTTATGATGTCATGTGTCTGTAGGAGGCACAGTCCTGAAGTCCTGAACGCAGCAGCCAAATTTACCAGACTGCTAGCCTGGCCTGCTCGAAAGACTTCTAAACTGGTTTTATTGACGCATGTTCATGTCATAAGAGTTCCATTTCAAAACAAGACGAAGCGATCTGTTCACTTGCGCATTCACTCGTTACTTCACCAGCTGCCCACAGTATTTACTATCGTGTATGCGTCAAGCACACATCTGACAACTGTGAAAACTGACTGCAGCTGGCCCATACCGGGTGTGGGGGAGGGAAGGGGTCGTGACAGCAGGAGACAGTGACGTTCACGTGTAACTCAACAGCCGTTCTTGATTTCCTCCTAACCATATCTGGCTTTAGCTGCAGAAGCATCTTCCCTTCTTACCCTGAATCCATGCTTTTGGAGTGGGACTGATTCTATCTGGATATTTGAAGAAGACCTTGCCGAGGCCGAGTTCTGGCCAACCAGAGCACGTTATTATTACTCTGGGCACAATGACTGGGGTGCATTTCGACACAGACTGTTAGGGAATGGAAGGATGCAAACCACCTTCCTGCTAGATGTGGGGCTAAAGGTTTAAGTACCATATGGGAGAAGCATGGTTGCCTGAAGGAGACAGCACAGAAGGAGCCTAAAAGCAAGCTGGAGGGAGGGGACAGAACTGGAAAGAGAAAGGGAGGCTGGAAGAAGCAGGGAAGGAGTGATGGGAAAGGGGAGGGCTAGAGAAAGGAGGGAAGGGCTGGGAAGAGGAGGCAAGGGTTGGAGGGAGATCTGGAGAGAAGAGGAAGGGCTGGAAGGTAGGGGCTAGAGACAGGAAATGAATGGCTGGGAGGAGAGAAGAGCTGGAGGGAGGAGTAAAAGCTCAAGGGAGAGACGGGGGGGGGGAGTGAAACATTTGTGCCAATTCCAACATTTAAATGTTCAGCTATGATTGTGACCCAAGCTCTAAAAACAAGAAGACAGCCAATACTTCTGGGAGCTGCTACAGAGAGTGGGGTGCACTTCACCTTAGCATTTCTGAGGCTACCTTCCCTGGGAAATGATTCATTGGCTTCAATCTGTTAAAAACCCCTGAGCTCACAGCTCCAGGGAACACAACTTGGTCATCGTTCTCTCTCTTTTGTGCTTAGCACGGTGTCAATTAAGCTGAATAATATATATAAATTCTGATTTCAAGTAAAATTTCTTGGTGCATCTATGTCCCCATCTGTACAATTCACACAGGGTTCTCGCAGCCCTTGCTGGAACCCCATAAGTAAGACATACAGAGAGCTGGTCTTCTAAAACAAACCTGATATCACTCACTCCTTTTCCCATTTTCTCTCCTTCCCTTCTCTATTCCTAGTCCTCAGTCTAATGCATTATCACAGCTCAATACACTATGCCACCTGCGAAATGCCCTTGTCAATTTAGGTTTGGTTTCCTTGTTCTAGGATCTGAAAATGCCTTACATTTTGACTTCCTCAGAACATTTGACCATTCTTGAGGATATTTTGATGGCCACAGATAGGTAGATAGTGGCTACTGGGTAGTGGGCCAGAAACAATGATAAGAATGCCACATTGTACAGGACAGCATTCCCACCACGAAGAATTCTCGGGTCCAAAATGTCAGTAGAGCGGAAACTGAATGACACAAATCATCATAGTTTGGAACTATTCATCTATTTGGGCCACTTTTAATGGGCATATGGAGTGAGTGCATTTGTGTATGTGTGTTTGATATGGGCAGCCACACATGCGTGTGTAGGTGTGTATGCTCAGTCCATGTCCCCATGAAGACGCCCAAGGTGATACTGGAATCATGCTCAATTGCTTCTTCGCTTTACTGTTCTGAAGCTGGGTCTCTAATCACACACGTGTCCTTTGGCAATCCTCAGGCAATCTTCCTGGACTCTACCTTTCACCGGTGGAATTACAGGTGCACTGCCAAAACCAGTCAGCAACTTAAGTAGGATCTGGGGGTCAAAGCTTGGACCCTTTGTTTGCTTGCATTTCAAGCACTTTTAACTGCTGAGAAATTTCCCCAGTCCTGTTTCGGTCATTTTTTAATCAGTATTTTTTTTCCCCACTAAACCACAAGTTCCAAAAGGTCAAGGAGTCTATGTTGCACTGCTAGGTTTCCAGAGATTCACGAAGAAGGGCTCAACATTTGTTTGCTGGATGTCATCATTAAGGAAAAGCCACACCAAGTCTGAAGCAAGAGACACAATCCAAGTCACTGCTCCTGCATTCTGAGTCCTCACAGTGCAGTATTGCCGGCAAAATTCAATTCTGGGTTCATTTATCACTTTCCACAAGCAAAAGTTCAGGGTTGCATGGTTCCGTTTTGGTTTAATTGAAGTAGCCCAAATCCACAGGGAAGGATCCACTTTAGTAAGTTAGAATAGCCTTAGGAGACTGAAACGAATCATTACAAGGCTCAGTGGCCTCTTGGTTCTGAGACTGCAGTGCTGACAAGCCTGAATGAGATGCAGCTGGTGTGATGTGGCGCCCACATGATGCTGTATCCACAGAGCTATTCAGAGGGGACCACTGAGATATGCCTGCAGTGACAGATGACAGGCCTGCAGCCCTGCAGGACACTGGCTCCTGACTCACAGTAAGCTTGGGTTCCTCTGAGCTGAGTCTTCAGTGACTGACTGGTACTTCTCGTGCTTCTAATTATAATCTTGAGTCATAATATTTGCTTTAGAGCTTCAACTCAAGTGAACATTCAGCTAGGATTTTTTTTTGTTTTTAAATAGAAGGCAATTTCTAGAAGAGCTACAATGTAAAAATATGATAAAAGGTCTTGGTTAATTATTTAACTAAATCTGAAACAATGTACTAAAATGTGTTCCTCATAAAAAATGGAATGTCACTTGCCTTGCAGATTGAAAGCATACCCTTAAAAGCATGTTCCTACCCACACTGAGCCGATGGTCATCTAGAGATGTTGACCTTCTCCACAAGACAGTGGATGCTTTAAATATACATGGAGTCTTCATTTGAAAGCTTGCAAATTCATCCATCTTTTATGTTTTATCAGTGAAATCTTGTGTGGAAAACTGCTTCAAGATCCTGGCTATACCTAGCACAGTTTTGACCTGGAGAGTGAACCATCCTTGAAGTTCTTTATCTAAAGCAGAACAGGGGTGGGGGTAGGGATGGGAGTCTTGAAGCATTATTTTTAGTTGTTTTGTCTTTCTGCTTGCACACACGTGGGTGGTATGTGCATACATGTGTGTGTACAAGAGGGCGCTTGAATGAGCGTCCCTGTGCAGCCTCAAGGGTGACATTGGGAATCATCCTGGATTGCTCTGCCTCCTTAATGCTTTGCTCTGGGGTTTCCTAGGCTGGAATTACAGGCTGCTGCCATATCCACCTGGAATTTCTACATGGGATTTGGGAATCAGAACTCAGGTCCTTTTGCTTGTGAGGCAAAAGCTTTAAAACCTAGCCACACACACACAAAAAAAAAAACTGGGCTGAGAAGATGGCTATATATAATTTGGCAACTATGCTATAGAAGGCAGACACCAGGTATTGCAGAGCATACAGGCATTTGAGAATTTGTCTTCTCAAAACTAGCCTTCTGGGCTCTTCCCTCAAGGAGCTTAAACTCTTGTGGAATAACAAAAGTGAGTGAACTTATCCTGAGCAAAAAAAAAAATATTTTGAGGGAATGAATGAATCCCATCTGGTGGATGATCAGAGTTGACTCCAAGCTGTCACAAACATATTGGCAGATGCCTTCCTGGGTGCCCTTTAGGGCACACACCTCCCGTGAACCTGGGGTACCACTGTGGACTGCACAGACCCTTGGGGCAGGTCTAGAGAGTCACAGAACATTTCATTCACACTTTAATTCCTTAAATTAAATTAGTTATAATTGAATGAGCATGTATGGTGTGTGTGTGGGTGTGTGTATGTGTGTGTACCTGTGTGTGTGAGTGTGTGTACCCATGTGTGTGTGTGTACCCGTGTGTGTATACCCGTGTGTGTGAGTGTGTGTGTACCCGTGTGTGTGTGTACCCGTGTGTGTACCCGTGTGTGTGAGTGTGTGTACCCGTGTGTGTGTGTCCGTGTGTGTCCGTGTTTGTGTGTGTGTGTGTGTGTGTGTGTGTGTGTAGGAGTGGCTTATGAGCCACGACGTGTGTGGAGGTCTGAGAACAGCTTTGTGGAAGTCAGTTCTCTCTTTCCACCTTTATTAAGTCTAGGGATCAAATGCAGATCATCAGGCTTGCACAGTGGGCACTTTGACCTGCTGAGCCATCTCACGAAGTCCACATTCACTCTTATAAGTCACAGAATGAAATCTCGCTTGCCGTTCCATTGCTCCTTTAACACAGCTGAAGATGTCTTCAGTTAGAAGAAAGAGTGCATAGGAGAAAAAGGAATATCTACTCTCAAGATTTCACTGCGATGACTCTACAGAAGAAAAGGCCGAAAGCATTTCCATGAAACCAACCCTCCATGTACGTGGGGGATGCTTGTTGGGATGGCTTTGGGATGCGACAAGCAGAGCCTCCTGTTTCTGCAATGAAAGTAAGATCATCGGGGCAGCGAGAGTTTCCTTGGGCACAGACTTGATTGAAAAATCATTGGACCCGGGGTTATTTGTGACTCATTTTTCTCCCCACACAGCATTTTCACATCAAAGGTGCTTATTAAGTGTCTTCTCATTGATTCTGCTTACTGCTCTGACAAAAGAGATATTAAAAGTGGTCTCCAGCTAGAATATGAAAACTCACCGACAAGATAAATAATCTGCTATCTATATCCTATCCTCACCATGCTGCAAACAATCAAAGGTATGGATGGACATGATTGTTTTGGTTACAATTGCTTCTTCCATTTAGTAAGCACTAGGAGCAGGAGGCATTTTTCTATTCTCAATGCAATGCCACCCACAGTGGGCATTTCATTTTCAATGTAACAAGGGGAAAAGACAGTATCATGATTATGTCCCAATGATTTCACATGTGAATCGGCTGATATAGACATTTCTATCTTTGCAGAGGATTGTCAGAAGCTATTTAAAAATGACCGAACAAAAGTTGAACATGCATTAATCCCAAGGATATGCTCAGGGTAGCTAAATGTTCTGCATGCCTTGTTTCGTTAGGTCCTGTGCCATCTTATGGGGTAGGTATATTCCTGTGGTAGTTGAGAATGAGAAATGGATACTATTCAGAGATGGGGGGGGGAATCCTGAGACTCTCCCACATCTCCTAATGGGCTTCCAAGGCGATTCCAGTGCTTTGGTCATTCAAGTGTTCTGATTGACAGGTGTAAGATTCTACATTGTCAGCACTCCAAGACAGTCACTACTTATGAAAGGTGAGAAATGCATCAACCAACTGAGAAGGTAGTGTGCAGTGATGCTGATGTAATATAAAGACACACTTGTCTCAGGTACAAGCACACGCACTGCAAGCAGAGGTTCACTTAAAGGAACAGCAAAAGACTTATAGCTAAGATGTGTTCTCTCCCCTGCACAGTGCCAATATCTAAACCTCTATGCTCTGTAACTCCTTTCTTTTTTTCTGAAGAGGACTAGCCTCATTCTGATGAGCACTTTCACCATATGAATACATTTGGTCAGGAACATTGATCTCCCTGTGATCAATGAGAGGACCATTCTACCCCCCGTGGGGTTCCACCTTCTGGCACCATGGACAGGGAAGCTTCTAGCTCCATTTCTCAGTGTCTTCTAATCATCATTGCTTGGTGTCCTTCATGATAGGGTCTTACCATGTAGTTCTGGTGAGAACCAAGAGCAATGTCTACAACCTTTATTGTTTTGGAAGCCTGTAGGACCTCTTTAGCTAACAACTCTGTACCTGATACTGGGATTAAAAAAATAATTCTGCCTCCAGACCCCTAATTCAACTGCCATGCCAACCTTCAAAGACTAACCAAGTGACCTCTTTAAAAGCAAGACTTTATTGTCACCTGACCATAAGTAAGAAAATGGAAGTTCATGGAGTGCGAGTGACTGTTTCGAAGTCTACTGAAGGGTAGAGGCAGAATCTGAGTCTCTGAAGTTGGGACAAGTATGTCTTATTTTAGAAAATAGCTGTTTTAGGAATGAAAATTCCAGACTGGGGAGATGGCTCAGGGGTTGAGACTCTGCCTTGCAAGCAGAAGGTTCTGAGTTTGGATCCCAGGTTCCACATAAAAATGCCAGGTGGAAATGACAACAGCCTATTGTTCTGGTCCTGGTGGGCGGAGCTGGGAAATCTCAGAGCCAAGCAAAAAAGAGGCAGAAGCAATCCAGGATGATTCTTGAAGTCACCCTTGGTCCTCCACAGGGACACACAGTACTCTCTGCCACACAAACACAAAATAGATAGATAGGTAGATAGATATATAGATATATAGATAGATAGATAGATAGACAGACAGACAGACAGACAGACACACAGTACCCTCTGCCACACACACACAAAATAGATAGATAGGTAGATAGATATATAGATAGATAGACAGACAGACAGATGGACAGATGGATAGATGGATGGATAGGTAGATGGATGGATGGATGGATGGATGGATGGATAGATAGATGGATGGATGGATGGATGGATGGATGGATGGATGGATGGATGGATGGATAGATAGATAGATAGATAGATAGATAGATAGATAGATAGATAGATAGATAGGATAGGATAGGATAAAATGTGTTCCAGATTTGAGTTCAGGTCATCAGATTACAAAAATATTTAAAGAATGAAAATTCCATCATAGTCCTTGAACATAGGATAGGGATAACTTTTTATTCTGTAAATACATGGTTATGTTACTATTAGTTTCATTTTATACAAAAGCAGACATTTCTTAAGGTGGGACACTTTGCCTGCATTTCAACTGCTGACATTAAAGAAGTGGATCTGGATAAGTCACTGGGACACTGGGTTCCACAATAAAGTCTTGCTTTTAAGAGGTCACTTGGTTAGTCTTTGAAGGTTGGCATGGCAGTTGAATTAGGGGTCTGGAGGCAGAATTATTTTTTTAATCCCAGTATCAGGTACAGAGTTGTTAGCTAAAGAGGTCCTACAGGCTTCCAAAACAATAAAGGTTGTAGACATTGCTCTTGGTTCTCACCAGAACTATCAGCTCTGCCGTGTGGTCTCCGACCACCGCTTAAGCAGTTCTGGCCCCTTTCATCTTGATTAGCACAGTCTTAAGCTGAAATCGACACAGGTATTCAAGGAACTGTGTAAGTGTTCGTGAGGGGCTTCTTTGAAGGGCTGCTTAAACTTGAAGTTTGAGATGTGAAAGTTCAGGGCATCCTTCTGGTAGAGAAGCATAAGGTTCACATGCTCCCATTCAGACTTTCAAGGAGATAGAAAGTGTGACTGAAAAAGTGGACCATTTTCGTCTTTTCCCTTTACGTTCTGTTATGTTTCATTAGATGAGAAAAGCTTCTCTTACCCCTTTCCTCGTAACAGGCAGTGATTAATCACAATCACCTGTCACACTTAATTTAGAATTCATCTCATGGAAAGATTTTCCACATGCTCCAAGGTGGAAATTTACATTTTAATATCCATAGATAAAGAAGTATAGCAGTATGTATTACATTTTTCTCCCATTGTGAAAACCATTTTCAGGAATTTAGACTGTTAAATAATCATTCTTTTTATGGGACTAGCTCTAAAGATACATATAAATCTTAAAATCTATAGTATTACTTAGCAATTTTAGTGCTTTCCTTTTGGTAGCCAATCACGGAAGACTTGCTTTTACAACTTTTTGTGCAAAGTCATCTTAATTATAGGGAAATACCCTACGATCAGCTTTCCATTTCCAAAGTGCTTCAGCTGAAGTCCAAAGTTGCTTTTATTGGAAGTGATGAAAAATTAATCTTTCTGGGATTTAGCTTTGCAAAGCAAGATTGGAAGTGAATTACAATCTTTCAGTTTTAGGAAAATCTAAGTGTGTCACATTCTTTTCTTTTAAACATTGTTCCTCAAGAGGCTTAGTATAGCAAAACCTCTTATATTCATGGCGACATCTTCCAGGTGAGGGGATCGTGCAGATTATCTAACTCAATTTATACATGTAAGTGGCAGATTAGCTGATTCTTGCTCAACTTAAGAACTGCTGGTAGAATCTGTACAAGAACTCCTGTCTTTGGGTCCTAGTGTTCCTCTTTAGCACACTCTGCTTTCACTGCACACTTACGCTTTTTATGTGGTCCAAGTGGGTGGGAGGTGCCTCTGTCACCTACAGGAATGTGTTTTTCTTCAGAGCCTCTTATCAACTAGACACACACACACATAAGCTCCACGAAGACAAAAAATAAGAGGTCTCTCCTAGTGTACGTAGGACCTACCAATTGCTCATCAATAGGATGGATTTAAGAGTGAGCAGATAGATGCCTCACTATTCAGTAATCATTTGTATATGTCATACATACATTTTTTAATAGCTAATGCCAATGTACAAATTATGGAACTCAATTATTTCATTCACCATGGTCCAACTTTTTGGCCAATTATTTAAGACTTTCTTGTGTGTTCCTACATTTTATTGAATTCACCAAGGTGGTAATGAGTTTAAAAAAAAAGTAATTTGTTTCAGTTTAAAGATCCCAACCTTTCATTCTGTCCATTAAAAGTTGAGCCTCAGGATCCAATTTTCCACCAGGACTGTGGGATCCTCTACTGATCTCCCAAGCCCTCCTGGCCCTGCTCAACCATGTTATACAATTTCCCAGCATAAGTGTCTATCATATGCTAATTCAGGACAAGGAGAAATGGAAGGTCATAAATAAATAGCGTATGAAACTTCAAATTTCAGGTCATAAGTGGGACAGATAACTAAGCAAGCAAACTTTTGACATAATAAATTATTTGAATTGCCTAAAAGAATGGGCTTACATGAATCATAATCTCAACAGAAGTGTTACAAATTCCATTCCTACATGAGTGAGCGGAAAAAGAGTTTTACAGATACTGCAATCAACACTCTTCATCGCATAGGTTAGATCTCAGGATTGCACAGATGAACGTCAGGTAGATACAGAGAATTGTAAGAGCAACCCCCAACATGATTTTGTATGAGAAGGTGTGGCCTCTATGAAAGCATACGGTCCACTTGTTATAGTTTGGAGGGAGAGGGAGAGCAAAGAGTCATAAAAAGAACGTGAAAGTCACTGAGAAATGCCTTATTTTACATTTTGTTCCAGCAGGGTAGACAGATTATTCTGGGGGCACTCTCAGTGTGACGCCTCACTATCTCATGTGCATTCACATGTATCTTTTTATTTCATCTCCAATATATCATCCTTGATAGGTATGACTCTCCCTGTTTTATACGTGGGAAGAGAGAAAGAAAGGTTAAGTAAACTTCCCAGCACAGGCAGAGTGTCCAGAGCTCTAGGCACCACCCTGCTCAAACTGCATCAACTGTCCCACCTTGAAAGTAGTTGTTACAATGGCAGCCAAAACAATTAACTAGGCAAGAGGTTCTGCTCTGGACCCCTCAGTCTTCTCCCAAATTTAATGGCTTTTCTTACCTGTTTGGTAACAGATGTTCCTGCTCATTAATCAGATTTTATTCAGATAAAACCAAGGATTAAAATATGAATTTGAATATATCAATTTAAAACTCAGACCACCGTGTTAAGGCTTGCCTTAACATCTTTTGTCATCTTCTGGCTTATTTCTAGACACATAAAGCTCCTATTGACTAGCACTGGTAAGATGGGAGAGTAGAAGGAGCTGGCAGCCATAGTCATAGCCCTAGGCTTTTGGGCACTTCATAAACCTCTCTCTGCATGAGTTTCACTACACATTTGGGGGACAATATCTCATAGATTGGTTGTGAGAATTAAGTAATATAATGTAGATAAATTAGGCATTCATTCCTGACACATAATGGAAGCTTAATAAATGCTAAGCAATGTTGTTACATCAGGTACATATACATATATATGATTTGTGAGACTGTGCATAGTGCATGTGTATATATGATGTATGTGCATGTGAAGAAGTGCATGCTTATGAGCCTACTCAGAGGTCACAGGAGAGTGTCTGGTTGTATGTTCTACAGCTTTCCACCTTATTCCTTTAAGACAAGGGCTCTTGGGGCTGGAGAGGTGGAAGGTCCTGAGCCTCTGGCTCAGGTGGAAGGTCCTGAGTTCAGATCCTAGACCCCAGGTATAGACGTCAGGCGGAAGCGGGGGCAGCCTGCGTTTCTGGTCCTGGTAGGGCGGAGCCTGTGAATCCCGGAGCAGAATAAACAAGGAGGAGGTGGTCCATGGTGGTTCCCAAATTTGTCCATGGTTCTACACACACACACACACACACACACACACACACACACACATACATACATACACACACGCACAATTGAATAAAAAAAAAAAAAGACAAGAACTCTCACTGAGCCTGGAGCAAGGTCTAGTGATCCTCCCGTCTCTGCCTCTCATAATTTCTAGGGTTATACATGCACAAGACTGTCCTGGCTTCTTACATGAGTTTTAGAGATCCGAACTCAGATTTCAAGCTTGCACAGCAATCACTCTTACCCACTGAGCCATCTGTCTCCAGCCCTGATGCTTTATGATATGTGTCTGGTTGGTGTTAGAGGCAATTTGGTTAGTAGAGTACTGAAGACATTGCAATTAGGAGAGGGTACTATTTTCAGTATGTTCAGGTGCTATGGTGTGGTACCAAGCAGGGGGGGCACAAAAAAGAATAAGAGGGTCTCTGAAGAGCCTGAGCTTTGCATTTTTAATGGTGAGTAAGAGTAAGATATGTGATGGTGGTCATATTGCGAGGAGACATTTCATGGCATTCATGACAGTATCATGTAGAAAGAGCGTGACCTGCAGCACAGACCGGTGGTTCAGGTCGTCAGTGGCATGGGACCTACTAAGTGCAGTAGCAGGAGTGGAGGCCCAAATGAGGAGGGCTTAGAAGTAATGAGTAGCAAAATAAAAGTTATATTTTCACTTAACTAGGCTATGAAGAGCTTAAATGAGATTCTAGGGATTAGAAAGAGCCATAAAAGAAAACTGATAAATAATCCAGCCTCAAACATCCTCAACTTCTTACCTAAATTTTAAACTTGTGTTTTCCATAGGGAAGACTAAAATTTCAGAAACAAATAGTGTAGAAAACTTCGGCATCAAATATCCTCATGACTCTTTTTCTGTTATAAACTACTACATATGAAAGTAAGAAAACTATACAAGGAACTGGATAAATGTACTATAAGTACAGTTACATGAAGCTGAGAAAACTTCTAAGGAAACAAGAGTAAATAATGTTATTCTTTCTGTCCATCCTCTATGACCTACAGCCACTGAATGTATGTCAGGCCTTCCCATTCTGCATCTCTCTCTGGAATACTGTCCTTTCTTCTGTTTGATTTTCAAAGTTCAGCAGCATTCATAAGCCTATTTCTTTTCTACATTTGAGTTTGGTACCTTACCACTGACTCTGAGTTTACTGACACTAGGACTTCTCCTAATCACAGTCATGTACCCTGGGAGTTTCCTCAATGTCCGCTCAAGGGACTTGTTTCTTGTAAGCAGAGCACTTGCCACACAACTACTGTTGACACACTTATTTGAATTTCCACAAATGAGAGGTTATTGAAGGCAAGGGTCATGGTGATGCAGAACAGAGACCATGTTTGGATCTTCATCTCCAATTCCTCGCTCATAACTTAGTACCATGGAGAGTGTTAGTTCATTCTCAGGATGCATGGGTCGAAAAATAAAGGCATCATCGTTAGAAGAGCAAGAGGACTTTTAAGCAGATTTATCATTTCTATGCCTCACAACTGAAAGATTATAGGACAGCATTTATCAGAGACGCATAAAGAAATAAGGCAAAGGGCTCAAACACTGTCTTGGATTTGGATCTGAGTATGAAAGAACCTTCCCTCCTTATGTTCCTTGAAATTTAACTTCGGCTTCCACATTGGCATACCTTCAATCAATAGTTAAGATTTTTTTTATTATTGTGAAAAAATAAAAACTCACTCGCAGAAGTGATTGTTAGAGCATCGCTCACACATGAGCAGAAGGAGGAGTATTTACTGGATTAATGATGTAAGCAACAGTCTTTTCAGAGCTTCACCATAATCTTCCAAGAGACTTTTCTCTGGCTGGATCTCCCACAGCACAATTCCAATGCAAAGGAAGAACACTTGACTTCGAAGGAGAAAAGACACAACATAGCTCAGAAATAACCCACAAATTCCATTGAAGGGTTGGGGGAGAAAGTTTCTTACACAGGAACAGAGCATCACAATCAATTAGGGATCTAAAAACACAAGGTAAGTACATCTGACTTTTTAAAAAGTTGAAGTTATTCTACTGTTGGATCCAAGCAACTTAAGGGAGAAAGGGCTTATACTTTTGGTTAAGGTTTTAGAAGGCACAGAGTCTATTTTGGCAAGGAATGTACAGTCTATTATGGCAAGGAATGTATGGAGCCCGAATCCCAATGTTGGTTCATGTCCCAGTAGCCATGAAGAAGAAGAGGAAGAAGACAGAGGAGGAGGAAGAAGAGGAGGAGAAAGAGGAGGAAGAGAAGAAGAAGAAGAGATAGATGAATAGACAGACAGATAGATAAATAGATAGAGAAAGAGAGAGAGAGAGAGAGAGAGAGAGAGAGAGAGAGAGAGAGAGTTACCAACTTCAGGCTTGCTTCCAATGATACATATCCTTCAGAAAACCTTAATCTCCACCTCTTAAAGGCTCCATAATCTCACCATACAAGGCCATCAGCTGGAGACCAAGTATTCAAACTCATGAGCCTGGGTGACAACTCATAACGGTGTTAATTTATGGTGAGTCACCCCCACTGTCTAACTTTGGAAACATATTGTAGCGTATTTAGTAATATCAACACTCAGCAATGATCAGACCATGTTGATATTGGTCAGATGAGATACGCAGATAAACATTACTGTTCTTTATTCTGAGTAGTAAATTGAAAGCTAGATCAACAATTTAAACAATGCATGCAAAATCTTACTTCTTACTATCATACTGTAGTCAATACTGTAGAACACGTAGCGCCAATTGGAAGGAAGGGGGAACCAACAAATCGTGATGTTATAGACATGAACCACACGCCATAGCAGGAATGCTTTACTTACTGCTTCATCCTTCACCAGAACTGACCAGGCTCCCGCAGTGTCTAGTTACAAGGTGAGGCACAATGGCAAATAAGGCCCAGAGCTGGGATGACTGCAACAGCTTTCTGAGGAAGACAAACTGGGAACCGGTAACTGGCCGCTAAGGGAAAGCATAATAGGAGCACTAAATCAGACATTGCAGGGAGGAGAGAGATGTCAAGAAACGTGACATCTAAATTGAGGCCAGAAAGAAGACTTTACTAGAAAACAGGGACAGTGGGAGGAGAGAACGCCAGTTAGCAGGAACAGCATGTGAAAGACAGAAAGGCACCTTGTGTTTCCTGCATGCCACGGGGGCTGCTGCTAACAGCTCAGAATGGCTAGAACCAAGGTGAGCAAGGTGTGTGTGTGTGTGTGTGTGTGTGTGTGTGTGTGGTTTCTGCAGAGCTGAGAAACTGAAGAAGACAGTTTAAGTAAGTCTTTTCTGGTAGATGATGGGGACTTATTATAGTACCTTCAGCCCCAAAGGGCAGCCACAGATTTATGCTTTAGAAAGGTCCCTCTGGCTACAGAATGAAAAAGGGTTGTTAAGGATTTAATATAAGTAACCTAAAGACCAGCAGTGAATATGTATGACTCCTTAAACCTTCTGCATTTCAAACCCTCTCCAACCTTTTAAACCCTGAACTGACCAGAATATTTAACAATTACTGCAACTAAAACTATAATAATAATAATATTTGAAAGGTGTAAGCAGATCAGTGGGATGAAAACTCAAAAGGCATAAAACTGAGAATATATATGTATATATATGTATATATGTTATATTAAACGTGACCAGTGGGATTGTTTTAGAGAATAGCTAAGTGTTCACTATATCTACAAAAAGAAAAATTCTTGATGAGATAAAAGTTCACATATAAAACTAAATCAGGTGAAGAATATTACTAGGCAATGATCAGAAGAAGTAAAGAAGATACTTAATAGACATTTTCTGCCTAGCAGGCTAGTTAGGATTAAAGAGGCTCATAGTATTTGTGATAAGGGAGAAATAAGGCTTTTCACTCCTCTGGGAAGAGTTAATGAGACAGGCCTCCTCCTGGAAGACAGCTTTATAGTATGACTAAAACTTCAGAATTCTACATTTTTTAAATCTAGACACCCCATTTTTATAAATTTTTCCTGAGGAACAACCCGAACAGTTATCTAGACATGTAAGTAAAATGGTGGCAATAATAACATTTTAGCAAAATGACCTGATAGATAATGAAAATACAATGGAGTTATTCAATATGAAGATAAAGAACTACTTTAACAACAGAGTTCTTATTCACAAAATACACATTTGGGAATAAACTGGAACACAGAGCAATGATAACAGTAAAATTCTATGGCATGTATCTGAACAGAAAGGGGAAATTGACACAGAACTATTAATAGCAGTTTCCTGTAGTGTTTCCCTTTTATGTATTTTTTTCTGAAAACTTTTTGTACATGTACATAAATTACTCTTCTAATCAGAAAAATTGGGAATTCCATTTCCCAAATGAGCACTAAAATAATATTGGCAATGGAATTAATAACTCAGGATAACCCAGAGAAAGGGCAACTGTCAGTATTAAGTCCTCACAATTGACAGCCACTCTTCCGGTTTCCAGGAGAAAAAGTGACACAAGGAGAACTCTTCCTACCACAACCTCAAGCAAAGAGTGAAGATGCTTGTCAGGAAAACCAGCATTGCCACTGAACAAATGACAATATACTTTGTACTTCACTTATATAGATAACATAGACATTTGAACTGTGCTTTCATACTCAATCCCCACATCATTCCTCGCCGTTTGGCAAAGCATGCCAGGTATAATAACTATGATAACCAGACAGGTGAGCCTGAAGACATGTGGTTCTCTCTTGTGTAGGACCAAGCTGCACTTGTAGGCATCTTTATTTAGTTCTGTGATGTTGCACTAAAAGACTATTGCATCTATTCTAACCTTGCATGCCAAGAATAGCAGACAGAAAACATTTTCAGAATAGTCTAAAACTGGTAAAAACAAAGGCCATCTTACATCTATAATTCCATACGCTTCCATTATTCCTTGCATACACTGGCATGCAGTCTCCACATTCTCATGTTTAGTAGAAGAATAGACCTTTTCATTATTAGGAGCATTATTTCTATTCATGTATATGTAAGGAAGCTATGATCAGAACTTTATTTCCCCAGTGGCTTCCAAGTCAGTCAACCACAAATTCAGATTCATACTAAGTTTTGATTTCATGGGGTTATACTTTTTGTGCAGCTTCTACAAGTGACACTTTTTAATGAGAAACATTGATATATTGGAGTGGACGAATTTTACTTTTCTGCACTCTACATAATACAGTTTTAAAATTACAGAGCTCCTTGATTCCCATCTTCTCATTTTGTTGACAAGGAAATGAAAGCTCAGGGAGCAAAAGCAATTCTTCTCCCATCTCAGCTGCCATTCACATATAGGGGCCCGGACCTTGAGTCACCTAACCTCTATCACAGCGTGCTCTTCCCACTCTTCCACAGAAAGAACCCAAGGACCTTACATTTGCAATAATTGATAGTGTTTTAGAATTTATTTAGCATCTACCATTATCACAGGCAGTGTTATTAATATTCATAATTATTCTCATTTTACAAAGGGGTGAATGGTTTAGATAGCTTCCTGACTCTTTAACACTTTATCACAAGACTCAAGCTTTCAGCTCCAGGACTCCTTTCTTCATACAATGACTAGTCTATACTTAACTTTCAAATCGAAGGAATCCACTTCTTGAAGTTTTGGAACCATAACCTTTTATAAAAAGAATTACAAATTGTAAGACAATTATTTTCTAAGAAGGGTTGGGTGCTTTTCTTTTTTAAAGAAAAAAAAGATCATATATCCACACAGAGCATTGGCTTTCTACAGATAATCAAAAGCTGAATGCTGAGAAAGCTTACCCCTGTTTGGCTTAGGCAGAAATTCAAGAGGGCTCTGGTGCACGTTAACGTTTGTATCAGTATTGTCAGGAGGCTGATAGCCCAAGTAAAAGTCAGCAATGTACGCTTCTAGGGCTTCAGAGGCAGAGGAATATGACTTTTCTTTATAACAGATGGAGCCATCAGCATTAAAGGAGATTCTGCCTGGGATTAAGGCCGATGGAGGACAAGGCGCAGGAGGGCTAACCTGAAGTTCCTCAGGGGACTTTGCCATGGCTTTCTCACAATGGGTAGCAATGTCCATCATCTTTCAAAAACTCTAAAGACAAAAACAGGCACAAGAGATTTCAGTTACACAGGGAGACATGAGAACTTGGACTGAGCCCCATCCGATCTTTCTGTGGAATGATTTTTTATGAATGAAATTACTCTCCATTCCTCTTTAGGCTTTATGCACTGTCTTTTCAGCAGTGTTTGTTGACTGAGGAATATTTCATTGGCACAGCTATGAATTTAAGCTGCATACCAGAATATATTGTAAGACTCAGGATATGAACCTGGCTCAGTGAAACAATATGGAGGGGTGCTTCCCTTTATTTCTACTTTTATGATCTTGACTGTCTAATTCTGGAAGTCTTGAGATCCTTGGGTTACATTAAAATAAAGCAAGCCTCCAGAATCATGCCTTTTCCCCTATATCTGTTTTCATTCTACATATAGGACAGAGATAGCCATTTATGAAAATAAGAAAAGAATAAGAACAAGGTATCGAGGACAACAGTTATGATCAAATGGAGACTTGAAAGCAAGAAGAGATAGACGCAGAGGATGTGTTTTATGCTCTTCTGACTTTGGTGCCAGAGCTGTAGAGCTTCCTTATTAACACTGGCGTCAGTTGCTTACTCTTCACATGCCCTCATTTCCCAGGGGCATGAAGATGAACTAGTCCGAAGCAATAGAGCAAGTAAATAATACCACAGATGAACCTCCATCATAGGTCACAGACTTGGCCTAACCTACTGTGCTGGACCACGGCTTCTTGTTCGCTGAGCTAAATAACCCATGCCATCTAAAGTTTCACCACAACTAACATGCCAGTCTCATCTGTCAAAGCTCTGTGGTCCAGAATTGGTCTAAAATGATGGACAGGTCACTGATGTGGGTAATATGCCATTCATTTGACACTCAAGTTATCAAGTAAGTACAAAAGAGAAAGTACTCACTGTGTAAGTCTTCTGAAATCCAGTGTCTGCTATATTTTCAGAATGTTGTGTTTTATGACATCATAATACCTACATTTTATCTATTTTTTCAGCTGTCTCTAATGTAATGGAGAATTAGGAGGAAACTATGGTTCTCACCTTCCCATAGAAATGCACCTGGATAGGTAGATACAGTAGATTCTAGGATTTCTGAAACACTTCTGTGGCACCTTAATCCTAGATCTGGACTATATGTGGTAATGCAAGAAATATTTTTCTTTAAGATATATGAAAAAAGGTAGGGAAATTAAGTCAAGAATAATAAGATCTTTATTAGAGATAAAACTAACCTGATATCATATATTCATAGAAATAAGAGATAAAATCAGTCTGGCTTTTTTTTTTTTAGCTAAGGTTCACACCCAGTTCTCCAAATGTTAAGTGAGTTACACACCCAACTCCTGTGGTATTAAAGGCCCAGTTCCTCATCTATCCTCTCTGGATCAGTTAATCAGCATTAGTTATCATTTATACATGGAAGCTCTTGAGGCTTTGGAGGGAGGATACCTTTTCTTCTAGCTCTGTGCTTCAACCCCTTCTAATATATGATTTCTCCATTTTGAATCCTGCTCAGAAGTTGCCCATGATTGATTCCTGGCTACTTTGCACTAAGAAGTTTCCAACAAGGAGAAAGATAATAAAAAAACTTTCCAAGCCACTGGTTAAAGCCGCTGCCTTTTTATCCTCTCCATTCCTCCACTGACTCCTCCTTGTTGCCCAAGCCCAGCTCCCCTGGTCCTCATTAAAATTGCCATCCAGCTACTGTCCACTCTGCAGGAACCTACACAGATTACAGCTAATATCTGTTTTATCTTTAAATGCCTTGAATGCAACCCTGACAGGATGTGGTCTGCAGTAAGTGCTGTTTCCCTTTCCTTGGCTTTCTGTCCTCTGTATCTGTCTGAATATTTTGTCATTGGTTAAACCTACATGATTGCTTGGCTGCATGTCTCCTTCCCTCTGTAAGTTCAAACAAAGTGAGCAATGGGCAGGTAGTTTTAGTTTCCAGCCCATGGCAGCTGCTCAATAAATGTTTGGTCAGCCAAAATGTTCCTTTCAGTATAAAGCATTCCAATGTGATTATTGCAGTCCTGAAAACATTCTGAAAGATCCAGTCCTTTGAGGTTCTTGAAACTTCTGAGAAGCATCAAAATAACTGAAGACAGTAATGTATTAGAGTCAATGATTCAATCAAAGAATGGGACTAAATGAACAGAGTAAGAAGTTGATGTGAGTTACGGAGACTTTCTCCCCCACACTGGTAATGTTTTTGAATTTCATTATGTCTAATCTTTGGAACCAGACTATGCAATGTGCATCCTCTGTCCAAAATCCATTAATAGGTGAAGATTTAAAGGTGTTTCCATAACTATTCAGTTGTATACATAACAGTGTAAAGGAAACTTGATAAATAAATGTTTCTGAAACACTCTAGAAAAATCAATATGTAAGGTATGCTAGTGAACCTGAAAATTGGACTCTATAAAAATTGAATTTTGTGTGACTTTTTGTATCACACTTGTAGTAAAATGCAAAACCATTCTCTTGACTTCTCACTATTAAGTCTCACAGTGGGCTAAGCAAAGAAAGAAACAAGCACTTTTCTAGCTTACAAAACAAGAGGCTCATAACTAATAAGTAAGACAAAAAAGTCAATATACTTTCTAACTGTAAATCAAATAAACTGTGGGTTGTTTCGATATTTCCCTTTGCAATTTCATATTTGAAGTTGGTTTTCCTCGATTCTCTTTGATAGTGCATTAAAAATGTATTCAATTTCTAAAGTCCTCAGAGTGCACTATTCACCAGGAGTCAACCTGGTTCATGAAGAATACAGGATTCACAAATTGTAAGGTCACCAAAAGCCACTACCTTAGGAGTCTTATTACCTTAGGTTAAGTTCAGGTCAGATGAACCGAGTCCTCCAAAACTGTGTGTAGAGAAAATTCTAGAGATTTCCACAAAGTTCAGCCTCCCTCTCTGACTTAATTCAATTAAGCACATGATTATTGACTGATAGTGTATAATAAACTATGCTAAGCACCAAAAGGGATGGACCAGATATCAGTTGCCTCACAAGAAAGTAGTCCAGTAGGAGATATAAAGGCAGCATATAAATGAGTATAATTGTAACCCAGGAAGAATAGACTAAATGCTATAAAGAGCTTCTCAGAATGGCTGGAACACAAAGAGAAATGATCACTCTGGTAGGATTGGCGAAAGTTTCATTTTAGACAAGGTATTAAACTAGACTTTGACAAAAAAGTTTCAGGTATGGAGAAAATGAAAACACAAAGACATTAAAGAATGAAACCACAAAAATACAAATACATAGAAATATATCCTTGAGTGATAAGGAAGTGGGAAAAGAGTCTGGAAGAGTTTTGTTATGAATGAAAGCAGTGAGTTTTAGGACTAGGCATTAGATCGAGCTTATAGAAAAGAGAAGCCTCATTTGAGGTTATTAAAGTGACCTATGAGAATGGAACTCAAAGCTTCAAGGCTCGCATTCTTTCTACCATACCACAACATCTACGCTCTGCCTGCCATCCATCGTCCATGAAGTGAGTACAGTGTGTCCTAGTTACATCCTTGCACAACGTCATAGTGGGAAGCTGAACACCCAAGTCAGGGCATATTCACTCCCCCTGCAGCTCTCAGAATGTACACCTCACCTTAAGCCACAGTCAGAATAACATTTTCAAAGTCTACTTGAGATATTCAGCCAACAGGATTTCTTACTGACAAAAGCCCATTTTTACTAGCATTAGTCGACATTCAGTTACTACAACAAATACTTCAGTGAATCAGTTCAGAAAAAGAGAGATTTATTTTATATTACAGTTTTGGATGTTTCAGTCTATGATCAACTGACTTACTACTTTTTGGCCTGTGACAAGGAAGGGCACAGTGGTGGACTTGCTCTGAAAGAGCAAAGGTGACTTGCTCATGACTGCTAGGAAACAAACAAGAAAAAAGGGAAAAGAGTCAGAGTCCTAGTATTCCCTTCAGAGAAAACACCCCAACAGCCAAACTCCCTTCTATTAGCTGGTACCTCTTATGGTTCCACAACTTCTTAAGAGCAACAAGGGCTGGTAAGTAAGTCTTCACTACCTGCATCTTTGGAGAATAGTCAATATTTAAACTCTAGCATCTTTATCACAACATGCTTGAGAAGGGTAGACTCCTTAACCTTGTGGCTATCTAAGAAGCTTATTAAGTCCATAAAGCACATTACTGGGAAGATATTACTTAAATTATTGTTCTCAGAAATCAACCTATAGACCTGAGGTGATGGTTCAATGAGTGAAGTATTTACTGTGCAAGCACGGAAGTCTGTCTGTAACCCCAGCATTCAGGAAACACAGAGGAGCTCCTCAGAGCAAGTTGACTAATCAGACTAATCAAAGTGGGTTCAGTGCTCAAGGGAGACACCTGCATCAAGCTCATGCCTCCACATGCACATGTGCAAAAATATGCTCCCATACACATGCAAACATAAACATTAGCACACATACACACACACACACACACACACACACACACACACACACACACACAGACATACAGGTATATATGCCAAAAAGATCAACCTACGAACATGTTGTGGTATGGAATATAGTTAGTGGGGTTCCACTTACCTATGCTCAGAGTAGAAAGGGCCTAATGCTGCAGACAGTTCTTTATCACTGGGCACTGGGACAAGTCACTCCTTTGAAAGACAGTTTGCACAGGCTGGTCACTATTAATGACTTTGAATTAAGCCTATAGGCTAATCATAATCATCAAAGAAGAATGGAATTGAGCAGGGAGGCACATATCTGTACCCCAATACTCCACAGGTGGAGGCAATGGCACTAGGAATTCAAGGCTAGCCTTTGCCACATAGAGAGTTTGAGGTCAGCCTGGGATATACGACACCATAACACACAAAAAAAAAAATTAGAAAAAGAATAGGAAACAATAAAGAACATTGTTTGGACCCCAAACATTAGAAATTAAAGATGTTCTCTTGAGACATCCACGAGCCACTGAGGAGGGCTGTTTGCATGGCATGCAGGGAGCAGACACTGGCAGCAGTCTTCTGCTTTGTAATATTTTAGATTAATATGATGTGATGTTGTGATGAGAATGTACAACACTGTCTTACAGATGTAACTAGGGATCCTCTAGACACTTGAGAATTAACTTCTTGCTTCAATATGCTCCTCACTCATTTAGTGAATCTTACTGTTAATCTAGATGGATACATGCATCTGACTCCAGGAATCTACCTTACTGACCAGGTTCAGATTTAGCAGCCTGACCTTGGGACAAATATTTAACTTTTTTCCTAAATTTCCCCATCTCTAAGCTGGGCATATTAATAATGGTAACTGTGTTGATTAAAAGAACTAATAGGTGTAAAATGCTTAGAACCTTATACTTTAGTATGAAGAAAGTGCCTGAGAAACAGCAGTTATGTAGGAGCAGTTAGGGCTCCTTCTAGAACATATAAACTCCATTGGTTCTAATGGTCCTACTCTGCCAAGTGAAAAGGTAATACAGCATCTTTGCAATATAAAGCACCGAAAAAGAAAGGTAGAATTCTATATTCATGATATCCACTGTTCTCCTTCAATTCACATTCCTGAGATAAAAGGATTATCCTCATGCAAGATCGATACTTGGTTCATTTCGTATCCTAGAATTTTCTTTAGAGTCCAGGAAAGCCTGAGGCTGAAGAAGAGGCATCAGCAAAATTTAGATTATTTCGTAAATCTTAAGCTTTAAAGAGTTATTGTATTCTGCTTCAGGGACTGCTTTTCTCTGTATGTCATTTAGGGTTTTTTTTTTTGCCTTCAACATTCTCAATTTTTCTTCATTTTTCTCATTTTTCTTGTGAGTTTTCAAGTCAGAAAGCTCACAATCAGTGCTCGAACACAGACACAAGTGAAGAGCAGAAATAGCTGCCAGAGACTTTAAAAGATTTCATTCACTTTAATTCACCATGACTAATTGGGGAAAGCACATCGTGGTTATGTGTGTAGGTCCATGACCATTTGCCGACATGGTGGCAATATACTTTAAATACAATTTCATCATTTTGGGTAGGAGAGAAAAATGACTTCTTTGCTTGGTGAAATCTTTATAGAAGTAGTTTTAAGGAGGAGCGGAAAGAGTTGTTATTCACTTTTTTAACCTACGTGATAGTTCATCAATGATAAAAATTTTGCATTAAAAATATATTAGAATGAGGAAAGAATATACAGACTTCCCAGACCCATTTCCGACTGGAAAGCAGACATATTCTAAGGGTTTTTCTCAACAAAGATTGTCTATCTGGAGATTATTGTGAAAAAAGTTTAAATACAAGGCAAGCAATGAAAGTGTGGATATGTTCTTTTCAGCAAGGCAAGGGAACACAGGGTCTTGTGTATGTTGAGCAAGTAAGCTTGCATCCCTAGTCATGACATTTCTGAACTGGTTTCAATATGGAGCTCCATTAACCTAGGCTGTCCTCCACAAACACTTTGCTGGGAAAATAGGCATGCACCACCAGACCTGACTTAATATGCTTATCTTCATTGCAGAAAAGTGTGCTACCTATTAAAAGAGGTGATTTATCTTAAGGAAAAGTCAAAAACTATGAAATAATGCTCTTGTTTATTCAGAATCTCATGGTGGAAGCTCTAGAAGCAAACAGGGAAATGCAGGGCTGTTCCCCACCGCCCCCCCATGGGGATTCTAATACAGACTGGGACAGACAGGCAAATATGCATGAGGCAGAATGGTAAGCATTGGGCATATGGTAATGGGCGGCAATGAGCAGAGCCAACAGCAAGTCAACAAGTGCTTGCTGGCATGTGCAGGCATTGTGCCACCAGGCTGGCAAACATCCCACTGGTAGGCTGATGCACCTATCTGTCCATTACTCCAACTCCATGTATCTTTCCTGCCTCAGGGACCACAGCTGATTCAAATACAGAGAAGGCTGCCTTTCTCCTTACAATCAGGATTCCCCTCCAGAGACTCCTGTGTGAGACTTTCATCAAGGCCGTTGGAGGCCTTGCAAGTGGCAGAAAGACCTGGACGAGGATCTGAAACAGGCTTTTCATCTCGAGTTTGATCTCTAAAGTGGGCATGCCAACTGCCTAACTTGAAAGATTCCTGAGGTGCAGAAGACATTGCTTGTTCTGAATGGAGTCTGCTCTGTTCACTACCAGTTTGTGCCTAGAAAATGATAGTGCCAGATGGCTTTGCCATCTTGAATAGGAAAAAAAAGCCTGTGGATTTATTCCTTGCTACTAACTTCTGGACCCCACACTGTCCATTCTATATAAAAATTTTACTGAGTCTACAAATTTAATAGCTTTAAAAATTTCCCCCTAAGTATACATATATAAGCAGTGTTAATTTCTACCCCATTAATACTTTACCTACACTTGTGAAAAGTAACAGGTAGCCTCAACCAGGCTGTTTATCAACTGCATGTGCCCCTACAAGCTCAGTAACTCATACTCTTGCAGGATATTGAGAAATTCTATATTACAACCTACCTACAAGCCTGAGTACTAACTTGGGAAATGATAGCAGTGAGTGTCTAATGCCCTTTGATTACAAATTCCTCCACGGCTTCCGGCATAGTAGAACATAGTAAAACAGGAGCTTTCCTAAAGTTGCCTTTCTTTTAGTTTCTCACAATTCCCACATTTTCCAAGTTGGCATTTCTGTAACTGAAAGGATATGGAATCCAGGAAACTGATGATGTGCACTAGACCAGGAAGAAAGAACTTGCATAAACTTAACAAACCCAGCACGAGCCCCATCTAAGAGGACCACATGTATGAAGTAGCAGCGCCATGCGGCACAGCTTCTAGTGAAGGTTGTGGCAAGAGTACTCCAGCTGTTTATACTAAATACAGATCAACAGGAATTCACAAGACAAGCATGAGGACAGCCATACTTAAACGCAAGATCTTGGGGTCTACGTTCTGAGGTTAAAGGTGCAGAAAGAGAGTAGACAGGTAGTTCTACCACTGGATCCAGGACTGTGTTATCACTCTCCCCAGTCCTTATTTTAAAGGATTTTTAAAGAATAGTCTTAGATTTGCAATAAAATTAAATGCAAGGTATAGACTTTTCCCAATATACTCTTCTAAGTTTGCAGTCTATGTAGCCTGTCCTTGCCAACCCTTTGAGAGAGATACACACTCATAACTGATAACCCACAGTGACATATCACCAAAGGCCACAGGTGACATCAGAGTTCATTCTTGGCATCATGCATTGCATATGTCTGTACAACAAACTCACTATATACGCAGAGTCATTAAACTTTCTCTTTTTTCTCTCACTGGAATGTTTTTTGCATATGTATCCATGTTAACAGATGGGAAGCTAGTCCATTGATTAAACCATAATGAAGAAAATAGATGATGTTCTCAGTCAAGTGGGAGTTTGGAATTGTTGATATTGATGTGAAGCTTATAAACAAAAGGGAAATTGAATAGATTAAAAACATTTTTTTCTTCTGCAGGATATGCCACACAGCTTGAAAACTTGCAACAACAGGCAAAATTTAAACTGCAAATTTTATTAAGTAATAGATTATTTTTTGTAGAATTGATTTTAATATTAAGATACTTCCATTAAAATCAGATTCCTAGATCTAAGTATCTGATAACAGCTGGCTGCTTTTTCAGCCTGGGAAGAATTGAGGGGTGCAGCTGCAGTCCCCTCTAAAGAAACAAGGTGTTTCCAGTGTGTCCCTAGCTTTCCCCCAGTAGCACTGACACCAGGACCAATTGTTACTATGAACTATGGTTTGTACTGCTGGCTGCCTGGTGTTAAGGCATACGTCACTGGATTCAGGCCTTCAAAAAGAAGAAAAAAATAAGAACTGACTAGAAAGGCCCGGTGTGTTATGAATGTGTCTCTTTGAGAAAACGGAAGTCTCCTCAGGTGTTCAAGGTGCCATCTCCACCGAAGCTGTGGAGATGGCACCTATTTATTTATTAAATCAGTAAAAATGTCAGATTCCTTAATGTGTTTCAGCTTGAAAATCAACCCCTTTTCCTAAAGCTTTTTCTTTAGCTTTTGAGCATGCGATTTTGCACAGATTTTGTTTTAATCTCTATAGAAAATCCTCTCTAGAGCTGGGGAGATGGATCAATGGTTAAAGTCTTTGCCACATAAGCAAAAGGACCTGCGTTTGGATTCCCAGATCCCATATAAAAACACCGAGCGGGGCTAGAGAGGTGGCTCAGGGGTTAAGCCTCCGCCTTGCAGGCGGAAGGTCCTGAGTTCGGATCCTAGACCCCACGTATAGACGCCGGGCGGAAGCGGGGGCGGCCTGCATTTCCGGTCCTGGTAGGGCGGAGCCTGTGAATCCCGGGCAGAGTAAACAAGGAGGAGGCGGAGGGTGTCCATGGTGGTTCCCAAATTCGTCCGTGGTTCTACACACACACAGGCACACACACACACTGCACGCGCGCACATACATACGCACACATGCAAAATTGAATAAATAATAATTTAAAAAATTTTAAAAAAACACACCGAGTGAATATGGCAGTGGCCTCTAATTCTAGCTCTGGAAGGTAGGGCCTGAAGGCAGTAAGGTGGTAGAACAATCCAGAATGATTCCCAATGTCATCCATGGACCTCCACAGGCACACACACTTAAGCGTCCTCTTGTGCACACACACACACACACACACACACACACACACACACAAAAAAAACCCACAAAAGTAAAAACAATCCTTTCTAACGCAGTGACTTTTCTTACTTAAAAGGACTCATTTAGGTTCTGGCAGAACTTATTATCAGCACATATAATATTCCTAGAAGTAGACATTAGTTTGATTTTAATTTAAATAAGAAAAATTAGGAAGGGTTCATTTTAACTCCATATCTTGCATTGCCTGTAGGGAATTAATCACCATGTAGATTTTGCTTCACAAGATTGTTCCCACTAAAGAATGCAAGTCAGTGCTCCACATGACAACTTCCCAATCAAGGATTCTTTAGCAGCAAGGGCCCTGCGAGTAGGAAGGCGACAGGCCGCAGCTGTCCCTGGAGCTTGATGCCAGGCGAAGCTGCCTCCAAACAGCAGGAAGACAATTTCAGGAAGACATGCACGCGTGGCTGCCCGACTCCCATCTTTGGTTGCTAGTCCCCACAGCCAAACACAATGACAAGTAAGGAAATAGTGTTCACGTGTCCAGAGATGACTTTCTGTGTGTAGTTTACTTCAGCATTCTGTTCAGATAGACTAGATCCTCTTTGGTCTTTCACATTATTAAAAGATCATCTTCATAGAGGAGGAACATGACATTGTTTAGGCTTTAAAAGCGGGGCCATCTAACTCTTCCTGGGGAGGCAGATCCCTATTCCTATGTTTTGGGGAGTTTAAAGAGCTTGTTTTCACCTACAATGGGCTTTCTTCTCACTGTATTTCAGAAGTTTTTAGTCCAAATTTTAAATTTGCCAGATTGCCATGAAAAAGAAGAAAGTCTTTCTAGATAAATGAGAGAAAAATAATATTCAAAGCACTGTGCCCATAATATCTTCAAGATAACAAGAGAGAGACTTTGAAGTTTACAATTGAATGCCTACAAAAATTATCTGCTTTAGAATTTCACCTGTATTTTGCTTCTTTTTGAAATATAAGGGGTATTTTAAATCATAGTATTATCGTATCCTAAGGAGATAATACCTTCCTATTAAATCCAATGAGGCTAAATGTTCTCATGCTTAACATGGTTTTAACATAATTGTTTCTGTGGTTAATAAACAATACACACAATGTTTACGCAGTGTTTGTGCATTAGAAAAGTGAGAACAAAGAAATCAATAAAAGCAATGCAAATCACACACAAGATGCATAAGAAAATGGCACCTATTAATTACCAAGTTACTCTAAGAGCAAGGGTCTGGGGAGATGACCAGGTTGATAAAAAGCATTTGCTGTTCAAGAATGAGGGCCTGAGTTCAGATCACCAGATTCATGTTAAAGCCAGGCATGGTGTGCCACCTGTAATTACAGCACTGGAGGCAGAGAGAAGTGGAGAGACATGTTCTTCCGTGGAGCCCATTGGGCAGCAAGTCTAGCTGAACTGGTGAACTCCAAGTTCAGATGAGTGAGAACCAATCTCGGAAAACAAGGTGGAGAGAAAATATAGAAAATGTCCAATATCTACCTCTGACCTCTGCATGCACTCATATGCACATGTGTACACAACTCACATAAACACGTACTTACCCCCGCCCCCCGCCCCATGTTGCATCAAAATTACTCTGACAACTCAATATAACCCGCGTTAACTGTTGATCTGGCATGAGGGCTTACTTTCCAGCTAGGAAAGATCCTGGTAAATCTAAGTAAGTGCTTTGTAACTAAAGGTGGATGTTAACTAAAATTGTAGCTCTGTGTTCCCTGCCTTTGGAAGCCCTGCAAGGATGGCTGCACATATACGTGCAACCAACCTAACATCCCACAGAGTAAAAGTGGCTCTTGAGCTCCTTGCCCTGCTTTCTCTGCTTGAGCAGTGCTGGTCCCCGTGCCAGCCAAGCTCGTTCTGACTAGTTAGTGCACTTGCTGTTCCCTCTGCACAGAACACCTTCCCCACGGATTTCACATCTTGACTCAAACAGGATCTCCTCGAGGTCATCCCCTCCTCTTCCTAAATCATCCTTCCTAAATCACTGTTTCAGCCACACCCAGCAGCTCCATCCCTTCTTTAACTAGTAAGAGTGCACATTTACTGAGTATCATTTATTGTGTGACTCTACCATTAGCAATGAAGTTCCACAGATACAGGGACAAGGTCTGCTTTGCTTGCTATTGTGTAAACCCTCACTACCCAGAACCTCACTCCGCATACAGCATTGGTCATTCAATAAACATGTGCAAATGAATAAATGAAATGGCTTTATCTACTCTTTCATGTCAACTTTGTACTATATCTTCCAAAATAGAATAGTAAACACCTACCTTCCTATCTGAATATGGTACAGTGAGGTACGTGGCAAGGATATGAATATTAATATGGTAGCTCTGTTTTATAGACTACACAGAACATGTGCACCTGTCTCTGCATAGGTTTAACTTGAACTAGAAAATATGTATAGACTGAAATCAATCTAACAGAAGACCATTTCCCTTTTCAAAATTTTTTTCATCCTGACAGTGTAAAGTGTATCTGGTGTGTTTTCTCAACATGGACATTTAAAAGATATATTTCTTGGAAGACTCAGTTTTGCACCACATACCCACGAGAGGCTCAATAACTGTTAACTCTTGGTGAATTGTTGTCTTGCAGTTCTCCCCTAAACTCTCTCTAGTGGAAAAGAAAAAGAAGTTCTTCCTTGCTTTTAGATAAAAAAAATGATCTCAATAAAATAAACTCCCAGATATATCTCAGGTTAAGATACAGGTTATACATACAAAATAAACAAAGGATTGCTTTTTCTATTAAAATGATTGTTTGCTATAAAAACAGCAATCAAAACAAATCAACATCCATGCTTCTCTAGAGATAAAGACTAAATAATCTATTGTATGCTATGATCCTCAGGTTGATGTCTAAACTACAGAAGAAGTAACTATTTCAGCCCAAGTATTCTCTAGGAAATAGTTGGCCATGTTTGCAGCTAAGGAATCAATCAGATATCCTCATTACAAATCTCTTTATCTGTCTTCAAGCCTTCATTGGGCTATTAAGATAACATTTGTATCCTAAAACAACAGCTCAATGTTAAACCCATAATTAATAACAATACAGCATATTTTCTATTATAACGATGTGCTCCATTTTTAAATGATTGGCAATATATATATAACCATTGACTTGTTCTTAGGTCCCAATCAAATCTTCAGCGGCTTTCAAGAAAAGGAAGAAAATGATTAAATCTAGGATTTAGCCTATATAATCAATATACTAAAAGCAAGGACCTATTTCTAATGATTTCAAGTTATTGGTTGTTATTAATCCAGGGTATGCTATTAAAATTATATACTGCATGATTACAATATTTCAAGTATGTATACTCATTGGACCCATAACAGAATTTGATATTTGCACAAAATGTTATAAAATGATGTCACATAAACAGTTATAAACCATTTCATTCTGCTGTTTCATATGGAAATGTTTCTGATTTTTGAAGTTATAGTAAATAGAAGGATAAATTAGTAGTTGATTATCAATACAAAGTATTTAGATAGCTTTATACTCCTTAATTATCAATTATATGATAGAGGTTGGAGATTCTGAAAGGTGTAAGATTTTGGCCATGTGCATTAGATTAGTGGTTACTTAGGTGTGGCAAAAAAGCTATTTCTACAGGAAATCCAATTTTTGAGTATGCACATACATATATATGTATTCATATATGTATACACAAGACTTATTTTTTATATCACTACAAGCATATATTTTACAGAATACAAAATCACATCAGCTGATCTCTCTAGTATGTAAGTCATAAGTTATATGCTAAAGGTTTATAAACATTTTACCTGACATGGGTAATTCCATTTGCAATTTTTAGGAAAATGAACAAACTATAGTGATTGCAACATTCCTAAATACATCAGAAAAATGCTCAACTTTTTGGATGACACATGTACAAACTGAATGATATTTGAATAAATGACTGCTATGTGCAACTGACCTTAAGAGAAAAATCCATCAAGTGCTTATACTGTGGATCAACTGTTTAGAGTTCAAAGTTCTGTACTGAAATTGGCTCATGTAGATTCCCAAAGGAAGAGACCAACTTTTTTGAGGAATGAAACAACTGAAGTCACTAAAAGTTTTGTTTGCAAAAAAAAAAGGGGGGGGATTATTTTCATGCAAAAAAGAAGAGGAGGAAGAAGCAGAAGATGAAGAGGAAGGAGAGGCAACAGAAGCATCAGCTTCTGAGAACAGGGTTTCGTGGAAATGGAAGCCAGTTTAGAGTCTGTGAAAATGGAGATGAGAAAGAAGCCAGACCTAAACCAAACCTTATCTACTGCTATTTTCAATTGCACCTTGAGGAGACCCTACATGGGAAATTCAGATAATCTTTTCCTAAATCTCAGACGACCTTCATTTGAACGTATTTTCTATACTCAGGATTTCCCTGAAGTGTCAAGAAAATCAGATGGCTTGTATGTTTAGTTTTTCCAAAAATCTCCTTGTAGTTTGACACAAAGAATATCTGAAGGACTATTATAAAGACCTTCACAAAGATGTATGTACTAGACACATCCTTGCATATACCCATTTTTCCTATTTCTGTCTCTAAGATAATTTTTAAAAAATGACTTGGTCATTCTGCAAACAGTTTGTGACACTTAATCTACTTATCCTGTGATGTCAGAGACAGAAAAGTTTGGGGGGGGGTAAGATTCAGCTATAACAAGGGTGTCTGGTTCTCATGTAAGTTTAACCACATAACTATTCTGGTCCCAAGTTCAGGAAGCTAATTTGGCTCTACTATTCTATACCCTCTTTCCATTTATGTATTCAGACTAATACTAATTGTGTGCACCCTTGGAAAAAAATTGTTTAAAAAAAGGAAATCAAAATCCTTTAGGTAACCTGAGGTTCCGATGAGAAACATGGGCTTGCAGAAAGGGATTCATTCCTCTCAAACATTTTCTGGAGAGCTTTCTCTCTAAGCAAGCTATGAATGTCTGTTTCCCTTGTTACTTTTCAGTGTATTGCCTGTGGTCCTGAACCATCCTGCTTTCTACTTTTTCTTCCTTCAATCACTATTGCTCTTTATGACAAAGAACTGAGTAAGAACAGACTTGAAATAACTGGATAGATTGAAATGCAGGACACCTCTTGACATTTCCTACCTAGCTCCCCACTCTGGGATCCCCAAGTCTGCATAGAATGAAAAAGGTTGTATATAACTATCCAGTTTTAAATCCTTTCAGAGTACTCTTGTAGAAAACAGGAGTTCCATAAATTTCTGCAAACAACTTTGGGTTCATGTGTCAAGATTCTTGTTCAGCATTAAAACGTCTCTAGAGGAAGCATAGAAACCTATTTCTTCGGAAGGTTGAATACATGATTTTATGTTGTTTGTTTCATATTTTTGGATTGCAAGTTTGCCCCTTCCTATAACTTGGTAAGACATCATTCTTACAGTGGGTGAGGCTTGCAAACATGGCAACCTGAGTCCTATCCCTTCCATCCCACATGATGGAAGGAGAGAACTGACTTCTCAAAGTTACCTACACCATCACCCATGTACCATGGCATGTGCGAATGTGTGAGTTGACTGCTCGTTCTCACTCTCTCTCTCAAAGAAATTTTTAAAAAGACACCAGCCTCTAAAATTTCCTGTTACTTCCTTAAATGTTAAAGACAGATCTCCTAAAAATAACCCTCTTCCTACCAGTTAGTGAGTCTTTCCTACTTTTCTTCACAAGAGCAGAACAATGGTCAGTCTGAGTCACTTAGTCTAATATCTTGCGTTAAGGAGCCCCTGTTGATGATTGTTCTCCATTTCTTTATCACACGGACAGAGGTTGGAAGCACTGTCTTGTTCATTGATCTTCTTTGCCTTTGATTCTACAAGCAGGAAGCATCTGTGAGTCAAACGGTATAATCTTGGATTAAAGCCCAGACTATTAATGCTTGTTCAAAGGGTGGGCCATACAGTAATGTCACAACCACTGTGGATAAGAATGCTTGTTTGACAGATCATATTCTAATTCTAGATGGTGTAGAATCCTTTCTTGTTAACCTTTACCAGGACAAAGCCACAGCGTTTTCAGATCAGTTGGAATTATGCCCCTCAGGCTCTAACAAATTGATACATGACTATCACCCTCAAGACTACTGTCATACTATCAGGATGCATTGATTAATTATCGCCCTGAAGAATTCAGAATAACACAGTCCTACAAAAATGCTTGTGTTTGCCAAACTTTCTCTGCTAGAAATGTAAAAGTGAATCTCACACTGGATGCTTCCTTGCTCAGCCATGTGGGGGAGGGCACAGCGTGCAAGGACTTTCATGGCCAGGCTCCTCTCAAAGCAGCTGTATTCAAAATGAGATATTATGTGATGGTCTTCAGCCTCTACCCTCATCCCATGATCCCCATGTGACAGCTGCCTTTTCAATGTTAGGGATTCAAATCATCGCCATTGTTCTTTATGTCAAAGAACAGAATGGAAGCAGACTGGAATGATTGGACAGATTCAAATGCGCAGAACCCTGAGCTCTGGAGGTGTGTGTGGGAGGGAAAGAGGGGGTTGGGGGAGTCTAATTCACCTAAACATCCCTGCACTGAGTGAGAGTGCTTGGAGGAATCTGTGTCTCAGAAACAATCTATCAGACTTGTAAATCTTTGTAACAGTGCACGCGTTGTCTTCTACACATCTCAATTCTAAAACATATGGGTCTAAATTTACAAACATGTAAAAAAGCGTTGGCATTAGGGGAATTCTCAAAATTCATCAGTGAGCTTTCCATTATCCCATGTTTCCCTAGTGCACATGGAAAACTAGTAGCATAGAGAAGACGCTGTCCCAGCGTCACTGACGGGCACATCTGCATTCCCAAAGCTCCAGCTCCTAAAGATCAAGTCTGCCTTCTGGGATGGGAGGGTGACTTGGGAAAAAATTCACTAGCCAATAAATTAGAGAAAAACTGAGTCAAAATTAACTAGCTTATTTCCTGTTGTACTTCTATGGGTCTTAAATTACAGTTTTGAATTTACAAAAGAAAGTTGCTTTTTCCAAAATACTTTAATGCATATTTCCTGTGTGTGCGTGTGGGGGGGGGGGCGCGTGCACGCGTGTGCGCACGTGCACACACATATGGAAAAAGGAAAATCTTTGGGTGTTGTTCCTTACTTGAATCTTCAGCTGCCTATGCCACGGAGTCCTGCATTTACACGAGATCGAAGGAACCAAACTTGGGTTCTCACACTTGCCTGTAGACCACTTTACCTGCTCAGACACTGCTCCAACCTCTTATGCCCATTTTTTAATGGAGAATCTATTGAAATCTAACAAAACTGGTCTTTGGCAGAATAGAGGATGGGGGTGCTGTGGCAGAGCTCCAGGAATCAGTAAGTCCAGACTCCAGGGGCTGCATTTGCTGAAGAAATTAGAAATTACTTCCTTCACTGTCATGTTATACATATATATATGTCTGTCTATCTGTCTGTTCTGTTTGTCTGTCCGTCCCTCCGCCTGTCTGTCTATCTGTGCTTTTATAGTGGGTCAACAAGAGAAAACATTGAAAAATATCTTTATTTTCTTTTGTCATATAATAGCTCTAGTTATCTAACACACAGTAATAACTAGCATCATTTTTAGATTTTACTGGGGATTTTAAGTGTAGAATGAGATTTATAAATACACTGAGCACATCATTGCCCTTAAATGCAAACATGCTTATATCATGGAAGCATATTGTGGGGTGCTGAAAACTTTTCTTCCTCAATGACATTCTGTATCGTTTGGCTACAGAAGGATATCTTTGGGTTTTTCTTCCTTATTATTAAAACTGGGTTAAACCAAGTTTCACTGTAATAATAGTCATGAATAATATGAGGTGTAAATATTTCATTGGAATAAATAGAAGAGAATATCCAATTTGGAATCTCATTAATGGAAATTGTGAAATATAGCTATTATTAGCAGTAATGATATATATATATGTATATAAATATAAATTTTTAGCCAGTTTTGACTTTTTCTTTTTAGTGTTATTGTTGTGGAAAGCAAATGCTAAAATTTCCTTCTAGATTTTTATGTCTTGCCGTCCATTTCCATGCCTCAATATGAAAATGTTTTGCTGTTCCAGTTTCCAAGATTCTGGAAAACACTAAAATAAATGTTCCTATTTATTTATCAATTTTAAATTGTACATGTCAATGATCTGTGAAAGAGAAAATTGTTTCACGTACATGACCATCTCTTCCTCACTCCTCTCTATTCCAGTAGGCATTATTTCTATTAGTTAGCTTTAAAAAATCTACATAGCAACCAAAATTTCTACCTATTTATTTACTTATTTAGAGACATGGTGTCAGGTTGCCCAGGCCCTTAATCCTGATCCTCCTGCCTCCATCTTGAAATGCTGGGATTACAGGTAATCACCACCTCACCTGATTTATCAGAGACAATGATTCAACTTTTGATTTTTAAAACAGAGGCCTGAACCCCTGTGAGAACAGAAGATTCAGAGGGAACCCCAGGACCCATAGAATCAAAGGACAGGAGAGTGGACCCATGTTGAGATGGAAGGGAGGATGGGATGGGATGGGGGTAGGAGGGAAGAGAGGGAGAAAGTGAGGGGGAGGGAGGAAGGCCAGGAGCATGTATATAAAAATGTAAATTTAATAAATTTATTTTAAAAAACTAAAAAAATTTCAGTGTAATATAACATATATACAGAAAAACAAATACACAGAGAGTCAACAACTGAAAGAGTTTCACAAGTGAACACACACAGGTGTGGTAATCAAAACTTAGGGAAGAGATGAAGCAGTGGAGGACCGGGTAGTAGGAGGTAAAAACAACGTAAATTCAGTGTAGTCATGTGTGCAAGTGTCAAAGACAAAAGGTAATACTTAATAAAATGATTAATAGATATTGATTAAATCTATGAACAAATCTAAGCAGAAAGAAGAAAGGATTAGCATCATCCATTAAATCTCCCTCCTGTCTCCCTTCTGAAGTCAGCAAGTATCTTGACTTAATTAGGTTTGAGTGTTTTTGTATCTTTAAAGAAACCAAATCAAACACATTTAATGTTTAGCTTTCTTGATTCAGCATTATGCTTGCAAGTCATCCTCTACTACAGGTAGTTGTAGATTGCTTTTTTATTCCATATATTATGTGTTTCAATTTCTTTTCTTTTCTTTTTCTTTGTATAAATGCATGGCCAATTTAGGTGGGAAAGGGGCTTAGTCTTGCATACCATGCTCAGCTATAATTTATTAGCATGGGCGCATACCAACATCAAGAGCCTAGAGAACTAGACACACCACAGTCACATTAAAGCTGAGAATGAAGCATGGTTTTCTTGCTCGCTTGTCAGTATATCTGTATGTCCAAATAACGGACCAGCACTCTCCATCTTATCCACCTGCTTAGGGAACAGCTGCACCAACCAAGGGCTGGATCCTCCCATGTCAACTAGATAACCTCCCCTTCCAGTCCACAGACTTATGGCTGACACCTTAGATCAGAAACAATCACTCTATGCTACAAAATCTGTGTTCCTCAGTGGAGATTTTTCTAAACATGGAGATGAAGGTCATTCACTATTTATGCAAAATGTGATACATTTTTACATTGCTTCATATATTTACATTCTTATCCCACTATTACATTAATTAGGATTCTTAATTGCTTTCCTTTTTCTTATTGACAAATGATAATTAGGTCTATCTCCTTTTTAATTTTGTCTATTAATTATACTATATGTAATGAAGAGAAATCATCCATCCATTAATTATCATAAGTGATTCATATACTTCGAACGATGTTCTTTCAGGCTCTCTGATTCTGAAGAAATGTTCTATAGTTGATTATAGCCTAGAGATAGCAGTGCATCAAATATTTCATTCATATCACCAGTAAATATGAAGTTGCTGGTTATATGAATGGCCTCTTATTTTAGTATATCATTCTACTGTATTGAGTTAGGTTTCTTGCTTCTTCACTAACATACTTCCTCTTTTCTGCTTAAGTTGCTACAGTTTGCTTTGTATATAAACTTCCCAAATTATTGCATGCCGAAAATGTCATTATTTCAGATTCATTGTCAATGAGGAATCCAAGAATTCAAAACTTTTCTTCTCAGAGCCTCAAAGGCATCCAATGATTGTTCTAGAAGCTAGTTGTTGACAGAAAGCTCAGTAGTCAGTGAATAATCAAGAGATGATCCTGGTTACACTCATTGGGACACACACAAAAGTCTTGAATACAGGAAGAAATCTACAGCAAGAAGGGTTGTTGGAGGCGAGAGGGTGTTCATAATGTATAACGTGCATTCATGAAATTGTCAGAGAACAAATTTCTTTTTTCTAAAATTATTTAGCATGTGTATGCTTGTGTCTCTGTGTGTATCAGAGGCCACTAGATGCCTCTGTGGAGACCCAAGGGTGACTTCGGGAATCATCCTAGCTTGCTTCTATCTCCTTTTTGCCTTGCTCTGGGATTTCCTAGGCTCCACTTTCCACAGCTAGAAGCTCAGATTACCGTCATTTATGTCTGATGTTTTTATGTGGGATCTGGGATCTGAACTCAGATCCTTCCACTTGTCAGGCCTCTCTCCATCCCCAAAGAACAAACTTTATTGATAAAAATGCAAAGTGTGATACCTAGTTGATTCTAAATCTTTCATAAGAAACCTATTTTTATTTCTCTAGAGAAACTTTTAGGATCTTTTTTTTTTTTTTTTTTGATGTCCTAGAATCTCAAGAGCATTTGGTAAGCCTTCAGCACCCACTTAGGATTCAAAGAGTCTTATCAGTATGAATATACTTTGATAATGAAAATATTAGCTATTTCCATTAACATTATTCATCCTTCATTCCTCAGTGCCTTTTAGGTTAAAATTGGATAGATCCAACTGGTATTATATTTTACAATTAGTACTCATTATTTATAATCTAAAGATTCTCTGTATTTTTCTTCTTTTCATTATTAACTCCTTTTGTTTTGAGGATGTAATATGCTCTTGATTGCTTCTGAAATGGCTAAATGAAATTTCTAAAAATGTTTCTTTTGTTCCTAAATTGCCTTTGCTCCCTTTGGGTCAGTCCCTAGTCCTCAAAGCTCAGTGATCCTTGATAACCAACTCATCTTTATTAACAAAATGGATTTGATCACTTAATAAAAGTAGTACATGCAGATCATATTGCTGGGCTTTCTTCATGATCCTTTTCTTGGGGTGGAAGGGCCTAGGGTACTGGGGGCTTCAGGCTGCCAGGTGATGAGGGAGTAAGGAGTTGTGTACTTGCTGGTAGATTCCATGTCAAATTGGAAGGCTGTCCCCCGAATCCTCATCACTGCAAAGCCACAGACTTCTTAGAAGATTGCGTTGTAGTGTTAGCTGTGGACTATAATGGGGGGGTATGGGGTTGGTATTTAATATTCAAACTCTCTCCTCTCTCTTCACTTTGCAGTTTGCTTCTGATTCCATTGTCATGAAATGTGATTCCCCTGTTCATTTTTCTTACCATCTTCTGGACCATAATGTTGATTTTATTGTGTCTATTTATACCATTCAGAAATTTCTAACAATCTCTGGTCCCTTGATGTTTTTCCCTTATCTTTTTAAAAATACCCTTTTTATCTTAACACTAATGAGGAGGTGACTCAAGCAAAGGGCTGCTAACTCTTATACAGATTGTAACATATGGGAGGGAGAGACTTTTTTTAAATAAAATGAATAGATAGCATTTAAATAAAATAAATATTAGGAATTACTCATTCTTGGAAACTGTCTCGATTCTCAGACTTTTTAACTGAACCTTCATAGTATACGAACCAAATTTATCAACAAGCCATTTAGGAAATGAAGGTAATAAATGAATGTGATTCTTGATCTGCATAAAGACGCTTAGCTTGATAGAAGTGGAAGGTTCAATTCAATCAGAAACTCTGCGGGTCCTCGACTGTCCTCAGACTGAGTGCAAATGGGAAATCTGTCATGCAGCATTGAACAATGGTTTGTCCTTCAGCCTGTAGCTCCCAGTGCTGTGCCTGGCCTCCTGCCAGAATCTCCCTCCAGACAGCCCGAGCAGACTTTGAGAGGAGGAGGGGAAAAGGAGGGCACGGAACACCCCTCTAGTTAAAAGGAAATTAGCAGGTGTTAGAGGATGCATAGAGCCTCAGAACATCTCTGGAGATGCTTCCTCCACTGATACAAAAAAAAAAAAAAAAAAAAGACGATTTTCAAAAACCAAATGCCCAGGTGAAATCGGACCTCTGCACAGGCCTGTATTCTTGGCTACTTGGGAATTCTTTCTGCCTCTACTTGAAGAGTGTGGATTGTAGGCCTGCACCACCATATTCGGCAAGGCAGGAGATTAAGTACAAGGTGGGTTTAGGCAACTTAGTAAACTCCTGTCTCAAAAACACAGAAAGAGGCTTAGAACGCTGCTCAGTGGTAAAGGGCCTGCCAAGCATGCCCAAGTCCTTAGGTTCAATCTTCATGTTGAAAGGAAAATAATAATAATAAAAAAAAATCTTGGATACAGAGGAATGACAATAACCCAGACATTCCAAGTCTATAAAGAATGTGTAAGATTGGTTAGTTCAGGAAATACCTACACATAAACAACATACACACATCACACACACACATACACACACACACAGTATATATGCAGCATCAAATTATTCATCTATATCACTAGTAAATACTAATTTATTGACAATATAATAGTGTATAATATATAGAGCATAAATATTATGAATTCGAGGAATTCATATTCTGAGAGTGACATAGGGAAAAAGATATAACTGGCACCTAATTCAGAATGCATAAAGGAAAACAACCAGTCCACAGGATGGGTGAATCCACAGAGCAATAGCATCTCCTTCCTCAGTGGGATACCAACAGGTGACTTCTAGGGGCAGGAGGATGCTCTGAGTTACAGTATTTGTCAATTTCTTTGGTGTCATTTTTCCACCATTGCTAATTTTATATTATCAACTTAATGGCATTGAGCATGGAATTGGTAGGAAATGTGCAATAATAAAATACAATATAGCATTTCCATCACACAGTAGAATTCAAGGATATCAATTATAAAATACAGTAAGATGATCACTTTCAGTGTACTTATTTATTACTGCTGTCAATAATAAAGTGTAATTACTAATGTCTATATGTTCTTTTTAATAGTTAGCTTAGCAAGCAACTCACAAAATTTTAAAAATTCAACTATTGATTGGCTCCATGCAAGTTAGCCCAGCGGACATCTATTCCTACGTGGGGACTGGAATGAGAGACTTCCTGCAGTGTACAATTGTGGGTGGGATATCTTACCTCAAATGGATTAATGCCAGTGAGAACTGGAAGAAGAAAGGGAACAGGAAGGAAGATGGAGCCAAGAGAAGAGCCAGCGATGCCAGAGATGCTGTGCTCTAGACAAACCTGGTTTCCAATCTCAATCTCTTTCTCTCAATCTCTCTCTTTCCCCCTCCCTCCTTGCCTCCTTCCCTGCCTCCCTGTCTCCCTCCCTCTTTTCCTCCCTCCCTCTTTCTTCCTTTCCTCCCTTCCTTCCTTCCTTTTTTTTTTTTTTTTTTTTTGAGATAGGATCTCATGTAGCCTAGGCTGGTCTAAACTTACTATGTAGCCAAGGTAGACTTTGAATTCCTGATCTTCTTGTCTCCACTTGAAGAATGCTTAGATTATAGGCATTTACAAACACATTTGTTTTTAACTATCCTTTCTTTAAAGAACTTCCTATGTAAGGAAAAGAAAAGAAATTGGCCCTTAGCTATTTAAATAGTGAAACCACAGAAAAATCACATGAAAATGCATTATTACATTCTATCCATCAGTCTCTGGACAGCTCCCCTGATGCGGAATGCCAAGAGTTGAAGTCTTATCTAGTGGAATACAAAGCAGAATGATGTATGGGAAATCCTGAAAGCAGTAGTGGCCCTCATTATATGGAGGTGGGTACCATTTGTTGAGGCTGTTGCTTGTGTCAAAGCTGTCAAATGTTGAGTGTAAACCAGAGTAAATTATTATTTTTACTATTAGATCTTACAAACTCTTATCCAATGTCCATATGCAAATTTGTGTTATGCAAACAAATTTTCTTTAGCTGCCAAGTGACAGAAGAACTGTCTTTACTTAGTTTAAGGTACTTCCTAAACTCTTGACCTGGGGGGAGGGGAGGCTTGCGTGACAGCACTCAGACTTGGGTCTCTCTGTCTTTTGGCTTCATCTCCATTTGGGCTCAGCCCTTCTAAAAACAGGCAGCAACAGTGTGTATATTTGCTTGGTTTCTTTCTCTTAACAATTGAGTAATTCCTAGGCTTGGTTTTGGCTGAATAGCTGGGCCAGTGGCTTCTAAATACTCTTCAGTAATATTACTTGGAGAATTTGTAAAATTTCTAAAGCACAGTCTACCATCCCAGCTATAATAGTCTACAATCCCATCTAATTGGCCAGCTTCAGCCAATTAAATCATAATCTCTGGGCATCATTATATTTTGAGCTCCCTAGGTGACTTCAATGCAGAGAAACATTTAGCATTGGGAGCTCATAAATATGAGTGCTGAGACTCCCCCGGCATACTAAGAAAGTCTAGTCAGTTTAACATCCTTCCTGTGTATCTGAAATCTTTCTTCCATGCTTTCTGTGGCCATGATGGGAGAGGCCACGCCCACCTGCCTCATCTGCCTGCACCTGAATCTTGGTCTTGGCCTTTCACCTTGATGTGTTTTATCTTAGGAACCACTGCTCCCTAAGTTTGCATTTGTAATTATGCCTCCCTTTTGGCTCTTCCCTCTGAAAAGCAAGTTCAGACCCAGCCTTTCCTGTAGCAGTTATCTCTGGTATCTCTACTGTCCATCCCTGTCTCTACCTCTCCAGCCTTCACTATCATCCTCAATGGGATGCAGTCCTTGCACTTACCTAAAACCCGTACAGTTTGTCTCAGGTAAGACTTCTCTGGCTGCAGCTCTCACAGGTGAGAAGTAACACGTAATAGTCTCTTGTTCCCTCTCTCCTTTACTTTTCCTTCTGGATATGATTATATCTGAGCACTATTTCATTGAATTTATATTTACAAACTGTTGCTAAAGAACAGACTTAAACAAATGTGTGGTGTGCATTTCCTATAATTTCCCAGGAAATAATATCAGTAGACTTGAAGGTGAAAATTCACAAAGGAACCTCTATAGAACACAAAAGAAGTTCATAAGGGCCTTCAACACTCTGTCATTTATTATAGTGAAAACAAAGCAGCAAGATGTGTATCACAACAAAATAGAATTTTATAGATGTAGTCAAAATATTATGCTAGAGTTTATAAGTGAGAAGATGACAGGAAGGAAATGTGGAACAAAAATATATTTTATATGTTTACTATAATTTCAATTTTTGCTAAAATTACACAGATCTGATCTTTAGTGCCACAAAAAAGCATGTGGAATAACTTGTAAATCAATTAACTTTCTTCCACTCCTTCCATTATAATCAACTTCATTGACGTTGATTTTATCTTTTCCTCTATGTCATCTTTACTTGAAAACAGATCACGTGAATAAATTTTACTTATTGTACTTTTAATATATTCAGTCTTTTATTAATCCAACCTGACTTATTAACCAGCATTTTCTCTCATTTTTCTAATAGCCCAAAAACATTGTCCGGATCCGCGAGCTAGTATTATTTTTAAACATTTCCCCGAAGTTTACAAGTTGATAAATTAGAGCATCTATGCTAAAGTTGCCTTTTCCCCCAGGAACAAATCAACCGGTCAGCCATGATCAGCTTTGAAGCGGCTGACATCTCTCTTTCTTCATGTGGAGATAACTTCACAGGGGGCACAGCCAAATATTCCACCTGAAGAACAAGCACCTCTGTGTCTCCTGTTTAGAAGATGGAGGAGACACAGACGCAGCGCTGTGCGAAGCCTAACCAGTCTTACCACAGAAAAACTCCAGATGCTAGAGAATACAACAGTCTAAGTTTTGTTCAACTCAAACCCCTAAGAGCACCAATCCAGGCGGCCAATGAGACATATGTTACATGTAGCCAACTGCATCCCAGTGCCGAATGACAACACCAATCTCTGACAAACATCCTATTTCAATTTTTCCCATTGAAGTGGGTTCTCTTCTACAATTGCATGGCTTCTGCCCTAACAAGAGATTCAATAGTAATAGAAAAAGACGGCTTAGTGTTGTGAGGCATTTTAAATGCATGCAATTTTTTAAAGTTCATAAGCTAGAATGGCAAATCAGCTAAATAAATTACCTTTTGTGAAAACGTGTGTGTGTGTGTGTGTGTGTGTGTGTGTGTGTGTGTGTGTGTATGTGTGTACATGTACAGGCCAGAAACCAATTACAGGAATCTTCCTGATTGCTTATTTTTACATAGCACATTTACTTACATTTCGTTTATTTACTTTTTTATTTTACTGTTTGAGTTTCTTGAGACTATATTGTAAAACAAGTTTGTTTTAAAATTTTTCCCCAGACATTTGGAAATTTCTTCATTAATAAACTTTGTTCTCTAACAGTGTCCGATGTGTATGTAGAACAGTCTGATTACCGACTCTCCCCCTCCCACTGCTGCCAGCAACCTTATTCCCTACAGATCTCCTTTCCACGTTCATGAGTTTGGTTTTCGTTTTGTGCCCCATTAGGTTAAAACAGATCCATCTTTGTGACTATGGATTTGGAATTATCTTTTGGAACTTGTCCACTTTATTTTTTGAGAAAGGATCTCTCATTGAACCACTGATTGACTAGTGTAATAGTTCACCTGCATGGCTGCTGATAAAATCATGACAAAACTGCTTAAGGGAATAAAGGGTTTATTCTCTTAGGATAGGCTGAATACAGCTCCTCATCCCGCTTTCCAGGAGAGCTAACAGCAACACCAGGGCTGCGGGAGCTGACCACACCATATTCATATAATGACTGAGAGAGGGGTGATCCTTGCTTGCCAGACCAGCATGTTTGGCCAAGTGTACACAAGGACACCAACTTCCTCATTCAGCTCTCTGCATTTTATTCACCTGTCTACCCACCATAGGCTGGGTCTGCCCATCAACTAGACAATCTTCTACAGGTTCTCTCTGGGTTGAACTCAACTACTAATTGTCTACAAAATGAACCCTCAACCACCAAGTCGACAACCAAACCTAATTATGACGTTAGTCTGGCTCGCTAGCAAGCCCCAGGAGCCTCCTGTCTCTACTTCCCCAGAACTAGGATCAAGATGTGTGCTCAACATTTCACAGGGGTGCTGGGCATCTGAACTCATGTCCTCATGCTTATGCAGCCAGCATTTTACTGACTGAACCATTTCACCAGCCCCTACTCTATCCTTGACGATATGCAATGAAGAGGAAAGATAAGCATGAAGAGTCTATTTCAGGTGATATTTGAAAAGGAATGGAAAGTTCAAGAGGGGTAGAAGAAAAGCCAAGCTGTTTCAGACGGCAGGATCTGCTGGAGGCCGGTGAAGTTTAGCAGGAGGACTGAGATGCAGAGACAGAGAAATGAGATCCAGCAGAGGGCAAGTATTCTCAACCCAAATGATAATTCTGCACCTTATCTTGGAGTGGACAGGGTGTCTTGGAGGAGAATGCTGAAGGGGCCTCAAAACCAGACACAGATAAATGGGAAGGTACAGCGGGCCCTGGACAGGAATCTATCAAGAAAGAAGCAGTCACTCTTAGAAAAGTGACAGGGCACTCAGTGACTGACGTGGAGTTGCTCAAATTCTGCAGACAGGAAGGGATGAGAAATGTTTTCTTCCATTAATAAAACAAAAATGTAAGTTCATTATTGTGTTTGTGATTATGCACCAAAAATTAATTTCTCAATAGTGGAATTTTCAAACATTGGGTAAGGATTGAAGAATCTCAGAGTTTAAAAGGACCCAGAGGTCAGTTGAATAATATTTCAAAAGATAACCGGGCACGCCTCTGTGAGACTGTTCTTGCAGGAGAGAATTAAGAATAAAATGCTAGCTGTCTGAGGTGGCAGAGTTTCAGTTCTCTCTGGAGACAGGTCCTAGATTAATGTCTGACCTTCCCTGCCAAGCGTGACAGTTTCAAGTCTGGGGCAGGTGTAAGGAGCAAAGAGGAAAGGACGAGAACTTGGGTGTGATCACAGCACACGACCTCTTCATTTTCTTCAGTGCCAGTGGTTAAAGTGATGTCCCCTACATGTCCAGGCAGCCCAAAAGAAGGATGCTGAGGATGGAAGGAGAGAGAAGGAAAAAAGAATGAACAGCAGGATGCTACTGGTCACTAACCACAGACATCTCACTCAGGCGCCCCAAGGGGACAAAGGTCAACTGGGATCAGTTAATGGGATCTGTTAATTCTCTTGCAATCTATATGTGCACTTGGGAAGCATGAAGAAGTCAAAGAATCTAGAAAATGAAATGATACTTTGGCCAGGTTTATGAAAACATTCAACTCTACACATGAAGACCAAGAGTGTGGATGTGAATTTGGAGCTCGTGGAGAGAACACAGGGACATGTGGTGGACAAGAAATGAAAGGTGAGCTCGCTCCCTATGGAATATTCACAGATATCGACTGGCTGATGCTGCCGTTGGGAGTGTTAAAGCATGGGGCTGCCTGGAAATGCCTGGGTCAGAAGGGTAGGAAAATCCACATTTCTGTCCTGACATCAGTAATGCCCAGAGAAAGTAGAGTCACGCCACTACTCACAACAGCAAACACTCCTGTGTACAGAAAGCCTGCTTGCAGGGAAATGAAAACCCAGTCAGACAGGAAGGAAAGACCGGCACCCACTGAAGCCCTGGGGACAGATTCCTTTCTCTGAGAACACATCTACTTCTGTGGTACTGTGCCCCTGAGCTGCAAAAGCGGGGCTGTGAGGTAAGCAACTGTGCAGGTAGACGCCAAGAAACCCAGATTGCCTCACTTAAGAAGATTCCTTTGTCAGATGTGGCTGGAAAGTGGAAAAATGTTATTTTGGGATTTGGCTCCAAGGCTCAGGATTCAGCAGACATGTCTCCTTGTGGAGGGACAGAAAAGAGCTGTGGAAGATGATGACACTTCTCTGGATTCCAATATTAGGTGCAAAACAATACTTCTGACAGTGAATGATCCGTTAGTGACTCTCCACTCTGGTCATAATGTAAGGACAGGGACTTGGGGCAAAGGTTATTTCCTTCTTATTCTGCATTGGCAGAGACTTAGAAAGGCAAAAGATAAAGTAGTTGTTTGAAGCCTTAATAAAAAAAGATTCAATCACCAAATCTGAGGAGTACTAAATTCACCTAAAATCTGCTTTGCCCTAGTCCTGTGGTATTCTGTGTCTGTATCGGGTGACCTAAAGATCCATCCAGAATATGCATATTAGATAGGTGTAGGTTATCAGTCAAATGAATGAAGATGTATTTATTACTCATATTATGTTGATCAGAAAGGATTGATATTCCTTTAAAATATCCTAGTCCAGGTCACAGTGTAAAAATATTGCACTTGGCACATATTGTGTTGTGAATAGGTATCTGTTACATGAACAACAGATGAATACACAAAAATGTGTAAAAAAACAAGCGAAGCGCTACTAGTCTGAGTATCTATAAGGAAAATAATCCCTTAATTACATTATTTCCTCCTTAACAATAAAAAAAGGACACTGCTTTTTCTGTGGGTGATATCAGCCACAAATAGCAAGATCGTTTTGGAGACATAAAGCAAACCTTCTTCCCCTAAGCTCTAGGTGAGATTTTAGCCTAAGGGATCTAAGAAGCTCTGGAAGCATTTCCCAAGAACTCCCAGGAAATTTCAATGTCTGACTACTGGCAACAAGACAAATCCAATGCATTTTAACAGATGGGTTCTGGGTGTCCCTTTTGTACAGGGCACTGTGTTAAGTTGCTAGAAGATTGAGGATTGGTGCTATCCTCAGTGTGGATAAACAGATAATATGGGTTTGAGAGTTGAGTGTGATTCCAAGCATTTCATGGTTTTATTACAGATCAGAGAACATTACCATGGATGAAGTGGGATACAGAACTCAGTAAGTCCATTTGGGAAACAACAGGTAGCATTGGTGAGACTTGAACTGTGGATGGCGAGGAAGGCGTTACATTACTAAGGAATATTTATTCCAAAGTCAAACACAAAGCAAAGCCTAATTATGGTAGGTTGAGATTTAAAAAAATTCACAAATCAGCAGTCTTAAAACTAAATAAAATAGTTGTAAAGATTTGGAGACAGGGATACGAAGTAACACTACAAAGGAAGTATCCATACTTTTCTCAGTTGTCTAGTTTTTAAAGCGACCATCCCATCCCAGCCAATCTCAATGCAGGAGGTTAATAATTCACCAGGACTCAGAAAACTGGAAAAACTTAAAAATATTTTTAAGGACTTAAAACTTGATTCATTCTCTACTTTGAATGTAGAGCTTAAAATAAAATTTCTAGTTCGCATGGGTAGAAATAATATGTTGTTATTAGAAGTCTGCAAACATCTAGATACAAGATAAACACATACTAAGCACTTTTCAGAATGACAGGTGTGTCTTGAAAAATCCTAGCCAAATCCATATCATAAGAAATAGCCTCTTCGATATGCTTTATAAAGAGAAATTGCACATTTACAGCAAGTGCATAGGATCAAGTCAAAAGAGAATTTACAACCCATACTAACAGCCTCATTAAGACACAGTCTTTCCGTATTTCCCCTGAAGTAGTTTTGCAAGAGCTCCCTCTGCTATCCTTACAACTTGCAAAGGCATTTGGTAAGTTGCTCCATAGTATTTATTCTCTTTCCTGTTACTGACTCCATATGTATTTCTCACTGGTTGCTTTGTGCTCATTCTTCTGCCAAATAAAATATTAATTGCGTTTTTAGCTGCACTGCTGGTGATCAAAGAACTCCGATATGTCAAGCTCAACTGATAGAAGCAGCGTCCATTAACATATTTATAGGTCGAGAGCTTCCAGAACATAATTACAGCCATTAATTACTTGACAGAACTCTATTACAGGCTAAAAATGAAAGGCATTCCCAGCTATCTACTTTTACTCAAAGTTTCTCTTTCAATAATGAATTTTCTCTAAAGGAGATTTACCCAAAGGAAACAAGGTGAAAGGAACTTGTATATCTTTCTGCTTAGAAGGCAGGGTTTTCAAAGCAACTGTTCACAAACTATGCAACAGAATGTATCCAAAGTAAATTGTATGACATAGTGTGGGCTATTTTTAAGGAAAAAAACACATTTAAAATATTACACAGTGATTTTATCCCTATGTTAGAGTTCAGAGACAATCTCTAGACAGTAAATCTTGATATTGAGGCATGAAACAATGAGTTTTACTTTCAAATAAACTTCTTTGAATATTACACAGCATCAAAGCATCTTGAATTCCTTACATATTCAAGCATGCAATTTTAACACACACACACACAATTAAAGTTCTGGGAAAAAGCTCATGAGATGTTGGAAATTAATAAACCAACAATTACTTTGTGGACAGACCAGCTGTGCAGCTCTCCAAACTGCAGCTGCGTTTAGCACACGTATCCTAGAAAGGACAGCAACACACTCTTGACTCCTCTTGACCAGTTAATCAGCATGCAAAATGACGGTTTCCTTCCCCTTAATAACTTCAGCACCGGACCCAGACACATTGGATCCAGGCACGTTGGTTTTTCAGCAAAGAATGAAGTCATTGAAACAGAACCATACGATCTTTTTTTTTTTTTTCACAATTTCAGCATGAACCCAGTCAAGGGGTGCAGAGAAAAAGCAAAGCTGAGTCTACCTATATATCCAGACCCATACCTATTTCTGAGTGCTTTGCTGCCCCGTGATAAATTGTAAAGGCAATCATATTCGAAAGTAAGAACCCCCCGATGCTGTCACACACTGACTCGGTGAAGAGCGAGGAAAGCACCATACCTTTGGTAAGTCGCCTCAGAATCTGACAGCGGCATTTAAAAGAGACGGCTATCATTCTCGCTCACTGCTCTCTCTGGCAAAGGATACGCAGGGCTCTGCTCTGGCGGCTGCAGCGGCGGGCAGCAGCATCTGAATTCCTGGCGCACATACCAGGAGAAAGGTAGTCCCGGTGGGGAGGGACGAAGCTTAATTCCTCTTGGCTGATGCAGAGGTCCGCTACATGTCATCTGGCAAAGCTCTGTCATTCACTATATCGCCACCCCTCCCCTGCCCGCCACAGCCTCCTCCTCCTCCTCCCCCTGCGCGATCACAATGGCTCAGAAAGTAAGGCTGCTTCAATAGCAACAAAGCCCCAAATTGTGGAAAGCCGGGATGAGGCTGGGAGAGGGGCCGGTCCATAAATCTAGCGCTAAGCACTGCGTGGTGCACTCCGTTGCGGGCGAAGGCTGTGTCTTGCAGCCACCTCCACCCCTTTCCTTCTAGGCAAGCGAGTCAGGCTCCTTTAGCGGTCTCACGGCATAGGAAGTGCGAGAGTGATGCCCGCGCTCCTTCTCTAGGAAGGAAAGCATGCATCATGCACTGTGTTCTTTCAACGGCAGTTGTAAAGGTAAAGATTCAGGAGACAAGCACATTTTTGCCTATGGACAGGAAGCCGACTTTGGATAGAAGCCTGAAAGGTCTATTTGGCTCTGCACATCTCTAAGAGCCAAGGCAGTGCAGGTTCATGGATGGATGGATGCAAGGTGTGTGGGGGAGGGGGACTGAGGGACCAGGTTCAGGTCAGTGCGTCCAGCAGGCAGATGGACTCCCAGCCTTTTTAATCACCCTTTCTAAAAAAAGGCCCTGGCTGGAGATCAGCACAGTCAAGGCTGTTTCTAAAGATACCAGGAATAAATGCAAACAAGGCCAAGTCTTTCTATTTTTAATGTATATTATTATCTTATTTCTCAAACAGCCCTCCCCCAAGCCATTCTTTTCATTACGCAAATAAAGTCATCTTGCTACATGGCAGATATGGGTGAGTATCTGCTCCAGTGAAGAACAGATGAGCGAACGCTTCGCAGTCCATTCACAAAGTGGCACTCACTTCTTCACCTGCCAGCAGCACTGGGCCCATGATCCAGTCTCTGCAAACTGACATTTGCTGTGAAATTTCAATCAAAATCTAGACATGGATAGCACAAACATGCATTGGCAAAAAATATTCACAGGGTTGGTCAGAAGCTTTAAAAAAATCAGTCCATTAAGTCCAAATGATAGACCAGTGTCCAAACTCATTGATTAATATTAGTAAATCTACATGAATTAGTCATAGTTTTATTCTCTACTGCTGAAAAAAAATCTTTCAAGATGGTTTCTAAAATACTTCTGCTATTCCATCTGGAGTCAAAATCCATCTGAGGTCAAAATACTTTCAATCCACTGATAGGGAAATACATGTCTTTCATTTTAAGTCCAGGAGAGTAACAATGTTATCATAAGCATCTACATTAAAGGATAATGTAATTACCATATCAAGGTTGCACAAACTAAACCAATCAGCGACCATAAATCCACTGGAAAGACAATATTAAATGGACTATCCTATAGACCTACGTCTTTGTTATAGTTTCAATTAGCATAAATCTTTTTCATTTCCTTTATGGATTCCCTAGAAATATCTTAGCCTCCTTAATAATTTTTTTCTTCTGAATAGAAGCCTATATTGTCCTGGAGAATTGGATTAATTAGTCAAAACTACATGAATATTTAGAGCTATTTCTTTTCAAGATCTTTCCCCAAATCTAACATCTTCCCTAAAATCCAGGCCCTTGGAACATTCAGCTGCCAAACAATATTAGTATAATCTTTGCTGTGGAGCATTGCCACTTTGGTGCCTTTTATTAACGTCTATTCAAATAAAACTCAAAATCATGCAGGACTCCCCTGCCCCACTGCTATTATGCCATCTCAGATCTCATTTGCTTTTTCCTTATGGCTAAAATGATCAAATCTCTCCCTCTTTTACTAGCACATGTGAACTTTTTAACGCTGTGCCCTCTAGTCCCAAGAAAGATCTTTTGGACTGTTAAAACATCCCATTTTCCTGGCAGGAGAAGTAATCTATTCCAGAACACCCTGAAAGGCTCTTAGGGGGCCAAGCTAGAGGACTGCTTTTTCTCTCTTTGGGTATTGTGAAGCCAATCCATTCATATCCTATTAGCCTGTTCAGACTTGGCCCCAGGCTTGAGTCTCCTGAGGAATTCCTTTTTCCAAGACATGAATGAATCCATCATGTAGTCCCTCCTCTTTTCATCTCTGCCCCTTTAAGACCTGGGACAGAGTCCCTGTCTAATAAACCATTTGTCCACCTTGCCTAGTCCAAGCTGAGCCCCAGATACTAAACTCCGGCACTGGCAGAATGCCTCCACACATGCACATTTTCTGCCTCACAACTTTGACCAGTAGGCCAAAGGTCTCATGTGCCCAACACACCGGATGGAACTCATCCATGAGCTCTTAAATGAATACCCAGGACAAATGACCTGCATTTCTTCTCTATCCAGCTAATATGAACATTTATCTTTTGCCTTATAAGCACTCCCTATTGCTTATAGTAGCTCTACTTTTTAGACAGTCAAATTTCATAACATCTTCTTTGAAGGATACTAAGTAGGGATTACAGAAACATAATATAAGCAACCCACCACAAAATGTGCCTCTCATTAATCTCCAGTATGATCTGGAGAAGAGTGAAAGCTTCAGTGTAGGGGGATGACTTTTCTTAAAGGTAACAAAACAAACCCTTAATCCTCAATATATAAAAACTTGAAGGCTGGAGAGATGGCTCAGTGGCTAAAGTGCTTGTCATCTAAGCAAAAGAGCAGATGACCCCACATTTTAATTCAGGGCAGGGTGGTGGTTTACCTCTATTTATTATTCCAGCCCAATGATATTAGCTCATTCTATCAGTGAGCTCTGGGTTTGATTAGAGATCCTGTCTCACAAAGAATAAAATGGAAGCGTAATTAAGGATGACCTCCAATATCGACATGGGGCCCTCACATGCACGTGTGCACATACATGCTTGCACATTTAAACACATCTGTATATGCACATAAAACACACACATACAAATGAAAACAGAAAAACTACGACAAAGCAACCACACTGCTGGGCTTGCTGGGTAGGATCAGATTAATCACTTAAGGTGATAACTGGTTTCAGGGCTTTTTAAATATAAAATATTATCTTCCTGAGATATGCATGTTCTAGGTTTACACAGAATTTGTGGGTTACAAAGCATTTGTGCATATAATGCACCACTGAAGTGATGCTGTGTCAGTGTTCTGTTGTTTCTGGTACAGAACTACTGCTTTCAGGGTGATCTTTCTCAGGGTCACTTAGTACTTGGTAGAGAGCAAGAAGAAACAGATCTTCTCACTCCCACCTAAGTAGGAAATGTGCCCTCTGGTCCCGCCTCAGTCACCCAACCCCTGGTGCTGAGAATGGAATCCAGAGTCTTCACCACACAGGCAATTTCTTTACCGTCCAGCTGCAAGCCCAGCCCCTGAGTATTCTACTTTCTCAGTATCACCTCTCCATGTGATCTTGGGCGAAGAATTCAGGCAATGAAGACTCTTTACCTGCAGTACACTTATGACTGGCAGGGGGCGCCAAGAGACCATCCTTCCTGTATCTCCTGCCCATGCCTCCACGCATTTACAGCAAGGCTAATGTGTGTGTCCAGGCAACAGGAGCCACAACTGGGAGGAATTAGACCAGGGACATTTTGGTCTTGGAGAACTATGGATCACATGTTTATCACAACTGTCCCTTTTACTGGCTGATGTCTTCATCATGCTGTTTTGAAATATTTGAATATCACCTTCATTGAAAATGTCACTGACTTCAGGATAAGATGGGGAGTGGTGGACAAAAAGTTAAACAAAAAGACTTAAAGAAGACCTTCATACTGGCTCAAGAACTCAGTGTTCTCAAAGTGTCTTACTACATTGGTTGCTGGCACATATACCATACTGCTTGATTGATTAACTTTTCTCAAATCTCTTCCATTGTGTCCAGTCTTCTACATCAAATTAACTTTTCGCATATGTCTCCAATCTCCTGATTCTGGGTGCGTGTGTGTGTGTGTGTGTGTGTGTGCATGTGTGTGTGACAGAGGGCACTGTGTGTACCTGAACTGCTATATTTCCTTTTGGCTTTCTTTCCTCTGGGGTTTCCCAGGTTCTGCCTTTCAGGGACAGAAGTTCAGCCACTGCCATTTCTGTTTGATGTTTTTTTTCTTTTTCTTTTTACATGAGACCTGGTATTCAAACTCAAGTCCTTCTGCTTTTGAGGCTGATGCTTAATCCTTAAGCTATCTCTCCAGTTCATCTGATTCTAAAACAAGGATTTATCATAAACCATGAGTTTCTTTCCTTATACATATACCCCATCAGTGGGAGAAGGAGGAAAGATAAGTAGGGTAATACTGGTGAAAATGACTGTTCACTGTAGGCATGAATGAAATTGTCAAAGAATAAAAGAGAAATTAAAATAAAATTGTAGCAATGAGATTAACTTGACAAATATGCCATTTTGTGATATTAAAATCACATTGACTGAAATACTATAATGATTAAAATGCTGTCTTCTTCTTGCAACTGATTTCCTAATCAGTTAACACATTTATAGATCTCATTTGTTAATCCTTGCCTTTTGTTCTCAAGTTCAACGGTTTCAAAGTGCCTGTTGTGTTCAGGTCATTCTCTTGACAACACAGGCATCTTCAGTGATTCATAATGGTCATATTGATCCCAAACACACAGCTAATGGTGGCTGACATTTTCTAAAATCATCAGGTTATTTAGAAAATAACCTTTTTGAAAATCTAAAAATGTGATAACTCTTCTAGCTTTCTTCTTTCCAGATCTTTATGAATAATTTCATTGACTCATCCATATTTTCTTATAACAGGTTGATTTACAAGATGCTAAAGGAAATCTGTGCTCCAACCTGTTGTGATTATTGTGACCATTGTCTGCATCTGCTACTTAACTCACAGAGTGTCCACATGAGACCATAGGCTAAGAACAGTTAAGGGACATGTTCCCAAATGGAACTAGCTTTCAACGGAGGACTATTACAAAAGTATGATCTGACCTCTTTTGGCAGATTCTGAGGCCATGAAGCTTTAATACAGTTATTCAAAAGATGATACGCCAGGCTAGTCTAAAAGAAACATTTTTATAGAAATAGTGTAGAGTCTGGTAGGGAGAAGGAGAGTTAAAATGGGAAGAGGAGGGGTGATGGGATTAGGGATTAAGGGTGTGAAAAGGCAAGTTCAGCATTATCATGTATGATACACAAAAAGAGTTTTATAAAAAGAAGTAGTGATACCCTTTGGGAAGTGTTCTTTAGTCATCAACTTGCAATTCTGGGATGATTACTAAGTATTTACGGCTCTGTGCTTCATTATACTGTGATATAAACCTCTTTGTGTTCCTTTCTTATCTAGACTTTTATGCTCTTCACAATGACAAAGAAAGTAGGCTGACTTCACTAACACGAAGAGGTCAAGTTAGCCAGAGGAAGGTAAGAACTATAGAAGTTTGTGTGCTACAAGTATCTGGTAGGAAATGTCCAGAAATGGTCTACATAGCAATGGGGAAGGCGGCATACATGAGGAGATCTGCTGGAAAGCATCCCTTTACTGGCCCAAAGTAGTTCAAAATAACTACTTACAGGGGGCTTGGAGAGATGGCTCAGGGGTTAAGCTCTGGAAAGCAAAAGGACCATGTGGAAATGGATGGTAGATCCTCTGGGACCCCAAAGGAAGCAATAAGGAGGTAGAAGCAATCCCAGATAATTCTTGAAGTTACTCTTGGTCCTCCACAGGGACACAATGTTCTCTCTCTCTCTCTCTCTCTCTCTCTCTCTCTCTCTCTCTCTCTCTCACACACACACACACATGCCAAAAGAAGAAGAAGAAGTAGTGGGAGGAGGAGCAAGGGGAGAAGGAAGATGGAAATAAAGCAGGGAGGAGGAGGAGGAGGAGGACTTTACAGGGCATTGTGTAGGCAGAGTGGCCAGAAGCATCAGTTTCTGTGTCAAATGCTCAACTATGAATACTGCTTTTTCCAATTACATGGCTGCATGACCTTGCACATTTCTTAACCTGTTTTTTTTCTTCACGTTTGAAAGAGTGAGCATCCTTATCCCTAAACCTACAGAACAAAGCAGCGCCCATGCTGTAGCCAAGAAGACTTCTCTCAATGGATATTGTAGAGAATCACTGATCAAAAGGTGGTGGCTTAGAGTAACAAAGCAGTACTGACTCATAAACAGGGTGTCCAACCCCCCCCCCATGTCCCTCACTCCAAAATCCAGGGTATATCACAGAGGACAGGCCAGAAAGAATGTGAGAGCTGCATCAACAGGAAGACAACTGGCACAGAGAAACCACTAGCCAGAAAACACTGCAAACCAAGCCCACCCATGTATGTATGATCTATGTAGAAGTGAACCAAACAATATGGCCCAATGAGCCAGGAAGGGACTCAGATGGTCTACTCCTTGCAGAATGGTGATGATCAAAACTGGTCAAAGGAAGTGGCCCCTCGGGCATCAGTGGTACCCCTACTCTATGATATAGAGATGCCTAGGCACATGCACCCAATAGATATTTGATACTGTATTCAGTGGGACACATAAACAGAAAAGGACATGGTTGGAAGAAGAAGTCTCCCAACAGGAAGAGGGCTGATGAGGTGAATTCTTAGGGAGGATAACAAAAATTTTGTTGTAATTCTAAATAATTTAAATGAAAAAATATATATAGAAAAACTAAGGGTGAATGCCGTGCTCAAGGCTGTGTTAAGGCTTATGTTCTTATGCTCGGGGAATAATTAAAGGTGTTATTAATCACTATGTGTTTTGTGGATAATATGACACTTGGTCTAGCATCTGGTTATAGAACCTGCATCCTTCCCTCTTGGCTCTGTGGGATTAGCAAGGATTGTTTTCATCAGGGATGCCACATGGAGGTGAGGACTGGGATGCAGGAGAATGGTACCCCATGGCCCCTCCCCTTGCAGTGGCAAGAAAGGAGCTCTGCCCTCAACTCCCGCAACTCTCTTGATTATGATGTCACTTATCTCTTTCGATCCTCACATGGTGGGATTCTCCCAAGTTCTGTCAACCGCCCTTCTTCCGCAACTAATCTCTTTCCAGACTCCAGTGATGATGTCTCCGTTGTGACTCTCAGACTTGCTCCCCTTCATATCACCATCTTCCTTAACGGTCCACACTCTGCAGTTCATGAGAACCCTGCTCAACACATTCCCTTAGCGACGGTCAGCACCCTAGTCAGGCCTGCAAGGTTACCGCATACCTGACCTTACTCTTAAAAACATTTACTTTGCTTTGCTTAGCAACTAGCCAATCCCACCCATGGTGGAACATCAGCTCTGGATAGAGACAGCTGTCTGTATTTTATCTCACACAATAATTGAGCAACATTTCTTTTAACTTTTTTGAATGTCTAAGTAGCTCTTTGAGGGAAGCATTCTTAAAATTTGATAACAATTCAGTTCTTTTATTCCCTCTGTAAGGTTAAGTTAAAAGGTATTTTCATATAAAAATTTTGTTTGTTTAGGGCAACATTACATCCTAAATTATGCTCCATCCGGTGACCAAGAATGCGTGCAGCTTACTCGAAACATAAGTGTATTATTTGAAGATTAAAGAAAAGTAGGGGATCCAATAGAGAGACTATCTAAGGTTCTTACGATAAAAATTTTAAAAAGGACTAAATGTAAAAGCAGAGACAAAAGATGACTTGGGGACCACAGTGTCTGCACCCCCAGAATGTGGTGATGGGCTTGTATTCTACAGAGGAGAAAAGGAACATACCCAGTGACAACATCTAATCACAAGGAGTGGGCTGCGTGTATGGAAATGGATCAGGTCGAATGATATTTGTAAAAGCAAATTAGATGAAGTGAGTTGCTCCCATCCCTGCCTTCCATATCCAGCCTATCACCATTTCCTGCTCTGTATTTTATTCTGTATCACTAAACACCATCTACCATACTCTCTCTGTTTTAATAATTTATTTGTTTGTTATCTGCTTCCTTCTCCCAACAAGTTTTTGTTTTGATGAGGGGAAGATTTTTTTTTAAATGGTTTTGTTCTTTGCTTAGCCTAGTACCTAGCATGTAATTCATATTTAATAAATTCACACTAAATAAGTAAATTTGTGAGAACTTCTTATGTAATTGGACCTCCTTTACAAGTACTACTTTCTCAAGCTTTTGTTTATATGATGAGTAAAAAATTACCTTAAGAACAAACACAAGCAGAACAAAGCCCTTCCATTTTCAGAGGAAATTCTTTCAAGTAACATGCTTCTTGGGTGTTGTCTGTTTGTAGAGGGAAAAAGGAGAATGATGTGCCCTGAGCATCCATCCCTCAGATTTATTTCTGGTGCTCCTGACAAGATGATTCATATGATCTCTGCTCGTTCCGACGATGAAGGAACACACAATCCAGATAGTTTTTCACTCCTCAGAGGCAGCAAGAGCAACCCAGAGAGAGGTAACTTAACAGATGCTAAATTAAAATAATTCTCTTTGGCTTGGCTCTATGAGTGAAGGAAACAGCAAACACACATTCATCCTCGGAGTGGGCTTTGGTCTAACATGCATAATTATAGCTTGTCAAGGAGGTAATGCAATGCCAAAGTAATGGATGTCTCTGTTTTTCAAAGTTTCTACACCAAATAGCATATGTCCAAAACACTTAGTCATCCCATCTTCTGCAGGGGTTTTTGTTTCAAATCCCACCAAACTGACCTTCTTGAGCTTTTTTTTGTGACTAATGTGTGACTTGCATTTTGTAAAGCTGGGGTTAAGCTCTCCACAGTAAGAATGTGTGCATTGAAAACAAATTATTAGAGTCCCCTCATTCTAGCAAAATGGTACTGCAGTGTTTTAAGACAGCTCACTGATGTGCACAAATCTAAAACATGAAAAGTGGGAACATTAAGTCTTGATATAACTATTGTTTCTGACTTCATTGTTCCTCCAAGTAATGTGTATCATGAGTCATTAAAACACATGCAATCGGCTGACAAATGCTTAATCATCACTCATGGTAATGATGGGAAAAAAGCATGAAACAGAATGGTTAATTATAGGAAATAAAATGCCAAAGCTGAATGATGTCTACTCAGTCATAAGTCTCAGGTTTAAGTTCTAAATACCTCTTTTGGGCTGGCCACTATAGTGGGTCCTCAGGTATAATCACTTGGCTATATCATGGCATTAGGTGACACTTCACTGCTCACCTAATATCACCTGCTGCTATCTATGAATGACTTATGTCTACATATTCTTGAGACCCTCTCTACTCTTTGAAGTGTCATAGCACCCTAATATGCTCGGCACATCCACTCTGTCCTCGTGATGTGGGGAGCTGGCACTCCTTCATTCCTACACCATCAGGTCTGACCAAGTAGAGCACGACATCCCTTTAGCCACAGAAGTTGGTTCAAAAATAGGCAGTCCTGCAGGCTAAGCTGATGAGATGCAATTTCAGAACCTTTGTTGGAGCTCCTGAGGAGGAGATACTCTCATTCCACAGGGAATAGCAGGTTATTCTGAGCCTAGAATTCCCATCAGGTTAGGAAAAAAGATGACGATGAAGGCATGGTCCTCAGCTGCTGTCACTACTAGGAAGTAACCGACTTGTGAGGGTATGACTGCCTAATCAATGGATTGATCTTACTGATAGATCCATAATTTGATGGGAGATCGGAGACCCCATGAGGTGGAGTCTTAGAGGAAGGAGTTAGAGGGGTCGACCCTTTTTCTCCCTGCTTCTTGGCCATCAAGATGTTTCCCATGATGCTTTGCCCCATCATAGGCTCATAGCAATCCAGTCAATGATGGAAGAAAACCAACGAAAACCGTGGCTCCAAATAAGCCTATCTTCCTTTAAGATATTTTATACTCAGCTATTTTGTCACAGCAATGAAAAATTGACTAAAGCAGTATGTGTATGAGTGCGTATGTGTGCATATGTACACGTATGTGTCAAGCTAAAAGGTTCCAGAGTCAACCCTTTGCAATACAGCTGTATAGAAAGCACAGATTTGTGTTACAAAAGGAGTGGAATCGTCCTGTTCTTAAAATGTACAAGAATCAAATCTCAAAGGTATCTATTAACCATATCCTGTGTTTCTATGCTCGTTACTACAATCCACAAGGTCCCTACTCTCTCACTTACAAAAGTACTTCCCATTAGCTTTCAAATTTCTTCCCATATGAATGACTTGAAGGGCTCCTCTGGAGGTGTCTGGCAAACACTTTCGATCACTGATTGCTCACTCAAGAAACTAAAAGTCAAGACTTTTCTTTTATTTTTCTCCTATGTACAAGACAGCCCTCTAATAATGCCTAAAGGAAAAATGAGAAAGGAGTGAAGAAATGAGGAGGAGAAAAGCAGCCAAGTGTCGAGGGTCATTCTGCATTGAGTGTATCCCTCTCCTCAGGGGTCTTAATGATTCTGTTTTTGTGAGTTTGACCTTTCACATTCCATAGAAAAGCAAGGGTGGATGATGGATGAGAAGTGGTGATATATAACTCGTGGCATCACTTCAATGACTCTCTTCCTCCAGTGAGGCTTGCCCCTCCCAAAACAATATCATCAGTGGAGTCCAAGTGTTCAAACACGGGAGGGGGCAATTCACATTCAAACGAGAACACTACCACACGGAACACACAATCCTTATTCAACTCATATTGCAACCATGGAAACAATTTGGACAACCCAAACATTTGGCTGTCATCCAGACCTGCCACTCCCCGTTACTCGCTTACCAGTCCTTCCACATCCCAATGACTACTGCCATTTTTTATTTTTAAACAATCATATCTTGCACTAACTTTCACATTGATCTTGGTATTAATTTTGCATTGGTCTTGTCTATTCTCAGCTCATACCAATTTGCTTCATCTTTCTGATTTGTATTTAAACAAATAGAGAGCATTTGATTATCCCTGTCTTCAACATTTTCAGTCTCTGCAACCTTGCCTTCAGGGAACTTTGGAAGGCGTTTTTGCAGCCCTTGATTGCAATTCATGTTTACATCTAATTCATGTTCACAAAGTCCTAGTCATACAGAATGATGGAGAGCATCAGAAAGCATCCTGTAGTCTCTGGAGTCCATGCATGGTCTCCTCTGTCCCCCTGACCTGGAATGTCATGTACTGTTCTTCTCTTCCACTGAGCTGTTAAGGTCACTAAGAAAGACGTGGTGACCTTAACAGCTGTCTTTAAGCTTGTAGCACAAACATGGAACTGTGATACCAAAGGCACTGAATGAATGGATGATGGGTGCATGGTGGAAGCAAAAGTCCTTAGTTTACTGAGCTGTGACCTCATTGCTTTCTAGTTACACAGCCATAGCAAGGTTCCTTAAGGTCTTTCAACCTGAAAGCCTTCACTTACAAAATTGAATCATAATATATGCCACGCCCACTTATGAATTATTACAATAATAGCATATGACTCATAAAAGTTTATATGAAATTCATGTAAACATAATTTTCTATATAAATCTATATGAGTCTATTTGCCTTTCAAGCCATTTTTTTCTTCTTTCCCTACCCCCCCTAAAGGTTGAACTTCTATTTTATAAAGGTTATCATGCACTAGTTACAAGAAGCATTGACAGTCTGAGCTTAGTGATACATGCCTATAATCCCAGCTCCTGGGAAGCAGAGGCAAAAAAATCAGAGGTTTAAGGCCAGCCAGGATTCATAGCAAAATATCATCTTGCAGGGGATAACTAAGACATGGGCTCAATTTAATGAAAAAGTAATAATAATAATAACAAAGCATTAATGGTCTGGATGAATGCTTTCCTAAGGTCAAGAGATTTCCCAGGAAAATATACAAGGCTGTAGTAGTTAGCCTGTATGATTGCTGATAAAACACCATCAAATAGCTTAAGAGAACAAGAGGTTTATTTTCACTTTCAATTGTCTGGTTACAGTTCTTGGTCTAGCTTGACAAGAGAGTTCATACCAACACCAGGGTTGAGGGAACTGGCTGCACAATCTCTATATAATGGCTGAAAGAGGGGCAATTTATATTTTATTCCTGGCTTAGTCCTACCCACCACAGGCTACACCTTACTCGTCAGTTAGACAATCTCCTGAAGGTTTGCTCTGGGCTTAACTCAACTACTAATTCTCTACAAATGTGCCCAGAGCTCAAACCCTCAACTGCCAAGTTGACACCTGTGCCTAACTATGACAAAGGCTAAACTTTGAAATATGATACCAAGAAGCTTTCAGATACAGATCATTATTTATGTGAAAAGTTCGACAAAGTGTAGTGAGTGATATACATTGTTCTATGACAAATACATATTTTGTGGCTAATTGAGTCAGAAATAAAGAGTTGCTTCTGAATCTAATGATGACTAAAAGAGCTTTCTTCAGGCTGCTTGAACTCCAAAGTTACCTTCCTGTTAGTTTTGATTTTAATGTTTTTTGCACTGTGTCCAAGCATGTGCTGAAGAAATGCAGCAGCTTCTAACACCCACTGCTTACAGCACACAGCACAAAACTAGTGAGCTGATGGGGAGTAGCAGCAAAGTAGCAGACAAACTATCATTTAATAAAGGGGGTATTACAAAGTGCATGTTGGGCAAGCTTGAGGAACCCAGTTCCATGGCCAAAAGTTGAGTGTGTTGACATACACCCTCAAGCCCCCGTGCTGAGGAGGCAATGATAAGAGGGTCCCTGGGCCTTGCTGGTCAACCAGTCCAGCCTAATCAATGAAAGGCTCCCAGGGAAGGAGCCTGTCTCAAAAGAGCCAAGATAGAAGACTTCAAGAACAATAACAGAAGTGGACCTCTGGCCTCCACACATATACCTAAGCACACATACCTAAATACACACACACACACACACACACACACACACACACACAGAGGAAAAGAACAATAAAAGGTATCTTCTAAGTAGGAAATTAGAGACTTGCTTGATTGAATTCCTGGCGTAAGTCAGCTTTGGTGTAAATTTACACCCTGTCTTTTCCCACCTCCCTCTTTCCCTGGGTGTTCCATTATCAATCTCTCAGCAGGGTTTGGATTTCACCATTGGCACCCGCAGACAGAATGGGAAATCAGGGTACTGGGCAGCTCCCTGCATGCGCCTCTGTCCTCTCGCCTCCTTCTCCTCACTCACCAGACGCAGATTCCTGCCGCTGCAGATTAAAGTTAATTCTCTGTCATTACCACTGTAATTTATCACCTACGCCGTGTGTTTCTTCTGTGAAAACCTCTCAGAAGCCTCACTCCTTTGAGGAAGTTCAGATGAATTTGAGTTGAGAATTAGGCTGTGGCTTTCTTCTGGGCACTGCGTCTGGACGCTGGCTTGTGCGGTAGGGTAGAGCCCCCTTGACTGCCGCGATGTCATGGCCACACTTGTCAGAAGACAAAAGACAAGGCGTCTATCACCATTATGTGGAAATCTCATCTAGCAAAGGATTTATGATCTGTTGGCCTCACAGGAGATTAAAAAATAAAACAGAGATTGAATAAAGCGTGGCTGCTGATGCATGAAGATGAAAGGGATTTCAGCGAGACCCCGGGCTGTTAGGGTTGAGTCAGAAGGGCCTCATCTCGCGGCAGTGCGGAGCCGGGCATGTTGGGGCAGCTAAGTGCCACGGTTACAGTTGAGAGTTATCTGAAGTGCGGTCAGTCCGCAGAACATCCTGGAGGCATCGAGGATAGAGTGGCAAGTGGAACCTGATTGCATGGGCTTCCCAATGTGGGTGGGGCACATGACTAGACAGCCTCAGTTTCCCCATTTAGCATCCCATTGCTATTAGACTTGTGAGCCAAGGCTTACACCTGGAAGACCCTAGTGAGAATGGCAGCTGACGGATATTAAATGATAGACAAGTGTCAGCAAACCTAATCTCACGGAACTGGTGAAAAGATTAAAACAGTTACTATAACAGTATTTATAAGAGTTCTCAGTACACAAAGTGCTAGAATGCCACATGTCATTATTAGGCATGTCACTGTACCAACAATAACTACTAGTCATAGCAGTAATAGCAGAGCTATATGTCATTATCAGGCATGTCATTATGCCAACGATAAATACTAGTCTCAGCAGTAACAGCAGTCAGTGGAATTCTTAAGCGTGGCACGTAGCCCCATCCCAAGAGAGCCAAGTCTTGAGCTTGTCAGTCACAGCCCGCTGCTGGAACTCAGATTATCCAAATGGTGGTTTGAGAGTCACATATGACCTATATGTACACTTGCTTTGTCCAAATGATCTTCAGAGATGGACCCTCTAGATCACTCTGCACACCTTTTGAATTCTTGGTCTGTGGCTTCTCTTTAAAAACTTATAACTTACTCTACCTTGGGTTTTCACTCTTGCATGGGAACTCTCAGGGGGCTGCCTCTCTCAATACATGGTTCACACATTGTCCAACTCATCCCCAGGCATCACCAAACTTTCTTCATGCACAACTACCTATCAGGGTCTTGTGGGGACTTGAGCTTCCTGTCCAACTCTCCCCATTTTTTTTCTAGCCCTCCTCAGATGATGTATCTTTAGACGATGTATCTTTTTAGCCAGGAGGTCATCTGATAATCTGACAAATATTAAGAGGAGCTCTCACTAAGAAATGCACACATTTGGAATTAAGTCTTGTATAAGGTGACAAGTACGGGTCCAGTTTTAATCTTCTACATGTGGAGATCCAGTTTTGCCAGCACCATTTGTTGAAGATACTGTTCTTTTTCCATTGGATTTTTTGGGCCCCTTTATCAAAGACCAAATGGCTGTAATTTTGTGGGCTTATATCTGGGTTTTCAACTCTTATCCATTGATCTGTGTGTCTATTTTGGAGCCAGTACCAGGCTGTTTTTACAACTATGGATTTGTAATATAGACTAAGGTTTGGTATGGTGATACCTCTAGCAGTGTTTTTGTTACTCAGGACTGTCTTTGCTATCCTGGGTCTTTTGTGCCTCCATATGAATTTTGAGATTGTTTGGTCAACTTCTTTAAAGAATTGCTTTGGGATTTTAATTGGTATAGCATTGAATTTGTATATTGCCTTTGATAGGATGGTCATTTTTATAATGTTGATTCTGCCAATCCAGGAACATGGGAGGTCTTTCCACCTTCTGTGTCTTCTGCAATTTCTTTCTTGAGGGTTTTAAAGTTTTCATTGTAAAGGTCTTTTACCTCCTTGGTTAGGTTTATACCAAGGTACTTCATTTTTTAGACACTTGACGATAAATCTCTGTAATACAGTAATTGCAAGGAGTATGAACAGGAGGGATGGTGTAGGAGGGCCGCACCAGAAACAAGGAGAGAGGGGACAATGTTACAGCAAAGAAAATAGGCCTCCATCAAGGACTGCAAGGGGTGACATCCAATACCCATCAGAATGGAGTGAAGGGCATTGCAGGAGCAGCAAAACCGCAAAAGAAAATCAACAAACCATAATCCAGAACTTCAGAGACTCTATATCAACCACCTAGAACTAGGCCAGCCTAATCTCTCCCCATCCTGAAGCTCAGGGAAATTTTCAGAAGAGGGGGTGGTAAGAGTGTAAGAGCACAAGGACGGGAGGAGCAATGATATGCAAGATACTCCACACAAGTTAGGGCCGAAGCAATCATAATTGGACTTCTCATGCCCTGCGCAATGTCTAACACATTATTGACCCACAAAGTCTAGCATTTGCTAAAAGCACCAAGATCCTTGGAGGCAACGGATTGACAGCCAAAATAGTATTCCTATGCTTAAGGGGTACAAAGGAAAGGGTTCAGGGAAATGCCACTGGGTCCTTGTACGTCATTGGAGAGGAGGACCCAGAGGAGAGTTTGGCATGCACATTAAAGGATTCTCCGGGGATTGGGAGAGGGGAGGCACTGGGGGGTGAGGAGGGTGAGCAGAGGGGTCGGGGGGAGGAGGAGAGAACGAGGTAACTGGTGTACCTATTAAGCTTGTATGAGCGGAGATAATAAAAAATGTTAAAAAAAAAAAAGGATTCTCCAGGGATTGGGGGGGAGGCACTGGGGGACGGGGATGGAGGGGTTAGGGGAGGGGGAGGAGGGGGGTCAGGGGGAGGAGGAGGGAGGGAGGGAACCGGTGTACCTACTAAGTTTGTATGAGCGGAAATAATAATAAAAATGTTAAAAAAAGAAAATGCACACAAACCTATATGCTCACATTATATGGAAATATCAGGGCTATCTGAAAACCTACAGAAGAAAATTTCTTGCTTTCTAAGCTCCACCATGGACAGGGAAATACCACGTCCTCTTTCCCTCAGGATGTAACTCACTGTTGTTGGTGGGGGAAGGAAGGGGACCACAATTCATAAATATGCAGATGCCTGCAATAAAAACAGCAAAAGGCTCTGCTTAGAAAAAATACATGCTTTGAACTGGGGATGAATTTAGTGGGTGATATGATTGTAGTCAAAGTTGTTATCTTTAAAGATACCATAAAGGTTTGATGTCCAATTTCACCTTCCAGACTCTTCTCAACTGTCAGCTCTTCTCCCGATCTCTTACTATACTCTAAGGACCACTTTTAGATCAGATGGTTAGTATTACAGCACGACAGAAGAGCATCCCTGTTCAAGACATTGTGCTGCCATCTGCTGGGGACATCACGCCACACTCATGACGAAGCTTCACTGTGACTAGGATAGGAAAGGGTCCCACCAGCCATGGCATCCTGAGCAGGGCCTGACTGCTCCCAGCATGGTGTAATTTCGAGCATCCCTGACATGGACCGGCCGTGACCTCGCAAACTGATATCCAGGGAAAGCAGCAGAGAGCAGTTGTTATGAACTTCATTGTTTTCAGATTTCCCATGTCTGCTTTATATTACTTTTTGGCTAAAAAAAGAACCTGCAAAAATAGAACATAGTTCTGCATATTCATTACCTCTCTCCTAAGGAGCTATATTGTTTTTATGGTTGTAAAAATCAGGGTTTGAATTCTATTCTGATAAGATCCTGCCAGATGTCACTGTGCTAGCACACAGTAAATGGTCAACATGTCTATGATGCTACTGAATCATGAGAGAGAGAGAGACAGGGACAGAGAGAGAGACAGAGACAGACAGAGACAGAGAAGACAGAGAGAGACAGAGGCAGAGATAGAGACAAAGACAAAGATGGAGAGAAAGAGAATGAGAATGAGAACGAGAATGCATGTTATGGTGCACAGGTAGAGATCACAGGACAACTTTCCGACTTTCAGACATATCTTTCCACCATGTGGGCTTCTGGGGATTGAACTCAGGTTGCTGGAGTTGCAAGTAGGTACTTCACTCACTGAGCTATGGAGCTGGCCTTGACTGAGGTTATTTTTGTGGTTTAATTTTTAAACCACAACGTGTTCTCTACAATCCTCAGAAAGTGGTTACCCTAGTTGTCTATGCATGGCATGTCATAAGCAATCACCAATACTGACAGACATCCCTATCCGAATCCTGAGTTTCAGTAGACACTTCAGTGACCACCAATTGCGTGGCCAAAGGTAGAGGCATTTCTGAGCTGAGGTTTGGCTCAAAGGAATCAAGACCTTTGAAGTTCCTATCTCAGGGCTGACACCTGGAATTTTATTTATGGTTGTTGAAAACAACTCTTAAACTAAGCAAGAACAACTTATTCTGCATGCAAATCTCTATCTTATTGGAGTCTAAAAGACTTTTAGGCAGTCAGTGAAGTGCGATGAGTGAAATTTCAGAAGGAGAAATTACAAGTATAGGATAATCAATTTCTAGTACCAACTTAATCTAGGTAGAGAAGGATGCAGGGAGTATGTGTGGAAGAGCCTGGCTCTTGTGGGAAGACACTTTGCTCAAAGCCTTGTGCAAGTGCTGGAGTTATATGCAACCTGGGCCTTTTCTTTCCAGCATCTGTTTATACAAATTCTGACCAGGTGGTAAACTCTTCCCCTCTGCTCTTAGCAACAGGATGTAGGACAGAGAACACCTGTTCTAGAAATGCACTGATTAGCTGGAGGTTGGCAGGCATGGGCTCAGGACCACACACAGGGAGGGGATCCTGCCATCCTTGTCAGCCATTGGCTTTGCTCCTGTGCTTGGCTCCCATCCATGCCCATGGCTAATGGGATTGATCATGGACAAAAATCTGAAAGCCCTTGCGAGGTTATCATAAGCTGTGGTATGCTGCCACTATTGGAAAGCAGTGTTTCAACCACTGCTTAGGGTACTAGAGGAACGCAAACGGACGCAATCTTCACCTGCAAGAAGGTTCTGGAAGGGTGGATTACTAAGGTGAGAGAAGGGAATGGAACTACAAATTAATAAGTGCCTTTCGTGCAGCATGACGTACATAGGCTGGATTACTTCAAGTAGCTAGCGGCAACCAGCAGCGGTTAAAAGGCGGAAGCACTTCAGGGAAGTGAATGGAAGGGCGATGTAGTGAGGAAACTGGGAGTGAGCTGGAGGAAGTAGGCCTGGAACTGGATGGTGACTGCTGAGCAGCAGTGTGTTCAGGGAGAAAGAGAAGGCCAAGATCCAGGAAGAAGAAAAGCATGCGGCATGGGGCCATGAAAAGGAAGTTAGAAAGAAATGGATGAACTCAGAACCAAATCAACGTGTAGCTGTAATCTGGGAGAGCCAATAGCACACAAATTTATCGTTAAAAAAAATAGCATTGTGACAACTCATCACAGCAATGGAGGTTTGAAGGTTTGTGCCAGTTAGATACACATGACAACTGAATTGAGTCTTTGCTCAAACCTGTGAAGAATATTTAGTTAAGGCAAACCTTTGAGCAAATATAAAGGAAGGAAATTATCTAACTCAGGTAAGAGAGAGAGAGAGAGAGAGAGAGAGAGAGTTGGTTGGCCATTTGACAGCAGGTGAGGTAGGAAGTTTGCCTCACTCTTAGATCTTGCCGTGACTCTGGTGTGGCCAGTTCCCTCGGCCCCTGATGGCCACTCTCCTGCTGTGATGACTAATGGTAATCTCGAGAATCATAAACTGGAATCTGACCCCACCTTCCTTGTTTCTGAGATATTTCAGTCGGGTGTTCATCCCAGAAACAGAAAACACAAAACTAAGGCTCTTTAGGGTACTTCTGTGAATCTCACAGTCCCTCGGGACGCAAAAAACCAGGTCAACCCGATCGACTTTTTTAACCAGAGAAAACTTAAAACCTTGAGGACTGCTTGACACTTTCCTGATCAGCAAACTGTTGATCAAAAGTAAAACACAAATCTAAACATGATTAAGTAGAATTTTGAAGACATGAAATGCATTCTTTATTCCTTGGATCCCCTGAAGGCAAACATGGGGCATGAGTTAGAAAAAGTGAGAATATACTCAGCACGATGAGTCTAGAAAGTAGTTCTAGAATTTCAGAGAGAGGAGGGGTGTTGGACAGTTGGCACCTGAGAGCATTTGGCAGATGGTCAGCAAATGCTTCTTGAATGAATATTCCTTTCCAGTGTTTTATAAACTGTCCTTCCTGGAAGTTCTGTACTTCCAGGTTGTACAAAGCACAAAATAATTTCTGAATGGCAGTGAAGTTGCAGCCTGCTAGGGAAACTCACATGATCCTCAGGCTCTAGCTTATTTGGTGTGATCAATGAACATTTGCTAGTGAAGGAAGGAGAGAATAAGTAAATACGTTAATGAGCTAAAGAGTGGAATGGTTTGAATGAGCTGTAGGACTAAAGTATAGAGAAGGAAAATACAAAATATTGATTTATTGTCTCTTGTGACCAACCTCAAATTTCAGCCTTGACACATCTTACTTAGGCCTTCCATCCACAGGACAGAAATGACATTGGCTTTTCTCTTGCTCTAGAAGCATGTGGGAGAGACTGAGTTCCTAAGAGTGAGACTTTGGGAGTTGCCTGAAGGGAAACTACAGATAATTTTATTACAATAGGAGGGACGCTGGGAGGAAGCAGGAATGCAAAGGAGTTAGAGGAAGTTCTGGCTTTGTTCAAGCCGCTTTGCTTATGTTCACTTTACAGACAAATGACTCCAATCAGCAGATGCAAATCAAGAAGCCCCTCAAGATGGAAAGCAGAATAAGAATAAAAGCTTATTGATCGTCCTATTATCGATCCAAACAATACATCTAGATTTACCTGGATTCTAGAGGCAGAAAAGATATTCTGCACACAGAATTAAGGACGGAAAAAATATCCAAAGCAGTATCTTCTCCAACATGTAAAAATAATCAGAGATTAGCGGTTTGGAATGAAATACACTGCTAAATGGGCTCGTGAGAACAGTCAAAATTCTTCTCAGTCACCGCAATGTCAATGCACACTTGGACCAGAACGTGTACTACAAAACACACATCAGAAAAATGACAGGTATTTATAAGCAAAGAAACTAAAACCACAAGGGCAGAAAAACAGGTTGCATAATCATCTACAATATCATTTTATAATGTAAAGATACTGCATGCTTTTATTTTTTTTAATTTATTCAATTGTGTGTGTGTGTGTGTGTGTGTGTGTGTGTGTGTGTGTGTGTAGAACCCCAGGCGAATTTGGGAACCACCATGGACGCCTCCACCTCCTTTTGCCTCGGGATTCACAGGACCAGAAATACAGCCCCCCCCGCTTCCGCCTGGCGTCTAGGATCCGAATTCAGGACCTTCCACCTGCAAGGCAGAGGCTTAACCCCTGAGCCACCTCTCCAGCCCCAATACTTCATGCTTTTAAAATAACATTTGTTGGGCTGGTTAAAGTCTTTGCCTTACGAGCAAAAGGACCTGAGTTCAGATACCCATATCTTAAGTAATGCTGGGCAGATATGGTGACATTCTAGTATTTGCTTGTAATTCCAGTCCTGAAAGACAGAGCCTGGGAAACCCCAGAGCAAAGCCAAAAGGAGGTAGAGCAATCCAGGATGATTCCTGATGCCATCCTTGGGCCTCACTCAAGTGCCCTCTTGTATACACCCACATACATATGCAAACACACACGTACACACACACACACACACACACACACACACACACACACACATTTTTGAATAAGAGAAACTGTGCTTGTGCTAGCTCCACCCTTTCTTTTGCATGCAGCTGGGGGGACACTTGCAGTTCCACTATCACCTGAGGTCCCACAGAACTTGGTTCTTCCCAGGTCAGTTCTCTTTCAACTGTCTTTATTTTGTCATTCAGCTACCAGCATTCTAGTGCCCAAGACTAAAATTTCTTCTGAAGTATTTCCTCTTTTCTTACTTTCACTTGCTCTTCTAGAGAAGTGTCCTCGTCTTCACCAGAATTGTGGGAAGAAAACACATTCATAACGATTCTTATCCCTGTGACCAAATATCTGAGAAGGAGCAGCTTGAGAGAGGAGAGGTTTGTTTTGGCTTACGGGAAGAGAGGACACAGTGCATCATGGTGGGGAAGGTGTGGCGGCAGAAGTGTGCATGCAGCGCACTTGCTTCTTCACAGCTCAGTGGATCAGGAAGATAGCCCAGAACACTGGAGGATTTTCTCTTTTCTCCTTTGATTTAGAATGGACCACCACCCATAGGGATGTCACTCACAGTTGGTGCTTATCTTTCTTTGCCAGTTAGTCCTTTATCAGAGACTGGGGAGGCAGGAAGGAAGGGAAGAGGATACAGGGATTTTATGCACATTAAAGAAAGTGGGCTAAATCATCTGAAGCTGGGGGAGGGGGCGGGCAGGGAGGGATGGGGGCATCAGTGGTCTTGTGCATACTAAAGAAAGTATGCACTGATTATAGGGCACCTGGTATCTTTTAATCAGGGACTGATGTTTAGGTGGCTCTAGTGGCTATGAAGGATACACTGAAGGAGATCATTAAATTAGGACATTCAATTCTTTCTGCTGGGGACAGAGACAGTATGCTGCTGTGAAGGGCCAATAGGAGAGGATGCATTTGAGCAATCCTTTGAAAGCATGCCTGGCAGAACTCAGGAAATGCTTTACTGCTGCCTGAGGCTTTCTGCCTCCAAGCCACTTGGCACTAACTCCCCATGGCCCAAGGTCCTGCCATGTGCCAGGTAGCATGCTGTGTGATTGGCGTATATGTTCATTCTCAGAGAGCAGTCCCAGAAGACATGTAGCCATAGCTTCTGTTTGTCGGGAGAGAGAGAGCTAAGGTCCAGAGAGGTTACGTCTAAGAGATTCAGGGACAAAAATTGGAATTCACATCTGGACAACCTGACTCTAAACCTCTGCAACTAGCTGAGACAGGCTGTCTTTTCTAGAGATCTTTCCATTGTCCCACTCTTTTGTTATTGCTCTGCGACGTCATATCAATTCCATCATGGTTGCTCTGGTCTCCTCTACAGCATCTTTTTCTTTCTTCTTTCTTTATATTTGCCTTTTAGCCACTGATAACTCTAGGGCTTTGAGTAGTGTAGCTCCAGAGCTGGGCAGTTTCATAACAAAATAGAAATTATGAATGAAAAAGACAAGGAATCCAAATGAATTAAGTGGAAAGACGGTAAAATGAACTACATGGAAAAATGGTAAACTGTTTCTCACCAAGTTCCTTTCTCCAAAGGCAGCTATGGTTATATTATAGAGATACATAATTCCAAGTAGCTTTATGCTGCTTAAGTGGTCCTCATGAAGACTTCTGACCTCCCATTTATTATTTTCCTCCCCTCTTTTTCTCCAGAATTGAGCACACAATTTGCCTCAAGTGGTACCATAAATGTTAGCCTTCACTCATCGATGGCAATGGCTTACATACACTTATTAGCATACAAGACACACAGTAGGTACTCAACACAGTAAGTACTCTGCTCCTAATCGAAGTTTGAATTAATCCACACTAGCCAAAAGGGCTCAAATGTTTCATGTTTCACGTGAATTCTGAACAGAGGCCCCGTGCTTTGCTTCTAGCTGGTCAGTTTAATCATAGTTTTTACCTAATTGGTCATGAGTCTCTCTTCAGAATTCGAAGTGTATGAGCAGATGAAAAAGACGTTTTAATAGATGGTGGCATTATACTAACACAGTCATTCAAAAAATTTAATGCTGAAGATATTGAAGCCTCACAGAGCTAGTCATGCAACATAAATTCCACTTCGGGAAGTCTGGGCATAGATGATGGGAAGGGGGTGTGGATTCCTCCAGCATCGCTCTAACAAGAGTATTATTTCTGCCACATCTACCTATTTATGGATGGGAAGCTATCTACTCAAATGGGCTAAATCTTAAATACTGTCTTTTATGTTGAAAATATTCCATAAAAAAATGACCACCAGACACTTGCAACTTGCTGTTCAGGGGAATGAATCTCAAACAGCCTGTCAGGGAAAGACCAAATGTTCCTTTGCACCCCGATACTATGGCATTTTCATTTATCATGCTGTAGAATTACATTGTACTCCCCTGATTTGCCAGCTCTTACGCTAAACTCATTTCTTCTGTTCTCCTGACAGTTTCCAGTCCTGATTTAAATGCCCAGGATTCTGCTTTCAGGGCAATAAGGTTTGATCTTTATTTGTAATGACAGCAAAAGTTCTGCAAAAGAGTTCATGTGTATGGATTGCTTCGTGCATTGTATGAGCTCAAAAAGAAATCCCATTTCAGAGAAGGTACATGGCCAATTACTAGGAAGTAGGTTACAGCAAAGTGACTGGTGTGGAGGCAGTGTAATAAAGCCAGTCTCAATTAAAATTCTCCATAATAGGAAAAATTAGACAGTACCATGCACATCAATGGCTGACTCAGAGCTAAGGGCAGAATAGTAATGAATCATTTCTTTTTAACATGAAAAAGAAGAATTAGGAAAGGGGAAGGGTCTCTTCTGTGATCAATAGCAAGTAAGAGAATTCAATAAAAAAAGATTTACAATAACTGCGGAAAAATATTTCACACAATTGTCATTAGCTTCCATCTGTGTGTGTGTGCGTGTGTGTGTGTCTGTGTGTGTGTGTGTCTGTGTATGAGGGCAAGCATAGATATGCTATGGCACATGTTTAGAGGTAGAAGACAACTTCTGGTGCTGGTCTTCTACTCTTCATTTTATTTGAGACAAGACTGTTTACCACTTTGTACGCCAGGCTTATTGGTCTATGGGATGCCATATTATCCTGTCCCTGTATCCCATTTCCCATTGGCAGATAGAAGATCATAAATGATTCTAGTAGTGTGTCTGACTTTTACATAGGGATGAGAACTCAAGTCACCTTGGTTGTGAAGCAAGTGTTTTTACACACTGTGCCATCTCCCAAGCCCAGTTTCCATCATGTTTAAAGAACTAGTATGAGATAAACGAAGTGCTGATACTATTTGCTACCCCATATACTGTGCAGATAGTAGAATAAATCCTACCTTTCTGGAACCTTTGGAGAGTGGTTACTTAATTACATTGTAGTATTGTGATTTCCAGAGTAGAGTAGGTAGCAATGCAAGAAGGAAAGCGCTGATGTAGTAGCTTTGGGGTAGTAGGGAGAGGAGGAAGAAGGAGGAAGATATAAATAGAGAATTTGGAAAAATTTCTAGGTATGAGCGAAGTCAGGGCACTTTGACAAAGACTTCTCATTGTAGAGTGTGACTGTAATTAAATGAGGCATATGATTTCTGGCTGTGTGTGTGTGTGTGTGTGTGTGTGTGTGTGTGTGTATGTGTCTGTGAATATATAGATGGAAGAGCAAAACTGATGCAAAAGAAGAGCAGTGGATTCTGAAGGTCTTAGGAATGAATCTGAACTTTACCCTGAAAGTCGTAAGCTTCAGGAAGACTTCTAGGTAGAAAAATGGAGTGGTAATACTATAGACACTAGGATGGAGATGGATGGCAGAAGGCCAAAAGAAAGGCTGGAGATTGTTCAGGCAATAATCCCTGTGCCAAGGGACTGAAGAGGACAGGGCCAGGAGAAGAAAGACAGTAGAGAAAAGAGAAATAGGAGTGGCAGAGGACCAGCAGAACAGGTGACTGATGGATGTGAGAAAGGAAGAAAGAAAATATTTAGAATGTTTTTCTGATGGTTACTCTTGATTATCAACTTACATGGATCTAGAACCTGCTGGTGACATCCTCTAGGCACATCCATGACAATGACAGTAGTCATGGAGAGATTTAACTGAGAAAGGCAGATGTTCCTGAGAGTGGACAGAACCATCCTGAAGGCTGGATGGAGTTCCTGGACTGAAGAGCTAGTGCAACACCAGGATTCATCTCTCTTTGCTTCCTGACTATGGATGCAGTGTGACCGCTGTCCCCACTCCTGTTGCCATAGCTGAGATGCACCTGCTCCACCCTACCATCCCTCCACAGTAGACTGTTCCCTCACACTATGGACCCAAATAAACTCTTTCCTCCTTTAAACTTCCTTTTCAATTACAAAAGAAAAAAAATGCAAATGCCATGCTTGAGTGACTAGTGGAGAGCCAATCACGCACAGGATATGAGATAACCAGGGGAAGCATTTCAATACTGTGGTTCTAAACATAAGAAACAGCAACTGCTTGAGGTAACAGACTTGTAAAATACCCTGATCTAATGATTATTAGTCATTATTCATGTATATTAAAATGTCATTAATATGCACACATACTGTATGTCATTTAAAAAGATAAAAAAATCACCGAGATGATTCAGTAGGTAAAGGCACTGCCATGAAATCTGTTGACCTGAATTTACTCCTTGGAAGGAAGTTGCCTTCCATCCTCCACACATGCTCACTCTCTCACTCTCTCTCTACTAAATATAAAAATAAAATTATTAAAATAGAAAAACACATATACATATAAGTATCAACTTTCAAGAAAAGCTATCAGTTCAGTGATAATATATGATTCAACTACTAAAATATATCATAAGTTTATCATAATTTAAACCTTGTAAAGTGAGGAAATGTCTGACAGAATTTCTCTGTGGAACAACAAAAACACTAGACATACGTAGCACTGATAGCTCTTTATAGTGAATATACTTGATGCCACTGAATTATAGACATAGAAATGGCTGAAAATGTACTGTCTTCCTACCTCTAGGTGCATTGGTTGTTTTTCCCTATTGATCTATTTCCTCCCCCCCACCCCCTTTTTTTAGGTTCTTGGTCTAGATTACAGTTACAGGAATGTATTCCATTCTGACAAGTGGGTCTTGAGGCCAAGCAGAAAGCTGTTGGTTGTCTCCTTGATACTCATGCCACTATACACTGGTGGTCAATATTGCAACTTGAAGATCTCTTGGGTTGATGAGGCCTGTGATTATTTCCCTCTAGCAGCTTCTGCAGTATTTGTTGGTACTGTGTAAGCTATCCAGCAAGGAGGAAGTTCTCAGACCAGTTCTAGTTGATGTATTTTGCCCATGTGATTCATGTGTGTTGCATCTTCAATAATAGGCTCTTACTGACAGTTTTGTTTTTGAAAAGCAATCAAGAGGAACTGCAAAAGCCTGTAATATTTGGGAGCCTTTGAGACCTCTTTGACCAATGTTTTATCAGAAGTGTCACATCCTGTTACTTATAGTATAATTTTATCACTAGGTTCTAAGTGGATCATCTCGGGGCTTTTTTTTTTCTGTTTTCCTCACTTTATGCTTCTCTGCATAAGGACTGCCCATTCTTGTGCCTTTCTTTAAAAGACATGCTGGATTTTTTTTAACATATTACTAGCAAAAGTGTTCTGTAAATAGCTGTTTTATACCTATAGATTGGAAGAACACTTAACATCCAGCTTAGAAGTCGTCTTCTACAACAGATGTAGAGGCTCTCAACACCCAAACAGGATGCAGCCTAGGGCAGTAGAAGAGCAGTGAAGTAGAAAGCAATGGCCACGCAGAGTACCAGTGACTCAAAAGGTTCACAAAGAATCAGGCCAAGGTAATCTCTCCCCATCCTAAGGTTTTGGGAACCTTGCAGAAGAGGGGATAGTGAGATTGTAAGAACCTAAAGACGGAAGGTTCACCATTGGACAAGACATTCTACTCAAGGTAGGACTGCTGCATCTAGGAACTCATTACAGTAGACGTGTCCTCCCCAGAACTGAATAATGACTGACATGCCGACATGCTCCCATAGACTATCTAGGAACTTAAGAAAGATAAGAACATACTGTGGAAATCTTGGAGACTAAAACTGGATGAGTGAAGGGAATGTCCCTGTCAGTGGGATGGCCCAAAGAAAGGCAACTTGATATGCCACAGAGGCTTGAATCCCACAAGAGTGAACCCAGAGGGAACCCTGGGGTCCATAGAAGCATACAGGCAGTAGGATGGAAGGGAGTGGGAGGAACTGATGAAGGGAAAGGAGGGGAGAGGAGAGAGGAGGATGGAGGTAAGCAAGGATGAGTCTCACTATGCTTGTAAAAATAGAAAAATAAAATTAAAAACATAAAATGTTTAAGACTAAAAAAAAGAAATGGCTAAAAATGGTTGTAAGAAAAGGAAAGAAATAAAAGTGCAAAAACCATGCACCACGGTATAAAAAGGTAAAGCCATGTGAACAAAAGAGGATAGACCTAAAACAGAAGCCAGCGTGTCAAGTCATGTAGGTGACAAAGAAAAGGGAGTTCAATATGGAACAGGTGGAAGTGAATGCAGCTAACTCCTCCAAACACAGGTAAATCTAAGTATGTCACACGAACATCAAAATAGAGTCCAGCTTGGAAAGTACATGTAAACAAAGAGAACATAAAAATTTAAAAAATCTAGAACAAATTTTAGGGGAATGTATCATTTTGGCAAAGCACAGAAAAAATTAAAGAATTATAAAGGGAAAATAACATGAATTTTGATATTTAAAAATCTTGATGCTGAAAAGAAAAAACATTTATGATTACAAATCATTTGATTCAATAGCAAAAGAGACAAATATTATTCTATTAAGTTGCCTGAGGATCAATGTGGAGAAACTGCATAAAGAATCAGTGTAAGGGCCTAGGAAAGGGCAAAGGGAGCAAAATGTTTGTTGCATGAATATGAGAACCTGAGTTCAGATCCCCATTCCCCCCACAAAACGTCAGGCACAGGGATGTTATCTCAGAGCTGTCGAGTCTAAGACAAGGGGATCCTGGGGACTTGTGGGCCAGCCGGTCTGGCCTAATCAGCAAAGCTCCAGATTAGTGAGAGACCTTGTCTCAAAAAAGTAAGGTAAAGAGAAGGTGAAGACAACTCAGACATTAAAGCCTTTGCCTCATAAGCAAAAGGACCTAAGTTCAGATCCCCAGATGTCACATAAACCTACCAAGTGGAAATGGTCTTAGCCTGTAATTCCAGACCTGGAAGGCAGAGCTTGGAAAACCCCAGAGCAAAGTAATAATTAGGTAAAGCAATCCAGGATGATTTCTGATGTCATCCTTGGGTCTACATGTACATATACTCAAGTGTCTTCTTGTGTACACACACACATACACACACACACATACAAACACACACAGACACACACATACACACACATACACTGCAGAGTTGAAATCAATTTCCAGCTTCTAAGTACACTATACACACATGTGAATGCATTCATACACATACCACACACAAAGGTAATAAGCACCCTCTCCCCAAATACACAACCAATGCAGATAAACAATAATATATGAAAAACTGCTTAGCATTAAAATAATCACGAGCTGTAACAAGGAGATGTGATTTTTATCTATTATGTCTGGAATGTCCAATGTTTTCCCCAGGCATGCTGCAGAATAGACATGGTTATACACCAATTGAATACTGTCTTCCCACAGAACTTTCTGAAGATTTGTATAAAGCGCCTTATACACATTTCTATCCAATGATGCAGTAATGGAAGAAATCTATCCTAAAGAAAATTTCAGAAAGATAGCTAGGAATTTTTCATGCCACCATAGCCTACTTAAAAATAAAAGATTTGCTGACTCCACTGTTGGCAAAATCTCTCAGTTATCTCTCTGTGTAACTTTCCCTTCTCCCCCAGGTTTTAGCCTGTCTCTCAACTCTGGCCCATTACCATCTCTGCTGTAAGAATTCCCATCCTACTCTGCTGGTTCCCTTGATATAACTCATGATGCAACATTATTTGCCACGCCTAGATGTCTTTTCTAACTAGGAAGTGTACAAAGGTCTCCTTTTATTACATACTCATCATCTCATGAAATCCTTAATAACTTATTGAATAAATAATCACAGAATGAATGAATGCTGAGAACTAGCATTGCATTTTTTTCTTTCTTTTTTTTCTCTTTTCACCTTAAGATTCCAAATTAGTTTTATAGGATTTTTCCATACAGAATAATTACAATAACATCAATTAAAAAAAAATCACTTCATGCAGCTTGCCTACTGAGCTGGAACTCAATACTTTGAACTGTGAAATGCTTACTCTGAAGGATTTAAAACTAACAAACCACATCCATTTAAGATGTGTTTTAAATTTTTTAGTAGGGGAAAAAGGAAAACAAGTGGAAATACCTTTCAACTTGGGAACTCGCTCTCCATGTGCAAAGCTGTCCAAGTAGATTCACCTTCCACTCCATCCCCAAAGTCCAATGTTCCTAGAGCTTTTGAGCCCCACACCATGACTTCTGAGCTACACTGAGAGCTTCTCAAAATCAACCCTAAGTGTGAACTGTAAGGAATTACTCTTACTGCTGACTTGCACACTTCTTTTAATGGATTTAAAAATTCCTTGTCAAGTATGGAAATTTGTGGAGGATCAAATCTGTACCCTCAGGAGGATGAAGTAGAAGAATTTTTGCAAATTAAGTTTGTTCTAGACTGCAGAGTGAATTCTAGAATCACAGCTACACAGTGAGACCTTGTCTCAAAAGAAAAGCCAAGAGTGGAAAACTCAAAATCAAGACAGAGAGTAGATTGAAGTGCCCCGAATGCAGGCCACAGGCCAGCTTCATTCAGTGTGTCAGCTTCTGACAAGTGACCTGTAGCTGTTAATCTGCATGTTGCTGATAAATTTATGACAAACCACTTAAGGGAACAAAGGGTTTATTTTCTCTTACAATTCCTAGTTACAGTTGTTTGTCTATCTTGTCAGGAGAGCTCGCAGCAATTCCAGGACCGAAGGAACTAGCCACACGATATCCATGAATGGTAAGAGACGGACAACCCTCAATTGCCAGATTAGCATGTCTGGCCAAGTATACACAAAGATGCCAACTTTCTCAAACAGTTCCCTCCAACTTTCTCAAACTAGTCCCAAACTAGTCCTACCCACTAAATAATCTCTTGTAGGTTTGCTTTGGGTTTAACTCATCTACTAATTCTCTACAAATGTGCCCATATTTCAAACCCTCAAATGTCAAATTGATACCTGTATCTATGACATAACCTTTTAACCGTGTGTGGCTTGCTGCATCCTGCAGTTCACCTTCTGAGCCAGCTGTCCTTTTCAGTAGACTGAGCATTCCCACCTCTGGATAGCTAGCTAGCAGAGTCTTTTCTTTCCCAATAATATCACTCATTTTTCTTTCCCACCCCCTCCCTGAGAATGCTTAGTGCACATTTTTAAAATTAAGCCTGTACTTGACATGTAAGCCAGTTTTACCTACCTTCCTGTGCCCATCCAAATTCCTGTGGAGCAATCAATGCAACCCCACCTTGCAGTTTTGTTATTAAAATTTCTTTGAAATGTGTTTGAGACCCCAGAGCCCCTGTGAGCCTGCATGAAATTTTTGAGCAGGCAAATCAACCAACTCTCTTCATTTTCTAATTAGTTTGTGCTTCTGTTTCTTTTAAGTGTCTATGTAATTGATGGGAATATAATCTTATTTGTTCCCAGTCTCTAAAATCTAAGGAAAAACAGTGGTCAATCCTTCTATTGAGTAGACCTGACAGGTCTTGACATTTCTGTGCTTAAGTCAGTCACTGATTGGAAAATAAAAGACTCCAAAAAATTTTCTGTGACTTTTTTTTTTTAGAGACCTGCGATGTCATGACTCATCTGAGCACTTCAAATAATTCCTCCGTAGAATAAGTAAGAAACTAATCGGTGGCAACTTCCTCTCTCTGCTCTCACCTGCTTAGTTCTCCTTTACAAGGTGGGAGTCTGGTGAATTTCCCTATATTTCAATCATTCCTTAAATTATTTCTGATGCTTTTCGTTATTGAGCATGACAATCCACATGATCTTTCCAAACACAAGCCCCCATTAGAATTACTGTGGTACATATTACTGTGTTACATGATACTGTTGCACTATGGGACAAAAATAATTACTACTGTCATTAGGAATACATCTGAAGCAATATACTATGCTAGTGAAAACAAATGAAAAAGGCCACACTATTCTGATATTTGCAAAGTTGAGTGTAAATTAAGATCTACCTTATCTGAGTGTATTAATGTTTAAAATGAAAGAGAGAAGAAATGGGTACTTAGATAACAGCCTGTATTTTAACAATGTTATTAATATTCTAAAAGGGCATCTTTTCAGAAGTCTCTGTAAATGATTTTTGAAAATCAAAGGTGAACTGTGTTATAAAACCTCCATGGCTCCCAGTACAATTGAAATGGGAGACACAGAGCACATACCTTATACTCACAGCAGGATAACATACTAAGACAGTTCTCAAGGTCTCTTCACTTGAATATTTGATCAACAGAATCTGATATCACTCCTCAAAAAATTGGACAGATGCCATGTTTAAGCAGCACCAAGAGAATTTTAAAATAAAAAAGTCAAAATGTTTAAAATGTTATGTTTTCAATTTTAGGTGTCTAATGAAAGGGATGTTGTATCAATTGAAGACAATGATAAAAGTTTATGATGCTACAGCTATATTGGGTTATTTTTAAGTCCCATTAGGAAAAAAAATCTAATTTGCAATGTTTAATTTTTTTATTTTAAGCCTCAGAAAATCAAGGATAATCTAGTACCTCTCACTGATGATCAAATGACTTATTTAGTAAACAAAATCAACTGGTCAGTGATTCACCATTCAAAGCTTGTGTCTTCTCTCTCGAAACTTCCCAAACAAGAGCATCCACCCTTGCTGTGGCTTGGTACTTGCAACAGCCTCTGGTTGCAGTGGCTTCTCTCACTCCAGACAGAGGTTAAGGAGACACTATGATGTTGGAAATTAAAGCACAGTGTCAGGCAGGGGAACACGGGAATAGATTTCATAATGAAGATGCGGTGGATTGAGTTTTGATTTGGAATCCACAATGTGAGCCCTAACACCTTCCTGATCACCAGGGGTACTAATGAAACTGTTCATATGTTCACTTGACGAACCCTGAAGAGGGCTGCAATGCCACTGGGACAGAGTAGAGAGAAGCCAAGTTGCCTCTGAGCCCCTTGCTGCTCCCAATCACATGTGGACAGGGCATCCTCCAGCAACCACCAGGCTTTGAACAGTCCATACAAACTTTTTACCTGAATATTTCACAGCAGTTAAATTGTCTTAGATATTGATGAGTCATGGGGTTTTAAAGTGCAATTTGATATCACTATATTTTAGGACTTCAGTTTTACTTCTTTACCATATTAAGATAAATGTGTTTTTATGTAAATCTTGAAAATAAATATGTTTCTAGTTCATGTAATGTTCCTATCCCTTTCATTCTTTGTTCTAAGAGGAAATTAAAATGGCATGTCAGGTAGATGAACACAAGAATACATATGAAAATGTCTTTGAAATTTAAGAAAGATAAATTTAGGGTCTGTCCACAACAAAAATACATGATTAGGTCGTACTTGTGACTAAGACATGCATGTATATATTTACCTTTATTCTTTTGTGTGTATTTACTTTTTCTTGAATGCATCCTAAGCTACATTTAGTTGTAGTTGACTCCCTCTACTGGATAAAAATGATATTTTTTTCTGTGAAAAGCCTACAGTTTTCTTAAGATTTTGATGTATGAAATAAAATAACTTGCAGAATCTCAGAGAAGTTAATAGCATTACCTCAGAACATTATTTTCATAGCTAAAGAGAAATTAATTGAAAGAAAAAAAACAACCCCTTATCATGAATTAGATGGCACGATAATAAATTTTCTGGATATTTATCATACAGATGAAGAACTTGATACTCAAAATGAGGCATATAAAACTAATTTCAGCATGGATCTGATGTTGGAAACAAATAAAGTCACTTAAATGAGTACCAAAATGTTGCTGGATATGGTCACAGATCTAAAGGCAAACATTTCAGCTCTGTGCTTTTATCAGTGACAAAAAGAGGATTTAAAAATATCTTTATAAAAATAACATGCTTACATACTGGTATTAAACAAGCATAGGATTCTAAATGATCTCAAAAGGTCTGCATAAGGACAAGGGACTGGCCAGGTCAATTTCTTTCTCATAGGCCCTTTCAACACTTTTGGTGGCCAAATCTTCCCAGAGCAGATGAGAGATCTTGTGACCTTTTATTTATCTTTTTTGGGGGGATATCCAGACACTCCACAGCATCAGCTCTAACTGTCGAGTGGAGGATCTGTTGCTAATCCCTTCTGGGTGGCTGTAACAGCTACTCTTGACTATTGCTGTGAGAGGACACCCCAAGTCGAACAACTTAAGGGAGAAAGGGAGATTTATTCAATTTATAGTTCCAGAGGGGAGAAACGGACTTTCATGGTGGAGGAGACATGGCTGGTGGCAGAAGCTGGAGGCAGGCTAAGTCAGGACAGACATCCAGTAGGCTAGTGGGAGAAGGTTGGAGGATTCCTGGAGAGTCTCTTGTCTTCTCAGGCTTCTGTTCTATGGTTCCTTTTATCTGGTCTGCTTCTGGGAGGTTGTAATGAAATCAAGGGAGGGTCCAATCGGATCTAGGGCTGGTCTTTGTATTATAAATGTATTGATAATCTCTTCAGATGGTTCCAGCTGATCTTAGTTAATGCCATGTGTGTCAAGTTGACACCCAGGATTAACTATCCCAGTGGCACTTTGTAATATTCAGGTAACATGAGTGGTGAGGATTTCGTTATAGAATTAAGGCTGATGGTCAAAGACAGCATTCTGTCAAAGGAAATTCAGGTAAGGGACTGTGAACACATCACCCAACTAAATTAAAAGAAGCAAAGGCAGATATGAAGCTAAGTCCGAAAGCTTGAGGGCTCAAGAACAGGAGGAGCGACCTAGCTAAACTGAGTATTTCATAGACGATATCAGTTAGTCAACAGCGAGCGAGCAGCAAGTTGTTCCTGGGAAAAACTGCTTTCCCAGTCCTCAGTTTGTTATTTTATACAAATCATCTCTGATCTTCGCAGCCACTGTGTAAGTAAAAACTTCACTGTCATCTTCTAGACAAGTAAACAGACTCAGTGTGGCCCAATGACCCAGGCAAGGTCATAAGGACTGCAAGAAGAGACTCAGATTTGACCCCGGCTCTTCCCATCTTCTAGGAACTACCCTGCTAGCGAAAAAGGACATGACTGAATCCGAATCACAGTAAGAATATAAAATTGGCAGGGAGGTTCTGAGACTTGAGGTCAGTGTGTACCTACAGCGGGTCTACCTGCCAACAGGAGAGAAGGAAACCCACGGTGCTCTGCAAAGCAGTGTTGAACAAGGGGAAACTAGCTGAGAGGGGATGGGGAGAAAAGCATCAAGCTTTGTACCTAGGAAGGAGCCTTCTAGGCTCCAAGAGATAATCCCAAGCCCCTGGGATTATACAAGAAGAAACTGGCTAAACCCAGTGGGACACAAAACGCAAGTGCATGAATATGGAAGGAAGATGTTAAGAGAATGGGAGATGACTGGTGTTGAGGGAGATTAGAAAAGGTAGAAAAGGTAGAAAAGGGAAAAAGTAATCAGAATATATTATGCACATGCATGAAATTGTCAGAGAACCAAATTCATCAATAATGAAAAATGAAAACAGAGTATGCTGATATTAGGGTTATAACAAGATCAGAGGCATGACTTCTATCTTCAAATCTGGAAACTGTTTAATGTCAAATAGCTAACATTTTATACAGAATGGAAGCTGAAGGGATGCAGATTTAGCCCAAGACAGGAAGGTACTATAGAGTGTTCAGAGGCTGTATGGGGGACACTGGTTTGCATCTTTCATTGATGTATTCCACATGACAGTCCAAAGCCAATTAGGCAGTGAAAGCTTATTAATATACTTACTAAATTAATGGATTGCTGATAAGGAAAAGAGGCAGTAAATTCCACTATCTTGCACACTTCGCTTTTAAATTTTTGTTAAATTTATTTAAAATTTTTATTTATTTATTTATATTTGTGTGCGTGCATGCATGCCTGTGTGTGTCAGAGGATACTGTGTGTCCCTGTGAAGGACTAAGTGTGACTTCGGGAGTCATTCTGGATTGCTTCTAGCTCCCTTTTGCTTAGCTCTGGGATCTCCCAGGCTCTGCCCATCAGGGCGGGAAGTACAGGTCACCTCCATTTCTGTCTAGTGTTTTATTTAAACCTCTTTTTATCATTTATGTATGTATGTATGTATGTGTGTGTGTGCGAGTGTGTGTGTGTGTAGCCACCATGTGTCCCTGTAGAGGACCAAGAGTGACTTCAGGAGTCATCTTGATTGCTTCTAATTCCTTTTTGCTCACTCTGGGATTTCGCAGGCTCTGCCCACCAGGGCCGGAAGTGCAGGCTGCCACCTTTCTGCCTGGCATTTTACATGGGACTAGTGATCTGAACTCAGGACATTCTGCTTGTGAGGCAGAGTCTTAACCCCTGATCCATCTCTCCAGTCCCTGCTTGGTATTTTTACGTGGGACCTAGGATCCAAACTCAGGTCCTTCTGCTTGTGAGGCAGAGTCTTAACCCCTGAGCTATCTCTTCAGCCCCCTTCCACACTTGAAAACAGTCTGTGTAGCTCTTTATTTTGTCCATCATTGCTAGGTGAATGCTTTAAGCCAGGAATGTGTCATCATTATGGCTTCAGCTTCTAATCTGGTTGGAAGCAGCAGACAACAGATGTTTAGTAAGTGCCAGTTGAATGACTATCTAAAGACATCATGATGGCTTTGTAAACTTGCTGGGTTATAATCTGTCTTTGAAGGAAAAGAAAATCTCGTCTTAAAATTCCTACATGATGTCATCTTTTCATGAATGACATAAGAGTCAACACCTGGGATCATTTCATTTGTAGGAGAATGTTACTCTTGTTACTTCTTGATCTGGAGACATAAATTTAGATAATCCCAGGATCAGACATCAGGATCATCACCACCCAAAGATAATGCTGACTGGATTTTGGAAATAGTAATTCTGAGTAGCTAGAAATAGAGGTCTCTAAAACCAAGAGAAACCTCAATAAATCCTATATGAATAAGATCCTTCTAGGGATATAGCAGTTATAATATAGGTGCTTATGTATACTTTTATAGAATTTATTGTATGAAATATTTATTATAAAATATTTTATATAAAACAATGTGTATAGTTTTAAGAGTACCGATAGACTACACACCCAGTTATCCCTTTGACCAGTATCTCATGTTTATATGGTATACTTGTCAGAATTAATGAATGAACATTGATGTTTTATTACCTAAGCCACCATGCTTTTCGTATTTCTTTAGCTTTCACTTTAAATCTTTTCCTCTTCCAGAATACCATACAAGCGACATATCAGATGTAGCAGTCATATACTGGTATCCTCTCTCTTTTGGGGGGGTAATTTCTCAGACATGCCTTGCTTGACTTGGATGATCTACAAGGTATGGACAAGTATGGATCTGGCCTTCAAGTGGGATTCATTCACCTCAGGCTTTTCTTTGTGATTGTGAAAGGAAGCCCAAAGAGCAGGATCACTCCCATAATGCCGCATTCATTCAGCATGGGTGAAGCTGCCGTCACTGCCGCTGAGCTGGCTAAGGTGGTGCTGGCTAGGTTCCTCTGTCTTAAGCCCCCTCCTCACTTCCTCTTCCCACACCATACCCTTTGGAGAAACAGGTCACTATTTGTAACCCACTCTAGAAGAGCAGGGGACTTCTGTCTCATTTCTCCATGGTGTTTTTTTTTTTAAAGCAGAGTACAGAATTATACCTTCAGAGAGAAAATAAAAAGGTTGACCAAAGATGCACACTGCTTAGAAACTTGCTGTGTGGACTCTTAAAATAATAAATAGTGTCTCTGAGAAAAAAGAAGTGAAACTTCACTGTCCAAGATATTCTATGGTTTCTCTTTTCACTAAAAAGAAGCCAGCCAGTTCTTATTCTCTTGAAAATGCATCTTAATCTTGGTATTAATAAATATTTAGCTTAAATATCTTTGAATGTAGTATTTTTAAGCCCAAGGGATTTGCTTCATAGCTATACACTAATTTTCTCACATTGGCCCTGAGAATCTACTGCTGTCTTGACCTCTGAGTTAGTGATCTCAAATACAAAGAAGAAATTCAACCCACTCTCTCTGTCATGCACTGGGCAAGGCCTTTATGATTAAAGAGAATCTTAGCATAAATAATGCAAGATCAATAATGTAGTATACCAAATTGCATTTAAAATATTCATGCAGCTCTTTTTTTTTTTTAACCTACAAATTGCAATTCAGACTAAGGTTTCTAAAGGGAAAGGGATACAATATATAGATGAGTCTGAATATCTGTCTCTGAAATGAATTCATAGAAAAATCTTCCACAGGCTCTTGCCTTTCCAGATCAGTACAATATAGTTTATTGTAAAATCACAAAGCACAGTGTTTCTGAAAATACTAGATAATACACTGTACTTGGCTGAGATGTGGTAGATTTGTTTTCAAGCAACTTGCTGTGAGTTTGTAGAATATCTTTTCCTTCATCTTTCAAATAGAGTGATATAATTTACTAGCACAGTGAAATAGCTTCTGGTATTGATCTGGAAATCAGATGGATAACTTGATTTAGAACTTGCTTGCTCAGATCTCTGCTTTAAGAAAAAAATTAGTGAAATGTTTGTTTAAAAGTGTAGTTAACAGCAAAATAGTAAGTCCTGAGAATTTCAGTGAAAGGCATTTCTAAAGATAGTCACCCTTTCTAAAAATATTTCAAAATTTGATGCATGTCAATTTTCACCAATAGATACATTTCATAAATAAAATTTCATATAAAAATTAGAACTATCTCAGAATTTATGTGCATAATTAAACCTTCATGAAATTTTTATCTCATCATAAATAGGCAAAAGGCTTAGATATGAAGAAAATCGAGTTTTCTTAAGCCTTGTCACATATCAATAAAACAAAACTCACTGGCTTCCAATTAATTGCATGATGATGGAAACTTTAATAAAATTGCTTATTTATTTTGCTTTATTTGCATGTATCTATGTGCCTGAGAGAAGAGGTGGGGGAGAAGAGCAGAATCATGCATGCCGCAGCACATACATGGAGGTCAGAGGGTATCTGGGAGTCGGTTCTCTCCTTTCACTATGTGGGCTCTGAAGATTGAACTCAGGTGGCCAGGTTTAGGCACATATGCTTTTACTGGCTGAGCCATCTCACCAGTCCCCAAACATCAGTGAGTTTACGAACCTTACAAAGTAAATGACTCTAAGTTCAAGGTTGCAAATGCACAAATCACAGATAAAATAAAAATCTACCTACCAATGGATCCCTTTGACCCAGAACAGGCTTTTTACTAAGTTCTTGCATGAAAAGGTGAGGTAGTGACATTACTTGGCTGAATGTGAAACCATAAAAGCAGTTATTTCCAAGGCTGTATGATCACTCAAAGTCACAGACCCGACATGGATAAATCAAGGCTGAGGAGTTCAGTTGAACAGAAAAAAGTCACAAATAGTAGAAATCATGCCAGTTCTGGCTAATAAAAAACCACATTAGCAAAAAAAAAAAAAATCATTTGCATTTAGCTATCTAGGATTGCAGTTTAATTTTCTATGTCAGTGACAGGATTTTAAAACTTAAGACTTTTTTAAAATTGTAGGTACTTTCGAACTTAAAATTTAATGCAATCCTATACATCTGTTGCTCCATATTTAGTAAAAGGAACTTAGTCCATGTAGTTTGATTTCTGACTTACAGTTTATATTTTCATGTCTTAAGTTTAAACCTGGTACTATAAACATAGAAAGATATTTTTATTGATAAAATCATTATGTAAAATTATGATATTTTGCTCAAGGGAAATGAATGTAATTTATGGACCAAAATCATCAATATTTTTAAGATCTCCTAAGAAGTAATAAAATGGCAGCACATTTATCGTCAGCATTAAACAAGCAAAGATGCTGTCTGTCAAGCTGGCGGCCTTCAGTCAGACGGCATGAGGATACACAGATACTCTGGGGCATCTTCCCATTTTAACATAAATTTTAATGAGCTTTAAGATATTAGTGCACCTCAAAGACACATACACACATATAACCTCTATTTCCTGAACTTTTTTGTGTGTCTGAATGTGTGCAATGTGTGTGTGCATGGTGTGTGCATATGTGTGTGTGGATGGATGTATTTGTATGTGTGCTATAACCTGGATGTGGAGATAGCGGATAATCTTTGGGTGTTATTCCTTACCTTTACATCATGTTTTAGATCAAGTTTCTTGGCTATTCCATAAATTTCTGGAGATGCTCAAGCCTCTATCTTCCATTTCCTCTAGGTACATGGTGTTGACAGATATTTATGTCACTGCACCTGGCATTTAATTTGGATGTGGGGAGCCAGATTCCAATTGTTATGCTTGTGCATACAGTGCTTTACCCACTAAGCCATTTCTCCAGCCCAATATTTATTTAAGTTCAGAAGTAAGGCTCAGTCTATGTTTTTAGTTGGGGGTTCTGGGTTCATGGGGAGGCATAGACTGGAGGAAGGATGCAGCAAAACATACAGCCCACATGGACATACCGCAGTGACACACTTCCTCCAAGCAGGTGCCACCTTGTTTTTCTCATTTCCCTCCAATGACCCTGTATTATACTTCCATCAAAAAATTAATCCACTGATTAGATTACATTCCTTAGGACTGAGTCACTTCCCATAAGCCCATCATCAGTTGGCAAACACACCTGCAGTACATGAGCCTTATAGGGTACGTTTTCTTTCTACAAGAGGAATTTGGCAACAGACCGGTTCTGTTCATCTCTGCATCTTGATACCCGGAATCAAGTCTATGCTGTGGATGGCCAGGGAAATTTATTAAATTATAAATCAGAAGCTAAAATAGCTCTTTGGCAGAAATGACTGGGAATTCCCTTTATATATATGGCCAATATAAAAATCTTCCTTTAAATTCACTCTATTATCCATCCAGCGACCCAACACAGTTCAGTCTTACACAATCAATGCAGGATCATTTTCACAACATATAAAATTTTTCTTTATTAAAATCTCCTACCTAATATCTCCAAGAATAATTTTTAAATAATATCTTATTTAAATTTTACAATGTCATGGCCCTGAAAGATGGTTCAGGGGTTAAGATTCTATCTTGCAAGCAGAAGTTCGGATCCCAGGTCTCACGTAAAAACATCAAGTAGAAAGGGTGGCAGCCTGCACTTCCAGTCCTGATGAGTGGAGCCTGGGAAATTCCAGAATGAAGCAAAAAGGAGGTAGAAGGAATCCGGGATGATTTCCAAAGTCACCCTTGGTCCTCCACAGGGACATACAGTGCTCTCTCTCTCTCTCTCTCTCTCTCTCTCTCTCTCTCTCTCTCACACACACACACACACACACACACACACAAAATAAATAAAATATTAAAAAAACAATTTCATACATGTATACAATGTGCTCTGATAAGATTCATCCTCCTTTCTCCTTCTACTCCCTCTGCACCACACTACATTCCTCTTCCTCATCTCATATCTTTTTTTTTGATATAACACACTAATTACTAATTCAGTTGAAGTCCACAAATTGGAATTTTAGCCCCGTGCAAAAAATAATATATGCTTAGTTTTCTAAATTTACTCATTAGTTCACTGTGGTCTGATTTGAATCCGATGAGCACTCCTTAATCAAATAAAATTAGGATTCAATTTAAAATTTAAGATGTGGCATAAATATTTGAAAGAAAAATTTGCTATTCATATTCCAAGTTATTGAAATGATAATTTAACTCTGAGATCCAGTATTCAAGAGATTAGATAAAGGAATAACAAGGCACAAAGGACCCGTAAATATATCACATAACTCAATTTCTCTATAATTGTCAAATTACTCCTTCAAATGAGTCCAGCATAAAATTTTTACTCCTTTACAGTTTTTTTAAATATGACAAGACAGTTAAATAAACACATTTTCATGCATGATTTACAATGAACATTATCTTCCAAAGTGTACTACAAGAAATGGGATGCATCGAGTGCTATTTGCCATGCATTATTACAGCAACTTCTTCAAAAGCATTGTCTTATACGTGTGCTGGTGAATATTGTTCTCCATCTTCCAGGTGGTCAAGACAGAAGAGGAGAATTAGCTTTGATTCTTCCATCATGATACAAGCACCCTTAATCACAGCCAGGCCCTACAGATGCGACTCCCAGAGAGGACTTCGTGAGCAGCGGACTCTTTCCTCTTCCTTAAGCCCGGTCCTCCATTCTGCCGCAGGCTTTCTTGCTGAGCCAGTGAGCCTTACGACTCCAAAACGAAAAAAAAATTCAACTATTTTTTATTGCCAACAGGCCACAGAGGTACATATCTCAGTCAGGTACACATGATCTGTCTCTCTAACTTTGTATTTGGTTCTGATCCTTCCAACAGTACTTGCTGTAATACTGGCATTTTACAGAACTTGTGGCATGGCTCTTCGTCAGAGAGAGCTTCTGCAGCAATGGCCTCTGGAAATCTTTCTTTAATGAGCTGACAAGCTATTTCACCCATCAGATCTTACCTTAAGCACAGTTCTGTAACCTTGCATTTGTAGTTTTATTGATGTATGTGTATGTGTCTGTTTCCTCTCAGATAAAGTGAACTGTGGTCAGAAACAGTTCTTTTCAGAACTCCTGGGTCAGAAGTATCACCTATCATAAAGGAAGATAGAAGCTGAACAAATGAATGCTTGCCTGCTTTACCTACGCCTAAGGCTAATGGTGGGGAGAACTGAGACAGAAAACTACGCAGCACTGAAATCTGTGGGCACAGTTCTGTAACAAATAAGGCCTGGATTAAGACACAGGGGCTGCTGTCTTCTCAGTGGTTCTCACCATTCTCCTATCTTCATGACTCTGCAGTGGGAACTCTGATGAAGGTACTTTAGATCCAGAACTTTCGATAACTATCCAGAATAATTGAACAACTTGTTCCCTTCTTAAAGCCCAGCTTGGTCTCTGAGGAGCTCTTTGATCCAAAGATACAACATTTACCCAATGTGAAGACTTCACCCTCTCATTGAAGTGTCTTCTCGCTGATGAGCCTTTCCAGAGTTAGTTATACCAATTCATGTGAAAGAGACTTCACTTTGGCCGATATATACAGGTTCACAGCAATTTCTCTATGAAATATAAAGTATCCTTTACTTTTTTGGTGTTGCTCCCTTTATCTAAAATAATCACAATACCCATTATCTTCCTCTGTTAAGAAGATCAAGTGAAAAAAAAAAGAAGAGTGAAGTTACTTTGAAGTAAAAGGGAAACAGACAAAATCAAATACTTTTTGATTTATTACTTTTATTCCAAGTCTGTATGAGTACTTTAATTTGCATGTTTAACTTTGCTGAACCTAACTGGTATGAGAAACAGGGTTTTAAATCAGGAGAACAGATATTCTGATGTTCTGATGATTAGCTTCCTCACGCGAGTGTTTATTACCAGTTCCTAGGATCTGAGAGATGTCCAAGCACACTGTAGATGAAGACACCAGGGTTCCAAAAAGAAGCCCTGGGAATCTCCACGGTCACAATCTCCTGGAGAAAACTGGTAACAGACCAAGTTGAATAAACTGAGGACAATATTCTCTCAAAAGGTATTCCTCAGGGTGGAAGCATGAGTTAATTCAGAGGGATGGATTTCAAATCTACAGCCTCTTTCACTCTTAGTGATTCTGTAGTAACAAAATGTGTCCAGAAGCAATTCTGCGGTGACAAGCATTTAGGGGCTAAAGATGGAAGGTCTGAGCTTCAATACTTGGCATACTTTGAGATTTCTGATTCCAGAATCTTGACTCTTAAACAGGAAAGTCAGGCTGGTCCAGAGTATTATATTTCAGATGTTATAGCAGTCTCTTGTTTCTGCTTGAGCAGGAAATTAATTAGATTTTTTTTTCTTTTGGCCTATGTGTAGGTTCCAGTGTGTGTGTGTGTGTGTGTGTGTGTGTATGTTTCCCACACTCTACCTTCCAGTGCTGGAAGTACAAACCAGCCATTTCTGCCTGGTGTTTTTACATGGAATCTGGGATCTGAACTCAGGTCCTTCTGCTTGTAATACAAAGACTTAACTTCTGAGCCCCTTCTCCAGCCCCCAAATTGATCAGCTGAAAGAACAGGATTATGACTATATTTGTGACAAAATAATTGTCTAAATGCCTGAAACCCAATCAGGAATTATCTTCAGAAACTTAACTTAGTCTTAGATTAAAAAAATGGTCCGTCTTACTCTAGAAAGGAAAGTCTAGTAAGTTACAGATCACACATACTCGTAAAAGTCTTATTCTTAGAAAATACATTGTAGAAAATGATTCTGTCTTGAATTTTGTAGACAGAGGGCAGTATGTACAAGCCAACTGTACAAGCAAAAGTCTGAGTATCAATTTTATAGAAAACACTTTATAAAAGACATCTTCATGCAGTGACCCATTTAAACCTAAAACATAACTCAGTTATTTATAGAGGCCTAGAATTTAGCTCACTGGAAAAAAATCCTACTACATGGTCTAAAAAGGTGTTTATTGCTTTATTGCAGAAAATGTGTCTGATGTCATCATGGCTTTGGAAAGGGCGAGCACACAAATGTAACAGGCAGAGCATCAGAAAATCTACTAGTTAAAAACAATCACTGATCTACGGCTGCTCTGTTATTATGCAAATGTAAGAGATGTGTTGCCAGAGTGATTTACATTAGTGTGGTTGAAAGCGAACTGAAAACGTAATCTTTAGCAGATCATTTTAAAATCGACTGTAAGGCCGTCTATGCTTTGGAATGGTGATTCATATTGAAAAGTAACTGCATTGGTCTTCTCTTTAAATGTAAATGGAATTACACTTAAATTCAATATATATAATTCACAAATAAAATTAAATTAGTGGAATTCAGAAGGCTGATTTTAAATATGCTTCAGTGTTCTAGAATTCTTTTTGCTATTTTGGGTTAATGCAGTTATTCATGACTAGAGGATAACTAATTAGCAGTTTTCTGGGTAGGAGGTAACAGGTAAATGGTACACCCTGTTTGCTAGGACAATATGTTCTTAGATATAGGAGCACTAATCAAATCAGTGCTACCCAGGGTCATCGCAACACGGTTTCCAAGGAGATCCTTCTCTGGCCTGCACTTGGTGATTGCCCTTCAATTTCATTTAAATCTCCTAACCAGTTTCCAGATGTAGATTCTTCCCACTGCTCTTCAAAAATGACTAGCGGTCCTTCAGACTACATAAAGGCAATTAATTAAGGCTCAAGGGTTCTTACTACTCTTAAAACTTGCTGATTTTGAGTCATAATGAGTTACCATCACAGAAGAAAAAATATGAAAAAGAATCTTGCAAGAAAATTACTCACTTCTTGCCAATTTCTTGAGCTTAAGGGTCTACTCTAACCTCATCAGTTTATAGACAAAAGAAGAGTCAACAGGGTTAATATCCAATTTTTTAACATTTTTTATTATTATTTCCGCTCATACAAACTTAGTAGGTACACCGGTTCCCTCCTCCCTCCTCCTCCCCCCGACCCCCCTGCTCCCCCTCCCCTCCCCCCTCTCTCCCCATCCCCCAGTGCCTCCCCCCCCAAACCCCGGAGAATCCTTTAATGTGCATGCCAGTCTCTCCTCTGGGCCCTCCTCTCTGATGACTTACAAGGACCCAGTGGCATTTCCCTGAATCCTTTCTTTTGTTCCCCTTAAGCATAGGAACACTACTGTGGCTGTCAATCCCTTGCCTCCAAGGATCTTGGTACCTTTAGCAAATGCTAGACTTTGTGGGGTCAATAGTGTGTTGGACGTTGCACAGGGCATGCAAAGTCCAATTATGATTGCTTCGGCCCTAACTTGTGTGGAGTATCTTGCATATCATTGCTCCTCCCATCCTTGTGCTCTTACAATCTTACCGCTCCCTTTTCCACAAATTTCCCTGAGCTTCAGGATGGGGAGAGATTAGGCTGGCCTAGTTCTAGGTGGTTGAATATCCAATTTTTTTAACTAAAGGACTATAATAATTAGGACTAAAATTTTCCTATTTTAAATTTTTAAAATTTTCCTATTTGATATTTTTGTAGAATTAAATTTCATACTATAGCACTTCAACAATAGGTATTTTGATAATAGGAGCCAGTCAGATAAACATAGCAAGTAGATTTGTCTCTTGCAGAAATTCTTACTTGTGTCTTTTGTGACTCTATAGGAAGCAAGATGCACATACAAATTTCTGATCTTTTCTCATAGTGTACCCTTGAGATCTACAAATCTGCAGGAAAACATAGTAGATACTATAACAGAGATAGAGGAAGACTATATAATTTATTGCCCAATTAGGAAACTTTCAGAAAGGAAGGAGGTGCCACTAATACTTATTACTAGAAAACAAGCCTGCCGGGAGTCCCTTGGATGAGGTTATGGTTTTCATATAGAGGCATAAAACAAAACAAAACACTTTAAGAGCTAAAAATAATAGAAAGATGGTCATAACATTTATGTCTAAACTTGAGGCTTACAACATAAAAAAGATGAATATTACACTGTGATGCTCTAGAAAATTGTAATGATAATAAGAGGAAACATGAAGAAAGATTATTACATAATGGAAACAGGAACTTTCTGTTGGTGATTCAATGGTGATCCATAAAAATGCTTTACTGGGAAGAGGGCAATCCTACTTTCCTTCCCCAGAAAAGGAACACGTATAACATGAACTAGAAATAAGGATTTCTAGGAAGCAACTAGTGTCACTTTGATTCCATGATGGCAGTAATAGGAAAGCACAAAGACATTGTCACATTTCAGCCCAAAGGAGCATCATCATCTCCAAGTTCAAGTTTCTCCACTCACCATTTGACTACAGGCAAAAAACCAAGTGAACCACATCAATATCGAAGAACCGAGTTCCATACAAGTTAAACCCATAAAAAATATTTTTCCATCGGGCTTTATTTTTGAATATGTTTTTGCGTGTATGAATTAATTAATGTTTTTGAAAATATCTAAGGATAGTGATAAACTTATGTACATTCTATAGTCAAAGAATGAAGAGGGAAGCACCCTTAAAGGTAATTCACATTCAGTTTGTTTCAGTTTGCTTCTTTTCAGTGTATCTTACCTACATTACACCATAAATTATGTGCAAAGTAGAAATTGTGGCTAGGTATGAATTCACATGGGCCATGCATGGAAGGTCAAAATTATTTCACCTATTCTTACATAGAAAAAACTAATTGGCATTAATATTTAGGTTCTGTAAATGCTAGATTATCTAATTTTTATCACAATAGCTATATATGTAGTTTCTAGAAAAAATCTTTAATCCTTCTAGTTCTAACATTAATCACAAATGCTGAATGCTTTTCACAATGATGTTACATAATGATACAGAACCAAAGTATTTCATTTACCAGAAGAGATGATAAATAACATAATGATGTCCAAGCAGCTACAATGGAAAGAACTGTAATTCTAACCACCATGAGGACTTTTTAAGGAAGGGCATTGTTACTTCCATTGTGCTTGCCTGTCCCCTATAAAATGCTTGCTTTGTCAAGCTATTTCTGGTATTTCATGATACTGAAGCACTTTGATATGCCCCCCTCCACACACACACGAAGGACAGGATTGGGACAAAAACCTAGAACATTTTCCACAGGGCTGAGAGGCAAGGGCAACAGTATTGAAAATGTAAACAGTAAGTCTAGTGCGTGCGCGCGCGCGCGCACACACACACACACACACACAACACACACACACGGTCACACTCACCTGATGTTACCATGGAGTTTTCAGAGACACTAGTAAGCAACAAATAATAGCGAATTGCTTGTGCACAAAACAATCTGTGGTGCTGCATATTAAAAGAAGTAGGAGCTATGGAATAGAAAATGATAGCTTTAATACCATAAATATACATGTGGTTATTCCATATACTAAAACTCACCAATTGTGACAATCATTTGAAAAACACACTAATGATGAATAAAACACAAGGATTGAATGAGATGGGCATTCCTACTTGGTCAATGAATTATAGATGGGGGCTTAAAAATGAAACAAGATGCATCCACGGTGTTTCCCAGAAAAGGTAGTGTAGGAGAGGATCATGCCCTGTGTCAAGTCACTCCTCCAAGTCAAATGTAACAGCGTGGGAGCTGAATTAGTCCACAATTCTATTTAGGAGTCTCTGGAAGTTGACACTTGTGTGGTGTGAGATGGATCCCATGTAGTTCTGCTAAGTTGGAAGCCGTTTCGGGGAAGCAAATTCTGGCCCTCCCCCAGTGAGAAATTTCTGACATCTAAGCAGAGTGCTGGCAGTCACTTCCTGGCACAAAGAAACACAGGTTTTACCAGCTGCCTTTGTGATACTTGCAGGGAAGAGTGTGTGTTACTGACACCCGTAGGAACACAGGGCAAGTGTGGCCTTTTCTGGTCACCGTCAGTGCAGAAGGTCTCCATGGTGATGCAAAGCCACCAATGAATTTAGGAGCCGAAATGCCACGCTTTCGCCTTTTTCTCTCATTGTGTTAATCCGGAAGCCATTTCTGGAGATGATAGTACCATATGGCAGATGTGCCCTGGGTCACGACCTGGGCACCTGGAGCAGAGATGCCCTCTGCTCACAAAGCCAGCACAGGAATGGCAATACAAGGAAGGAAGACAAGCTCATATAGTCTAGTATGCAGTGACTTCCACTTTTCAGAACAGGAAAATACAGAACATCACAAAGTCAAGACATTTATCCAGCCCACGACGTGATAATTTCACACAATCAACAGTGAACTACAGACTTGTGCCTGTAATAACTTGATCTTTATTCCCTTGGAGACCTGCTGCCTTAGAAAAACATACAGCTGTGAGAAAATTCATACAGAGCATAAAACAGCAGTAATGTAAATTTTTCTCATAGAGATGGTTGGATAGATGGTTTTGTCTAGATCTAAGTAACATGCCCTCTGCAAGACAACTGGAAAACATAGGGACATGGGAGGACACATATGAGTTGTGGGTGCCATCCCCCCCATCCTGCCCCATAGAGACTATCACAATTTTTATGAGTCACAATTCTTAGGAATGGGCTAGTGAAAATGATCCACATTCATGCACATTCCTCTACTTGACTAGCAAAACACTGTAGTGTCCAACATGTCACCACATGGCTCCTGATTTTCAAACTGTGATCTAGGAGCACAGCCAATTAGTTTTTAAAAGCCTAAGCACCCATTTATAATTGATCTGACCTCTGACAACCAACGAAGTAGACTGTCACGGAACTATAATATTTTATATCCACAGAGGCCCTAAAGTATATTGCAATCACATAGAAACTACACTCTGTTGAGCAGGGTATTTTTAGCTCAGTTCTCAAAGCATCGCTGAGCTGTAAGAATCTGAGGCAGTAAAGTGAACCACTACCTTCATTTTGTCCATTAAATAAGATCCTAAAAAAATGATACCAGTTATCAGAAACAAAAACACATCTATCTCAATGACCCATTTCCCTTCAGATTATTAACCTATATAACCTTGCATGAAATAGAAAGATCTCTCTAAAGATTATAAAGTTTTCGAACTTACCTTTTAATTTCTTAGGGCATATCTACTCATTTTGGATTGGAATGCCAAGTTTAGGTGTGTGTGTGTGTGTGTGTGTGTGTGTGTGTGTGTGTGGTGTATCCATAGTGTATGCAGGTGGGTATGATAGGTATCAAGAGAAGACACACCCACCCTTAAACAGTAGGCAGAATGGATCGGTGCTTCCAAGGTTTCAGTGGGGTGGCAGAGGACACAGGTTGGCACACTGGACTGTGTGACTCTGCAATACCGCTTGGTAAAACAAGTGGACACCCTGTCTCTGTGACCAGACACTCTGGCCCGCCAACAGAGAAGACGAGGTGAGCTGAGCGTGGCAGCAGCTGCTTCTGCTCTCTCCTCCTGTTTTACCACCTGTCCGGGGGAGGGGAGAACCTGAGCTGGACAATGGCCAGAATGAGAGGCACACGCAGCACAGCTGAAGCCTGAAATAAAACTGGCCCAGCCATTCCAGAAGCCCTTTGAAAGAACATGGTGAGTAACAAACTGAAATTTTAGGGACATTATGCTGTGCTAATGGAACAAATGTAACTGACAAAGAGGGCAACAAGGAAAGTCATTTCACTATATTTCCCAAACCACCACCATTTCTTCATTCTTTAAACATGATCTCCTGAAAAAGGTAGAAAAGGGGCCTCCTTATGGTTCAGCAGGTATAGGTGTCTGCCTGCAAATCTGAAGACCAGACTGTGGTCTCCGGAATCCACATAGTGCAATGCAAGAACTGACTTCCAAAACTACAGGGCACCACACACTTTCTTTCTTTTTCAAAAAAATAATAAAATATTTTTTAAAAACATAAAAACGGGGGCTGGAGAGGTGGCTCAGGGGTTAAGCCTCTGCCTTGCAGGCGGAAGGTCCTGAGTTCGGATCCCAGATCCCACGTATAGACGCCAGGCGGAAGTGGGGCGGCCTGCATTCTGGTCCTGGGAGGGCGGAGCCTGTGAATCCCGGGGCAGAAGGAGGTGGAGGCGTCCATGGTGATTCCCGAATTCGTCCGTGGTTCTACACACACACAGATACACAGATACACACGCGCGCACACATACATATGTACACATGCACAATTGAATAAATAATAATAAAAAAAACCTTTAAAAAACAAAAACGGTATGAATAGAGTAGAAAGAATACATATATAAGAGGATTGTAGACATAAATACCTGCAGAATGAAACAGATGGAATAAATTTGGTGATATGCATATAAATTCAGAGGAGCTGATGATATTTTCACAGAAGTCTGGAAAAATTCTACAAAGACAAGAGCTCTTTCCCTAACTCCATGGGTGAGTTTAATTTGCTCTCCTTGAAGATGAAAAATCAGAAGCTAAGATAAGCCCTTGAATTCCAAAAGGTCAATAATGCTTAAGGTGCCAATATAATTTCACAGAAGTGATCAGACATGGAGAAGAGAAAAAACTGTAATGTACATACCGTGAAGACAAAAGATTTATAATTTTAATGTAGTACACATTCTTTTTTCCATATATTAAAAATTAAATAAAAGAGAATGAAAAAAACCTCAGGTTATTTTTAAATTTTAGGATTAAATGTGACTGTGGAGAACAAGCAATACCAGTTCATAGAACTTAAATGCCACATGACTTCTTCTCTCCAGTAAAGAATTCTGAGGCAGTAAACACATAAATGGAATGGTTTCTTACTTATAGGCCTGGGGCCTTTCTCTCTTAGCACATGGGAGGAACCATGGTTCCTTAACTCCTAACTTCTAAGCATCTTTTTAAAAATTTTTTTATTATTTATTATTTATTCAATTGTGTGGTATGCGTGTGTGTGTGTATGTAGAACCACGGACAAACTCAGGAACCACCATGGACCGCCTCCACTTCCTCCTTGTTTACTCTGCCCGGGGATTCACAGGCTCCGCCCTACCAGGACCAAAAACGCAGGCCACCCCTGCTTCCTCCCAGTGCCTATGCCTATCTGAACTAGGATCTGAACTCAGGGCCTTCCGCCTGCAAGGCAGAGGCTTAACCTCTAAACCACCTCTCCAGGCCCAACTTCTAAGCATCTTAGTGGCATTAGGCATCGATTTCATATGAAGAAAGAAGAGAAGAAGGAAAAGATGATGTACCTTCCTGACATTCCATGAGATATTTTAGCCTGTGTCATTATAGTCAGAACAGAGTCACACACCACATTTAAGTAATGGAAACAGATTGTAAAAGGAGATTGAAGTCAATTATTGAAGAAAGAAAGTATGAGTGAGTACAGAGGACCAGTGGCCTCTGTCATAATTCTTATGGTGCAGAGATTGCAAAGTACAGATAATAACTGCTCCCAATCACCAGGGAAGAACTTCACAGAAATAAAAAAATGATATTTAATTTTGAGATCCAACAAAGCATTTACAATATTAACACAGAACACTAGCAAACATGTCACAGTGAGGCAACATCTATAAACTCCCTCTTTTCTCCTGTCCCTTCTCATTTCTTCCTGCCCTTTCTTTTCTCCTTCCTCTTTGATGTTATCATTTATGTGTATATATTACATGCCATAGCATTTTCCCTTTTGTTTATCATTGTTGTTATTTTTATGTGTGTGTGTTTTGTGTGTGTGTGTGTGTGTGTGTGTGTGTGTGTGTGTGTCTGTGAGGGGGCACACATGTTACAGCATGAGATCAGATGTTAACTTTGTGGAGTAGTTTCTCTCCTAGTTTTATGGATTCTGGGGATTGAACTCGAGTTGGTATATTTGTGTGGCAAGCACCTTTATTTGCCAAACCATCTTGACAAGCCTAATGGGTCTTCTTGCACAATTTGCAAATATTTCCAAAATCACATACAATTCCATTTACTTTGATTTCTATTATAAAAATCATCTATCACTAATGGTTAGCAGTGATTTATAAAATACTAATTATTTTATAGTGATAATTATAAACACAATTGTGTATATGCAATTTACTGAAACACTCTAGGTGTGGGGAAAATGATGGAAAATGCATTATTTATTATTTAGGATCAAACTTAAAATTCGTTGCTAACTTGAAGATCGATAGCAATTTCCTGAGTTTGTAACAGTTATGATAATCTGTCCAAAAGGCTCAAATTTCAAAAATATATGTGAGTTATGCATACTTTTCTTAAATAAAGTCAAAGGAGACACAAGTCATTAACTTAAAAGACGCTTGTTCTTTTTGTTTTAAATGTTTATTTTTATTTGAGATAGTTAGAAGGAGCGAGAGAGAGCATGAGAGTGGAGCACATACATTCTGCCTGCAGAGGATAGGCTGAGAGCTTCCTGATCACAGGACAACTTTCAGAAGTCAGTTCTTGCCTGGCATCATGTGAACTGCTGGGGATCAAATTCAGGTCACCAGGTTTGCATGTTGGAATCTTATATGTCTTAACTTTGGTGTTTTAAGAACCATGGAGCGAAAGTGATCTACCTGTGTTAGATCCACCTGTATAGTTTTCTGAGTAGAGTATTTACTGATGAAGTGTTGCCCAGCATGGCCTATTATAAAATATTTGTCTCATTTAATCATTTGAATAATATACAAAAGTTGTGGGGAAATGACTATTTTGTATGCAAAAAATCCATTGACATGAACAAATACATGATCGGTCAATATTTGGAGTCAAATACTATGGTTTTCAAACAAAGAATAACATCTTTATGATGAAATTTGGGAGGGGATGTTCAACAAGAAATTTTGAGATATGACCACACTGAAAAGCACATTTAAAATGGCTCACATGATAATTTTTATGGTACATATATTTTGTCACAAGTACTTAAAATTTCAAAAGAATTCTGCATGCAGAGTAGATCCAGTGGGTGAGAGTATTGGATCCTGGCAGTTAACATTTTCATGTCTACGCCACATTTAATGTTTTAAGAAACCTACTCAGCAATTGACAAATGTAATATCAATGAGAAATATTCCTTGTAGTGGGCATCCAAAGTATTATACATGAATGGCTCAAAAACAAATAATTTAAAACACCAATTGCAAATGATACTTCCAAAATACTTGACGACTCAGAAGAGTCTAGGGATTATGCTTGCCTTTCCACCTTTGATCATTTTAAAGAATGATTTTGTTACTAAGAAAAAATGTCAACTTTCTGATTATTACATGCTAAACAATTAAGTAATCATCTCTGCATCCAGGATTCCCCTGAACTGCATGAGATACTTTCAAGTCCCTTGAATAAAATGATGTCCTAGCTACACCTAACCTAAGCACATCCTCCCAAGGCTTAAGCCGTCTCTAGCTCATAGCTTCTTAACTGTGGTTTCTAGCACACATGGGGTCACGTAACTAAAAGAAGGTGCAAAATTTGGCAAGAGTAAGAGGTTTTGGGATATGGAGTTACCAAAAGCAAATCCAAAATTAAACCTGAGATAAACCCATGGTGTTTCTAGAAGTGCTTGTATATGATATACTAACCACGACATAATCATTTTGCAGCATGCATGCTGTGATACACAGTATGCTCGTGAACACTGCCTGAAATACCTGGGCTCACATTCAAGAGTGTATGTCAGAAACTTCAGTGTTTTCACTGCACAGAGGGGGTTTGCTGCTTTTATAGAAACATAATGGCTTAATTACAGAAAACAATTATAATATTTCCCTAGCATTTTTAGCATGTAAATATCATATTAGTATATATTTTGGATTGTGCTGTGTTTAAATGTTTGATTTCTTAAAAGTGTTATTTGAGTTGCTGACTTGAAGTTCACAAAATTTGTCACATGAATTTTTCTTGGTATTAAGACAGAATTTCCAATGATTTCTAAAAATAGCCCCAAATATCCTGTCATTTTACACTGTGTATTTATGTGAAGTGCCATTCTCAGCATTGACTATTATAAAATGAAAATATTGATCAACTGTGAAAAATGTTGAAGATGGTCTATTTCATATAGTATCAAATATTCAGCTGACAGTTATTACCCTGTAAAAATAAATATCATCTCATTAGTGTGCACATTTCATTTTAATAATTGGTAACATCATACACACACAAAAGAACTATTTAAAAATACATTCTTTATGATTTATTATCAGTACATGTTTGATTTGTGCACCTCTTTTGTATGTCTACACATGAACATGGGATTACATTAAAAAATTATAGAGTGAAAGAAGAGTCAGCAGGGCAAAAAGTTTATGAAGCTCTGCTGTAGCTTACTTCTGATAACTAATGCGGTCTCTACTCCTATTCCATCTATCTTTGAATCTCTTCTTATAGTAAGATATCATTTAAACGGGCTTTTATCTCTGGTTAGGAGGTGACCTCTAATACCAATCGGGATGGAGCGAAGGGCGGTGCAGAAACAGCAAAACTGAAAACAACAACAAACCATTCAGAACACCAGAGACCCTACATTAATCACCTGGAACCAGACCAGCCAAATCTCTCCCCATCCTAAAGCTCAGGGAACCTTGTGGAAGAGCGGGTGGCAAGATGATAAGAGCCTAAAAATGGGGAGGACCAGCCATATGCAAGACACTCCACACAAGTTAGGGCCGCAGTAGCCATAACAGGACTTTGCATGATCTGGGCAATGACTGACATGTCAACAACCATCCAAAGTTTAGCATGGATCACGGGCAGTAGGATCCTTAGAGGCAAGGGATTAACAGTCACAACAGTGTTCCTGTACTAAAGGGGAGCCCAAGAAAGGGCTCTAGGCAATGCTACCGAGTCCTTACATCTCACTAGGGTGGAGGACTCAAGAGGGAAGTTTGGCATTCACACTAAAGGATGATGCTCCAGGGGATGGGAGGGGGAGAAGAGAGAGGCACTGGGACAAGGGGAGGGAGGGGGAGAAGAGGGAGGCACTGGGAGAAGAGGAGGGAGGGGGAGAAGAGGGAGGCACTGGGAGAAGGGGAGGGAGGGGGAGAAGAGGGAGACACTGGGAGAAGGGGAGGGAGGGGGAGTGAAAGGATGGGGAAAAGGGGGGAGGGTGCAAGGGGGACTGGGGAGAGGTGGAGGGAGGGAGGGGACTGGAGTACCTATTGAGCTTGTATGATTGAGGAAAAATAAATAAATATAAATTTAAAAAGTAAATGCAATGTTATGGTTGCTACACTGTATTGTTTAAGAGAAGAAGGGCAAGGCAATCAAGTCTGTGCATATCAACCACGAATGTAGGATATTTTTACTGAATATTTTTAGTTCATGGTGGCTTGACTCTACTGATATAGAATCCCTGGGGAAGATGGTATAACTTAATTTATGCTGGAAAAGGGGCTGGAGAGGTGGCTCAGGGGTTAAGCCTCTGCCTTGCAGGTGGAAGGTCCTGAGTTCGGATCTTAGACCCCACGTATAGACACCGGGCAGAAGTGGGGGCGGCCTGCGCTTCTGGTCCTGGAAGGGCGGAGCCTGTGAATCCCGGGGCAGAGTAAACAAGGAGGAAGTGGAGGTGGTCCATGGTGGTTCCCGAATTAGTCCGTGGTTCTACACACACACACACACACACACACACATACATACACACACGCGCACACACACATACACGCACAATTGAATTCATAATAAATAATAAAAAAATTAAAAAAAATTTATGCTGGAAAAATGATAGTGTTAAAATATTAATCTCTTCATACTTTTAAAAACAATAAAAGCAACAAAGATGGTAATTGTTAACTTATCTTTCTCCGCCTTCCTTAATATAGAGCTCTGATATTTCAGAGATGTGGTAGTATACCCAGATGATAAGTTAAATATTTCTCCTGTGTCCATATTCTGACTAAGACGATTTGGATTGGACTTCTAGGGACAATTTCTTGAAAAGACAGCTGATAGTTAGGAAGTGAGTCTTCCCTCGGAACATCTTTCCCAGGGTTTGGATGAGGTATCTGAAGTTCACTAGCTCTTCGCGGCCTTCAGCATCAACTACATGTTAAGGATGTCCAAAAAGAAACATAGAAGGTGCTGGAAATGGTGGCTTCACCATATGTGGACCACCAACTCCAAAATTCCCATAGGAGAGAAATCATCAACAAATTTTTCAAAATCACATCTGGGGTCTTCATAATTAACAGCTATACACATTTACTAACCCTTCCATCAGGTAAAGAAAAGAGAAAAATATACATGACATCCCCTGAAATGAAAAAAAAAATCCTTTTCAAATTTTAAGCAGAATGCCTCATGAGATTTTTAATCTCATTGTGCAACACATGAAAGCTTTATTCCCGGGGAAATCAGAGGAAAAACAGAGGTTCTTTCCAGAACATTTCAGAGGTAAGTCTGCTGAAAGCCTGCACCCTCCCCACAGGGCATCACTGGCAGCACAGATGCATATTGCTTTTTGCCAGGAGAGAGCTGGTTTTCTACATAAGCTGCAGGTATGAGAGACACAAAGGAAGTGTGCGGCCCACATAGCAGAAGCTGCAGGAATCAAAGTTGCTTGCTTTGTAAATCTTGAGACCTGAATGAGGTATAGGTTGGGCTCTCCGAGGTCTAGTATAATAAAATTCCTATTTTAATTACAGCAGCATACTTAAAGTGCTATCATTAAGGTTGTGTCAGCAATTACTGTTTTACAACCTTATTTCCCAGAGAATAATAAAAGTGTGTTGGGGACTGATACCTGGGCTGAAAGTTGGCACCTGACTTTCAGTCGACAGACTTTTCTCTGGTTCCCATGAACTGGAAGAAAGCCTTGCACCACGGTTTCTTGAAAACATGAGAGGCAAAATTCTACATGAACAGACAGACCTTCAAATTGCTTTGCCTTTGATTGTCTGGAATTCAGGTCTGTGAACTGTCAGGGGCGATCACTGCTGTCACATTTCAGGATGAGAAATTTGGTTTCTACGGTAACAACAGCTCACAATGAGTAGTGCTGAAAAATTAAAATCACCTCCCTGCACTGTGCTTTCAAGAGAGGAATCAGAGACAAGATATGGAAGCATTCATTTTCTCGGTGCATAGAGCAATGGGGGAATGACATGTGAAGTGGAAAGTAAGCGGCGAGTCAAAGGGATTAACTGCAGCTGGAGTGAAAGGAAGGCAACTCATGAAGAATTCTTCCAACAGTGGATGGTAGAAGGAGGGACTGGGGGAGATGGCCCAAGTAGTGAGGACCTGAGTTTGATCCCAAGCATCTATGTAAAAAGCCAGGCCTAGTGGTGCTGGGGAGAGGGAAACAGGAAGATCTCTGGCACTTGCTGGCCAGGTCGCCTTGCTGAATTGATGCACTGTGGGTTCAGAGACAGACCTCGTCTCAAAGAAATACGGTTGACAGAGAGAAACAGATGATGTCAATTTCTGACCTTTGCACGTGTGCACAAATTAACATATGCAGACGTTAATCAGTAGATTCTATATATATATATATATGTATATACACATATATATATTTGTCTATGTATGTGATACACACTGTACACAGTGTGTGTATATAAATATATATGTATATATATATGATATTTTTGGAGCAAAGAACAGTTACAAGAAGAAAGTTAGTAAAAGGACAATGGAAGATAGATAGATAGATAGATAGATAGATAGATAGATGATCAATAGATTAAAAACACGGGAGAAATACAGCAATAAAGATGAATCATTATAGAATTCATTATTAGGGAAACATATCGCTAGAAAAATTAAGGCTTAAAAATGTTAAAGAGTGTCCATTATGTCATTTCAATCATAGTAATAATAATGCTAATTAGTATAATAACTATAATTTATTTAGAATTAACTTTGAACCAGGCTTTCGATAATATTTTACAGCAGTGACTATCCTATGAAACAGGCAGCTTATTTCCCTTAATCTTTTTTTTAAATTTTATTTATTATTTATTCAATTGTGCGAGTGTGTGTGTGTGTGCATGCACGTGTGTATGTATGTGTGTGTGTGTAGAACCACGGGTGAATTCGGGAACCACCATGGACGCCTCCACCTCCTCCTTGTTTACTCTGCCCCGGGATTCACAGGACCAGAAACACAGGCCACTCCAGCTTCTGCCTGGCGTCTATACGTGGGGTCTAGGATCCGAACTCAGGACCTTCCACCTGCAAGGCAGAGGCTTAACCCCTGAGCCACCTCTCCAGCCCCTATTTCCCTTATTCTTGAGTGGACACTGGGGTACAGAATTGTTCAGATGTAGCCAGAGCAGTTCTGTGTAGTAAGAAATTAGGTCTCCTTTCTTCATGTCCATATTGCTGAACACATCAGAGTTTCCCTAGCCATATGCATGCAGACTCACTGAAAGTAAACTTCTTCCTAACAGATTCCCATTTATGTTACAAGGGCAAACAGGTTTTAAGATACACAAACAGAAAGCAAAAATAGAAGAAGAAAAGGTTTCTGAGGCAGAAGTGTCTGAAACAGAGAGAGATATTTTCGGAACACAAAGAACAGTTACAAGAAGAAAGTTACTAAAAGGACCGTGGAGTCAATAATAAAACTCTCTGTAGCCCAGTGGCAGCAGTGACAGGTGAATCCAGCGGCTAACAAGCCCACAGTCTAGACATAAAGCTCCAGCTTGTTCCACATTGCCTGGAGTCATTCTAAGACTGTTTTATGACAGAAGGGAAAAATCTAATCAAACTTGGCAGGAAGACCAAAAGTTTAAAGGGGCAGCAGGAGAAAGCAAAAAAGGAGCAAAGATGACAAAAGGGAAGAGAACTTGAGAACAAAGATGGCAGAAAAGAAGGGAAAGAAGGTGTCAAGGGAGAAAGCAGTAAAGCTGTCTGAGGAAAGGGTCTGGATGTGCAGGGCCAGCCAGCAGCACAAGTTGTGGGGCTTCCGGATGGGAAAGCTGTTATCCTGAGACAAACCTTCCCATAATCCTTCTCTCAGCTCCAACAGAAATCCATCCCACAGGGCCATTAGAACACTTTGGCCCTTAGACCATAGGTGCCCCCCCCTTTCCCTCTGTGCTCTCCTTACACATCAGCAAAGAATGGCCTTTAGTATCTCTCCTGGTCAACCCAAAGAGAGCCAAAGAGACTGGTACAAGAAGATGGAGGCCCCCAAGAAGGGGACTCAGAAGGTGAATGTATACTCAAAGAATTCCAATCGCTACTTCTGTGATGTTAAAAGTCCTTGAAAAGAAATTGCATGACATTTTTAGAAGTACTGAAAAGAGGTTTACTAAGTAGAAAAATGGGTGTCATAAAGATCCATTTGGTTTTTGACAAGATCCATTATGGCATTTTTCTGGAAAAAGAAACCTTCAAATTGAATACAATTCAGTGCATACGTTGGCAAGCAGTTACTTTGAAAGTTTTTTTTTTTTTTTTTTGAATTGCGTTAAAACACAAATGTCCTAAAATTCACTGGGCTATGCAGACTGGCAATGATTCATCAGGGAAACTTAGATAACTACTCAAAGTGGCCAAGAAGGCGATGTTTGAGGAGCTGCCCCACATCACATGTGCATGAGGTAAATAAAGCTTGGGGCCAGTCAAGGGCCAGTTCCCTTTCCTCTGGTACAAGGTGACCAAGTCATTTGCCTACATGACTCACGGTGCCATGTTTGTTTGGGTTGCAGTTCACGGTGACGAGCTGTATTCGTACTCTTTACTCTCTCTACAAAGTGTCCTCTTCTCTGATTTATCTCTGGAGATTCCCAGGATACCTATGCACCCCCTAAAATCATTTCATCATTTCTGTTCTGTACACCCCCATCTTCTTCTTCCCTTTCCTGCAATACAAGGTCCTTCTGAGATGATTCTTTAGATGTCATATGTGTTTGAATTGCGTTAAAACACAAATGTCCTAAAATTCACTGGGCTATGAGTCTGTCTAGACTCATTCTCCACTCTTCTTTTTTTGGGGGGGTGGGGCTCCTGTTCCCCCCATGAGTATCTCATTATCATCATCCAGTAACTGTTCTGTGTGGGAAAGTTAGCATTAAACTCATTTTGTTGAGTGACTATTGCGCTTTGGTCTGTATAAGTTGGCTGTATTTGCTGGGTTGTCGTCTTCATCTGTATGTTCTAGTCAATGTGTTGAGAAGCTGAGACTCACCTCCAGCGTCCAGACCACTTTCCCTAGGAATGTGATCCAACTTTGGTCATTCTACTTTCTTTCCATTTGAATCCAGACTCTTCTAATAGATGTGCCCTTGCCCCCCTGCATGGACAGACCCACGCACTGTCATGCCAAGAAGTCCAAGGGCTGAGCCTGTCCTGGCATTCAAATGTTCTTACTACCAAACCATGGATGCTACATTCCCGGTGATGAATGTACATTCCCATGCAGCCAAAATCTAATTCATCTAATTCTTCGTTCCACTGTGAGTTCTTAGCTCCATCTGTACTGTGTCTTGCCTAAAACCTAATCTCAGGTCATGTTTCTTCTGCTGATTCTGGATATCTGAGTCATCCCCAGCCTTGAAGCAACTATAGAACAACCAAAACACGCCTGCACCAGCAACCTCGTGAGGGCCTCCAGGGACGGGATGCTAGAATTGTGGCGGTCCAGCTCCTTTCCCAGAAGCTGAGTGGTAACCAGCACTAATGTTGGTTCCCGGCCAAGGATACAGAAAACTGAAACTTGAGCTGCAATGCCAAGAGTACTTTTCTCCCACTAAAGATTATGAGAAAAATCACTTAAGCTTCCGTTGATTCTTCCCATTAGAAGAATAAAGGGTCAAACTGTTAGGGGAGGGAGTAGATAAAGACTGGTAGCAGAATCAAAGGTAAGACCAGTTAATATTTATCGATACTAATGTGCCAGACACCATTCTAAATGCCTTGGGTAATTAACTCATTTAATCTCTATAGTAATCCAGTGAGTGGTTGTTGCATTGTCTAAATGCTTCACTTGAGAAAAATTAGATTTGAGAAGATGGAAGAACTTTTCTAAGGTCATAAAGCTGGGACATATTGGAAGCAGGAACTACCAAAACTACTTTGTTTTACTTTAGATAGACAGGTTCATATCTTCTCAGAGTAACCAGAGGCATGTGTGTTATGGGCAGGTATGTATTAAATTTACATGAAAATTAAAATTTAAAAAGTGAGAAATGTAATTAAAGGAAACAATATCCAATTCAACCAAGTCTTGTGGAATCTAAGAAGGAAACTTAGTTGTGCAAAACAATGCTCAGGAAAACATGGACAACTGTTCACAGTTCTCTTTTTTCAAAGAGGATGCAGCATCAATTCTACAAAGAGGAACAAAAGAGAATTATTTTCAATCAATTAGTTCTCCTAGGTACTTTTTATGTAGTTTGTACATCAATGTTGAAAAGTTCATAATTCTTTCTCCAAAAGTGCTTAAAAATCCTTTAATTCTAATGCAATCATTAGGTTTTGCTCATAAAAAATTCCCCAATTATGCTGTGAATTCTTTGTACTGTATCCACCCCTTATTTTAAAAATGAAGCTTCAAAACCACATAGAGGTAGTATCTAAGTAAAATTATCCAGGGGAAAAATATGAGGATAAAATTATCACACAGGGAATGTTAACTTGCTAAAGAAATAAGACATGGACTGGGCTAGGCCAGTTCCACTCAGTGTAGATAGAATGTGAGTTTCATTTTTCTACAGTCACATTGTTAAAAATTAATTCAAGTAAAATCAATTCTCATAGCATTTTATTCAACCCCATATAGTGAAATTTCTATTTCACTATGAAACCAATGTAAACATTAATAATGAGATATTTGGTATGTTGGAGCATACTGAGACTTTAAATCTGATACATGTCTGCCCTCAGCACACCATGCTCAACCAGCAGTACTTCAATGCTCCATAGCTGCATGTGTTCAGTCCCTGCAGTATTAGCATGGAGCATAGAATATTCTCCAAGTTTCTAGAGCATTGCGGCTTTCTCAGCTTCAAAAAATAGCTGCCCCTTACCTCATCCTTACCTTTCCCTGGGATATTTTCTTTTTGTTTTGTTTCCCATCCTTGTTACCAATTCTTAACTTGACTCATTTTAGAGAAAACAATTTTCTATCAACAAATCACGATACTGAAGTATAAAATTACATACTATTGTACCTTTTCATTCCTGCTCCATTCTGTATCTAGGTTATGCCTTTGCTTTTGTATTATTTTATTGTCACACCACTGCTTTTGATTTATAATGGCTGCCAGCACTTCAGAGTTTTACTACTGAAATCTCCATAAGGAGTTTCTTCTACGAAAGGCCTGATCTGCCTGAAGTTAACTATTCTGCTCTATTTGCACTTTTACTGGAAGCTTCTTCACCTCGTTTTTTCATGCAAGGAAACTGGGCTATTTCTTTTCTTTTCTGCAGTGCCTGGAATTAAACTTCATGGCCTCATGCAGGCCAGGCAAGCATTATACCACTGAGCTATATTCTCAGACTGTTGGACGCTTTCTGTGGTACGGTTTGGATCTGAAATGTCACTCACAGGCTTATGTTTGAGCAGTAGGCCACCAGGTGGCATCCTGTTTTGGGGAATCTTTAGGGTGTGGAATTGAGGTAGTTCCTTAGAGATTGACTATGAAATCTATTCTGGTTCTAGATCCAGAACCCTGATCACTGGTCTATGCATGTGTAGTACTCTGCCACATCCTTCTGCTAACAAAGCACTTCTTTGCCATGTCTTCCCTAACATGGATTGAACCCTCTGAAACCATGAGCCAAAACAAACCTCTTCTGCTTTTTGTTGTTTCAGTCAGGTACTTTGTCATAGTTACAGGAAAGGTAGCGTATCATGCAAATGAATCACTAATTGAATGCAAAGGGAAGGAATGAAGGAAGGAAGAAGGGAGGGAAGGAGGAAAAGAGGGAGAAAAGGAGAGAAAAAGGAAAGAAATAAAAGGAGACAAAAGTGAAGGGGGATAGAGCATGGCAAAGGGGAGGGAGAAAAGGAGAATCAAGAACCAAGAATAATTAAGAAACTGACCTTGAACTTTAAATCATCAAGGGATTGGTATGAGGTTGCCGAAGGGAGCAATGATGTCCAAATACCATCACAGAACACTATCAACACCTCTAAAAGCAGAATGTATTTCAAGGAGGTACTTGGAAAATCAAATAAAAACAACAGCAGCACTTAAATTCATCTTTAAGAAAGGTTAATTAGAAAAAAGCTTGATAAATAGATTTGCATTATTTGGACAAGGACTTGTAACCACATCTGGTCTAACATGCTATACTCATTTTATTTTTTTTTAAAAAAGCCAAGATTGAATTGTAAAGTTTCTTCAAGTCAGAGACTGAATGTAAAACAGGAAACAATAACATTAGAGGAGATGGTTGATATTTCCCCAGATGCTAATATGACATTGTAAGATGAAAGAAAGAAAGGGCAAAGGAAACAAGATGAGACCATAAAAACTAAAGAGAGAATGCCAGGCAATTTATTATCTATATTTTAATGAGTAAATATACTAGCTAATCCAAGGCAGTTAATGACTAGCAAAAGATGTGAGACAATGTGAGAATCAAATTCATATAAGAAAAAAAAGAACAGTATAAAGCCCTAGACATAAGAGATGCTGTTTACATGATGTTATGATAAAGAACTTTTCAACTCAACCAAAGTCTTTCCTGATTAGATTTTACAATGAAACAGCTCAGTAATAGATGTGGGATGACATTCAAGTTGCTCCTCAAAGCCCATTGTAAGGAGAGCATTCCAGGTAATGCGGAGGTGAATGGGAGCTGTACTGAAGCTACAGAAGAAGCCCTGACTTTGTTCACCTAATACCTATTCCTGAACTTGGTGAGATGACTGGCATATGGCAAGTATTCATGAGATATTTGGTGGGAACACCACTGGGAAACAGAGCTGCAGGCTTCCAGCTGGCATAACTCCACTCCACAGATACATTGAGTTAGACAAATGATTGACACTCACTGAGCTAATGACGACTTCCCTGTTATGGAAATCTAGGTGGCAGCAGGGAGCCCTGTTCTTGTCTGAGCTGGTAGAATGGCTATGGGTACTTTATATACTAAATCCCAACCACAGTAAGAAAGAAGCATGAGAGGGAAAATCCAGAAGCCAAAGAATAAGTGGTCCAACTAGATGAGTCTGCAGATCGGGAGCCAAAGACTTTGAAGAAGTCAGTGTATCAGCCACTTAAAGAAGTGACCATGCTTTTCATGGTCAACTTGAATAATGAGTGGTATAATGCATAAAGGCTTTATGTATATGTCACTTTGCCTTTCCCATGATCCTCTGAAGAAGCAGCCATGATGCTGTACAATTATCAACTATGAAAGAAGAAGGAGCAGAAGGACTCAAACATCAGGCCCCATAGTATGACTAAGTTGCCACACTTATAGATGTCTGGAAGTCTACACAGATGACTGCGTTCCAGCACATATTGAGATGGAAAGTGGTAGCTTCTCATTGACAGCAGCTTTCCTATCTTCAACTCACAGTGGCAGAGTATATGTCTATGAGCTTGGGGTAACCTGTGCTAACAGGGATTTCTGTATTTCTTTTCCATTGCTACCCATGTCATAACTGAAATATGAAATCTGCTCCTTATGTATGCTGTCTAGGATGCATCTGCTCCCATTCTTCAGGTGGTTGCAATGGAAACTTATCAGAGAAAGCAGCATAATATATCACTGAAAAAATACACAGACAAAGTGAAAAGAATTGGACATTACCTAAATCTACCCTTACTTCCGTTCTATTCAAGATAATAAACGGTGGTTAATTCTATAAGCATTATTAAACTATTCTGAAATTATTTTTGTTTTCCATGTGTGTAGGTGCTGATATGTACACATGTGCAAACACACACATACACACATGCACATGTGTGAGTATGTGTGTGTATGTGTGTGTATGTGTGTAGAAGAGAACACCATGTTTGCCTATAGAGGCACAAAGGTGACTTCGGGAATTATTCTGGATTGCTCTACCTCCTTATTGCTTTAGCTCCTTAATGTTTCACTCTAGGATTTCACAGACTCTGTCTTCTAGGGCTGGAAGTATAGGCCACCACAATTTCAACCTGGCATTTTTTTCAAATGTGGGATCTGAACTCAGGTCGTTCTGCTTGCATAGCAAAGACTTAATCCCTGAACCATCTCTCCAATCCCTATTTCTGAATTCTGAATTCTGAATTCATAGCTTTTTGAGGACAAATCCTTGAATAATAAAGTCCTAGTGTCTAATCTAGGTTCTCCTTGCTCTGAGACCCCTAAACTGGGTTCCTGCCGTCCGGTCTGGCGGGCTTTGGCTCCTGTGATGTGGCTGGCCCCCAAGATTCTGGATAAGATCCCTTATTGTGAAGTCATCCTCTCTGGATCATTTAAATCCATGCTGGATAGTCTCAGAGACCTGGACCGTCTTCGGTTTTTCATTTCACTGTAGCGATGGTGTTTCAGTCTCTGTTCCTCATTTTGGTATGTGTAACCCAATTACTACCTGGCCTCAGACTATCTGAAGGTTATTTTCTTTTCCTGTTTAAGTAAACTCATCTCCAATAATTTAGTTTCATGCACAGAAACCCTACCCAATTATATTATAAGCAGTTCTGTTAGCACTGCTAACATTTACTAAATGCAGAGTATTACATGGCTGTTACACAGCACCAGCAGGAAATTAATTAACTGGGATTCCTGTTTGAACACTCATTCTAGTCCTGTAAAAAAGCAAAAACAGGCATTATGTTGCAGGGGCTACTTGAATGTCAGAGACAAAACAGTTCACGCATCACCTGACAGCTGTAACTGAAAAGATCCCTCCCTCACATACGATCCAAGAGACAACAAGCAATATCAAAAACTTCAGTGGATCCCAGGTGGCAAAGTTGTCACCCTTGCCTCCTGGTGATGGCACACATAAACTGGTCAGGAAGAAGGACCACGACATTACAAAGTCAGGAAAAGTCACTAACCCTGCATGAAAGGTAAGTCATTTGACTTGCAGATAAAGAGATCATCAATTTGCTCACTAGTTTTGCCAAGACCTTTAATAAATCAAGGTGGAAGAAAGTTCAGTTACAAGAGATTAACAATATCCTAGAAATAGTACTGAATAAATAATAAGGAAAAACAGGATGATCAATAAGTGCTGCATTTCTATGAAAAACAACACAATGCTTCTGTTCATTTATACTGCAAATGTTCCAGTGGATCAAATACATAAATAAAAGGTTACAAGATATGGCACATGCTAAGTAAATGGATGCAAAGTCCTTTACAGGGCAGAACCACAAGCATCTTCATGAGTAATACACAAAAGGAATAAGACTTGAGAGAGAGACAGAGTTAGACACTGAGACAGACAGAGACAGAGACTAAAAGAAAATTTGGGAATGGATCAATACCCAATAGGTCACTAAATTCAGAACTTCCTTATAGGTGTATTAATATTTTATATTTTTGCTATACAAATATGGTCTCAGATCATCTGCACTGGTATGTTATTGGAGGCTTGTTAGAAATCAAAATCATGGACTGTAACCTAGGGCTGTATCCCAGATCTGTTGAGTTAGATTCTGAAGTTCATCAAGATCCCTGTAGAAACAGCAAGCACAGGCACAGGGATTATGAGAAGCACTGTTCAACAGCACCTAGAAGTTTTCACACTCAGGAGAGAAAGGAAGCTACTCCTAAGGCACTCAGGAGGGCAGGCTCCTCCCTATCTTAGGTGCACTCTACTCTCTCAGTTGAAATCCCACTGGTCGACCAGATGTTTCCCTGGAAAGCACACCTACATCAACTATTTGCCATTATCACTGTGACTTAATTTGGTACTAGGAGGAAAAGAATATGATTATCTCATTAGGCTAGTATCTCCAGCACTAAAGTGTGAAAGGCTGATTAGATTAAGAATCCCATGGGAAACAGTGACATTTTTAAGGGAATTCACTAATCCAAATGGACTTCTAATTGGTAGTCTGTGGGAAAAACTGGTTTTTCATCTAGAAAGCCTCCTGCCTGACTGCAAGCCATTGCCAGCAGAACAATGAAATATCAGGATCCACTTATGCTTCAATAGTATTATTCAATAGTATTCAATAAAACAATAAATTAAATCATATTTGCCTGACTTTTAGTAACAATGGTGATGAGAAAAGTTAAGCCTACTACCTAAGATATTATGTTCAAAATGAATATGGATAAAACAGAATTGGATTTAGGATTAGAAAAACTCAGTGTATTTAGTTGGATAAATGGTGAACTGAGAAAGAAAAGAATGAATTATATACTGTATACCAAAAATTAAAGCTAAAGATGTTTTAGAAACATTATAATGGGTAAAAAAATGAACAAATAAAAGTTACATCCTGATTGCTTGGCTACAACATTACTACTTAAAAACGGTAAGCCATATAAAAATTTTTATTTATAATATGAATAACTATAGCATTTCTGCCTACACAATTGAAGAAGTAACTGTGTACACAAAAGAATGTCTTTTGATAGAAATTTCTAAAATCCAGCAAACTACATCTTCTTCACAGAAGCCCCAAATTTAAATTATCCCTTATGAACATGAAGAAAAAGAAGCTTTCTATGAGTTTTTGCAGGGTAAATAAACAGGTAAGTCTTAAGAAAAAAAGAAATGGCTTCAAAAGCAATTTTATTTCACCCCAAACCCATGAGTGGTATTTTTCTTGATTTGAATTTAGGATTTTCTCTAAAGGTTCCTGTATTTTTAAAATACTCTATGTTCTAATTGTTTCCTACTGAAACTCTTTAAATACTAAACAGGTCATGTATTTTATAAAGTATATAATTCAGAAATGCCTATTCTAATAAATCATATATATGTATATGTATACATATATGAACTCTATGTTTTTTTACTGTACAGATTTACAGATGATAATAGATAGCTAAAGATAGGTAGGTGAAAAGATAGATGCTAGGTAGATACAGACAGATAGATAGATGGAGAGTTGATAGATGATAAATAGACAGACAGCATAAGTAGGGACAGTAGTCATCAGCCACTTTACAAACATGGTTAATAAGTAAATATCTAACATGGCACCCACTACTAAGTTGCCCACTACTATCTACTTTTACACTGCTGGTCCTCTTCTATAGAATCCTTCATAGTGTCTAGCTGTGTTTCTGTAAGTTTTTCATTGCAAATGCTATTCCCTCAGTAGAATGTGAACTTCTGGATAACAGAACTCCATGTCCAATCTCACTCCTATTATTCCTCATCCTCATTTTCATGATTCCTAACATAATATCTGCCATGCAAAAGGCATCATCCAAACGCTGGAAATGATGACATCATTTATTAATCTGTTTTTCTGTATTGTTTACTCAGTATAATTTGTGAAGGAAACCAACTGGATACTCAGCGGCCCTCACCTTATTATTTAACCTAAACCCCCTTATTATGCACTGTGGCCTTTTCTCAGCTGTGTTCAAGGCAATAACTCATGGAAGCGCCGACTGATGAAGCTCTTTTTGCTCACTGTTTTCTGTGAGAAACATGTATTTTCTGCTCTTTTACTGACTCTTCTAAAACGCTGATTTAGTAAAACTGCAGTCCTTTTTAGTAAACACTACCTAAGCCAATGGACTTCCTGTGGAGGTAATTTGGCAATTTTACCACTTGAGGATAGAGTGGGGATGACTGAATCTCCCAACCACCCCTTCAGCAACTGGATGTGAACAGACTGATGTATGCATGTTCTTAATGCGGCCTCCTTACCTCCCCTCCTGTCTGCTGAAAAGCAGATATCCTGGTGGCGAGGCATTTTGGATAAAGAAGAGGACTTACAAATAGGAACCTGGGTCCTTGTGTTTGTTGTCTGCTCATGTCCACAAGGGTGTGTGAGGCATATCTTTCTACCTCAATTCATGTCTTACAAATGCGGAAGCAGACTGTTTCATCCGGCCACCCTTCTGAGTAGTAGCAGAGCTATCCTATCCTGATTTCAAAACTGCCACAATGTGGGTTCTAAAAACTGAGGATGATGCACTCCAATTTATACATATCTGGAGATTTATGTTTGGGTACCTAGCTGTCTTTTCTTCACCCTTAACAAGTAGTGATTATCCTGACTTCCTCCCTTTGCCCAGAGTTGCACGCCCAGTGAATTCTACATACCCAGCATCATGGTTTGGGGTAAATTCTGTAACATCCTCTGGGATGAATTCAAGAATTTGACTTTTACATGAAATCAGGACTCCTGTCAGTCCCCCTTCTTCCCCAGAGAACTGTAGTAGGGCAGGTGTGGCTGTGGCTGTCATCTGCGGGTGTTTGATGAAGGACCCCATTCTCCCATGCATTTATCTTTATCTTATAGGCAACATGGGAAGCAGCTTTCAGGGTTTAGGGCCAGGCTGATTCCAGGGGTGACTGTTGTTTATACCAACTGTCAGAAACAGCCAAGAACCTAGCAGCTTAATCTACAAGGAGGAAGCAGGTCTTTCAGAATACTGAACTCCATTATGACTCATACAAGGGTAGGGGGAAAAAAACCTGCCTCATGTGGTTTAGTCCAGTGGAAACCAAGATGACAGAGCCATAAGGGACTAACACACTGAACATTTCAAAGGCCACATAGTGCTTTTTAAATAACAACTTTATGGGTATCCATTAAATAAGAACAGATGCCCAAATATCTACAGATCACCAAAAGGACACATGCATAAATTCAATCTTAACAGCAATAACATTTCTCAAAACAAGCTTCCCAGTGAGATGAGGGTTAAGTCCTCAAACTAAGGACCTCAAAGAGAATTTAAAATAAATTCTTTACATGTGATCATTAAGTTAGCATAGAGAATGAGCTATAATTCATCTCCTAAAGTAATAGGAAGACTGATTTAAACTAATAAAGACTAAAATATTCTAAGACTGCTTTATTCTCTTTCAGCCACATACATTTATTATAGCAGTCTGCTTCTGAGAGGATAAAATTGATTTAAAAATGTTTTGAGTTAAAATAAAAAATATTGTCCAAGTGAGAAACTAGAAAAAAATATAATATATAGAATTTTTCAGTGTTTTATCAGACCTTAGGTCAGGGATACTGGAGAACTAGAACCATTCTTCACCTTCAATCACTGAAAAAGTTTATCTCTATGAGCTCTGAATGCAATGGACAAGAACAACATACGATTAGTAAACATAAGGTCGGTAGAGAAGTGGGGTGTATATGAGACCAATTTGGGCTGATATGTGCTCGCAGGGGCAGATGAAAGAGAAGAAACCAACATGATTAGAAAACCATTCTTTTGTTCAACCTTTGCAAACTATATCCACCCACACTTCCAATCTAGTACCCATTCTGTAGAAAGTAAAGGTAAAAGAATATTCAAAACAAGGTGGAGACCAGAAAGGAACTACAGCAGCTGTTTTAATGCATTTCACTGCTTACCTGACTCAGACCATGTCTCCCTTAAGGCCTTTCTTCTCTCCCATCTGATGAGAGTATTTTAAGGATGGTCTTCTCTTTGGTATTCATGATTTGGTTTGAGGCAGATGCTCCAGGAGTCAGCATCAAAATTAAATAAGAATACAAATTTATGGTGGTGCTTTCATTAACCTTAATGAGATGGTTTATTTAGCTAAAGTAAATAGACTTAAATTTTATATTAATTCACTGTATGCGTAAGCCTGAAAAATTTGCTTTTGGGTTTCCTATATAAGTTGCATGTGCTGATAACATATGTCAGAAATTTAATATCTACATTATGATCCAGTGGTAGGTAATCAGTGATAAAGTCACTTCTATAACACTGCTGCCATTTCAAACAAAGGCAAAGCATAATGGCATCCTGAGTAACTGTCATTAAGGGAAATGAGTCACAAATCCAGCAGACAAGGAAACAGTAGACTGGCATCCTTACTCCACACCCTCATCATTTGTTCTAACAAATCACTAATGAAAATGCTTCCTAAAGAGAGGATATGTTTATTCACATCATAAACCATAACAAAGCCCAACATAACAGTTTATTATGGCTATAAGTTGCCATTTCAACTACAGTGGAGGCTAAGGACCAAAGCATGGAATAAATGAAATGTGCTGATTGGTGTCAAGCACTTTTATTAAACATCTACATGTTCTTCTGAGAGCTCCGTTAATTCCCTGCTTTTAGGGAGACTACATTCCCATGCATGTTTAACATGATATTTAGCTCAATGAATGAAATGGCATTTAGTTTTATAACAAATCAAACCAAACACATTCTAACATGAACAATATGGTCTCTAGAATATTGCATTTTACAAAACAAATAAAAGTGACCAATTCTTGGAGGGGGTTGAGGGGGGGAAGAGGGGAGAGTACAATGGGGCATGTCAGGAGAGGGGAGGAGGGAGGAGGTATCCCTATTGAGCTTGTATGATTAGGCAAAAGTAAAATGTGTAATTAAAAAAAACTTTAAAAAGTAACCAATTCTCACTACATTGTCCAACTTAAAGCCCTATCTATGTGCATATAGGCATATAGATGTGTACTTGTACTTACACGTACATGCAACTGTATGTGAAACGTGATGATCTTTATAGATGCTCTTTGCTGCTGGTCAGTATGAATTGAATTACTTAGATACTGTACCACAGGTTAGTTGAGCTGCTATCACATATTTAGAATAATTTCTGTGGAATTATTACTAAACCGTAAATTAAAAACTTTTTTTAACCTCACTGACTAATGAAAGTGTATGAAAATATATAACATATAAAAGTGATCCTTATCTTCAAGAACATATAATCACACTGAAAAACCAAAGGATCAAATAGTGTGTGTGTGTGTGTGTGTATATGTGTGTGCGTGCATGCGCGCACGCGTACATTTGCTCATTGCACTCATTCACGCAGGACATGTGGAAGCAGAGGTCGATATTGAGATGTTTTATACAATAGCTTCTCCAGTTTATTTTAGGAACCAGGCTCTCTCACTGAATATGGAGTCTATTATTTCAGCCAGGCTGGGAAAGCCCCTGGGATCCCACCTATTGCCATCTCCCCAGTTTTGTGGTTATAAATGTGTGCCACCACGCCCACCTACTAAATGGGTGATGAGGATCCAAACTCAGTCCACGCATACTTTAGCCATTGAGTCATCTCCTCAGTCAAAGGTTAGATTATTTTTTTAAAATTTTATCATATAATATACTTCAAATTAGAATAAAGCTACCTCAAAGTTAAATTCAGCAAATAAATCAGCCAATCAATATTTATGTATGATGCTAAGCCAACAATGGAAAACTATAGCTCTAATATTAGGTGAAACTTTTTTTTCATTTTCTTTGTTGATCAATTTTGCTCTTTGACAATTTCATACATGTAGCTAATACCTACTGATTACTTCTTCTATCTTTTCTCTTCTCACACTGACAGGTCTCCACTCCCATAATTCTTCATATCACATTCCTGTCTAACAATTTTTCCTTAAGTCCATTGAGTTTAAGCAGTCTTTGCTCCCATTGTGTGATCTCAAGTACGATTGCCCATGGGAACACAACTGGATATTTTTGTCCCCTCTTCCTGAATCTCTTAGTTATCCATGGTTCATCAATGTATTGTAGGACCCCATGGGTTTGTGCTCAGTTCATAGTTAATCACTGACCAGGTAGGTCCATTGTGGACTTAGTGCCAGTATGCATCTATGTTGTGGCTGCTTGGTTTCTAGCAAGATGTTATGTTCCAATACTTTTCCCTATTATCTGGCTCTTACATGCCTTCCATCTCCTCTTCCAAAGAAGTCTCTGTGGAAGGTCTTTATGGGGCAATACATATGCCATGCTGAGGACTGAATCTTCAAACTTCACTTATTCTCAGCATCTTGTGCCCTCAGGGTTAATCTCCAGTCATGAGAGGCTCCTCTGATAAGGTTGAGGGTAATCTGTGTAATTTTTTCAGCTGCATTTTCCTTAATGTTCCCTGCTCTTTGGGGAGGTAGCATATATTTTCTGTTTAAGGCCGAACACTCTAAATTCATCTATTCTCTGACACCCACCATGAACCACATATATATATATATATATATATATATATATATATCTTTCTCTCAAAACAGGCAAAATATTTTTTAAGGTAAGTATTTAGAGGGATGTTTGATACTGTGTCCATTTAGCAAAACGATAGTTATAGATTCTCCCCTAGGGGCTATCACTACCCCATCCACAGAGTATTAACATGGTAAGAAGAAAGGAGTTTCTCCTGTGGAGAGTAATTGGCTACATTCACAACATTTATATGACTATTGCACTGATTAACACATCTTACCAGACTGGTTCTAACAGGATTCTAGCTCATAGGATTCATAGCTTGTTAAAATTGTTAATGGTCTTTTCTTCTTCAGCAACCTACTTGGTACGTTCTCTTACAATGAAAGCTAGTCATTAAGGAGAAAGCTTCCAGTTCTAGCTTCATTTCCCTATGCCCCGGGGCCAAAGGTTGTAAAGTCCTTATCAATAGAGTCTTGCTATTAGGTTTTAGCGGCAAGCAAGAATAACGGCAGTAACCTACATTGATTTGGAGGCCTTTGGGACCTCCCTAACCAATAGCTCTTGGGAAGACATTCCACACCTAATACTGGGAGCTTTGCTGAATCAACTATACCTTTAGTGAGGCATTTTAGGGAAGCTTCCTCTATTCTTTTTCTCACCAACCAGTGAAAAATTTTTTCAATTACATTTCTAGCATTATTTGTCATTTGTCTTCCTGCCCATCTACTGTGATACTCTTTCTTAAACTCTTTCTTGCTCTTCCTATCAGTACTGCTTACCAACCCCACTTCTCCATGTAAAATAATTTCAGTATACCAAGCAACTAGTATCAACAAATCTTTCTACCTGAGCAGATGGCTACAAGACATTTTCAGCCTCACTTGCAGTTATATGTAGACACATGTCTGGGTCCCAGTAAACAGAACATCAATGGAAGGGACAAAATGTTGTGGTCTTATTACCCACTGTCATCTGTAGGTTACTTATTCCAAAGATCTCAAGAAAGAAAACCAGCAAGAGGGGAAAACCAAGATCCCCTGATCAGTCTGTGGAACAAAGTCACCTTCTATCATTGCCAACCTGCTTGGACTATCTGCTTGTGCCATGTATGAGAAATACATTAAATATGTTGCACTGAGATTTGGGAGTCCGACTGTTACGGCAGCAGGTGCTATTTTACCACAACTAATAAGTCCACTTATCTTTTAGTCATAGATCAAAACAGTCCTCCTCTCAAGTTTTTCCACCTCCTCAGGAAGAATTAATCACCCTTTTCATTGTGTTCCCCAAACAATTATTATGCATATTTATTATTTATTGCTGTCTGAATCATTTACTAGCTTCTGAGCTCCTGGAGAGTAGATACCCCTATTCATCAGTGGGTCTTAAATATCTAAACCACAGTAGGCCCTCCATGAAGGTGTACTGAAAGTTACTGAATGACTCACAGTATTTGGGAAAGTTGTATTAATTTAATAGAAAGCTTATACATGAATTGCATTTAGAAATTTAGAAACAGGATAAAACACTTTTTCTTTTCAACAGTTGATGAGAAAATTGCTGTTGGAGTCAGTAATGTGTTCAACTCATAATTGAATGCCACACCTAAACGCTACTTCCTTGGATAAACACAGCTTGTCTTTAATTCCCCTTTCTGATGCCTAGCTTTGTGACTCATCAAAGTCAACCACCATGAGTGCATCTCCTCTGACTCTGACTCTTAAGAGTCCCTTAGAGCTTAAGTGACCACCTGCTGGTAAATAATTAAGATCTAGTGTGAATTTTTTTTTTTTCAAAATAGTGTCATTTTTACTCCGGACAAAAGAAAAACAGTGGTGTGCATCTGTTATTCACTCAAAAATAATATAGTTGCAAAAAATTGAAGAAAAGACAGTGTGCATGATAAATATCAACATAAAACTTAAAATATACCCAAGATTCAAATTACAGTCTATAATATCAAACCTTGAAACAAAAGCCCGCAAAATTCTTGGAAATTACAAAATCATTTGCCTGTTTTCCCCTCAAGCTACATTTCTACAAGCTGGGTTTCCTGGGGATTATAGTTGGGAGGGAGCAAACACACACACACACACACACAGAACACACACACACACACACACACAGAGACAGAACACACACACGCACACACACACATACACACAGAGTAAGGCTGGATTAAGTCTTTGGTTAAATCATAAGAGACAAAATGTATCTCACGATATTTCTATTAACAACCAAAACTTCTTACCAAGGTGTAACAGCCATTACTATGCAATCTATTTAAGGTTCTAAGTAGTTTTCTTCTATTACTGTCTTTAGTACCCATGAGTTATCCATTATAGTTGCAGAGTAACAAGGAATCCTCTTGATTTTTTAAAGAAAAATCAGTCTCAAAAATGCCCATCTTTCTGTAGGGAAGATCAAAGTAATAGAAGATACAAATCCTCGATACACGATAATGATATTTTGCATTCTGGCATTTGGTGGAACCCCTTCCCTGATTCTATCTGCTTCATTCTGACACCCTTTCACTAGAAGTCCGTCATATGTATGTGGTCCTAAGACACCATCAAAGGATCATTTCCCTACATGGAAAACTAGATTACCATTTATGGAGAGGCAAACAAGTTTAATTTTCATGTTTTTAATGTCATTACATTTAAATTGTTTTCTCTAAGAAGCATCAAAAGATCTGACTTCCCAAAGGTAGGGCCCATCCTGCTCAAGTAAAAGAAAGCAGGATGAAAGAGAACATGAGGCAGTCTGTAGTCTTTATTCTAACATTTTCCCATGGTAAAGTCACCCAGAGTTGGAAACGACAACACATTGTCCATTGATTCTTGCCAATAATTAGAACTTTGAAAGCCTATGAAAATGATAACTTTAATAGTTCATTAGAAATACGAAATCTCTCTTAAACCCAATAGCTCGCACAGTATTGCATGAGGAATACATAACTAGAAATCACTGTGTTTTCCTTCCAAAAACAGAGATGGCAAAGAATGAAGGGAAGATATTAATATCATGCTGGGCACCCAGCCAATTAATGAGTATATGCTGGTTTAGTGTGGGATGTCTGCGTTAACTGGGATTCCCCAGAGAAGCAGAACAGATAGAATGGATGTATATTAAAAAAGGGAGTTCACTAGATCGCTTTACAAAATACTGTCTGAAGTCCATTTGTACTTCGGAGAGGCTGGGAACCTGGCAGCTGCTCAGTTCATGAAGTCAGACGCCTCAGCAATCTTAGGTCTGGAGGATTCCTAGAAAGTCACTGGTCTTCAGTCCACATGAGAAATTGGAAGAAACTGAGACCCAATATCAGTGAAGAATCACTGCAGCGGCACCAAGACACAAACAGGGAAGATGAAATTGCCAACATGACAGGAAAGCAAGTGAGCAAAACGCTTTCTCTCTCTCTCTCTCTCTCTCTTTCTCTTTCTTTCTTGACTTTAAAAGATGCATTCCACATTTAAGCGGGTCTTCCCATATCAAATAACTTGACCAGGACAAGCCTTTACAGCTGTGCCCAGTGGCTTCTCTGTTAGTTGACTGTGGACCCAATCAAGTTGAAACCCAAAACGAACCATCACAAGGCACCATGGTCAACAATGTACCACTTAAATTGTTTTAAAAAGATAAAATAAGACAGCAACAATTTCTTGAGCATGAAGAAAGGAATGGGGATGCTTAGGTTTAGCAAGTGTGGACTTTACATTCAGTCATTGTAAATCCTTGGTGCTAAGGATCCAAAACCTTGTGTAGGATGTGTAGGTGGACCTATCGGTCCACGTGGAGTTCCTGCTTCTCCTGCTAGTCACAGATGTAGGAGCTGGCACCTCATGTCAGAGCTGGAAAGGCTAGTGCAAACTGGAAATACAGGGAATTCACTGCAGTTATTTGAAATGCACTAAGTACAGTGCATATCTTTGCGAGTTCAAGAAAAGAAAGCAAGCTTTCTGCTTATTTGCCTTCCTGACATGCTGCAACTTCATCTTCCCTGTTTGTGTCTTTCTGCTGCTGCAGCCATTCTTCACTGACATTGAGAATCAGCTTCATCTGCTTTTCAAAGTAGATGGGAAATGGGAAATATGAGAGAAGCTCAGCAGATACATGCCCTCGCCTGCCTTAGGCACTGTTCTCAAACATGATGTTTTCTCCAAACTGGCCTAGAGAGAAGTTCAACATGCTGAGTAGATGTAGCTGCCAAGCAGTTGCCTGTACCCCTTAGTGACATCCTGGAAGATAACCAGCCCAGAACCATCAATTCCCACTGTTTAACTTCCTTCTCTGCCTTCTTCTCCCACATTTCAAGCTGTGGTAATGCACAGCATATACCTCGTGATCCTACCGAGTTGACCTTCCCTACTGAATTGCAGTCCAGGGCTATTAAGTGCATTTCCATGGACATGCAACAGATCTCTAAATCGTTTTCATCTTGCAACACTGAAACTGCATGTTGACCTTTCTGGTTCCTGGTAATCCCTGTCTGCCTCTTAATTATTTCAGATAGACATGAATCCCTTAAGGGGAATCATGACATACATGTCTTTCATGATTTCCCCTACTTTCCTTATCTCATTGACCTGGGTATATACTAAGCAAACTATCAGTACTTCAATAGTATTAACAGTACTATTGGTTTCTAGTACTCAACTGGTTTCCAGGAAACTCTGGCAGGGACACATTGCTTTGTGTACCTAGATATAAGGAGCTTAAAAATGTTTTAATTCATAAGACCCCTTTTTGATATAAACCTTTTCTTGTTTCATGGTTCTTTAATTTCAGATATTTATCCTGCAATAAAAACCACTTTAGCAGTACTAATGGTGGTCACAATGATGAAAGTCATAGCAGTATGTAGGTAATATGTATATATAGCAAACTGCAATGAGCTTTTTGAGCCAAATCCTGTACATCGTTTCACTTAATCCCGATTGCAATGAGTTAAGTCGATTTATACACACACACCACACAGACACTAGTCTCACTAGATAATCATCAAAGTTATCAAGGTTAACTAAAAAGTTACCCGAGGCTACAGATTCAATACAGGGCAGAACTGGAGCTTGAACCTAACCCTTCTACCCTCAGATCCTCCATATATGTATATAAACTACTTGTGCTATAAATAGCTTCTACCACAAAAAGCAGATCAATCTAAGTCTTCCTATACGGCCAGGAACTTTTCTAATTGCTTTACATGCTTCTTGAAGCTGCTGTTAAACCCAACTATAAAATGAAAAAGACTCTGATGCATAAAAATTTCCATTATCTTTCCCTAAATATAACAAGAGAATTAAAAATGCTCACATACTTTATAAAGGAAATAAAACAGAATGTTTACAAAATCTTTAAAAAATTCATATTTATAAAATGCGTTTGGTTATAAAATACATTGGCAAAAAGTAAAAAATGCTCCTAAAGACAAAATAGCATTGTGATATTAATTTTATGCATGCACAGCACCAGTCCTTCAGAACCTTCCCCAAGGTGCCAGACTCAGGCTCTGCCGTCCTTCACCAAAGTGACCTCTGCTTTATTTTGATCCTAGGCCAACTGTAATTAGGGGTGACCTAGAACACGAGACTAAGTTTTGCTTCTACTCAAAGCTTCTGGAAGAATGAATTTTAGTGTAAGCATGACATGGCATGCTTGTTCAGTGTCTTCAGATTTGCTTCCAAGCTCCTTGGTGAGAGGGTCCCGGCTTTCTTGTGGCATGAACACAGTTAGTTACTTCTGCCCACTACTGCTTTCTTGAGTTGTCTTTAACCCTTTCCCTGTCAGCTCTGTGACAGAATTGTACTTACATTCTACCTTCTTCCCACCCGAAGCATCATTACACACAAATACTTCTTCAGCAAATGTCACTTCCCTGCTCGTTTCTCTATGGAGTCCCCCTTCTATCTTCCAAATTAATCTTTGTCTGAGGTCTAAAACCATGTTTCTCCTCCCAGAATGAGATGCAGGTTTCTCTATTAAATCGTTTTGCTCTGTCTTCTTTCTGTAGCTGTGTTTATCATTTTTTGTCTCTGAAATGAAACTTTTACTGGCTTGACCCCAAGCCTTATCATTCTTGAGACACTTCTCCAAGGATCCAGACCCAGCAGTCTTCCTGTCCTCCTCCACTAAAGTGACCTCTTTGGTGTCTTCCCCTTTTGACAGAAATGTCCCTGTATGGCAGGTTAGTGCTGCTACACTCTCCTTAATCAAAGGCTTCCTCCAGGACAGGTCCATCACGGCTACCTTGCTTTTTCTCTTGCAGGTGCTGAAATCAGCAGGCTTCATTAATTATGCTTTTAATGGAAACAGAGGCTTCGGGGTAGCAATTTCAGGACTTCTAGTGGGTATGAATTGAGTTCTGAAAGAAATCCTGTGGCTAGAAGTTCTCAAATCTCTGCTTCATTAAGCAATTTAACAAGAGTGAGACAAAGAATATGGGGCAGCGAGGAAGGGCTGACTGTGTGGAGGATCCTGGTTCTCCAGCCTCCTGGTTATGGCATAATCTTGTATGAAGGTTTCTTTATTTCTCTCTGGTTTGGTGCCTCACCTCTAACATAGACAACATTAACCTTCCCTGTGTGATTGTTAAGAACAATGTAAGAATATTTGTAAAGCTCTTAACTTGCCACCTCACACATGAACAGAAATAGTAAAACTGGGTCTTCATGGTGTGATTTTTTCCCCCATGATATTCACACTTTATTTTGAGAAGCTTTTGGTTGGAATTTACTAGTGCAGTAGGAGCTTCGCTTAACATTGACTGTATGACCTAATGGTCCACAGACATGACCTAGAGACAGCTTCCTTTTACCACTGTATCAATAACTTCATTTCTTTTCTTTCTGATGCCAGGAGTTCAGGAGACGTGCAAAGCTTCAGAGGTTCTGACCTTGAAGGACAAGGTACAAGGGTTTGTAGTCTTCATTTTCCTGTCACCTATAATGACCACTTTATTTTCCTCTTACTGTTAATTTCACAATATGTGCTGCACAACTTGAAATCTGTGGCTAGGCATCCTTTAACAAAGAGATATAGTGTTTAGCTTAATTCAATTCTCTCAACACCAGTAGCACTGTTCTATGCTAGGCACCAGGCTTAAGCTGGGGCATTAAAGAGAAAGGAGGTAATCTCTCATCCCTCCAGAAACTCACATTTATTTTAAGAAGTCAGACACAAAAATATATAGCTACAAAGTAATATGTCACATGTCTTTACAGGAGCACAGACAACGTGTAGTGGTTACACAGACTGATCCTGCCTTGGGGACTGGATTTATTTAAACACCTCACAAATTAATAATTGCTGGTCGATTTCAGTTCATCATTCTCTGCCTTTAATGTGTTTTGTACAAGAAGCCGTTACCAGAGCCTGTGCAAATGACATTCAGAGAGTAGTCACTGATCATCATATTCTTTATACGCTGTTTACAGAAGCCAGGCCCAAATAATTTGTTTTGCTACAGTGCAATGCAAATAGATGTGATGTGAAATAGTTTTTTTCTTTTAAACTATAGCTTTAAAGTTGTATTATTAGGTCTCCACTGCTAAACCAGTTTTCACTCTCTACAAAGTAGGATCTGTTATTATTGCTGCCATCTGTGCTTCTGCCATCCAGTTTAAAAGGTAGCCCTAGAACTAAACAAGCCACAGATTATGACTTCATCTACCAGAGCTCCTCCAGATTAGCCTGGTAACTCACACTTCTGTTTCTTCCAGCCTTCCTCATATCAGTCAGTCATTTGCAGACATGAAGTGGTGCCCTGTCTAGCTTTCCTGTGGGCAGGCTATACAGTCTGTACGTATAGGCTCTCCCTCCGAGAACGCTTTCTGCTGTGAACTGACAAGCAACCATCACGCTGACTGTAGACAATAACTCCCCAGGACTCAGTTTGACAAGGAAAAAGAATGAAGTGGAAGAAAACTAGATGCTGGCCAGCATGGCTGTTAAATGCCAGCTATTCTGAAGTTTATCCCCACATGAGGTATTTCTTTTGTACTGGAGGAAGATCACTGAAGAAAACACATGACAACATAATAAAGCCACAGACGACAACCCCATCATTACTGCTGCAGGAAATAAAACACAGATTAATGTCACCCAAGCTCATGTCAGAAAGGATAATGATGATGTATACAAATGAATCTGTGCATTCTGGACAAAGAGCTTAAGTACCACCTAAGACCGAGTAATAATTATATACAAATCACCAATGACAATGCTGTCTGCTAAGCATGCATTATGTTCTCACAGTTTCAAAGAGTTTGTTTTATATTTTTTCTCGGGAAATTCTCTTAAAGTCTTCCCACTTGGATCCAAGTGACACAAATTACAAAGTGGTGTAGCAAGCACTTACATTGCCTAACAAGGCACATGCAGCATGCCAGGGACAGCTATGGGACATCGGGCTCTCTTAGTTCTACTCAGTGTGCCAAGAGAACTGTGCAGCTGCAAAGGAGAGAGGCTAGAGGACGTGCAGCACACAGAGAGGCCACGTGGCTGTCCAAATCAAATCTGGAGAGAAAGACTCACTAGGCAGAAAAGGTTCCATTTATGTTTCTGGCCACAGGAAAACTGGGCAGAGATCGCAAAATGAACTAGAAACATCAGGGTCCAACTGCTGACAGATGTAAGGTATACATCTCTAGTTTGAATACAAAAGATAGCAGAAGCTAGAATTCCATTATGTTGGCTCCAGGCTACAGACATCTTGTCATTAACTAGGATTCCTAGTGTGGTTCGGTAACAAAGTCATCACATTGTAAACAACCAGCTGCAACCTCAAGGTAACTCAAGCAAAGCATAATAAATGACAAAACAATGTTTTTAACAAATGCTGTATTGGTGCTGAATTCCTTGACCAAAATTTATTTTAAGCACAGTCTTCCCAGGGTATGTTTTATTTTGTAATAAGATATTCATTTACAGTTCAGAACAAATGAATGGGTGACAATATGGACACCCATCTACAATGTTTTTGGTCACAGATAAATTCTAGGAGGCTGTTGTTAAAAACCATTAAAACTTAGAGTTATCAGGCTCGGAAAAATGGCTCATTGGTTAAACTATTATTGAACAAGCCAAATGAGTGCAGTACCTATTGAAAATACCAGAGGGGTGTAAAGGCCCAGCTATAATACTGGTCCAGAAGGAAGAGGCTAGGATTCCCAGGGTAAGCTAGCTAGCCAGACTAGCTCTGTAGGTGAGCTCTGAGCTTGCAGACTGAGCCTCAAAAGTATGAGATGGAAGGATAATGAAGGAAGATTCCCAATAATAACCAACTTAGTCCTGAGCTTACAAGTGCAAAGGAATCCACACATACCATACAGATGAAGATAGGAAAGAAAAAAATATTAGAGATATTGAAAGGGTAGAGGAAAGAAAAGAAGTTTGTGTTTTCTTTGAATTTTCTTTTTTTTTTTCCTTTCTGCTGGAATACAGAAGAATCAGACACAAAGGATACCAGTAAATTCTGCTCAAAGCCCCGATTCTTTTGCCTGTTTCTTAAAGTCTCTGCCAGTTTCTCTTGCTTAAGAGAAAGAAAACAAATTAGGTTTCATGAAACACAACCCCTGTAACACTACTATTAACATCAGCTAATGCTCATTTATTGTGCGTTGTATGGTCTGGATATTATTTTAAGGTGGGTGACTTATTTTTAATTTTTTTTATTCAATTGTGCATGTATGTGCGTACGCATGTGTGTGTGTAGAACCATGGACAAATTCGGGAACCACCATGGACGCCTCCACCTCCTCCTAGTTTACTCTGCCCCGGGATTCACAGGCTCCGCCCTACCAGGACTAGAAGCGCAGGCCACCCCCGCTTCTGCCCGGCGTCTATACATGGGATCTGGGATCTGAACTCAGGACCTTCTGCCTACAAGGCAGAGGCTTAACCCCTGAGCCACCTCTCCAGCCCCGTGGGTGACTTATTTTAATTTGGGTGAATTGCTCCAAACAATCTTTACAAAATAGTCCCCATTTATTTACTTGATAGGAAAATCAAAGATGCTTTTCTGAAAGGTCACCTTCCATAGTTTCAGTGAATGGAGAACTAGAAAGGAGACGCATCTTCTTATTAAATGACTCATTCAAAGAAAGTACATTTATCGGTCTCTGATGATGGTCCTGAGTCACAGTGTACTCATGTATTTGGTGGTGGTATTTCACATACATTATAAATTTGGAAAGGACATCAGATTCAATGAGAATGAAGCTCCTTTCTGGATGGTTTTGCGTCTATCTGAGCACTCCCAGCTTTTTATAAATGGGGAAAACTTGGTGCCAATAGACTCTGTGATTCATGTTCAGGACAACAGTGAAAATTGGTTCCTTTCCAATAAGCCAAGGTTCTCTTCCTTTGAAGCATCTCACCTCATGCCTTCATTCCTGGTAGCCAGCCTCTCCTTGCTTCAGCCTCCCCTGCAGCACCATCTGGAGTGTCTATTGTTGAGTGACCTAAATCCTTCTTACTGCCCAAGAGTGAACACACGAGAGGCAAATCAAATGTGAAAATACTTTGAGTGGGATGCTGAAGGAGTTTCTTCTGAAAATGGTGTGAAAACTTACTATCTCTCTCATCTGCACTTGGATATGAGTGTCGGATACTAGAAAAAAACTAGCACCAACAAAAGTACATTTATAGCAAGATGAAATTCTTTGTCTCTGAATTCCACGTACCAACCAACAAGTTGCTAAGATATTTTATTTTGAGGGATGGTACAAAGATCTTTGCTAGAATAAGGAAGCTCCAGTCTCAATTTCTGGGTTCACCTAAACTTGGCATAAAAGCATATCAAGAGTTTTTCCAATCTGTGCACATTACGGTTTCTTCTTTTATTAGCACATGGGATACCCAACTTTCTTTTTATTGTACTTTAACTTTGAATCACATGATTGTGCCCCCATTAGTTGTTTGCTCCTTGGAAACAGACATTTTGTCTTCATCTTGTTTACAATTTTGGCATCTTTTTGTCTATTGGTTAGCTGGTATCTTCTTTGAGGTGGGGCCAAATCCCGAGGTTCTTACCTCAGTCTACCAAGTGCTGAGATGACGCGTGTTTACCCACAGGCTTGGCTTCCCAACACTTTTTTTTAATCATACCTGCATAGTTAGTGGGCACTTTGACATGGAATGGAACATCCTGGGAATGGTTCTGCTTCAAGAGTTTCATATTTAGGAAGACTCAAAATAATAGCACGAGGGTTATCAAGGCATTAGCAAGCCTCCAAAAGATCATCAGTGGGGCCTAAGAATGGCTAATCTTCTTGCTAAATTATGTGTGTAAAAACTTTTGTGATTTTAGTTAAAGGACGTGTAGCACACAGCTGGATGTCCATGCACTCACAGTCACAGCCAGGAAAGTTTGCAGACTATTAACGAGTCCATCCAACAGCGAGCAAGCATTCACTATAGACAATGAAGAGAATGAACAATTGGACTGGGAATCACTGATTTTCATCTTTCACTGGGATTTTCTATCCATTAAAAATCACTAGGCAGCGGCCTTCAACTCCAGTCCTGGAAGATGGAGCCTAGGAAACCCCAGAACAAAGCAATAAAAAGACTGGCAAATCCCAGATGTTTCCCAATGTCATCCTTTGGCCTCCACGGGCATAACACTATCAATTGTCCTCTGGTACACACACACACACACACACACACACACACACACACACACACACGAAATCAATTGGGTTTGATTAATTTTTTTTCTTTTTTTATTATTAATTATTCAATTGTGCGTGTATGCATGTGTGCACATGTGTGTATATATGTGTGTGTGTGTAAAACCATGGATGAATTCGGGAACCACCATGGACCGCCTCCACCTCCTCCTTGTTTACTCTGCCCCAGGGATTCACAGGCTCCGCCCTACCAGAACCAGAAACATAGGCGGCCCCCCGCTTCCACCTGGCATCCTCCTGGCATCTATACGTGGGATCTAGGATCCGAACTCAGGACCTTCAGCCTGCAAGGCAGAGGCTTAGCCCCTGAGCCACCTCTCCAGCCCCGGGTTTGATTAATTTTTAAATTATAGGAGACTCAAAATTCTGTATGTCAACATTGGAAGTCACTTATACAACAGCAAGGTGAACAAAAAAGCATTGACTAAATGATAGTAAATCTGATAACTGTGCAGTACATAAGCTGACTTAGTCATTTACAAAAAAAAAGTGTATCTCAAGAAGTAAGGACTGAAAGTCACTGGAGAAGTCTCAGGTAACAGACAGTGAAAAAAAGAAATAAGATCGTCTCAATATTAAACTCTAATCTGACGAAAATAAAAACATTTTAAAGTAAGTAATGTTTAAAATCCATTAATGTAATAAGGCATAGGAGTGAAAAATATACTTATATAATTAGTGGCAAAATACAGCAATTGTAATAAGTACATTAGCTGTAACAAAAACAAAAACAAAACAAAAACAATGCTGATTTTTAAGTCAAATGACACTATGAAAAGTACCTAAAGCAAAGCTAAATCACAAATCTTAAAGTTGTTCTATTCCTCAAGGAGTAACAGAAACCCAAACAGAATCATGAGACGCAATGATGAGCCCAGGGGAAAGTCACACTGCATGTGACTCAGTTTCCTTGGAAGTAGGGAACACTAGGATGAAATCAATGATAAGGTGACATATAATTAACAAGAGATTTTGCATATATTTCCCTCACTAAACTTCCTGTTGTTCCCAGGTAACACAAACTGAGCAAAAGGTGAAGTAAGGATCCATAAATTCTGGATTAATTTCATTAATCCTGTTACCTATCTGTTCAGCTTCCCCTTGCACAAGCACATGGGGAAGTCTTTGAATATAAATGTTCCAAGTAATTTACTCTGGAAATTCAGCCTCAAGTACTTTTTAGTAGCTAAAAGGTACTTTTAAATTCCAGATTTTTTCCATAAAATACTTCAAATCCACAAAGTATATCCAGAAACTCCCCAAGCTAGAAGATGCCAATCACTTCTAAGAGATAAGGAATTAGAAGATAAGGAAGGAAAAGAGAGGGATTTCTTAGGAGCACCTAAATATATATATGACTTCAGAAAGAATATCAAAACCCAGTGATTATGCGTACCCTCATTGCGGAGATGTTTAAAGGGTATTTCAAGGGCCAGAGAGATGGTTTAAAGGTTATGCCTCTGCCTTGCAAACAGAAGGTACTGAGTAAGAACGCCAAGTGGAAATAGAGGTGACCTGAACTTGCCCCTGAGCAAAGCAAAAAGGAGGTGGAACAACAATCCACTATGATTTCTGAAACAAGCCTCTACACTAGAGAATTCCCACTAAGGATTCCACCCACTAGGGCCGCAAGTGCAGATAGCCTCAGTTTCTGCCTGGTATTTATGTGGGACCTGGGATTCAAACTTAGGACCTTCTGCTTTTCAGGCAGTCTTAAACCCTGAGCCATCTCTCTAGCCCCACAGTGGTCTTTGATACACACGAGTCACGCACACACACACGTGCACGCTCACATAAACTCTATAAAAAATAAAAATATATACAGAGTTACTTCAACAAGAAGGTCTGGCACAGGACTAAGGACCGGAGAGCTCGGATGCGTTTCCTTACGCTGCAGCGGCTGAAGAAGAATGCTGCCCGCCATCCGTTTTGTCTTCCCAGCAAGTCACCAGCTTCGTGGGAAAATAAAAAAGAAACCACCCCTTAATCATTCTAACTGAACTTTGACAGGATTAATAGGCTACCAGGCATGATTTCTCACTGAAGGATGAAGAACTGCAGCTCACATGAAAGAAAATTACATAATCACTGAAGCAGAAGACAAGCAAATAATTTATACATGAGTCAATTGAGATGGAATGGTCCTGCCTGTCAGCTCGCCTCTCCTTAGCTTTATCCACCTGAGACTTAACATGCATGTTTGGGTGCCACGTAAGGTGATGCTTTATGACAACATAATGCCCCCAAGTTTTCCCCCTTTTGGACACCACCAGGTAGGATGACTCATTTGTGATGGGCCTTGTTAAAGAAACCACAGGCTTGATCACAGGAAGAAGGGAGGGTTAAGAATCAGTTTGGTTCCTGTCAGCTCTGCATTCTGCAGGCTTATAAACACTGGGATCAATTCGCTTCAGCAATAAGTAGTAGCTTCTGTGTCCTTGAAGAGGCACTTTGAGAAGTGCTAGCATCCCAGAACTATAGAGCCAGTGGCACTGATTAAATGCTCTATTTGCTCTATATTCTCTTGGAGATGGAGGTGGATCCTCAGAGCAATACTGTTGGTATTTCCAGGATCAGCCCTGGGAGCCTCAGTAAGGACGTCTTTCATCGGGAAAGGCCACTGGCAAATCACTGGCACTTTCTCACGAAGTTCACAGGGATCAACATTTTATATGACCCCAGGCACTCTCTTCCTGGGATCTTTTTTTCTTCTTTATTCCATCAACAGCTTCCATATTTCCCTCTAAATGCATGTTCAGGGGCAGCTGCGTGCAGCTGGAGAGGCTGCAGATGGTGTTGGCCAGGGCTTGCAACCTTGCCAACTGCTTCCATGGCAATGGAAACTAGAATTGCTAACACGGGATGATGCACCTAAGGGAATTGAGAAAGCTAATGATGTGAGAGCTTACGTGACCCAGGGGACTGGCCAGCAGGCCTAGAGGGACCAGGCAGGAAGAGTATGCTCTCGCTGTAACCTCCTCTGATGTTCCCAGTGGCTTGCAGGAAGTTCTCTTCAATGTTCAGGTTGGAATGTAAAGGCATACTATGGAAAATAAACATGTGCAGAGCCACTGTTTGGATAAACCATTTAACTCTTGCTTGATACAAGACGACTGTATTTTTAGAGACAGGGAAGAATGCTTGCAATAAAATTTTCACAAAACAAGAGTACCATAAAATTCAAGTTTGCCGATCTTCAGAGACAGCAGTGGTTCCCAAATTATGCTTCCTGTGGAAGCAACTAAGAAACCTTCAAAATACTACTCGACTGAGCCCACATCCCAGATTAGTGAATCAGAATCTTGGGGAAGGTGACCCAGTTTTTAAACCTCACAAAGCAACTTAATATGCAGCCCCCTTTTGCGAAGCAATGGGATTTCACAACAGTGCTTTGGGGCATGAGAATCACCTGCAGCTCTTGTGCACCAGCAGCTTATTGGGACTTAGCCTTGGTTTCTGACTCGGTAGATTTGGACTGGCATTTCTAACAAGTTCCCAAGGTGATTCGGAAACTGCCTAGGGACTGCATTTAGGAGACCACAGCCAGCATTTGATGCATTTAGCAGAAGAAATGATTCTCTTTAACTGGAAAGGTTCCTTGACCTTTGCCTTCCTCATGTTGCTCCTCAAACCATTGCCATGGAAATTCCCAGCTGTGCCTACTGAAAGTACAGATTTCCTGGCCCTGTATCCCATATACCAGCTGAGAGCCACCATAGATGACAGTCACATCCACACCCTCTCTATTCGGTGCTTATGATCTTGAAAGTGTGTGATCAGGGCTGTGTGCTCTTCCTTTGTGTCTATGACAGTTCTTTCCGCCACTAACCAAAATGACTCAGGCATGAAAAGGCCACCAGCCACCAATCCGAAAGGGAGGAGTAAATTACCTGCAAGGGAGACTTCTGCACACCACCATCCTGAGGCCAGAGGTCAGGGTCACGGGGGCATTTGCAGAGCACAGTGCTGACAAATTAACTTAGTCAGGGAGAAAAACCTCCAGTGTACTGAGCTTACAACCTTTATTATCTGTCAACATGCTGCAAACCTCCCGACTGTAGGAGCGAATAAGTTCACTATGACAACTAGTGAGACATCTTTTTCTTCCTCTTCTTCTTCTTCTTTTTTATTTTTTGGCAACCTTATGTTTATATTTTCTTACCTCTACCAGTTCCATTCTCCGGGGCCATCAAGAGATGTAAAAGGGAATTCCTTTCCCATTTTAATACTCAAGTTTAATAAATGGGAAGTAAATGACAAAATATATAATTTGCTTATTACTTTAAATTTATCTTAGTAACTTTCTTGAAGGATGGGTACTGTAGCTACTCAAGTACAAAACAGTATTCCTAATAAGCCACTCACCATCTGGTAGCTTTAGGCTAAATTATCTAGCCACCTGTACTTCCATTTCCTCACCTGTAAACTGAGGATATTAGGAACACCTAGCTCATGGGAATAAACTCTTGCAGCCTGTGCATAGCACATAATGAGTGTTCTATAAATGAGTTTTTTGTTTTATTGGTATACAGTGGAAACTCATACAATACTAAAGAATAGGACACATGAATGAACAACTCACCAAAGGAACATTAAGAAAGTCAGTCCTGCAATCTTACCAGACCCAGAAGCACTGTTCAGGGGCAAAACCTTAAGAGTACGTGGACAGAGACTAAGACTCACTGTGAAAATATGGGATAGTTATCTCAGAGATCTGCTTTGACTTTATTATATCCTATTCCTCATATCATGGTAATAGCATGGGCTAAAATATAACATAAGCATTTCTATATTAGATCCATTTCAAAGTAAAAGCTCAACAGTTGGTCTACACATCATGGTCTATTTTTCAGAGACATGTAGTTCATTTCATTTTTTGGAGTCCTAACCTTCCACTTAAATTCTAAAGCTGCTTATTTAAAGAAAATCTCTTTTTAATAATGCTAGTTTTAGTCTCATTATTGCATTTTCCAGCATAACATTCAAATATAATATCATAATATAATGTACCATTAAGTCTCGAATACTTTTAAATGTATATCCTGAACTATAAGAAACCAAGGTCATGCACATGCAACATATAGTTGTAGCACCTGCTATCAATATACAGAAAAAAATAATTAAACTAATGCCAAAGCACTGAGCATATTTTGTCAATCCTAGTACAAAGAAGACCTACAGAATCAGTTTCCAAGCTCAGTTAAGCAACCAATTTAGATGTTAAGTGGTTAATAGGTAACAGAAACCACCTGTACATAGAGCCCTCTGTTGTTAGATTAGGTAAAAGTAATGTCCTTAAATTCAAAGTAAACAAGAAAAGTTATTCCACTGACTCTGGAAAGAGTCTAAGTCCTTCGGGTCTCGGCCACATACAGACAAGAATCTCAGATCTAATACAGAGGCTAAATCCATACAGACTCGCTACAAGAGTCATAATTTATAGAAGAGTCTTCAGCTTATGAAAACAGGACCTATTGTGGAAATGACTCACTGAAAAGATGGAATGGCAAAGAAAACTATGAGAGCAAAAACAAATGGCACTAGTAGAGATAATGACCTCTAGCCAAGACTTGTTGAAGACTTGCTTCTAGAAACACTGCAAGGTGATGTCATTTCCTCTCTAATAATTCACAAGCTGGGTGTCATATCTGTACTTTAGATCTTACACAGCTGAGACTTGGTAAGGTTGAGTGAGTTTCCCAAGGACATGTATTCACAGGTGGCAGAACCAAAATATAGACCCAATCCTGTAGCATCCAGAACCAGAGTCCTCTACTCCCACCTTGTCTCACTTTCCACAGAGAACAACCAACAGCCAAGCAGAAAACTCCTTGGTGGGTTGAGATTTTAAATAAGAAATTTACGGAACATAGATAAACAAACAGAATTTACAAAACGGATAAGAAAACAAATATATCATATTAGAGAACTTTATCGGTGAAATAAAGAAAAGATATACAAGTAAAAGATACATAAAGGAAGAAGAGAATGCTAAAGGACAGTAGAAAGGGCTGAAACCCTAATTACATCAGCTCCTTTAGAAGTTGTTGAAAACATTACCTAAGATATTTTATTGATGGATTCTAAGACCAAGAGCATCAATTTTGCAATCACAAAGCTTCAGTCTCAGCAGGGCAGCCTCAAGGGCTAATGGGTAATGTCTGTAACAGAAGGGTGAAAATCACCAAGGAATAGAATGTGCCAAGCAGAAAGCCTGCTGTTGCGCAAATGCTTGGTCCTAAGGATGAAAGCATCCAGTCAAAGGACACCTGATGTTGACTCACTAGCATATGCTACCCCTTCCTTTAACACTACAGAGTTCCGGGGACTGGCAACTCCTTTCTTAAAGCATCTGTGCAACAGTCATGCCCTAAGGCTCTTGTGACAATGTATAACACGAGAGGGAGAGACCCAGTGGAGACCCTGAGACCCAGTGGAGACCCACATTAGGTTTGAACACAAGCTGACTGCTATAGCTCAGAGCATTCGGGGCAGGAAGAAATTCTTAAAGACAGGAGATGCCCAAAACAGGGAAACTGCATCCTAGAGCAGGAAAGCAAAGGCTCTCAGAAAGGAGCTAGAGTGTGGATGTGTTAAAGAGAGTAAAGAAGATAAAGAGTGTCTGCATTTCTATTGCGAGGGGCACATGCAAGAAATGGGTGATGGGAGAGAGAGGCCAGAACTGACATTTTTGGTTGCTACAGGGATGAGATTCTTTATGCTAGAATAAAGCAAGTTCTCAAGTCACTGTTGTCGTTTGGGGGAAGTTAAATGCAGTCATGCCAAGAAAACATCAGAAGCGCAGAGAAGTAGTGAACAGCTCTTCTGCATTCATGTTGTCATCAGGGAAAGTATAAGGGGAGAAAAGAGAGTCATCAAACAGCGCAGCACTTTGCTTTAAATGCACTCAAGTCTTCAGACACAAATGGCTCACATCAGACAATACAAAAGATGAAGATGGAATCTAAGTTTACTGCAGCTCATCTCTGCACAGTCATGGGGAAGCTGAACGGTGCTCCAAGATGAGAGTAACAAATATTTATAAAAGCTCAAGAGGTAGGGAACAGCGCATCTGAGAACAAATTCAGTGAAATGTTGTCATGTGATAGAGAAAGGACAAAGCCACATGATGAAGGAGTGTCACAGAGCCACCATCCGCCCACCGTGAGACAGGAAACCATCTCGCTGCTTCTATCTGGCCATCTGCAGATATAGAGGCCACATTCACCCACTCGGCCCATTTCCAAGCATGGAGAGGGGCCCCACTAAGAAGTTTTCAGGTGAAGATGCTCTGAAACCCAAGCTCTTAAAGCTGCCACACCTTCCAGTGCTAGCCACAGTCTGTATAAAGGCATGACAATAAAATCAACTCAGTGTGAATGTTCTGAGTGACCAGAAAGCAAGCATTCCACTTGTATGAAGAATAAGTGAAAACAGAAAGATGATCCAGAGCAGGGGCATACTTTGGATAAGGCAACAACTTTTTCATGGCACAGGTATAAGAGACTGGAGAGGCGCAGCCCTAATCTTGGAAGGCTTGATGTAGGACACTCCTTGGAGATTTCACTTTATCACAGGTTAAGAACAGATCAACAATATCACGAGGATGCTAACAAGGAACTTAACCAGCAGGTGCACTAATGAAACATCCTGCCCATACAACACAGTGAACCGAAAATGGCAAGAACCTTGTGGCATGCTTTAAATGCATTAAGGATATTGGGGTCTTGAGGGTCGCTTAGGATTACAATTACCAGAAGCAACGTTTTTCAGCAGGTTCTATCCATATAATTCACAGAAATATTTCAGAACACACTATTTCAGAACACACCTTCTAAACACAGTGGGGGTGGGCTATGAGAGCCCAGTATTTGGGCCCATATCTCTGGGAGTCACCCCTTTTCCCTGGCCTGAGAGTCCTTTTCCACAGGAGCCACTTGCTCTCTCTCAAAGATGATTTGGAAAGATGGCGGCAAATTAACATATTGATTTCCCAGTACTCTGAAGGCCAAAAGCAGCACACACTTGGTCATGTTTCAGATGATGGAATGTGAAATTACATTAGAGGATGCGTCTGTACTCAGCCCCTAATTGCCAACTTTGTGGTTGGCTTTCAGACGCAGAGTGGGAAGAGAGACATGGAAGGAAGCAGCTGCAAGATGAGGGCATTAGCATGCCCGAGGCCCCGCAGGCTGTGGTGCTAGGAAGGGTACACTCATATATGCTCATCTGCAGATTCAATGCACAGTGTCCACTCAGGAAATCTCCGCAATTTAAAATGTATGTAAGAACAACAGGCAGGGGGGCATCCTGAAGAATGCAGACAGAAGTTTTCAAGGCGTTCCCAAGGCACCTACAAATACTGTTTTAAATTGGGAGAGATTAATAGCCAGGTTTATTTATTTTTAAAAGCTGTCCCTTTCATCATTTATCAATTTCTAGGTTTAAGCCAATTTCTATGCCTCAGATTCGTTTTCTTCTTTTACCTTGGTCCTAGGATGTAATCAGTTTAAAAAAAAAAAAAAAACAGATCACCATATAAAGACATTCAATTCTTTAGTGGTCAATTTCTTTGTGCAATTACCAACAAACAAGCCCAAACTAGACAGTAATTTTTCAATTGATGAAGGTATGATAAAAATTTTAAATGTATATATTTGTTAATAATTATTTATAAAATCATATAATTTACCCCTATATGCCACAAAAAAATAGGAAAAAAAATGGCCCTTGTTTCTTTCTAGTTCTATTCTGTGCAAAACAAAGATGCTCAAAATTAATAGGCACCATGCTTTCTGCAGTCAGATCTGAGAAACATTGGAATAAAGGATTTTCTTTGCTACGGGGCTTCTCAAACCCTACATATGCTAATATATGCGAAGGAGGTAGGTACAAACTGATGTTACTCAAATGGACTATTTGTTACTGTCTCCAGGGACCCCAGCACACACTCCTCTGTCCAAATCCATTCTCAAATCATATTGTCAGTGTTCTCAAAACTAAAAGAGGAGACATGCATGGTGGCCTAATGACCTGGGTAGCCAGATGTCCAAGGCTACAGAACACCACTTGCTGCTCAGCTGCAAGATAATAAGCCAGATAGAATCAGAAGCAGATGGGTCTACAGGAACCTGATTTAACTGTATTTCCTGTCATCTACATTGCCATCCAATTCAGCTCTACTAGGGTTTTTGTATAGTTAAAGAAATGTCTACTTTGGAGATTAGAAATAAGATAAGCAAATGATTACTTCTGTCCTGAACATTTCAGATGGAATGCACAATTGTTCTCAGTGAGCAGGTAAGAATGTGCAATCCCAGAAATGAGAGTTTCACTGATAATTACTGCTTTCTGTTACATTAAATATTAAGCTGATAACACAAGTATGAGGTTACATAGCATAATGCAAACAAAATTAAGCCATTTACTTGTTCAATTGGCAAAAAGTGTAAGATTTGGTTACTGAGAACTAAGAGAGACTCTAGCTGCCAGGGAAGTGTATATATAGTAAGGGATTAGTCCTGCTGTTGGGAAGCTTTTAATAAAGAGTAGGACACTGGGGCTTGAACAATTAAATGGCAAAGCAGAGGCTGGGGACGTGGCTCAAAGAATAAAGAGCTTGCTCTGCAAGCGTGAGGACCAGAGTTCATATACTCAAATGACACATAAAAGCTAGGCTGGCTTGGCAGCTGTGTGTGATCCCAGTAGTCTGAAGACAGAGAAAGAGGGCTCCCCAGAGCAAAGTGTCCAGCTAGACTAGCTGAATTAGCAGGCTCTAGGCTCATTTGAGAGATGCTGCCTTAATAGATAGAGGGCTATCAAAGAGGACAATCAGCATCAACTTCCACCTTCAGATGTACACACACACATGCCAAAGACTATCAACATGCACACGAATGCATGTGCATAAAATAAGTAAAAATACAAATCAATATATGCTATGCTGCATAAATTAAATAAGTAAAAACACAAAGCAATATATGCTGAAATAGATATAAAATGCAAAGCCATTTGCAAGTCCAGAAAAGAAGATGAGTAGGGTAGAATCAACCATACTCAATTATTTAGAGTATAGAGAAATTGTTCAAAAAAATGATGCCAGATGATGGGCAAAAATATTGCTTAAAACTTCCTTCTCAGATACTCTGGCTGAACATGTAAATGTGGACCGCTTCTAAGGGTGTGCTTTGACAATATCTAGCACAATTAGGAATGAGCACTCCTTTCTTCATTTATAATGCAACTAGGAATTTATATCACTCATACAAACTCACATGAGTGTGAGTACATGTAAATTCAAAGATGCACTGTCCCACTGTTCGTAATAAAAACAAGCGTCAATGAACTATAGTGTCCCACTCAACAGGAGAGGGGCAAACAAATTCTGCTGCATCCACTGTGGGATGCTTTGTGGTACTGATGAGAATAAGTCAAACCCACTGTGTTCATACTAAAAGTCACAGCTATGGGACATAGTTATAGGAGTTACTGGACTAGTTACTCTTATCTGTTGCTGTGAGAGAGCACCCAAAGTCAAGCAACTTAAGGGAGAAAGGGAGACTTATTCGGCTTATGGTTCCAGAAGGGAGATACAGTCTTTCATGGCAGACGTAGCATGGCCGGTAGAAGCTGGGGGCAGCCCAGGTCACTGCAAACATCTTGGAGGCTGCGAGTGGCAAGACTCCTTGCTATCAAAAGAAGACTTCTTCAGAAGGTAGGGTGGGACTAATCCACCTCAAGGCTCCCCTTCCTCCAGCAAGGCTCCACCTCTCAAAGATGCCATGACCTTCCCAAACACGAGACACATTTCAAACCATTGACACTTACCTTCCCTCTCTGATCAGTTCAATCCACGTGCTCAGACTAAAAGTCATGGTTATGAGACATAGTTATAGCAACCTACTCTCCCTCCCTGATGAGTTCAGTCCAGAGCTTCTATCCAGTTTTACTCCAGTCCCACTGGTCTTCAGCTCCTACAAAATGCCAGATATTCTAAACATAAGCCTTCCCACTGCTCCCCCCCCCCACAAGTGCCTGGAATACTTTTCCCCCAGATTACACACTAGAAACCCTGCCTTCTTCAAGGCACAAAGAGATCCCACCGCCTTGCTGGGGACACCCTGAGATAAATGAACCCTTCTGCATTCACAGTGTTTTTTCTATCTGTATTAGTTATGTTCATCTATGATATACTTTAATAGTGAAATGAATGGAATACATATGTACACACATTCATGCACAAATATACACATATACTCATGTGAGGAAATGAACTCTTTAAGAGCGTGTTAAGTAAAAAAAATCTACTAAAACACTAAAGCATGTAGTAAGGCTCTGTTTTATAATATAAAGAAAACTATTTCTAAGGATGATTAAAAAGTACATAAAAATTATGCTTGACTTTGGGAAGGAAGAAGAACATTTGAAAGCTGGAAGCCCAGGGAGTCTTATTTCCCTTGTTTCACCTTTCTGTAAATTTTAATGCTTATCCTACCCCTTTTTCTATCTCTTCTTCTTTTGGACAAGGCAGGACAATAACCTCTCACCAATCACTGTTAATGAGCATTGAAGCATGGCTAGACCACATCCAAATACACTGTACTTCTAAAATACAAACAGAATTTGAAGCATATGTTGGTTGTATGCAAAAATTTTAACATTTGGGGCTGGAGAAGTGGCTCAGGGTTAAGCCTCTGCCTTGCAGGCGGAAGGTCCTGAGTTTGGATCTCAGATCCCACGTATAGACGCCAGGCAGTAGTGGAGGTGGTCTGCGTTTCTGGTTCTGGTAGGGCAGAGACCGTGAATCCCGGGGCAGAGTAAATAGGAGGAGGTGGAGGCGTCCATGGTGGTTCCCAAATCCGTCCGTAGTTCTACACACACACACACACACACACACACACACACACACACACACACGTGCGTGTGAACACATGCATACATGCACAATTGAATAAATAATAAAAAAATTTTAACACTTATGATAAACTGTTTTACTAAAATGTATGATTGAAGTTAACATCCCTTCTTTTCCTCTGAGTTTTTAAAATGTGGACACAATAAAAAGTGGATTTATGTGTTTTAAACTCATGATTCATATTCTATTTCTGTTGAGTAGTGCTGCTATTTCTCCACAAAAATATTATTCACACACATTCATATATACACAGCATGAACATACATTGAGGAAGAGCAAAGAGATTTCGAGGTTAGACAGACAGGTCTGGAACAGAAGTCAGTCCTGCTTGAGGCTTATTTCCCCCCCGAATGGGGATATGATTGCAACCATGCAGAAGGATGGGAGGGATTTTAAAAGATAAATATACATGAAGTGTGAGGCACACAGAAATAGAACACATATTCTCTAATGCAGTGCTGGAACTTTCGTTCTAGAGCAAACAGTTTCTGAAGCTGCTGCCCCCAGCAGGCAGGAAGGTGAGGTGGGGCAGGAGGTAACTGCATGCTTGTGCAGGTTGCATTGCCTACCGGAAAGGGAAAGAAAAGACACGCCTTCTTCATAAATAAACATAAGCTGAAGAGCAATAAGGAAAGAAGAGCTAACTTCTCAGTTCTTAGATGGGGAGCTCTAACCCATGACACTGTATTTCTACAGGTCAATAGTTTTTAATATGCGCACAGAGCTGTTCAGCAGTGAAAACTTTCACAGGAGCAGGAAAGGGACTTGGGAGTCTATGGAAGGTTATGGAGCTGTCTACATTGGTCAGACAATAAAGATGGAAGGGCACAGGGCCCAATAACCTCCAGCCACAGAGGTCTTGAGAACAAGGGGCGAGGCCCAGCCTAGGAGGGACTAGAACAGAGACTGTCAGCTGACCACACAGGCTGGAGAGCATCCTTCCCAAAGAGGAAATCTCAAAGAGGAGGAAGAAATCAGACAACAGGGTAAGTCAAGATTAGGGCTCTACTTAAAGACCACGGCTTTGATAACATATAATTTCCAGATGAAACCAAGGTCAGTTTGTCTCTCCTGCTCCAGATCAACATGCAGGATTTCAAGTAAGCTGGACTCTGCTAACTGCCCTACCAGGAGGCATCGAGGGGAATAATAGAAACCTCTTGAAAATAAAAATCCTGTGTAATGTAGTGTAGCATTTATTTTAGTGGCTGAATTTATTTTAATGGCTTCAGAAATGATTTCAGTTCTGTGTTCAAAGAAACATTAAAAGGTCGCTTAAAATTTTCAGCTACACTCTACTGCATTTTATGAGGAATTTCTTGCTATAATATTTGTGACTTTTGGATATGTGAAGGCCTAAGGCCTATTTCTCATTTCTGGCAGACTTACTAATATCAAAGAACGTTAAAGGAAGCAAAGTTTTAGTAAACTGAGGCCCACAATACAAAATGGCTTAGAGATCATCATGATTAATTAGCATACAACCAAGGAACTAATAATTGGTCATTCATTTATCCTTTCATGCAACCTATAAATTTCTATTCAGCATCCCCTGTGTGTCAGTCACTGGGAAGACAGACAAGATTCCTTACATTACATTGCTTTCCTTGGAGGAAGTAATAAACAAGTAGATAAATAACATCCTTTTGTGATAACTGTTGAAAATATACTAGAATGACCCAAAATAAACAGAATAAATGAGAATCCAGGATAGGCAGATAAGCCTTGCTTAAGGGCATGCATGGCATTTACAATGTTGTTTAACAAGCAGAAGTTATCCAGACCTGCTCAGGGCAAATGAAGCAAGAATCAAGGTGGTTAGTGCTAGAGTGGACATTGAGGCAGGGAGGAGGGAGAAAAGAAGAGGGCAAGCTCAGGTAGCCATGGACTACTAAAGTATTGAGTGCTCCAGGTAGAGACTTTGGGTTTTATGCTGGCTGCAACAGGACAGTTTTAGGAGCAGGTCCGAGTTCTCTCTTACCCATTTTAAAGGAGCCTTTGGATGAATCAAAGTAAGATAGAGGTAATGTTTGTGATAGCATGATTTCAGGTCTTCCCAACTTCCCGCCTAAAATCACTTAGAGCAACATAGTCAAAACCCAATAGAAAATTCTTACCCAGTCTGGGAGGCAACAGGTCTCAGAAACTCACATTATAAGCACCTGAGCTAAGCCACAAAGACAAACAAGGCAGACAAAGGTGTTTGAGCAAGAGAAAAGTTGAGGGATGACTGACAATTCAGAAAGCAGGATCTGCTTCAAAGAGTCTGCAGGGACTCACTGGAAGCATATTTAATGACGTTGGTTGCAAGGAAGGACTCAAGGTACAGTCCCAGGCATGACCCCAGGATGTGGAGCGTCTAGTTATTGCAAACTCTTGAATCTGGCCAGTCTTGGCTTCATTCCAGAATCAGACCCCACACTGAGGAGAAACAGCTGGATGCAGAACGCTGCTGAGCAGGAAAGGAGTGGGAAGAGACTCCGATAAATGGAGAGGCCTGTTTCCCAAGGCTGCATCCCACATTCTCTCCCAGTGAATGATGAAGTGTGGGTTCTTGCACCCTTGAATCTGGTCATAATCTTCTGACTTGGTCTATAAAATATTACATGCCTATATGAGCGGCAAGGCAAGATCATAAAAAGATCACATATTTCTACCCTGCCTTCTTGGACTGCTCCCTACATTGTGAGGAAATCCAAACTAATCCAGGGGTGGGGGAAAGCTACATGTAGGGATAGCCAAGTGAGGCCCAAGCTAGTGCCAAGCTGAGATTCCAGAGAGTAGGGATCTGACCCCACCTCACTCCTGTTCATAGAGTTCAAAAGAATAGCAAATTGGCAGTTATTTATCACCAGGATCTATGATGTTTTGTTACACAGCAATAAAAACAAAGGCCCCAGGATTTTAGTTTAAAATACTCAAAACATTATGAAGTATATTTATTGTAAAAGTCATCTTTATTCGGGTGAACGGTAAAATAAACTCAATGCAGGTAAGGAATTCTCATCTTGAAACAAACAGTTTAGTTATTAGTGTAACACAATCCATTCTTTACTCTCTGAGGTATTTCTTGCTGGCAAATCTTTAAATGTTAGGCCAGGGTTTCTCTCTACCACCTATTACCATACAAAGACTCACTCTGTCTATGCCTGACTCAATTTAGTTCTCCTTTTAGTCTTTCTGTCTTTAAAAAGTTAAACCAATGAATAGAAATGGAATACATTATGACAAATACCTAATTTATCATCCAAACTAGGACAGGTTTTAAAATCAGCTTCATTGAGAGTTCGCATACAATAAAATCTGTCCCAGGAAGGTATATTTTCCTATTACAATCACAAAGACCCATAAACATGAACATAATTTAATTTTAGAACATTTTTATCCCCCTCAAGCCCAGAAAAATCCAAAATGAAAGGGTGCTTGCAATGAACAAGGAGAATATGCAAATTTGGTCTACCCTGGGCAAACCTATATGAATCATTTCTTGAAGGAGAGAGTTTGGTACTGAAAAGAAATTAGTATAACTTAATTCAAAACATGAGCTTGCTTAAAGAACAGAAGAGCAGCAAATGAACTCCCTCTTTACTAGGGTTAAGGGAAGGGTGGATCAGCTGGCAAAGGAATTTTGAAATCTGCTCAGCAGTATCCATTAAAACTGAACATATGCATACACCATGGCCAGCAATTCCGCTCTAAAAGATACAGCCAATCAAAACGACACGCCAGATGATTCCTCTTGCATTGACTTCAAAAACATGCAAAGGCAATCTAGATTTTACGCTGGAGATTAGGGTAGCAATTTGCTTCCAGCAGGAGTTGGTAAATGACAGCACCTGAATGATAAGAATCTCTGAGGTGCTGGTCAGGAACTGTTTCTTGGTGTGGATGATGACTATATGGGTAGATTCCCTTCTTAAATGTCTATTGAGTAGCGCATTTAGAACTTGTGCAGGTTTCTGTAGGGGCCTAAGGTAAGTTTGGATTTGATAAAGAGGTATTGAGAATCTGGACTGAGGCAGCATTTGCAAGCCCAGGAACAGAGCAATCTTAAAAAGAGCAATTAAGAGTAGTTAGTGTTCCTGCAGTAGCAAGTAGATGCTAATTTTCTCTTTAGCACCTTTCCCTGCAGCCACAGAGAGGCAATGAGATTCTTAGGGAGATAGAAGCGGGAAAAGTGAAAGATCTCATTCCCACGTAGAGGAATGCTTCAGTAAAGACTGCAATAATTCACGGCCAGGGAGTCATGGTGGGGGCTTCCGTGGCTTTTGTTAATGTATGAGTTGTTATTTACTTCTGCTGACCAGGAACTGCCATTAGAGATGTTGTTAATGCATCTAGTTAAGCATCAAAGGTATAGAACTCTGAAACTGTTAGGCTGAATTTACAGAGCTAGTTAGTGTTAATCTTGAACCTGTCATTTTTTTCCTATTGATAATGCCACTTAATCAATCTTCTCATTTACCAGGAAACAGTCTCCCTGGCAACAATTCTGTTGCTCTGATCTAAGACCACATGAGACAATGAGTCTAAGAGTCATGTTTGTTTTTATAGAGGTGGAACCTAGAGATGCCTGGAAAAATTAATACTTTCTGACAAAATTGAAAATCAACTAAGTACAGGTGCTGACATTCCAATTAGATTCAGAATCTAATCCAAGGGACAATACCATGTCTTTGACCTAATACTACATTGTCCTATTTCTAACTGAATGTGTGACTTTCTGGTTACTGCAATGCCATGCATTTCTGGGTTATAATCCAAATGTTTTTGCTTATTTATATCTGAGGAAAGTCATCCGTTAGGCCAAGGTTGTCTTTGGTAGGCAGCAGCCTTCTCTTGACAACAACCTGTCAGAGAAGTGGCTGTGCAGAGGCATCCAGGATACACCTGGCACCCAGGGACAGTCCCTCTATCAGCAACACGCTCCTATTTCTCTCACAGCATTCACAATAACATAAAAATAAGCAGGATTAAAGATAATGGCCAGAGATGGAGAGGTGGTTCAGGGGTTAAGCCTCTGCCTTGCAGGCGGAGGGTCCTGAGTTCGGATCCTAGACCCCACGTATAGACGCCAGGCGGAAGCGGGGGCGGCTTGTGTTTCTGGTCCTGGTAGGGCGGAACCTGTGAATCCCAGGGCAGAGTAAAAGAGGAGGTGGAGGCGTCCATGGTGGTTCCCGAATTTGCCCGTGGTTCTACACGCACACACACACATGCACACGCACACGCACACGCACAATTGAATAAATAATAAAAAAATTAAAGATAATGGCCAACACTTCCATCTCACAGTCTGCTTCTTAAATATTCATGGATATACTTATTTCATAAATGTCTGAAAAACACTATTTTTACCTCGATGTAAACATAAGAAAAATATAGTCAGATAAAACATACTTTTGCTGGCAAAAGAAAATTTGTTTTAGGATTTCCTAAAGAATTTGGGATATTCCTCAAATTCTTTAGACACATGTGTTCCCTAGCAGTGTGACATTAAGGAAGTGCAGGCTCATTCACAATGCATTCAGTTTCCATTCAGTTCATCCTGTTTGCAAGATTGCCAAGATTATTAGGCAGAACAAAATGGCATTGTTTTTACACAAGGTTTATCATACTTTTGAACTCAAGGCTATATAAGGAAGGATATATAAGCAAGAATAGAGAAAATGGAAGGTAGAAGTGCCTAATTTGTGAACTTGCGAATTATGCCTTAATCCTCCAGTTTGTTTTTTTAAATTAGATAACTTCTTAACATGCATAATAAATATGATGGACATAAATAATTGCTTTAATTCAGTTCTACCCAGAGATGACACAGCCTACACTCTCTCTCGGAGACAATCACTACCTGATAAAGGCTTGCTTCCCTATCAAAGGTCTGAAAACCTATCATTTGAAGATGCACTGGGGTTAATGAGCAAAACCAAACAACACGTTTAACTGGCAGGACCTAGATTGCTGGATAGTTGCTCACTCTGAGTCTTGAGAACGCATCCATTTGTTTTAGTGAATGGCATTCAAGTTATCGTTAGTATAGATTTTTGATTGGTGGGTGTGAAGAGTGTGAAGACCATCATTATACGGACAGAAAGGACACAAGCTTCAGCTGCATGAAGGCCATAATCAGTTCACTGGTGGGCAGACCAGGAAGACAGCATTGTGTGGGCTACACGGCAACCAACAGGCAGTAGAAGGCTATGTGTAGTTTCAGTGAAGCAAAGCCACTTCTGTGGCCCATCTGAGTTGCTGTTTTCTGCTCTGTGACTGAAACACAGACACCATTCCTCATCTTATCGTCACATTCTTAGACACGACTGTATGCTCTAGTCAGCATCCCCCTCTGCCTCACAGGATACCACCTGGTACTCAACGCTAAAGGGAGAATGCTGCCAGAATTGACTCACTTGCAACATCCTATCTGCAGAATGCTTCAGCTGAGAGACTGGCGAAAGCTTCTGTTAGACTGATTCCTAGGGTCCTCTTAAGTCTAGGAAGAAGAGAGGCCAGGAGGCATGAGGTGGAGAATGAACTTCTGAAGAGTAGTCCATCTTACACACAGCCACAGAGTGGAAAACTGCACTGGGGTCTGACAAATGATTTGTGGATTTGCAATCAACCTCATACAATTTAATTTAATCATAAGAGCAATCCAATGATGCTTTTATTTTGTCTCTCAGTAAAAGCTGGACTTGACCCCCAGGTGTAATCTTTTAGATACTTGAAAGATAGGGGCATAATATGCCATCAACAAATAACTTGCTATAGAGCTACGGCTACAGCTTATTAGGTTTAATTTTACGCATGAGTGACCTTGGACACCTATTATTTGACCTCTAAATGGCCCCAGCTGATCCCAATTACTAGCTGTGGGCACACTCACACCTGTGCTTCCATAAGCCAACAAATTAATAAGGCTTTGTTTTTATGCTAAAACTTCAACTAAGCAGCTAGACAACAAGATAAACTCCACTAACAATCATTGATCACACGCAAAAAGTTTAGGAGATATGTATCCATAGGATATACGTTTGTTGTGAAACTATGGTTTTCCTTTTGTTATTGATTCTAAACAACTATTGAACACGAGCTCTTTCGTTAAAGGCTATGGTTTTCTTCACATTCTTGCCAACCATATCAGATACATCAGTTTGTACCTCTTTAGGTTGATCCTGACTATTGTCTGAAAGTGTGTGCTGCCTCCAAAATCCATGGTGGAATTCTAACGTTGAAGACGATAGGTTTAAAAAGTGGGGCTTCGGGGGTGTGGTGAGAGGTGAATCTATCAGGATTGACTGGTGTCTTCAGCAACGAGGCCCCTGAGAGCGGCCTCATCCTTTCCTCCAGCTGTGTATTGTGAATGCACATGGCTGACGTGGGCAGAAGAAATAGACTCTCATCAGAAGCCTTGGCTGATGGAATTTCTTCCTCCACACCAGTGAGAAATATATTTCTGCTGGTTGCGAGATACAGAGTCTATGTTTTTTGTTTTTTTTTTTTTATAACAGCCTGTATGTACTGAGAAAAACACAAATACAGGGAACTGTATGAATCAGGACAGACAGAGGCAGAAAAGGAAGGAAGAGCTATAGAGGCCCTCAGGGATTTGCTCGCCCAACACGCCTCACCTCAAATTGCTCTTCCTGCATTTCAGCTTATATGATTTAGTTATCCATGCTGCTCACTGTCTCCCAGGTGTGGGTGTAAGTAAATGACTTGGAACCGGTCAGCTGGGTCGCTCTGTCTCCTCCCTCTACCTCCCTCAGCTATAAGAATCATCATGAGTCCAAATAAGGTTGATAGAACCCATTCAGATCTCGTGAGGAAGCACTGCTGAATGAGGGAAGTGTGATGGAGACTTAAGAGATTTCTGCTGAACCTAACCAGTGTCAGGGCGACTCTGAGACTTTTTTGATAAATAATTTCTCTTTGCTGCTAAACTAAAAAGTTTGAGCCACGTAGAGGTCAGTCTTAGAAATTTTATTTTTATTTTTTTAGCATTTCTGGAGGGGAGCAACAGCATTTAATATGAATATGTTCAGCAGCCTTAAGATGACCACCAACTCTGCCCTCCTGAATACATGCTGAACTCTGTGGGATTCTTCTAATGAAGAGGAGGGCGAGAGTAATGGGGTGTCAGTTCCGCGATTAAGATTCAAAGAGACTCTTACTTTTGCCCCACACACCCTGGTTCTGAAAGAGACCAGCTGCCTTTTTTTAAAAACTGCCTGAAAGAAAGGTCCGGGGAGGATAAAAGAAACTGATGTCTCCAGTGTGCAGTGTGCAGGGACCTAAGGCTGTCTGCAGCCTCATCGGTGAGCATGAATGAGAATCCCCACCTTGTCCCGCCTTGAGGGAGCAACAACGACCACAGCCTTCACCTCCATCTCAATCTGCTGAGCGCACAGGAGCCCCTGGAGCAAATCCTTGATCATAGAAACCATGATACAAAGCATGCTTAATTTGGAGCGGTTAACTTACGGGGTGATTTTTTTTCATACAGCTATACAAATAGTAATTGATAGGATAAAACTGACCCCAGTTAGATTAACAATAAAATACTCAACCTTTTCTCCTCCGTATATTTTAAAGATAACTTTCAGTTACTTTTATTTGTAGGATCCACTAACACAGTTTTAACACATTGAAGTTTATAATATAATTATATTAGGTTGAAAAGATGTAATAAAAGAGTAGAAGGAAGATTCTTTGACAAAGATGGAGAGCTGAAATTTCATTCCATTAGAACGTGTTTTAAAACAGCACACACATAACATACTTGCTACTTGCAGGCACAGGAGAATAAATAAAACAATCTGTCAACAAGAGCTTGGAGTCTACTCAGGAAAGGAAACAGAAGAAAACAGCATAAGATTTAGGAACTGGTGAATTGAGAGCAGAGACGCCTTCTCATCAGCTGAGTGGGACTGGATAAAATTTGTAACTTCCCAGTGGTTTTGGTTCCCATCTGTACAGTGGGGAGCAACAGCCAGATAATTTACCACATTGCAAGGACTGTAAAATTCTGAAATAAGACCAAATGATAATTATTGAAAGTGCATTTTACCAAACCTATGATATATAGACTTTATTAAACAGGTAAGATTAGTTCATAATTCATTTGTTGTTTGCTGGTTTACGACAGAAGTTTTCTACTATTTAAACATGTCTATAAAATTAAATTTGTTCCACAAAAGTGACTTTTTTTATTACACTCTTCAAACTGCAAGTTGAATTACTTCTCTGAATATAGATATACCTCTTTATGTTCATTTAAATTTACTCTCTAAAAGACAGCAGTCGCAATGATGTCTAGAAAAACTGAATTAAAATTACAAAGAACCTGAAAGTTCCAATTATTTTTGGCCAGTTAATAACTTTGTAAACATTAATTGCTGCTCTTTAATATTAAATTTAAATGGTATTTAAACTACTAGTTAGAATCAATTAAATGTTCTCATTATGTCTACTGTCTTCCCCACCAAGCTTCCTCTGATATTCTCTGCAAATCATTAACATTTCATGGTCACTGAAAAGAGAACTTTATTATATTCAATATTATTTTTATATTTAATTTATATATAATATTTAAATTTATTTCTATTTCTTAATATTACATTTAACATGTCATTTTCCTTCTCATCGCTCTAGTTCAAACAGCAGATCTGTTAATAAAAATGTACCAGCAAAAACGATTGACTTCCTTTGAGGGCAAAGATATCAACAACAAACTGCTTTGGACTGAACAATCAATGATTATTGAATTCTAGGCACCAAGCTAATATTTCCAGCAATACAGGTCCTTGAGACTCAAGTTGCCCAATTTGCTTTGAATGAACAAGGTCAAAATCATGAACTGAAATACTATGACTCCAACAGCACACTTTAACTCAGAAAAATTTTAGCCTGGAGGCATCATAAACTGTGGAGTATCTTTCCAGCAAGTCTACGTATTAATATACATATCAAAGTCAAAGACAAATATGTCCCTTGGAATGTAGTTCTATTCTAGTTGTCTGTACTTTGGTGTGAAATGAAATAAAATTAAACATTTATTAAGCCCTAACCATGAGCTAGCCCAGATGCAGAGGGAATCAAAAATGAAGTACGAAGTAGATGAGATGGATGGAATGTAATGGGCATGTAGGCAGCAACGAATGAATATGGGCATCCTGGCTTGTGTGAATTTTAATAGTACAATGCTTTTCACTCAAAAAGAGAAGGTGAGGATTGAACATATTAAGGATAACAGACAAAGCTATTAAGTTTGGTTTGAGACGAGTTGAAATTTGACATCTGGAACAAATAGAGGATAATAGGAAACACAGAACCTGAGCTCACTCTGACATCTAAACTCTGAAGAGAATGTCAAAGTCTGATCAGTGTTTATAGAATTCAAACTCCTTGGCACTCAAAGAGTTAAGGAGAAGAAGGTACCTGGACCTAAGGTACAGAGAGGAGAACAAGGACCATGAAGCAGGTGGGACATGGATTCCACAGCAGGAAACAGGGTGATCAGCTTCCACCTGCTATAAAAAACATAAGGCTAAGTCCTAAGATCGCTGATCTCTACTGATCACTTTCAGCAGGAAGACTTCAGAGACTCTAGAGGCGCATAATTCAATCATTTGGGTATTAGCTGGAAACATTCTACATGCTTTAGGACTAGGGAGGGACAAGCTGCATACATAAAATATTTTGAAAAAGGTATTTTGGAGAAAAATAAAAACTGATAATCAAATGTCTCCTATCTTCAGCTGGGAGAGAGTCATGAGAGGGTTTGCAGTTCAGGAGAGGGAAGACAGAGCAGAGATAAAGATGAGCGATTGATAGACTGGGGCTGAGAACCCAGCCATGGCTGGAACTTATACATTTGTAATACAGCCAACCACCATGGTTATAAACTTTTCCTTTCAGTGATGTCAATAGACCAGAAACAGGAAAGAAGACACAGATGACCTGCTGGGACTAAGGATGAAGGTTGGCAGATAAATGAGGTTGAAGTTGCAGCCAACTGCCTAATAAAACAAGTTGCCTATATTTTGACAGGTCGAGAGGATGGGGGAGGGGAGGATGGCAGGATCTAGTTTTATGGATAGAAAACAAGAGAAAATGGGATATATAAAGGAAAAGGATATAAAATAAAAAATTTAATAAATCAAGCGCTACCTAGTACCTTAACAAAAAAAAAGATAAGAGGCCAGGGGAGAGGGGGGGTGAGAGAGAATTTATCATGACTTTATATAGCTTAAAATGTATGCTCTGGTCACTACATTAACATTCTGAGTCATAGCATGCCATTTCTGAATTTAAATATTATGTCTCAAAGTAAGACCTTTTTATCAATTAATAGACTATGGCAACTTTTGCGGGCTGGGGAAATGGCTAAGGGGCTAACGTTCTTGCCTTTCAAGCAAAAGAACTTGAATTTGGATCACCATATTTACCCCCACGTAAATCAATGGATACAATTGCAGCACTCAATTTCAATCCTGGATAGTGGAGCTTGGGAAACCTCAGAGCAAAACAAAAAGAGGTAGAACAATGCAGGATGATTCCTGATGCCACCTTGGAGCCTACACACACACACACACACACACACACACACACACACACACACACACACACACACAGAATATGAATTTTGGTCAATAGGGAAAAATTCAACCCTTAAGAAGGAAAAATAAAAAATGTCAAAACAAAGTCTTCCAAATGTAAAAAAGTATAAAATTAACTGACTGAGTTGATTATAATACTATAAGAAGGACTACTGGGCAAAGAAAAGGTCAGCTTGCACAGAACACAAACAGTTCCTTGACTGTAAATATCAGAATCATATTCATTCAAAACAGTTAGGGTTTGATATGAATGACTGCATTCCTTTTGAGAAATATTAGTAAGTTTAGCATGTGGATGTTTATTCTGATTGAGGATAGGGAGATTATATATATATATATATATATATATATATATATATATATATATATATATATGTCTTAGTAATAGGAAATACAAATACAGAAAAGTAGCTCCAAGCTAGTCTTCCAGCCCTCGTGCATTCTTGGATATGACGCTGAGGCCATATTTATGGTACATGGCACATTTGTTCATATAGATGCAGCAGGTCTTACATGGTTAACTTTTACTAATTCAAGTGTTAAGTCTCACAGACATACCATGTCTTCATCTTTGGATATTCAGATGACCAGATGTGACATCATACTCTTGGCTCTATGTTGTTGAAGGATTTTAAACATGGCTTAGACAAGGGCTGAACCCTGTACTGGATCAATTGCTCATGTTGGTGAAAAATCTCAACATCCTCCAAATATGTTTGAATAATATATTTCTTGATTTCTAACCAAAAGATAAAATAATAACAAAGGTCACACTAAAATGCAAGGTGCACTCTTCTGTACCAAGCACAACTTAATTAAAAATAACTGAATGAGCAGGGGTGAGAGAAAGAAGATTAGCTTGCTACAAAATGATTAGGACTGACAACAGTTTCATGTGCTGCTTTTCATGCTTTCACTGTCACGAAATTATTTCTGAGTTGACTTGGTGTTTTCCGCTTATCTGGCGAGTTTCAGTTGCAATCACGAAGGTTCCCTTGAACAGTGATGTGAGGGAGAAAAACAAGGGGGCTGTGATTAGAAGCTGCACTGGAATAATGGAAAGAGCGCAGCAGCAGAATGTTGGCTATGGCAGACTCCCGCATAGTATTTTCTAAACATCACAGCTATTTCGGATGTGTGAACAGTGACTACATAGAATAATGAGATAGGTTTCTATGGGGGGCGGGCGGGAATCAGCCTTCATTGCTTTTCAGGCAAGAACAAACTATTGATGGCTGAGGTACTGTCCTTGGTGTTGGAATATGAATAAGACAAAGTGATACAGGACACACACACACACACACACACACACACACACACACACCATCATGACATCACAGAGTAGGCAGCATGCCATTTATGCACACAGGAGGCAGATCTAACCCTTGCAACAGTGAGCAGTATGAGGGGAGCTTTGCCACTAGTCAGCCTCTGAAGCATGAGATAGGTTGAAGTTCAGACTTAACTGTTTATGCCAGGCCTGTATCTAGTTGACCGTGCAATCCTGAGTTAGTTACTTTCTCCCTTGCAGTCTTAAAACACCATCACTGACCAAATTCTATGCTGTTGAGGTTAATGTATAAAAATAAGAGAACTGGATCAGGAGAGGTCCAATACTTGTTAACTTTTAAGATTTTTTTTGTCTGTTATCTTCTAAATGTTCCTAAAACATCATTACCGAAAGGTTTTGGGACTTTTCAGAATGAAGGAAGTATTTATTTCTGTAAATCATAAGAATGTGATATAGGTAAATGAAACCAGCCATAACCAATAGTTCCCAGGTGCTGGGAATTTCCTGATTTTATTTCATAGCAAAGAGGACACATAAATCCACCAAGAGGAAATTTATAACTGACTGCTGAGCACCCATATATCTCACCCCAAATTTTGGCAGCTGCTCCTTTAAAATTATGATGGTGACAGGCAGGGTGAAGTACAGAGCAAAGTATTTTCAAAGCTTTAAGTTCATATCCACTTTTTCAAAAAACTTGCTAAGTTCACATGCGGATCACAGTTTATGAAAACAAACGTCAACTATGACTGAAAACCCACTATGGAAGTCTCTACTAAAGATATTTGTTAGTCTACATCTAATTTTGAGGATCAGTGAAGGAGCCACTATTGACTTTACATTTTCTATTAGTGACAAGTGATATGAGTCAGTGTTGAGTTTACACTGGTCTCAACCAACATGGGTCTGGGTTTATATTAAACATGAGCTTCACAAATTAAGTACTGTTTTCTACACCTGAAAATTTATAGATCAGGTACCATGACCAGAGAAAGGAAACATAGACCGGCTTTGCAGGGGGACCTGTTTTCACAAAATGTCTGCCACTGTGCTGAAACAAGGCATAATTCTAAGTTTGCTACTTGGAGACATTTCATGGAAAAGAGTTCACATGACCATCAGAAAAAAAATATCTTATGTTGGCTATACTTCTAAATATGAAATATTCATCTCAGATTCATAATAAACATGCAGGTCTCCACAAGCATAAAGAATGGTGACATGAAGGGCTGTAACCAGACTGGTCTTCACAATTTTTACTACTCTCTAGAAACAACTTCTTTAAAAAAAATTCCAATAGCATGCACAAACCCTAAGAATCTCTGGAAGGTGACACACTTCAAAGATTAGGGAGAAAAAAAATATACTTTAGCTCTGCAGAAAACAAAAGACAAACTATAAAACAATCAGGTATTTTAGGATCCTCTCATTCCATGAGGAATGTACTTCTTGATTAAAAACTGTGTTTGATAATGATTAGAATCCAGGTCCAAAGACTGAGACAAGCAAACCGTTTTCTCTTTCCTGAACAGTACCAAGTACCATAATTTCGTGGTAACCCTCAGCTTCGCCTTGCTGGACAATATAATGTCAATACAGGAATAGGGACTGCAGTCTTATCTTTTTCTGAAAAAATAAAAACTTTCTCCAGTAACTGTCTCTTCTAGTCAGCACATCAAATCTGCTAGTAACCACCTCTTCCAGAGACCTGCAAGAAATCTAGTTTAAGTTTCAAATAGCTGATTTTTCAGATAGACATTAAGAAAGCAGCCCACTTAGAAATTTCAAATGAATATGCACACTTCCTATCTCCCCAGCCTCCTACCCAAGTCTTTACCAAGCAGCTCTGTCAAGTGTCAGTTCAACATCTTGTTCCCAAACAAGGACCAGCACTTTAGATAAAATACTCACCCTTATCACCACTGATACTCATGCACTGGTCTGATTTTCTCTACTACACTTCTCACTGGATTTTACTATCTCTCTCCTTGCTAGCTCATTGGTTCCATTACAGCAAAGCCCTTGCTTTTCTTTGGTTCCACTATATGTGTAGCATGTGGAACGAGCATATACATTGAGTCTCCCTTGTTTGAAATGCTTAGGTCAGACTTTGGAAGATTCATATATACATAATGGGATGTCTTGGAAGTGATATTCAACTTTGATTTCTAGATTCACTTAAAATTCATTCACAATTCATTCACAGGTAAATTTACACAGGACAAGGAATGTGACTGCATTTTCACTGTGATATGTCAAATGAGGTCAAGTAGATCAAGCATTCAATTTTCTACTTTGTTGATAATCAAAAAGTTTCAGATTTGGGAGTATTTTAGAATCTTTTGGTTTAGGGATATTCAACATATATTTACTGAATGAAAAAAATTAAGGAATGTTTTCTGGAAATTTAATTTGCCTGTTTTCCCCTTCGGCAGTGCAAGGAATTGAACCCACGTCTTACACATGGTAGGCATTTGCTTCATGACTAAGTCACATTCCCAGCCTAAGTTCCGTATTCTTGATAGGTAAGAATTAAAGAAGACAGGTTTATGACATTGCACACAAATGTAATTCTGACATTTGCAGGGAAGAGACAGGAGGACTGGAGTTCCTGGCAACCCTAGATAGTATTAGTTGAAGGACAGCTTAAGTTACATAGTAAAACCATTTCACAAAAACACCAATGACTGGGATGTGACTCAGTAAAAAGCATTTGCTTAGAATTTACAAAGGCTATGTTTTATCCCCAAAACAAAGGAAGAAGAGCAGGTAGAAGAGGAGGAGAATTAAATCTATTCTTTTCACTTAGAATATTACTGATTATAAATATCTTATTTATCCTTAACATGATAATACAATATTACTTCAAACGATTTCCAGGAAAAAAATCTACCTATATTTAGCATATAAACTTCAATTGAACTTTATTTCTATATTATTTCTAGGTCTAATTGCAAATATCTAGCTTAAATCTACAGATTCAACAAGCAGAGCTGAATTTTCATAGAATTCTTTTGATTTTGGGATTATGTAATAGTCGAGATACCAGAATAGAATTCTATCACTTCAAATGAAAAAAAAAAAAAAGGCAGATAATCAATTCTATTACAGATTCAAAATTCACTGGGAAGTGTTCCTCCCTGGCAACATGCTGAATTGTCTGGTGAGGGGGTGCATAAGGAACTCGTGTGCTCTCTCTAAGCAAGATTTAACCCTCTGAGGAGCAAACAAGGATAGGGAGATGAGGTGACATCAGTTTTGCTAAGTGAAAGTGTCATCTGTCTAGATATGCCTGCTTGCTACTCCCTCCATCTGGGTGGGCTGTGGGCTGCCACTCCACCAAGCAGACTACTTACTAAACCCATGAGTGGCCACTCCCCCTTGAGTCTTTAGGGCCCTGCATGGACAGCTGTCACCCCATTTCACAAATCATACACTGAAGCAGCATTAAGGCCCAAGCGACACATCCAGAGACACAGAATTACTTAGCCCCACTAAGAGAGCTGAATTTTCAGAAGACAGGAGCTCTCAGGTTCCATGTCTATAACTTCTTTCTATTAAAATGAAACTAACCAACTAGTCATACTTTCTAAAGTTAAAAAAAAAAAATGCCAGTACCACCAGACTCCAGCTGGCCCATCTGAGTTTTCCTCCTGGTTCTAGTCTTTTCTAGTCATGGCAACTTCAGGTTGGGCAGCCTTGATGATATCACAGTGTGAAATTCATGATGTCACACTGAGAGGGATTCCCTGCACTTTCTGCCTCTCCTATATGCTGCTCAACCCCACAGGTGGGCTTCTCCATGTGCTGGGAGCACCATCATCAGTAACCCTTAACTCATACTGCTGTAAGTAATCCCACTAAACTCATTTGTTCATCAAGTTGGATCTTAGTATTATAGTTATTTTGACCTGTCATTGAACTTGAATCTGGGATAGATAAACCGTTTTGTGGCATCTCCTGAAAAAAAGTGTTCACACAATAGCCAGACAATGGACGATACAACTCTGACAGGTATATTCATCCAATAAGAACAGAATTGGAGTAGAAATGATATTTTAAATATGAAGACTATTTCCTTCCAAGGAGAAAAACAGAGCTTCATGGTGGACAGATAACTGTCCCCTACACCAGACAAATAGAACTAAAATGTACTTAGCATTAAATAAGTGGAAGGCTTGGTGCTTTTTAAAAATAAGCACAAAAAATGAAATAAAAAAAGAACTTGCTACATGGGATGTGGGCCCAAAACATAGATCTTCTGAGTTTGTACGGTTAAGACAGAAATAGCTTTGGAGAATTACTCACCTCCATATACCATATGTCACAGCCGAGAAAGAGTAACATAAGCAAGGGAGGAGACATGAAATCCGAGTGCACACTACATTCGACATAGCAGTATTCATTTGGGTCAAGATATATGTACTTAAACACCTAACACATTTATCAGAATATTCTAGGAACCTATCAAATATTTTACCACCTGTTTAGAAGAAGGACAGATGCAACCAGTGACCTTTCTTGCCTCCTGAAAGTGAGTGTATTCACACTGGAAGCTCAATGTCCATTTGGTAGAGAGCAACCCCTTGCTAACCAAACTCCATGTCATTTCTTGTTCCATTATTCTCAGAGAGAACTATGCTATGAAGACATATTTGATATGTCTTGTTGACAAAACTAGCTGTACTTGCAAATTGCAGGACAAATGGGAGATGACAAGAAAGCCATTAACATCATCATTTAAAAATAAGATATCATGTAATTTGACTGATGATTTTAAACTAGCAATCGGGTTTTGCTTAAAAGTTAATGTACAATGACATATTCAAACGAATAAAGGTATTTGTCAGGAAAATTAAAAAGTCCAATTCTTCATGGATAAATCTTGGACTTCAAATATCCTCTAGAAAGGTTACAGAGAGTCATATCATGCTAGTGGAATAATGCATGAAGGACTAGACCCAGGAAGGGAGTCTGACTTATCACTCCAGATTGTTCCCATGATTAGTGGGGCCTATGGAAGTCACTTAACTTGCTGGGCATTTTAGTTACATTTCATCTAAGAAATACTTTAGAGAGTACAGAATCTAAAGTACCTTTCAAGTTTAATAAGGCTTTAAATTATCCCATGTAGAAAAAAATACAGTTTGGGATCATAAAGCTGGAGATATAAAATACCCAACAAATGGAATATGCTAGCCAATCAATTCTCACAAAACAAATGTATTACAGATGGAAAGCAATTTTTGAAGGGAAAATAAACAGGATCATTGTAAAATAGAAAAATGTTTCTTTATAAGCAAATACTGTTTCATGGATGCTTCATTAAATCTTTGGGGACTTCTTGAGTCACACTAAGTACGACTAAGACTAGAATCATCCAATATCTCATGTCCAACAACCTGTCAGTTTGAGAATCACTGAACTATAGAAATGAATTACTTCCCCCTGTCTAAGCACTGGAAACTAAGCTTTCTTGTCCCCTACCTCTCCCCCTCTCCTTCTCTTCCTTTCTTCCCCAAAGGTCAAGAAGGCAAGCACATTCTTGCTTATGTTCTTCTCCTGCATATGTTATAGAGATTAACCACCTTTGCAAAGTATAGGTCAAACTCCTCTCTCCACTTTTCCCACACTAAGAGGAAAGAATCTTAACTACATGTCAGTTCTCCAATGTGAAGAGGGATCATTAGATTCATTTACAAAATAAGCAAATAAATTCATAAGTAAAAAATGAAAGGCACTATGGCAAAGAAACTAGTAATTTAATTGCTTGCATAAATGTCTAAAATTTCTCTTGGTAATAAACATCTACCACCAAACTTGTTTCCTCTCATACTCAGAAGAGTACACACTGTTTTTCAATGAAATAAAAGAAAGTGAAGTATTCCTATTAAAGTGCAGTTTAAATATCAAGGGCACTCTAAAGCCTAAATTGCCTAACAAGGGACTTTTTTAGCTCTTAATTTTATAATTTTTAATAATTACAATAATCGATTATCTAGAACAAATTATTTTAGCCAATAAGTCAGAGTTTATAACACTGTAGTTACCTTTTATATTGGGCCTAGAAATGTTATTCATAAATTCATGCAATTCCACTATAGCAGCATCCTAATAAAATAACTATGTTTTTTTTACACACACACACACCCCTCACATTTTCAGAATTATCACGACATCTGTCGGAATAGGCAAACAACAACAAAACAATAAATGAAATAAATTGTCATTACAAGTGACCTCTTTTAATACGTTTATCTAAGGAGCTCTATTCACTGCCACCACTCTGCCCCCTTTGTCATGTTTTCCTGAAGACACCCAGGAGGAAAAGCTGGCAGGTCACTACAGATCGCCAGAAGCAGCTTTCACACACAGCTCTGGTCCCCAGAGGCCAGTCAAGATGCAAACTCAGGGGAGCAGCTACCATGTAAGAAGTCATGTCTGAATCAACATAGCAGCACATCTGCAGGACCACGGACGGGTAAGAGACAAACACATCCATCCGTTTCAGTGATTCAATGGTGTGGATTCTGGCAGGTCCATTTTTATATTTTCACCATGGCTAAGGATGGTATAAAGCAAATGTCTATATAGCAGATGGTATTTCCTTTATAACATAAATATTATCCAGTGTGGTTAAGTAAATATATAGGTAACAATAAAATTAGATGTCTAATTTTTATATGGCAGATTAAATAGGTAGGTGTGTGTAAACACCAGGTTAAATCTTTAAGAAAACATCACTCTAACCTAATATTTCATGAAAAAGAAATAAAAACACCAAATATAATAAAATTGAATTTTGGAATCTTGCTACCCTCAGGTTTATAGCAGATGTCTCATCAAAAGTTTTCCTTCAGAAAAATATCAAATGAATCATCTATGTGAGAACTTCAAGAGGAAATGGTGCTCCTTGGTGGATAAAATTTAAAAAAAAGATGTGCTCTAGGATTTATCAACATATTCAGAACTCTGTAGATCTGTCAAAATTCCCCTACAATCCCTTAATATTCAATTATAAGTTGCAATCTTAAAATAATGGAATGGTACTGTACTAGCAATTCCTGACTAAAATTAATTAATTAATCTCAAGATATTCAGGGACTTTCTTGGTGTAAATCCTGGATAAAGCCCTTCAGCCCATCTCTTATTTGAAGCCAGAAACAGTGGCAGTAATTCTCCTAGAGCCAGCTATTCAAAAAGCTGGGGCAGAAGGGGCCTGGAGTTGAGAAGCTAGAGATGTCTAGACAGCAGGATGCTGTGGGACTCCTGCCCAGCTACCTATTAATAATTTTTACCTGGTCATGGAAAAATCATCAGAAAAACACACACCACGTGTCACATTTTAGGACAAGTGTGGTGCTTCACCTCAGGCTCCTGTCTCGTTTAGTTCAGCTCTCTACCTATGGAATTAGGAAAGGACAGATCAGTGACAAAAACCAGTCCTTTTTAAAAGAAAAATCCAACATAGCCATCTTGTACATACTTACACACATTGAATCAACATTTTCACTTTCAAAAATTTATCATCTATTATTATCATTGTTAAAATCGAGCTTTGACAGTGTTATAGACAAATCATTCATTTCCAGAATAACTTTTTTTCACAGCATCTGACATTATTAATATTTTAATTCAGTCTTTGGCATTTAATGTAAGTGACATACACTTAGGATGTGAGAGATGATGAAATTCTGAATCAGAACCTAGGATAGAAGAAGCATTATTTAGGATTCAAATTAAGTATCAACAAGCACTTGAAACTGTATGAGAGGGAAAAGTTTTTTTTTGGGGGGGAGCTATATTCTGGAGTCTTAGTATCTCAATCTTTCATTCTCATGTATGTGGAATTCTCATGTTAATATGAAAGAACAGGAAAAAAATGACAAGACACAGTTAAGTTTCAAGGAACAAAACAAACCCCTGCACAGAAGAGGTAGAGTGTTACTTCTGGGTTATCCATGGCACCATTAACTAAGATGTGAATGCCAACAGTAAATGCCTTACATGCTTCCAGCCTTAACACAAGTACAGTTTCTTACCACGTGAGGAGACAGGAAATAAGCTTTCAAATTATACTAAAAACTAATTGAAACAGATATACTGAGGATGTAATTGAATTCTGCCTTATTACTCATTTGAGAAGACTGGCTTTAAAGATAAGCCTCACTCTTCAGTACTTTTCTATGGCAGTAAGATGAAAGTGCACATCCCCTCTGCCCAATCCAGAGAGGTCCAGAAACTGGAGTTAAAGATGCATTATGAGGTCACTGCACTATGTGACATGCCTTCTGAAGCTCTGACTACTTAATATTTGATGACATGCCAGGTCCCAAGTGTCTGAGTCTACTGTGACATGCATTTTGTTTATGAAGTAGAAGTTTGAAGTTGGGGACTTAACAGTCACCTAAATGCACAACAATAGAGACTACATCATAGAAAGGGTGCTTCCTGAGAAATCACATCACAGCAGTTTTACATTTAGAATCAATGTCTTAGCTTTATAGTGACCTTGACAAATCAGATAAGATAAAATGCTCTTTGAAATATTGAACTTGATGGACAAATATTGCTACTTTAGTTCTATCATTCTTTTAACTCTATTTTGAGTATACAGTTTGGAAATACTAAAAACACCTTCCCTTTAGGTACATTTTGCAAAGTATTTCTCTTTTCAATTCTTAGCAAAAACTAGTAAAATACAACCTTTGAGAGATTTTGTTTGATTCTATTCACATACAAATTAATCACAACACAAATCAGTGAGAGTATGCATTATACTCAATACATAATGATTGCAAGAAATTTGCACAAAGGATAGTTCTTAAGCATCTTTTTTTCAGTTTCTAAGTTTTCAGAATTACTCATGCAAACTGACAGTAATTTTTATGTGATACAAATCTTTGGTGAAGTCTACAATATATCACAGAAACTAAATTCAGGAAACATTCTCTATGTGAGAACAGATTATTCATGAGAAAACAACATAGCGAAGAAGTATCTCTACAAAGGAAAGACTATTCTGTCAGAAGCAGTGTCAGTACACTGTTCAGCAAATATCAAAGAATTACATTTTTACATTGTGGTGCTCTTGTTACCTCATGAATTTTCAACCCTCAGTCTTCATCAATCACAGCAGAATTTTTGTCATGTAGAATTAATTCCCATGGCTTTTCTTGCCACAGAAATTGGGATCTAAATTATTTATTAGTCAATGTTACAAGCTACAAATGGGATATATTCATGGTGAGACTTCAAAGGACCAAAAGGTAAAATTGGGTTTGCATTCATTGCAAGTTTACCAAGATCCTTCAGCAAGAAGATGCAGAAAACATTTTTTTTTATTTTTAAAATGTAGATCACACATCACTGTCACCTCCCTCCCCTTCATTTGGACACATAAACTCAGTGGTCTTGGTAGGGAGATGGCTTTCTCTCTTCCCCTGAGGCATTTCTGGGCATTTAAAATCTCTGGGGATCTATCTAAACATCACCAGGAACCTAAAACACTCACAAAAACAAGAAAAATTCTAGCGCTCCTCTATCTTTAAGCCAATTTACAGATGTCTCTGTGTGGATATATTATTTTACTCTACAGCAACCGTTGCTGCTAGCTGACAGCAAATAAGACTTCCCTTAATTTAATAACAAAATTACGGATATGCATCAGAGAAAAGCACTTGAACTTCCTTATACAAACAGCAGCTGATATTAATCACAGGGAACTGTCTAGAAGTCTGCACAGCAAGCGTTAATCATTAGCATTAACTTGAACATGAGCAATTAACTTCTAAATGGGCTAACCTTCTCTATTTTGTCAGGGTAAAAAATACACACGCTACTCAGACTTACGCGAGGGGAGGGGGCAGAGGGAACCAACTGCAACAGAACATATAACCATCTACCCCATCGGTTTGCAAGACATTCTTTTTGAAAGTCTCATTAAAATACAAAATCAATTCATTACATAAAACACTAACCAGTGTATACCCGCCAGGTTGTAGTGCTTAGACCTTATCTGGTGACCACCGCAACAAATCCAGCACAGTATAGCACTTCTGTCTGTACAGACTACTCAGAGAAAACACCATCTGGGAAACCTTTTGCATTTAAGACTAAAGCAACTCATGGTTTATTGTCAGCCCCAGCATGTGCAAAAGAACCAGAGAGGAGGGTGAAGGGGAGCGCTTACTTCGAAAATGCTCTGAAGCGTAATAATAGACATCCTCATATCCCTCGTGGTAATCCTCTTCTGGCCTGTACTTTTTCCCCTTTCTTCTCCTGGATCTTCGGATCTGCTTGACAAAACCCAGGAAGCGATCCATGCTTAGCTCCCCGCGCAGCCAGGCGCGGCTAGCCCTGGGCGCAGACGGCGCAGCGGCTCCGCTAGGTGCTGGGACATGAACGACCCGAGCGGAGCCCCAGGACCGGGATGCGCTAGCCTCACGCCCGGCGCCCCGCGCCCATCGGGGGCCCAGAGATCAATCAGCAGAGACTGAGGAGCGCGAGGATCCGCTGTCCCGGCTGATCTGGACCAGACGACTCATGTAGCCCAATAAACTGCCAACTCTGCTAGTAGAAATTTAAAAAAGAGGGTCTGTGGTAGTGAAGAAAGTGAAACAATACGAAGGACTAGAAGAAAATCAAAAACCCCAAATCAAAAACCAGCTCTGGACTTCAAATTGTTTCCAAACAAAACAAAACTTCAAGAGCTGCAGCCGGGGCGGAGGAGTCCCGGCGCTACAATGTCACTACCCGAGGTCTCCATCACCGGGCGGGGGCGGAGCAGAAAGGGCGGGCCAGCACACTACTCCACGGACCGAACCAAGGCTAGGGAACCAGTTGGCTCCCCCCACCCCCCGCTGGTCCCACCCCGCCAAGTCTTAGCACCCCTTTTCACAAAACACCGCAGGCGCTTGGGAAACTTCCTAGAAAGCTACCATTTTCGGGGGGGGGAGATCTTTCCCCCTCGCTTAACTCGTTGAGTTCTGCAGCTTTGCGCACTAATGAGCTGCCAAGTGGTTTCTTCCGTGGGCACAACCCCCTGACAGAGGGAGCGTGTGCCGCTTGTGTTAATTGGAGCAGCAGGGAGAAGGCTCAGCAGCTGCTTTCAAATGACACGTATACCCACCGGGCACTAATGTATTCCAATCGCTGTTTGATCTAAATATTAAAATGCACTTCTCAGAGAAGCTTCTCCTGGGCTTAGTAACAGAATACTACCATCAGCAAATAGAGGCAATGGCATGGATTCCCAGGCAAGAAGTACAAATACCAACTCCACATACACTGAGCTCAAATACAAATCTGAGTTGTTACATTTCCTGAAGAATATATTTTAAAAAAATGACTGAATGGCAAATAAAAAATTCTTGGTGAAGAAGGAAAAGGGAGAAAATTTTTATAAAATATATGAATATGTTTATGCCTTTATCTTTACTATATTTTGCCTATAAAATCACAGCTTTTTGTTAAATATGATGACCAGACATATTTCAGGCCAAAGAACAAACTCTAAATTCTTCGCAGATTAATATTAGTCACTTACTATACTCTTCTTGTCCCTCCCACAGCACCCTTTTTAATTCATTTCTAACACCAGGAAAATTCAATTTGTTTGAAATACTATTAATCAAGAAGAGCGGCATATTACCTTGTGAAATAATGATACTCTACAGCTGTGTTACAAAAAAAAAAAAACGTGATTTGAAGAAATGCTTCCTACCATATAAAGATGGTACAATGTGCATATTATATCCCACAGCAGGCCATCCTTAGGGACTGACTGTACTCTATCACTAGGTTCACAAGTGATTTGTTTCTCTTCTAGTTTTACCCAGGACTTAGTTTTCAGATATAAATTGCGAGTGATGAAGTAGGAAGAAATTTGTCTAGAGGAGACATTTACAAAAAAAAAATATATCTCAGCACTGAAGTATGTAGTTACTTTCAATAGCTCCATGAAAGCACCCCTATTCCTAGAAATTTCCTATTTTGTGTGCCTGAGGAATTTGTGGTAAGAGACAGAAACTTAATGATGCTCGCCTCCAAAATAAAAGATACTATAAAAGGTTTTCATGAGCATCTTTAAACAAAAAAAGGTGTTTGTCCTTAAGCTTCAAATCCTTTCATTACTATTTTGGCTACTTCAATCAAAACAAACCAGAACATTTAAAAAACAATAAGGTGAGAAGCTTGAAGATTTGGAGTGTAGACTTTGAATAACAGGTTAGTAAAGGAGTGATAATAACTACATCCCAATCAGTCAATTTAACCTAATCTACAGAGAGGACTCATTAGGGGTGGGATGCCTGGGAAAAAGATGCTTCCATGTCTTGGATCATGGAGAGGATACTGCAAAGGCAGGGAGATTCACACATCTTTTTTAGCTTATTTCAGAGATCATCTTCACCAAGAGTTACTTGCATTCAAGACCAAGTCTTGTGTATGTGTTTGCTCTTGAAATGGAATTTGAAGATAGATGTTGACTTTTGTTCTTGGTTGAAATAAACATATATCTTGAGTTATGTGATTTTATCAAGTGCACTGTTTCCATAGTTGATGCCAATCACTGGAATGGTCTGACTTGCTCAAGAGATATGTTATAACTCCTAAACAGAGGAGATATTCATACAGAATAATTTAAAATATTCTACTGAAATTTATTGATGTCCAGTTTTCATATTTTAAAAATCTAACTTTGTAAAGTAGAACTAAGTAGTCATTTTTTTTTCCCCTGCGGAAGCACTAACACAAGTAAGTAAAACTATCTGCAAAACTACCTACATACCTGCTGAGGGAGAAACAAAAAACTCAAAGTTTCTATCATTGACTGTTTTTTGAAGGCTGGTACTTAGGAAACTAATATCTTAGAACCTGGTTATAATAATACACAAAGCTTAGCTGTGGTGCTGGGGGGGGATTTGGAGTTTAGTCTTATCTTTGGAGAGTTTTGTCAGAGTGTATTTGCTTTGCTAATGCAGGTAGGTAATCACATATAGAGAAGTTGCTATGTGAAGGAAGCATTCATAAGTCACAAAGAATGAAAGAATATGGTAGTGCACTAATGGACGTGAATGAGGAACTAGAAAAGTGCAAGCAGATATCTACATCCAAAGGGCAGAAGACAAGCCACTTCCATCTCCAGCATGTAGAGTAGGGCGGAGTCCTTTCCTGAGTCCAGGACAACTGCCAACTTAGTAAAGCACAGCTCTATTCTGTACACCAAGGAGTGCTGCTTTAGCACAGAGAGCGCTAGGGAAGCTGCCACAGGCAGCTTTGAACAGGCTGGTGAAAGCCGTTCCTCACTGGCTATTGTGCTCAGTCATGTAAACAGATGGATAGTTCAGAGGCCTCAAACGACAGCTATCAGAATAAACATCTCACACAAGCATGTGTTGTTCAGTTTACCCAAATGTTTGGAATTTCATCAAAGATTGTTTTATGTAAAACTGGGTCAGTATCTGAAAGTCAGATGATTTCATAAATAAATCAGACATTTGTTTGCTTTACCCTTAAAATACCAAGATTTCATAACCCTGAACTCAAATCTATATAGTGACAGTGACAATAGACTGCAGCTGAGGAAGACCTGCCATTATTAAGGAACCTGTGCTTTCCACTTACCACCGTCTACCTGGGGCCAATCCTCTCAGTGACCTTCTGATTTCCACAGGCATTCATGCCCATGGGCCGCAATGGAGATGGTGACTGACTAGCAAATCCCAAACATTAATCAAATGAAAGGCAATGTCTACGTGATGGAAAGAAGCATGCTTCACAGCACCCTGCTTCATGGAAAGGAACTAGCCAATTTCAGAGGAAATTGGCTTTAGTGAAGCTAAACTGTAATATTAAATTTCTAAAAAAAGTCAAAATGAGAAGACACGAGATTGAATTGTCTTACAAAATGCTTTTTAAACAAAAATAACTAATACATATTGACACACATGTATATAAATAATGTACATACATGCATAATATATACATATTTTGCATTCGTGCATGTGTGTGTGGGCACAGAAGAGAGCACTTGAGTGTATGTGTCCCTGGAGGCCCAAGAGTGACTCTGGGAATTATCCTAGATTACTCTACCCTTTTTGCTTTGCCACTGGGTTTTCCCAGGCTCCACTTTCCAGAGCCAGAAGTTCAGGTCTGCACTATTTCTGCCCAGCATTTTTACATGGGATCTGGAAATCTGAACAAATTCCCTTTGCTTTGGAGGCAATGACTTTAAATCCTGAGTGATCTCTCCATGATAAACAGACAGACAGACAGACAGACAGACAGACAGACAGACAGACAGACAGACAGATAGATAGGTAGATAGATAGATAGATAGATAGATAGATAGGTAGATAGGTAGATAGATTTAATATACATTTAAAAGCACTATTTTCCCTGGGAAGTCACCACTTCCATAGTAGTTAAATTAGAGTCTCCATTCCCTTTCAATACAAGAGCAGAACAGCTATTTAAATTAAATATTTAGCCTACAATTTCTCCCAGATTATGATGCAAAAGGTGGACTTCTGTGTCTATTTATACCGAGTGTATGTTACAGTGTTTTCTGGGTAGCAGTATGGAACATAAGTCCTATCAGAGAATTACTTAACATTAAATCATTTGACTTCCTGAGATGCCATGGTGGCTTACATGATGGCAAGAACTGTGGCAGCCTTCCTGTAACCCCAGGAGAGATGCCATGCCTGGAGGATGGCAGAACAGTAGGAACAAGTACCCAGTGTCTGTCAGGAGGATATGCTTACCCTCGTCATATGTAGCACCACTTTATTGCAGGAAATGATTCATAATACCCCAGTTACTAAATGAAACTCATAGATTATGTGTCCCGCATATATAATTTGAACATAAAACATGTTAATGATGATATGTTTAAGTATGTTTGACAATGTATTTGAATTATGCATTTGAGAGTCTGATGACAACAGGAAGTGTAGTCAGATCTTTCCAATTGTTGATAGTGACACTTTTTTATCTTAAAGGTGGTCAGAAGGCCTTCCATACATTAATTAGAAAACAGCATGGTAGGGAGAAGTAGACACTGTGAAGAAGCACTGTAAGATCCTTGTATGCTAACACTGCAACAAATGCCTTATGTTTATGTCACCATGTGAGAGTTGTGAAACTGAGTAATTCTAAATAGGCTTTTCTGTTATGGAATATTTATCTATAAGGAATGTTATGCTGAATGTAGGGCTATCTAGTTTCCAGTTTGTAAGAATTTCTACTTAATTTCTATACTTTCACCCCCCCAAGGCACTCGGCAAAAATTGACACAGAAGTTCCACCTTTTGCATCGTAATCTGGGAGAAATTGTAGGCTAAATATTTAATCTAAATAGCTGTTCTGCTCTTGTATTGAAAGGGAATGGAGACTCTAATTTAACTACTATGGAAGTTGTGACTTCCCAGGGAAAATAGTGCTTTTCAATGTATATAAATGCTATAGTGTTTTCTGGGTAGTAGTACGGAACATAAGGCCTATACCCTGCTGGGTACCACTCCCTATTCAGCAACATGGCAAACCAAAACATGCATAGAATACTCATTAGTTCTAGGAGAATTTGTCCCTGAATAACTTCTAATTGGATTTCTAATTTGATTCCATCCAATCACCATTTGGGCTGTTTATTAAATAAAGGCAAATCACCTGGCTGAATAGGTCTGCAAATTGGGGCAGAAAGTAAACTAAACTAATTCATACATCTGTGGAATATTGCAAGGTTGAGCCTCCATTGGTAACAAGATTTTGACTTAAGAAGATAGTGGCGGACAGTGCTTAGAGCCTGATAATATTTGCTTACAGAGCGTGAAATGAAATTTAACTGTGGCATGTCTGCATTTGTGAATTACATGTTTAGACTTCCTGCAAAATGAAATGTCAGCAGTCATACTGAGGTTTGAAATATATCAAGCTTCAAAGGGTTCAGACAACTGAGAGTATTCTTTCAATTTTCAAAGACCATTTTTCTACATAGAGAATTAACTAATATTTTCATTTAATAAGCTAGGTGTAGAAAAAACACAGAAGAGTAAAAATGAAAGCTTAAGAATAATTTGTACAGTTGGAATGCTAAATGTGCCATCCGAACATTATAAGAGCTTAAAAATCGTCACTGTGTTAGAATTCACTTTTTTGGTCCCCAGAAGGGGTAACTGTGTCTTGGGAGGAAAGTAAGTAGAAAATCTCTTCTAGCTACAAGATGTTATTATTTTCATGCAGCTAAGTCCTTTCAAGTGATGAAAAATACAGGACTGATTATGAAGTCTTTTAAAGTAATTGTGAGACTTTACAGGATCTATTTAAGCTCCACTCAATGGTTCTGAAGAATATATTACCTAATAGTTCCTCTTTCCTAGAAACTCTCTCTCTTTTTCCTTCTTCCCTTCAGATTCTCACTTCCTCTCATTACCTCCTCCTTTCCTCCCCTCCTCCTATTTTCCTTTCAAATTACAGAGAAATAAAACTCTATTTTCAAAGGATATAAATGTGTTTATCTATTTATGTTTAGTTGGTTGGTTTAACAAATCACTAAATTCCCAAAAGTTCATTGATTTATTTGGCTGCAGAAATATTTTCTTAGTATTAAAAACGTTTTCCCATAGTCTCAAGTCTTTTAAAGCTGTCATGACTAATCTAATTCAAATCTCTCTTACTCCTCCTTATCTCTTTGGTCTTTTTCTGTATTTGTTGCTGCTGTTGCTGTTGTTGCTTTTATTTGTTATAAAGTCATTTCTAAAACTTTTATTGCAGTTTTTGTTTGTAGGAACATTTGTCTGGTTTGACATAAAATATCTTCCATTAATTTTGAGTGCTTGATTTGCTATTAGAAACTGATTACCCTATTTAGGTTGACCAGAGTTGTTCTTATTGAGTCTTGAGCAGCTCATCTATTTGCTTGTTTCCTCATTTATTGACTTACATGTTCTTCGGACCATGTGTTTCCTTTGTGATGGCTATGCCTCGAAAGGAGAATTCTAAGCTATCCTTCTTTTTTTTAAATTTTTTTTATTATTATTTATTCAACTGTGTGTATGTGCGCACGCGCGTGTGTCTGTGTGTGTGTGGATGTGTGTGTAGAACCACGGACGAATTCGCGAACCACCATGGATGCCTCCACCTCCTTCTCTCCTGGGATTCACAGGCTCCGCCCTACCAGGGCCAGAAGCGCAGGCCACCCCCGCTTCCGTCTGGCATCTATACGTGGGATCTGGGATCCGAACTCGGGACCTTCCGCTTGCAAGGTGGAGGCTTAACCCCTGAGCCACCTCTCCAGCCCCAGCTATCCTTCTTGATAGTAGCTACAGTTATAAGTTAAAAGTTTAAAATTGTTAACTGAAATGGGGCTTTTCAAATGTCTGTCTTTAAGGATTCACTTATTCAGACTATAAAATATATTTAGTGCCTGTAGCATGTTTGATCCATGCCAGCTTGCACCAACCTTTAGAATGTTCCCTAAATTCTATCCTTGTTAGTTCATGCTGGTGACTGACACCTTTCTTGGAAAGTCCTTACACACATTAAATAGTGTGGTTCTATGAGCCTCGAGTTGCGAGCACTCACCTGATGCTCTGTGAATAGCAGACTAGTGTGCATGAGGGTAAAGCATTCTTTTCTCAGGAGCTCATATTTATTTTATTATTTATTATTACTGATTTATTTGGGGTAAAGGGAGAGAGCAGAGAGAATTGTTTTTTTTAATTTTTTTATTATTTATTCAATTGCGCGTGTGCGCGCGTATGTGTGTGTGTGTGTGTGTGTGTGTGTGTGTGTGTGTGTGTATGCGCGTGTAGAACCACGGACAAATTCGGGAACCATCATGGACGCCTCCACCTCCTCCTTGTTTACTCTGCCCTAGGATTCACAGGCTCCGCTCTACCAGGACCAGAAACACAGGCCGCCCCCGCTTCTGCCAGGCGTCTATACATGGGGTCAGGGTCTAGGATCTGAACTCAGGACCTTCCGCTTGCAAGGCAGAGGCTTAACCCCTGAGCCACCTCTCCAGCCCCAAGAGCAGAGAGAATTGCAAGAGGAGGCATGACTTGCATACCATGACTCACGAGTAGAGGTCAGAAGACAACTTTAAACAAAAGTTTATTGGGGAGTGTAATTCATATACCATATGATGGGTTTAGTATATCACTAGTTTTTCTGAGCTGTGGTAGAATACATACAAAATATGAAATTTATCATTTATAGATTTTTTTAGAATTTAAAAAATGTAGAGTGTGTGTGTGTGTGTGTGTGTGTGTGTGTGTGTGTGTGTATGTGTGTGTGTGTGTGTGTGAAAGAGCACTGCATGTCCCTGTAGAAACTCAAAGATGACCTTGGGAATCATCCTGGATTGCTTCTACATCCTTTTTTGCTTCACTCTGGGATTTCCCGGGCTCTCAGGCTCTGCCCACCAGGACCAGAAGTACAAGCCTCCAATGTTTCTGGCTAGTGTTTTTACATGGTACCTGAGAACTGAACTCAGGGCATTCTGCTTGGGAGCAGAGTCTTAACCCCTGCATCATCTCTCCACCCCATCATTCATACATTTTAAGTATGTATCAATGGCAGTGATAGAACAACCTTTGGAAGTCAGTTCTCTCCTTCTGCTATATGGGCCACACATCAACCTCATGCCACCAGGTTTGCAAGCAGTCACCTGCCTTGCTCACTGAACTAACTCATGCACCCAAGAGACCATATTCATAATGAGGGAAGCAAATCATACTCAGGCAAGTGTGTCCCCCCAACTTCCAGAACTGAGGCAAGAAGGGATGATATGGCAGGACCTGTCTATGGAGAATCCAGAAAGGCCTTCCCTAGACGAGATGATCACAACAGAAATAAATCATACCAGAAGAATCAACAATCCAAAGAAAGAGCTGGACAGTATGTCTACCAGGGAATGATAGGGAAGAAAAAGAGCCAGGCATTTGGTCAGGGACAGGAGGAAAGCCATGGTACAGAATAATGTGCGAAGTTTACAGAATCGGGCACAGAACAGCTCAACCTGGAAACATGCCTGGATAAAAACTGCAGGCTTAAATTCCTCATTAGTTAGATGCCCACAGAACATACTGTGGAGTTTCAGTGGGGAGATGGCATGAACTGATTCCTGTTGAACATGATCATTTTGAACACTGATGGAAAATGGGTGAGAATGGAAACAAGGCTCAGGTTAGAACGGCATCAAGGATGGCTTCTTGGGTCTTGATCTAAGTAACTAGAACTATAGTGCATACTAGATGGAGAGGAAGACAGAAGAACAGAGATGAGCCCCACACTTTGATGTGTTTCATTTACCATATTTTATATATTTCTACAGATTTATGAGTTTCATCTCAGTTGTGTGACTGGGCCATGTTATTTGGGCTTTCTGTGTTATTCCTTCATCCACTGATAAAGGATAAGTTACAAGTTCCAAGATCACAGGATTGCTGTGAGGATTCCCAGAGTACAAGAGTGTCTGAACACATTGCGGCTGTCATCACTCACGGTCTTTTACTGAAGAACCTTTTTTCCAACCTCACTCATTTGCATTAACCCCATGATGCCTGCTCTTCATGTATCCCATGAAGATCTGCCTACTTGACTAGGCCATCAATGCAAAACTGTCCTTTCACTAGTATATGCTGAACATTTAGCACATTATTTTTCACCTTACTCATTCAACAAAGAACTGAATGATTAATGTGTCCAGTTGCACTGAATACTAGTGATAAAACAAACAAAAAACACAAAAACTAACAATGTCTTAAAACAGCCAGATATCCACATGTGGTAAGTTCATAGTCTAATACTGAGTTTGAGTTCTTGTTAATTTCTTTTTCCTCCAGTTTTGTTCATTGATGAATTTTGCTCTTTGACAATTTCAAATGCGTACATAACATTCCAATGACTCTCACCTCTACTTTTTCTTATGTCCCTTATTGTCAGCTCCTCTTCCCTGCAAGGCCTCCTCTCATATTCATGTCCCCATGCTGTGCTTTATTTTGTGCCCAACTAGGTTTAACCAGGGCCTTTTGTGTGACCCTGGGTTCAGGGCAATCTCTTAGAGCCTAGTAGCTTTACTCTTGAGTATACAATGGGAAATTTTGTGCTATCATTTTATCTAGCCTGACTCTGTGAGTTGCCAAAGGCCCCATAGTGCTTTCCTCTGTTCGTAACTGGTCATTGGCCAGGAGGTCCCCTGTATGCTGGGTGTTAGTAATCACCTCTGCTATGGGGCTGTGGATTCATGATTGCCATGGATATATTATCTCATGAAGGATGACATTTCACATTTAATATCATAATCTCAGTTTTTTTCTATTTTTTTAGAGAAATGAATAAAGAATCTTACTTTATAGAGGTGCTTGTATTTAGAAATGAATCCATTACTATCCCAATAGATTGTAGATTCCATATTTGAAAGCAACAGCAACCAAAATATTATGTCAATCCTTGAAGTACTTTGTTCTTATAACAAACTATGCTGGTATAATTTTTTAAGTAAATACCCAAACTTAAAACTATCATTTTATTGCTGTAAAGAGATGAGAGCATTGTCAGATGACTAAGAACCTTATTTTTATCCTATTGTGATGAAATTGTTCTGAAAGCTAACATGCAAGAATTCTGATGGTAAAAATGTGAATTTCTTACAAAATCTTGAAATCATTTTTAATTAAAATATAACTTACATCCATATTATCAATTAATTTATGTCAAAATGAAGGATGTCATTCTTTATATTTTATACCAGAGAACTACAAAGTGTATAACTTCCTAATCAATACAATATGAGACCTTCAAAGTGGGATAAAACTAAAGCAATATTTTTCAAAAATCATTCCTCATGTAAATTCTTTGCTCAGATTACAGAAGGATTTGTATTTGAGAAATACAAATTTGAGAAATATTGTATTAGACTAAAACAAAATGCATCTAGGAGTAAATACAAACCTCATACCCTTGAAATAAATCATATGCATAAGTGTAAAATGTAACACAGTGAAGCATATAAGATAACAGGAGAATATCTAGATGACCTCAGCGTCATGATCTTCAGATACAATAACTCAGTTCACAATTAACAAAATTGACCTCATTAAAGTTGCCGTACAATAATGTCCAGAAGGAACAAATAAGCCACAGACTTGGAAAAGATATTTGCAAAGCACATATCTAATCAAGACTGATGATCCAAAAGTATATGAAGAACCTGAAACATTCAACATAAAGAAAATCAAGAACTTGATTTTAAAAATGGACAAAAGACATGAATAGAAAAATCATCAAAGAGGTTATAAAGATGGCAAGTAAGCATATGTCAAGGTTGCCCACATCACATGCCATCAGGGAAATGCAAACAACATTAAATGCAAAAAACAACAATAAAAGCAACATCTAGAATGCTTAAGTGCTAAGTGCCCATGAGGTGTGCATCACGGGGACTGTCACTCATTGCTGGTGGGAATGCAAAATGGTGCAGCCACTTTGGAAGATGGTTTGGAAATGTCTTATAGGACTAAATGTATTCTTAGCATTTGATCTAGAATTCACATCACTTAAAAAACTGTCAAAGAAGTTTGTAACTTACATCTACATGAGAATCAGCACAGTTGGCTGCTTATATCGACTTTACTCATAATTGCCAAAACATAGAAATGAACAAAATGACCCTTAGTGGATGAAGGGATAGGTTTTGCATGTCTAGACACTGAGATTTTTATTCAGCACTAATTAAAAATAAGTCATCAAGCCATGTATAGAAAAGAGGAAAACATAAATGGCATTTCTATGTCATATGTTTTCATTCTGAAAACACTGGATGCTGTATGATTCCATCTGCACAACGAAGACTCACAAAAGCAAAGCTAGCGAGCCAGTAAAAAAGACAATATTGTCCTGATGCTAGGGAAGCAGAGATGGAAAGATGCTGTACAGCAGTTTTTCAGGATGGTGCAACTATTGTGGATGACATTATAATAGTGGGCACTTGACATTATATATTTTTCAAAGCCTGTAGAATACACACAATAGTGCAAACAGTGAAATATCAATTCGAGTAGATGTCCCACATAACAGGGGACGTGGGCAGTGGAGGAAGGTGTGCATTTGTGGGGGTCAAAAGTAAGAACAAACTTGGGTTTGTTCTTAAATATAAACTCTATTTAAGAAAGAAAATTTTAACCTAATCTTTTCTCTAGCATGTGTAGGAAAATTACAAACTTGATGGAAACAAGCAATTTTTAGCAAGGACTTTTGATTTTTTTAAATTCTCATTAAGATAATGAGAACAATGAAAATGGGGGAAATGCTGCTTCTCAGCAAAAATATAGAGGGCTGAAGATGACTGAATGTCTTAATAACTGCAATAACTTCATAGATACCATAAGTGGTCAATTCAGAAGCATTCATAAGTATAAAAATGCTCCCCTAACTTCTCACTTTCTGACTTAAAATCATGCGAGAATTTTTAAAATTCTGTTGGTAATTTCATAGGATAAGTTTCGAGAAAGATAAACAAATGTCAGCCTGTAAAGACAAAAAAAAAAAAAGTACTATCCTTTTCAATGCAATGTAGTCAAAGTTACATTTGATTCTAAATGTGTCCCTAGAGAAATTCAGGCAACAGCCAAGTGGAAATCTTGCTTACATGTTCTTGCTTGCTGGGTTTAGGAAATAAGTGAATCATTGGGACTGTCAGCCATCTCTTCCTGGGTCGTCTTATAGAAGGAAGTAGCTTCATGGGAAGGGACAGGACTGACTGTAAGATTTATATCTCCATCAGAAAGAGAAGACCTCTGGGTTCCTTTAATTCAGCAATGAAAAGCAGAGGTGCTAATGGCTAATGTAATTAAGTCATGATTTAGGCGGAACTGGGAGGATCAGATCTTGACCAATCTCATTCACCTTATAAAGAACAACTAGATGATAATCATCTCTTACCTTGGACCATAATAAAATATTAGAGGCCAATGACATGCTACGTGTGTGTGTGTGTGTGTGTGTGTGTGTGTGTGTGTGTGTGTAAAAAGTCAATAAGTGTGGCTCCTTTGCTTTTCATTTACTTGAAATCCAAAGCAACTGGCTGTAGATGACTAATGAAAATCCAGAAGCCACGCTGCAACCCAACATGCATTGAAGAATAGTGGGAGAGGTTGGCTATGTCATTCTGTATTCTTGTTTTCACAATGTTTTAAGGTTGAAAAGAAATAGTTTCTCACCACACCTGTGAGAGGTTGCAAAGATCAGCACATTATTCCTTCTGAAAAGCCAAAGCCAGTCATGCAGAAATAAATCTCTTATTGAGAAAACACCTAGTAACACGATCCAGACCTTGTTAACTCACTGCATGACCTCAGTCACCTTACTTAATCTTTCTAGACTTGTCTTCTCATCTAAAAGATGAAGGAACTAAACAACATGGTGCTCTGTGAACTTGGAAGTTCTAAAGTTCAACATTTTTGTTAGTATCTGTCCTCAATATGCAAAATTCATAACTACTAAAATTTCTGAAGATGTTAAGAATATTGGAGAGAATTTTTTAATAATTTTGTATTCTATGGTGCATGCTGGAAATGGTTCTCAAATTGCTGCCTTTGTATTTGTTTTTGGAAATTAAAATTCCTTGAGGATGGAGATTTCTACATTCACACAATAACATTTTCATGATAAAATTGATCAATCGTTGTTTAAAAGTTTTTCATTCTAAAGTTTTTGTCTACAAGAAATCATAATCCATTAAGATTCCCCTTATTCGCCTTGCTTATTTATTATATGCTCAAACCTCCACAAAAATTTGGTCCATCAACCCACTCACCATGGAAAAGATCTCAAGGGGCACCACACCACCTTGAGTGATTGATGAGCGTTAATGCCGGATGTGGGGGAAGGGTAAGCTACTTTCTCCAATGATCTACCCACTGATGAATCATCTTTGCTCTAGCAAGTTTCTGGGCACATGCCATTAATGGCAACCCAGAAGAAGCTTAATAAACCACACACACAAAAGGACATGAAGGCAGGAGGGTGACTGGTGGGAAGAAGGTTTGAAGTGAGAAAGGTAAGTGGATTCCAATTAGATAATATAAAAGGTGAAAATTATACAAATCTACCTTATACATGTATGAAGTCATATACATATACATATATAATATATATGTGTGTACTGTATTTTTATTTAGCACCTAACATACCTCAAGTATGCACAGCAGATATTTTTCACTCTGATCAAGTAAAAATTAGAGAAACCTAATAAAAGCAAAACAATTCTAGTATGCATTCAAACGTCACATGCACCATTAGGAAATAATTTCTCTTTACTTTGACACTTAAGAGCCTCCATGGGATACAGGAGTTGTGGATAAAAAGCTACAAAAGGATTTCATTGGGAAAGTATAGTGCTTTCTCTCTTCCTGACCCCAGACACCAACATGAAAATGTACTGCTTAATCCTCTATGTTTGGATAAAAATGCCTACTAGTTGAACAAAGGCAAAACAGAAAAACTGATGTCCATGCTCAAACGATGGATCAGGTAATCTGGTGAGCGCTAGTAGAGTCAATGCTCTGATAAAATGTAACCAGGGCACAAGTGTTCTTAATAGGCCAGGAATTTTGAAAGAGTAGGTAGAGAATGATCGCTAGGGCTAGGGAGATAACTCTGTAGATAAGCAGCTGCCAGGCAAGCAAGAAGAACAGAACTCTGGACCCCCAGAATCCACATAAAGCACTGGCAACACTCCTGCGAGACTAACGAGGGTTAATACTGGCCACATGGAATTCCAGCCTTGGAAGGTAGAGCCTGGAAATCCCCAGAGTAAGCTTGGCTAGAGAGATTAGCTTATTGGTGAGCTCTGGATTCTATCGGAGACCCTATCTCAAAAGAAAAAGGTAGAAAAGTAATCAAAGGTGATTCACAAAATCAAACTCAGGCTTTCGTCCACATGTTGGCATATGTGTGCACACTTACACACAGGTAAATACTGATACACAGTCTCCCCCCCCACACATACATACACAAGAAAATGGAAAACGAAAAAAAAGAATGATCCCTAAACACTAAGTGGTTCAAAATAAAACTTTTAAATTCTAAACAAGAAAGTAAGAAATACGAACAACACCCCCTCACACACCTCATATCCCAACATGGAGATAACACACGATGTCAGAAGTGGATCCTGAGAGATTGATTTGGTTTGGTTAAGAGGTAAGTCTAGCTAGGGAAATGATGAGGAGACAGACGCAACATATGCTCAAGTAAGACTAAGGCTCCTGTTTCCTAGGACTACTGCCTCTGGTTAGCCATTCCTGAGTGATACAAGGCAGTTACTATATGCCACAGGGCCTTTCCTAGGTCTTTGTGATTAGAAATAGCTACACTGGGCTTTGATATTGCAAAGGTCGTTACAGGTCATGCTCCCTTCCCCCATCAAGTTGAATGTCCTCTGCATAACAGGGACGGGTGGTTATCAGCTCTGTCCTTCAGAGTGGTCAGTGATGAGGAAGGACTTGTTTAGACTCAGGTCACTGTGCTTGGTTTCTACAAGAACAGGGGAACTCATCATTCAAGCACAATTATACCAAGAAAAAGTCACTGGAAGGGAAACTAAATCCCATAAGCTAAAGAAGGAATAAAAATGTAAGAAAAATGAACAATAAAAAGAATGGAGGTATTTTTATTTTTATAAATAGGGACAGAGTTTTCTAATTACTGAAAATGCAGACAAAAGAAGGCACATTATACCTTCTTCTGCTTCATATATGACTTTCCCAATGTTCTAAAAAGAGGCATTTTCTCAGCCACAATGCAGAATACCAGCAACTCAACAAGGCTCACCCAGAATCAGGCCAACCTAATCTCTCTCCATCCTAAGGCTTTGGGAACCTTGTAGAAAAGCAGGTGGTGAGATTGTAAAAGGCTAAAGATGGGAAGGTTCACCATTGGACAAGACATTCCACTCAAGGCAGGACTGCTTGAGGTCTCACCGCAGTGAGACAAGTTCTTACCAGACCTGCATAATGACTGACATACCAACATGCCCCCCTAGACTATGGAGGAACTCAAAAGAGATAAGAATATACAGTAGAAACTTTGGGGACTAAGGCTGGATGAGTGAAGGAAAATGCCCCTATCAGTGGGGTGGTCTGAAGAGAGGCACCTTGGTCTGCCACAGAGGCCTGAATCCCACAAGAGTAGATAAGCCAGAGGGAACCCTGGGGTCCATAGAAGCAGGCAGGTGGAAGGGTAGGAGGGAATGGAAAGGATTGATAGAGGGATGGGAGGGAGGGAGGATAGACGGAAGTAGCGATAAGTACTTAATATGCTTGTAAAAGAAGAAAAATAATAATAAAAAGAGACATTTTCAAATGGGTCCTTATAAGAACATCAGTATTGATTTTTATTACTGTTCTTGTCTATTAGTATTTTTCAGTTTCCATTCTTTTTTAAAATATTTTATTCATTTGTGTGTGTGTGTGTGTGTGTGTGTGTGTGTGTGTGTGTGTGTCTGTGTGTCTGTGTGTCTGTGTGTCTGTGTGTGTCAGAGGGCATTGAGTGTCCCTATGGAAGACCAAGGGTCACTTCTGCAATCATTCCTCTTTCTTGCTTCACTCTGGGATTTCCCAAGCTCCACCTACCAGGACCAGAAGTGCAACCTGCCTGGAGCTTTTATGTGGGACCTAGGATTGAAACTCAGTACTTTCTGTTTGCCAGACAGAGTCTTAACCCCTGAGCTATCCTTCCAATCCCTGTCTCTATTCTTAAACAATACATAAGTGTGTACTGTTGCTAGTTTTTCTCGTCAGCAATGAAGAACAAGTTCCATGAGATTGATAAAGAGATATGGGCAAATTGCTCAAATCTGAAGAAAGAGTTAACAGTAGGTGAAAATGGAAGATAAATACCAGACATGATGATGAGATTGCTGTCTCTAAAGAACATGATAAGTATCAAGGGATTAAAACAGGGAAAATTAAATCAGTCTTCAGAAATTCTTATAAAAGTGACTCTTTTAAAACCAAGCTACATTATTTAGACTTAATAGCTGAGAACTATATGCAGTTTTATCTTCTAATTCTGGGGGTTGGTGCCTTGGTCAAAGCTGTGTGGGTTCTTCCACCAAGGACCTCACAGGGGTACCATCCAGAGAGTCTGAGCTCTCCTCTGCAACTCAGCTAGGGAGGGGTCCATGCTAAGCTTACTGAAGAAACAGCAGAACTTAGTTATAGGTAACAGGACTGGAGGTTTCAGTTTCCTGTTGCCTGTCAGGAAACTGTTTAGGACAGTTAGTGTGCCTCCTCAGAGCCAACAAAAGAGGAGACAGACAAGAAGCCTCAGAAAGACTACAAATTAATGTAATATGCTCTGCTCCCAACTATTATATACAACTAATTACATCTGTCCTGTCTTCTCTGACTGTTCTGTTGGCTGTAAGGAAGCCATAGATCCTATCTACACTCAGGAGAGGCCCACAAGGAGGCATGGGTCATGTGGGCTACCATAAGAGCTACCTGTAACACTCACCTTTTCTGTGACTCTAAGTAGCCCTATAACTAGTGGAAGAGAAGAATGACTGTATTCACCTGAAAAACATTTCAGTGTGCATTTTCCTTTTTCCTCTTCAGTAATGAGCACCAGTTCTTTTGATGCATTCTTTTAAGATTATTGTGAAAACAAGACACATCTCTGCCTCAAACTATAAATAAGTTCCTTTTCATAAAAACCTGTCTTGGCTATTCAGCCAGTGCAAGTGTTCTTGGCTTAGACAGTGGATTGGAAGATGCTGGGAAGAAAGCATGATGTTTTTTGCCTCTGGGCTTTCACACTGAGAAACATGACAGCCTAGTTAATAAGGGCCAGACATCTCTGCCACATCCTGGACCAGAATCTGGGACTCCTGTGCCTCATGGTCTGAATGAACCAAATATTAGCCACAAGATGGCATAATATATCAGTTTTGTGATGAGAAGATTATTTCATTTTAGTTTAATATTCTTGAAACACCACTTTTTCTACAGGCTTTCCTAAATTGCAGAACTGTAGCCCTTGTGGAGTGGAGATAAGATCCCGATTACTGGCAATGCCAGCTGTGATAGTACAAGGTTAAAAAGACTGCAAAGGGCTGCAATCAGACAATACTGACAGACAGGCATGATACTTGCATCCTTGACATTGACTTTCCCCTTCAAATTTAGAACCACAGCATTCATTCATTTTCTAGCCTAGTGAAAAATAAGAATTAAAAATTATGATTTAGAAGTTACCAGTATTATCAACAAACCACACACCTCATATTTCCGTGGATTATACATTTTAAAAACACGTTCATAACTATCATAGAATTTTAGATGAGTAAAACATAGAATCGAGCAGTATCTCCTGGCACAGAACTATAATCCCGGTTGTTTGGAAGGCTGAGGCAGGCGGATTACAAGTTTGGAACCAGCCTAAACTATAGAGTACATTCAAGAACAGCCTGAGCAATTTAACTAGACCTTGTTTCAAAATAGCAAGTACTTACAGGGCTGGACTATAGTTCATTGCTAGGCTGCATGCTTATTAACATGTATAAGACCCTGGGGATGATTTCCCAGTACCATAAAAAAAAAGAATCAAACATGACATGATTTTACCATATTTTAATTTTGTGCTCTACCTTTTACTATAGGTAGTGAGTTCTGTGTCTCTTTTGCTTAGAAATTGTCTTAGTTTCTTTACTAGTTGGTGTGACAGATAATATCGACAAAAGCAACTTGAAGGAGGAAGGGTTTATTCTGTTTCACGGCTCAAGGGTGCACAGAGGGAAGGCAAAGCAACAGATACCGCACAAGCTGTTCCCATTGCATCTGCAGCCAAGAAGCAGAGATGGTACTACCTGCATGGATTGTCCTTCCACTTCCATGAACCTAATCAAGACAAACCCTGGCAGGTATACCCAGAGGTCTCTTGGGTGATTCTAGATTGCCAGGTTGACAATGCCACCTTCGAGGAAGTTCACACCGTCTCATCAACACCAGCTCTACCCTCTCTGGTGCGGAAGTCCTCTGAGAGACCTTCCACTCTCTGCCATTATATCCCTCTTCCTCTATACTGCCCTCTAAGACCATCCTGTTAACCTACCTGTCTCTTAACTCAGAAATTTTCAAAAATGTTTCATATTTCATTTGAGATGAGCCTGCATTAGTCAGTTTTCTGTCACAGTCACAAAAGTACCTGAGGCAATCAACTTAAAAGGAGAGGGAGAGTGAATTTTAGATCCCGAGTTCAATCCACTTGACACCATTGCCTTGGGCTGGTAGAGGAAGAGTGCTGTAGCAGAGGGGTGGTGAGTGGCAAAGCAAAGCTGCTCATCTCATGGAAGCCATGAAGGAATAACAGAGAGAGAGGGGAACAAGCCAGGTCCCAATATGTCACTTAAGGGCATGTCTCCAATGACCTAAGTTCCTCTCACTAAAGGTTTTCACCACATTCCCAAAGCACCACACAGTGGCATCTGAACCTTTAGCACCTGGGACTCACGGAGGAAAGGATTTGCTTTTCTTTATTTTCACTTGGTACTGCTCTTATAATGCTTCATAAATACTTGTGCAGACACAAAAGACAGTCATACTCAGCTGCTGATGGAAAGACCTTCACTATCAGCTACTTTCCCCTCATTCCTAGGACAGGCTCAAAAGTCGTTTCCCAGCCCTGCAAGGTGCTTTTGCATCTTAATCCTCAGAGCCACAGAATATGACCTAATATGGTAAAAGAATGAATATCACCTTCTATGTTGAAGGATGTGAGGAAGCTAACAATCTTGAGAGGAGGTAGATATCCTGGGTCATGTCGGTAGGTTCTAAATACTACCAAGAGGATCCTTATGGGACAGACTCTAGGAGTTCTGAGGCAGAGGGAAAGGAGAAATGTATAAAGAAGGCAAACTGCCTACAAAAAATACACTGGGATGCCAGCAGCTATCAAAAGCATTCTGAGATCAAGGGCCAGATTCTTCTGATGGGTCCTAATGAGACACAACCCCAAGAAATGATTTTTTTTTCTCTCCTCCATCACTAGATGAGCAGAAGTCCATATTGTCTTAAGGCACAATGTTTGTAGTCATTTGTTATAGCATCACAGTAATACAACCTCTGGTTTTCTCTAATGAAGAATAGAAGACACCCCTCTCTCTCACTCTCTCTCCCACTCGTTCCCAAATCTTGCTAAATTCTATCTCCAGGATGAATATTGTTATACAATGAGGAAAAAAATCCATTTCTTTATAGTAGTAGTTCCCATTATTTAGCATTCCAGTTTATCAAGTATTTTCCTAAATCTTTAAGTTAATATTACTTTTAATGTTGAGGTTAGGATGTCTGCTGGAAGAATAAGTTGCCTCTAAGTTCCACAGATCTCCACAGCCCTCAACACAGCTCTTTAGGAAAGAAAACTTAGATTCCCAAAGGAATCGGGGTTGTAACCCCAATTCTCCCACCCACACCATGAAATATAACTTGTTTTCTTGAGAGATGCAATGGCTGGGCCTTAGAGAGGTTGTTAATTGCCCAAAGATACACAGGCCATGTGTGAAGGAGACACTGATACATTTTTCACTCACTGATCTTTCTAGAAACACATCTCAGGCTGGGGTAAGGATATCTTATTCCCATAGCTATTACACTACACTACAATTATAACCACAGCTCATATGTGGTTGGTACTTACAATGTATCAAATAACACTTTAATCATTTTACATTTATTGTCTTTTCAGTTCCTGTAACAATCTATCCCCAATAAAGATGTTCACACCTTAGTATGGTGCCCTGTAAATATTCTACTTTGTATATGCGTTTAAGTCAAAGATCATGAAACCAGGGAGATTCCCTCAGATTATCTAATAATCACAGAGGTTTATAAGAAAGTAGGAAGGTCAAAGTGAGAAGGAGGCTTGGTCAAGAAAACAGAAGCCAGAGTCAGGGAGATCTGAAGACACCATGCACTGGCCTAGTGACAGAGGGAGTATCCCACACAAAGGAATGCAGGTAGCCACTAGAGGCTGAGAAGGGCCAAGTCTCTCTTGAAACAGGGTTGCGAGAACACTCATTTCAGACTTCTAACCTCCAGAACTGAAGGACATTCTGTCCAAAGACACTAAGTTTGTAATAACATGTTGTAACAACAATGGGTACTAAAATAATCGCATTCCTATTTTATAAATGAAAGAATGAAAAACAGAGACGATCAATAGCTTATCACAAGGACACATAATGAAATAGAAATGTGATAGCCTAAAATAGTAGGAAATGCTGGACATTATAATGTGAAATTTGTAATGAGGAAACGACCACGGCAGGGAAATTACTGACCAGCATATCAAACCCCCCTGACTGTTTTAAAAGCTTCAGAAAAACAAGTATCTAGAGAGTGCCCCTTCCTGGAGCATCTAGTAACCATCCCCTTAAGACACAGAATTTGCAAAATAACTGCTGTTTGAGCAAGATAACTGCTGATAGCTGATAACTGCTAACTTTAGCTTCTGAACCTGCTTGCTTCATGTAACCGCTTGTGGTTTTTTTTTTTTTTTTTTTTTTTTTTTTTTTGCCTTTATAAGCCTGGATTGACCAAAGCTCAACACTGCATTTTGAGATCGTGACCTCAGGGTGAAGAGGTTAACATAAGAGAAGCCCGCTGAAGAACAGAAGGATGGCAGA